>CM072995.1:333388134-335788134 GCA_037038555.1 Rhynchonycteris naso
ACAACCACCACTGATAAACGCTGTTGAAAGAAGGTGCATAAGGAGAAAGGGGGAAGAAAGGATGAAAGCATATGAATAATCACAAAGGAAATATCTGAGAGGGAGAACAAGGATGCTAAGCTAATAAAAAAATAACATAATAGCTAAAGTGTATCGAGTACAGTCTACTGCCATGTTTGTTAGGTATGCTTCTCGGTAACTCATTAGGTCTCAAACAGCTCCACAAAAAAAAAAAAAAAAGCTACTAATTTATCCTCATTTGCAGAAGAGCAAAGGGAGACTTAGAGTAACTTGGCTTTGATTATATGCTAGTTAGTAAATGACAGAGAAGATTTCAACTTGTTCGATTTTTAAATCCCAAGCTTTTAACTTTTATTTTATAATCATGTTTATTTAACTTTTATACTCTATTCCCAATGATATAACTTACTGAATGCTAACTATATGCTAAGAACTACGCTAGCTGCTTTACGTAGGTAAACTCTAAGACCCATAAAAGCCTAAAAAAGTGAATGTCGTTATCTCTTTCCACAGTACAGAAAAGAGAGGCTATGGGAGATTGACTGACTTACCAAAGATCACAGAACCAGTAAGAAGCAGCACTAGAGCTTTAGGCCTGGTTTGTCTGGCTTTACCCTTCCCACCAATATGTGTGTGTACATTCCAGTTGCCTGCTCCTGCCCTTTCCAGTTCTACATTTCCAGATTCCACTTCCAAGGCTAGCTAATACTTTATCCCTCCAGAAGCTTTGCAGGAATATATCAGCCCACTGTAGCAGTCCTATTGCAATTATTTGTGTAACATTTATTTACCTTGATGAAGACCTATTTGTATTTGTCAGTTCCCTGTTTTTTCTGTGTATATTCTGTGTCTCCAATCAGTCAGCCCATGGAAATGTCCTGTAGCAGGTTTTGCACACACTTTGTACTAGTAATGTGTATCTCACATTACTCTTAGTAAGCCTCTAGAGCGACATAAGCATTCTTTCATAAAATTTGTATCCTCCAAGATAACTGGAAGAATCCTAAGCACATATCAGGGCTTATTAATGTATGGATTGGTTCCAATATACTTTAATAGTAGAAACTTTTTAGTAATAATAATAATAGCAAACTATATACATAGTTTATACACATACACACACACACACACACACACACACACACACATATAAATTCAGTCCTCATAATGACCCATGATGTAGGTAGTATTGTTACACCCATTTTACAGAGGCAACTGAAGAACAAGTTACGTGACTTCTCCAAGGTCATAGCTAACAAGTGGTGTAGTCAGAATCCGAACCCATGCAGCCTCAGTCCAGAGTAGTATTCCCTTGACTACTTTACAATACAGTTTTCACTCAAAAAGACACTGTTCTAACATTAAACAACTCTCACACCTTGCAACTTTATAAAACCCATTCATTATATCTGCTATAAACACTGGAGGAGTTGCGAGGCAATACAGAAAGAGGAGCCCTTGTCTGCATACAGCAGAAAACCTGAGCAGCAGACACAAAGATGTTGGAAAATAAGAACTAAAACAAATTCAGAAGTCTTCCTCTTTAAAAACAAATTAGTACAAACTGTGCCATTTTTGCGCAAAGGTACTCTGATTTATAATGCATCAATTGTTATTTTCTCTCATTAATACACCAAATTATACAGCACACTTCAGAGTAAGCAACCGTTGTTAGCAAAAACCTTGCAACTCTATGCCAGAAACATGTAATCTTGAACCAGTGAAATGCAACCACCTCTGCACTGACGCACAGCACCTGTTCAGGGGTCAGAGAGAGGGCCTGATGAAGATACCAGGGAAAACAGAATAGAAACGTTGGAAAACACAATGTTGACTGCCGAATCATTTAAACTTGATTGGGTTGTTGCAAGTCAGGAAGAAAAGTACGAGAAATATTTCTACTTTAAAAAGGCAACAAGAGTCTGACCAGGCAGTGGCGCAGTGAATAGAGCATCGGACTGGGTTGTGGAAGACCCAGGTTCGAGACCCCGAGGTCGCCAGCTTGAGTGCGGGCCCATCTGACTTGAGCAAAAGCTCACCAGCTTGGACCAAGGTCGCTGGCTCCAGCAAGGGGTTGCTCCATCTGCTGAAGGCCCGCGGTCAAGGAACATATGAGAAAGTAGTCAATGAACAACTAAGGTGTTATGACGGGGAAAGAGAGAGGTAAGGGGGGAGGAGCAGGAAGTATCAACTCCCATATGTGCCCTGACCAGGCAAGTCCAAGGTTAATAAGACCTGGATTTTGTTTATTTTGAACTGAACTCTTATATTTTGTAGACCAAAGCTGTTCCCTCTCAGGACACCTTCATCTGAGTGAATGGAAATTTGATTTATCCTCAAGCCAAAAACCTGAGTCCTTGCCTTTTATTCTTACAGTACCACATAGCCACTCGATTACTACGTTCTCTTTTTCTACCTTAACAACCTATCCCAAATTTGACCACTTATTAACTACTACAACCACTCTAGTCTGAGTCACCACTCTTACTTACCCCTACTACTGTAAAAGCCTTTTGCTACCTGTGACCACCACCAGGTCTTTCCCATTCAGCCTCTAGAATTATTTTTCAAAATGTTAAGTCACATGGTGTTCCACGTGCTCAAAATGTCCCGTGGTTCCCATCTTGTTCAGAATAAAACCTAAAATCCTTATCTTGCCCTGTAAGGGAGTATCAGCATCCTACAGGAAAGATAGATGTCACACCCAAATTGAGAAATTTGGAGTGTCTTCTAAAGTAACTCTTTAAAACAGGGGTCCCCAAACTACGGGCCGCATGCGGCTCCCTGAGGCCATTTATGGCCCCCACCACTCAGGAAGGGGCACCTCTTTCATTGGTGGTCAGTGAGAGGAGCACAGGATGCATCCGCATGCATAGTTCCCATTGAAATACTGGTCAGTTTGTTGATTTAAATTTACTTGTTCTTTATTTTAAATATTGTATTTGTTCCCATTTTGTTTTATTACTTTAAAATAAGATATGTGCAGTGTGCATAGAGATTTGTTCATAGTTTTTTTATAGTCCGGCCCTGCAACTGTCTGAGGGACAGTGAACTGGCCCCCTGTGTAAAAAGTTTGGGGATCCCTGCTTTAGAAGGTATGAGTGGTCCAGCCTAAGGCCATACCACCCTGAACGTGCCCGATCTCGTCTGATCTCGGAAGCTAAGCAGGGTCGGACCTGGTTAGTACTTGGATGGGAGAAGGTATGAGTGGTCCATACATCAGCTTCCCAGCCAACAGAACAGAGGGTGTGAAGGTACCAATGAAAAGTATCAATACACAAGGCCCCCGTGGCCTGACCTGTGGTGACACAGTGGATAAAAGCATTGAGGTCACTGGTTAGAAAACCCTGGTTTGCCTGGTCAGGGCACATATGGAAGTTGATGCTTCCTGCTCCCCCCTTCTCTCTCTCTCCCTTTCTCTCTCTCTCTCACCCCTCTCTAAAATGAATAAATAAATTAATTAAAAAATAATAATTAAAGAAAAGACCCCTGTGATTCAACCTCCAACTACCTCTCCCTTTTGTCTCCTACCACACTTGTCATGAGCCTGGCTTCACCCTCTTCCCAGGGCTATGCCCTTGTATTTCTCTGCCTGGGAGGCTCTTCCCCCAGATATTTGCATGTCTTGCTCCTCCTACATTTAGGTCTCTGTTCAACTGTAGCCTTGCCAGAGAGGCACTTTTAAAAGCACCTAGCACCTGACCTGTTGTGGCACAGTGGATCAAGTGTCGATCTGGAACCCTGAGGTCGCTGGTTTGAAACCCTGGGCTTGCCTGGTCAAGGCACATGGGAGTTGATGCTTCCTGCTCCTCCCCTTCCTCTTCCTCTTTCCCTCTCCTCTCTCTCTAAAATATAAATTTAAAAATCTAAAAAATACATTTAGCCTGACCAGGCGGTGGCACAGTGGTTAGAGCGTCGGACTGGGATGCGGAAGACCGAGGTTCGAGACCCTGAGGTCGCCAGCTTGAGCGTGGGCTCATCTGGCTTGAGCAAAAAAAGCTCAGTAGCTTGGACCCAAGGTTGCTGGCTCGAGCAAGGGGATACTCGTTCTGCTGAAGGCCCTCAGTCAAGGCACATATGAGAAAGCAATCAGCCTGACCGGGTGGTGGTGCAGTGGATAGAGCGTCGGACTGGGATCGGAGAACCCAGGTTTGAGACCCAAGGGACCTCAAGGTCGCCAGCTTGAGAGTGAGCCCATCTGGCTTGAGCAAAAGCTCACCAGCTTGGACCCAAGGTCACTGGCTCGAGCAAGGGGTTGCTCGGTCGCTGAAGGCCCACGGTCAAGGCACATATGAGAAAGCAATCAATGAACAACTAAGGTGTCACAACGAAAAACTGATGATTGATGCTTCTCATCTCTCTTCGTTCCTGTCTATCTGTCCCTATCTATCCCTCTCTCTGGCTCTCTCTCTGTCCCTGTAGAAAAAGAAAGAAAAAAAAGGCAACAAGAAATTCTTGATAATTTAGAAATTATGGTAAGGAGAGGCAAGTGATGTAGGTCTGTACAGAATTTATAATTTATAATTTGTGAAGCCTTTTACTGTACATTATTTCTTGTAATTCATATAATAACCTAGTAAAATCAGTAGCGTTATCATCTCTACAAAATGAGCCTCCACAAATATGTCCCAGAGAAGAAAACTTTCCATAGTTATTTAGCTAGAAAGTGGTGAAGCCACGCCTATGCTCCTTCTAAAATGTGTTTTTTTCCTTGTATCATGTGCTTTTCTTTTGAAGAAAATGGAAAGGAAGAGCTTCTTGTGATACAGAAAATTTTAAGAGTAAAAGTATTTTCAAAATAGACAAAGACTGAAGAATAAAATGACAGGTCTCATCTCTCTCTCTCTGCTCTCTTAAGATATCTCCACATCTCCCACTTTGAAAGTAAAATAAGAAGTAACAAAAAAATGCCCTCCTGGTTGATGTCTATCTCCATGTTCCCTAACTTCCTTCCTCCCTGCCTCGATCTGGGCAGGGTGACATTCTCTGTAACGTGGAACCACCACCGTGGTGTCAAGACGTGCGAAAAGCTAACCCCATGACTCATTTTGGAGAAATGCCAAAGGAAAACCAGAGAAAATCTAGAACTCTGAAAATAAAGCAATTTTCCCACATAGGAAACAAAATCATTCTCCAGAGGAAAGCAAAACACAGCATGATTATGTAGAATCATCATGTGGTGTACTATACGTATGCTGGAGAGTATCAGGGAGCTATGGTCTAAAAATGAAAGAAAAATTTTATAGCAGGCAAGTCTATCTAGAATTTGTTACTGCTGCAGACCTATGTACCACAAAGTAAAGGAAAATGCTTTTCAAAGTTCTACAATTTTCTGGGGAGCAGAGATCTACCTTTTCTCAGAAGTAACACATAAAACTCTTTTAACATTCATACGCAAAGAATGACAAGTCAGACATTTCATTGCAGGCACAGCCTGTATGACAATGCCCAAAGAGGATACCGCTGTATACAACTCTAGTTACATAGCCTTGGACAATGCCAGTTCAACATATAAACACATATTTCCAGATAAGGAAGGACCTACTTTACCCAAATATTCTTCTCACTATTCTTCTATGAATTCATTCAGTATGTATAAGTATACACTTGACATTATTCTAGATCCTGGGGATAAAGCAATGAACAAAATTAAGTCCCCATGCTTATAAGTTTGCATTCTAAGTACAAATTAAGTTACCTACAAGATTTCTACCACCTCTAAGATTCTATGCTTCCACTACTAGAGAAAAGGCTTAAATTTAAATTGCAAATGTCCTTGGTAGGGAGATACTCTGAGAACCTAAAAGGAAAAAAATCCACTTACAGCCTCAGCATCTAGCATAATGTTTAATGCTTGGTAAAGATTTTTAACTGAAAGGATGGAGGTAATTACTATATTACATGTGGAAACTGAGATTCAGGATGGTTACCCATGGTCAAACAGAAGGTAAATGGTAGAACTAAGAACTGCACCCTGACCTAGTACTATTCTATGTACCCCTAAAAATTTCTATAAAACCAGTTAAGACAGTTTTTAGACACTATTCAATTACTACTAAAAGTCATCTCCCAAAGAGTGAGTCTCTGCATCTTTGCTCACTCTGTATCTTTACTTATTAGTACCACACAATTTAACACAATTTATCTCTAATTGGGATCAAAGATAAGATTTAAGAAGTTAGAGATGAATGTACCCTTAAAAGTCATCTAACTCCATTATCTCACTTTCAAATGAGGGAACTGAACAGAAAAGGGTAGAAATTTGCCTGAAGCCCCACAGCTAATACATGGCAGACCTAACACTGAAACCCAACTCTTCTGATCCCTCTCCCAACAATCTTTTCTGTCACCACTATGTCTTCCAGGTTCCCTGATCGTAAACAGGATTTGTCAAAATTCTCTTTTGTATTTCCAGCAATACTCAGAAACTATACCTAGAATATAATACTACTTGGCATATTACATTTCCCAAAAAAGTAATTGTAAAGAAATATTATTTTTAAACCTGCCTCTTTCTCCTCCTGAAATCTCTATTTCAGTGGGGCTAGAGAATTTTTAACAGCTTCTGGACCAAGACTCTGGCCTTTATAGCAGGAATTACCTAAGCTCACTACTCAGCAAGAATAACGCTACTCTAATATTCTTTCCCTGGAAAAAGTGTCAGGACTCAAAGGATAAGGCCTTCTCAGCTAAGATTTTCCTAGAAAATAATTGGGTGGCCCAAAGACTTTTCAGGTGAAAAAGAAACTTTATCTGCTAGCCGAGCTGAAGGAAAATTTTTCTGAGGTGCACTTACAAGGTGATCCACTCTGCCTCTCTTAGGGAAGTCAGAGACTGCGCAGAACACTAACTCGGAAGTAACAAGACTTTCACTCCTGTTCTGGTTCTGTCACTTCTTGGGGATCATTGTACTCATCTGTAAAATAAGTCTAATAATACTCTAGCCTGACCAGGTAATTACTATATTACACATGTGGAAAGAGCACAGTGGATAGAGCATTGGACTGGGATGTGGAGGACCCAAGTTCGAGACCCCCAGATTGCCAGTTTGAGCACGGGCTCATCTGGTTTGAGCAAAAGCTCATCAGCTTGAGCGCAAGGTCGCTGGCTTGAGCAAGGGGTCACTCAATCTGCTATAGCCCCCCGGTCAAGGCACATAGGAGAAATCAATCAATGAACAACTAAGGAGCCGCAACGAAGAATTGATGTTTCTCATCTCTCCCTTCCTGTCCATCTGTCCCTATCTGTCCCTCTCTCTGACTCTTTCTGTCTCTGCCACACAAAACAAAAAAAGTATTAAAGTCTAATACTCTGATTACCTCATAGGGTGCTCAGGTGGTTGGACATATGAACGAGTGGCCATCATATTAATTTGAAAGATATAAAACACCATAAAATGTAAGATAGTACACTTTATTAGTAGTATTACTACTCAGAATTACTGTGTGTTTTAGAGGTAGAAAATCATCTTGTAAATCAGTTAAGAGGCGAAAAAGCAGTGTGACATAGCCAAAAGATCCAACTTTTGAGTCACATAGCCCCAGGTAGGAATCCAGACCCATCCAAAAATGGAAGAGTTCTATCGTGAAACTTCTAGGAAGTATAAGTAAAAACTATTTACATATATCACCTAAAAGTATCTTGCTTGTATGTTATAAAATGGTATCATTATTATAAATTTTCTTTTCTGGAAAGCTTAGAACTTTGGGGCTTTATCTAGCATTCATACCATGTGAACAGTCGAAACATCTGTAATGTCAAGCAGTCAAAGCTGATTTAAAAAGAAAAAATCACCACCAACAATAACAACACCATCCCTGATCAACATATTAAAGCAAAAAAAATTTAGATGCTAACTAACCCAGCATATTAGCAACTGAGCCAGAGTTTAGGAGCCAGTTCTATCAATGAGTATTTTCTCAGGCTCTCAGACAAACTGTTGTGCTTATTGCAAGTCCACCGCACTGAGGCTCTCTTTGTGACTGTGGGTTGTTGGATTATTGCCTGCATTTCTGTCTTCTGTGAAAAGCCAAACATATAGAAATTTCAGTCACCAGATTAAACGTTCATCTTGACAATATATTATGCTGTTTGGTGTCATGTTGATATCCTACTGATGACGTTCATGACTTTTTATGCCTTTATTTTGTTCTTTGGTTTCAATAAAAAGAAAAGTAGAAAGCCTTTAGACTAATGAATTCAGACTCTTTTCAGACACAGTGCTGCTTCTCTTCCATGAGATCAGGAAAAGAATATATTTCTGGTTGCAGACATATGTGGTACAGACATGAGATCAGAGCTTTAAGCTTAATAGAAGAACATAACAATCTACTCACTGTTTACATTTAGCCCAAAGGGCAGCTGGAAATCACAACCAACCATATGCAATGCCTAACAAGTAGTCATGACTTTATTAATAAAGCCACGCATTAACAAATAAGATTCTGGGAATGGTACAGTGAGGGGTAAGAGTGTCTTACCACAGGCCCCTCTAAGTACTAGGCATGGGGCCCAGGCTATTGTTGAAAATGTCCTTTGGGATTAGACTGTTTTCTCTCCCAGGATTTCATTTGCCATCTTTCATATTTCCCAGTTCTCCCATACAGTGTTTAATCAGCTGCTAAGGACTGGTTAAAAGGACTCCTATTCTTCTTGGATCCTGACATCCTGAAAAGGGAATGGATTGTAAAATTATCTACATACAATGAAATCCAATCACACATAGACAAATGCTTTTTAGACCATACAGAACTATATCAAGCAGAAAAAAGAGGTGCAAATAATATATCATTTAATCCTTCTAGGTCTGTGACAGGTGTAGTAGTATTATTTCCAATTTATTGATTTTAAAAAACCTGATATTCAGAAAGGTTTAAAGATACTGCAAATAAATTGCAGGACAAAGTTATACCTAGGTCCAAATACCATGCTTTCACTCTTCAACAGCTGTCATGGCAAACATGTTAATTGGTAACTCATGGTCTGTCATAATTAATTTCTTTCTGCATTGAGGTGCACACAAATTTACTCAGTAAATGTAGTATTCAAAATGATCTCTGTTTAACACTAAAGCCTTTCTTGTGAACATCAGTGTCACAACTTAAACAATTTCTTTCTGGTTCTTTCATTCTTTACTATGCCTAACAGGAATGTCAGTTCCCACGTACAAAAATCACAAGGGAAGTATTGAAGCATAAAACCATCAAAACACCTTACAAGCTTTCATCAAGGTATGTTGGCCCAACTGAGTCAGCAAAATTAAATAATCAATAACTCCTATAAAGATGATGGCTGATAAAGCTGGTGCAGAAACCAGAAGTTTGCTAGAATAACAAATTAATACAAGTGAAGTTTATGCAAGTGTAATAAGGAGAAAAGGGAAATCTAAAAGTGCAGTCTATCTCCTCAGACTAGATTTAAGGTATGGTTTGGATCTTACTGAAGCACATTTTGCTTCTATATATGTTTTGACTTTAATTTTGCTTTGTTTCTGAAACAGAAGTAAAGTTCCTTATTCGAAGCACATTGTGTTATCTTATTTTATTGGAATTATCACTGTCAGGATAAATATACTTTCAGGTTTCCATTGGGCCCAATATGAGAACTACATTCAGGAAAACAAAAGCAGAGGAAAGAACAATGTTCTAAATGTATCCCCTTCAAACTAGATTCATGATAGGTTATTAAAGACAGCATGCTCTGCAGTAAGATTCCTAATGATGCCACTGGGAGCAAAGGCCATTCACACAGTTACACACAGAATGCAACCACATTTTCTCCCCTGGGGCTTAAAGAAAAGAATAGACTTCCACACCACAGACAGTAATGTGTAACCACAGCACAAGGCAAAGGCAGAGAGAGACTGGCATAGTGAAGTTTGAGATTTATCTCAGGTAATTATCCCACGCAATTACAAATCATCTTGGAATAAAGCCTTTAGTCTTACTGCAGGTTATCCGCATCTCAATATGAAGATGAGTGGTTAACAAATAATAGGAACTTACAGCCACAAGAGTGTGAATGAAAAAGTCACAATGGCCAATATTTCCAATGGACTAAAACACTGATATTAGCATACATAAAAATTATCATCTAGTACTTTGTGGTAACATATAAACACAAACATAAAGCTCCATGAACATTATGAAAGTAACTTTCTTAGAAAGTATTCAAGATAATACAGTATTCTTGTAACAGTCTATTGGCCACAAAATAATTCAATTAACTAGCATTTCTATTATATTTTATGTATTATAGCAGGCATCAGAGATATACAAAAAAGATTGCTGAACACTAGACAAATACCAAAAATTATAAATTTCTAATTTCATTTTCCCCAATATCTAGACTCATAAAATGTTCAGATAAAAAGTAAACATAGGTGTTTCTAACAAATGATGCTGGGAAAGCTGGGTACCTATAAAGCAATGCAATTGAACACTTACTTATACTATACACAGAAAGTAACACAAATGGATCAAGGATCTCTATTTAAATGCTAAAACTATAAAACCCTTAGAAGACATAGGCAAAATTTTTATGACATTGGATTTGCGATGACTTCTTGGGTATTACACAAAAGCACAAGCAACAAGAGAAAAGTAGATAAATCAAACTTTATCAAATTAAAAAACATAAGTACACCAAAGTACCTTATCTGAAGAGTGAATGAAAGAAAAATATTTTTAAATCATGTATCTGATATGGGATTAATAAAAATAACTGCTACAACTCAACAAAACAGAACAAATAACCCAATTCAAAAATAAGCAAAGGATTTAAATAGACATCTCTCCAAAGATCAGCAAATGGCCAATAAACATATGTAAAGATGTTCAACCCTATCAGTCACTAAACAAATGCAAATCAAAATCACAACCATTATGATGGATGACGGGTATTTCCAAAATGAGGGGGAATATAATGTTCACCTTCTATGGCTACCTCCTTTACCTTCTTCAAGTCTGCTCAAATGTCATGTTTTCAATGAGTACTACTCTGATCATCCCATTTAAAATGCAGTGTCAAGTCACCTTATCCAACTCATCTTTTTAATAGCATTTATAGACTTTCAATGTATTATATCATTTACTCATCATTCTTAGTGTTACCTGTCTCTCTCATCTATAATATAAGCTCCATGAGAACAGAAGTTATTTGTTATATTCACAAATACATTTTAAGTGCAAGAATGGTAGTACCTGACACGTGAAAAATGCTCAATAAACTCTTACTGGTGAGTTAACTAATTTCTTGCTTAGAGACATGAAATAGTTTAAAAGTTTTGAAAACCAAATCATTCTTTTAATTAATCAGTTTCTTTAACACCAAATAATATCTTTTATTTATCATCAACAAATACCAAAGTACTATGGCTTAAAATGTGGTGTTCCACATTATTAAACATTTCAATGGAATAAGGTCTCAAAATTTTATTCATATCTTAACATTCAGAGTACATGTGCCAGTCGTTTACTTATTGTCTCTTGACTCACATCACCCTGCAATTCTCTGCTCTGCGATTCTGGGGCACTTATTTCCCAGGCTCCCTTGCCAGCTGGCTTCCTATTAGGTTCTGCCAATGAGAGGGACTAGTGGGAAATTAAAAGGAGGAGAAAAGAGACTTCCTTTTTCTAGCTCCTGTCAGCATCACTGCAGCAGCAAAACACACTTATGGCTGCACCATTTTACATTCCCACCAGCAATGGCTTCTTGCACACTCCCAATACCAGCTGCCTAACCCCCGCAGAGATACCAGCACCAGCTGCCCACACTCCTCTCACTGATTAAAGGATAAGCCATGCTGAGTTTCCCTCAGTGGTCTGAGCACAAGTCACACAGCACACCCTCTCCCCCGAAGTCCAAGCCTAGTTACAAGCTTTTCCGAGTTCATAGGTTCAAATAACCCCATTTTTTCCATTTTTGTTCCACCAACCCTATGGCTGCTCCCTACAGGGATTAACAACTGGTTGCTTCAGCTTTTTTTTTTCTTTTTCAGCCTTCCAATACCTGTATTAAAAATTCCTTCAATTAAATCCTATCTACTTGAACTGTTTATCATGGTTTTTGTTTTCCTGACTAGATGCAACTATACAGTATAACATTCAGGCAGACAAAAAGATTGGCAACACATATATATCACTGAAAATTAAATATGGTACAGATTTTTAAAACTATCTTAACCAAAGAATGAGAAAATGAACATGCCCTTCTTCCATCATCTCCTTATGGAAACAAGACAATGCAGTTTGCTTTTGTTCCCCTTAACTCTTAGAGAACAAACCTCTGACTTTGAAGAAGACATGAAGGCAAAATATATCTTGCTTTATAGAAATGTATGTAAAATTTATGTTCAGAAATCAAACCACATTTTCAAGGAATATTCCTGAAGAATGAGGAATTTCTTTGTCATATGAGACTGATCCATAAAAATTCAATTATTAAATCTGATTTTTAAAAATATGTGATTTCTAAATATGCAATAGTTTCATTTATTAACTGTGGAACAAAACACAATATATAAAGCTTGATGATTTGTTTTTATCCTGAAATAAAAAGAAAGAATGAGAAAACAGGCCTTTCAAATAGAGCAAATAACAGCTTAGAGATCTAGAATCACGGTGTTCATATCTGTACACTCATAGTGTACAGCCCAGTACTCTCCTGCCTGCTCCAAATCTCCACTTGGATATCTAGTATGCATCTCAAATTTAACATGCTCAACACTAAGAGCCTGCTATTTTCTAAAACCCACTCTTTCCAAAGACCTTCCCATCTCATTGAATGGCAACTCTACTATTAGAACCTCCGGCTAGAATCCTACAGTCATCTTTCATTCATTTCTTTCTCTCATGCTCTAGATCTAACCTATTAGAAAGTCCTATTAGTTCTTCATTCAAAATATGGTCAGAATAAAACGACTTCTCACCATGTCCACTGCTGCTCCAAACCACCAATAACTCTCACCCAAATTATTATAATAACCTTTTAAATGGTCACTCTCCTTCCACTCTTTTGCACCCCTATAATTATTACCAGCAATAACCAAAGTGATACTTTTATTATAACTTAACTCAAAAAATATCACTCCTCTCCTCAAAATGTGCTATTGGTTCTCCATCACACACAGAGTAAAAACCAAAATGCTCACAATTATTCACAAGTTCTTATATGATCAGGTTCCTGTTACTTCTCTAACTTCACCTCCTATTATTTCCCCCTCACTCACTTGCCTCCAGCCATTCTGGTCTCATCCTTGTTCTTTGCATCTCCAGGCACATTTCTACATTGGAGTCTTTGTATTGGCTGCTTCTTCTGCCTGGAATGCTCTTCTCCAGATATGTGCATGATTCCTCTGCTGTTGAGTCAAGTCTTTGAAAAAATATTTTCATCTCAGTGAGACCTTTCCTGACCATCTTATTTTAAACTGCACACACTTCCACACTGGGTACTCCCTATTTCCTTTCCTTATTTTATTTTTTTCCATAGCATTTATCCTCTGACTTACTGTATGATAATATAGTTTATTTTCTATATTGCCTTTCTCCCTCCACTAGAATACAAGCTCCTTGAGGACAGGAATTAGTTTCATTTGTTGATGTATTGTCAATGCCAGATGGTGCCTGGTACCTAGCAAGTGCACGGTAAGCATTTGTTGAATCAAACTCCAAATTCCAAAGTGCTAAAGAATAAATGAATATAAACACACATAAAAATACACTGTTGCATATGTTTGCATATGTATATCTTGGATATACTCTGAAGAGTAAAACTGTATTATAAACTCTAAAACTATAGTAAATGCTATACCAAAATTATCCTATTTTATCAAAGAAATGTGGCTCAAAATGGATTTATAATCCTACCACATAATATATGGAGGCTCTCTAGCAAAGTGTGTAAGAGCCAGTCCACCTGGCTTATACTACCACTCCAGCATCCACTAGTTCTGGGACCCTGAAAAAGTTACTTGACCTCTGTGCCTCAATTTCTTTATCAAAAAATAGTAACAATAACAATAATAAACCCTCATTCACAGAAATGATGTAAAGGATTAAATTATGTAACACACTTAAAGCACTTTAGCACAGTGCCTGTCCCATAGATAATATTTAGTTTATGTTAGCTATTATTATATGAGGCATCTAATGTTTGTAGGAAGACAAGTAAATGCTCTAAAATTCAACATTTTATATTGCCTGAACTTATTTACACTGCAAGAATCATATTTTATACTTTTTATGTTTGTCATAGAACTGAATATATTGGATTCATTGGTGATTTTATATATTATTAAACTTACTAAAGTTATAGGTTACAGGTTATTCAAGATGACCAAAATAAAAACATAGAAGAAGTAAGGTAAATTTTTCAGTTCTGATATCTTAGTTTATTATACTAAGTGTGATACTACATATACTAAAGCATCCTAAAAAATTTTAATACATATACTAAAGGTTTTTAAATTTACAATACACATAGATTTTTTTAGCAGAAAAAAATAATGATACCATGAATGTTAGCTAAATTTATTATGGTAATCATTTCACAATACATGTAAATCAAATTGTTGTGCTCTACACCTTAAACTTATACAGTGTTGTATATCAGTTATATCTCAATAAACTCAAAAATAAAGAAGAAATGATAAATTAAAGGCATAGGGAGAAAAGTCAAATATAAAGGGAAAGTAGAGAAAGAACACGGTCCTTAAAACTGAAGAGTCAACCAATCAAAGCTCTGTGAGTCATCAGAGAAAACAGAGCACTAATAAAGACTTAGGCTGACAGCTTAGAGTGAGACTTGGTTGGAAAGGCTGCTTCTTCAAAAGATCACTCAAAGATAAGCCCAGCTGAGTGAGAAAAAAAATAACTGACTCCAAGAGAAGTATGCAGTTAACCACTAGTCACAAGAAGCTGAAAGTCTTTCAGAGAAGGGAAACTCCAGAAGAATTAAAATAAAAGCAAAGTATTCGAGGAATAAAATGATCATTTACCATCTTTGAAATGTTGATAGACAAAGCCAGTACAGCTTAGTAACTTTGACATCACTGGCTGGAAACCTGGCTGGAATGGAAAGAGCCTTAAAAACTTGTATTAATCGAGGCTTTGCTACATAATGTGCTTTCATTAACTACAAACCCCTACCCATCACCTTGATGACATTTTATTGTTTTTTCTTGTCTGATGCTATAAAAACTCACATCGGTGAAGTATGTTCAAACTTGCCATGGTCATATGATACAACTGCTTTTTAACTCTTCCCAAATGTACTGCCATAATGTGTACATTTATTTGTCAAGAGCAATAGGAGAGGACAATGACATTGTGCAGATTATTATTCACAGTAGTGTGTTAGTATGTGAGTGTGCACATGCAGGAACACTAGCACACAAAAAGAAAGATAATTTTATTGTCAAAATATGTAGCATGACTCAAACTATTTAAGCTCTATGACCCTAACATCTTTTCATCAGTCAGAGATCCAAAGGCAGCCACAAAGGACAGTTCAGAGTGTGCAATTCTGCATTTCTACCAAATGTAAAGAAATAAATTCTAGATACATCCTTAAACAGATGTGTCGGTAGCCAACCCAAGAAAATGAGCTCTTCAATTTCTGTATCACTGTACAGTCTCATCTTTTAACTCACTCCCCCTTTCATACTCTGGTTTTTTCCTTGGGTCCAACTTCCTTCTTTGGGTTTCTTTCTCACTACCAAATAAATTTAGACTCCTATTAGGTAGTTCTTGTTATCTACAACATCTTCTTCCACTGCTCTGGAAATAGTGAGTCTTGCAAGTAAATGATGTGGTGTTACCTGAGAATACCTGGGAATTTAATTGGTGGGTTTCTATAATTTCCAGAGGTAAATCATACTTAGGCATTACTTAATTTTTACTGCAATTTGTGGTTTTACTATTTGTATGTGATTAACTCTATAATCTTCAACAATGAAAATGTATAATAAATAAGTCAAAACAGATAATAGCTTGCAACTTATATCCTGTGCATTATTAAATAATAATCATGAGAAAGAAAAAGAGAAAGAGAGAGAAAGGAGTGGGGAAGGAAGGAAGAGGAAGGAAAGAAGAAATTTACTTATCTACTAATACAACCTCAAAGTGCTTGGTATATTTTTTAAATACTCAAGGATATGTAATTTGACCCATCTTTAATTCAATTCAATTACTCCAGCTTCAATGCAGATATCATCTCACAACATTACACTGCACAATAATTACCTAAATCATAAAACCAAATCTTTCTTTCTCTGAGCTCCCTCTGCCATGGCCTGAATGTTTGTCTCTCTAAAACTATATGTTGATATCTTAGTTACAAAAGATGAAGATATTCATGGCGGGAGGTGGGGGTCAGCCTACTGGGAGTGATTAAGTGGGTCATGGGGGTAGAGCCTTTGTGAATATGATTAGTGCTCTTATAAAAGAGATCCCACAGAGCTCCCTAGTCCCTACCATACAACAAGAAGCCTGTGACCCAGAAGAGGGCCCTTACCTGACTATTCTGGCACTCTGATCTTGAACTTTCATCCCCAGTACTATGAGAAATAAATACCTATTGTTACAAGCTACCCAGTCTGTGGTATTTTGAAGACACTGCTTCTTCATCATCCAGAACATGCTGGATGGAATACACACATATCTGGGAACTACCTCTGAGAAAACATGAAAAGTCCTATAAAAGTCGACAAAAAAAAAATCAGAAAATCTGCAGGACCTATTTAGAATATTTTCATTGTCAGGAACTTTTTTGTTTTTTCAGTTATAGAGTCTCTACTAATTATAACATAAGTACTCTGAGGTATGTCATCACTAATACATAGGTTTGTAGCTTCTGTTTTCAACCCCTCGGCATTCTTAGTGGTTGTTCAGGTTAAATGATGACAATGTATCTCAAACAAAACTAAAAATTAATTTTTTTGGTAATGTAAATGGTGTTTTAAATATCAATGTGGAATGCATTTGTAAAACCAAAAAATATATATAAATTAGTATTTTTTTCTTCTGAATATAGATAGCTCAGATTTATTTTTCAATTATAGTTTACATTCAATATTATTCTGTATTAGTTACAGATATACAACAAAGTGGTTAGAAAATCATATACTTTAGAGTGGTTCCCACAATGTTTCAGGTAGCCACTTGTCCCCATAGATAGTTACCTCAATATTATTGACTATATTCCTTATATCTCTACCATTTTCTCCTATCTAGCACTTTAAAAGATTTATTCCACAACCTCTGCTTTAAAAATGTGCCATAATATGACTCAAATATTTTAAGTAATTAAAATTGAAAAAAACAAGTGATGAGTTTGGGTTTTTTTTAATGTAATGCAAAAAAACAAAAACAAACTGATGGGGCAAAAGAATTATGCCCGTGTCATAAATGTACCCATTCTGTGCTATAGCCTCTGTTCTTGGGTAATGCTTCATTCCTTCAAATATCCAAGAAATAGTAAAGTAAAACTGCTTCTGAAGGCCACACAAATACTTAAAAAGGAATGACAAATTTCACTGTTATTTCTTTCATGTTTATTTTCTTTTTACTCTTTCCCTCCCTCCTCTCATTTTCTACACTTCCTTCCTCTTTATTTTTGTAACTATTGCAGTGGTTCTTAACCTGGGTTCTATCGAACCCTAGGGATTTGATGAGTCGGTCTCAGGGGTTTGGAGAAGCCTCTGCCGTGGAGGTAAAGGCACACTTGTGTAAAGTCGTGATGACACGCCCCGCTTGGCCATCACTTGCTGCAGAGGATCACGTTACATTGCTTGGCCAACCAGTGCTGCGGGGAATTTAGTGCACGCAATAGTCAACGGCTGTCATAGTTATACGTCGTGTGGTTTCTTTCTTAATATTTTAATCCATACTAAATATGTCGAGCAAAAAGAAAGTGGATGGATGAATATGTACAACATGAATTCACATGTATACGGAACAGGATGGGAGTCAGTATCCTATCTGCAAGATATGCAATGACAAGTTGAGCAACTCTAGTCTCGCACCGGCAAAACTAAATTTGGAAAAAAAAATTATATTTTATTTATCACTAAAGAAGGGTTCAGTGAATACGCATATGAAACTGGTGGGTTCAGTACCTCAAAGAAGGTTAAGAACCACTGAACTATTGATATTTTCCTATTTTGTATCACTGTTTTAAGAAAAGGGATCAAACCAGAGTCAAAAATCACAGGATGAAAGTAAGAAAGTCAAACTTAACGCTACACTATTCTTACTAACAACTTTAAAGAGTGCAACTTAAAAATAAAGGGTTATCTAACCAAAAAAATTACTATTGCAATTAGGTCTTCTATTTCATCAACTTACATAAAAAAGAAATCTCAACAGCTCACTCTTTTAACTAACCCTTCTTAGCCGCTTTTAAAAACTTTACTGGCACATAGCAATTTTTTTTTTCAGCCTACTCACACAGAAGTTATGTACATTACAAAAGAAGGTAATGATATCTTCTACTCATCAAATCTAATCTCTCCAGTTAAAGTCAGATATTTGCATCACTTAACTGGAGAGTGATACAATGTAAATGCAAGTGAGCTTAAACAACTTGCTCAAGCAAGTCACTAATTACTAATTAGTAGCAGAGAAAGTTGAAAATAGAACCTAGTTCTTCAAACTCCAAAGCACCACAGAAGATTTGGGACTAAAATCCAGATCTCCAACCTCTAAAGTACTGAGCATTATATAGGAGAGAGAAGAAATGGTACTTGTCCTAAGGAAACACACTAAGGTCTATCATTGCATACTTCTCCAGTGAATGATATATTATAGTAATGGAGGCAACTGCAGTATGCCAACAGGAGTTTTAAAAAACAATTTGGATAATCTCAAGTCACATGAATAGGTCTATCATACATAGTGTGATTATCTTTCTTTTTTATCTAGATTGCTTTTAAAGTCTGAACTAGATTGGCTTAAACACAATGTTAAAATAAACTAAAATTCAAAAAGAAATACTGGTAAGAACTGAGAATAAAGATGAGAGTGGGAACAGGAAGAGAGAGGCATTCAGACTGTCAAGAGAAAGTCATCTCAAGAACTCTAGAACGGTTGTGCTCAATGCTCAAGACATAATCCATGCATGTTTAATAAAGAGTTGGCTATAATTGTAAGTGGAATCCTCCATCCACTCCCCCTGCAACTCTTGTTTTTATATGAAACTCTTCATTTCAAAAAAATGGCTACCAGGAATAAGGAAAACAATGAGGAAACTGGATTTAAAAATCATAACCCTCTTACATGAACATACACTTCTCCCAAGAAGAAATACAAATGGCCAACAGATATATGAAAAGATGTTCATCTTCACTAGCTATTAGAGAAATGCAAATCAAAACTACAATGAGATACCACCTCACACCTGTTAGATTAGCTATTATCAACAGGACAGGTAACAACAAGTGTTGGAGAGGCTGTGGAGAAAAAGGAACCCTCATTCACTGTTAATTGGAATGTAAAGTAGTACAACCACTATGGAAGAAAGTATGGTGGTTCCTCAAAAAATTAAGAATAGAACTACCATATGACCCAGCAATCCTCTACTGGGTATAACCCTAAAACTCAAAATCACTGGTACGTAAAGACACATGCAGCCCCATGTTCATTCCAGCATTGTTCACAGTGGCCAAGACATGGAAACAACCAAAAAGCCCTTCAATAGAAGATTGGATAAAGAAAATACGGTACATATATACCATGGAATACTACTCAACCATAAGAAATGATGACACAGAATCATTTACGACAACATGGATGGACCTTGAGAACATTATACTGAGCGAAATAAGTAAATCAGAATAAACTAAGAAATGTATGCTTCCATACATAGATGGGACACAAAATTGAAACTCATGGACATAGATAAGAGTGCAGTGGTTACCAGGGGTAGGGGAAGGGAGGAAAGGAAGAGAGTGGTGGAAGGGGAAGGGCATAAAGAAAACCAAATGAAGGGTGAAGGAGGATGATTTGACTTTGGGTGATGGGTATACAACATAATCAAATGTCAAAATGATCTGGAGATGTCTCTAAATCTATGTGCTCTAGTTGACCAATGTCACCCCATTAAAATTAACTGTCTAAATAAATATATAAATAAATAAATAGATAGATAGATAAATGATCATAGCCCTCTTGCTAAGGGTAAGAGGTTCACATGCTCTCTATGAGGTTAAAATGCAGAAAGTGAGAAAAGAATTTTTCATGGTCATCACTGAAATCCATGACTACATTCTCTAGACCCAGCATAGAGCAACTTAAATCTCCCCAGGCAATTGTTGAAAATGGGGAAAATCTACTGTATGACTAATAGAGCATTTCGGTCTCCAGAGCTGACAACTGTATCTCTTTAACACTCACTAAACATAACTCTGACAGAAATAAGGAGGAAAGGGAAGGGGGGGGATGGAGAGAAAGTAGGAAGGAGAAAAGGAGAGAAAATGGGGTAGTATTAAGGAGTACTATTTTTCACGAAACTAAAGTCTCTTAAAACAATCTACAAAGAAACTTGTTATACAAAAAAAAAGTCAAATTGTTAGTTACAGAGATATTCAAGCTGTTGGTATTTGTTTCTAGGCAAAGAGGATTTACTTTTTAAAATAGTAGTAATACCTATACCATCCCAATTGAGCTGTATTCTCTTTCTGTGGAATGTATACTGCATCAAGAGATGGAGATAAAGAGAAAGAGTGAAAAATGAATAAATAGATCAATAAAAACTGATGGAACCAGGGTACTCAAAGCCCTTTGTTCCCTAGCATCTTTTCATCCAGCTATTCAAACCATAATGTCAGTTTATCCTCTTGATTTGATCTCAGTTATCAGATACTCCAGGAGAAAACAAAATAAATATGATTTGTTTTCCTCCAACAAAAACTGCTACTAAAAGCCAGTTGGTCATAGAAGTGAGGTTGTTCATGCTATGTAAGAGTGAGACTAGTCTGTCATTCTGACAAGAGCTAAAGTCGGACAGACACACACACACTAAGTAATCAGCCTTTATCAGAAGAGAGGAAGAAGTGACTTTACAGTAAAAAGAAAGAAGAAAAACAATTTAGGATAAGAGGGAACGCCACTTTAGAAGATTATTCTAAAATAATATTTATTGTATTATTATTATTATTATTATCTGGATCCCTGAATATGTGACTCTGGACAAGTGTGTGCATTAGTCTATACAGGTTGTTTTACTATCCTACAGAAAAAAAATCATGTATTTTACTCTAAATATAAACAGACATTTAAAAAGTAAAAATGTTTCTTTCATCATGAAATATTAATTTCAAACTCATTAGAAATTGGTATCGCACCTTACAATGGAGAGACAAATAAGAAGCTGATCACGACAGTATGGTTTCAAACTGTTGAGGGGAATATAAATTGGTGCATCCTTTCTGGAAGGCAACTTGGCAATATATCAAAATCATTAAAAATACTCTTTGAACTAGATTTTAGATGTCTAGGAATTTATTCCTCAGAAGTAATCATGATGGTATTCAAAGGTTTATATATTAAATATGTTCATTGAAGTATTGCTTATGATAGAGAAAAAATTAAAGCAACCTAAATTTTCAACAGTTAGTAGCAAAACATTTAATAATTATTCAACCATTTGCTTTAGTGCCTACTATAAGCTAAACAAATTCATTAAATTAAAAATGTATTATTTAAGAAAAATATAATGTATCAGTTTTTATATTATTATATGATCCCAAATTGTTTTATAAATTTAGTATATACTTCCATAAAAATCACAAGTAGGGTTCTTCTGGGGAGTGAGATGGGAGATGATAAAATTATTCTAAAGTCCATCTGAAAAATCAAATGCTTGACAAAAAACAAGATAATTTGAAAAGAAAAGTAATTCAATTATCAAATATATAAAAAATCTCACTAAATAAGTGTGCTAAATGAATAGCCAGATTCATTAACAAATGAAGTTGAAAATAAACCCAAATATCTCTAAGAATTTAGTCTATGATAATTGTAGTATATAAAAGATGGATTATATAACTAATATTGTCAGGACAATTGGTTCTTTAAATTGTAATTGCATACTACACAACAAAATAAATTTCAGATGGATTAAAAACCTAAAGGTAAAAAAGAAAAATAATTCAATAATAAAACATATGTGAATATTTATGTAACTTGGGGTGGAAAAGACATTCTTAAAAATGACACCAAAATGCAGAAACTCAAAAGGAAAAAATAAAATTTTAGATTTGATGAGAGAAAATGTATTTTCTAAAAATCTTAATTTAAAGACAATATGTCAAGATTGGAAAAAATCTGCATCCCACATGATAAACGCTTAATATCTTTAGCAGAATAAGGACCCCATACAAATCAGTAAGAATTAACTGTTCATCAGAATAATGTGCATTACTTTATGTTGGACTGTTCTGAATATTTGATTCATGGTCACTCATTTGATCCTTGCAACAATCCTAGGACATATGGGAAACTTTTACAGATAAGGAAACTGAGGCACGGGGAGATTAAGCAAACAACTAAAGTTACAGAAATAAAAAGTACTGATGGTAAAGCCAACATTCAAACTCTGTCATCAATAAGTCTGACTCCAAAATCTATTCTACTTCTCAAAGGTATGAGCAAGAAATTTATGAGGAAAAAGAAAGAAATGTAAATGAACAATAAATAAATGGAGATATATTTTATTTGATTACTAATTTTAAAAAACAAATTATACTAACCTGTTGCCATTTCTCCCTGTAATATTGGCAATGGGTGAAAATAATGACAAATAATATGTGTAATCATGAATGCGACAAAAATCAACTGTCATACACTACTGGTAAGAGTAACCTGGTTCAACTCTTCCTGATAGCATTTTGACGATATGAATCAAATGCCATTAAAAAAGCAATTACCCAACAATTCATGTTTAAGAATTTGAACTAAAGAAATCATCAGAGATGTGCGCAACAATTGAGCTACAATGGACTTTATTGCAATGCTGTTAATGATGGTAGAAAATGAGAAATAACCTACTAATGTCCACAAATAGAATAGTACGCAACCATTAAAACTAATGATGTAAAAGAATAGTAGTATCATGGGAAAATGTCGATGATATGATATACTGTTAAATAAAATAAAGCAGATTATAAAGCAGCTGTTACTATATGATTCTATTTTTGTTAAATAGAAAGAGACAGCATTTTAATACTGAATGTATGTATACCTTGATGTTTAATGATTAAATCTGGAAAACAGAGAGAGGTTGTTGTTCTTTTTCTTTATTTTGATATCTATTTCCAATATTTCTTTTTTTTTTTTTACAGAGACAGGAGAGAGTCAGAAAGAGGGATAGACAGAGACAGACAGACAGGAACGGAGAGAGATGAGAAGCATCAATCATCAGTTTTTCATTTTGACACCTTAGTTATTTATTGATTGCTTTCTCATATGTGCCTCAACCGTGGGGCTACAGCAGATTGATTAATCCCTTGCTCGAGCCAATGACCTTGGACTCAAGCTGGTGAGCTTTTGCTCAAACCAGATGAGCCCACGCTCAAGTTGGCAACCTCAAGGTCTCAAACCTGGGTCTTCCGCATCCCAGTCTGATGCTCTATCCACTGCACCACCACCTGGTCAGGCCCAATATTTCTTATATGCAATATCTGTGACTTTTGTAGTATATTATGAGGTTCATTTCAAAAAGAAAAAGTATGCAAGACATACTTTTAATGACATAGAAACAATGATCATAATATATTAACTTTTAAAAAGTAGCTTGCAAACACCAAGTACAATAAGATATCATTTTTGTTTTCTTAAAACTGTGTATTGAAGTAAAAAAATAAAAATAAAACTTCTCACATATAATCAGCACAAACATCTTGAGGTAGCTCCAGATGTCACTATGGAAGATATTTTTTTACATTCTTTTTTATACTTTCCAAATTTTCTCCAATAACTATGGTTTTTTTTTAATCATGAAAAGCAATAAGACAGACTATTTTATTCATTTCTTCTCCAAATCTATTCTGATTGTTTAATAAGCCTATAAAGTTTATGGAGAAGCAAATATACATGTAGTGTGTGTGTATATATACACATACTACCTTCCTAATGTCAAAACAGAAACAAAACGATAGTTTTTCTTTGAAAAACAATTTCACAGAATTAGAAATTTTATTTAAAATTATGAAACCCTGTAAATGTACTAGATCTCAAGCTCTAAATGAACCCTACAGGCAATTAGGCAAATCTCCTTGATATGTATCTATATATTAGATAGGTAGGTATAGTAAAGTAAAATAATTGCAAAGGGTTAAGCAGATGATTGAAAACATATATGCTGACACTGATCATCAACAAGGCAAGACAAAAGAAATTGAACAAGAATTAATTATTTGGCAGTGTGCCAATACCAGAAGCCCTGTTCACCAAGTCTTAAATATAGGCAATCTTGAGCAAATCAAATGATTTTATCAAGTTTTAGATTCTTCAGCTTTAAACTTACAACAAAAAGACTCGTTGGCTTTAAAATTACAGTAAAAAATTATAAAAACATAGAGAATTTTCATATGACTAAGCTAACATAAACCCTGAAGTACCTTCAAAATTAGTATCTATCTAAAAAGCTAAATGAAGATGGTAATGACATGAGACACAATTGTTTTAAGAAAACAAAGAAAATAAAGAGAAAAAAGCTAACATCCTTAATAATAAAGAATTTATTTTATAGGGAATCAAGGCTCAGAAACACTTAGTAGTTATTTTTTTATTCTCAGAAGGTCAGAAAAACTGGGGATCAAATTTCTGAATTTTGGCAGTGAGCCCCAAGTCTTTTTAATCACCCCATAGCACTTCTCCACATGGAGAAGCTGATACAGCATCAACAAATTCTTTATCAAAATCAACAATTCGTAATATTGAGAAAATTAAAAGTGTTGTAATCTATAAATGTCCCAACCTGTTCTGTTAAAACTTTATCCCAAGTGGACACTATGTTTAAAACTTTGTTCCAAAAAAGTGTTTCTCTCTACCTCTGCTAAAATTTTAAGTCATATATTTTCTTCCATTTCATAGAAAGTCTGCTTGTTCTTATAATTTTGTATATGATATTTATACACATTCTTCATGGAAATATACATAGTACAGTCACTTTCACTTTTCCCACCAAGGGGGAAACCTTGCCTTAAATGTTCTATTTTCCCGCACAAAAGTCTTCCATCCCTTACATCAATTTTCACTGGCTTTATATCTCCTTAAAATTTCACCTTCTCTCCTCATCTCCTCCTCCAATCCAAACTCTCTCTCTCTCACACACACACACAGAGTGAGAGAGAAAGAGAGAGAGAGAGAGAGAGAGAGAGAGAGAGAGGCATGCCAGACATTTTAAACTAAACATTTAAACATAAAATCACTTGAGTGTGACACAGTTGTAAGCTGATTCCCTCCTGAAATTTGGTAAGGTAGAAAAGAAAATATTACACATTCTAATCAAAGTATGGTAACATTTTTCTGTCAATGTTATTATAAAAAAAACAAAACTCCATTATAGTAAGCCAGTTCTCATAGTTAACCACTATAAAACAGAAGCAAAAACCTTAAAAACAAAAAAAGCCTTGCTTATCAAAAATTACTTTTTTACCTTACTTATTACAGGTTTTCTGGATACCTCAGGGTTACTTCTCTCCCAACCATCATCAAACCAGCCAATAAACTTCATTGTCAAACACACTATCTCTTCAGCTCATAAATAACAACCTACCTGGCTCCTGTACACATGAAAAACAACATCAATATTTAACCAAATACCTCAACTGCAGGAATTAGTTTCTCCCCTTTGTCCTTTGGTGGCCACAGTATCTTCATTGGAAGCTCTATTGCTGTCATTATTTCTAATTTGAAATCATCCTCTACCTCCACACCCTTCCACGAAGGAAACATAGCTTTTATCTTTGTTTTGCATATGGTGTGCTTGGGAGTTAGGGAGTAATTTGACTTGCAACTTTCTTTCAATAATAAAATAGCAAATAAACAAGGAGTCCTCTCAATTATAGGATACCAATGCACAGTCAACATTTAAGTCAACCACTAAATCACACTGTTACCCTATTTGCCTAATGTACCATAGTTTCAAAAGTTAGAGAAAAATCTCACAACTTTGGTAGAAACTATCTTAAATTAAAGAGATGCTGCATTTGATACCTTCTATGAAGCATGTGTCAGTTATGAATAAAATACTGCAACTTTAGATGCTTCTGTTCCTAGGTTCAAGACATGTAGTTACAGAGTAAATTTTTGAGGTCATTGCTAACTTCCCGTTAGGTCTTAATGAAAGAGAGTGAACGATGGAAGACAAGATGAGGTTATTTGTGGGATGAAAAATAAAATGTTTAAGAGGTAAACACTTAAGATTGTTAGCAGTTTCTACAGAACTCTGATATAGAAAATTGGTTAAAAATTCAAACTAAAATAATAATAACTAACATTTGTAAAGCAGTTATATGCAACAAGCATTATTCCAATATTTTATATACATTAACTTATTTAGTCCTCAAAACAAACACCCATATAGGAGTAGATATTGTTATATAGATAATTATCATTACTATAACATTTTACATATGAGAAACTAGGCACATAAAAATTAATTTGTCCAAGATCATACCATTGGTGGTGGAGTCAGAATTTGAATTTAGGCAAACAAACTTTAAAGAACAAGTTCTTGGCCACCACTTAACATCTTAACCAGCATAAAAGAATCTAATTGAAGTATTTTGTTCCTTGAAATTATCACCTTCATTTCATGTATAATTAGAAATATACATTGAGATAAAACCTGTCTCCTCAAGAAATGTAGTTATGGGAAATTAATACAATGGTTTTTTTTGCTAATTACTATATTAACTTCTATGCAATTCCATAAATCAGTATGTTTTGATATAGAAAATTTAGCAAAAATTAAATCATAATTCTATGAATTATAAGAGGCCTATTTTACAATAATAAAAGTTTTTCCTTCCTTAGATTTTTTTTAACCTCATTCTTTTAGAATTAATATGGTTTGAATATTGAGTTCCTTAGACACTTCCACACTTAAATTACTATATTTCTCAATAGATGCCTTGTCCAGTAGCATCCCATAATAGAGCAATATGGAGAATTAGGAAGGAAGGAAAACCCAAAACAGATGTCTCAAGGAAGGTTAGACACTAAAGCTTATTTACTTTTCTTAAAGGATTATTCCTGAGCTCAGAATCATTTACTCTTACTTCAGACATAATTATAGTACTTTTCATTATTTGAGGAGCATACCTGGGCTCAAATCCTGAACCTACCATTTACTAGTAGTATGATCTTGGGCAAGATACTCAACTTCTCAGAGTTTAGGTAATTTTTATCTGGAAAATAGTCTACTCCACTGAAATGTTGTAGGAACAAACCTGCTTAAAGAGTATATGTAAAATTCTTAGCACAGGGCCTAGCATATAGTTAATGCTCAATAAATGGTTCTTTGTTATCTAAAAAAGGTGAACTAATAACAATTCAAGAACTTATTGTAATAAACAGCATAATTTATGTGAGAGCACCTATGTTAGGACTGTAAAATAAAAAGAAACTATAAAATGTTCGTTTCCCTCACTTCTTATCTAATTTAACAGCCCATAGCCAAATAGAAATAGTAGCTCATATAACTATGGAAGGAGGATTAACATTACTAGAAGCAAGAACACAAATTACAGAGAAATGACAGTGTATAATCTGGAAACAAAGACAAAGACAGGAAACTCAAAGTGCAGACACAGGAACTCAAAAGCACAACATTTGGGGGACCACTCACTATAGAGAGAAATAGCCTTAACAGACCCTCAACTCAAGGAGCAGTTCCAAGAATCAGATGTTCCCAATATTAACTCTGACAAGTTATTAAGAAGTTAAACTTTAAAATTATAATTTAATACTGGATATAACTTCAACTATATATACATTACAACAAAAATTTAACAGGAGCTATTTCTGGTAATGGAAGTATGAGTGATTTCAAATATTTTCTTTAACTTGTCTATATTTTCTAAACACTTAGCTATTTAGGAAATCAGAATGTATAGGTAAAATTTAAAATAATGTTGCTGCTTAAAGAGGCAGTCTACAGAAATCTAAGAAATACATGAACGTTTAAGAAAGGGATTAACTCATTCTGTATTGAGTCCCTTGTTCAAATAGCTTCCATTGATCCTAGCGCAATAAAGGCATTACAAAAATGTAACTGTTGTGAAAAAATTGATTAAATGTTGCATAATAAATTCATGTGAAAACTAAAATAACTAAAAGTAGATTCATCTTAGAGGTACTATTTTAAATAGCAAGTCAATATCAACACAAAGCTTATAACAGGAACCACATATGATTACTCCTATCTTTGCTCACAACAATTTTGACACACCCTCCTCTTAGGGTTAAATTATATATATATATATATATATATATATATATATATATATATATATATATATAACACAACTCTAGGGAAAAAGCAAAATAAACTGATAAAATGGAGTAATTTCAGAAAGCATAACCATAAGTGAAATGCACTTTTTATCTTCTAAAATATTAGAATGCAAATTTATGTATTACTGAGTAATCACTGACTGTGCACAACTGAGAAAGAAAGAAGAGGTGACAGCACAAAAAGCAAATTAAAATGTCATAAATAAATCTATGACAATTTTTTTTCTTTCTGATCTATAGTGTGCATCTCTTTCTCTTTGAAACTGTCACTCTGAAAACTACATACAGTTAGTGGAGAACATGACAGAGCTATACAGGAGATCCTAAAGGACTTTTTCACTTAGAAAACAAGTGCTTCTTAGAAATATAAATCATTTTTCTATTTCTTCATATTTGAAGCTCTAATTTAAAAAGTGAGAAAAGTAGAGGTATAAACACAAATTACTAGAACACTGGAGACTCTCAATTACTTTAAAAACTGGTTTTATCAGTAGTAACAGTACAGTACCGAATTGAGATGGACTAAATGAAACACAGTTGCACAGTTAATCTAGGACTAGAACATCGATTATAACTTTCCCATTCCCAGTCAACCTTCAATTCGCCCTTCCCATAATTTCCCCTAAAACAAGAATCTCCAGATCTAACTGGCACTTCAGATGATTCGGCTGTGACTATTTCATTTCTACACTTAGGCTCAAACTGTCAGTGGGCAATGGACACCATTAATACCAGGGGAACCTATATATTGCAATAATAGAAAGGTAAGTCGAGACCATGCCTGTAAATTTATTTCTGAAGTGCATTTTATCTTTGGAAAACAAACAAATGTGCTCTTTAGATGTGCTTTAGTATCAGCAGTGCCATTATTTTCATGTGTTATTTTCATACCTTAAATATAAAAATAATTATAATAAGAAATATTTCTATCATTGTTTACTTTCAGAAAACAGAAAGGTAAAGAAAAATAAGATGAATATCTTTCTATTATTAATATGTGTGGGAACACATTTTAATTTGTTTCTAAATTGAATGCATCCAAGTCTTAGAAATACTGACTCTTGGGATCACAAGAGACAATGAGTTTAACATGGTACTTTATAAAAAAAAAGAGGGCATAATAAATAAGTTTCTGGTCCTGATTCATTTTTTGCTCTTTTGAATTAATTAATGCTGTGAAAATCCCAGGCTACTACTATATCATTTGTGACTGAATTGAGACTAAAGGAGAAAAATATGTAAAACATTATTTAATTAAAATTCTCATTTTTCTCTCTCCCAGTTCCTATCCTGCTAGCTAATACTCATTCAAACTAAAAGGACAGTTTCATGTCCATGGCTGTTGAATTAACTGCCTTGGGCCATTTTCGTATCTTCAGAGATCTGTGGTTTCTGGAGCCACATTGTTCTCTGTTGTCAATCCCTTGGGTATGACTCTCAAGTCCCTGACCTTATTTCAAAGCTGTTTTGGCACAAAAAAAAAAAAAAGAAAACAAACAAACAAAAAAAACTTGTGAGTATTAGTATACATATAGCTCTTGAGGAATGCTAGCGAAGATTTTTTATCTCATATATGTGGTTTTGCATTTAATTTGGAGAAGAGGGTAATGATGAATACTGGACAAGATATACATTCTACCTTAATTTTATTGCAGTACAGAAAAAAAGCAAAACAAAGAAAAGTTTACTTTTCTGATGCTAATTTGAGTACACCACATGGAATTTTTTTTTCTTTTTTCTTTTCTGCTACCTGAGTTGTGGTTCTAAACATAAAATTTGATCATCTCAACCTCCCACTTAAAGACCTTGTTATTTCTTCATAATCTATCTTCCAAACCATCTTTTGAATCTTATCTCTTGACACACACACACACACACACTTAGCAAATCCAGACTTGATCTTCTCTATATTTTCTGTATTGATTGTTCTTTGTCATCTTTGCCTGATTTCTGTTCCTAGAGCTCACAAATTCCTTCCAATTTATGGCTTTCAAAAATTCTATTCCCTGTCTTATGTCTCCTCGTCACCAAATTATCTACTATTTATCCTGTAGGACTCAGCTTTAATATCAGTAATGGAGAGTCATCATCCTTGATCCTAAGCCCAGGATAGGTCCCTTTCCCTTCATAGCATTTATTATCTTATAATTAAATATTTAATGTTTCCCTCTTCTTTGGATTATAAACTCTTAGAAAAAGAGATAGCATCCATTTTAGTTCACCATTACATTCCCAGCCCATACATACTTGGCAATCAGTGGCCATAGGAGATTCACTCATTATCCAAATATTCATTATGTGAATCTCCAAATTACATAGGAAGTAAAAGGCATTAAAATATAAAAATATTTACTAATGATCTTAACATTTATAAAATTAGTCTTTACTCAAATATATCTCACAAATAACATATACCTCAACCATGTGGTCAAATTTCTTTGTATGTTTGATAATCATTGCTGAGTGGTTTCAAAATTTTCTGCACAGTGGTACTTTGAAAAAAATATTGATACCTGGGTCCTATTCCCAAAAAATTGATTTAATTACTTGAAGTGGAGCCTCTAAGAATAGAAATACTTTTTAAAATTGCCTGGGCCTTGGCTGGTTGGCTCAATGGAAGAGTGTCAGCCTAGTGTGTGGGTGTTCCAAATTCTACTCCTGCTCAGGGCACACAGAAGAAGCACTCATCTGCTTCTCCACTCCCACCCTTGCTTCTCTCTCCATATATATCTCTCTCCCCCCCCCCACTTCCCCTCCTACAGCCATGGCTTGATTGAAACGAGTTGGCCCCAGGCACTGAGGATTGCTCCATGGTCTCTGCCTCAGGTGCTAAGAAGAGCTCAATTGCTGAGTAGTGGAACAATGCCCCAGGTGGGCAAAGCATTGTCCTCTTGTGGGATTGCTGGGTGGATCCTGGTTGGGCCACATGTGGGAGTCTGTTTCTCTGCCTTCCCACCTCTCACAGAATAATAATAAAAAAAAAAGTCTGCCTGATTATTTCAGTCAGGTTAAGAATCAAGTTAGCTCCTTGGTTGGCAAACTGCAGCTTGCAAGCCACGTGAAGCTCTTTGGCCCCTTGAGTGTGGCTCTTCCACAAAATATCATGTGTGGGCACTACCTCAATAAGGAATGTACCTACCCATATAGTTTGTTTAAAAACTTTGGCTCTCAAAAGAAATTTCAATGGTTGTACTGTTGATATTTGTCTCTGTTGACTAATGAGTTTGCCGCCCACTGAGTTAGCTGATTAATGTCCACTGCATTGTAGAATATTGTAAGTAATATTCAAAATAAAAACATAAAGTAACTGCAAAGTGAAGTTGCAAATCTTGCAAAAGATGTTGAAAAATTCATGAGAAATACAGTTGAAGAACAGCTCAAATCATTAACAAATCAAGAATTTGAAGTTCAACTAGATAGAAACTGAGGAACCAAAAATTGGCAAGAGTGGCAGTTGGTATGACACATTATTCAAAAGAGAATAATGTGAATATAAAAAGATTAAGTAAAGTTTTTAGAAAATTTTCTTTATAAAAATGACCCTTGTTATGGTGGTAATACAATCAGAAGTGATTGTGTCATCACAATATTTGACCTAAAAATTATTCAAAAAGCATGCAGTTAATTCATTCTTCTAATAAATAATGTATAATTAGAATTACAAATGAAATGTCAATTATATAAACTTATTTTTATTAATATTATGTTAATTTTTAGGATTGAGTCAAATTCAAATCATTTTCCCCATTGTTTTTTTGTTTTGTTTGTTTGGGTTTGGCTTTTTTTTTTTTTTTTTTTTTGGTGATAGAGAGAGGGACAGATAGGGAAAGACAGACAGCAAGGAAGAAAGATGAGAAGCATCAATTCTTCATTGTGGCACCTTAGTTGTTCATTGACTGCTTTCTCATATGTGCCATGACCGAGGGACTATTGCAGAGTGAGTGACCCCTTGCTCAAGCCAGCACCCTTGGGCTCAAACCAGCAACCTTGGGCTTCAAGACAGAGACCTTTGGGCTCAAGCCAGCAAACATGGGCCCATGTCTATGATCCCATGCTCAAGCTGGTGAACCCACACTCAAGTCAGACCTCGGGGTTTCGAACCTAGGTCCTCTACGTCCAAGTGCAACATTCTATCCACTGCACCACCACCTAGTCAGGCTCCATTGTTTACCATGAAATTCATTGTTTACCATGAAATTTTGATCCCTGTCCACTTAGTATACAAAAGACCTGTCACATGACCTTGACAAAGGTGCAGTTAGAGCAGTGGTTCTTAACCTTTTTTGAGGTACCGAACCCACCAGTTTCATATGCGCATTCACCGAACCCTTCTTTAGTGATAAAATATGATTTTTTCTTCCAAATTCAAGACATAGGTATATGTTTTTTTACTGGTGCACAAAATGAGCCGTGCATGAACATCACCTTGATCAAAGAACAAAACCAACAAAGTGCATGAACTCATAACAAATTACGGTATTACTTTATTCTGGCCCCCAACAATATTTTGGCCCCAACAAAGAATTTCAGCCCCCAAAAATATTTTTATACTATTTTACTAATTAAAAATAAATTCGGATTTTTTTAAGAATTTAACATTTTTTTAATAACTTAATTTTTTTAATTTTAAATTTAATTTGTTTTTTGTCGTTTTGAATCCACAAAATACTTTTTAAGGGACAGAATAAAGCATTGCCCAAATTACATACCTGCACAAGTGTGTCTTTACCTCCGCGGCAGAGGCTTCTCCGAACGCCTGAGACCAACTCATCGAACCCCTAGGGTTCGATAGAACCCAGATTAAGAACCACTAAATTAGAGATACTGAAGTTGTACTTTTCTCTTTTCCTATTTTATACTGTTTCCTTTCCTTGCCTCGCCTCATTACAATGGACTGCTAATGCAATGTCAAGTAGAATGAGTGAGCACGGGCATTAATTATGTTGTTCTCCATTGTACAAAGAAAGCATTCAATATTTTACATTCAAACATCATATTAGTTATAGATTTTTCACAGATGCCCTTTACAGATTAAGAAAGGTATTTCCTACTGCTAGTTTATTGGGAGTTTTTAATTATGAGTGGGTGTTGTCAAATAGCTTCTTTTTTTATTCTATTCAAATGATTATATGATATTTCTCATTTATTCTGTTAATATGGTGAGATTTTTCCAAATGTTAAATCAAGTTGAAATCTAAGCTAGATCCTATTTGATCATAATATGTTATTATTTTTTATATAGTTGGATTTAATTTGATGCAGTTTTATTAAGTATTTTTTCATCTATGACTATGAGGAATAGTGTTCTAAAATTTTCTTTTATTTGAATGTTTTCAGGTTTGGAGTTATGCTAGCCTCATGAGGTTCTCCTCTGCTATTTTTTTAAAGAATTTACGTAAGATTAGTGTTATTTCTGAAAGGTTTGATAGACTTAACCAGTGAAATCATTTGGGCCTATAATTTTCTGTATAGAAAAAAAAAATTTTTTTAAGCACTTTCCTCTCTCTTTTTTTTTTAATTTCTTTTTATTTTATTCATTTTACAGAGGAGACACAGAGTGAGAAAGAGAGAGAGAGAGAGAGAGAGAGAGAGAAAGGGGGGAGGAGCTGGAAGCATCAACTCCCATATGTGCCTTGACCAGACCAGTGCAGGGTTTTGAACTGGCGACCTCAGTGTTCCCAGGTCAACGCTTTATCCACTGCGCCACCACAGGTCAGGCCATGTATAGAAAAATTTTTTAAATCAATTTCTTATATAGATAAAGTTATGTTTAGTCTTGTGTCAATTTTAGTAAGTTGTATATTTTAAGAAATATACATTTCACCTTAGTACAATCTTTTGTCATAAAGATATTTATAACATACCCTTATTGTTTAATTTATATAATTCTGTAGTGGTAATTCCTCTTTCATCCCTGATATTGGTGAGCTGTGTTTCCTTTTTTCTTGGTTTTTACAAAAAACAACTTTTACCTATAAAATTTTTATATTTTTAGCAGTTTGTTACAATGAGCCTAAGTGTGCCTTCTTTTGCATTTATCCTGTGTGGGGTTCGCTGAAATCATTGACTATAGCTATTTAAGTCTTTTACCAAATTTGGAAAATTGGGGACATTATTTCTCCAAGTGTTTTCTTTTTCCTGCCCTAATATTGCTCTTCTTTTTTTCTTGGAGATTATATATATATATATATATATATATACACACACATACATACATACATATATATATTAGACCAGTTATTATTATCCCACATATCCCTAATACTATATTAATTTTTCCAATTCCTTTTTCTCTCTCTGTTCTTTAAGTTTGATAATTACCAATTAATCTATTTTCAATTATTCTGACTTTTTACTCTGTCTTTATTTTACTGATTGGCCCATCTGGTTGTTTTCTTATTTCAGACATTATATAATTTAGCTTTAAGGTCCTATTTGGTTCTTTTTAAAATTTCAATCTCTGTTTTCAAATGCCCTATTTTTTTCACATTTTTCTGACTATATGTTGAGTGATTGAGGGTTAGATCTTAGACATCATTACTATCATGTTTTGGAGACTTTGAATTCTTTTATAGAGTGCCACTTTTTGTTTGTTTTAACAAAATTCTTACTTGCTTAGACTCAAACTGCATATTTTGTCTCTCCTGCAGTGAACAGCAGCTTAAATATCTGTTTATTTCTTTTAGTCTTATATAGGTTGTTTAAAGCCTATCCTGTGTGTGCATAGTTTGGGATCAGTCAGAAATTGGAGCAAAACTTACACACAAACTTTGGACCTCTCTTTCTGTGGCTCTTTTCGATCGAGAATTACCTCTTGTCTTCCCAGTAGCTGTGGTTGCCCCAAAATCTATTCTCCGGGTTTGTCAGGGCAGAGAGACTGCTGATTTTCTATCACAGTTTCATTAGCTTTCCCTGTCTGGCACAGACTGGGCCTGCCCTCACACTGAAAATCTTGAAAATGACCAACTTACCCTGTATCCCATTCCCATCTTCCAAGCATCATCTTCTCTCAAGATTTAGCCTGCTTTTGTTTTTTCTCCAGTATTTTCAAATAGTTTTTTTCATAATTTGTCTAGAGTTTATAGTTATCCCCACTTAATTTTAAATGGATTAACTTATCAACAGCCTTTCTTCACTACTATTTATCTCCTGATAATAAAAACTTCTTGATTGCCTTAATGAAGAATTAAATAGGCCCTGGCCGGTTAGCTCATTCAGTTAAGAGTGTCATCCGGAAACAACAAGGTTGTGGGTTCACTCCCCAGTCAGGGAACACATAGGAAACAGTAAAAAAAATGTACAACTGAGTGGAACAACAAATGCTTTCTTTCTGCCTCCTCTCTTTCTCCTTTCCTCTGTCTGTCTCTCTTTTAAAAAATAAATAAAAATTAAGTCCTGGCCAGATAGCTCGGTTGGTTGGAACATCGTCCCGGAGCACAGAGATTGCCAGATCGATTCTCTGGTCAGAGCACATACAGCTCAGCATTCCTGTCTGTCTGTCTCTCTCTCTCTCTCTCTCCCTGCCTCTCTAAAAAAAAATTAAATACCATTTTTTTCACTCCCCATGCCTTTACACATCCTGTACTTTTGCCTACAATGTCGTTAATCTCATAACCCTGCCAAGTATACATTTTCTATGCCTGTTTTGTATATTTTAGAAGAATACAGTTAAGTTTTGCCATTCCCTAAGTTTTAAATATCTAAAATTTCACCTGAGAATATTTATATTGAAACTAACTCAATGTCTATCAATATAACAATGGTACATACATAGCATAAAGTACTGCATAGAAGAAACTAAGGTCAAGCTATATAAATTGACAAAGAAGTGTAAGTCATTATTTTAATGAAAAAAGGATAAAATATAAAGCAATATGTATAAAAAGGGAAGTGTTACCCTCATGCAAAATAAAATTGCATATTTTTTAATTGGGTTAACATTGGTTAATAAAATGACACAGATTTCAGGTGTACAATTCTATAATACATCATCTATGTATTATATTGTGTGTTCACCACACAAAGTCAAGTTTCTTTCCATCACCATTTATCCCCTTTTACCTTCATCTACCTTCTTCTATCCCCCATCCCTCTTGTAATCACTTTAATGCTGTCTGTGTCTAAATGCTTGTTCTTTGCTTAATCCCTTCACCTTTTCACACCCAGCCTCTAACCCCATTCCCCTCTGATAGCTGTCAGTCTGTTCTCTGTATTTTGCATATTTTATGTAATTATTTATATTTGTATATGATTATAAAGAAAGAAGTCTGAAATGTACAAGCCAGATTGAAACTAGTAAGGAAGCTTAGAAAGAAAATAGAATTTAGGGTGGGAAAAGAAATTACGAAAATTTTTCTTAGCTTTATTTTTCAATAATTATTTTTTCAAGAAACACTTTATGATTGTCTACTATATTCCAGGCACCTTTCAAAAACAGATATGTACATATTTGCATATTATTCATGTAATATTAAAATATTTTTAATTTTTTAAATGAAAGCATTAATTCAATAGGAGAAATTGAAATAACAGAAAATGGGCTTAAAAAGGCAATCCCTTATCTTGTTACTGTAGCAGATACTTAGTAGCCTTTTAAAAATAAGGAAATGAACTTAGTGTTATTTTTATATCTGTTCTATCTACGCACATTAAATTCGTATTGTTCAGATCTGGACCCAGTGGAGGAAAAAAACTAATTTGTATTTTTCTCCCTTTTAATACAATTCCACTTACTTACACCAGTTCTTCTGAGCTTTGGAAATAGCTGGTGAAGTCTAAAGTTCCTATTTGGGGTAATTTCAGGCATCAAATAGCTGCCTACCGATAAAAATATGTAGATTTTTTACATTCACATATTAGAGTAAGCATGCCTGAGCAATCCACAGAGTAAACCTGACTTTCACGAAGTTCATTCTTGGCTTCACATAATAGAGGAATATATATATATATAATTTGACCTTTATGCTGACACACATACTTAGTTCATTCTTGGCTTCACATAATAGAGGAATATATATATATATAATTTGACCTTTATGCTGACACACATACTTACCTTAGCCAGGAGACAGACAGACAGGGAACATCTTCTCTTATAAACTTTAATATTGAAATAACTTGGTGTACACTCAACATTTTAATCTTTCTTCCCAATTCTTGTCTAACAAGGCCTTCCCTGCCTCAACAAAGAGTTCATTCATATTTAGACCACTGTAACTGTTACAGTTTTTCTGCTGCTGCTCCTGTGACTCTGGCTCTCTGTGACTTTCGCCTGCTAACTTGGTTTGGCCCTCCATAGTAAACACTCTTTCCCTATGGCAACACCTTAGCCATCTCAGGACAGCTATCAGATTCTCTTAATACTTCTGTTCTTCTGAGTAAACATGCCCCGGTTCTTCTAAGCTAAGGGAAGCTTCCACCAACTGGCCCAGAAAGAGTGAGAAATTTAATTTCTCTGTAACCAGGTTATTTATCCAATTGAAAAAAAAACAAAAAAAAAACAAGTTGGGATTTTACCTTAATGCAGCAAACAGCCCTCTTGGCTAATCATTACAAAGACCTCCTGACATTTGTCTTCAAAGAAATATCTCTCCTCTTGCCTGCACACATGTATCTATGCAACATACACATTGCCTTTCACGTTTTCCTTTAAAGAGTCCTTTAAATGAGTACCAGAAGATTCCATCCTTAGTTCAGGTGACTTGGGTTTATACCCAAGGGTCTTATACCCTATTTGAGCTATAGTTCATTTACTCCAAATTATTATATTCCATTCTTATAAGTTCACACTTATTCCGCCTTATGCTTGGACCCTTAAGATATTAGGCCCATTAAAAATTTTACTCAATAAGCCTTAACTTAGAATAGGCTTATCAATGTGTTTAGAAATTATACGCATTTAACTATTTCAGTTTCGTTTGTTAGAGATAGTTAACTACTTTTCATCTTTGGGAAATTAGAAAAAGATAAGTTTAAGTCTGGAAAACCTATAGAAGACATCGACCTAATTCATCCTCGTCCTTAGAAGAACTTAATTATACCCTCTAATCTAAACCTTTAGAGGAGCAAATATGGAGTGAATATTAGTCCTGCCTAGAAAACTATAGCTAGAAACACTTTTAAGTTTTAGTTCCAGCTCCTGAGTCATTTCTGTCCCCATTTTACTAGTTGTAAAATAAAAGTAATAGGACCCCTGTTTTAAGTATCTCACAGTGTTGCTGTAAGAATTGTATAAGATAACAAAAGAAAAAATTGCAATAAAAATATAAGCTATAATATTATTAATAATAATGGCACCATCTATAACCACAAGTGAGACAGTCTACAAATTTTCTCCTTTTAACAATAAGACATTATAATTAAATTATATTTTTTATTTCTTTTTCTCATATCACCAACAAAAATAATTTTATTTCACCATAATCTTATAACTTTGGACTTTAATTACAAATGCCAGCAAAGATTTATGTAGAGTACAACGTAAGTACATTCTGACATTTTGAGAATCCTAACTTCCTCTCAGACTGACTTCATTTTCTTTATCTTTTTTATAACCTTTTTTATATTCTCTTGAAAAAATCAAACTGCCTAACAATATTATAGCAATTGTCACCATTATGAATATTTTATAGTTGTCCACCTTGAAACCTTTACTAGCGGCCTTGTGGCTTTCTTATGCAAAAGTGCCAGATATATTGTTTCAACTGTGTGTTCTAAATTTTTCCATAATTTAGAGCCTATTGCAATGTTTCCACATTAAGATTATAGCCACTAGGGCTGCCCTTCAAGTTCATAATTTGAAAGCTCTGTTCTTACATCCAGGAATGCAGATGCCCCTATATGACAACACAAAAGTAAAAGATTACACTGAAAAACAAGAAGCAACATGGAGAGAAGCTCTCACATGTTCTACAGATAAATGATAAGAAACAAAAATGTCCCTACCATCTCCCTCATCCCAGTCTTTGCTAGCATCAGGGTGCATAACTTTACCTAAACAGTATTTACAAACTAACCCACAGACTTTATTTTTATGCATTTTTTTCTCTCAATATTTCTTTCTCCTTCTTTCTCATTCACTATATTCCTGTACCTGGTAACAACAATAAATATTTATTGAAAGCCTGCAAGTATAAGATCATGTGTGCTGAATGCTTGGGAAAATATGTGAGAACAAAATAGGCCAGTCCATAGTAAAGGAGAGACATTAAACAAAAATCACACAAATAAAGACATATTTTAATTGCAATATAAGCTATGAAATAAACTAAAGGATGGAAAGCAAGACTTTTGCAGGCAGATAAGATTTGAATTGAAGGGCTCAGGGAAGGCTTCTCTAAAGATATGACATGTAAATGGGAGCCTAAAGAATAAGCAGAAATTATTATGAAAAAGAATGGGGAGATGTTTGCAGGTGAGAAAGACAGTATTATGTGAACACCTTGCAGCAGGAAAAACTTGGAGTGTATAGACCAGCACAGCAACTGAATCAGAAGAAAACATTGGGAGAAAGGGAAGGGCAGGAGGCTGGCAACACAGGAGCCATATTATGCAGAGCCAGGGCATTGCAAAGTATGTTAAGAATTTTTTTGTTTCAATTAAAATGTAATAGGAAGTCAAGAAAAGGTCTCTCTTAGAACTCAAACAAATGGTAAGTGGAGTTTTTTCTCCTATATAATGAATATGTAATTGTTTAAATATAAAGAACAGCATAGGAATGATAAACACCAAATTCAAAAGAATGGTTACCTCTGGCACAAATAAAGATACAAAAATGGTAGAGTTCACAGAAGACTTCAACTCTATTGGTTATGTGTTGTTGTTGTTTTTCTTTTTAAAAAAAGGGTATTTTAACCCATTCTTTATACATTTTTGTAAGGCTAAAATTTTCATAATAAACTTTTTAAATAATTATTGAGTGTTAAGAATTTACCAGTTTATTTTCTTCTCCTCTTCTTTACCAGGCTCATATTAAATCTTCTTAATTTTGAGAAATACAAGCACACAGAATTTAAGGATCTCCCTTCTCATACACTCTGTTTCCTGGGCCTTTATTTTCTAGATTTTTTGCATCAGATGTTAGAGGCTCTTTAATTAACTTACCTTTTGTTTTCACATACACTATAATCCTTGTAGCTTTCCAACAACCACAGAGTTAATAAGAATTAAATGAGATAAAGTATTTAACATAGAATTTAGCACACAAGAGTTCAAAAAATTTTAACTATTTATTACTTCATTTATTATATTTTATATTCCCAGTCCTAATTATGGGTCAAAACATTAGAACTAAAAATTATTTGAGTGTATATAGCCAAATAGTGCTCTGGTATTTTGAATGCATATGTACTACGTATATTCACAAACACACATACGCAATCACATGCGCACATATAATATATATTTGAAGTATTGAATTTTTAAGAACACTTTTTCTGCGATTATTTTAACAGTAAATAACAAAATTTTAATTTGAGGACTTGTTATTGCCACTAAGAAATACTTCTAAAGAAAAGGTTAAAATTTGTATTGAATGGTACATGATTACAATTTAAGGTTAAGTTTAATAAGTTTACTAACTTCTCCTAAGTACAATGTTACAATGAAATGATTTATGATTATTGTATAAAGCTGCAATAATATTCAGTATTGTCTATACTATGTTTAAAGATTCATTTTTGCAATATCAAGTAAATCATGCAAAAGTTCAATTTTATAGAAATAAATATTAACATCAAAATTTTTCTACAACAGAAAGAGCAGTCTTTGATGAAAGAACATTATTAAAATTATATCTTTTCACTTTATTTTCTTTGTACAAATAGCACAGATCCTCTCATTTCTCCTTTCTTCCTATTCACAAATACAATAAAAAGCTGTCTTTAGAAAGGTCCTTAAATTAAACATCAGGATAAAATGAGTACTAAGACCCTGAAAAAAAGAATTTATGACTGTTTTTGTTACCTAGAAGTCTGAAAAAAGATCTAAGTCTTTATGTGAACGTTATATTTTAAATTATATTTTCATACCTAAGAACCGAGAACTTGCTTTTGTGGAAAAAAAAAAAACAGCAACTGTTTGTCAAGCAATATTCTTCAGTTTGAGGTTTGGCCTTAGATTTGTTTAGTAATCATTTCCTCTATGCCCACTTCCTTGTTTTCAATCAGAAATCTAATCATTTATTTATATAAATATTCAAAATTAAATATATTTATCTACTTATGTAAATACTTTTCAGTTAACTTTTACCGATAGTCTATATAGGGATCTCATTAACAAATACGTTTAGAACTTTTTAGATTTTTTTCTAGCAACTTGTAAATTCATGTTATATTTAACTGTTTAAATAGATCAAAACTCTACACATTTTTAAAAAGTGCATATAAAAGATTAATTCCAAGTTTTGTTTCACTTACCAAGCTCTGCCATTACAGCTCACTGCCTGAACAATATTATCAGCTCTTTGGATACTCATTCTTGCTAAGTAAAAGGATATTTCTTCTCTAGTTGGATTAATAATCAACTTTCTAGATAGTTCATTTGTAATTCTCTTCTGGTTAACCCTTAGCATTACAGCAGTCTGCCCAACTCATGCTAATCAATTTATGAAGCAGAAAGAAAACGATGAAATTCAATTACACAGATTAAAAATGGAAAATAAAAATGAGGGACAGTTTAGGCACAAAAGAACAATCATGCTTACTTTTTTACACTAAGAGGTTTAAATTTTATGCTAGATATTACAAAAGCACTCAGGTCATAAACACAAGAAACAAGAGATATGAACAGAAAACCTAATAGACTTCTAACACACCAGTCTAGTGCTTTATCAGCTCATGTTTTATGCTTTCCTACATTCAGAGAAATACAAATCAGCTCTGGGCATAACAGATACATTTTTCTCTTAGTAGAAAGGTCTGACTTTCAACCTCTAAATGCCTCCTCTATCAATGGTTGTAATCACTCGGTCCCTTATCATACAATAAGTGCCATCTCAGTCTTTATGGAAAATTTCTCCAATGTGATCTGTAAACACAGAAAATAATCTGGGCACTTGTTAAAAGACACCGGGGTCCCATCAAAAATCTGAAGTACCCCAGAGGAGTCTAATGTACATTAAATGTTTCAGAGCCACTATTCCAGGACGATTTCTGAAATATCTAAAAGAGACTCCAACACAGAATAAAATTTGGACACAGCATGAAATTAATTACTCTTCCTGCTAGCCTGACCTTGCCTTTTTGCTTTGATTTCAATAACTAGGATTCTACCTTGTTATTCTGTACCTGAGTGAGTGCACTAGCACATCCAAGACTATGATCTTCCCACGGTCTTAGTAACCTTCCACTTGCAGACTGTCAGAGATTGGAATCTGTCCTTTAACTCTGATTGATGTCTATGGCCTTATTGTGGTCTACCTGCCTAAATCTCTAAGCAATACTTACCCTAGACTTTCCTTGCTTTGTCTGCTTTATGAAACACTTTAATCTGCTGTTTTATCCCTCTTACAGTTATTGGTGTTCAGTGTACAAATGCATTTTGTCTGCTATATTAACTGTCTCCCAAGGCTATTCCCACCCCAGTGGGAATAGCCAGTCTGTTCTCTACCTGTTAGGATGAACAGGACTTGCTTAGTCACATCTAGAGATGTGAAAGGAACAACTAGCTGAAAGGCAAAAAGACAGACATGGCAGCCAGTGGTTTCCCAAATTGCTACAGAAGTTCTTGTTCATAGTCAGAGTAAAGAAAAAGAAAATGACTGGGAAAGAAGACCTGGAAAATTAAAAGAAGTCCTTGAAAATGAGACTAGTAGAAGAGGTAAAATGCAGTGAAAAAAATTTTAATTTTAATTAATTGTTTTTATTTTTATGGAAGAACCGATTTTAAAAGTTCAACAAAAGAATGATTATTTCATCTGGAGAGAAGATTAAAGTGACTAAAATTAAAATAGTACTGTACTAGTAGAAGCCAGAAGAGTTGGATTTTTCCTGGCCTCTCTATCACTTCCCGTATTTATGATTTATATTAAATCTCTTAACTTCTATGTTCCTTGGTCCCTAAATGAATATAACAAACCATGCCTGTTTGTCTATGATTATTTTGATAATCCTATATGATCTTGTTTATAAACAAGATCATATTTATTAAAGGGCTTGGAAACTATAAATACCATATAAATATGAGATTACTATATAAGTTATTTATAGATACATAAATTGCTATATATAAAAATAATTAACACATCTGCAAAGGACACAAAGTGGCAATTTTATATATTTTTTAAATTTAAGTCTAGTTGGTATACAATATTATAATAATTATAATAGTTTCAGGTGTGCCCCAACCAGTTGGCTCAGTCGTAGAACATCGGCCCAACATGTAGATGTCGTGCAGTTGATTCCTGGTCAGTGCACACAGAAGAAGCAGCCATCTGCTTCTCCACTCCTCTCACTCCCCCTTCTCTCTCTCTCTCTCTCTCTCTCTCTCTCCCCCCTCCTGCAGTCATGGCTCAATTGGTTTGAGTGCATCATCCCAGGCACTGAGGACTGCTCTGTGTAGCCTCTGCCTCAGGCACTAAAAATTGCTCAGTTGCAAGCATGGCCCAAGATGGGCAGAGCATCAGCCCCAGACAGAGGTTGCTAGGTAGATTCCCATTGAGGCACATGTGGAAATCTGTCTATCTTCCCTCCTCTCACTTGGAAAAAGAAAATAATAATAATAATAATAATAATAATAATAGTTTCAGGTGTACAATATAGTGATTCAACACTTTTATACCTTACAATGTGTTCATACCATTGATTCTAGTAATCACCTGTCAGTAGGCAAACTTATCATCAGTCCTATTGACTATATTCCCTTTCATCTTTTTTATCCATCACTCACCTCTCCTCTGGCAACTGTCCCTTTGTTCTCTATTTCTAGGAATCCATTTTAGTTTTGTTTTGTTGGTTGGTTGGTTGGTTGGTTGGTTTGGGGGTTTTTTGTTCGTATGTATATTTGTTTTTAGATTCCACATGTAAATGAAAACATACAGTATTTTTCTATCTGACTTAATTCACTTAGCATAATACCCTCTAGTTCCATCCATGTTGTCTCAAATGGCAAGATTTCATTCTTTTTATTGCTGTATAATATTCCAATGTGTATGTGCACATGAATGCACCTTCTTTTTCTAGTTGTCTATTGATAGACACCTAGGTTGCTTTCATATCTCACTTATTAAAAATAATGCTACAATGAACATAGGAGTGTATATATCTTTCCAAATTAGTGTTTTCATTTTCTCTAAATAAATACCAGAAATGGAATTGTTGGGTAATATGGTAGATCTATTTTAAAGGAAAGTGTAAACCACATATAGTAGAAGAAGTAAACAGGAGTTTGTAAAATGTATTTCCTAAGAAAATTTTGAGAATAGAACCAATATATGTTAAGAACAGAATAAAGTAAAATAATCCCAAAATACCTATAAATAACCAAGTTAACCTGAGTTTGTCCACATCAAACATAAACCTTAAGAACCTTAACAGAAGGACTATCAGATGAAGAAAAGAAATTGTTTGGAGTGACTGGTGACATTTCCATCCAGTGTTTTGCTAAACCTAGAATCAGAGTGATTTCAAGAGGCAAAAGTTTGGGGCATTTATTGCAGCATATTTAGACTGTACCCAACATGCTCTAAGAATCAGTCAAGTGTTATGACTTAATTTAACTAGATTAATGGGTACATATTAACAGAAAGCAGAAATGCTTAGCCAGTGTAGAAATTGGTTGATGAGAGTTTTCCATGAAAAGAAAAAGGTTTTATTCTTCACTTAAAAAATACACACACCCTGGCTGGGTAGGTTGGTTGGTTAAAGCATTGTCCCAACACACAGAGCTTGCTGGTTTGATCCAGGTCAGGACACATACAGGAACAGATTGATTTTCCTATCTCTCTCTCCATACCTTTCTCTCTAAAATCAATAGAACAAACATTTTTTTAAAAATATACAATTCCACTTTTTTTAATTTCAATAAACACATTTAATAAATTCTGTTGAAAACCTACTATGTTCTGGCCATTGTACAAGACAAAGAGGGATATGAGTGACAAAAACAGTCAAAAAGTCTCTGCTATATGAGCTTATATTCTAGGAAATATAAAAAAAAGATCACCAATAAATTTAATAGATATGCAAATTAGTATGTTAAAAGTTGAGAAAAGCTACAGAAACAAATAGAACAGCATTAGGGAGATCAGGAGTGCTTGGAGGTTTGCAATTTTAAAGTACAGTGGTCAAGACCGACCTCACTGAGAAGATGACATCTAAGCAAAGACTTGAAGGAGGTGATAGTTTGGTGGGGTCCAATAGTCATGAAGGAGTTGTTTCATCAATTGTAAATGTTATCACTTTAATAATAAATGGAAGCCTGACCAGGCAATAGAGCAGTGGATAGAGTGTTGGCCTGGGCCACAGTGGACCTAGGTTCGAAACCCCAAGGTTGCCAGTTTGAGCGCGGGCTCACCTGCTTTGAGCTCAGGGTTGCTCACTTGAGTGTAGGATCATTGATATGATCCCATGGTCACTGGTTTAAGTCCAAGGCTGCTGGCTTGAAGCCCAAGGTCACTGGCTTGAGCCCAAGGTTGCTGGCTTGAGCAAGGGGTCACTGGCTTGGCTGGAGCCCCCCAGTCAAGGCACATATAAGAAAGCATTCAATGAACAACTAAGGTGCCACAGCAAAGAACTGATGCTTCTCATCTCTCTCTGTTCCTGTCTGTCTGTCCCTAATGGTCCCTCTCACTGTCTCTCTTGCAAAAAATAATAATAATAAATGTAAGTTATTCTTATAAATTAACTTTCATACCTAATAGTGAAAAAATAGAAATCAATAATGGTAAAACAAATTGTAGTATATCCATATGATAGTATATGATGTAGCCATTAAAGATCATGTTTTCAAAAGACTATTAATGGGAACATTCTATAAAATTATTTCTTAAATACAAAAATTTATCTAAAGTATGATCTAAGTTTGCATATTTTTTCATTTAGTCAACGATGATTTTTTAAGTAACTACTATAGGCCATATACTAATTTGGGCACCAGGGAGAGAGCAGTAAACAAGCTAGCAATGTTCTTTCTTCTCATACATACATGGATTAAAGACTAAAATAAAATATGTCAAAATGATACTAGGAAGTAAAATTTTTATTATGAAATAAGAAGCTGAAATGATGGATTACTTTATTTTTTCCTCTATGTTTAAATGAAGTCCAAAATTTCTAAATATGTTCTGGATTATTCCAAAATAAACTATGCTATTTATATTGCCCTATTATGTTGCATATTTGCCTTGAGATATACTTTTGGATAAAGCACAAATTTATATGCATAATATTCTATAAAATGTATATTGCCTTTTTCAATCATATACCAATTGTTATGTCCTACAACATTTAATAATACTAGATTCCTTTCTACAGGTGCAAAAACTAAGAAACAGAGCAGTTAACTAATCTGCTACACTGGGAAAAAAATTTTAAACCCTAAATAATAATAATTATATGTGCCTAGATCAAGAAAGATTACAGATTCTGAATGCCATGCTGGTATCTCAGGAATACATCTCTCCCCACTTATGCTCGGATTTTGTCAGGGGAAAAACAGTTTCATTTATTTAAAATGGTACCTTAATAGTTATTTAAAACCTGATCTGTCCCAACCCCACCAACACTACCACAAGATGTAGGTTTTACTCACGCTCCCTTTAACTACTAAAATGACCAGGAAAAAAGTCAGAAATGCTCTATAATACTTCTTCATTCTTCCTTTCAAGTTTTTATATTCAAGTAGAATGAAAAATGTCATGTATTTGTCTCCCCCTAACTAGTTGAGTTACCTTTGGCAAGTCATTTAAACTTTCTGGTCTCACTTTTCTTATTTTTCAAACACTAGAAATTAGACTAGATAATCTCAAAAATCCTTAAGTCTAGAGTTTCAGAAAAGTATATTTTCAAGTCTATGAGGAACTACAATAAATTAAAGGAACACAGAAAATCTTCTCAGAAAAGAAAGACTACAACAAGGACAACTGTCAAGAAAAAGTTAAAAAAAAAAAAAAAAGACCTAGGATTCAAACAGGTCTTTTTAACCCCCCCCCCCCAACCTCCTGGACCAAGTCCAGCTTCAATTACACAAGGGTTGTTTGGAGACAATAGAGAGGATGAAATATGAAGGTTTCTTTGATCATCAAAAGATGATATTTTTGCTTTCAAAGATAGTGTTCTTCTACTCTCTCTGGTTGTAAACACACACCACCACCAAAAACTGTTTTAATATTAATATGGATGAAAATAAAAGTCATTTATTTTGTTGAAATATAAGTATTTCAAACTCAGAAAGGGTGATTTGGTTTTGAGGGTTTTTAAAAAATATCACTGTCTCCAATCCTTTTCTATCACCTCTGTAATACAAAACCCCCAATAGCTCTTAAAATTGTAGCATTTTCTTATGTACACAGAAAAATTTGTGTTGCTATTGCAGCAACATCTAGACAGTTTCCTGTAAACTTTCTGCAATGGTAGTCATAGAATTTATGATAAAACCCTGTAGAGTGGTGAAACAAATTTCTTTCATATTTATCATTCATTTTATTCACTGTGCATCTGAAGGAAAACCTTTTAAGAACACCAATAATGTGAGAAAGCTACAACAACTAAATTTATTGTTAAGTATCACATCATTGGTCCTCCTGGGAGTTCAAGAAGAAAGCTTAAATCACATTTCCTAACACATTGGAGAGCTTCCCAGAGATGTGATGGCCCACAGAGGCAAACCATCTAAAGCACACTGGAATCTCAGAGATGATGACAAAGAAATATCATTTTGCTTAATAAAAGCAAATTGAAGCTACTCTATTTTTTCCTAACAAAGTAAAAACTCTCTTACCCCATTTTTCTCCTTTACTTTATCTCCACCCCCTCCTGTTTCACCTGACTAAACTGTAGGTATTTGTTCCATCACCTGACTTAGGGGCTGGCTAGAAATATTAGAAAAAAACAATCTACCATTGTTATATGAGACAACAACCTTTCACGTCCTTGAAGCTCACCATGACCTTTCATCTTTCCTATCCCCAATGGTCTCTCCTAACAACTAAAACTACACTCAGTTGGGCTGAATTCCAGATTGTCATAAAAAGAACCCTGTCCTTTCAAAACAAAACCAATTTTTACACCAAGGTGGGGGAGAAACACAAGTCCATTGTTCCTTCACAGATGGAAGTTGGAGTTACTAAGGCAACTGCTCTAATCCTCCTTTTTACCACCTTTTTCACATCGCTGGCCTATCAAGTATGCTACCTTTTAACTCATAAGCTCAAAAGCTGGTAGTCTAACTGGCTGCCCTAATTAGCTACGATTTTCACACTACAGACAACATGATGAGCTAATCGAAATTTGCAAAATAATGACGTACCTCCAGCAAATATTCCTCCTCCTGAGGCCCAGTCTTAGAATAACAATAATGAGACCATTATTAGAGAAGGGCATTAAAATGCTGCACTGCTGCTAAACAGAGAACTTGATTGTTCTGGTCTTGTCCATTGAATCAACAACCTATTGTTGTGGACTTGAAAAATAAAGGACTGGAGAATGGGTGCCATGATGATTGGTCTGTGCAGCCATACCGGCACTCTGTAGAATTGTTTTCTTTTGAAACTCTTGATGGACTAGTAGTTTTGTTTAAAAGTAACATAAAAGGCAATTGTCTGGATAAAAAGTCCTATTTATTGAAATCCTTAGAAGCAGTTGCATGGATTTGTTCGTGACCCCTGAGATAAATACATAGTGACCATAATAACACCATTTGTAGAGAGCCCTGTTACCACTGCCTACAGTCACATAAGAGACAGTCTTTTCTAGCTACTGTAGGAAGGAAGGAAGTACTTCTGAGCAGAAAGCAAGAATGATAAAAGGTCAAATACTGGATAAAGCTCATTAATCTCTGAAAGGGAGACTTTTAAAAATAATGCTAATTTAAGAATTCTGTATACAACTGCTACAGATTCAAGCACATGTAAAAAGACTCACAGCTCTTCATATTTTCTCACTTTTGAGCCTCTTTCCTTTAGTTAAAAAAAAAAGAGGGTTAAAATAAAATGATTATTAAATAAGTGAAGCAAGATGTCTCAAAATAATCTGAAGAACAAGAAACTCAAAGTTTTTCAGATAATTATTCATATGGTCATCCCCAGTCTATAACAAGAATAATAAAATACTGCAGTTAAAGGTTAACTAGTGTAGGATTCTTAGCAGTAGAAAAGCACTGTTTACACACTGTAAAAGTGTCTTCTGCATGGAGCCACAGGACATGTTCTTTGTAAAGTCAGGTCAGGATTTTAGTGTTGAAGGGTGATGAGAGGGAGTGTACTTTTCTGTTAGCAAGTATTTGGGGTCAAGATCTGTTTATTTTTTATCAAGTGAAATCTTCATTATATAAAAATGTATTAAATTGTAAATAAGACTTCTTGCTTCATTCAGTCTGGTGCTTTGCTTCATTTATCTTCATCTTGTTAGGCTAAATTAATTAACAATCTCACTGTTACACACTTTCTCTTTTCATTACATCAAATAATGGCCTGGATATTGAGAAAGCCCTCACCACAGGAATTTTGCAGCTCTACTGCTATGAAGAGTTTCTGCAGGTCGGCGTTGCAATATTAGCTGGATACATTTATTTTATAAGCATTTATTAAATACAGTTTTTATTGTTAAAAGCCAGTTATTTGACTAAATGCTTTACCTGTTCTCAATAGAAAGTCATTAAAAAAAAAAAAAAACTAAACTAGAAGTTGCAAGATACTTTAAAAGAAAAAAAAATCAATTGTATGTCCACAACCAGATTTTACCATCACGTCACCCAAAATAAGAAGAAACACATGCAAATTTGGCAGGTATGTTTTCACAGATACAACACAACATGGCATAAAAGGTTTAAAAGACACACCCCTAGCTGTTCCGCTCCCTGCTCTGGAATGTCTAACATGTGATAAATTGGATGATTAGAATTTCATTGGTAAATCCCATTATTTTAAATCTATAAGAGTGCAATGTGTTAAACTCTTTTGTAAGTTTTCTTTAAACCTGAAACACTGTGGCATCTGGAACTATGCAAATGGACAAAACAGTAAAGCCCTTTTTAATCTTTCCCTGATCAACCAGTGCTTTTTTCTCCAATCACAGCTTTGTGCGTGATATCTTTCTGCTAGCATTTCTTATTTAATTAAAACAGACACTGACAGAAGGACATGGATTAGTACTGTAATGATGCATTTACTTAGATTAATCGGAGGCTCCTTTTAGAGTAATGGCTTAAACAAAGAACAAAAGGAAATTGTTATGAAACAGCCTTTTATCCCAGGCAAAGGTCACATTATGAGGTTTTTAATTTTGTCAGCTTCTGTTATACTCTGCCTCGCTAGAGGAACATGAGAAATGCTTTTACCCCCAATAAAGCCAGTTATTATAAAAACAGCCATTAAAGCTGCAAATTAAAACATCTGATTTTAAAACCAGTTACTTAGCTTTCAGAATCCTCTAATTAGCATGTTGTGCATTGTTGTGAAGAAAAGAAGACTAAAATGCTAATGACCTACCGCCAGGTGACCACACTGCTGTGCAAAATAATAAGGACATTTCCAAGTAACATGATGAATTAACCAAGTACAGGTTTCCCAACCAGCACCCCATCTCTGAGTACAGCTCTAGAGGAATAACTGTTATGTGTTCAGTCCAGAGGACTCTGATTCTCAGCCTGCTACTACTTCTATATTTACTAAAAAGCCAAACTTCTTTCTACCACAAAAGAAATTGAATAAAATAGCGATGCTATATAGAAAGTTTGAAAATAGAAAAGACAACACTCATTTGATTTCAAAGCTCAAAGAAAGAATTAAAGCACCATGCCCCTAATCAAAACTACCTCTCTGCTTCTTTTCCAAACTTTACTTAATAAGTTGGACTTGCAAAGTATGTATGTGGTTAAGATTCGAAAGCTCGGTCTTCATTCACAACATTCATTTTTACACCACACGTAGTCTTTAAATGGAACTAAGTAAATCTAGTTTTCATTTCCCAGCCTCATTTATCCTATTTTACTTACTCCACTCACCTCCACCTCTTCCTTGTCAAACTTTGCTCTTGACAAAGGATAAAGTGGCATCTGTGTTTCTTATCATATGAATTTAATTCAAGTACTTGCATTTGTTGCCTTATTTTTCTTTATGGACTGGATGATTCTGTGCCTAGTAACGATAACATACATCAGCTGAATTTACATACTAAGTGTGAAGGATTGCCAGAGTTTCTAAAATCAACCCACAAAGAAAACATATTCTATTTTAAATCAAGTCTTACACAAGTATCATTAGAACGGCAAGAAATCATTCAGGATCATCTGTGACATTTGCCCAGACAAGTGTTTTTTCTTTAAGGAGTTATTAGAGGTTGTTTCAATTATCTTTGGACATAAGAATGCTGCAGGTCCAAGACTCCAAAACTCAGTAACTTAAAACAATAAGCATTTATTTGAAGGTCAGTTGACCATTTCTTCTGGTTTTAGCTGAGCTCACCAATGTGTCCTGTGGATGGTTGGCCAATTTGGGCTGATCTAGAATGGCACTGGCTGGGATGAGTAGAATAATTCAACTCTGCTCTGTAAATCTCACCCTCCAGCAAACCATACTAAGCTATTTCTTCTCATAGTGACTGAGGAGGGCAAGAGTGTGAACAGAAATTCACAAGTGGTTTTACAGGCCTCTGTGTGTGTCACATTTGCTAACATCTCATTAAGCAAAGCAAGTTAAATGACAAATCTCAGAGTCAAGAGGGGAGATAGAATAACCTTTCCAGATGGAAGGGCACTGTAAAGTTTCATGGTAAGCGTGCTAGATACAAGTAAGAATAAAGAAGAATTGAGTTTTAAAGTGATCAATATTAGATATTAGCAAAGAGGGTAAAGTCATTTTGATGATTCCCAAAGTTCTTCAGCAGAAGTTTCCGTTTTGCTCCATTTTAACTAGTTACTCAAAATTGATATATTTTTTATTAAAATTAGTGACAAAAACTATTTCTAAAAAATTAACAAATAACTCTACCTCGCCTTATCTTCACTGATTTCCAATTTAAAAACTGTGACTTATAAGGCTAATTCTAAAATATAACCTATACAAGTTCACCATTTATATTGGTTTAGTGACTAGTTATGAATCAGTTATTCCTTGATAAAAGATTTCAAAACTACAGACTGTTGTGTCTCAAAAGCCTCACCTTATGCTCAGAGAAGCAGCTAAATTTAAGGAAACATCTAATGGAAGCTGGATTTAGAATTTCCTTCATCACTATACCTCTCAGATTTTTGACAGTATCATTCCACAGAATACCAGCAAACAGCACATCACAGTCCTTCATCACAGCAGACATAGCCACAACAGCACTGTTTAAAAAGAATTCTTTTTAAAAATCTGGGCCCTTATCATTCATATCCCTATTGCTTAATGTCTCTGTCTATAAAAAAAAATTACCTTTGATCTCACAGGATCGGCTATCTGAGGGTGTCCTAGAATAAGTCTTTCCACTCAGATATTCTCATCCAGCAGGAGTAGGAGTGATAACTGGGCAAAATTTCTAAATCCTGTGGCAAGGGAAATACTATCCTACACAGCACTACTCAACAATTATTCCTGTGAGCAATTAAAATAACCAGCAAAGTGGGTCTCTAAGAGACGCCTTTTGCCATTCCTTCATTTGAGCCAGCACTGACAATGAAGGCTGCCAGAGCTGGCACCAACACCCAAAGAACAGGAAAGAAAGACCAGCAAAGCTCAATCTTCCATCCAAAGATTAAAATGAAAACTAAATAACATGGAGAAAATTATCTTAAGAATAATCCAGTTGATGGAGAACAGAAAAAAATAGCATAATAAAATGTTCTTTAAGTCCATTTTACTTTTTTACATTCCTTTAGAATTTATTTCAGTAATAATTTTGTTTTAAACTGAAACCCTACTCACCAGCGTGAGCACGGGGTTGCTGGCTTGAGCAGGGGATTATAGACCCAAACCCATGGTCACTGGGTTGAGCCCAAAGGTTGCTGGCTTGAGCCCAAGGTCACTTTCTTGAGCCCAAGGGGTCACTGGCTCAGCTGGAGCCCCCCCAGTCAAAGCACATATGAGAAAGCAATTGAGGAACAACTAAGGCACTGCAACTAAGAATTGATGCTTCTCATCTTTCTCCTTTCCTGTCTTTCCCCATCAGCCACCATTCCCCACTCTTGCAAAATAAAAAACAAACAAACAAAAACTAAAACAAAAAAAAACATAAAGTGAAGCCCTAAATTATTGTTTTTCTTTATTAAAGAAGAACGATACCTCATGAAAATGCAATTTCACACTGGTTTTCTAATGTTTTAGTCAACCAAATTCTCTCACCTGGTCGGTAACAAGCATCAATCATTAGGGCAGTGATCCAAGTCCATGGAACAGAGCGAAGCTAATAGGTCCATATAAGAATCAAGACAAGCATTGTGCCCTCATTAACACTGGGTTCTAAACAAACAATAGCTTCATGTTCAGAGAGTAGTAATTCTTCTCAATAGATGCAACTTGGGTTTAACTCAAAATTTCCTTTTAAAGTCTCTTTGTTTTGACAGAAAGGCAAAAAGCAATAGAAACAGAAGCAACTGGCTATTAGAACAGGAAAGGGGCAATGAGAACAAGGATAGAAAATTAAACTCCTTAAGAACATCGTCTTTGAATATCCAGCATCTGGTACATTGTAGGTGCTCAAAACCTGAATTAAATGGAGATACACTGAAAAGAACAGATAAGGACAGAAGAAAGTAGCATTTCTTTTGGAAGAAATTGCATAAGTAGTCATATTAGGTACTGAGGAAGCCCAAACTTCAGAGTTTCTAAGATTTATGTTGAACTATTTTTTGCGGGATGAAATGAGATTATACATGGGTCAAATTGCATGTGAGGCCACACCTATTTCTCAGGGTTTTTATAAAGACAAAAATCTGACTAAAATGATCTCCAAGGAGAAACTTAGAGAAAGAAGGATATCATAAATGGCTTAATAAAACCAAAGGGGTAATTGTGGGCCCTGGAAGAGACACTCTATCCCTTTAAAGAACATTATAGACACAAACATACTAATTGGAATATACTGTATTTCCCCATGTATAAGATGCTCCCATGTTTAAGATGCACCTTAATTTTGGGGGCTCCAAATTTGGGGAATAAAGCCAAGAAGCGTGAAAGAGTGGGAAATGAAAGTAAAAAAATCTACAACAATGAGAGCAAAAACAAGCGTGAAAAAGCGGGAAATGCCAGTAAAAAAATATACAACCACTGTATAAGACACACCCAGTTTTCAGACCCCAAATTTTTTGAAAAAATGTGCATCTTATACATGGGAAAATATGGTATTTAAAAACTCAGATCATGTTTAGCTTCAATTTTGGTGCAGGACCATTTTTCAATGTTCAGTTAAAGACTTCTCTGATAATATCTTCCCTAACCAATGTCATCAACCTATTCTCCTCTTAATCCCAACTGAACCCATCACTGGCCTGCCAGAAAAGACTCAGAGATAAAACACCAAAATAGTTGCACTGCTATGACAGAGACTATGAAAGCAACTTCTATGTTTTGCCAACATTTTCTCTATCCTTAACTTCCCTCCCACAAATAATTCACACACACACACCCTTGCAGAAAAAAAAAAAAAAACTATTTTGGGTGGATGTTTCAAAATATTTTAAGGATAAAAATATGTCTTCTCCTAGTTAGAGTTTAAACTTAAGTGCCTATAGGAGGGGGTAATAATATGATTTTTTTTCACACTAAGATGTATGACTCCCAACCTATTTTATAAAGCTAGAATGTCCTTGGTTCCAAAACAAAATAAAGCTAATATAAAAAGATATAATAGCCTCAGCAATCTTAAAAAGAAAAAATAAAGCAGGAGGTATCACTCTTCCAGATATCAAGGTTTACTATAAGGCCATTATACTCAAGACAGCCTGGTACTGGCATAAGAACAGGCACATAGATCAATGGAACAGAACAGAGGACCCAGAAATAAACCCACAGCTTTATGGACAACTGATATTTGACAAAGGAGGAAAGAACATACAATGGAGTAAAGACAGCCTCTTTAACAAATGGTGTTGGGAAAATTGGACATCTACCTGCAAAAAAATGAAACTAGACCATCAACTTATACCATTCACAAAAACAAACTCAAAATGGATAAAAGACTTAAATGTAAGCCGTGAAACCATAAGCATCTTAGAAGAAAACATAGGCAGCAAGCTCTCCGACATCTGTAGCAGCAGTATATTTGCCGATTTATCTCCACGGGCAACTGAAATAAAAGGCAAGATAAACAAATGGGACTATATCAAACTAAAAAGTTTTTGCACAGCTAAAGACAATAGGAACAGAATAAAAAGACAAACCACACAATGGGAGAACATATTCGACAGCACATCTGATAAGGGGTTAATAACTAAAATTTATAAAGAACTTATAAAACTCAACACCAGGAAGACAAACAACCCAATCAAAAAATGGGCAAAAGAAATGAATAGAAATTTCTCCAAAGAGGACATACAGATGGCCAATAGGCATATGAAAAAATGCTCAACATCACTAATCATTAGAGAAATGCAAATTAAAACCACAATGAGATATCACCTCACACCAGTCAGAATGGCACTTATCAGCAAAACAATACAGAATAAGTGCTGACGAGGATGTGGAGAAAAGGGAACCCTTCTGCACTGCTGGTGGGAATGCAGACTGGTGCAGCCACTGTGGAAAACAGTTTGGAGATTCCTCAGAAAATTACAAATAGAACTGCCTTTTGACCCAGCTATCCCACTTTTAGGAATATACCCTAAGAACACCATAGCACTGTTCGAAAAGAAGAAATGCGCCCCCATGTTCGTGGCAGCATTGTTCACAATAGCGAAGATCTGGAACCAGCCCAAGTGTCCGTCAGAAGGCGAGTGGATTAAAAAGCTATGGTACATATATACTATGGAATACTACTCAGCCATAAGAAACGATGACATCGGATCATTTATAACAAAATGGATGTACCTTGATAACATTATACGGAGTGAAATAAGTAAATCAGAAAAAAAGAAAAACTGAGAACAGCATGATTTCATTCATAGGTGGGACATAAAAGTGAGAATATGAGACATGGACAAGAGAGTGGTTATGGGATGGGGGGAGGGAGGGAAAAGTGGGATAGGGAGGAGGAGAGGGACACAGGGAAAACCAGATTGAAGGTGACAGAGGACAATTTGACTTTTGGTGATGGGTATGCAACACAATTGAATGATAAGATAACCTGGAGATGTTTTCATTGTACATATGTACCCTGATTTATTGGTGTCACCCCATTAGAATTAATAATAATAAAATATATATATAAAAAAATAAAAATAAAAAAAGATATAATATAATATAATGCAAAAATTCTTTAAATATTAATTTATTCTACAGTGTAAATGAAAATCTATCAAGAACAAGTAGATTTTAATCCCAGTAAGTCTATGTGATTCAAAAAATTCCACTGATAACATCCTAGGCACAGGCTAAAAAAGAAAAAATTTAAGAACATCTCAATAGATGCAGGAGATAGAGATAAAACTTTATAGTTACTGGTAAAATGTTAGGTTACATCCCCATCAAGGACAGAAACTATTATTTCCCTGAATCTCACTAAAAGCTTCAGATGAATAGAATATTGTGAATGAAATATCTCAAGACCAGGAAGAAGACTACCTAATGTAAGGTTCAAATGGTAGCTCCCACCCAAAGAAGATAGCCACCCCAGAGCTCCCTAAGTGTTTCTATGGGTCATGGCAAAGAATATTAAATGAAAACAAAGAACATATATGTTCTGATTACAATTATGTTAAATCATGTTTTTATTTTTTATTAAATTTATTGGTTAATAAGATCATATTCAAGTGTACATTTCTATGATACATGATCTGTATACTGCATTGTGTACCCATCACCCAAAATCAAGTCATCTTCCATCACCATATGTTTAATATTCAGACAAGAACTAAAAAATATGCAGGTAAAGATGAAAACAAATGACAAATTATAAAGTTACTCGTGGGATTGTTTTCCTTGTTTTAATATAAATGTAAATTTTTAACCAAAAATCATGATAATAAAGAGTATATGACTGTATGGGACACTAACTACCCTGTGAGAAGGTTTGAGCAGAGAAAATAAATAGTTGGTGACAGAAGGAAAGACCACCACTTAGAAGGGTTATAGGAAGAAGAAAAGACAGGCATTTAGAAGCAGGTACTTCCTAAAAATTTTATCTATTTTTATATTTTATTTGGGTCTGAGTTGCAAACCTGAGGTTATTTGGGGAAAGGGGAAATGCTACATATTGATGGATAGTAAAACTTCAAAATCCACCACTTCTGAGAAATCCCACTCATGCCATTCCAAATGTGCTATTGTCTGCGTGGACTCTTAAAGATTAAGGTTCCTGCAACTTTGTCTTCACCTTAAAATGACTCTAATAAGGACCTTATTTTATGAGCTAGCTAGCACCTCAACTTCTGAGCATGATCATTTCCTAATGAGAAAATCAAAACTCAAGGGACTTAGCTCTGTGGCTCTTAGATCTGAGGGACATATCTATATATCTACATGAATTGGGGGAAAAAACAGTGCAAATTTAAAATCTTGCATGGAAAACTTAATGTTTTCCAAGTAAAAAATAATAAATCTGAGAATATACAAGGTGGGTCAAAAGTAGGTTTACCATTATGCATATGCAAAACACAGTTTATTCTTGTATTATTTATTATTGTTTTATTTTCCATATGAACAACTGTAAACCTACTTTTGCCCACTCTTGTACATTCTTGAATGGCAGGGTAAAAAACAAGAAAATCTAGGATCTCATTTTAATGTTGGGGTTTTCTTTAAATTTTTTAAGCAATAAAATCTCACTATAAAATGGTCTAGCACATTTTCAAGAAAGATGATCAAATATCCACCTAGTCTTTACATACATATTTCCAACAACATAAATAAAAACGTAAAATAGAGGCCTCCTAAAGGCTATAAAACAAATATAAATTAAAATTATTGCCAATTTAAATGTAATTTACCAAAGTGAAGTATAATTTGCATAACTATATTAGGAGAAAATTTTTTCTTCCAAATTAAGATTACTGTATTCCAGGAAAACAGCAAAATTTGTAGTACAATATATATTTCTTTTTGTGTTTTCCAAATTAGTGAGATCTCTAATCTAAAATAAATCCATTGAAGCATAGGTAAATAAAGTACTCTCTCCAATTCCTGCCCAAGTTGTGCAACTAACAAAAATATCAAACTGCAAAGACAAGTGAATATGAAAAATATAAGCAGGTTACATCTTCTTTTACTTGGGGAAAAAAGGAAAACTATATTTTTAACCCAGAAAAAAAGTCCATAAATGTGTTCTGTTTTAAAAATAACAAAGTCTGGAACTTATCCAGCCATATTATCTTATTTGCATTTTATTCTACAACAATACTAAAATTATTTCAGTAAAAATTATTCTTGCTTAAACAAAAATGACTTTCATAATATCATCCATACTCACACTTATAGAAAGTAAAGTGGAATAAACAAATTTCACATATTAGACAAGTCAATGGACATCAAAATGGTTCTCCAAATCACATGTATCCACGCATCAGTCTGCTGTGCAATCCTGGTGTATTTATTAGAACATTTTTAGTTGTGAGTGATAAAAACCAACCTAAAGTAGCCTTATCAAAAAAATAGTTTATTGGTTCAACATAACTGAAAAGTCCTGGCTTCTGACACAGCTGGACTCAGTGTTAAAATAATATAATCAGGAGTTGGTCTTTCTCCATCTCTCAGTTAGGCTCTCTCCCTTTCACTGGCAATTATGACTATCAGGAACTCCAGGTTAGCAATCACAGTAGAAAGACTGCTTCTTTCTCAGTAATTCCCACAAAGATCACAGAATCGAGTCTTGTTGGCCTGGCCTTAATAACGTGTTTATGTCTGAGCCAGTCACTGAGGCCAGGCACATAAAATGCTCACTTCCTATGACTTAGGAGGGCAGGGGCAGCTCTATCCCAAACACATTTACTGAAAGTGAAAGAAGGGTTGCTCCCCAAAAGAAAACCAGGGTCCTTTTACCAGGAAAAAAAAAGCTGGTCAGGGAGCACAGTAAATAGTGTATTTAAAATTCATAAGTTACTTTTTCCAATAATTACTACAGTGAAATAACTTCAGGAAAATTTTTTAAACACTTGCAAGCTCTTCACTGTAATAGAAGTTGCATAGCAAAGATTTCTTTGAATTGTTTCTAGTAATCCCAAAAGAGAAACAAAACTACAAATCTAGCCATTCTAACCTATTTATCAAAAGGATTTTTCTTTTGATAACTTTAGGTTCAGTCTCTCACTTCAGGGTCACCTATCCCAAAGTACTATTTCTATTCTTCTATCGTTAGGCATTGTTAAATTTAAATCCTTAGTACACTTGCAAAGATTTACAGAGGCCTATCTTCAGCTACTTTCTTGAGAAATTTCTATTCATGGATCTCCTTAAGCACTACAACACTGTCTTTTGGAGCCCAGTTATAAATTTATTTCTGTATGAGGTCAAGTTAACCAACACCTTTATTTTGGATTAAAATCCTGTATCATTTAATTATTTTATCTTAATTGTTATTTGAAAAGACTTCTACATTTTTAAGTACATATCCCACAAAAGAACTACATATTAAATTATTACTAGCTATTTATCTCAGGTTGATGTGATCATCAAATGCTTTCTTGAAAGAAGGATCTTAGATGAGAGAATGGGAAGAGAACATAAATGCAAAGAAAGCCCGAGTATAATGGAAAGCCAGTAAAGGAAAGAGTGGCTGAGGAATCAAAAGCAATATACAATAATGTGAAATTCATTCACATGTTCATTTTATGCCTTTGTCTAGAGCACTGACTATGAACAAACAACTGTGCTAGAAATGTACAAAAATATATGAGGCCTGGTTAGTTGACTCAGTGGATAGAGTGTCAGACCAGCGTGCAGATGTCCTAGGTTCGATCCCCAGTCAGGGCACACATGAGAAGTGACCATCTGCTTCTCTTTCACTCTCATTCCCCCTTCTCTCTCTCTTTCCCTCCCACAGTGAGTGGCTCAACTGGTTTGAGTGTATAGCTCGGGTGACTCAAACATTGACCCCCAGATGGGGGTTGTCTAGTGGATCCCAGATGGAGAACATGCAGGAGAATCTGTTTCACTATCTCTCCTCCTCTAACCTTAAAAAATAATAATAAAAAAAAGAAAGATCATATAGTTTCCAATTCAAAATCATAATTGGAAGAAGGATAGAAAGAGCACAAGCAGTAACAATGAGGGTGACATGCCAATTCCTTCCCTGCTCCCCTGTCATACCCTTCAGATTTTGTTCTGGGTCCCACAATACATTTCAGACCGCATTGTTTAAAAAGTTTCGTTCAACTCATCAGCAAATTCAAGAAGCTACTTCTTGCCTAACTCCCAGGATAACATGAAAACAGTAAAAGCAAACAACATATATAGGAGAAGTTAAATGTAAGAAGAACAATGCAAATTTGGTAAATTATAAAAAAAAATGGGGAAATTAAATGTAAGAAGAGCAATGCAAAGTTGGTAAATTATAAAAAGAATGGGAGTGTGGAGACTTTCATAATTTTTAATTAACTCAATAATTATACTGAGTGCTTATTGAATAGTAGGTACTCTATGGACATATAAGTTATTTAAGGTGAATTTGACTTAATATTCCCTGCCCTAAATTAAAACAAACAAACAAACCACTTTTGATCAGAAACTGACAGAAAGAAATGTTCACAGAAACTCAAAGGACATTTTGACAAGCACAAAAGAGAAATACAATATATTATGGGAGTTCAAATGAAGTGAAATTAAAGAGGACTATAAGCATCTGGGCCTTAAAAAATGAATAGGTATTCTACAAGTAAATATGTCTGTTAGAAGTATTACAAGTAGAAAGAATGGTATAAAATATCTCAGAAAAACACAAACAACTTCTATACCAAACAATATGTTCAAAAGTATCTAGATAACATTAGGAAGATACCTTATTCCTACAAGCTATTTTTAATGTCCCATACTTTTAATAGCATTACATTATTCAAAATTAGAAGATTTTAAGGGTTATAAATATTGTATTTTAGAATATTTTGGCAATTCACAATGTATAAAGAATGGGACTCAACCCTGGCTGGATGACTCAGTGGATAGAACATGACCTGGCGTATGGATGTCCCAGGTTTGAATCCTGGTCAAGGCACAGAGGAAAAGTGACCATCTGCTTCCCTCGCCTCCCTCTCCCCATTCTCTCCTTCTTCCCTTCCCACGACCAGTGGCTCAACTGGTTCAAGTGTGGGCCCTGGGCACTGCAGATAGCTTTCCAAGGTCAACTTCAGGTGCAAAAAATAGCTAAGCTGATTTGAGCATCAGCCTCAGAAAGGGGTTGCTGGGTGAATCCTGGGCACATTGCATGCAGGAGTCTGCTTCACTATCTCTCCTCTCACTTAAAAAATAAATAAAAAATAAAAAATGGGACTCTTCATATACTATCTATATCAAGCATTCTATGACAAAAATACACACTCAATTTTTCTATTACTTACATTTTAGCAAATGAGCAATAAAAAATGAAGTAAGACTCCCACACATAATGGAAAGTATGTTTTAATGGTTGAGAAGCTACATGTGTAAATTACCTGCTTAGCTGGGCAGGTAAAATCTGTATCTCCTCGCCATAAAAACAGTTGGGCCTTTGTTACCTTGTGGCCAACAAATATCTATTGGATGCTTACTAACTGCCACGCACTGTAAGTGACAAGGAACCATTTGTGCATGTAAATGATCAATTGTGACGGATACCAGCAAATCTCAAGTGTATCTGGCAGTCTAAATGGCATGGCATTGGGCAAAATAATAGTACAGAGAGAACTTAGGAGAAAATAATGTCTCCTGATTATATAAATTCCTGGGTTAAAAGAGTAAAGGCATGAGGAATGTTAGTGGAATTTGGAAATAGTCCTTTGATTTTAAATATTCAGCATGAAGTTTAGCACATGTGACTTCCCAAAGGATTTTTTCTAATATGTAGCTATTTTAAAAATATACCTCACTCCAGTAGCCTACCTCTTTCTTTACTGAAAATGATCACAAAACTTGACTCCACTAGCCTACCTCCTCCTATACTGAAAATGATCACAAAACTTCCCCCAGAGGCATGAGCACCACTGTTGGTTAAAGCAGATTCTCCCACTGCTCTGCTTCATGCTTCTACCATCATTCTTTACAAAGGAAATATACAACTACAGATAGGTACAGAATATTTTTTCCAAGATGTCTCTTAGTCTCTCTGCTACTATAAAAATTATTTATTCTGAATCCTAGGCAGTTTTCCAAATATGACATTTTAGAGACTTCCACTGCCTTCCAAAATATCAGATTGGTAAACCTGAATGCTACCTGACAATTCTTGGAAACAACTGATGGCTAATTTTTTACCAGGTAGAAAAGTAAAAACCTATCCAAAAATTTTTAAATGAAGCACTCTTCATTTCAACAGGTTACTAGTTACTTCCAGATTTGAACTGCAAGTGTCCACAATAGTAAACTATTCTCAATAACAAATATCAAAAACTTTGTATTATTCTCCTCTTGTTAACGTATCCTACATTCTCACTCATCCATTCAGTTACTCATTCCACAAATATCTATTGGATGCTTACTAACTGCCAAGCACTGTAAGTGACAAGGAACCAGAGGTATTTTTTTCCACATTTTTTCCGATATGGAATTTGTAACAGAACATCACAATAGAGACCCATAAAGCCACCATCAAGTACTCTAAATCTGAGCTGGTAAGTGGACAGGCAGGTTGGGAATCAAGGAGACAAAGATGCTAGAAACAATGCCTTTAACTTCTCAGTCTGAACCATGGAATGAAGGGTCAGAAGTACTTATGTAAATTTGATGCCCCCTATTTGTGCCCTTGACCCTGGACCAAGTCACCTACCCCAAAGCAAAGTTTGCTGGGAAAGTTGCAGTATTATTCTGCTTAAAGAGAAGAAATGAGTTACAGTTGATGAGAAGTAATGAAGCAATAACAGACCGAATTGAAAAATTCAAATGTGCTTTAAAAAAAATCCATATATTAGCCCTTAGAGGCTAATTATTACTGTCTAATTGATGTGAAAGCTAATGGCAAAATATTTACTTTGGTTTCCATCCAGACTGTAACTGCATTGCCTCCTAGCACCATCCACGCCCCTGGCCCATCCCATCAACCGATGGCATATTGTGTTTCCTATCTGAAAGGCCCAGACATAAGGCTAGAATGTGACTCATTCAGGAAAAATCCACTACTACTATGGGCTAGTAAGGAGTAAAAAGGTCAGAAAGAACCTTGGCAGGCATTTAAGATCCCCGGCCAGCTCAGGCCTCTGCCTAACAGATGATTCCATAGCTTTCAGGATTTAAAAGGATTCTTTTCTCCAAGAGGACCAAAGTCTTCACTAAAAATAGAGAAAGATGGAACAGAATAAGAACCAGAATGCAGTAGAATGTGCGAGGAGGAGAAAAAGATTTTATTACAAATTTTTAGCAACTTAATTTGAGGTAAAGAAAAAAAAAGAATCCGTTTTAGAATAGACTTCTAATTCTCATATCTGAATTTATTTCTTATTTTTCTTTTTTTTTAATTTTTATTTTATTCATTTTAGAGAGGAGACACAGAGTGAGAGAGAGAGAGAGAGAGAAAGAGAGAGAGAGAAAGGGGGGAGGAGCTGGAAGCTCAACTCCCATATGTGCCTTGACCAGACCAGTGCAGGGTTTTGAACAGGCGACCTCAGTGTTCCCAGGTCGACGCTTTATCCACTGCACCACCACAGGTCAGGCATTTCTTATTTTTCAGAAGATAAATTCACCAACTACTTTTATAAAAGAAATGTAACTATACCCACAAAGTATAGTGCCCTAAACAACATGCAGAAACTAGTAAAGGAAATTGCCAACAATCTGAATTTGTTTCCAATATTTTCACGCAAAGTGATCCTTACTTTTAACTCCTTGATTTTATATAATTTTAAAGTGCTTTGTCCATTATAAATTATTTATCTTAGTTTATTCTGTAACTATAACTCTCTTACTAAGTAAAACATTTTGAAATGTTCTCTCAACAAAGTGAAATTCCTGATGCCACAACTTTAAAAAATATGATGAAATTATGAAAAACAATGTTCAGTTCCTCACATACTTTTCCAATTGGTCCTACACATCATTCTATGCTTGTCAGTGCTGAGAATCCTGCACTTTTATATTACAGTCACAAACATCTAAAAATGTATTTTCTCCTCCCTTCACACCACCCTATTCTGGTAAAGCTATTGACACTGATGCCTACAAGGTAGGTATCATGCCAATGAGATTATAGAGACAATCTCAAATAGCCTTGAAGTAGAAAGTACTTCTCTACCTTCTTCAAAACAAAATCCATAAAGTAAATAATTCTAATAAGTGGCATGGCAATTACCATTAATTTATGTATTTTCCTCTTCTTTCCTGATACTCTTGGATCCAAATGCATTGTAAGAGGAGATTGGAGAATTTAAGATTCAGAATTATCTTGAGAACATGGTAGTGCTACTGTCCACTTAAAACAAATACCATCAAATGTTTCTACTGTCATGGCAGAATATAAAGGTTAACCTTCAGAAAAGTGCACAGGAATAAGAGAAATGGGAACAAATGACAAATGTCTAGCCTGAGACAAACTTCAATCTGGCAGACTTCCCCACATATTCCTAATAGCATTCAATGAGCCAGATATACTTGGCTCTCTCCCATCTATTACTTTGGAATTAAAAACAAACAAACAAAAAAAAAACAAGCAGTGGTAGACAAAAAGTGTGTTTTGGGAGGGTTGAAGGGGCCTGGATGTCAGGCTTCAAATGGTTAAGCACAGGCACCTTCCACTAATATGGAAAGTTAAACAGAAATTTTTTACAAGCTGGCACCCGCTCACATAATGAGATGCATTGTCAGTCCTCACTAAGTGAAATATTTGTGTTGCCATGCAGCTAAACAAATGCCTTTTTTCACTTTCACTTCAGACAGCCTTCCACTCCTATTTTTCTAAACAGTAGAGGCAGGCCTAGCCTGGTAACATGTGTAGTCTGGGCAGCATGTTTCCTGCAGCCTCACAAAAGAAGTATTTATATTAACATTCCAAATTCGTGGGGAATTGTAGAAACTCCACACATTAAAGCCAACGTAAAATTTCTGCTATTTTAATACCTTTACTTATCAATCAATGCAACTTGGCACAAAATGAAATAATACAGTAGCATTAAAATCACTAAACATTTAAGAGTGTGGCAACAATTTTTTCACATCATTTGCACATTATTATTCATAATGCTAAGGCAATCCCCTATATAAAATATGATGAATTCAGAAGTATGATTATCAAATTTATGGTGTGTGCTCACAACAGCACACATTATAGTTTCGTAGCTTGTTTGCCCTAAAGTAACAAAGATTTGCATAGAGTTTAAATGAGTATGGTCTATACAAACCATAGTTAAAATATTATTACAGTTATATGCTTTTCTATATAAACCAGTAAAAAAATCATATTTCATTCTTCTTTAGGGCAGTATTTTATTACAATTAAATGAAAAGCTTAGCTCTGCTATTTCTTTGAAAACAAAATCAAGACCAAAAGAGATACAGTTCAAGAATTAGATCTAAAACCACAGTGAGAAATTTTAAAAAAAAAGTCTAATTAAATTTCTCATTTTATCTCTAAAATAAGAGTATTGTTTCTCTGAAAAGAAAAGGGAAGAAAAAAAACCTCAAGTATCTAACACTTATACAATAATGGTGAAAAGGCAATAGCTGGATTTTTCATGTGGGCAAATTGCTGTTTGAGTAATTTAAAACTCATTTCCAGAGCCCCTCCCGCACGTACTATCAGCACCATGGTAATGGCTGGTCTCAGCTGCCTAATTCAACATCGGGCTCCCCATACCATTTAAGTGGTTTTCCACAAACTTCAAAGTCAGAAAATATTCCAGAGAGCTATTCTCTTTGAGTTTAAGAAGCATTCTTACATAAAAGGAAAAAGAGCGACGGAACAGATATTTAAAATTTTCCTGAGATTTGTCAAGGTAAATCAAACTCAACAATAATTCTTCAATTGTTTTTAGACATTATTTGGGAAATAACATATTCTTTCTTGAATAATTGACTGATGTCACAAAGGTAATTGTTCTCTTCTTATTCTGACCATTTTAGGCTCTTGTTCCAGTGAAAAGTTAAACCATGCTTAAAATAAAACAAACAAAGCAAGACAAAAGAAGGAAGAAAAAGAAAGAAATCTCTAGGGTGAATATAAATTGAGGAAAAGGCCAGAAAAATGACTAAGACTAATGTGCCACAGTTATTAAAATTTTTTAATAGGAAGGTTCATTTTTTTCTACTCTAATTCAGGATTGCATTTGCTTTCCTTAAGTATTTGAAAATAACTTTGTAAACCCTTCCAAGTTAAGATGATAGCAGCACACTACATTTCCCAAAAAGAAGTCTAAAGTAAGTAAAAATGAGTATTCCTTTCCATTCTCATAAAATTTCAACATTGAATTTGGCATTTAAAGATGAATAGTTTCTGTGGCAAAGGGCATGTTCAATACAACTCCCTAAACACATACAAGTACATCTGAGCAGGACACTGTCCAGGCTAATGCTAACCTCCTCTAGTGAAAGACAGCTAAGGAGAAGCAGTATGGAAATGCAGGGTTGTGACTCAGGAAGATTTCTCACAAACCAGACTTTTTAAGAAAATATTTCTCTTCAGTATTAGAACTCTCTCTGTTAGGATAACCAAGTTGAATGAAAATATAATTTTTACCTTTTTTTGCATTTTGACCCTCACTAGAATATTAGAAAAAATTCCAGTGTTTATTAAGAGTAAGTGCTTATTAAGGTAATCAGTCCTTTGGGTCAGTTACTGCTGAGAATCACGCATTGTTCAACTTATCCCCACACCTACATTGGGGTTATTTATCAAAGAGTGTCCATAAGTAGGAGAGACAAAACAGACCAAGGACAGTGTGTCTTTTAAGCTTAGAAACACTTAGCAGATTCCTGGGCCTCCAAGGCCTAACAGATTTAACCAAGACTTTTCACACTATCAGGTAAAGAGGGTCAAGCTAGTCAGCAGATGTCCTATTCAGATAACAAAGAGAATATTTTAGTGACAATGTGAGAAAAATAATAGCAAAACAGATACAAACCCACTGAACCATGTCTCCCTTTTTGCTCTACAGAACTCAACCTCAAGTCTAAAAAGGACTTTATCTATATTCTTTAGCAAATATAAAGACAAATATATATACTTAACAACAAGTACACCAAAATAAAATTCTTAGAGGGAATCAGCATATTACTGTTAAGCAAGATAACATATATGAACTCTCTCAAAGATTTACAACAAACATAATGACTATATGTTATTCTAGTGTTATAGAAGAAAAGAAAGGAAATGAAAAGATTTTTGCAGTATTACTAGACAATTTATCCTTGATTTCATTTCTCACTTAATTTTAATATCTAGCTAGTCCAATGTAATGCATAAGAGATAGAGAATGTGCAAACAAGAGATAGTTATTGACATTCTAGCATGTTCTATTTCATATTCCCAAAGAGGTAATATGAACCTCTATCATGTTAAGAAAACTAACTTCAGCATTTGGTGAAGTTACTTCAGTTCTATTTGTGATCTTTGTAATGCCCATTTTCTCAACTAAATATATTCAGAAAGCTACAATAATGATCAAGAGAACTCCAATAACACTAAATAAATTAAGTAGAAGTGTATTTTTTAGGTAAAATCAGGGGAAATGACTGTTTTTGGTCTTTTAGAGGTTAAGTTCAAAGAAAGAACAATTTTCAGTTATCTTAGGCCACATTTCAACTTTAAAAAAAGGCTGTGAATGAAGAAACTTTGCAAAGGCACTGTTAAGTATTGGAGTGGAAGCACTGTAGGAATTAGGGCCAGTTTAGACATTAACCAACTTACTTTCCAACCATCTGCATCAAATATGCTTTATTAAAACAGAACCATATGGAAAATAAGCTAGCAATTAACACAGCTTCTGCATATTCCTCTAATACACTAGATTTTCAACTTTAAGTGAAACTGACTAAACTATTTCCATGTTGCTACTATTTAGGAACTGACAGCAGTCCCCAGACTTGCCTCATCCTCCACACCAGGTCATTTCAAGTTATTGCTGGGATATTGAAATAAACACATGAAAAACATCAAGTATTTTGTCACCTTCCTTGCAGTTAGTACCAGCGATTAAAACAAACCCTGGTTCATTGAAACAATCAGCCTCTCAAATGACAACTAATACTACCTGTTATAAAAAATGCATCTACTTTTAACTTAAATAGGTCATATCAATGGGCTTTACATTTAACAGTTTGCCTCCTAACAATAAACATCAGCTGTTATAATTGCTTTTATGAATATGCAGAACTATTTTAGTACTCAGGAACTTTAATACAGTGATTTCTGCAAAGACTAGACATAAATGATTTTATTATTGCCACTCTCAACAAATTATCAAACTACAGACAGAACACCACATCAGATATTAGTGAATCAAAAAGAATTAGATACAGTTTTGGTCTTCAGTGGTTGGAGAGATTAAATGTATGTGAAGTGATAAAGCCTGCATGAGAATAATGAGACTTAAAAATAAAAGAAGAGCGAGTTTTTATCCCCTTCACTTCTATCCAGGACAGCTGTGTGCCATTATACAGTTTATTCACTGCACAAGAGTGCTCAGGTGAAAGAGCAAGTAGGCTGCAAATCTAACTAGCACTCCGCTCTCTAAACCATATACCCTGGCCCAGGGCTATGGCCATTTAAGAAAACGGCACCTGGCCCTGACCAGATAGCTTGGTTTGTTAGAGCATCATACCCATATGCAGAGGTTGCAGGTTCAATCCCCAGTCAGAGCACATTCAGAAACAGATGTTTCTGTTTCTCTCTCTTTCTCTCCCTCTCTCTCCATCTCTCCCCCTTCTTCTCTCTAAAATCAAGAGTATTTTAAGTTGAAAGAAAGAAAGAAAGAAAGAAAGAAAGAAAGAAAGAAAGAAAGAAAGAAAGAAAGAAAGAAAGAAAGAAAAAGGCACCTACGAAGAAAGGATCCACTAACTCACCAGGCCAAGCTACCAGGAAAGGCAAATCTACCCAGAAAAAGCTCTGTTTTTCTAATTGGTACATTCGTAACATGTATCATTTTCTGCTGCTACCATTCTAGTCCAAGATATCATCATCTCTCATAACACTTTTATATTAGCCTCCTAACTAGTGTCTCTGCTTCCACCTGCTTTCCTGGTCTGCTCTTCTAAGAGCACAGTGATTCTTTTAAAAATGGAAATGACATCACCTTGCTTTTCTCTTACCCTTCAATGGCTTCCCATTTCACTTAGCTGAAGTCCAGCATCTTCCCCAAGTAATTTGCATGGTTCACTTCCTCACTTCATTCAGGTTTCTGAAAAATGTTTCCATATTATAGAAGACTTCTCTGACAAGCCTGTATAAAATGTTACCTCTCTCACTCTCAATGAATATTTATTGAGTAAATGAATGAATAAAAGTAAATGGCCAGAATATGAGATCCTTGTGAGTAGATATGTTGTCTTTTTTGTTTTACTTATATATCCCCAGTTTCTAGAATAGTGTATTACCTGTAATGAGCACTGAATAAGCATTTGATGGACAAATCAATGACTATTGTAGAGATACATGAAGAAAAAGGAGTTGACACACATATGAAGTTCCAAGACTGGGTGGCTGAGTACTGGTATCACTGTAAGATACAAAAGCCTAAGAGATATTGATTTAGGGGAAGGAGATGATAAACGTGGTGAATTTGACATGACAATGGGACACCAAGATAGAGATATAGAATAGAGTTAAACAAGCAGAACCAGAGCTCAAAACAGAACTGGAAAAGGAGATGTGATATCCTTCCATGTAGAGTGGAAAGGCTTGGAACAGATCAAACTTCCAAATGAGAGTATAGAGTGAAAACAGCAGAGACAAACTAAATTTGGGGATGTATACATTTGGTTTATGAGATGATAAAGTAGATTCATTCAAAAAGGTAAAAGAGAATCATTTATTTACCAATAATTTGTTATATATCTACTAATATTGAGTATTGTGCTGAGCCATTTTTAGTCACAAATATCAACTGCTACAGAAAGCAAGGAGAGCTGAGAATAAGGTATGAATATAGAATTAGGCAATTTCTAGTGATCTTGAAGGCCGCAGACTCAACAGACTACTCCAAAATCAAATGAAAGCCAGATTCTAATGAATTCAGGAATAAGGAGATATAGATATCAAATAAAAATTATTCTTTCAGGAGGTCTGACTAGAAGAAAGAAAGAAGGAAAGAAGGATATTTTAAGGGTTAGCAAAACTGAGGAAACCTATATTAAGAAGAGACCTGAATTATTTGTGCACATAGGACATAATAATGATATCTTGCATCTGAAAGGTGTTTCTAGCTTCTATAGTGCTCTCATATACACTATTGTAACTGACTCACTATGGATGTGCAAGGTTAGCAAAACAAATTGTATTTTTAGATAAGAAATTGAGACTCAAAGAAGTCAAAAAACTTGTTCAGGGTGCCAAAGCCAGAAAGTGGCAAAATGCGAATTAGAATCTGAATCACCAACTCAGTGAAAAAGAACAGATAGGAGATTGCAAGAAAGAATGAGGATAATTAACAGTCAAGTTCTTGGCACAAATAGGAGCGGATAGAACTAAGAAACACAAGCAGAGATGTCACCTTATAAAAAAAAGAGATGAAGCATTTATTCCTCTGCAATGAAAGGGAAAAGATATTCACTCAAAGTGGTAAAAAGAACATGAAATAGTGCAGGGTGAAGAAACAGAAAGGTTAAGGTCTAAATTCCTAGGCGTGAGATATACAAAGTTCGATTTCAGAGAGAAATATCTATGGATAGACAGGTGTTAAGTTACACTCCTGAACTACCAACTCAGAAATGAGAAGCCAGCAGATATTCCAAGTGTCCCACAGGTCATATTGCAGTGGGAACAAATTACCTGAGAGTACCTGATAAGAAAAATGTTTGGTGAGTGAACAAATTAAAGGGGACCAAAGAGAGAAATTATGTAAGGTATATTGACTGTATTCTGTTTCCCAGGAAACAGACTGGCTAAGTCAAGACAATGTATAATTGTAGGATAGCAAAGCAAGAAAATTTCCAGGCTTGGGGTCTACTAAAATTTATTGTGGAAGTTAGCCCCCAACTTTAGAATCAGAGCTTTCTTTTCCTCCTCTCTTCTTACCAACTCTAGTTCACAGCAAATTTATTTTTAACCACTTAGTCTATTCTTTCTGAGCTGCATTTCCTCTTCAGTAATTTCTTTTTCTTCATCTCCTTTGGATTACACTGGCCTAAGGCCTTGGTCTCTACCTAAACCTTATCTAAGAAACAATCTGATAGCTCTAATTTGCACCTGAGTATACAGAATGTTGATAAGAATTAGATACATGTTGATTGTAATTCATTCTCTCATTCATCCATTCAGCAAGTATTTACTGAGCATCTACCAAGTGCTAAGCACTCTTCTAGTTGCTAAGTATACAGCTTCAAACAAAATTAAGTTTCTGCCATCACTGAAATCATACTCTGGGTCTAACCAGGCTGTGGCACAGTGGATAGAGCATTGGCCTGGGATGCTGAGGACCCAGGTTCAAAACCCCAAGGTTGTCAGCTTGAATATGGGATCATAGATATGACCCCGTGGTTGCTGACTTGATCCCAAAGGTCACTGGCTTGAAGCCCAAGGTCACTGGCTTGAGCAAGGGGTCACTGGTTCGTCTGGAGCCCCCCAGCAAAAGCACATATGAAAAAGCAAACAATGAACGACAAAGGTCAAATGTACCACAACTATGAGTTGAAGCTTCTCATCTCTCTCCCTTTCTGTCTGCCTGTCTCTGTCCATCCCTCTCTCTCTCTCTCTCTCTCTCTAGCATGCACATGTGCATACACAAAAAAGAAATTATAATCTGGTGAGTGTGGCAGTAGGGATGGGAAGAGAGACTTTAATAAACTAACAAGCTTTACTATTTCTTAGTAATATGACCCTGGATAAGTCACTTCAATTCTCTAAGCTTCATTTCCTCAACTATAAAATGAAAGCAATAAGAGCTCCCTAAGAGTATTTTGAGAAATAAATAAAATAAGTCAAATAATAAGCATACAAGGCTAACTGAGCTGTAGCCTCGCCAGCAATCCTCTACTTCCTGGAGTATAACATGCACCTCCCTGCTACAGGACCTTAGCATAAGCTCTTCCCTTAGCTTAAAATATTTCACTCCCTCCCCCACAACCCAGTCCTTTTATTTTATTACTGTTTTTCTGTCATGAAAGCTATGGTTGCTCTAAAAAAAATTGAACGTGTCTCAGCACTTCATTGTCTTGATGATTATCTGTATTGTGAAAAGGAAGCCACTGTCTGAAGAGAATATAGAGACAGAAGGTTTCCTATAGACAAAGGTGCATTTTACCTCCCTATTTGTTTAATGTGTACACAGAACATGTCACATGAAAAAGGGGCTAGACCCAAAGGAAGGAGTGACATTTGGTGGAATAAAAATCAGTAACTTAAGATATACAGATAACATTATCTTACTGGGAGAAAGTAGCAGCGACTTGATACAAATTCTCATGAAAGTGAAAGAAGAAAGTGCCAAAGCAGAACTGAATTTGAACATCAAGAAGACAAGAGTCATGACTACAGAAGAAATATACAACTCTAACATTCGCAATGAAGACACTGAAATTGTTATAGATTTTGCTTACCTTGGTTCAGTCATCAATTTAAATGCAGACTGTAGCCAAGAAATCAAAAGATGGCTGAGATTCAGTAGCGAAGCAATGGAAGATTTGGGAAAGATTACCAAGAACAAGATGTGTCATTAGAGATCAAAGCTAAGATCATCTACATCCTTGTATTCCCAATTATATATTATGTATAGATATGAAAGTTGGACAGTGAGGAAGGTTGATAGGAAAAAAGAAACTAATTCATTTGATTCACTTGAAATATGGTTTTGGAGGAGAGCTCTGTGGATACTCCAGACTGTCATAAAGATGAACAAGTGGGTCCTAGAGCAAATTAAGCCTGAAATATCACTGCAGGCAAAAATGACAACACTGAAGCTATCCTACTTTGGGCACATCATGAGAAGGCAGGGTTCTTGGGAAAAGAAAACAATGCTGGGAAAAATAAAAGTCAGCAGGAAAAGAGGAAGACCAACCATGAGATGGGTTGACTTCACAAAAGAAGCCATAGGCATGAGTCTATAGGATCTAAGTAGGGCTGCTGAGGGCAAGATACTGTGAGCTTCATTCATTCATAGGGTTGTCAGGAGTCAGAGCTGACTCAATAACATGTAACACATTATTCTTTCAGATCCCAGCTCAATCGTGACTTCTTCAAGGAAGAGTTGCCTATCTAGATAAATTCTCATTTTATTTGTTCAGAATGACATACAACCACTGTGGACTTAGTTTTTCATTCATTCATTCTTTCATTCATTCATCCATTTATTCATCCAAGACCCCATCAGCTTTTACCTGGTTGATTGAAAAATCTTCCTAAGTAGTCTCGTTGATAAAGTGTATACAAACATAGCAGCCAGAGTTAAAATGAAAGACAGATTATATGATAGCTTTTTGCTGAAAACCCTCAATGGTTTTCAATCTTCCTTGCGGTAAAAGCCAAAGCTTTTCCACTGGATAGTTTTTCTGATATATCACCTTTGGCAAGAGAATCAAAAGAAAAAATAATCAAATGGGACTATTTCAAACTTAAAGAATTTTGCGGCCTGACCTGTGGTGGCGCAGTGGATAAAGCGTCGACCTGGGAACACTGAGGTCGCCAGTTCAAAACCCTGCACTGGTCTGGTCAAGGCACATATGGGAGTTGAGCTTCCAGCTCCTCCCCCCTTTCTCTCTTTCTCTCTCTCTCTCTCTCTCACTCTGTGTCTCCTCTCTAAAATGAATAAAATAAAAATAAAAAATTTAAAAAAAAAAAAAGAATTTTGCACAGTAATGAAAATCATAAACAAAATTAAAAGACAACCCACCAAATGGGAGAACATATTAGAGAATGATATATCAGATAAGGGTTTAATATCCAAAATGTACAAGGCACTTAAAAAACTCAACATCAGCTTGGCCTGTGGTGGTGCAGTGGATAAAGTGTTGGCCCGGAACTCTGAGGTTGCTGATTCGAAACCCTTACTTGCCTGGTCAAGGCACATATGGGAGTTGATGCTTCCTGGTCCTCCCCTCCTTCTCTCTTCTCTCTCTCTCTCTCTCTCTCTCTCTCTCTCTCTCTCCTCCCTAAAATGATTAAATAATATTTAAAAAAAGAAAACCAACACCAAAAAAACAATCATTTCTCCAAAGAAGACATACCGATGGTCAATAGACAAATGAAAAAATGTTCAATGTCACTAATCATCAGAGACATGTAAATTAAAACCACAATTTGATATCACCTAACACCTGTCAGAATAGCTACCATCAATAATTCCACAAGTAACAAGTGGAACTGCCTTATGACCCAGCAATTCCATTTTTGGAATATATCCAAAGAAACCTGAAACACCAATTTGAAAGAATACGTGCACCCCTGCACCCTATAGTCATTGCAGCATTATTTACAATAGTCAATATTTAGAAGCAGCCCAAGTGTCCATCAGTAGATGAGTGGATAAAAAAGCTGTGATACATTTACACAGAGAAATACTAGTCAGCCACATAAAAAATGGAAATCTTACTATTTGCAACAGCATGATTGAACCTGGAGAGCATTATGCTAAATGTGATAAGCCAGTCAGAAAAAGACATGTACCATATGATTTCACTTATATGTGGAATCTATTGAACAAAATAAACTAAGAAAATATGAACAGGCTTATAGATACGAAGAACAGACTGACAGCAGTCAAAGGGGACGTGGGTCAGGGGGCTGAATGAAAAAGGCGAAAGGGTTGAGCAAAGAAAAAGAAACATATACAGACAACAGTGTAGGGATTGCAGTAGGAAAAGGGGGGAGGAGAAGGTGAAGGAGAGTAGAGAGGGGATAGGTGGTGATGAAGGGAAACTTGACTTGGGATGGTAAACACACAATGCAATATACAGATGATGTACAGTACATTATAATTTTTTTAATTTTTACTATTAAAAGTACTAACAGATCCATCCAGGTAGACATTACCAAAAATTTTCTACACTTTAGTAATCATTAAGTTCAATGTAATTTTATTAACCACTGTCACTCAAATTCAATAAAACATTTAAATAAGTAAGTAGATAGATGATAGATGATGATGATGATAGATAGATAGATAGATAGATAGATAGATAGATAGATAGATAGATAGATAGATGATAAATCCTGCACATCCTCATCATTCACATCATACAGCTATACTGGCCTCTTGACTGCTATTCTTTAAAGTCATCAAGTTCACTCTCCTCAGGACACTAGTTTCCCTTCCTAGAATGTTCTTTCCCAGGTATCTTCATGATTTGTTCCTTTACTTCTTTCTGGTCTCAGCCCCAAAATCTGCTTATTCACGAAGGCTTATTGTATCTGATACAATAAAATAGCACACTCCCTACCTCAGTATTCCCTACCTCCTTTATCCTTCTCAATAGTACTTATTACTTTCTGACATACTATATTTTACATATTTTTTTATTTTGAGTATCTTTCCCACTGCTACCACTAGAATATAAACTTAATAAGATAAGGGATCTTTTTATTCATTATAATATTTTCATTGTTTCGGACAGTATCTGGTACATAGTAGACACTATACTGAAGACTATCATTTTCATTTAACAAGCCAGACATTTTGTAAATCAACTATTTAAATAGCTAGAAAAATTTTCAAATAAAAGTTCAAATTATCTCATAATAACTAGGCAAAATCTCAGTGCCCTTTAGGAATTTCAGTCTAAACTATAGTTAAGAAAAAAGATATAAGGCTAAAATATGCTAATATTCAAATTTGTAAACTAGATGAAAAGAACATGAGGAATAGCAAAATAAAACAAGAGCTTATAAAAGAAAAATACATTTTTAACAAGTATAAAGCATGTTAATGTTAACTGCTATTGATGGCTTAAATTTACTTGAATCATACTGTTTAATTGGCCCTCATAGGCTCAGATTTTAATGTGAAGTTTTCATTATAGGTAACCTCCCTAATTTTTATAGTCTATTTAATTATATAAGACATTATACCCTGACCTGTGCTGCCACAGTGGATAAAGCGTCGACTTGGAACACTGAAGTCACCAGTTGGAAATCCTGGGTTTGCCCTATCAAGGCACATATGAGAATTGATGCTCCCTGCTCCTCCCCCTTCTCTCTCTCTCTCTCTCTCTCTCCCCCCCCCTTTTTCTCTCTCTCCTCTCTAAACTAAATAAACAAAATCTTTTTAAAAGTACATTATAATTTTTTTAATTTTTACAATTAAAAGTACTAACAGATCCATCCAGGTAGACATTACCAAAAATTTTCTACATTTTAGTAATCATTAAGTTCTCTATAATAAATAAGGTGTAGGATCGGAAATAGTAGGAAAAATAAAACCATAAAAAGAGCAGAAAAAGGGATATACTGCTGTTTAGTTATTTTCCCTGAAAGTCTCTTTAACAAACCAATTACCACGAAATCTTACAAAATATTCTTTCTCTGTATTCAACTGGCATCCATTTCATAGAGTTCATGTCACCTCTTTCACTTTCCATCCTTCCTTGCGTGTGCAGCATTCCTGGTATAGTGGTGAGCATGGCTGCCTTCCATCCCTCCTTGCTTACCCAGTCACAAATATACTTAATTTCTTTGATACAGATGAACAACAATATTTCATTAGCATTACTTATTTATGGCAACTACCTGGATCCCACCCAGTGACTTTGCAACCATGAAAAGACATTTGCATAATTTTAGAAGCTCTTGAGGAGAGTTTAGAACTCCAGTTGTTAATTCAAAAGCATGTAAGTTAATTACAGTCAAAAGTATATGGATTTGGTACGTATATACTATGGAATACTACTCAGCCATAAGAAATGATGACATCGGATCATTTACAACAAAATGGATGGACCTTGATAACATTATACGGAGTGAAATAAGTAAATCAGAAAAAAATTGAGAACAGCATGATTTCATACATATATGGGACATAAAAGTGAGACTATGAGACATGGACAAGAGAGTGGTGGTTACGGGGTGAGGGGAGGGAGGAGAGGATGGGATAGGGAGGATGGGAGGGGCACAGGGAAAACCAGATAGAAGGTGACAGAGGACAATTTGACTTTGGGTGATGGGTATGCAACATAATTGAATGATGAGATAACCTGGAGAGGTTTTTTGTTGTACATATGTACCCTGACTTATTGGTGTCACCCCATTAAAATTAATTTTTTAAAAAAAAGTATATGAAATTTTCTCTTTAAGTCCCAGGTTTCAAAAGTAATTTATAAATGCAACTGAAGTAATGTAGGAGTTAGCTGTTTACATGTCCTTACTGTGAAAATTTTAAAATTTAAATTAAATTAATTAAAAGGGTCAGTTTTTAATATTAGAGTTATTTTAGATGTACTCAGTAATATAAGTTGCCATAATCAGATACTCAGTTTTGCATTTTTTAAATATCAGCTTTTTTTAAAAATCAGCTTTTTACCAACTTGCTTTTCTAGAACGATGGTTCTCAATCTTTGTAGTGATTAGAATCTTCTGTAGAATTTCTTTAAATAAAGATTCCTGGGCTTCTGGACGTTCTTAATCAACAGGTTGGGATGGGCATCAAAAATATGCATTTTAACAAGCATCCAAAACCAGTTAGTTATCCAGTTAGTGGTACTCAAATTATATTTAAAGAAATACTGATCTAGAGAGCTCCAGTAGTAACTATTTTCTGCCAATTCTTAACAAACTCCTTCTCCCATGAATTTTAGATCCCAGTACATTTCGTTTTATAACCATGATTCAAATAGTGAAACCATTTACTCAATGGGTATTCTGTGAGGGCCTGCTATACTGCCAGCAATCATCTAATATTGTAAGATTTAAATATTATGTAAATTCTGTTTCAGGATTCAAAAATGGTATGTGAAGGGCTTTAAAAAAATAATTCTCTCATATATAAATCTTCTTGAGCTAGATTGGACTGACAAAGTGAGACTAATCAAAACTTTCAGACTAGTAGTATTACTTTCATTTGAGATAACTAAGAGAGGCAACACTTGTGCTCTTTTTCATTCTGAAAGTGTTAACAACAGCAAATAACAGGGTTTTGTTTTGTTTTTTTATTAACAAAACACATCTACTCATGATTTTCCATCCTCTTTGTCCTATTGAAAGGGAAAAAAAGCCCTTCAAGACATTTATAAAGGAGTAAAAGCTGATTGTATCAACTGAAATATAAATTATAACATTAAACAACAAATGTAATTGTGAATATATGATACGTAAGACATTGTATAAAAAGGTTTTGGTACAGGGACAAATCCTAGAACCTGAGGTCTATTAAAAGACCTTATTGGGTCAGCCAGAAATGGAACATGACTTATAAAAATGCAGTCAACTTCTTTTTTTTTTTTTTCACAGAGACAGAGAGAGAGTTAGACTGACAAAAATGGCGAGAGATGAGAAGCATCATTCATCAGTTTTTTGTTGCCATTGTGACATCTTAGTTATTCATTGATTACTTTCTCATATGTGCCTTGACCGCGGGCCTTCAGCAGACTGAGTAACCCCTTGCTGGAGCCAGCAACCTTGGGTCCAAGCTGGTGAGCTTTTTGCTCAAATCAGATGAGCCCTTGCTCAAGCTGGTGACCTCAGGGTCTCGAACCTGGGTCCTTCTGAATCCCAGTCCGACGCTCTATGCACTGTGCCACTACCTGGTCAGGCCAAAAATGCAATCAACTTTCAATTATCAACCAATGATCATCCACTTGCTACTTCAAGTTATATTTTAAAAGGTCATTGATATATTACTTCTGTAAATAACATCTATCTGATTCAATTTATTTTATTCTTGATTTTTGAATTTTTGCTTTTCTGTTACTTAACCCATCTCCTAACCTCAGGAGTCTTAAAGGATATTTAGCTTAATCAATTTCATAAATTCATGCTATTCTTTATTTGGAGTAAACATCAAATAACTAAGCAATATAAACAGTGTCAGGAATGTTGAAGTTGTAAAATAGTAACAGAATATTTCAAAAAAGATACAGTTTATAAGCTACTCAATGTCCCTTTCCAGAAAATCACCCAGAGCACCTTGTATGTATATATTTTGTAGCTAATGTTTAATAGCAAACTAAAATTTAATAGCTTCCAATCACCTACTGGATAGTACAAACTCCTAAATATGGCACAAAGTCCTTCAAGATTCTTACCAGAGGTGTTCTTCCAATCTTAGGACCAACCATTTCCTTTTAAAAGGTAATAATGTTTTAATAATTTATTTGATGTTTTTCATTTGTAAGGCAATCTGTATAGCAACATTATAAATAAATATTAGTTATATTTTATAGTGGAAAATGGAAGTTCAGTATTTTACCACAATCATAAAAGTAGTATAAAGATGAAGTCAAAATTCAAATTCTAGTGTGTCTGACTCCAATGTACATGCTCTAAGTCATTAGATTTTAGTACATTATCTTCATACTCCCTCATTTCAGCTGTGAAAAAAGTAATCATATGTCTTCACATATGCCAGGACTTTCCATGTCTTCATGCTTTTACTTATGTTTTTCTTGTTTCTGGGAATCTTTTTTTCAATTTTATTTAGAAAATTGAATTTAAAGAGTAACATTGATCAATAAGAGTACAGAAGTTTCAGGTAAAGATTTCTATAGCATTTGAATTGTAGATTATATTGTATACCCATCACCCAAAGTCAAATCATTTTCTCTCACCTTATATTGTCCCTTTTTAAACCCTTCCCCCTCCTCCCTCATCTCACTCCCCTACATCTTTCTCACCCAGGAACAACTTCACTTTTTTATCTATGTCCATAAGTCTCAGTTTTACATCCCACCTATGTGTGAAATCATACAGTTCTTAGCCTTTTCTGATTTACTTATTTCACTCAGTATAATGTTCTCAAGGTCCATTCATGTTGTCGTAAATGTCACTATGTCATCATTTCTTATGGCTGAGTAGTTTTCCATTGTATATATGTACCACATCTTCTTTATCCAATCCTCTATCGAAGGACACTTTGGTTGTTTCCATGTCATGGCCACTGTGAATAATGCTGCGATGAACATACAGGAGCATGTGTCTTTATGTACCAATGTTTTTGAGCTTTGGGGGTAGATACCCAGTAGAGGGATTGCTGGGTTACATGGTAATTCTATTCTAAATTTTTTGAGGAACCACCATATTTTATTCCATAATGGTTGGACTAATTTGCATTCCCATCATCAGTGAATGAGGGTTCCTTTTTCTCCACAGCCTCTCCAACACTTGTTATTTATTATCTGTCTTGTTAATAATAGCCAATCTAACAGGGTGTGAAGTGGTATCTCATTATAGTTTTGATTTGCATTTCTCAAACAGCTAGTGAAGATGAGCGTATTTTCATATATCTGTTGGCCATTTGTATGTCCTCTTGGGAGAAGGGTCTTCAGGTCCTCTCCCCATTTTTAATTGGATTGTTTGTTTCTTTGTTGCTAAGTTTTGTGAGTTCTTTGTATATTTTGGATATTAACCCCTTATCGGAACTGTTGTTTGCAAATACCATCTCCCATTTAGTTGGCTGCCTGTTTGTTTTTGTTGTCAGTTTCTTTTGCTGTATAGAAGCTCTTTGGCTTAATGTAGTCCCATTCATTTATTTTTGCCTTTAGTTCACTTGTCTTTGGGCTCAAATTTATAAACTGTTCTCTATGGCCAAGGTCGATGAGTGTAGTACCTATGTTTTCTTCTTTGTAATTTATTTTTCAGATCTTACATTTAGGTCTCTGATCCATTATGAATTAATTTTTTGTGCAGAGAAACAAACTAGTCAAGTTTCATTCTTTTGCATGTGGCTTTTCAATTTTTCTTACACCATTTATTGAAGAGGTTTTCTTTTCTCCATTGTGTGTTTTCAGCTCCTTTGTCAAAGATAATTTGTCCATGTATATGTGGTTTTATTTCTGGGCTCCTGATTTTGTTCCATTGGTCTGTATGTCTGTTTTTTTTTCTCCCAATACCATGCTGTTTTGATTATCGTGGCTCTATAGTATAATTTGAAATCAAGTAGTGTGATACCCCCAACTTCATTCTTTGTCTTCAGGATTGCTTTGGTTATTCAGGGTTTTTTGTGGTTTCATACAAACCTAGTACTTTTTTGTTCTATTTCTTTAAAAATGATATTGGGATTTTGATGGGGATTGCATTATATTTGTATATTACTTTGGGTAATATGGCCATTGAACAATGTTGATTCTTCTAATCCATGAACATGAAATATTTTTCCATTCCACTGTGTCTTTTTCAATTTCTTTCAATAATGTTTTGTAGTTTTCAGTATATAGGTCTTTCACATCCCTTGTTAAGATTATCCATAGGTATTTTATTCATTTGTTTATTTATTTATTTGTTTACTTATTTATTTATTGAAGTTGTAAAAGAAAATGTTTTTCTTAGTTCATTTTCCAGTGGTAGTCAACCTGGTCCCTCCCGCCCACTAGTGGGCGTTCCAGCTTTCATGGTGGGTGGTAGTGGAGCAACCAAAGTATAAATAAAAATATAGATTTAACTATAGTAAGTTGTTTTATAAAGATCTATTCTGTCAAACTTAGTGAAAATTCAACATAAAGTCATTGGTAAGTAATTATTATTATATGCTTTAACTTGCTGTAACTCTGCTTTATAAATTTTATAAAGTAAAGTTACTTCCCTACTTTATAAATCACCATTACTGTAGAACTGGTGGGTGGTTAGAAATTTTCACTATTAACAGAGATACAAAAGTGGGCGGTAGGTATAAAAAGGTTGACTACCCCTGTAATCATTTTCCAAAGTTTCATCATTGGCATACAGAAAAGCAGTAGACTTTGGTATGTTGATTTTGTATCCTGCAACTTTACTGTATTGGTTCATTGTTTCTAGTAGTTTTTTGGTGAAGACTTTGAGTTTTTTATATTAGGATCATGCCAAAGTGATACATTTACTTCTTTCCCGATATAAATGCCTTTTATTTCTTTCTCTTGCCTGATCACTCTGGTTAACACTTCCAGTATTATGTTGAATAAGAGCGGAAAGAGTGAGCAGCCTTGCCTTGTTCTGATTTTAGATGAAAGCCCTTCATTTTTTCATCATTTAGAATGATATTAGCTGATGGTTTGTCATATATTACTTCTGTTATGTTGAGGTACTTTCTATTCTGATTTTATTGTGTGTTTTAAACATAAAACGATGTTGTATCTTATCGAATGCATTTTCTGCACCTATTAATAGAATCATATAATTTTTGTTCTTTATTTTGTTGATGTGGTGTATTACATTAATCAATTTCCATATGCTGAACCATCCTTGTGCTCCTAGAAATAATCTCACCTGATTGTGATGTTTGTTTTTTTAATGTGTTGTATTTGATTTGCTAGTATTTTGTTTAGGATTTTTGCATCTGTATTCATTAAGGATATTGATCTGTAGTTTACTTTTTTTGTGTTGTCCTTGCCAGGCTTTAATATCAGGGTTATGTTGACCACATAAAATCTGTTAAGGAGTATGGCTTTTTCTTCTATTTTTTGGAAAACTTTGAGGATAGGTACCAAATCTTCTTTGAATGTTTGGTAGAATTCACTAGTGTAGACATCTGGTCCTGGATTATTACTTTGGGGGGGGGGGAAGGTTTTTGACAGTTGTTTTTATTTCCTGCAAGCTTATAGGTCTATTTGGGTTTTCCACATCTTCATGACTCAGTCTAGAAAAATTATATTCTAGGAATTTATCCATTTTTCTCTAGTTATTGAATTTAGTGGTATATAATCTTTCATAATACTCTACTATAATCCTTTGTATATCTATGATGTCTGTGGGATTTCTACTCTTTTATTTCTGATATTATTTATATGAGCCCTACCTCTTTTTTCCTTAGTGCGTCTAGCTAGTGGTTTGTTGAGTTCATTGATCTTTTCAAAGAACCAGCTCTTTGTTGTACTAATTTTTTCTATAGTTTTATTTGTTCTCTATTTTATTTAGTACTGCTCTAACACTGGGGGACAATTTTTTTTTCATTTTTGGTTGCATGAAATTTTAGAACTGTTTCTATATATTTCTGCATTGCTGATCCAAATCTGAAATCCGTTTCTTTGGTGCATGCTCTAGTTTTTATGCAATTTTAATTTCTTTTTGTTACAGTTAATGGTGTGCATTGGTTTTTAAATTGGAGTTAAAAGGCAATGACTCTTAGATTGAAAATAAACACAAAACAATGTTTTACACACGTCACTTTTACATAATTGTAGTTGTTTTTAAATGTAAATAATTATTATCTGATTAAAACACCCTCTTATTTTAAGATTGAATCATGGTTTCTAGAAGTAGGTGTACATGTAAGAATAGTCCTGACACCTTCTGTTATATATGTGGCTGTTACCCACTTCAACCTCAAAGGTGCAATATTTCATCATTTGTGACATGTGCATATATGCCTATTTTCAAGTTCCCCTTGGTGATCAAGACAAGAATTAGGCTCCTCATATTGTACGTCATGATTGTGAGGAAATGCTTTGTAACTGGATAAAAGGAAAATGCAAAGCAATGCCTTTTGGTATTCCCATGGTTTGCCGTGAACCTAAGGACCACAGCAGTGACTGTTATTTCTGTCTGATTCATACAAAGGACATTGGCAAGAAAAAAAAGGCATATGATCACATATCCTAATATTCCTTCAGCAATACGACCTAGCCCACAGTCTGAGACACTCCCAGTTTCAGTTTTCAATGGTTTTATTTCGTCTAAGGACGAAGAGAGTGAACATGGTGATAAGTATATTTTGTTAAGATGCATGAGGAAATGGTTGTAGAATCTGAAGAGTCTTCTTCTGATGCCAAGCAGTCATTAACCCCTCAGCAGTTTAGTCAACCCAAATTGAATGACTTAGTAAGAGATTTGGGCCTATCAAAGAAAGCAGCTGAGTTATTAGCCTCCAGGCTTCAAGAAAAGAATGTACATCACCGGTCAGCTAAAGTATCCCATTTCAGGAAGCATGAACAAATTTTTGTAAACTTTTTTACCGAAGACAAACATTTTGTTTACTGTCATGATATCAGTAGTCTTCTCAGCCAGCTAGGTATTAACACTTACAGTCAAACAAAATGTCGGCTATTTCTTGACAGCTCTAAACGGAGTCTGAAATATGTTCTCCAACACAACGGTAATGTTTATGCAGTGGTTCCAATTGGTTATTCAACTCATCTGTGAGAAGATTATAATGACATTAAAATTGTCCTCAACTTTCTGAAGTATGAGGAGCATAACTGTATCATTTGTGTAGATCTTAAAATGGTAAATTTCCTGCTAGGACCACAGAGAGGTTTAATGAAGTATCCTTGCTTTCTGTGTTTGTGGGACAGCCGAGCTCAGGAGAAACACTGGAGTGGCCGAAATGTGAAGCTCTGGAAGTACAGATGCAAAATATTGTGAATGAACCTATAGTTAATCAAGACAGGATCATTTTTCCCCCACTTCACATCAAACTTGGCTTAGTGAAGCAGTTTGTTCAAGCTTTGAATAGAGAAAGTAAATACTTTCAACATATTATTTCTGCTTTTCCTGCTTTATCTTTTGAGAAGATAAAAGCAGGTGTATTCGACGGAACTCAAATTCAAACCCTCATACGTGATGAAGAATTTGCCAGGAAGATAATAAGGAGGAGAAAGCAGCATGGCAGTCTTTTGTGGCAGTTACAAAGAACTTTCTTGGCAACAAAAAAAGCAGAAAACTATGAACTTCTGATTCAAAGGATGCTGTTGGCTTTCCACGACATTGATGTAACATGAGTGTTAAGATTCACTTTCTGAACAGCCACCTTGATAAGTTTCCCAAAATACTTGGAGCTGTTAGTGATGAGCAGGGCGAACGCTTTCATCAAGATCCAAAATGATGGAAGAACATTATCAGGGGTGATGGGACAGAAATATGAGATGGCAGAGTACTGCTGGAGAATCAAATGAGATTGTCCTCAACAAGTACACAAACACAAGAGCTACAAATGCAAATTTTTGCCTGAATAGAATTTAAATAAGTTTTGCTCAAATTTTATGATTAAAATAAGTGTTTTAATATGTTCTATTTTGAAATTATAGACAAATTCTGATGAAATCATATCTTTTAATGTATTAGTGTATTTACTGCATTATATAAATTATTATATTTTCACAAAGATGATGACCAAGAAGATATTCTTCATTATATTAAACTAAATGTTGAAAAGTTTACAATAAGATGAAAACCTAAAATCTTGAATTGCAAAAAAACTGTAACATACAGAGAAAAACTAATGTCAGATTTGAGATCAGTACACGCAAATTAGATAAGAAAAAGTGTTTTTGTTCCCCAGTGTTACTGACATTTAAGAATTTCCTATAGCCATTTTATGCTTGGTTCTAGCTCTGAGTCTTGTTTGGTTCTTCTCTTATTTGTTTCTGTCAGTTGTTTTTGTTTGGTAGTATTCCATACTTATTTCCTCTGTTTCTTCTTTTTTTAAGCTGTGTATTTCAGTAGCAGCTTTTTCATCAGTGGTTACCATTAAGTTATTTATAGAAAAATGTTCATACACACAAGAATCCTTTGTCTTATAAAAAAATAAAAATAAAATATATTAAAAATTAAAGCAAATAAAATTCAAAAAAGAGAAAGAGAAAAAAAGAATAAGTAGGAAAGAAGGAAAAAAGAGAAAAAAATTTAAGGAAATAATATTATGGTATTGAGAGGTTTATTCCAAGAGACGTTGCTGTATTACAAGTTTTAGCTCTGTGAAGTTCCTGGGCTGTCCTCTGCTGAGATATTGATGTCACAATGATGTAGGCAGGGCCACAGTCATGTTGGTGGGTGGGACGTGTTACAAGGGCTTTAAGGTTTTAGTTTTATGGCTTCAGCTTTATGGCTTTACAGTTCTAGTAATGGTGATCTCAGGCTTCTGGGCATCCCTTCCCACGTGTCAACGGACCTGGGAACCAGATGTGGGACACCTCTGTTCTTCAGGGGAGAGAGTGGCTCTGGAGAGCTAGCTGTGGGGTTTGTCTCTGCCACTCTCCATACTTCAAGGTGAGGGAGGGAGGATCTGAGAGCCTGGGGATCACACTTTAATTTTTTCTGTCTCTGCCACATGCAGGCTACAGGCAGACCATGGGAACAATGGCCATGACCCCATGCTCAGGCTGCTTTGGTTTATCTCCTCCTCTGCTCCTTTATCTCACTGCTCCTCCCAGCAAAAGGAGACCTAGTCACTTCAGGTTTCCCTCTCTTTATCCCTCAGACAAAATTCAGACAGCCTGAGCTTCCTTCCTCCCCAGAGTTCAGCAAAGAAAATAAAAACTTCAGGTTTTTCTCCTCCCTAAAGCCTACTATGAATGCATTTTATCATCTGCTCCCCTTTTCAACCTGCCCCACCTTTAGTCCATTAGGTGTGTGGATCTTTCAGGAGCACCTGTGAGCCCAGCTGGGGTTCTTTCATGGTGTTATAGTTATTCAATTTGCTGAAATCTCAAGGAGAGAAATCAGGAGTATCTCTCACGCCTCCATTACTCTAACATCACTGACTGAGAATGTTTTTTTTTAATCTTATGTCCTCCCTCCCCTGACTGATTCAACACCTAAAAATTGTTACTAAAATGCTTATTTTGGCCTGGCATTATAGTAAGCATAAGGGATAGAGTGGTGAGCAAGGCAAACGTTTAGCCATTATAAGGCTTACTTTCTTTAAACTCCTACTTTTTTATCAATATCTGACTCATAGTTACTGCTTAGATAAAAATTTCCTTTACATCTCTTCCTTTAAAATTAACTTTGTCTTGGCCCTGGCCAGTTGGCTCAGTGGTAGAGTGTCGGCCTGGCATGTGGAAGTCCGGGGTTCGATTCCCAACCAGGGCACACAGGATAAACATTCATCTGCTTCTCCACCTCTCCTTTCTCTCTGTCTCTCTCTTCCCCTCCCACACTCCATTGGAGCAAAGTTGGCCCTGGTACTGAGGATGGTATCAGTTGCAATGGAGCAACAGCCCAAATGGGCAGACCACTGCCCCCTGGTGGGCATGCCTGGTAGGTCCGGTCAGGCACATGTGGGAGTCTATTTCTCTGTCTCCCCACTTTTCATTTCAGAAAAAAAATTAACTTCTTCTATTTGCTCATAGCACTTTATAAAAACCTTCACCATTGGACACTATATTGTATTATGATTGTTTATATATGCATCTTGTCTCCCCCTCTAACCTATAATCTCTTAGACATAAAGAATCCCTTTCCTGTTTAGATTTGTATCTCCAGTCTTTAGCAGAACACCTGGTTCATATAGAAGTGCTCAAAAAGTATTTTGTGAGTGTATAAATAAAAAACTAGACCAAATGTTTGAGGTGTCATCGCTACAGTCTATATAAATTAAACATTAAAAATAATCACTTGAGAGGAAAATACTATAGTTTATTTTATAATATCAATCACAAAAAAAAGTAATCACAAGTATTTAAAGATATATTTACATCTTACCTGGGTGCTTTCTAAGGCTCAGGTTTATATTAGACATTATAACTTGTATTTTGACCCAGCTGCCATAACTATATAACCATTATGTAGTGTCATTGTCCAATATGTAAGATAAAAAACAGTATTCATCATAGTTGAAGCTTAGTTGTTATTGAGTACTTATCTACACAGCTGATGAAACTGCAAGAATTACTCCTTCAGTGCTCTATTGCAACAGAAAAGAAATAACTATTGATTAAAAATAAAGACATATGAATACCAATAATTATGCAGAGGACAAATTTGCATGTGTATATTAATTTCTGTTAAAATCACATGATTCTAGATGTAATCAAATTTAATTTCTTTGAAAGAGGGTTATGGTTTTAAGAACTGAAAAGTTAACTTTACAACATACTTTATACTTATTTTTAATTGCTTGGTTTTGTATATTTTACAAATTCCAAATTATCTTTAAGTTGTGTTTATATAAAGATATACACATGGAAAACCAACTTATATACCTTCTGAAATGAGGGTAACAGCCAAGGAATCTGTATGCAAGCTTCCCTTTGAGGATATGAGCTATGTAATAGTACAATCTATTAGCTGTGGAATTACAGAATTTATCTAGAAGGACCCAAATACAAAATCTTTCCAATACTTTCATTTTAAAGATGAATAAATTTGGTGTGGAAAAGGTGAGATAATTAACATTTTGTTTAGCATTTTCAGTGAGTCCCCTTCCACCTTCCCAAAAAATAAGCTTCTGAAACAGCTGTCATTATTCTTCTTTCCTCCCACCTCAATAACACATATAACTCAGTTGTCAGACTAGCCAACAGATTGTTATTGATTAGCCAGCTTCTGTTATTACTAAACTAAACAAGCCAAATGTACATATTAAGAAGGAGAACCCCCGCCTGGCCAGTCGGTGGCGCAGTGGATAGAGCATAGGACTGGGATGCGGAAGACCCAGGTTCGAGACCCTAAGGTCGCCAGCTTGAGCGCTGGCCCATCTGGCTTGAGCAAAAAGCTTGCCAGCTTGAACCCAAGGTCGCTGGCTCCAGCAAGGGGTTGCTCGGTCTGCTGAAGGCCCGCGGTCAAGGCACATGTGAGAATGCAATCAATGAACAACTATGGTGTTGCAACAGCAACCAAAAACTAATGATTGATGCTTCTCATCTCTCTCTATTCCTGTCTGTTTCCATCTATCCCTCTCTCTGACTCTCTCTCTGTCCCTGTTAAAAAAAAGAAGAAGAAGAAAAAGAACCCTAAAATATTTTAAACAACTAGAGAATCAGGAGTTAATAAGAAACCTCTGGATCATTAACCACTAATCATATTAGACTTAAATTAGAATGTGCTACTCTTCTATTTTTCTCTTCATTTTTTGATTTTATCATTTCTTAGTTTTAAGGTTTCAACCAGCCAATCAATCAAAATGTTTTTACTACACACTTAATATATGCAAGGTACATCCCTATATTTATAGATAACCAAAAATATGTAAGACATGATTTCAGTCCTTAATTCATTTGCAGTAGCTGACCCCGCAACCCACCTTTGTAAGTCTTTCATAACTTTCCTATATAAAAGCTCTTCTCTTAAAACAATGCCCTACTCCACACTCATAAAAATACCTTGCACTTTTGTAAGCCCAAAACTTGAGTCATGCCTTAATTTCTGCCTATAATATTTCTTCATTTCTTTTGAAAATTTACCCAGACTTCATAGCCCACATCAATTCAACCTGTCCTGTAAAGTGTCTGGTGGCATTCAGCACACACTGGCTTCCATTTTAAACCATTCATATATAACATTATCTTCCAGTCAGATTATAATCTCCTGTAGGGTAGGGACAATTTATACATTGCTGTAAACCCAGAAATGCTCCCCATCTTTTATATTCCATAGCACACAGAGAAAATGTTAATGTTTGTATGGCACATTGAAGGAAACTCTCAAAGATGCTAATGGCTAGAAGTGCTTGACCCAAAGCTCTAACTACACCAAACTCTATTTGATACCCTAAAGGCTGGAGGGATCAATATCTTAGAACATTTGTAACTTTCTTTGAACATAGTTGCAGATAAAATTAGTTAACTTAAGATAAAATCATACCAAAGTAGGGTGTGCTTCTTATCTGACTGATGTCTTTATAAAAAGATGTAAACACCATAGGCTGACAAAATTGGAAACTGGAGCAGTCAGTCATTAGCAATGTATATAGTCTATTGTCTAGGATGGGACAACCAAGTCTCATCTCCCCAGTGTCTGGCCAAAAGAAGCCCACTTTTCCATCAGTTTAGTATAAGGGAAAGCTAAGACAGAGAAGTCTTAAGTATGTTCCCTCATATTCATACTCTAAATCTGACAGTAATCCCCAGTAGATTGATGGAAAGAGTAACATTTTCTCTAGCAGCTGAATAGTCAGAAGAAAATATTAGTACTATTTATTAGAATAATTATTTACTACCATTCCCATTTCTCTCATTTAAGTTAAAATTTAAAGGTAATGTAATATGGAGACACAAAGTAGATAAACAGAGAGCTTGATTACTGCTACTCCAAACACAGTTATACTTATTTTATTTAAGTTTAATTATATTTCAGTCTTCTAAGTAGAATCTCATGTATTAATTTTCTTGTTAATTATAACAATAAATGACTGATAAGTAATGGCATTTATTAACTGCTCACTGAAACAAAGGAACTGTATTAAGGCTGATACTAGTGACTGACCTAATGAGAGAAATGTATATAATAGCTGGTTTTACAATTAAGATTACAAATAAAGGACCAAGTATCAGAAAATTCTTTTTGTTATATCTCTGAAAAATACTACCTAGATCTAATATGAATAAGTCCTAATGATCCAAATGAATAAGTCATGCACCTCACAAGTGGCCAAAAGCACCCCAAAAAAATGGTTTAATTCCTTTTCTCCCAAGTTATAGCTACTTCCTTCCATGTAAGAGTTCAGAACTTGAGATTTCTATTAAAAATTTTTATTTACAAACTCACTTTTCCTGGGATCACTCCCCGTATAATAAATTGAATCTCCATAACTGAAATTTACAGCATGGCATCAGAGTGTTAGTAGTCTTTTCACAACAAATTGTCCCAATAATTTTTACGCTATGTAATTTCAGCTAAAGCTGCTAACCATAGACTATAATTAAGCTAACATTCAAAACTTTACTACACCTCTCTATAAAGTATAAACACAATTTGGCATACAACTCGTATTTCTTAAGTGTGTGAATTCTCTTTCATTCATACAGTTGAACTAACCATGGCACACTTTAAGTTCCATCCATAGACACCAAGCACTGAAGAAAGAGGAAATATTATGCTAACATGACTATAGTATTGATGAATAAAAAAACATAACCCCAAGGCTAAGTTGCCAAATAAGTAGTGAATTAATTCCTGTAAAGTACTCCAATATTACAAAGGTGTGTTGAAAGGTGTCTGCCCATGTTTCAAATTAAACGCACTGCTGGTCAGCATTAGCACCTCAGCTTTGAACACCAGCCATTTGCCTATAACACTTCAGGGGCTAGGAAAAACGGATTTGCCGTTCACACTGGAATAATTAGAACATGTCAGGAAGAATTAATTTCCTCATTTTTCAAAAGGATACACAGAAATTACCATGTTATTATATGACAGGGTCCCTTGGAGAATTATATTAAATTTAATTTCTAGCGCAGCCCACACAACAAATTAAAGTCATAAATAAGATGGAAAGAAGCGGGACGCAGAGCATATGTTTATGGCAATGAGTGAAGCCAAGGGACCAGAAACAACTATCTTCATTTCATTTTATTTAAATCAGCCAGACACTGTGTATCTGAATGACAGCACTTGTTAATGGTGCTGAGATTATAGGCTCCTTAATTTTAGAAAACAGAAGCAGTCAGTCAGTGTCTGAAATAGTACATTTCCTACAATGCAAAAATTAGTATAAATTTACTTCCCTTTCAAGTCCGTTCTTTTTTACCCTGTGGCAAGTTTAACAAAGATAAACTTATTTTTAATAATACTGTTTCTTTAGCTGTCCTCTTTGGGGAATTTTCTTGGATCAATAAAGAACTAGAAAAGTTAAAGAAAAAAGTAACCCAGATAAGTAAAATTTACAAACACAGTGTCCAAAATACAAGCTTCCTGCTCCACCCTTTAGATATATCTATAAGTTCAGAACTGAGAGACAAAATGTGTTTTTTATATTAAACTTAAAATGTCTTTCTTACACTGCCTATCAAATTGGAGTGAAACTGATAAGGATATTGCTCAAGAACCAACCCTAAAACACTAGACTTAGCTATTTATTAAGTCCAAATATGTGTATAGAGCAGACAAGATTACACAGCCCAATGATTATCTAGCCACCATTCAACAGCAAGAGACCTTCCCGATTCTTTCTCCTCCCGCTAAAGACTCTCCTAAGTATCATTTCTTTCCCTTTCCACCACAGCCATCATGAGCAGTCAAGAAAAGGTTTTCACTTATGGTCATAATATACATTCTGAAATCAGCCCAAGCCCAGTATAGAAACATTAATGAAACTTTAATAAATGCATTATAAAATATTAATGATATTATTGATTCCCTCTCTTATCCTTGTGTATTTTATCTGTTATTTAAGTTATGGGTAAAGTGACCAGACTGGAAGCAAGGATTTATGACTCTCTTAATTTTTTCCTATATACTATTAAAAAAGACTCAGGTATCCTACAGAAATTAATGTTCTTGCATTGAGAAACCAGTACCTTCTTCAACATTTGAGGCTGCCATTTTAAACCTACCAGCTGTCCAAATGTTTTCAAACACTGATTATCAAAACAATTTCTATTTGTTATTTGTCCATTCAAAATTTCTTAAGAATGCATAATCATATTGTCTTTCAATATGAAATATGCTCAATGGATAGCAAGCACAAAATAATTAAGGGGTGATATTTAGAAAATTATTTAAAATTATTAAGCACAATAAAAAAAAATGCCACAAAAGAGTCACTGATAATTTGCTAAACTTTTTATCCTTTCAACATAGATTTAATCTCCACATATTCACCTACAAATTCTAACATCCTGGCACTTTATCATGCTTAAGACATTCTTAAGGTGAAAAATGAGTTTGTACACTTTAAGAAATGACTGTCATGAAACTGAGCACTCCCTTGAGTGCAAGAAACTTTAAATAATTTGTGAATCAATTAACTGGCAACTCTGTTCATAACACAGATTTCACACTCCCAGGTCACTGCATTATCAGCCTGATACAAATCATAACATTTTGGAGAAAAGTTCATAATTGAAATCATTAATTAATTTAACAGGACTTTTAGTTATGCATTGCATTAAACAGCTGTAAAGGAACAGAGATTAATTTGTTGTTTCTCTGACAATTTTCACTGCTGCTATTACTTGGTGGAAAACTTTTCAACTTGTAAAGCACATCATGCTCTCGATAATCTGGTAGTGACCTGTCGAAGCAATTTAAAGTTGAAGAAACCATAATTTCTCTAAAATAAAGTCTTAAACCTCTGAGGTGCTTCTCTATAATTAAAAAGAATTAAATAACATTGCAAAGTCTGAGCTTCTCCTTATGTAAGAATAAAACCTGTATCTGAAATAAAATCTAAAAGCATATATGTAAAGTTGTACAAGTATATATCTTAAATTCACAGAAAATGAAGAAAACAAAGATATACTCAGCTGTTTCATGAAGCTAGTAAATTAATACACATTTACATATTCTGCATAGTCTTCTTTTTCTCTTAAAAACAAATGAAAATTACTAACCATAAATACACTGTATTTATGTTAGCACTCAGTGTCTGTACTTCTTAGGATTTAGAAGTGTCCATTTGACTGATCTACAAGTTTTCTAGCAAATTAATTGGCTGACAAGGTATAGATAAGTTCACAAAGACACTCAAAAAAGAAAACTTCATGAAAAGGTGACTAGCAATTTTTCAATACATTATTCCAAACTCGTTTCATATCACATCACACTCTGTGCAACTTCATCATTTAAAAGCTTAATATCTCACAAGCTATATAGTAAAGGCACTAAATGGTAAATCATGGAGATTCTATAAAAATGTTTAATTTTCTAGAAAAATCTCCATCTTACTAAAATTAATTAGTGGAAATTAAACATTTTCTAGATTCATATCAGGAAACAATCGCACCCAAAACTCTCCAGTGTTCTTTTTCCTCAGCCGCATCCTTTTCCCCATCCCCTCCACTCCACGTGTGGCAATGATAATTGAAGTCTTACAACTCTCAAAACACAGTAAACACTTTCAATGTTTGCATACTTTTATAAAGGGTATACCTTTAGATTGGAATATTCGATCTTCACATCTCTATTAACTCCTGTAAGAAGCAACTCAAATGTTAACCTATTTCAATTAAGCCTTTCCCTAACTCTCCCTGGTAAATTTCAAATTTTTGTGTATATTAATTCTTCTAATTCTAATTTTAAGACTAATGTGTTATAATTTCTCTTTACCTGTCTTTCCACTATGTTTTTAAATGGTTAAAGGCTGGCTTTAGTGTGCTATTCACATTTAAATCTGAAATATGTCTATCTGGAACATATTAAAACTTTGGTAAATGTCTGTTGATTAAAAAAGAATAAATAGGGAAAGGGAGTGGCAGAGGTAGAAGAGGGTAAAGGAGAATAAATGGCGAGGAAAACAGACTTGAGACATGTGTGTGACAAAAGCACAACAATATAGAAATGATATATTATAGAACTATATACTTGAAACCTATATAATTTTTAACTAATGCCACCCCAATACATTCAATAAAAATAAAAATAAATAAAATAATAAATAAATAAATAAACATATACATATTTACTTCCACATTTCATTTAAATAATATTTACTGAACATCTATTATAAATCAACCATACTGTTAGGTGTTTGACAAAATCTCAATAAATTTTAAAGAAAATGTTAGCTTCTCTGTGTTTTCTGAAACATTTTACCTCACCTACTTTTTTAGTATTTTTTTTAGAAATGGGTAATATTTATCTAATGAAACTTGGAGTGGGACAGCAAGAAATAAAAATTGAAAATATATCATTTCAGAATTTATTTTAATCCTCAAAGACACTTTATAACAAAAGATCCCCTCCCTAGGAATCAAATCAAAAGAATATGTTTTAAAAGAGTTTATGCCTCTGGTTCTCTCAAGGTTCCCTTATCTAGTCAATATACATGAAAGGATATTAGAACAAGTGTTTCCTCACTTGAGAAGAATAATGAATCTTTGTCTTTTCTGATCTAACATTTTATAAAGTCACGATGCTATGTCCTTTTTTAAATGCATTATGTCTAATACTTCACCATGGAGGTGAGGCAAATGGTAATGGTTCATGACTTATCATTCACATTTTCTCACTTATATCTTTATAGCTCACTTATTTCTCATTTTAGTCCACTATAATGGCAAGGATAAATTGATATTTTCTTAAAGTGTTGTCCCTTAAATAAGAATCTGTGACAATTTTGCTCTTTTAATAGAGTTTTTTTCTATTCCAAATATTTATCTAAATGGAATTACCACCTCAAAGTTCTTGCAAGAATTAAATGAGATAACACATGGAGGTACTCAATAAATGTTAGCTCTCTTCCATCGCTCTTACCCTGAATAATATACAATGCAGAGAACATGTCCTAAATAAAGCAGGTTGTTACTTTGAAATTATTCTGGCATTGTGCACACATAGGTTTGCACTCTTCAAATATATAATGAAAATATTTAACAATAGATTGAAGATAGTGAAAAGTGAACTATGCATCTTTGTTAGAAATAGTTAAATAGAAAAACAGTGAAATTAAAAGTGATAAAGAGTGGTAATATGGTTTGCCTAAGCAGGTCATAAATTGCTGGTAATATCCACTTTTTATCAACCAATTTCTTCCTGTGACCAAGAAAGTTGACCAAAGTTAAAGCCCAAAGTATATAACAAAACAAAGTTAACTTCCACATAGGGATCAAATATCTACTATATTTGCTCCATCATAAAAATTCATTTATTTTGGTTCCCTTAGGAGCTGCCAGATCAATGGTATTTTAGGGAGGTGATGTCTTGAGAGCATGAAGTGATACTATGATATAGAAGAATCCTTAATCAAGAATAGAATCTATATCTAAAAATAGATAAGCTTTAATTCTATCTAAAGTTTCACATTAAAATGTATATAGCTAACACCTGAGTAACATTAAATCTATTACTTTAGACTCAATAAATCAGAGAAACTGAAGCATATAATCCACTCTGTAAATTCTTTCTCAATTGATAGTGAATTGTTGCTCTCCTTTATCTCCATCTTATTGGAATATGCATATGCTTTCTTTCTTGCTCTGCATTTATTTTACCAAAACACCCAAAATTGCCCCATGATTTGTATCTTTGTGTATTTGCCCAATATGTTTGCAGCTATGTGTCTATGGGTGTTTTTAATCTTTTTCATAAACCAAGTCTGGCTACCTACAGCACTATTTGGAAGTTTTATAATGTCCTTATTACAGTTTACCATTACTGAAAGTAATCTCTAAACTTCAAAGTTTGCTTTTGTAGTAGTATCTTTGAATACAAGTTCATCTTATTACACCTTGTACACCTTGTCTGCATACACTGGAGGAGGCTGGTTTTGCAATCATGACCTTGAGTTCAATGAGGCTTAAATCTAGCACGCCTGCCTGCTTTCAAATTCTCCTCTGAGGTAGCATCACATAGCAACTACATATCAAAACAAGTTTATCTCCTTGTATAAAAGTGTGCTCACAAAAAGTACATTTATAGTTAGTGTGTCAAAAATATCTGAGCCAATATCAATTTTTACTGTGTAATCTTTGGTTTTCTCTTTAATGATCATACAATGACTATAGATGCATCTGACTCCCAAGAAGATACAAAGTAGATGGCAACTTTTCAACATTTCTTTTGAAATTGTGTGTTTGGTTTATGGAAAAAAGAAATACAAGAAGGCAGAAATCATGTTATTTTTCTAGATCATAGTTTTAGAAAGCAGAAACAATATCCATTTGCATCTCACTTAATTCAAGAATCATCTTTCTAATAGAAGAATAAAGGTTACCATGAAGATTATAAAGATTGCATGTAAGAATTCAAAATGAAAAAAGGAACAGAGAGAATGAGAAGTTAGAAAGGAGAGTAGGGGGAGAGAAAAGGGGGAAAGGAAAGTTACAGGGGAGGAAAAGAGGGGATGGGGAGGGGACAGAGAACAGAGAGATAAAGGAGAAAAAGAGAAACAGAGAAAAGAGGAAAGAGAGACAGGAGCTGCCTTGTATTAAACCTAGGAATGTGGTAGGGGCTGAGAACAAGAAAAAAAGAGGTCTTTAAAGCCAAATGTACCCATTATTTTTTTCTAAAATATTTTCTCTATTACAGGGGAACAGTGGAAAAAATGAGGTAAGTGAGTTATTTTCACAAATACTCATTCTTATTTGACTTAATTAGTTTCAAGGAGCTGATAGCCTCACACCTTGCTTAAGAATTTCAGTGGTCACATTTCTACATAGTCAAAGTGATCCCAAACAATTTCTCCAATGTATTACACACATAAACAAGTTTTTCTTCTAAACCTAGCATGGTGGTCATTTTTTCCTACGTCTTTCTCTTCAACAAACAGTTATTATGAAAAACTAAAGGAAAATTCCACTCTTCATTCATGTCTGAGTTTCTTTGACTTGCTAAAATATCCTGTCCTGTAGCATTAGATGGAATTCCACATATACCTATCCTTTTTTCCTTAAAAGAAGACCTTTACAAGATTTAACTTATAAGATTTAAATAGAGTGACAGGTTTTTCTATCCATGGCTGTGCAGAGATTTTTTTTTTCTTTCTTCTCTCTTTTTTACTTTCTTTTTCTGTTTCTTTACAGAATAAAAGTTATTTTATCAAAGTAATGTGCTTTACCTCCTTGTGGCTTACAAATTTTTTTTTTGCTAATATGTCAAGTTTATTAATTATAATATTTAGACCTTCATTCTTTATTTCTCTAATCTGCAAAATTCAGTGCAATGTGTTAAAAATTATTGACACCAATTTTACTGTTTCCTAATGTGTTTAAATTTTTGCATAATTTATTCTGAAACTAGTATTTGAATGTTCATGACTATCATGTCTTAACTTTAGATTGTATATTTTATTAATAAAAATGGCGCCTGACCTGTGGTGGCACAGTGGATAAAGCGTCGACCTGGGAACACTGAGGTCGCCAGTTCAAAACCCTGCACTGGTCTGGTCAAGGCACATATGGGAGTTGATGCTTCCAGCTCCTCTCCCCTTTCTCTCTTTCTCTCTCTCTCTCTCTCTCACTCTGTCTCTCCTCTCTAAAATGAATAAAATAAAAATAAAATAAAAAGCTTTTAAAAAAATAATTTGGCTTCCCCCAAAAAAAGTTTCAATTTACATTACTACAAATATGTGGCAATTATCATTACAAGTATTTTTTCTTGACACTTATTTGTTAAAGCAAAATTTAAAAATTATTAGAGTTGGGAGAAAGAGCATGATCATTCAGTCAAACCGTATTGAACTTGAATTCAGTCTCTATTGTTTACTGTTACTCTTTGGAAAGTTAATATACGACTCTGAGCCTCAATTTCATCAACTATAAAAATGGATATAACAACAGTTTTTACCTCAGAAGATAATTATGAGGCTTATATAAAAAAAAACTCATGACAAATATATAAAAACATTTAACACAATATCTGGCAAAATTAAACACTTAATACATGGTGCTATTAATAAATTATATCTACTAGTAGAGCAAAAAAGTTACTTTCCTAATGGTTTTATTAAAATAGGCAATGAAATTAGACTCCTATGGAGGAGATTCAGTTCTTTAAAAACAATGGTAACCAAAGAACATGAATATCAAGACTTAAAAAAAAATTAACCTATTTTAATGCAATATTTTTCAAACTTGCATAGATAGTAACAATCAATTTTCTGAGTGCCAATCAGCATCTTTTATTAAAAAGAAAGAAAAGAAGGGAAGGGAGGAGCAAAGGAAGAGAAGAAAAAATAGGACAATTTGCACATACTCAGATAAATATTACTCATAAAAACTTTTTATTTCAGTTATATTACATTGCATAGTGGACCAGAATAGAAATTTATTACTTATTCTGCATCATAATAAAAAATGTATGAAATCATCCTAACTTAATGGGAACTAGAACATGTGAATCCATGGGTTCTCATGTAACAAGGAAAGAGCCAATCACCTTGCTTATTTAAAAGTTTCTCTAATTCATGGAGTGTAGCAATTGAAGCCATCTAGTGCCCTTTAAGATATCTTGGGTTATCTTCTTATCTGCAATATTTTAAGACAAATGTAACTACCTATCAGCTTGTCCAAGAGCAAGAGAGAAAAACTAGAATAACCATTCTAGTTTTAGGATCATGAAGCAAGCAATAATTTATAAAGAAGGAAAATAATACAATCAGAAGAATTTAAGACAGCATTCTTTTCACATTCAATAAATTCAAGCACTTACATATAAAAGACCAGAGATCAGGAAAATGAAACTTCTAAAAATCAGATAAATTTGTGGAATTAAAGGACAGCAAAGTGTCATCCAGTATGCTTTACTTACAGAAACTTGGTTATATTTCTCTCGCCTTTTGCAAGATACACAGGATATGGATGGGGTTTGGAGTGACATGAAGAGAGCAATGTACAAAATGAAGGTTCATATAAGTGATGTGTTCACTTTGGTCTTATTTCAAACCAAACCAGTATGGTGGTCAGCTGTCAGCCAAAGAGAACAGGGCAGGAACAGAGCCAATCAAGCTGTGTTAAGTAACCCAGTCATTCCACAGAAATATGTACAGCTCTTGTTCCCTGGCAGTACAGCTGGCAAAAGTACAGCAGTAATTTGAGGGGTTTTCTATAGAGTGCTTATGAGTTTGATTTCACTGTTGGCTTCTTGCCATTGTAACCTATACACTGGGTAGCTCTCTGAGTTACTCAACTATGCGCTTAGAAGATAAAAAATCAGATTTTTCACTTTGGTGGACATGAAGTCAGCTGAGTTCTCACTTTGCCAAATGCTTCTCTTTTTTGTTTGTTTTGTTTTGTTTTTAACTCCTCAGGTTAGGAAAAATACATAGTTTGTATTGCCAAGCACTTACCCCCTACACTTTGAGCCATGTATTCTTTCTTTGGGAAACTAAATTCCTTCTTTTTTACCCATAACTCATCCAACTGTTTTCTCTGACAGCTTAAATCTTTAGATCCTTTTAAATACCACTTCTCTCATTTTATTTCCATTACTCTTCTTTTTTTCATACTTTCCCCCTGGCAATCAAAAAATACATAAAATTTGCCAGATTTGAAGTAAGAAAAGATAAATATAATTCAATTTCTGAGGTTCAAGATGATATTTCACTTGAGACCAAATAAACTTTCCATTACCTATTTGCACTTTTATACGACTTTCTTCTGATACACTTGAAGGGCAAAATGGAGTTCAACAGCAATGCACTACTGGTCTTCATTTGGGTGAGCAATCTTGTGTTTGGGGATATTTCATTTTGAGTCAACTTCAGCTGCTTTCGATATACAAATATCACCTCAACTTATGATCCTAATAAATAATACATTTCAAAAATGGTTGTGATATTAGAAATGAACCACTCTCACCAGTGCTACCATTTAAAAATCAAAAGCCAAAATTACGGCGGTAGGTTGGGGGAGTAAGTAGAAGATATACAATGAAAATGATTGGAATATATTGGGAAGCATAGTGAATGAGCAGAAGTATTGATCATCTCCATCCTTTGGTTCATCAGTGTACAATTAGAAAATGTTCCTTCTTGATTCTAAAAATATGTAAATCTCCAATAGGATACCATTCATTTGTAAACAGATATACCAGCCCCTACCAGGGTTATCCATTTTACTTCTACTTCAGGCAGAATACCCACTTTCCTGCAGGAAGACTTCCTCACCTCCCAAATTCCTTTCCAGTAGGTATTTCATTTTCACTGCTGTGAATTGGTAGAGTGAAGTAGAAAAATCTCAAATCCCACTACCAGAAATTCATCAAAAGAATGTCATTAAAGTTAGATTTCAAAATGAGATTTCATCAGAAAAAAAGACTGAGAACAGCATGATTTCATACATAGGTGGGACATAAAAGTGAGACTATGAGACATGGACAAGAGAGTGGTGGTTACGGGGTGGGGGGAGAGAGGGGAAGGTGGGGTAGGGAGGAGAGGAGGGGCACAGGGAAAACCAGATAGAAGGTGACAGAGGACAATTTGACTTTGGGTGACGGGTATGCAACACAATTGAATGATAAGATAATCTGGAGATGTTTTCATTGTACATATGTACCCTGATTTATTGGTGTCACCTCATTAAAATTAATAATAATAATAATTTTTTTAAAAATGGGATTTCATACCAAAACCACTTAACAAACTGTAGTTAGTTAGCTACTATAGTACTCTCAATAGTATAATTCAGCCATACTATGGAATAAATGGGTTTCAGTAGGTTACCCAAGGAACCAAATCACCATCTATAACATGGTTTCTCTATTAATATCCAATCCAAATTCAAAACAACAAACTTTCAGAACTTTATCTATTAGTAAGTTGAAAATTGCCTACAAATACATTCCTGTTTATACTTCAGAAAGTCTTCTTGTGATATAAAGTAATACTAAAAAAGAAAAACAAAAAGGCAATTGGCTATCAGCCTTTTTAAAGTAAGTCATATGCTTTACAATAAAAAGAGAACATAAATAAAAAAGAAAACTAAGAATCCAATGTGAAAGCTATAAATTACTTCCTAATTTACTATATATAAAGACTGGGATTTTCAAATATAATACTTGGAAGTACGCATAAACAAATGATAATTATAGCTGTCATATGTCATTAATATTATAAAACTGATAACCATGCCAATATTATATATTATGAGTAATGGAAAAATATAGACAGTTTCTAAAATTATATACACCATTATTTTCCTAAATATAGGTGATTCAAATGCTGCCTTTAAAAATTCACAAGGTTCTAAGCTGAGGATACCAGGAAGTTAACAGAACTACAAGTCAATCCATTCTCATGAAAATTCCAGAAAAATAACTAAATGCACACTTACCATATACCCCATTTTCACATATGAGGAAGGCCATGTGGGTCCATATAAATGTCATCAGAACTTCTCATAAATCCAACAAAAGTACTGTACAGATGTGATGCCTAAATGACCTAATAAAAGCCTATTTCTAATGATTAAGAAAAACTAGCTTGCTATAGAAAGGCAAACAATGTTCACAGACAAAGTCTGGATTCAAAAGAAAGATGGATGAGTATAAATTATGAAGGTTTTAATAGGAACCAAAACAAAATTTTCAGTAAGAATTAGAATAAAATTTAACTTAAGAAACTGGGGTGGAAAAGTGGGAGATATCAGGACTTCTCCTGAGATATAGCATAAAGCATAACTGAGTATATTATTCTTCCATTTTAATATAAATAAAATACTGATCTCTTATGGACACAGACAATAGTGTGGAGGTTGAGGGGGGGAAGGGGACTGTGGGGAGGTTAAGGTAGAGGGGGGATACATGGTGATGGAGGGAGACTTGATTAGAGTGGTGAACACACAATGTACTATACAGATGATACATTGTAGGAATGTGCACCTGAACCTGCATAATTTTATTGACCAATGCCACCCCCAATAAATTCAATTTTAAAAAGTTTTTAAGATATTGAGACCTGTAGTATAAGGTCAGAAATACTGCCTGCAACTAACTGTACTGTGACATTCACATTCATCTGCTGAGCCTAAAGTCCTACAGCAGCTACAGACTCTAATGTCCAATCAGGCTTCCCAAATCTTCCCCTGGAGCCTATGTGCTAGTGGCACCACATTGCACATGCTCCTCTCACCCATCTGCCACCCATCCCTCTCTGCCATCAGATATTCTTTTTTCTTTTATCTTTTCTTTTATTTAGAAATTTAAATTTAACAGGGTTATATTGATCAGTAAGAGTACATAGGTTTCAGGTAAACATTTCTATAGCATTTGAATTGTTGATTATGTTGTTTACCCATCACCCAAAATCAAATCATTTTCTGTCACCATATATTTGTCCCTCTTTATTCCCTTCCCCCACCATCACCTCCCTCATGTCCCCCTCCCCTTGGGAACCACTTCAATTTTATCTATGTCCACAAGTCTCAGTTTTATATCCCACCTATGTATAAAATTATGCAGTTCTTAGCATTTTTTATATTACTAGCTTTTTTGATTTACTTATTTTACTCAGTATAATGTTCTCAAGATCTATCCGTGTTGTCATAAATAGCAATATATCATCATTTCTTATGGCTGAGTAGTATTCTATTGTATATGTGTACCACAGCTTCTTTATCCAATCCTCTATCAAGGGACACTTTGGATGTTTCCATGTCTTGGCCACTGTGAATAATGCTGTGATAAATATGGGGTGAGTGTGTCTTTACATACCAATGTTTTTGAGTTTTTGGAGTAGATGACCAGTAGAGGAACTGCTGGGTCACATGGTAGCTCTATTCTTAATTTTTTGAGGAACCACCATACTTTTTTCCATAATGATTGTTCATTCAAAATGGATCAGACTTAAATATAAGATCTGAAATGGAAAATTACAAAGAAGAAAACATAGGTACTACACTCATAGACCTTGGCCATAGAGAACAGTTTACGAATTTGAGCACAAAGATAAGTGAACTAAAGGCAAAAATAAATGAATAGGACTACATTATACCAAAGAGCTTCTACAGAGCTAAAGATAACTGACAACAAAACATATAGGCAGTCAACTAAATGAGAGACAATATTTGCAAACAGCTCTGATAAGAGGTTAATATCCAAAATAAACAAAATGCACAAAGCTCAGCAAAAAAAACAAACAATCCAACTAAAAACTGGGGATAGGACCTGAATAGACATTTCTCCCAAGAGGACATACAAATGGTCAACCAACAGATGTAAGAAAAGATGCTCATCTTCACTAGCTATTTGAAAAATGCAAATCAAAAGTACATTTAGATACCACCTCACCTGTTAGATTAGCTATTATCAACAAGACAGGTAATAACAAGTGTTGGAGAGGCTGTGGAGAAAAAGGAACCCTCAATTCACTGCTGGTGGGAATGCAAATTAGTAATCTCTTTCTTTACCAGTATGCAGTCCTTCAGTCACAGAAACTATGCATTAAAAGCAGAGCCCTGCTTTTACAATCACTGCCAGTTCAGCGGGGAATGGAAGGCCCATCATTCAGCTGCACCTAGTGGAGTAGTGCATGATCCTGGGCATTGTACATTCTACCCAATTGTGAAGGCACCTTTGAAGAAGCATGTTTAAGTGGTATGTCCTTGTTTGTGACTGGGTAAATGAGTCAGCATGTGTGTATTTTGGGTGAATTGTGTGTGTGTGTGTGTGTGTGTGCCTGCAAAAGCACACATGCAAATATCTGAGAACATAAGAGCTTTACAGAATTGAGTTATGATTTTCCTCTTGAAGTACATCATACAGACAAATAAATACAGTTAAAATGTTATATTTTATAAAATATATCGTTGTCTTTGTGTGGAGGGACCTAATAGGACAGCAGGGCAGGTCTCTCATACATCAATTGGTGGTGAGGGACACTGTGTTCTTTCTTTGCACCCAAAACAACAAGTTAGAAATAAATCTTTGGGGAAATTACCTCAGGTTTTGCCAGGGGAAGAAGAGTTAGAAAAGTTTGAGAGGTTCCTTATCAAGGAAAACTGACAGCAAGCCTTTATATTAGACTATATGTGTCTATCCACTACAATTCTATAGTAATGAGAAAGTATTCTTATCAAGAAAGTTAAGTTTTAATAAAATGTTGTTTTTTAAGAATGATTCTAAAGAATGATCCAGTGCATGAGGTTTTCATCAGGGTTTTTAAAAAAACAATTTATACTTATATAAGTGAAATAAGGGTAAATGGCATTTCACTGTGATGTGCTGCTATGAGCTATATAATATCACCAGTACAAATGATATTTCCTAGGATTTTGTTTTCCCTTAAGAAAATAAATAACAGGAAGAAAAAAATTTACATAGTCATGAGTCATAGGGGTAAGAAATGGACATATAAATAACTGTTAGCTCAGTGTAAAGGATCCCTGAAGAAAGGGGAGAAGCCCAGGAGATGTGCACATCAAATAAAAATGGAAAAGGTGGCTATATTTTAGCACAAACCAATATTCCCTCTTCAGGAATCATCCCCCTCGGCTCACTGGTGACAATCCATAGATAGTTTATGAGTGAGATGAGTTCATGAGTAAGATGAACAGGGATGCTCAACAGCAGGTAAATAAATTTGTTTCCACTGAGATAATTATTCTTACCGTGTGTCACTGCTCTCATGGCATAAACAGGACAGGTGATGACATCCTATAAAATGCAATTTTTATTCCTATACTACTGACATTGAGATATATAACTCATTCAGCTCTCACAAATTTTTTTTGATCTGAAGCTATGAGTGGGTTTTGTTATTATTGTTGTTCTTGTTGTTTGCCTTTTTAAAAATTGCTACCATCAACTATGTGATAACATTAAGAGACAGGGGTTGGGAGGCAGGGATGGGACCATCTTTATTTTAGGCAACCTGGTCCTATATGAGGACTATATATGTTATTATGGGAGATAGTTAAATATAGATATATCACTTGGATTTTTTCAGAGGTTAATATCTGCATTATGTAATTCCTGTGCAACACCTGTATTCTCAAATCATTGCCCTCTCCCAAACCTCACATTCTTTCAGACCTAACCTAGGCAAGAAACTGAAAAAATCACAATCCTTTGTACCAACAAATAATTTTTCTAACTATAATTCATTAGTACTTTATTTCAAAAGCATATGAATACTTATAAGATGGTTAATCCTCATTAAAAACTAAGATTACATGACATAATTACATGTAAATAAGAAAAATGAATTAAACTCTTACCCTTTCCTATGTCGGGCACTAGTTGTGAATCATATATACAATTAGAGTTATATTACCAAGCTAAAAATATTGGTAAAGATCTAAAAATGACAAACAGTGCCTTTTAAATTAATGTCTTATTAGTTGAGTGAAGTACACTGACAAAGAATAATTTATGCTTATTCAAACTGCACTCGACATCTTCAGGTGTTTCCAAATGAGCTCACAGAAGAGTGATTAAATGCATCTGATAACAAGCCACACATTGCTGAAATTACTTACCGCCTCATTTTATGATTAATTAAACATGTAGATTAAAGTTGCAAAAGAATTTAGATTAATGAGCAAGTTAAGTCTTGCTGATATAAGTGAATTGGGAATTGGATGCTCTGTGGAACTTTATAAACATGCATTTTATAATGAATAAGACAAGGCTACATGCAGAATCGTGGCCACCAGGGCCTTTTGACGATGCAGTCTTTTTTAACATGGTTTGACAGCTTTCAAATAACATTCTTCTATAGGCTTTAAACTTTGTGCTTTGCTGTAAAACACAAGACTACATAACTTGTACCAGGAGTACGATTATTTTCAAGCTCTCCAAGGTAATGACCCCCTGTAGCAGCAGCTGTTCAGAAAAAATTACAAGCTCAATTGTTATTTTAATCAGAGATAGTTTTGTAGTTAAAAGCAGTTATGCAACTTGTAAAATTATATGACACCTCATCAGTACCTTCTCTTCAACACTCCTTCCTCCAAAAGTAACACCATCCCCAGCAGAAAGTCATAGCTTCCAGAGGACTTATTAGCAAAGCAGGGTGCTCAGTCATTCATAAAATATTCAAAGCCATTTATTAGTGAAGTTTCCATGCTAGGAAAGGTTATGTTTAAATTTATGACAACTCATCATTTCCAAGAGCGTGTCAAAATAACTGCTGGGGTTTGTGGAGTATACAATTTTTCACTTTTAAGATCAGCTTTACCTAATCCACATAACTTAGACTGTGCCAAAAGCCAAGTTGAACTTTATAATTTTCCAGAGCAAGAGAAATTCAGGTAGTTCACAGAGATGCTGCGTTCTCCTTTGCAAGGAATACAGAAGCCGAGAGAAATTGAGCCAAAGTTACTTAATCAGCTTACGGTTTCAAATCTATTTCACTTTTTATCACTAAGCTGGTAGCACAGTGCCATTTTTTACTCCTGTAGCATGATAAAGACACTCCTATAAATTCTTTGAATAAATCCAATCTGCTTTCTAAAATATACCTCTGATTCATTTCTACTTATCTTCAGACCTTACACATGATTCATTTATTGGCAAGAGTGAGATTTTTATAATGTTAATTTTTTTCCTTTCAATTTAGAATTTTTAAGACTCAAAAGCCTTACCAAGAAAACTATGGAAATTTTTACATAAGGATCAAAAGGAACTGCTTCACGACACAGGTGGCAAATTACCATCATTAACCCCACATATTTATCATGTGGACATAATTGCCCACTTGAAGATTTATGCTAATGAAAATATAATATTGAGACATAAGTCTCTGGCTATACTAAAATTCATTAAAAGTTAAAATCATTTTTATAAGCAGCCAAAACAAAATAGTCCCCATTTGACTTGTTTGTTAAAAATATATTAATTCAGGGTTTGTTACCAAGTAATATAAACCACATTTTATCACCATAAGAGGTTATTTCAAACTTATAAGCTTTTTCCTCTTAATTTCAACTTTTAAATGTAAGAGTAAGGACTCTTAGAAAAATATGTACCCAAATACTTCAAGGACCAATAATATACTTTTATCTTTTTTAAACTCTTCAAAAGAGGAAACCTAACAACATAATGGTTATGTTAACCTGAAAGAAGCAAGGTTAGATAACAAATAAAAAAATTCCTTTGCAATTTTTTAAAACACCAAATTTTAAGAATGAGATTCTTTCTACTCTAGTCATTGCCATATTATTTTTAGGCCCCACAAGTTATGAGGTGTGTCCTGGAATTACTAATAACTTTAAAAAAAATTGTGTCATTCCTAAGGCATTTTAATACAAGAAGATAAATTTATTTTCCCATGAAAGTAATTTTTGTAAAATAACTGTAATTTTCTCCTAAATACAAATATACTTAGCTATTATACATACTTATGATTATTAGCATGTTTTAATTTTTTGATAAGTACTTTATACACTTTACCTGCATTAAATACATAAATTTACTGGTTATTTAAAGAGTTAAATGTTTACCTGAAATATCAAAATAGGTACTTAGCCTTGAAATTTTGAAAAAGTGAACAATTTTAAAATATCCCAAATCAGCCATAATGTAACATAAAAATTCCTGAACATTATTTTCATTAAATCAAGATGGCAATTTATTGTAACGTATTTTCTTTTATTTCACAACACATAGTCATGTGGGCTATGAACCTTGCATTTCTAAGGGGAGATTAATATTTTCTCTATTTCACATATGGGTAGAAAAAATTATTAAAATACTCACTAGAGACTAAAATGAAATGACTAAATTTATTTTTGCATGTGATTGGGCCAAGATTTGTCAAGGTGAACTACAAATGCATTAATATGTACAATACTGCCAAATGCTAAATTATTAATATTGTCAGTTCCTCGGTTTCAGTTCATGCCCCAAAGAGGAGTTTGTGAGATCCATCAAAACTCAGCCTCTCTACATGTTTACAAGCATCCAGGAGGCAACATGTCTTAAACTAAAAATAAAGTGCCTCTAACTAAGCAAACTGTCATCAAAGCCAGACTAAAGTTTATAAATGCAAAGAACCAGTCTATAGCAAAGGAAGCAAATGAAGCCAGGGGCCACTCCATGCCAGAAACTTGACAGCTCAGCACCCAGCACTAGAGATACCAGGCAGATGACTAAAGGTGGTTCTTTGTTTAGCTGGAGCAGCAGAATTATGTACTACACTTATAAATTGTCTGTATCAATGGAAGTATTCAAGAACCAAAAACATTGCTGAAAATTGACCCCAAAACTATTATGGTTTATTACTTTTTATTCTGTTTTACTGTGAATTTTTTAGTTCTCTTAACCAAAGAGTTAGTTAACTAGAAAAATCCTAAATTTTTCCTTCAATGAAAAAATAAAAGATTTCTCTATTTTCTAGATTAGTTATGTTAGAACTAGTTCTAAAATCTTCATATATCCAAAATATTTGTGTGAGCAGTGTACATTAGTAGTGGTCTTTTATAAGTTGTTTGGTAATTTAAAGTATGATTGTTTTTTATAGTCAAAGATTTCTAAACTTTACTCTGTACTTTATATTGCATCATTTCCATGATAGAAAATTGAGATAAATACTGATTTTGTTCATAATAAACATAACCTACACCTGAAACTAATGTTATGTCAATTATATCATAAAGAAATAAATACAAATGAGTTAGAAACTTGAGAAATTTTAACATTTTGATGCTTATCTGCACAATCTTTCATTCAATAGTTATGTATGCTATAAATAGAAGCATTTCTGAAAAATGTTTAATTATGGTAGTAAAATGGTTTAATTTGTATGTAAAGTTTAGCCAATAATCCCAATAATTTTAAATACAATTTAAAACTAGAGAATGTAAAGAAACTGGTGTTAATGTTACCTAGACCTTAGTATTAGACCACAAAAATGTAATGCAATCCTCATTTGCAAGGAAATAAGAAATAAGTGGGAACATTAGTTATATTCATAAACTATATATATTTATATATATATATACACATATATATATTATACCTGGACTCTTATACAAAGTGATGAGGGGTCACAAAGTCCTTCTTGAAGCATTTTCCTTTCCTCATCAGAAGATATAGAATGTCTAAAAAGAAGAAACTAATAGTTATTGGACCCACTATCTGCCAGATATAAAATAAATGTTCTCTATGCATCAGATAATCTTCCCAACCACACCCACTTCACAGATGAGAAAATTGAGTCTCAAGCTAAGTAATTTGTCAAGAGTCATACCACTGATGGAGGTGAGAATAAAGCCCTGTGAACCCAACTCCAAGGTTCATTTGTTCTTTCTGCTACTTTATGCTTATTTATAGCCTATCCTATCTTTGTGTTTTTATTATTCTCTGCTAGCTAGAATTCCTTTTTGTTTCTTCTCAGTTAATCCATTCCTACCACGTATTTCCAGATTCAATTACTCCAAAAAGTATGTTGTATTCTCTCACCACTTTGTTTAAAAGCCTTTATTACAACACTTACAATTACAAGAATTCATATAATATACAGTTACATAATATTACCAATATTGCCATCTATTTTACAGCAATGTAATCAGAAAATAGTTTCCTTGACAGAGTACAGTATGTTTCTCTCATTCTTCATTCTGTACTCCTCTATCCTCTCCTACTTTCACAGGAACTGTTATTATTACTATAATCATTATTACTATTACTCTATATTATCTACCTCAACCAACCATTCTTTGCTCTCATGCTGTTCTCTGGATCCCTAAAATCATGTCTTTTTCTGCTTTTGATCTGCTCAAATGGTATTATATTCTTAAACCACCTCTTTTTTCTTTTCAATCAAAAATTCTATTCTTCAATATTTTATAAAAGGTATAAGACACTCTTAATTATTCATTTTTGCAACAAATATCTAAGCATTTATTATCTTCTAGAAACTAATAACAGAGAAACAAAATAGAGCTTATTTGTCTAAAAGCTTGCAATCTTCCACAAAAAGATAAACAACACAAAATTTGTAACATAGATTTGTGTCATAATAAAAATATATTTTTTAAAGTGATGTGGATATAAAGAATAAAGAGTAATAAGTCATTTGTGGAGGTAGTAGTAAAGAAAGACTTCATATTGAAGGTGGTATCTAAAATAACGCTTCATTAACAGGACCCAGGCAGAGAAATAGCAATAGTAACTATCTTTTATTGAATATACTTGATGTGTGAAGCATTCAATATAATGCAATATAATTTCTTCACACATGTGGAAACTTCTGCTTCTGATCAGATGGACAAACAAGCTGGATTTACTCTTCTGGCTTAAACATCTAAAACAATGAACAAAATATAGGAAAATGACAGTTCTCAAACACTGAACATCAGGCAATAAAGAATAGTAATTCCTAAGAAAGGAAAAACAAATGAGGGTATATTTATAGCTTACTGCATAAAAAAAGAAAATTACTGACTGCAGTGCACAGAGGCAGAGCATAATAAGTTAAGAAAGTAGAGCTGGGAGTCTAGGGAGCCAAGATGGCTAATCCATAGAGACTAGTAATAGAAGAGTCAAACCTGCACATAGACTTCCAGAGATTGGCAGAGTCCCTAACAGATTTTAAGCAATTACTGATCAGCTGCTTTGTGTATATAAGGAAACTAACCAAGGTTAGGGAAAGATATCCAAAAGGAGCAAAGAGAACAATCCTAGAGCTCTTGTAAGGCCAGGAATAGTTTATTTTCTCATGAACAAAAGTATAAAACTTCATAACACAAGGGACACTAGTGAGTCTTAGCAGTGGAGAAAACTAACATTACACTAAAGGCAGCACTATTTCCAACAAACAGAGCTTAAAAGCAAGGAAAGGATTGTAAGGATCAAACTGTTTCCAAGTATCTTAACTACATACCAGAAAAAAAAAAACTAGAAAAATATTTATAGAAATATTCAGCACTCAACAAAGTAAAATTCACAATTTTTGGCATCCAATAAAAAATTACCAGCCATACAAAGAAGCAGAAAAATACAACCCATAATGAAGAGAAAAATCAATTAATTGAAACTTATCCAGAAATGACACAGATGATAGAATGAGTAGACAAGGGTATTAAAACAGTTATAATTCCATTCTATTTCTTATGGAACTAAAAGACTGGCCATATTAAGTATAGGCATTGAATATATAATAAAGATTCAAATATAACTTCTAGAGATAAAAAAATATGTTTGAAATAAAAAATACATTGTGTGAAACTAAAAGCAGATTAAGCATACCAAACAAAGACAAGTGAACTTAATGTAAAGATTTATCAATAGAAACCATCAAAAATAAAACTGAAAAACTGTGAAAAGAATCAGTGAGCTGTAAGATAACTTCAAGTTACTTAACAAATGTAAAATTGGATTCCACAAAAGAAATGGAAGTGAACAAATAAATATCTGAAGAAACACTGGCTGAAATATTTCCAGATGTGACAAAAACTAAACCCACAAATACAAAAAGTTTTAAAAACTTCAAGCTCAAGAAACACTAAGAAAACTACACCTAGGCACAAAATAATTATATTGCTTACAACCAGTGAAAAGAGAAAATCATAAAAGCAGCCAGAGGAAAATGACACATCATATTCAGAAGAACATATATAAGAATTACAGCAGACTTGTTTTTGAAAACAATGTAAAGACTTGTTTTTAAAAATAATGCAAGCAAAATATAATCAATATCTTTACATTATCAAACAAAGAAGTTAATCTAAAATATTATACCTAGCAAAATAAAGATTTTTTCAAAAACACAAAAGCTGAAGATCTTACCAGCTCATCAGCATACATATTTTAAAAGAAATGTTAGATCCTTTAGGCAGAAGGTATTGTTACCAAGTGAAAGCTGAATTTATACAAAGGAGTAAAATACAGTGAAAATGGTATATACAGGTAAATATAAAACACTCTTTTTAAACCTCTGTCAAATGCTATTGACTATTCAAATCAAAAATTATTTTTAGAATTATAACATATGTAGAAGTGATGTGTATGACAACAATAGCACAAAGGCTAGGAAAGAGAAATGAAAGTATACCAGTGTAAGATTATTATACAGTATGTAAAGTAGGATATTACTTGAAGTAAGAATATCATAAGTTGTTTAGTGTTGCTGTAAACTGTAAATCAAACACTAAAACAAGTAACACAAAAAATTAGAATAAACCAACAAAATATTTAAAATAAAATCATAAATATTCTCAATAAATTAAAAAGCAAGAAAAAGGGAATAATTAACAGATAATACATATAGAAAACAAAGAACAGATTCAACCACATAAATAATCACATTAAATGTAAATGGTCTAAACACCCAAATTAAAAGGGAGAGATTGTCATATTAGAATAAAATGCAAGGCTCAACTGCATGCAGTCACAAAATATCCCTTTAAAAATGAAGAAACAATATTTTAAAAGTGAAAATATAAAACAAGATATACCATAGTGCCACACTAATAAAAAGAAAGTTGCAGTGGCTACCAGACAAAGTAGATTACAGAGTAAGGAATATTACCTGGGATAAAAAAAATTCTTGTGTAATGATAAAGGGGTCAATATATTAGAAGGACACAATGATCCTAAACATTTACTTACCTAATAGTTACCTAGTTTCAAAATACAAGAAAGAAAAACTAATAAAATTATAATTATTCATTTTTAAAATTTTTCTCAGTTAATGACAGAACAAATACAAATAAATAAGTATATAAAATACTTAAACAACACTATCAATCAACTTTACCTAATCTATATTTATAGAACTTGCCAGTCAACAAAAGAAATAAAAGATCAATAAAATAAGGATATCTGGAAAAATCCCTAAATATTAAGAAATAAAATAATGTTTCTAAACAACTCATTGATCAATGAAGAAATAAAAGGGAAAATTAGAAAGTATTTTGAACTGAATAAAAATGAAAACATCACATATCCAAATTTATGGGATGCAGCAAAGAAATACTTAAAAGTAAATTTACAGCACTAACACCTATATTGAAAAACTGGGTCTGAAATTAATAATCTCAGATTTGACCTTAAGAAACTAGAAAAAACAGAGCAAAATAAACTCAAAGTATACTGAGAATAAGAACAATAAGAATAAATACTGAAATCAGTAAAATAAAAAAGCAATATTAAATTTTGATATGTAGTGTTTATATTCTCATATCAGATGAGAGGTTATATCACTAAAGATTCTATTATCCTTGTATATTAAAAGGATAATCTATAGCTATTATGAACAATTCTATGCCAACAGAGTCAACTACTTAGATACCCTTAAATAAACTGTATACTTAGATGAAATAGACAACCCAATTAGCCCTGTATATATTAAAGAAATTAAATTTTTAGTTAATAACCTTCCCAGAAAGAAAACTCCAACCCCAGAGATGGCTTCACTAGTGAGGTCTTTCAAGCATTTGAAAAGAAAAAATATTAATTGTTCACAAACGCTTCCAGAAATTTGAAGAGGAGGATATACTTCCCAACTCATTCTCTGAGGCTACAGTAATCAAGTAATCAAGATAGGGGCATAAAAAATAGACAAATAGATCAATGAAATGAAATAGAGACTCCAGAAATAAACCTATTTTTATATGGTCAACTGATTTTCAACAAAAGCACCAAAACAATTTAGTAGGAAACAGATAATCTTTTAAGCCAATGATACTGAAACAATTGAATAACTGTAAGCAAAAATATAAACCTTAAACCTTAATTCACCCACTAGAAAAAAGAATTCAAATTAAATCATAGACCTAAATTAAAAAAATAAACTATAAAACTCCTAAAAATGAATAGGAAAAATCTTAGTGACCTTAGGTTTTACAAAAATTTCTTAAATGTGACACAAAAAACATGAAATGTCAAACAAAAGCAATTAATTGGATTTTGTCAAAATTTAAAACTTTTGTTCTTCAAAAGATACTTAAAATGGAAAATTAAGCCATAGACTAGTAGAAAATATGTGCAAAACAAATCGCTGACAAATGACTTGTATGTAGAATATGTAAAAACTATTTGAACTCAATAAAAAATAAGATAACTCCAATTTTTAAAAAACAACAAAAGACTTAAAACGCACTTTAACAAAGTAGATGGATGGCACCTAAGCAAAGAAAAGATGCTCAATACCATCAGTCATTAAGGAAATGCAAATTAAAACCACAATGAGATACCAATATAAACACTTGAATGGCTAAAACTGAAGACAAAACATAATAAGGTAAGGCATCCAGAACTCTCTCATTGCTAGTGGGAATGTATAAAGGTACAACCACTTCAGAAAAAATTAGCAGTTACTATGAAGTTATACATACACCTATGTAACCTAGCCATTCTACTCCAGGTATTTACCCAAGAGAAATAAAAGTGTATGTCCAGCCTGACCAGGCGGTGGCACAGTGGATAGAGCATAGGACTGGGATGCGGAAGACCCAGGTTCGAGACCCCAAGCTCACCAGTTTGACGTGGGGCCCATCTAGCTTGAGCAAAAGCTCGCCAGCTTGGACCCAAGGTCACTGGTTCCGGCAAGGGGTTGCTCGGTCTGCTGAAGACCCGTGGTCAAGGCATGTGAGAAAGCAATAAATGAACAATTATGATGTCGCAATGGCAACGAAAAACTAATGATTGATGCTTCTCATCTCTCTTCGTTCCTGTCTGTCTGTCCCTATCTCTCTCGCTCTGACTCTCTCTCCCTGTCCCTGTAAAAAAAAAAAAAAGTGTATGTCCACCCTAAGATACATGTTCAAAGTAGCTTCATTTGTAATAACCAAAAACTAGAAAGGACCTAAATGAATAATCAAATGGTGGTATACCCATACAATGCAATACTACTCAGCAATTTTAAAACTAAGGTATAGACATGTACACATGAGTGAATCTCAAAATAATTATGCTGAATGAAAGAAACTAGACAAAAAAAGTACTAATGTATGATCCCACTTACAGAAAAGTTGTTTCCATGCAATCGAATCTACAGTGACAGCAGATCGATAATTGCCTGGGGATGAGGTCAGGAAAAGATCAAGGAGAGGCAGGAGTAAGGGACTCTGAAGGAGCATTAAGATACATTAGGCGTGATGGATATGTAAATTACCTTGATTGTGGAAATAGCTTTACTGTTGTATACCTATATCAAAACTTATCAAATCATATACTTTAAATACATGCTGGTTATTGTATGCCAATTATAACTCAATAAAGCTGTTTTTAAAAGGGCACTGGGGCCCTGGCCGGTTGGCTCAGCAGTAGAGTGTTGGCCTGGCAGGTTGAGGTCCCAGGTTCGGTTCCTAACCAGGGTACACAGGAGACATGCCCATCTGCTTCTCCACCCTTCCCCCTTTCCTTCCTCTCTATCTCTCTCTTCCCCTCCCACAGCCAAGGCTCCACTGGAGCAAAGTTGGCCTGGGCGCTGAGGATGGCTCCATGGCCTCTGCCTCAGGCACTAGAATGGCTCTGATTATAGCGAAACAACAGCCCAGATGGGCAGAGTATTGCCCCCCTAGTGGGCATGCCAGGTGGATCCTGGTCGAGCACATTCAGGAGTCTGTCTGTCTGCCTCTCCCCAACCCCTTTCTCACTTCGAAAAAATACAAAAACTAAAAATAAAAAGTGCAATAGGTAATATTCTCACTTTACAGGTGAGGCTCCAAGAGGTTATGTGATTTGTCTGAGATCACAGGTAGTACATAGAAGTACTCAGGTGTGGTGGGAATTACACATAATATATTTTTCCAGTTTTACTGAAAATAATTGACATAGGTCACTGTATAAATTTAAGGCATACAGCATGATGATTTTATTTACATATACAGGCTTGAAGATATTGCAGGTTCAGTTCCAGCCCATTGCAATAAAGTGAGTCTTGCAACAAAGCAAGTTATAATCTTTTGCTGGTGTGATGTCTTACCTTAAATTTGTAAAAAAAATCAACATCTGTGATGCACAATAAAACAAGGTACAAAAAAATGAAGTATGCTTCTATTGTTAAATGATTATCACAGTACATCCAGCTAACATTCATCATCTCATATAGGTACAATATAATAAACGGAAAAAGAAATAAATTCTCTTTGTGATGAGAACTCTTAGGATGGACTCTCTTAACTATCCTATATATTATACAGCAGTGTTGACTATAGTCAAGATGTTGAAAATTACGTCCCAACTACCTATAACTGGAAATTTGTACCTTTTGACCACTTTCCTCCAATCCCTTCTTCCCCCAACCTCTGCCACTGATAACTACATGACCAATTCCTTTATCTATGAGTTTTGTTGGAAGATTTTTTGTTTTTGTTTTTGTTTTTTTAGATTTCACATGTAAGCAACATCATACTGTATTTGTCTTTCTCTATACGACTTATTTCACTTAACACAATGCCTTCAAGATCTATCCATGTTGTAGCAAATGGTAGAATTTCCTCATTTTTTAGGGCTGAGTGATTTCCATTGCATATACCACAACTTCTTAATCCATTCATCTGTCAGTGGACATGTTAGGCTATTTTCAATACTTGGCTATTGTAAATAATGCCTGTGTGATCATGGGGTTGCAGACATCTTTTCAAGTGACTGTTTTCATCTCCTTTGGCTATATTACCAGAAGTGGAATTGCTGGAAGATATGACAGTTCAATTTTTAATTTTTTTAGCATCTTCCATACTGATTTCCATAATAGCTGTACCAATTTACAATCCCACCAACAAGGATGCCCCTTTCTCCACATTCACACCAGCATTTGTAATGATGGGCATTCTACCCATCATTGTAAGGTGATATCTCATTGTGGTTTTAATTTGCATTTCCTTAATAACTAATGATGTTCAGTATCTTTTCATGTACCTGCCGGCCTTTTGTATATATCTTCTTTGGAACAATGTCTATTCAGGTCCTTTGACCATTTTTAATTGGGTTATTTGGTTTTTCACTCTTGAGTTGTATAAATTCTTTATATTCTTTGGATATTAACCCCTTATATGATATATGTGGTTGGAAAATATTTTTTTTATTCTATATGTTTTCTTTTCTTAATTTTTTATTAATTTTAATTTGTTGTGTCAACATGAATTGAAGTGTCCCACTCAATATAACTCCCTCACCCCCACCCCTTTGTCCCCCATTGCCCCCTCTCCCCCCTTCCCTTTGGGATTTGCTGTCCTGCTATCTGTATCTATGTGATATATACATACACACACACACACAATTTCACTAATCCCTTCAACTTCTCTGATCCCATCTCCTCATCCCCCTTCCCTCTGACTCTATAGGTTTTCTTTTCACCCTGTTTATGGTTTGCTTTGTTGTACAGAAGCTTTTAGTTTGATGCAATCCCACTTGTTTACTTTTTATATCTTGCTTGTGCTTTAGGTGTCATATCCAAAAAATCATTACCAATACCCATGTCAAGGAGCATTATTACTATGTTTTCTTCTAGGAGTTTCATGGTTTCATGTCTTAAAATTAAGTCTTTAATCTATTTCAAGATCATTTTTGTGAGGAATGTAATATAGGGGTCCAGTTTCATTCTCTTTATATGTGAATATCCAATTACCTCAGCATCACTTATTGAAGTGACTATCTTTTCTCAATTGTGTATTCTTGGTTTCCTTGTAAAATATGGTTGACTATATAGTCTTGGATTTATTTCAGGGTCCTTTATTCTGTTCTGTTGGCCTACTTGTCTGTTTTTATGCCAGTACCATACTGTTTTGATAATTATAACTTAAGATCAAAGAGTGTGATACCTTCTGCTTTATTCTTCTTTCAGAATTTCTTGGGATATTCAGGGTCTTTTGTAGTTATATATAAACTTTAGGAGCGTTTTTGTTTCCTTCTTCTGTAAAAAATGCCATTAGAGCCTGACCAGGTGATGGCGCAGTGGATAGAGCGTTGGACTGGGACGCGAAGGACCCAGGTTCAAGACCCTGAGGTCACCAGCTTGAGCGCAGGCCCATCTGGCTTGAGCAAAAGCTCGCCAGCTTGGACCCAAGATCGCTGGCTCCAGCAAGGGGTTGCTCAGTCTGCTAAAGGCCCGCAGTCAAGGCACATGTAAGAGAGCAATCAATGAACAATTAAGGTATCGCAATGAAAAACTGATGATTGATGCTTCTCATCTCTCTCCGTTCCTGTCTGTCTACCCGTCTATCCCTCTCTCTGACTCTCTGTCACTGAAAAATAAAAATAAAAATAAATAAAAAATAAAATAAAATGTGTTTTATAATTCTAAAAAAATGCCATTAGACTATTAATATACATTACATAGAACATATAGATCACTTTTGGTAGTATTTACATTTTAACAATATTAGTTATTCGAACCCATGAACATGTGGTGTTATTTTAAAATTAATATGAAGCATCTAATATAATTTGATTCATAGAAGGCACTCAAAAGTTGTTTGGAGAGGCTGACCTGTGGTGGCACAGTGGATAAAGTGTCAACTTGGAATGCTGAGGTCACCAGTTCGAAAGCCCAGGCTTGCCCAATCAAGGCACACACAAGAAGCAACTACTATGAGTTGATGCTTCCTGCTTCTCCCCATCTCCCTTGTCTTTCTCTCTCTCTTTCTCTCTCTCTCTCTCTCTTCTCTCTAAAATGTATAAATAAAATCTTTTTAAAAAGTTATTTGTAGAGGTTTAAAGTATCGAAGCAGATAAAAAGCCTATAACATGAAAAGTAATAGATTTTATCTTTCCTATATATTTAATTTTTTTTTAATTTTTAACCTAATATATTTTAATTGATAGACTATATGAAAAATAAACTTTCTATAATTTATTCAAAAAGCTCTTTACTGGAATTTATATGCACCATATAATATGTACTACATGCTGGGCACAAGCAAGACAGATATTTGTCATGCACAGGTTATGAAATAGCACCCTTTGAACTACTGGTAAGGGGAGGCTAAGGTGCATACAATTGAGTGGAGAATGAAGATGGCCAGCCACTCCAGGTCTCCAAGAAAGAAAAATGACAATGTTCCTTCCACCAAAGCATTTCCCAAGAAGAAACTTCTAGGTTTTATATCAGTCATTTTTTTTCTCATCTTTTTCATATAAGTGCATTTCACTTCCTCCCACAAATAAATTATAAATTTCTAAAGATTAAATTCTCCTTTCCCATTTTAAATTTCCCCTCATGTCCAGAGAAATCCTGAATTCATATTCTTATTGAGTGAATGAATGGGTGAATAAATGAATATAATCTAAATGATAAGGTGATGAGAATGACAAGGATCTTTTACAAAATCAACTTAACTTGACCTCATTTTCTTTAAAAGTCAATTTTTTTACTTTTATTTCAATACATCTTTTCTTACTCATGAATGTATTTCCTGCACTATTTCCTCTTGCCCTGAAAGAGACAAGAAAGAGGGCCTATATCCTAAGTACACCATTTGCTACAACTATACCATGTATGGAGAAGGACAGGCCATAGCAATATAATCAGGGAGTCACAGTCATCACTTTATCTGAGAGAATTATAAAGTAACCAAACTCTGTGCATACCTTTTTTATTATTCATAGTTATCATGTATTTATCCCTATGTGAAAGCCATCAAATAGGAATGCCATAATCTCAAATATCTTTACTTTTCTCAGTCATGGTAGCCAAGTTTTAGCTTATGTCTCTGAAATCACAGGCTCTGCCTGTGAACTTGAACTACTAGTGTTAATATTCTTTGTGTTTATGTGATGCCTCTAAGTCCTCAAAATAATTTTATCTTTAAGTATATTCTCATTCCACTAAAAACACATCTTTGTCCCAGTCCTCCAAGGAAAGAAAAAAATATTCATAATTAACAGTGAGGGTCTAACAAGTGAGATGGAAAGGGATTTGAATATTGACAAGAGATAATTAGCATGACCATTTCCTTCTGCCATTTCTAAAACTCAGCACTATGATGAACAACAGGAACAAGGAAAAGCAATAGGAGTCATTTGGCTCTTTTCTTTCCCTCATGCTCCCCACCACATATAAAATGACCAGTCCTATTGATCTTACATTGGCAAAGTCTCTTCTTTACATTTCCAAAATATCTACTTTTGTTTAACCCTTTTACCTCCTGCCTGAACTACTGCAATATCCCTCACAAACTGTTTCTCCAGTTCAAGTCCTTTTTATCCACTAATCAACCCTGCTGGCTGAATTAATTTTTCAAAAGCAAATCTTTTGTCTTACCACTGAACTATTTGGTTATGATGGCCACCTGAGCTCGACCAAATGCCTTAACTTAGCCTTATGGGCCACAATGATATGATCAAACTAAATATTCTAGCTTATACATACCTTATACCTCAATCAAACTAGATTTGTCATAGTTACCTACGCCATAATTCCCTGCTTTCTTTTGTCTGTTTCATACTTACGTAGAATTCCCTTCACTGCCATGATGCTCCTCTCTCTTCATCCCTTCATCCATTCCATTGACAAAATTCTACCAACTTTCATAGACCACCAAAAAGCCTGCTTCCTTAGTTTATTTTTCTTAAAGGGACATATCATTAATTTTTTTTTCTTGAAGCAGTGTGCTATTTTTTACTTTATTTAGGCACTTAAGTTATTCTGCATGGGGAATCACATCTCTTCTCTGCTCATCTTCTCTGCAATAACCAATGCCAATATATCAATAAACTCTTTGAGTCATGCACTGAGTTAGACACTAGAAACAAAAATAGGGGAATAAGATTTAATAATTATGTCTAGATTCTAAGGTTCTTGATGACAGAATTTTTGTACTTGTGCATTTGTTTCCAATGTACCATCTAATGTTCTGCTTTGAATCTAGTCAGTACTCAGTATATATTTGTGAAGTTGAATTCATTTCCAACAAATACTAAGTACTCTCCTGGGAAAAAAGTATTTGCCACCCAATAAAAGATTTTCCATAATTGGGAAAACAATTACATCCTTTAATAGCTTTCTGGGAACAAGTGGAAAGTTAGATGGACCACTGATTATACCATCCAGTGTGATGGTACTATTGGGCCAGATCTTGCCTCACTAAGATACTGAGTTCCAGGTATATTGGATTGCTTCAAATAATAAATTCCATGTGGCCAAAGCTTCCAAGATTGACGGTTTGGTCCGGTAAAGATGTTTATTTCTTCACATCACAGAAATCTGTTTCTTGTACCCTCCTGCGAGTTGACATAGAATACTTTAGGTTGGTATCAAGAATTAAATATGTATCTATTCAATATATCTGGGAGACACACATGTCCTGTTAGACCTTACACAACCTTAAAATGTATGTCATGAAGTCTACATAGCATTACTGATAGCCTAGATATAATGATACCTTTCCACATTATAAGATTAGGCAAACCTTGCATTTACTCTTAACATGCCTACATTGCTGCCCTTCAGGGGAAATAGAATGGAAAGATACAATAAGGCAACAACAGAAATAAAAGAAAGTAAAAATGGTCACTGGTGTTAAGCAAAACCAATATTACAACAAAAAAATCTTGATAATATTTATTAATAACAAAAAAAAATTCAAGCAGCAAAAAATAAAGTAAGTTCTAGTAGCTCACTGCTTAACGAGCAAACAACGCCACAGTGCCTGGAACCTGCTGATATAAGAGCTCCTTGTTTTGAGCCCAGCTCCTCCCATATGCTCTCTCTAAATACGAGTAACACACATGTCCTCCAGGAAAAATACTCATTAAGGCATGCTCATCACTGCTCATTTCTGAAATTCAGTTCAGAAGCATGAGTACCAAAATGAAAAGACAGTCTCAGAGAAGGAAAGAGAGAAATAGCACTCTCTTTCTGTAGAAGAACAGAAACCCAAAAACCTAGGATATGAAATCTGTATTTCTGGAGAGAACTGTTGGCATAATATGGATGCAATATTCCAACGGGGTGAGAAAAACACAGGACAGGCCTTTTGTTCATGGCATTCAGTCTCAAAATAAGATATAAGAGTTCTCAGACTAAAATGTAAACCTATTTGAGGTGCTCTGACAGAGGTGAACCTGTAGAAATTTTATCAGATTAAGTTATAGTCAAGAGTATTCTAAGTGAAGTGAAAACCTGCTGGTGTCCTTGGGTGGGAAGAGATATGTTCTGAAACAAAGAGACTGAATCAGAGAGAGGAGACAGAGAAAATAGGAAGGAAGAGAGAAGGGAGGGAGAGAACATAGAAAATGCTTTCTTCTTTACTAGCAATATTTAACTCACATTCAGATGTTTGAAGCTGGCAAAAATTTGGTGAAATGTGAACATCTATACTCATACTTTAAGATAAAATGAAATATGTACTTCAAATTAAAACTATATGCTGAGAGTCATGTGTAGAGACAAGCATACAACAAAATGAACTAGAATTTGTTGATTATTCAATATTTATATAATTTGAGTAGTTGCTAAAATATTTTTTTCCAATTTTCAAGTAAATCAATTATTTTACTTTTACCAACAGACTATATTTCACATCTTATAGATCATTACATTATAAAATAATAGCTAACTGTGAATAATTACTGCATTTATTGACACTCTCTCAATTCCTTATATTAGGACCACCATCCAGTTCAAATTATGGCTTTATTTTCCCTTCTCTGTATACAGTTAATACCTTTAAATGCTTATGTAAGAATACTAGGAAATGATTAAGTCTATCTTCTTGGTTAGAACAGGTTGAAAGAGCAGCTTTTGGGGGGAATATTCAAATTTATCAGATGCTTTTAGCCAACTGCCCCCAGGCCCTACATTGTTTTCAATTTCAAATTAAGAAAAATTTTTCTCCGAAGGGCTCTGAATCACTTTAATGTTGACTCTTGTACTACTCTACTTCACCTTCAAATGTAGTCAGTAAATTCAGCTTTACTACAATACTATAAAAATGTAAAAGAACCATAATAGCATCTAAAAAAGAGCTGTTGGCACTATATTAGTTTAGAGAAAACCCTAAACTGAATACCAATGCAAAATTTAATGATAATTCGCCTAGTTGCCAAAAGAATTACAATAATTATTTTGCCATAATGTGTAAGTTATCTTAAAGGCATCTGAGAATATTACTGTGTAGAATTCAAAATAAGTCCCCCAAGTGTCATTGTTCTCATGGATTTCTTTCAGTATAATAAATCATCGTACTACCTACACCGGAACACTGCCCTACTATTAGAGGATCACTTTCTGACTAAGAAAACGTTGTGGAGAGGTTATTCTGCTTCTTTTAGTCAGTCAGCCTCCTTGACTGGCATCCAACACAGATCCACTTCTCCCCAAATTCCACTTTACAGTGGATATCATGATCATGAGGTTCCAGTAAAACATTTAAATAGACTCAATGTTGTTTTACTTCCCTTTTCTTTTATAACCACGACCAAGTTTTTTAGCGTTGAAAAGTAAACCAAGATCAAATGTAGACATGTTGTTTGAAACTAGCAAAGATGACATACTTCAGTGCCAGACAAAAGCCCTGATTTTAAGAGCAGGTTTTTGCCTTCCCCGAAATGCCTAGCTCAGTCAGAGTATTTCTACGCCTGCAGACATTGGCATGTTTCACAGTTAAGATTATGACACACCAACTTATTCTGAAATTTTTAAGTCTTTCACTGCACACGTTTCAAGTGTTTCCTGACTATCACTGATAATTGAGCAATTAACTTAAAATTACCAAAATCTGCTGTGATGGCACAATATGTAGTCAGCAACATGAAAGAATAAAAACAGAGGAACTTAGTCCAGTGAAAAAAGGCATTAAGGGTAAAAATAGGCCTTAATAATAATAATAGTACTGAGTAAGTTTTAATGGTCCCAGGTTCCAGTGGTTTAATGTTGCCAGTAAAATGGTTTAATGGAACAAGTACAGAGTATTACAAACTTTTTAGAGCAGTTTGTTCTGGTGAAACAAAAAAGAAGCTTCATTCTAACTGATCTTGTGTAATATTCAGGGATTGGTCCAAAAAATAAGTGTGTGAGTTTCACTAGACAACAATCACAAAACAATTAGGTGAAAAATCCTGACAGGCAGATTCTTAAGAAATATGAGCTTGCAAAAAAACATAAAAGTCAAGTCTTCCTTTAAGTGTAAGACAGACAAAATAAAACCTCTAGGGTTAAAGATGACCTCAAGAAGTTGTCAGGCTATTTGACTACATTTGCAAATCAAAAATTAAGACACATGGCTTGACATCAAGAGAGAAAGGTAAAATTCAGTTCTACTGGAAAAACCAGAATACCTCTGCACTGTTCATCCACAAGGGTCTTTCTTAAACAGGCTTTTCTAGCTAAAACCATAGTGTGAATGTGAAAAGTAGCTTTTTAGTGCTTAAATATAGCCAGTGAAGCATATTCCATAAACCTAAATCCTACCTTATTTCTGCAGCAGGCCCCCTTAAAGGTTTGCAAGAAAAAAACAATTTTGAAAGTCAGAGAGGGAAGGAAGATTCAAACTATAGCAAATAAATGACTCTCTTTAAAAAATTATTTTTCTCAAAATTCAATAAATATTGCTCCAAAACACAACTAAGAGATTAAAAATAGGCCAGGCTACACTTTCAGGTACAAATTAAAAACAGAAAGTGAAGTGAGCAGAAACAACAAGTATCTAAGGACACTGGTATATAAAACTTTAAAAGCTTAAAATGTAATAGATATACACATTCAGATTAGCAAACTGCTTTCAATTAAAGTAGATTTCTAGCCACAGTTCACAAATGTATAGTAGCTGTGTGTATTAATGTAGATACTTCAAATGTCAGTATATCTCTAATTAACATGAGCACACAACTGTAAAACTGAGAAGGCACAATTTTAAATTCCTTACATTCCCCGCATTAATGCTTTCATGGGGCAGCTCCCGTTGTCATGGAAAATGGCATTCAAGCCCTATTTGTGGATTTTCACAGCTCATCTTTTTTATTTACCTGCTTTATGTCAAGATTAGCCTAGAATAATATTTTTTAAAGATAATGCACTTAGACCTACTTCTCCTTAAAATCATGGATGTTTTTACTGAAGGAGCTTTGTACTGGGTTATGCTCAGTTTGAAATAAATTTCTTTCCATTTAAAAATACCACAGAGATAAATTTGTGAATTGTTTTGTTTTGTTTCCTAAAAATTTATGTAATTCAAAATTTTCAGCTGAAGTATGATTGTGGCAGTTTTGGAACAGGGAGATAGGCAAATGTCAGGGAGGAGCAAATGATTCAAGAATGTAAGAAAATGAACTGGTAGAATGCTCTCACAATCTCCTCCTTGACTTACTATACTTCAACTTTTCAGAAATATTTGTATAGCAATCAAGTGGAGACTGAGATAATGATCAAAAAAACAACATAAGAACAAAAATGCTCTCTGAGAGAGGACAGCTTGATAGTTATGGAAAGAGCGCTAAAAGGTTAAGTCCTACTACTTTGCGAAAATGAGAATAATTCCTACTAACATCACAGAGTTTTTATAAAATTAAGCCAATCTAATGTCTGCAGAAACAAGTGTTACATCAAATTAAAATATTGTTGCTATTATTATTGCCTCAAATGTAGGCTAAGCAATAATCACTTTTTATGCCAGACAGTAAATACTTTATGTAGCTTTTTTAGGAGAAAGATTGGAATTAGAAACCATGAGCAGAGATAGAATTTTATAAAAAGGAATTCGTTTTCAAATTACTAAAAGGGTTGAGTAACCTGAAAAAGCAGGTTATCAAATGACCTATTTCAGTTTTGTTTTGTTTTTAACCAATCATATTTACCCTGGTAAAATTGAATGGTCAGAATTTCATAACTATTTTTTAATTAGAGATAAAAAAAACTATATATGGTATATTAACATGTAAAACAAGGTCTTATTACACAATGCCTACTTTGGGAAAAGAAAAGGGTAGTTTTATTTTTTTAATTTAAAATTTTTATTTTTAATTTATTGTGCTGTACAAAAGTAGTTTTATTTTTTAAAGAGAGGGAAAACAAACTATAGAAAGACACTTTCAGCTTCTGAAAAGATAACCATTTTCCTTCACAGAGTTTTCCTCTCCTGACCTAGGTAGTAGATGTGAGTAGGTAAGATTCCAATCGGTTCTCACACACCCTTGGTGTGGCCCATTCATTATGGATGTGCAAAACAATATCCCACCTTCCTTATCTCATAGACTGGCTTCTGCACACCTTACCAAGAAACCTTCCCACGGCCATACAGTATAACTTTCTGCTTTAGATCATGTAGCAAATAAGCAATTCTAGGACACGGAACTTAAAGTTCCTGAAAGAAGCCATTGTCAATGATCCTATTTGCTTGTTCTTAAGCCAGACTAACTAAATATTTTTATTGTTTTAGCTGCCTCATAATTCAGTGTAAGGGGTAGACAGTTTACACAATAATTGAAAAAAACGGAAACTCAAACATTCTAGATGCCATGTTAGTTTTATCTGACTTGTCTTAGTCATAGTACCCTGCTAAACATTTATAACAATAAGGTTCCAGAGTCAGAAGATGGCCCTAACAAAGCTTGAGACCACTGACCAAAGAAACAACAAAGCCCATACCCTGAACTAACAAATGGAAATTCTCAAGGCTGGAAATACAATTACCTTAGGTCTATATGATTAGCATTACTTTTGCTTAAGTGATCAAGAGAAAAATCTAAAGTTGAACTCTAGAAATAACCATATGAAAACTACACCCACAGTGAACCCTCTTCTATTTCTAGCATCATTTTCTTAGATAACAAGAAAAATCTCAGCTATTTGGATCACCTCCATTCAAAGTAGTCTATGTATGATGGGGTGGGGCGAGATGAGTAAAGAATTCAGAAAACAGAGCCTTAGGTAAGGACAAACATAAATTATATTTCAATGAAGGTCATCTTGGTTGAAACAATAGTAATTATCTTATATTTTTCATTTTAAAATTTAATCATATTAAAAACTTACTAAAAGGGAATGATTGAATAATGAGAAGAGAGAAAGGAGGTAAAAGAAAAGATAAAGCAACTAAGATAAGATTAGGACAGCTCAAAATTATTTCCCTTCACTCAAATTTCTAGGAGGATAAGCTTGGCTCCTTGGAATCATCCTTTCTCTGGAGAGCCCTTCAAAGGTACTTTACATTTCTTTCTCCATCTTCTTTGCCTCCTAATCTTCACTATGATACCTTGCACAAATTAAAAGCTTAGATTTAATCCAAATGAATCATGTAGTTTAATATTTTGTGTTTTACATAAGAATTAACTCTTCAAAATAAAATGTGAATTGATAGCTTCAAAAAATAACATCTTATTGTTAAAACATTAAAAATTTACAAATTGCATTAAACTATATTAAACCTTCACATTAATTATTTTTAAGTTCTTTCTAAATACCAGTACCAATCAATACTACTACAAAAAGAAAGGTAGAGCTGGTTTTAAATAATTTTTCACTGCTCTCTGCTTAAATACTGAATAACTTAAAGTCTAATTTAGAACATTACTTTTTAAAAAATCCTTTCCTAAAAGTATATTCTCCAAAACTCCTTTACAGGAAGGAGTACATCAACAGAAAAAAAGTTTCTATGTCTATGTTACTATCAAATGTAAAACAGCCCTATAAATGCCTATGGTTTACAACATGATACACATATAAATGTATGTTAGACTGTACTTAAACACAGTCTGCTTTTTTAATGAATATTTCTAATACCTGCCACATACTTTAAACTATTCTATATTGATAAATATATATCAATTGAAAGTACTCTAATTAATCATTAATGTTCACTCAATCTTTTTCTTGAAATTTTTCTTCTTTTCTGAGAAAAAGTAACTGTATTCTCAAAAATGCTATTTAAAATATAATATTGTTTCAGGGGATGGTGAAAAAATCAGTAATACCCCAAATTTTATATACATTATACATTCACTAAATGAATCTTTGGTTCCTTAGTACATAATCTCCTCCTGTAATGACAGCTCTTTGAATTCTGTATCGTCTCACATCTTTTCTGTGAGCACAGGCACACAGCACTTTTCAAGTCCAGAAACTCAGAAGAGTGTTAAGAATTTACCAGTGTAAATTATTAATGTGTATATAGACAAACACCTTTAAGGTAATTCATTCCTACAATTGAGCCCCATCTTCAAAAAAGAAGATATTTATTCTCATAGCTTATTGTGATGGGCCCTGCCATTATGTTATTTCACTGGAAATCACAACAAACTGAGGCTTTTCACCAGCTGATATTTTTTCTACACTCCTAAGAAAACACACACAAAAAACATGAATAACATTTTTAAAAAAAAACTAATAAAAATTTACACACAAAAGGAGTCAAGAACTTGCTACAAACTATAACTTTCATTACACAATGAGAAGAGTAATAGATAAACCAATACTTACAAATACGCAAAATAATCAGCCCCAGCACCCAGAAATCACTGGTAAATTGCCTTTAAATTCATGAAAGTGACCTGAAAATTTAGACAGAAAATGAAATGAAAAGGGTTGAGTAAATTGCCCTTATATGCTTTATTAAAGAAGTATAGATTCTGGCTACAAAACATACTATTTTTCACTCAGGCAGTTGTCCCCATCTACTCTAACAACTTTTTCTAAGATGACAATTACAAAAGAGAAAATTATTACATTGTTCTGCTAAGAATACACTAGCTTTATCCATTATAACTTTTAAAAAAAATTTGTCAGTAATAAAGTTAGTATGTAAAAGTGTAAGTAAAACAAAAGGAAAAAAAATTAAGAAAGGCAATAAAGACTTACAAGTTACATTTGGAAAACATTTAGTTTATGTCTACAAGTTAAAATGAATTAGCTTCACAAAACAATACCTTGGATGTGTTCAACAAGAATACCTTGTAGGTAGAATAAATATGAAAGAGTATAGTTTTTGTTCTACCTAAAGTGAGGAACCCATTTCGACTCTTAGGTTATACACAATGCACTCTATATGAGCCACAATTCTATCCAAAATTATTTTGCTTGCACACACTTTCGTTCTGGCTGAAGAGGTAACAGATGCAACTCCAACACACAGAGCTAGCCTTGTAAAAAGTTTAACTAGCACAATGAGTCACTTTATGCTTCTAAATATCTATGGTTTCCTCTCTCCAGAACCCCCATGCATTAGAAGGTAGTTTATTTTTATTGTTTGGTCTAAATACAGCACATTTTTAGTTTCATGAAAACAAAGAAACTTTGTTGCAAAGGCTGTATTCTTTCCCAAATGTGAGGATGGCTTTAAGTAGTGTTCAATTGGAAATAATAATGGCGCTTAGGTTCCTAATTTAGGTCAGAAACTTTCCTAGATTCTGAGGATTGGTTTGATTCAATCCTCACTTAAAAATAAAAAATATGGCCAATAAACATCAAGTTTAGTTAACCTAGTGAGCTAACTAGTTTTAAATAAAATTTATTCTGAAAAAAAAATTTTTTTGATCAACATTGTTTGTAGGAATCACTACTCCTTATGTTGCACTTACAGCACAAATGCCCATGATAAATTAGGTATCGACACCTGAATAAAGTTGAAATATGAAATAAATACCTAAATTAGCCCTTCCTAAGCTTCTATAATATGCTTTTGCCTACATGACCCAGATATAATAATTTATTGTATTTATGAGTCAGGCTTGATAGATAATGAATTTGTCCTGAACATTTGAACAGCTTTAAGTATCAATGGCTAATATACCTATTAGATTTCTTTACCAGACCTCCTTTTTGTAGGGAATGATGCCTCAGGCCTTCCCCAGTCCAGTTTCCAGCAACTTTGTAATGCCTATTTCCACAGAGGTGAGAAGTACTGGAGAGTCTGGCCAGGGAAAGATAGCTCTGTCATTTAATTTTGATATTATACCCTTTTTCTCCTCATGAGTTTCTGATGTCTTAGGATGCAAGAGAACAATTTTATCTGGGACGTCACACAACCTTATGTGGGCACACTGTGTACTATCCAAAGCCAGCAAAGAATACTGGTTCTGTTATAAGCTTTTCTCATATTTTATCCTACCTGGAATTATAAATTATAGCTTTGAAGTTATCCACAAAATAAATCTATAGAAAAATGCCAAATATATATATATATATATATATATATATATATATATATATATATATATATATATATTCCAAGCCTAAACTTTGAAAGAATCCAAAAGGGTTTCTAAGTACTTGTACAATTTTTAAATAATTACACCTTGTGTTTCTAGCAAATATTTTTTGAATGCATGAATTGAAATTATATGACATACATAATATATCCCATTCCTTCATTTGCATTTACATGGTGGGGGATAAAATAAAATGCACCCAGAAAATACTGGATTCTTTAAGAGTTAAGATCTCTAACTCTGAAAATATTTTAAGTTTGGAACACATCAAATTCCAGACATTTGGGGCAAATAAAATATGCTTTAATATGAAGTCAATAAAACTCATTTGTCACATAAATGCAGTCTGGTTACATATGTTAAAAGTAACTCTGAATCTCATTACCAATTGATATTACACTATTAGTAAATTTTGTAGCAAGCAATTTAAAAAGTATAAGCTACTAAAATCACAGAGTTCATTATTATAATGAAGAGAAAAAGAATTTAATATATATTTCCTCCTGCAGAGAATAAATAAGCAACATATTATGATGGACAAAGAATGAAGAATTAACTCACAAGAATTAACATACAACTTGAAGTAAGTTTCTCCTTTGAGAACTAAAAAAGTGTAGGCTGAAGAAGAGATTTCTAAAACAAAAGTGGCCACTTTGGTCCTGAGGGCAGCACAAAAGTAAGAAGACAGAGAAAAAAAATGCCAAAGTAAATCACCATCTGCCCTAGAAATTCACAATCTGTTTAGCAAAATACATCCTAAGAGCACCCAGTCACCATAGATAGTTCCACTCCTCTTTGCTCAATCATTTGTTCTGCAAGTAGTTAGAGTTTGCACTGAATAGTCTGAACACAAACATTATTTTAAATAAATAAAATCATCATGTTGTACACCTAAAACTAATACAATTTTATGTGTCAATTATATCTAAATTTAAAAATAAATAAGTTAATAAATAAATAACCATGACTTTCCCTTCAAGGATTTTTCGATCAATAATCCAATCTAGGTCACAGACTACTATATCTAACCATAGTGGTGACATGCTTCTGATTATTTGACCATCAAATTTTTGCACATCCTTAGTTTACTAAAGAAAAAATGCACTGCTACAAACACTTCAATGCAAAAATTCACAAAATATCTAAAGGAAACGTACAAGTAAAGAAATACAAATGCCAGCTTGACGCTTGACCAGGTGGTGGCGCAGTAGATAAAGCGTCGAACTGGGATGTGAAGGACCCAGGTTCAAGACCCCAAGGTCACCAGCTTGAGCCCAAGGTAGTTGGCTCGAGGAAAGAGTCACTCAGTCTGCTGTAGCACCTCCCCCCACCCCATCCCACCCCCCGTCAAGGCACATATGAGAAATCAATCAATGAACAACTAAGGAACCACAATGAAGAATTGATGTTTCTCATCTCTCTCCCTTCCTGTCTGTCTGTCCCTATCTGTTCCTCTCTCTGACTCTCTGTCTCTGCCATACACACAAAAAAATACAAGTGTCCAAAAACATAAAATATATAATCTCCCTAATAATCAAAGAAATGTAAATAAAATATTTTCACCTATAATATTGGAAAAATACTATATAAACTGGTCAAAAACTATACAGTATTGGTGAAGGTATGGAAAAATAAACACTTTTATGTATCATTCATGAGATTATAAACTGGGCATACCTGTGTGTGTGTGTGTGTGTGTGTGTGTGTGTGTGTGTGTGTGTGTGTGTGTCGCAGAGACAGAGAGAGTAACAGATAAAAACAGACAGACAGGAAGAGAGAGAGATGAGAAGCATCAATTCTTTATTGTGGCATCTTAGTTGTTCCTTGACTGCTTTCTCATATGTGCCTTGACCGAGAGCTACAGCAGAGAGAGTGACTCCTTGCTCAAGCCAGCAACCTTGGGTTCAAGTCCGTGACCTTGGGCTTCAAGGCAGTGACCTTTGGGCTCAAGTCAGCGACCAGGGGGTCACATCTATGATCTCACACTCAAACCAGCAACCCCACAGTCCAGCTGATGACCCGCACTCAAGCTGGTGAGCCCGCACTCAAGCTGGTGAGCCCGCGCTCAAGCCAGATGAGTTTGTGCTCAAGCCAGCAACCTCAGGGTTTTAAACCTGGGTCCTCTGCATCCCAGTTCAACACTCTATATTGTGCCACCACCTGGTCAAGCTTGTATAATTTTTCTTAATGGTAATTTGACAATGTGTTAAAAACAGATATTTTTATTAAGTGAGAGGTGGGGAGGCAGAGACAGATTCCCACCCCAACCAGGATTCACATGGCAAGCCCTCTAAGGGCCATGCTCTGCCCTTCTTCTCTGTTGCTTGGTAATAAGCTGTTTTGGTGCCTGAGGTGAGGCCACAGAGCCATCCTCAGCACCTGGGGCCAACCTGCTCAAACTGAGCCATGACAGCGGGAGGAAAAGAGAGAGAGGAGAGGAAGAGAGAGAATGGGTGGAGAAGCAGATGGTTGCCTCTCCAGTGTGCCCTGACCAGGAATCAAACCCAGGACTTCCACATGCTGTGCCAATGCTCTACTGCTGAGCCAACCGGCAGGGCTGCCTATATTTCTTAACATAAAATTATGGCCACAATATATTGTTGAATAAAAAAGCAACATGCATAATAAGAACCAACCAATTTACAGAAATCAAATGTGTATACACACACCCATTTCACAAAGTAAAATACAATTTAACAAAAATGTTAACATTGAGTGAGATGTAGACTTATTTTTACTTATCATTATAAGTTGTTACGAAGATTTTTTTATACTTAATATGTCTAGTTTGTTCCAAAACAATAAAGCTATTTCCAAAATTTAGCATACCACTTATACATTTAAAAGTAGTCACCCAAATCCTGGCAAACTTGCTATTCATATGGCAGCAAAAGCCAAATACATATTAATATTAGTTACAAAGAGAAAAACCTCCAAATTATAAGGCAACTTCAAACAAATATCTTGACATCAAATGAAGAAACCATAAACATTTTCACAAAAGCATGTCCCACTCTCCCAAAAATAGGTAATAGATCAAAGATAAACAGCAAATAAAAACACTGCCACCTCCCTGTATAATTAGACTTTAAAAGCTTTCAAGCTAAATTTTTAAATCCTGCTTAAAGCTGTCTCTAAGCCACAACCATTTCTTTTTTTAGCCCCATCCCTTTTTTTATAATTTGCTTTAACAAGAAGGTTCAAGTACCAAATGGGTGGTTGGATTAATATATACAGAATTTCAATTTATTATAAAAAAATGAAATATAAAAGGACTGATACCAAGCTAATGCCCAAATTTTTTAAAATGCAATTGCTAATAATTAAGGACATCACAATAGTGAATGGAAAAACTAGGGTTTAGTTCTTGATATTTATATCTTGAAAAAAAGTAAGAGTTTTTCTGAGGTATAAAGGAAGATAACTTAAGATGCTACCTAGTTCAACACTTTGCTTTCCTGGAACAATCACTTATTTCCTCAAAGAAAGAGAAATTTCCCTTATTTTAAAGATCTCCAAATATAGTTATTAAAGACTACTCATACTTGCCTGTTTGTTTATTCTATGCTGTTCACCCTGCATATTCAATATTATTTCAGTATTTAGGACTACCATTTCAAAGGAACATTGACAAGTATGCAGAAGAGATTTGCTAAAATATCTTATAGGCACTATTAAAATGGCAAGTTTAATGGTTAATTGGAATAAACTTTAGAAATCATCAAGCTCTTTTGTCTCAGAATTCCTTTACATTTCTAAAATGTAAGAGTGCCAAAGAGTTGTGCTTAAATTTATCAATATTTATTATATTAGAAACTAAAGCTAAGAAAAGAATTAAGTTTTATTAATTCATTTAAAATAAAATATATGATTAAATAATAATCATTTACATGGTAACATAAATAGCATTTAAAATATAAGCATATTTCCCAAAACAAAAGAATTTGAAGATGGGCACTGTTTTGCATTTTTACAAATCTCTTAAATACCTTGTTTAATAAAAGCTGGATTTTCATAGGTGTTACTGAATTAAATTTGTGTTGATTTGTTGGGAGTATGTGAAAAAATATTTATCTTCACACAGATATGAAGTTAGAAAGCGGCAGAGTATTTTAATAGCTTTTCTACATAATTGTGGCTATTCTTCTTTGATACTATATCAAAATTTGACAAGTAATGGTTTCTCAAAGGTTAATTGCAATATGTAATCTGAATATCAATGAAGTTATATTGTTACTTTAAAACCCACTGGTCTTTAAATGCATCTTTTACCTGTGCCTGATTTTGTAACATGCATTGTTTCATTTGGGTAATATTGGTTCACTGTGTTACATAGAACTTTGAAATGTTGATATATTTTATTATTCAATATTTTTAAAAATCAAGTTTGTTAATATCACCACTAATCTTATCAGAAAAGCTTTTAAGTATTAGGAAGCCATTAAGCTCATGGTGGTAGATATAAGTTTTCCAAACAATTTTTTTCTTGAAAGCTCAAATTTTATTAATGACAACAGTGTCAGTTGCTTTCCTTACAATGGCACAGACACTTTGCTCTTTTCTTAGACTAGCATCCATGTCTGAATAATCATTGTATATCTGTATAATCATTGTATGTCTGTAGTCATTCTTCCAAGTAAAGATGATGTTCTCTCCAAAAAAAAAAAAGGAAGCAGTTAGCTCAGCTTGCAATTCAATCACACAAGTGATTTTCATCAGGATAACCATTGTACTTAGGTATGTAGCATAAGTGCTTTATACATACTTCCCATTTTATCACGGAGTATTAAAAGGTGTATTTATGGGTCAAGAATTACTAAAATCAATTATTTTACTGTTTCATCTACAACATTATTAAGTGAAACTGGCTTTTTTCCCCTTGTGAGTGGTGATGAGTTAAAAAAACTTCAGTGACTATTAATATAATTTGGTACTACTGCAATGATTTATGTAAAGCACCAGCAGAGCTGCCCAAAATCACTCTGTATCCTCAGTGTGAATGTCCACACTGCAAAATAGGAAAATAGCATCTTTGTATTATTGACTTTTCAGACCCCTTGAAAGAGTGTCAGGGGTCCCCATGTGTTCACCGACCACATTTTGGTAACTGCTTATGTGCTCTGATCATTCATTTTGCAGCTAAAGAAACTGTTTAGTTTAACATTTTTAAGCCAACAAAGAAGAGGTAATATCTAGCACAGTGAGTGTAATATGGTAAATACTGATTGAAAGTTTAGTTTCTCTCTCTACTTTCCAAAAGAAAAAACAATACTAGAGATTAGGAATCACAAGGTGATAGATTTTAGCTCGGTCCAGACAAATTTTTAAAAGCAATGGAATAAGGAACCTCACAACATAGAGATCTGTAACTGGAACAGTCAAAGTTAAGGCTGGTGACTCTTTGCCAGGGATGTTGTAGGAAGAATTCTTCACTGAGGTGAAAATTGTACCAAAATTTGGCTGATTATGTAATTACCTAGAAAACTTAAATAAAATTCAAATCTCTAGGCCCCACCCCAAACCTACTAAACCATATCTTCTTGAGCACACCAGGAGTTTCCATGTTTTAAATGCTCCACAGGTGATTATTTAAGCCAGCCCAGCTTTAGATGGTGTTCAAGAACTGCTATACCAGTTATCTCTAAAGTCCCTACCACTCTAAGATGCTACAATTTTATATTTTATTAACACTCACTGGGAAGTATACCCTTACACTTTAATGTAACACTCCTAAACCTTCTTTGACACATTATAGATGGCCAGGATGAAGGCATTTCTGGGTGAGAGGAGGAATGTTGCATTTCTTAAGCCCACCAATTCACCTCTGCCCTCGTGTGTAGCAGAATGATACATCAGAAATAAAATTGCATAAGTTTGACGCATTTTCACAACCGCCAACATTTTACTGCTCTCCTGAAATAACAATTCAAGAAGATCTATCAATCAATAAAAATGGTCAGCATAAAAATAGTGTCTACATGAAAAATAAGTGCGATTATTTAGAAAATGGCATGTCTTCTACTTTACAAAGGTAACTTATTGTAATGAGCGTGACCAAAATATAGACTTAACTTCCAAAAACTATTTACAAAATCACCATGTGACTAAATCTCCAAAATTCTTGTATTTTGAAGGGGGTGTTGACTACAGAAAAATTCCATATACTTCTTTACACTTTACACAACATAAAGCAGCAAGAAGACCACTTGATCAGAATCAAACAAAAATTCACTAATAGGTCAAAAAGAAATTTGGAATTGTTTCATAACTTTTCATGTAATAAACTTGTTTTCTTTTATCTCTTCCTTCTATCTTTGCTTTTCTTAGCAAAATATAGTTCTTTGAAATAAGACCTATTGTTATGTTTTTTAATATATTTTTTTTTCTTCCAGTCTGTCTGATCTCAGGTATATATGGTATCAGTTTAATAACAACAGTTCAGGGAAGATCTTGTTTAAGTAGGACTGGAGATAATATTGATTATCAAAACATAATCCTCAGACTTCTTATATCAGAACTACCTGAGGTGCTTATTAAAACAATTTTTTAAACACTGTTAGCCCTGACCATACAGCTCAATTGGTTAGAGTATTGTCCCAAAATGCAAAGGTTGCCAATTCAATCGCTGGTCAGAGCACATACAGAAACAGATAGATGTTTGTGTGTGTGTCTCTCTCCCTTCTTTTCTCTCTAGAATAAAAATAATGTTTAAAAAAACTGACACTCAACCTATTTTAAAAAAAAGGAAAGAAAAAAAATTAAAAATAAGACTGTTAGGTCCCACCCATACCTATTGATTTGGCAATTTTGAAAGTATGGCTTCAAAATCTATTTTAAAGCATAGCCCCCAAGTAATTCCTATGCACACTAAAATTCAGTAACTGCTGGGTCAAAGGGCAACTGTGTTAAATGTCGGTAAGCTCACAAAAACTTTTGTGCAATATGAAAATTTTATAACTCTATAAAATGTCTTACCGAAATATTCTCAATGATTTTGCAATTCCAATTTTTAAAAAAGAAAATATTTTGGTAAATGTAAGGAAGAATTAGAAAGTAGACATGGAATTTAACTTAAAAATTAAGTCTTAGTTATTTCAGGGTGTTGGGTTTTTTGTTGTTTTTTTTTATTTGAGACCAATACAAGCATTCAGCGGCAATTCAATTAACATTTCTGAGAGCCCAGGGGGTACACAGCAGGAATGAGGATCTCTCAGGGATAGAGAACAGTGAAGCACAATCCCAGATCTCCAACTACTGACAATTTGGATTTATTGTAAGTAAATATTCTAGTTTTAACATTTGCAGTGCATTATCATACTATCATACCCAAAAAGAGGAGAGGATTCCATCTCTGCTGCATTTTCTCTCCCTAAGTCTTGCTCACAAAATAAAGTGGAAGCACATTTAAAGAGCACTCATTTAACAGAAGCTCGCAAATAAGTACTTGTTTTTTAAAACCCATTTTTTTTAAATCAGTCTACTATTTTCTGTAGGGTAAACTGACAAATGAGGCAGGGCTGTTTTGTACTTGTTCCAGGTAGTTAAATCAAAATAAATTTAAAGATATCTAAAGAGGGTCCATTTTGATTCTCATTTTAAGAAACATTTTTTTACCACTCTCAGTACCACTCCCTCTTAACCATAAATAATGACTTCAGTAATGGAGCTCTGTAATTTAAAGTATCAGGCAAATAACACCAAGTAACTCAGATGGGTTGTCACCGCCTATTGTGCAAATATGTACTTAGGATGAGATTATAAAAATAACAGCTGCATTATCAACTGGATTCAGACCAGAATAACTTACGTGAATGCACAGTCAACATAGTCTGAACTTGACTACGTAAAATGTATGTAACACTTTATATTTTTTAAGCACTTCGTAATTTCTGATAGAAATGCAAAGGGGCAGGTACTAAAAGAAGAAAGAGGGGAAAAAGACTTGGTGACTAAGAGCTAATTATCTAAGAGTCCCAGTTCCTAGAGTAAATCATAGTTACACATCATTTACTGAATGTTAGTTCTGTGCCGGCCTCTGTTAAGCACTGAAAGAAAAAAAAAATGAATGAAGTAGAATTGGTAACTTCAAGGAAATCACAGCCAAAGAGAGAAGAAAAATAAGTACAGCTTTATGTAAAATATGTTAGGTGAAGAAAACAGATTCTAAAACTACAGAATCTCATTTCCTGAAATAAAGAATATGCATGGAAAATATGTATATTACCATTTACCTCCCAAGATTTTTGTAAGGATTGGGGATATGAAAATGCTTCCTAGATGGGTTTTCCTTCCATAAATGTAATTCCTTTTTTGCCTTTTCCCTGATACTCTGTCTAAATGTGCCCAAGTCACAATTTACATAGATGACCTGGTAGCTAATGTAACCACCCACTTTTTAAAGAAGAATGTCTTAAGGGCATAGGACCCTAGAGCTGTGTCCTTGAGAATGCTACCCCATCATCACACTCAATAACTTCACACTGCATATCCACAGAGAACTCAGTCATACATCCTTCCCAGACTTAATAAGGCCCTGTGCTCACTCTCAAAACACAGAAACAAATTAAGAGAACCATGTAGAGAAATCTTACTTATTCTATGGAGATTTGTGTATTTGTCTTAACAATTTAAAGATTTCACTGTCAAGTCTAGATAAGATCTGGCCTGGCATCTCTCAGAGATGGCCTAACTTCCTAAGGGAAAATATCAGGAAAAGCAGAATGAGTTGCTTCTAGACTTGCAGAGAAGGAAAAAGACACATAACTCACTTAGGACCACATGTCAAACAGGTGACACAGTTTTCACTTTAAGTCAGAGTTTCCAGTTAGTGTGCCTATGTCCATTCTATGATGGACATAAATGTCTCCCGTGACTTCCTCTGTAAAATGAGATACTTAGCATTCACTTTTCTTGTAATATGTCAGTTTTGCTACTTTGTTCTCCCACTTAACTCATTTGACAAAAAACACTTTGTAAAATGGAAAGGGGTTAAATTCTTGAATTTTAAATACATTTCTCCAGTGCCACCACTTTCCCATCTTCCTCAACTCTAATCAACCACAAATTCCTACATCTTCTTGTCCTGAAATTTTCCTAACTTCATCTCCTTTTTCTGATCCACAATGAGATTGAAGGAATGTTTTTTGGGGGGTGTGTGTGTGTGTGTGTGTGTGTGTGTGTGTGTGTGAACATAGAAAAAATACCCTGCTAGAAACTATGTAATTTTCATTTCCCTACATCAGTGATTTTCAATCAATGTGCCACAAGAATTTTTAAAATATACAATACCTGACTATTTAGTCAGGGGCACTAACATCTTTTTCCCTTAGATTGTCAAATTTAAAAAAAATGATAACAGCCAACACATCAATAGTATTGGGTGTGAATGCCTTGTCTTGAATCATAAATATATATATAGGTTACATAATATAATTGCACCTTATTGGTCACATTGCATAATAAGGTTGCATCTGATTATAATTCATTTTATTTTAAGTGGGAGGTGGATAAGCAGAGAGGCAGAGTCCCACATGCTCTCAGACAGGGACCCACCTAGCAGGCCCACCAGGGGCAATGCTTTACCCATCTGGAGTGTTCCTCTAATGCTTGGCAACTGAGCTATTTTAGTGCTTGAGGTGAGGCCATGGAGCCGTCCTCATTGCTGGGGGTCAACTTGCTCATTTGAGCCATGGCTTCAGGAGGATAACAGAGAGAGAGAGAGAGAAGGGAGAAGAATAGGGATGGAGAAGTAGATGGTCAGTCACTTCTCCTGTGTGTCCTGACCAGGAATTGAACCTGGGACTTCCACACACGAGGCCAACACTCTACTGATGAGCCAGCCAGCCAAGGCCTGATTGGTTAATTCTTGGTACCAGAAATCCCTTATATGCAAGTATGGGCACCTGATTTTTTTTTTATCAAAATTTGTAAATCAAAATTGTACTTCTTTTTTGTCAGATTGGCAAAAAGGTATTTTTGGGGGGTTTGCCATAGAATTTTAGTTCTTATTTATAAATGTCATGAGTTGAAAACCTCTACCCTGTATACTGCTCTAAGCAGCATTGGAACAAAAACCACTGCCTTTTTTAACATGAGGAATTGAAAGAAATGTACAGAGAGCTCTCCAATGCTCAAATCCAAGCCTTAAATTTCATCCCCATCAACTCTGTTTCTGCAGATTTCACAATTAAAAAAAAAAAAGAAGACTAGACATATTAAGCAAATTCTATAGGACTACCATCATTCAATTGATACTTACTTTCTCATTAAATCCTCATAATTACTCTGTGACAGGATTACTATCCTCACTTTAGAAATGAAAAAGAACTGAAACTTAATAGGATTAAATATTCACAAAGGTAATAAGTGGCAGGGTTGGCACTCAAATTCACAATCTCTGGTTTCAAAGATAGTGCACTTCCCATTTTTCATTTAAGTAGCATTCCTTAATAATTCAGATCCTAGCCTTTCAAAACTGACTGGTTCTGATGCTAAAGGAGCTCCTTTTAAAAGATTCTAAATCCTACCATTTCTGTACCCTGATCCCACTCCTGCCTTTCAACCAGCATACATCTCTAGGACAGGCACTATGCCAAGTCCACACATCAGCCTATAATTCAAAGCCTCCTTCTTGCATCTTCTATTTCAGAGTAGCTTCCCAGAATAATTTTGCTGGACAGAGTAGACTTTCTTCTAAGAAAAAAAAATTAAAATATTTACCATGTATCTCACATATACAATATGGAAACTTACAAAACATAAAGAGAAATATAGTAAGGTCAAGAATGTTACTTAATACATTAAAAATATAATTTAAATTTTGAGGTAATTTCAAAATTAAATATAGAACTTTAATTTCTTTCCAAGAATAGAATAATCTTAACAACTTTTAGGTTTATAATATATAAATATTTACAATATATAAAATATATAAAATATTATATATTTATAATATATAAATATTACAAAAATATAAAAATTAAAACAGTAATTGGCAAAAGAATAATAAGCAGATCAATGAACAACAGAAAATCTAGGAATAGATAACAGTGTACAAAAAAATTTAGTATGTGATATGTGACAGTTCAAGTAAATAATTGAAATTATAAACTATTCAATAAATGATGGAAATGTTAAGATATTTGGGGAAAATAACATTGAATCCCTACCTCACACTTTAAAATAAATTCCAAATGGATTTTAAGAGTTCCAACAAATAATTAAGAAAAAAAAAAAACCAGAAAAATAGGTCACTAAATTAATGAAATATTTACAAGTGAAAAAATGGAAAAAGCAAATAAGCTTAAAATGTGTTCAATTTCATAATTTTTAAAATGCTAATATAATAATTCATAAATCAATACAAAAAACGTGTAGCAAAGATTTAAAACATTCATGAGCATGAGAAATTAGGCACTCTCATTCACTACAATACAGCACAATCTTTCCGAATGGCAATTTGAGAATTCTGCATTCCCTATACCACTTATAAAAATAATTCAACAAAAAATAATAATTCAACAAAAGTGAAAAAGTGTAAGTAAAAAGTAAAAGATGCTCTTTCCCATACCTTTAAATTTTAAATGTACACATCCTTTGATACAAAAATTCTACTTCTATTTTGCATTAAGAAAATGACTGGACAAGTCGGTGAAGAAATGTACAAAGACGTTCACTGAACTATTGTTTGTACTCAATCTTAGCCAAAAGGCAGAGAAGCGATGGAGTATTGCTTATAATAGCAAGTTGCAGGAAACAACGAAAGATTCATCAATATTATAATAAGTAAGATACAACCTTAAAATAGAATATAGGACAGTCATTATAACTGTGGTATGTATCCACTTTTATGAACAAGAAAGATATCCACAGCCTATAGCTACTGGGGGGAAGGGGAGGGTTAAAGAAGCATATATATATATATATATTTCCATTAATATAAAGGCATAAATTATTATGTGAGTATATATACATATGAACACAAAAAATGACATATAGCAAAATGTTATTATGATGGATAGATATAAAAGTTTCCATTCTTACATAGTCATAGAAAAATTCTAGGATACTCAGAAAACTCTTCATAGTGATATGAAGATTTTCATTTTACACATTTCCATATTTAAAGTTTGGACATGAGCATAATTACTTTTATAATTTAGAATGCAAAAAAAATAAAATAAAATGCAGTAACAATAATAATGTGAAGCAATCTACACCTCAAAATGAGGAAAATTTTAAGTAAAATATAATTCATTCACTAGGTATAACACTATATTACATGGTTATTAAAATATTTTTAATTCTGTGTAATAGTATAAGAAAATACTCATGTCATAATATGAAGCCAAAAAACGGAAAAAAATTATATTTACATACTTAAAAAAAATAAAAGCAATGCTTAAGAAAATGACTGGAACTATAAGCTGTTAACAAAGTCTACCACTTGGTATAGGACTAGGGGTAAATTCTGTCTTTTCTTTCCATTTTTGTATTTTTCTTAATTTTTATAATGCTGAACATTTTTAAATGGAAAAAATAAATTAAGCATAAAAAATATGCAATTCTACTGTTTTATACAGAGTTTATCTTTGTAAATGTCACTATCTTGACCAACATTATAAAAGATTTTTTCTAAATTGTAATTAGGAAGAAAGTAAATCTGCTTAATTAATAATGTGAATTCTATATCCTGTATCCAAAAATAAGGGAATGTTTAAGAAAAATATAGCCCATTACCAGGCATAATAGTATGTGGTAATTTAAATTTTTATTTAGAATCCTAGGTAAGAGTAATAATGAGATGAGAAAATGCTCATGCAGTATATATTCTTTCTTTGTAGCTAACTTCTTTTGAATCAGCAATATTCCTCTGAAGGTATGGAATAAGACAAATTAACTTTTCCCTTGATGAGTAATCTGTTTCTTGTTCTATAACTTGCACATAATACTATTCTGATTCACAGATACATTGCTAAGATTAAATGAAATAATACATGAAAACAATTAGTACAGTCTCTTGGCATTTAGTAAATGCTAGTATTTGTTACTATTATGGGCATGCTTGCCCTTAAAATATTTACTTACTCTCTCTTTTCTGTTAGTATAGAGTCTACACAAGACTAATAAGAATAAAAAAAGATAATTTCTAAATTACAAATGGAAATATGTGTTTCAGAATCAACTTAAAATAGTTAAGAATTGGTGCCTGACCAGATGGTGCTGCAGTGGATAAAGCATCGGCCTGGAATGCAGAGGACCCAAGTTCAAAACCCCAAGGTCTCCGGCTTGAGTGTGGGCTCACCAGCTTGGGTGAGGGATTGCCGGCTTGAGCGTGGGATCATAGACATAACCCCATGGTCACTGGTGTGAGCCCAAAGTCACTGGCTTGAACAAAAGGCCATTCACTCTGCTGTAGTCATCCCCCCCTCCCAGTCAAGGCACATATGAGAAAGCAATCAATGGACAACTAAGGTGCCGTAACATAGAATTGATTTTTCTCATCTCTCTCCTTTCCTGTTTGTCCATATCCATACCCCTCTCTCTCTCTTTGTTGCTCTTGCAAAAAATAAATAAATATATAAATAAAAATTAAAAAATTAGAATTTGTTAAAAATACAAAATTATATCTGGGAAGTTAATTATTAAATGCTTATTCTGCAAATGTACCTTTTTAAAAGAATATAGTATTTACTATTGTTATGCCCTAGTAATTGTAAGTACACAAAACTTCAAAATAAAAGGGGGAAAAAAAGTACCATTATAACTGACCTCCTACAGCCGTGATGGCGAACCTATGACATGCGTGTCAGCACTGACACGCATAGCCATTTTCGATAACACACAGCCAGAGAAGTATGAGGCCGCATGCCGAGAAGGACGTTTCATCTTCGTCTCCTGCACGGCCAGGTGCAGTAGCGAGGATAAAACATTTGCTGTAGTACAGACACTCTGTGCTGGAGGTCTGTAGGCCAAAACAACAGAACTACGGCAAAAAGCGTCTAGTTCTGGGATCCGGTTAGGCCGTTTTTCTCGAAGTGACACACCACCCGAGTTATGCTCGGTTTTTGGCGAATTTTGACACAACAAGTCAAAAGATTGCCCATCACTGTCCTACAGTAACAGTTACACTGCACAGTATGAGTTTTTAACTTTCCTATTATTTATTCCATTACCTCACATTACACAAGAACAACATGAAACAGAAGACAGTCTAGTATAGTGAGAAAGAATGAAGGCTATGAAGCAGACCTAGATTCAAACTTGTCTCTGTCAATTATTAGATATGTGATCATGAGCAGTTATTTAATTTCCCTGCATCTTAGTTTCCTCAACTGTAAAATAAAAACAATCATATTGCCTACCTCAAAAGATTTTTATGGTCTCTATAAAATATGTAAGTGCTCAACAATATTTTGGCAATTATTAACAGAAATCAGTTAGTAAATAATTTTCCCTTAGAAGGACAGATAATAAATATTTTAAGCTCTGAAGGCCATGTGGGTTCTGTTATATCTAATCAGTTCGCCATTATAAAACAAAAGCAGCTATAGACAATATTTAAGTAAATAGGCATAGCTGTGTTCCAATAAAACTTTATTTATAAAAATAGTGAGCCACATTTGGCCAGTTGGACATAGTTTGCTAACTCCTGATTTAGTCATTTCCTCTAAATGACTCTCTAATCTGTAACTTATAAGGAATACTCCTTCAATAATCATATCTTCTAAATCAATGTTTTCAAAGTATGTTCTAGTAAAGACTCGTTTCCTGAGAATTTAATAGATGTTACACCTCAGTAAGATTATATATATGATCATAAAAGTTTAGAAAGTTCTTGACTGAACAGATTTTGTATGTGTAGAACTTCTTTATAAATCTGTATCTTTGGAAATTTCTCAAAAAAACATCTGAAATGCAACTCACTGAGTCATTATGTTGCTCAAAATTTTTGAAAGTCGATCCACTTAATGATGTGGACATATAAATAAATAAAATAAGCAAAAATCCCTGCCTTCATTGAGCAAACAATGAACAAGATAACTAAGTAATATATAAATAATATTTTAGATGGTGGTAAGTGACATAGACAAAAGTGAACAAATTGGAGAACAGGGCATGCCAGAGTTGGAAGTATGATGCACAGGATATTTAGAGATTAAATGTAAATGAACAAATACTATAATCTTTAAATCCTCATTATGTGTGGTTTATAAGAGACACTTCTAAACTATAAGGATACAAAAAAGATAACAGTAAACAGAATTTTAAAACATAACATGCCAACACTAACCTAAAGAAAATTCTTGCCTGACCTGTGGTGGCACCTTGGATAAAGCATCGACCTGGAACGCTGAGGTTGCCAGTTCGAAACGCCGGGCCTGCCTGGTCAAGGCACATATGGAAGTTGATGCTTACCGTTCCTCCCTCTTTTCTCTCTCTTTCTCTCTTTCTCTCTCCCCCCTCTCTAAAATAAATAAATAAAATAAAAAGAAGAAAATTCTACTAATATTAAATAATAATGGCTTAAAAGCAAACAGTATTACTAAACAGATTAAAGCTAATGATAACGGACAATTCACATGTATATGTATACAAATATATATTGTTAAGATACAATGATTATATAAATATGTATGAACCTAGTCACATAGTCTCAAAATATTTAGCTAAATTTGTCAGAAATATAAGGTAAAATAGAGAAATTTATAATTGAAGTAAAGATTTTTAAAATACCTCTATTGATAAATAATAAAATAAGTTAACTTTAAAAACCCAGGAAAAATATAAAAAATTTAAATATGATCAGCAAATTATACTTAATTGACAGAATGGTCAATTTATTGTGCAACAACTGCACAATAAACATTATTTGTAAGTAAATATTATACAATCATACTCAATGGTAAAATGTTGAAAGTGGGTTTTTTTTCAGATAGAGAATACAATAAGGAAGTCCACCACCACTACTTCTATTCTCAATATTGTATTAGAAGTCTTAAATAGTACAAACAAGAAGGCAAGAAAAAGAAATACAGGTATGAGGATTGAAAAATAACAAATCAAATTGTCATTTTGTACAGATGATATGACTGTGTAGGTAGAAACCTCAAAATAATCTACCAAAAAAAGAATAATAATAACTGAGTTTGGCAAACCTGTTTTATGCAAGGGTATTATACATAAAAGTATATTGTACTTCTGTATATACCCTCAAGCAAAATAAATTTATAAAAATCATTTACATAAAAACATTAAGCATCAAATATCTAAAACTTAGTTTTTCTTATTTTTAAATTGATTTTACTGAGAGAAGAGGGAGGGAGAGAGGGAAAGGGAGAGGGAGAGAGAAAGGGGAACATCAATCTGTTCCTGAATGTGCCCTGACTGGAGATCAAACCTGCAACCTCTGCGCTTTGGGATGATGCTCTCACCAATGCAGCTATACTGCTAGAGCTATCTACAATTTCTAATGAAAGATGCACAAGGCCTCATGGCAATAAACTATAAAATATTTTTGAGAATAAGTTAAAAGACTTAAGTAGAGGGCTACACTGTGCTCATGTATTAGAATACTCAAAATTGTGCCTGACCTGTGGTGGCGCAGTGGATAAAGCGTCGACCTGGGAACACTGAGGTCGCCAGTTCAAAACCCTGCACTGGTCTGGTCAAGGCACATATGGGAGTTGATGCTTCCAGCTCCTCCCCCCTTTCTCTCTTTATCTATCTCTCTCTCTCACTCTGTGTCTCCTCTCTAAAATGAATAAATAAATAAACAAATAGCAACCAAAACCCTTTAAAAAAAAAAAAAAAGAATACTCAAAATTGTAATGAAGTAAATTTCTCCAAATTAAGCTAAAGACTCAATGCAATTTCAATCAAGATTTCAAGAGTTTGGTGCATGCATGTATATATAATTTGCTAAGTTGATTCTAAACTTTATATGACAATCCAAATATCCAAAAAAATCTTAAAGAAGAACACAAAGGATAAATTCAGTCCACCAGATGTCAAGAATTATTATAAAGCAGTCGTAATTAAGAAAGAGAGGAATTTGTCCAACAAAGAAAAAGATACTCCAAAGTAACAGAATCAAAAGCCAGAAGAAAAAGGAAAAAAACCAAGTAGGTGTAGGTACTTGATTTATGACAAAGTTATAAGTGGGCACTACTAAGCAATAAGGCAAGGATGAAGTTGATTTTGTTTGTTTTGACAAAAATTGATGTTGGATCAATTAGATATTCAATAAAATTTGACTCCTACCTCACATCATCCTAAAAAATCAGTTGTAGGTGGTCTATAGATCTAGATTTGAGTGGAAAAACAAAAAGGATATGTTTAACCTGAGACCAATGGACCTCCAAGAATTCCATAGAAAGGTTTCAAAGGTTCCATAAATACCTCAGAGTTGTACATAATTGTGCATATTTTGCTGGAAAGATTATCTATATCTTTGCACTTTCATAAAATGTTTTTAAATGTCCTCATGAATTCAAGGTAAGTGTCTTTCTTCCTTTTTTTAAGAGTTTATTTATTGATTTGAGAGAGAGAGAAGAGCAGGGGGAAGAACAGAAAGCACGAACTCATAGTTGTTGCTTCTTGTATGTGCTTTGACTGGGTAAGCCCAGGGTTTTGAACTGGTAACCTCAGCATTCCAGGCCAATACCTTATTCACTGTGCCACCACAGGTCAGGCATAAGCTATCTTAAGATATTGAAAACATTAGCTAAAATAGAAAGGGTAGATAAATTTGTTTACATAAATAGTAAGCATTTCTGTTCATCAAAAGACCCAGAATAAAAGGAACCTCAAAGTGTAGGGAAAGATATTTGCACGACACGAAAGACACCACCCTCACTTAAGAGTTCATTGACCCACCTCTGATTGTAGCCAGAGCTCATAGACAGTTCCATGTGAGCTCAGACTTAACTGGTTCAGGCATGTATTTCATCTGAAGTACTCACTGAGCGCCCCACCACGCTCTGTTTCAGAACCTTTTCTGGAGGTATAGGAGTACCTTTAGCTCAGCTTGGAAGTTAAGGAAATAATGTCCCTAAAGGGAACTCTTAGGTAATCAAGCTCCTGATGCATAACCACAGTGGTGACCTTAATAATAGCTTTTCCTTCCTGCCTGCCTCACTGGTATCAGGCCCTCTCTTTTACCTCCTGAGACCACTCCCAAAAAGCTATTTGTACCCCAGTCCTTGTCACAGGCTCTACATCTGCTGAAACCCAAATGAAGGCAACATATAAATTTATTCAAAATATTTTAAAAGCCTGACCTGTGGTGGCGCAGTGGATAAAGCGTCGACCTGGGAACACTGAGGTCGCCAGTTCAAAACCCTGCACTGGTCTGGTCAAGGCACATATGGGAGTTGATGCTTCCAGCTCCTCCCCCCTATCTCTATCTCTCTCTCTCTCTCTCACTCTGTGTCTCCTTTCTAAAATGAATAAAATAAAAAGAAATTAACAAAAAAGATTAGAAGCAATTTACTCTTAAAATAATATTAAAAAAATATTTTAAGAACTCCTACAAATCAGTAAAAAAAAAATTGAGTAGAAAAATAGGTAAAATTTTAGAAAACTTTAAAAGGAACTTCACAAAAGAGGATTTCCCTATCGCCAATAAGAACATAAAAATGTGCTTAACTTGACTAATACTTAAGAAAATGCAAGTTAAAATCATAATGATATGTTACATCACACCCATCAGAATGTTAAATGTACAAAGATTAACAATCCAAATAATGGAAAAGGGTATATGACAACAGAAACACTCATGCACCATGCACTGCAGTGGAAGTATAAATTAGCAAAACACTTTGGCATTATCTAATACAGATTTTTTTAAAAGTACTTCCTATAATCCAGCAATTCCACTTTTAAGTATTTACCCTGCAGAGATGCAACCAACTGTACAAGAATGCTTATTGCAGCATTATCCATATTACACCTACAGTGGAAATATCTGTCAACAGTAGAATGGGTAAACTGTGATATAGTCATAAAATGGAATCATATGACAGTGAAAATGAGAAAATTACCTCTACACAAAATAACAAGGGTGGATCTCACTAATATAATACAAAAGGAAAGGATCCAGACATGAAAGGGTATATAATGAATGATTCCACTTATACAAAGTATATAAAACAGGCAAACCAAAACTAGGTTATTTAGGGATGTATCCTCTGGATATGAAACTATAAAGAAAAGCAAAGAAGTGATTTGGAGGAAGAAGGGGAGTAATGGTTAGGAGTAGAACAAGAAGGAATTCCAGGATGCTAGAGATCTTTTATTTCTTAAACTGGGTGGTAGTTACACAGATACTCACTTTATAATAAACCATTCTTGTTCTGTGCACCTTTCTACTTGGATATTATATTTAATAATACAAAGGTAAAAACAAGCTTTTCTTAAATCCCTGACGTTTAAACATAAGATAAGCAATCTGATACAAAATTATAACAAAGCAAACTAAAACTATAAGATTTCAATTTTTACCTATATGGTCCAGAATATGGAGAAACAGGTACTCTCAAACACAACTGTTAAGAGTACATATTAGTACAGCATCTATGAAAGGCAATTTGATAATACCCATTTAAAATTTAAGTTGAATATAATCTTTAACCCATAACTTTATTTCTAGGATTGTTTTTTCTACAGATATATTTTCATATCAATACAAAGAAGATTCTACAAGCATATCAATGCAATACTGTTAGTAATACCAAAAGATTAGAACCAACCAAAGAGTTCATTAATAGAGTCAAATATCAGAATATTATATAACTATGTAAAAGGAATGAGAAAGCTCTATATACCAATAGGTATATAGCTCTATAAACCAATATATATATAAAATTATAAAGCAAGATACAGGTAAATATATATAATACCATTTGTGTTAAGAATATCATTTAAGAAACATTGTATAATGTCTCTAGATTAGCGACTGTCAACCTTTTTCATCTCATGGCATACATAAACTAATTGCTACAGCACACCAAAAAAATATATATTTTGCCAATCTGACCCTAAAAGGGCATAATTTTGATTAATTTACAAAATAATAATAGTAGTAATAACCTATCCTTTTTGCTCTAAAGTGCCTTTTTAAAAGAAATCACATGCCTATACTTGTATATACAGATTTCTAGTACCAAGAATTAATCGGTCAAACACAACCTTACAATCCAACATGATCAGTAAGATGCAACTGTATTATATGACATATATATTTATGGCTCAAGACAAGGCATTCATACCAGAAAGCTACTTTTGTGTTGACTGTTGCCATTTTTTATTATACGATCTAAAAGAAAAGAGGTAGGTGCCCCTGACTAGTCAGGTATTGCATGGTTTAAAAATTCTTGCTATACACCAGTTGAAAATTGCTACTCTAGATGGATACATAAGTAACTGGTGAGATTTCAAGATAGCTTCAGAGTAGGTAGAAGCTACATTCACCTCCTCTTGGAACCAAACCAAATTTACAGCTAAATTATAGAGCAATCAATGTGAATGACCTACTGAACAACAGCTAACAGGAGTATTATATCCAAAGATTTATAGAAGAAGCTACATAGAGAATGGTAAGAAGGGCAGAGACATGGAGATGGCTGGCCCCTGCACCCATGTGCGGCAGCTGAGCAACCAGAGAAATATCTTGGCGGCAAAGTCTACCCTGAGGAGCATTGCACTTCAACCCCATGCAAGGACTCCCACCTCAGAGAGCACCAGCGCTGGGCACAGGAACCCACATAGAATCTGGCAGTGAAAATCAGCACAGACTTTGTCCACCAGGAAGAGAAGGGGAGAAGGGGATCTGCTAGAATTCCAGACGCTCTCCTAAAGAGCCAATACACAGGAGCTTGCTCTCAGACACTCACCCAGGGCTTCCGTGGAGAGAGGACAACTCAGGACATACAGGAGTCATAAAAAAAGACCCGGTGGCATGGCCCCAAAGAGAGATCTGGAGGGTCAGCTACTGAGGTCCTGGTCCTGAGTCAATAGCCCACCCACCTTCAGGCACAATGTTCCAGAGTCAGACACACCTATTCTTACAGTACCAGTCTGGGGAGTACACTAACCCAGTCCTCTAAATACTGGCAACATCACCTTGCCAAGCTTGAATCTGGCAGAAAGGACTGTTGGCTGCACCAAACAGAGACCTTTGATGTACTCTTTCTCTGGAGAAAACAGAGGCAGACACCTAGACCGACATTAAATTATGAGGCTTTGGAACAGGGGCCAGTCTTCACCCCCAACCACCCGCAGGCTTTCCTGGCACCAACCATAGTGGGAGACGGGTTTACTCTATCTTCCCAAGTCCCAGTCGCCCAACCCAGCTAAGCTCAGTTCTGCAGGGGCAAAGAAGACTACTAAGAGCTGGAATACTCAGAGTCTGTCTCCCTCAAAGCCTACTGCCAGGGTCTCTGATGGTAGCTACAGAGCTAGGGGGAGGGTCAGTGTTCACTCCTCTCCCAAAGGCTCTGCCATCCTCACGCCCAATTAATAACTGTCTTGATCTGTTTTCCCAAGTTCTCATAGTCCCACCCTGCTGAGCTGAGCTCAGTGAAAGGAAGGGAACACAGCTCAGAGCTAGGACCTTCCAAACAAGTCTCCCCTGGAGGCTCTAGCACAGCTTCAGCAGTGAGGCTACAGAGCTAATGGGTGGTGATCTGTGTTCCCAAGACCTGGTGGCCCTGCCCTGCTGAACTTGTTGATGCATTCAGCTGGCTACAACCAACCTGAACTAGTAGTACACTCCTCCTGAATATGCTAGAGTTGGAGACACTCATTGGTATGACTCTGGAGTAGGAGCGATTGAGTGCCTGACCACGCTGCCCCCATGAAGGAAACCTACCCACCCTGTCTTACCAAACAGGTTGCTCACGCCTTACCAAGCTTGTGCCATGTGGAAGGGCAGTGGGACACAGCCAGCTTGGGCCTACTCTATAGTCTTCCTTCAAAAGACTCTGGAAGAGCCTGGCCAGGCGGTGGCGCAGTGGATAGAGCGTCAGACTGGGATGCGGAAGACCCAGGTTCGAGACCCCGAGCTCACCAGCTTGAGCGCGGGCCCATCTGGCTTGAGCAAAAGCTCGCCAGCTTGGACCCAAGGTCGCTGGCTCCAGCAAGGGGTGGCTCGGTCTGCTGAAGGCCTGTGGTCAAGGCACATGTGAGAAAGCAATCAGTGAACAACTAAGGTGTTGCGAGGGCAACGAAAAACTAATGATTGATGCTTCTCACCTCTCTCCATTCCTGTCTGTCTGTCCCTATCTATCCCTCTCTCTGACTCTCTCTCTCTGTCCCTGTAATAAATAAATAAATAAATAGACTCTGGAAAAAGTTCAGTCAATCTCAGGGGGTAATGCAATAGCCAATAGGTGGATGCCAAACTCAGAGAGCCTTGGATTTTTTATTGATCTGCCTCCAGAACTGCAGGAAGCCAAACTTTGTATAAAGTTTGGCCACTCCCATGCACAACCAGGCCCAGTAGAGGCAGCTAAAATCAGTGAATAGTGTGATGGCTCCAGTCAGGTAGCCGAAGGCCAGTTATACACAAGGTCTGACCATCAACCTGCACCAGAACCCTATACAAGTGGGCAAAGAACCAACACAACCAGTGGTGGCCTTTAAACCACACAAGAGCTCAACCCAATAGGACACACAGATGGTACAGCCAAAAGGAGACTCTGGCAAGAACTGGACTGTGCTGAGACCAACTCCACCTCAGGTGCAGCCCCTAAACACAGTGAATGAGGTCTGTTTTATAGTCAATTAGTCTGAGGATTAACTACACCCATAAATGGGCCAACGGCATTCAAGATTCAACTAAAACAGGAAGGGCCACATAATCCACTCAAGAAACATTTCTAGCCTGACCAGAGAGTGGCACAGTGGGTAGAGTGTCGACCTGGGATGTTAAGGACCCAGATTCAAAGTACCAAGGTCATTAGCTCGAGACGAGCTCATCCAGCTTGAGCACGGGCTAACCAGCTTGAATGCAGGGTCACCAGCTTGAGCATGGGATTATAAACATGACCCCATGCTTGCTGGCTTGAGCCCAAAGGTAGCTGGCTTGAAGTCCAAGGTCGATGGCTTGAGCCCAAGGTCACTGGATTGAGCCCAAGGTCACTGGCTTGAGCAGGGGGTCATAGGGTCAACTGGAAGCTCTGGTCAAGGCATGACCAGAGAAAGCAATCAATAAACAACTAAAGTGCAACAACAACAAGTTGATGCTTCTTATCTCTCCCTTCCTATCTGTCTGTCCCTGTATGTCTGTCCCTTCCTGTCTCTCTTTCTAATACTAAAAAGAAGAAACAAACAAACATTTCTGGAGCACTGAGCTCAGGTGATCTAGAAGATTAGGTTACTGAGAGCCACAAGACAACTATATCAGAAAGCCCTTATAACAAGCTTGAGAGTCATAGAAGATATACCTAATACACAAAGTCAAATAAAAACAGGAAGACAAAATGGGGAGATAAAGAAATATGCCCCAAGTGGAAGAACAAGAGAAAGCCCCATAAAAAGAATTAGATCAAATGGAAGCAACCAAGATACCAGATGCAAAGTTTAAAACAATGTTTATAAGGATACTTAAGGGCCTTGGGAGAAAGGTTGATAATCTTAGGGAGAATTTATACAAAGAGACAGTAAGCATTAAAAGAACATAGAAACCATTAAAAAAGTGACAAATGAAGAATATAATATCTGAAATGAAGAATACACTAGAAGGAATCAACAGCAGATTAGACATAGCAGAGGACTGAATCAGTGATTTAGAGAACCAGATAACAGTAAACATCCAAGCACAGCAACAACAAAAAAAGAGAATTTTAAAAGTGAGGAAAGTCTAAGGAATATCTGGAACTACATCAAGCATAACAATATCTGCATCATAGGGGTAACAAAATGAGAAGACAATTAGCAAGTAATTGAGAACCTGTTTGAAGAAATAATGGCTGGAAAGTTTCCTAACCTGATGAAGGAAAAAGTGACACAGCTCAGGAAGAATAGAGTCCCTATCAAGATGGACTCAAAGAGGCCCACATCAAGACACATCATAATTAAAATGACAATGATTAAAGACAAAAAGAGAATCTTCAAAGCAGCGAGAGAAAGATATAATAGTTAGTTACCTACAAGGTAGCTAGCTCCCATAAGGCTGTCATCTGATTCAGAAACAATTCAGGTCAGAAGAAATATTAAAGTGATAAAAAGCACCTTAGAGAACTAAAAAAAAAAAAAACAAAACAAAAACCCAACAAAGCTTAGAGTAATGGAAAGAAGGAAATAATAAAGATTAGAGTGGAAATAAATGACATACAAACTAAAATAAGCATACAGATCAATGAAACCAAGATCTTATTCTTTGAAAAGATAAACAAGATTGACAAACCTTTAACCAGACTCTTTAAGAAAAAAGAGAAAGAGAGAGAGAGAGGACCCAAATAAATAAAGTCAGAAATAAAAAAGGAGAAGTAACAGTTGACACCACAGAAATACAAAAGGTTATAAGAATATATTATGAACAGCTATATGCCCACAAATTGGACAACCTGGGAGAAATAGATAGATTTCTAGAAACATACAATCTTCAAAAATTGAATCACAAAGAAGCAGAAAATCTGAACCAATTATAACTAATAAAATGAAAGTAGTAATTAAAAAACTCACAGCAAAGAAAAGTCCTGAATAGGATGGATTCACAGGCAAATTTTACCAAACATTCAAAAAAGAACAAACACCTCTCCTTCTTAAACTATTCCTAAATATTCAAGATAAGGGAAGACTCCCAAACTTATTTTATGAGGCCAGCATTATCCTAATTCTGACTATAGATGTTAAAATCCTCAACAAAATATTAGCAAACCTGATCCAGCAGTACACTAAGAAGATCATATACCATGATCAAGTGGGATTTATTACAGGAATGCAAGGTTTGTAAAAGATTTGCAAATCAATAAATGTGATACATCAGACAAAATGAAGGATAAAAATCACGTGATCATTTCAATAGATGCAGAAAAAACATTTGATAAAATCCAGCACCCATTTAAGATAAAAACTATCAACAAAGTGGGACTAGAGGGGTCATACCTCAACATAGTAAAGGTCATAGATGACAAACCCACAGGTAAAATCATACTCAGTGGGAAAAAACTAAAAGCATTTCTCTTAAAATCAGGAACAAGAAAGAGATGTCTGCTTTCACCATGCTTATTCAACATAATATAGTACTGGATGTTCTAGACACAGCAATCAGAGAAGAAAAAGAAATAAAAGGCATTCAGATTGGAAAGGAGGAAATAAAACTGTCCTTATTTGCAGATGACACAATACTCAATATAGAAAACCCTAAAGAAACCACCAAAAAAGAATTAGAACTGATAAATGAATTTGGCAAAATAGCAGGAAACAAAATTAATATTCAAAAATTAGTGGCATTCTTATAGACCAATAATGAACTATCATAAAGAGAAATTAAAAAAGCAATCCCATTTACTGTAGCAAAAAATAATAAGATAGCTAGAAATAAATTTAACCATGGAGGTAAAAGACTTGGACTTAAAAAATTATAGAATACTGAATAAAGAAATTAAGGAAGATACAAATAAATGGAAGTATATACCATGTTCATAGGTAGGAAGAATCAACATCATTAAAATGTCCATACTACTCAAAGCAATCTATAGATTCAACACAATTCCCATATAAATACCAATGGCATATCTCATGGCTCTAGGACTAATATTCCAAAAATGTATATGGGACCAAATAAAACCCCAAATAGCCTCAGCAATCTTGAGAAAAAAGAACAAAGTTGGAGATATCACACTACTAGGTAGTAAACTATACTACAAGCCCTTAGTAAGCAAAACAGCATGGTACTGGCATAAGAACAGGCATACAAATCAATGGGAAAGAATAGAAAGCCTTGAAATAAACCCACACCTTTATGGTCAATTAATATTTGACAAAGGAGGCAAGAACATACAGTGGGTTAAAGACAGTCTCTTCAATAAATGTTGTTGGGATAACTGGACAAATACATGCAAAAAATGAAATTAGAGCACCTTCTTATACCATACACAAAAACAAACTCAAAATGGATTAAACTTAAATGTAAGTTGCAAAACCATGAAAATCCTAGAAAAAAATATAGGCAGTAAAATCTTGGACATTTTCTTATAACAATATTTTTTCTGATATATCTCTTTGGGCAAGGGAAACAAAATATAAATAAACAAACAAATGAGATTACATCAAACTAAAGTTTTTCATAGCAAATCATCAACAAAATGAACAGAAACCCACTGAATGGGAGAACACATCCACCAATGATAGATGAGTGGATAAATAAAAATATGGTACCTTTACACAATGGAAAACTACTCAGCCATAAAAAAGAAGAAAATCTTACCTTTTGCAACAGCATGGATAGACTTGGTGAGTATTATGCTAAATGAAACAAGCTCAGAAAAAAATAAATATCATATTGTCTCAGTTATAGGTGGAATCTAAAGAACAGAATAATTTAACAAACAAAATAGAAACAGAAGCATAGATACATAGAACAGACTAACAGCTGGGGGAGTGAGGGGCTAGGTAAAAACTGGTGAAGGGATTAGGCAAAATATATAAATATTTTACCTAATCAGAAGTGCACCATGACTTTACGGACACACTGTATATTCACACACACACACACACACACAACCAGACAATAGTATGACGACAGCCAAAAAAAAGGAAAGTTGGGGGGCTGAGGAAGAGGGTGGAGGGGGGAATAAATGGGGATGGAAAGAGACTTCACTTTAGGCGCTGGGTGCACAATGCAGTGTGCAGATGATATTTTGTCAAGGTGTACGCTTAAAACATGTGTGTGGTTTTGTTAACTAATGTCACACTAATTAATTCATTTTAAAAATAAGAAAGAAAGAAACTGGTAATAGACATGGCTTTCAGGGAGAAAACCTGAGAAATTGAGGTACTTGAAAAAAATAAGAGATTTGCTTTTTAATCTATATCTGTACCTTTATATATTTTTATCACATATGCGTATGATCTATTCAAATAAATTATTTATTTTGGAATTGAAACTCACTAAAGTCTTCACAGTCTGTTTTTAAAGTATGCTATACTGCACACAGTTTGTATCTTAGCTACAAACATCTTTTATATTCCCTGGAGTAAGTAGAACTGACTAAATCTAAGCATGAAGTTTTGGGATTCATCATCCTGGTATAATGGTTTCAGCATAATGGAAGCACCTTTAAAATGACACACTGTTTTTCAAATACACTACAAGATATTGTTAGACAAAACAAAGATGAAAGGTGTTTTAGTCCTGTACTAATGAATACCAGAGTAAACAGTAGAGAACAAAATCATGTAAATAACAGAGTAAGTCATGACTATGCCCAGACAGGTTCATAAAATATACAGTGTGTCCGTAAAGTCATGATGCACTTTTGACCGGTCACACGGTCAGAATTGCACCATGACTTTACAGACACACTGTATATATTCCCTCTTTTTGTAATTTTTAAGATTTTTTCTTTTATTTTAACTAAGCATATTTGAGCAATAAAAAATTCTTTCTTCTAGCTGACTGTCCATTTTCTGGCATATATAATCTTCTGGAATGCAGTGACTATTTAACCATTTATGCAAAAGCAAAATGAGTTGAATCAAGCATATCATTCACTTCAACTTGACTCCTTTCTCTGTAAACACAACTCAATGAACATGGCAACACTTTAGATAATTTTAACAGGACATTTTACTTTAATACTCCTGAATCCAATTTTATTGTGGCTTTTATGAATATCTCTTTCATTTCAGTTAATCTCATGCCTGTCATCTGAATAGACACTTCTACAAAGAGGACATACAGATGGCCAACAGACATATGAAAAGATGCTCAACATTACTAATCATCAGAGAAATACAAATTAAAACCACAATTAGATAACACCTCACACCTGACAGAATGGCTATCATCAATAAATTAACAAACAACAAGTGCTGGTGAGGATGTGGAGAAAAGGGAACAGTCGTGCACTGTTGGTGGGAATTCATATTGGTGCAGCCATTGTGAAAAGCAGTACGGAGTTTCCTCTAAAAATTAAAAAGGGAACTGATTCCACTTCTGGGACTATATGCAAAGAAACCTGAAACACTAATTTGAAAAATATATGCACCCTTATGTTTATTGCAGCATTATTTACAATAATAGCCAAGATTTGGAAGCAGCCCAAGTGCCCATCAGTGGATAAGTGGATAAAAAGGCGTGGGACACAATGAACTACTACTCAGCCATTAAAAAGAAAGGAAATCTGGGGACGGGCTGGTTGTACAGTCAGTTAGAGCATCATCCAGAAACACCAAGGTCGCAAGTTCTATCTTCAGTCAGGGCACATACTGGAAGTGAAGCAACTAACAAAAGCACAACTAAATGGAACAACAAATTAAGGCTTCTCTCTCTCTTTATCTTTCTCTCCCTTTCTCTCCCTCTCCCTTTTTTTCCTCTGTCTCTCTAAAGTCAATCAATTAAAAGAAGAAGAAAATTTTAATTTTTGCAACAGTGTGGATGGACCTGGAGAGTATTATGCTAAGAGAAATAATCCAGTCATGGAAAGAGAAGTAGTTCCATATGATTCCACTTATATGTGAAATCTAATGAATGAAATAAGCAAACAAAATAGAAACAAACTCATAGATACAGAGAACAGAGTGACAGCGATCTGTATGGAGAGCAGTTGTGGGGCTGGGTGAAAAAGGTAAAGGGATTAAGCAAAACAAACAAAAAAAAAACTCATGGATAAATGGTGACAGGAGACTTGAGTTTGGCTGGTGAACACACAATACAATATACAGATGATGTATTACAGAATTGTGCACTTGAAACCTATATAACTTTACTAACCAATAAAGTCAATAAGATTTTTTAAATCTCAAACCTGTCTTTTAAACTAATTCAAGTATCCATACACCTCATTATGTGTATAATAATGGAGAATATGAAAGATTTACCAATCTCATGTCACATCAGAACAGGAATGAGTTACATCCGAGAGAGGAAAATGTAGCCATTCTTAAAATTTAGAAGCTATTAATTCACAAATTAGTAAATTGCCGCACAGTTCTACCTATTTGTTCAGACTTTAAAGTCTTTACATTCCTGAATTCACATTTAAACCAATAGGTAGACACTTATTTACTTGTTTCTTCAAATCAATAAAAATCTATTTTTCTAAACCAATTGAAGTCAATAGCTTTATTTATCTTAATCCAATGTACAACTGAATATTTTTCCTTCGACATACATTAAGCACTTGATCGTGGCCTACATGAAAATGGCAATTCAAATTATTTCAACATGCATTTCTTCAGATTGTAAATCTCTTAAAGATAAAACCTATATTTTCTCTTTCCTTTTATAAATTTACATAGTACCTTGGTACAGAAGATTTAGTGAGTTTTTAAACCACATTTTAAAAGCAAAGACAATTTAGTTAACCTACCTATAGAAAGAAATATTTTGATATGTATCAATTTACTAGTCAAAGGCCATTTTAATAAGAAGTCACCTTTTTATGATAAATTATAATTAATACTCTGGTTCATGATTCCAAAAAGATACCCTTGTAGGGTAGGTTATTCTGAACTTATGTGTTGCCACAATTGTTAGAAGCCTCTAAGTTTTGGAGACTAGTACCTCCAATGCCTTAGATTTGAGGTCCATTATAGAAATATTTCTGAAGTAGCAATTATTTTTAATCATTTGTTTCTCAGTGCAAATAAACTGATCAAGAGGGAAGGAGTATAACCAAAGACAAATATAACAAAACCCGGAAAAATATTTTATCTCAGCTGAATAAAAATAAAATAAGTTCATTTGAGATGACTGTCTGGGCAACAGCAAAAAAATAAAGAAAGAAAAATTAAGTTTCCAAGCAAATACATACAAACATATTTCTTTAATAATTATAATACAAGAAGGGCTTCATTCAGAATGATATCTTCTTACTGCATGGCAGTTTAGAAGCAACTAAACACTTTCCTCAAAACTAATAGTATTTCACTTGACCAGGCGGTGGCGCAGTGGATAGAGCGTCGGACTGGAATGAGGAAGACCTAGTTCGAGACCTCGAGCTCGCCAGCTTGAGCGCGGGCCCATCTGGCTTGAGCAAAAGTTCCTCAGTTTGGACCCAAGGTCACTGGCTCCAGCAAGGGGTTGCTCGGTCTGCTGAAGGCCCGCGATCAAGGCACATATAAGAAAGCAATCAATGAACAACTATGGTATCCCAATGGCAACGAAAAACTAATGATTGATGCTTCTCACCTCTTTCCACCTCTGTCTGTCTATCCCTCTCTCTGACTCTCTCTCTGTCCCTGTAAAAAAAAAAACCAAAAACTAATAGTATTTCTTTTACCTTAAAATATTATAGTCTGTTCTGTGGCACAAAAGCACGTATTGCTCTGGATGCTGATGACCACAGACCTACTACCACAGCTTCAGTCACCAATGTTCCCACCCCGGTCAACTTCAGAAACCATCTAGTGCTCTTTCTGCATAGCTAGGAAAATACTGAGTTATCACTTCATACTTTAAGTAAGATTAAACCAACCTTTTTTAAAACAAGAAAAACTCCAGCCAAGTCAAAACAGAATTGTAATGTTATCAAAAATTTCTCTAACGTCAATGTTTACATGCCCAGGTTTTACCTGTTTGTTTAGATTTTTTTTTTTTAGTATCTGAACTCTACAAATAGTATATGCGTTGAGTAGAATGCTAGCAAAGCATAATGTTACCACTCGCATCCACCCACTAAATTCTTATTCACAATTTGATTGTCTTCAGGGATAAATCAGAGCAAGGTGACTCAGTCAACTGATGACAAGAAATTTGAAGCTACACTTGTCTCACAATGTTTACCTTGAAATAAAACCATTAAGCTACTAAAACTTAAAAGTACGGGAGCTATTCAAGTTGCAAAATAACATCCAGGATAAAACCACTGCATCATAATTTCTCTCTAATTGTTTTTCTTAGAACAGATGCCTAAAATGAGTTCCTCACATTAAAAACAAACGGAAAGAGATTAAGGTTTTGAACTGTGCTTCTGACAAGCTCATATGAGTGTGTTACAATTGTCAGAATTCACTCAAGAGGAAAGCAAGAAGCATGGCAAAACATAACTCAGCAACGTATTGCATTTTAAATATGTCTTGTTCCAGAATCGCAGACTGTACATGTTTTGTTTTGTTTTGTTTTTTTGTTCCGACCTCTCTGGACCAACTGCTTGCCTAAGGACAAAGGAAACTAACCAAAATGTAATGAGTGCCTACCATTTTCCAGACACATTGATGTACAACAGAAAAATGCATTGTCATGGTAGAAAAAAGAATACCAAAGGCCGTAGTTGATAAGGGTACCAAAGTACCCAGGCATACCATAGAGAACTCACAGAAACACTAAAAGGTATTTAACTATTCAAGAGAAACACAGCAATACAGGACATCTGTTGATCATTATGTAAACTACAAAGACAAATTAGTTCACAATTTCACTTTACCTCATTCTACATTCATTTCTATGACATAGTATCTTTGCAAAGCTGATTTTCAGTCTTTGCAGTGATAAAAAAAGCAACTGTACTAGAATCAATAAGGAACTGGAAATGTGAATGGCAATGTCCAATCTATTTTAAGAGTTTGAAAAAAGTTGTGCAGTGCCAAAATGACATATACATTTAATTAGCTATTGTGATTATTTAAGAAAGAAATTAAAGTAGTATTTTTGGTTTCAATTTATATGTATTATTTTTTCAAACAACTACTAAGTTTTTAATACATGAATACTTAAGTTGTTTGATTCCAGCTATATACTAGAGTGAACTTTTAGTTATTTCTTTTGGAACAGAGTCACTGAAATAATTACCAACACACTAAAGATAGCATGAACCAAGAAAATTTGATAACTTCTGACTTAGAGCCATAGAGCCTGTTTACTCATGAATTCACAAGACTTGGCCCTGGCCAGCTGGCTCAGCAGTAGAGCATAGGCTGGGCATGTGGAAGTGCCGGGTTTGATTCCCAGTCAGGGCCCACAGGAGAAGTGACCATCTGCTTCTCTACCCCTCCCCATCTCCCTTCTCTCTCTCTCTCTTTCTCTCTCTCTCTCTTTCTCTATTACTCTCTCTTTTCTCCTCCCACAGCCATGGCTCAATTGGAGCAAGTTGGCCCTGGGGCGCTGAGAATGACTCCATGGCCTTGCTTCCTATGCTAAAATAGCTCAGTTGACGAGCAACAGAGCAACGGCCCCAGATGGGCAGAGCATCACCCCATAGGGGCTTGCTGGGTGGATTCCAGTCAGGCACATGCAGGAGTCTGTCACTCTACCTCCCTCCTTATCACTTAAGAAAAAAAATAAAAGAATTCACAAGACTCATGCAAATCATTGGTGATAAAGAAAAATAACAAAACCTGAAAATGTATTTTTCCAACCAATGCCTGAGTAAACTTAGTCCACAGCAAAGGAATGATTCTGGCATTACTGTGAGCAAAATCAGTAGTTTCAATATCACTACCAAATAAGTCAACACCTCGAAATGCAAATCAAGCTAGAAAGGAAAAGTGGGAACCAGAAGCAAGGAGGCAACCTGAGAAAAATCAGAAGCACTTTAAATATCAGCAGAAAAACTCACTGGGCACACCACATTGTTAAGTTAGAAAGTGACAGAGAAATAAGCATTTGTGCAACTTCACACTAGAGGTATCCTGGCAGCATCCGGTAGTATTTCTGATCCCAGACCAAAATGTAACCAGGAAGTATACAAGAAAGGTAATTAAAAATGAAAGAAGACAAACTCATATGATTTTAAAACATGCATACACAAACACACAAAACAGCAATATTGGAGATCATGCAAAACAGTGCAGGTCAGAATCCTTTCAGCAAAGAGTAAAAAGGATCACAAACCTAAAACAACTTATAAATTCTCATTTAAGACAGAGGGAAATAAACTAAACATGAGGCCTGGAAATGCCCAGAATTGTGATTCCAACAATAGCACTAGAACATTATAGCAAAACACAATGCCAACTAATATGAAGGAATAATCCTTATTCCACAAAGATGAGACTCAAGACTCAAATCTAAGAGTTTCACATTCCTAATCAACACACAAGATTTTTAACATAAAAGTGGAATTCTATGTAAGACTGCAAAGCATTCATTGAAAAGAAAATTTTAATGCCACAAAGTAAATTATTGATATATATACTTGTGTTATTTAAATTAATTTTAGACAGTGGAGGATTTATCTGGGTATCTATACACAGTGATTTTACTAAAACTAGGTCAAATTGTTTTTTGAAACTAATAAAAATAGACTAACACTGGTACATAAGAGTGATTAATAGTACAAAATTGTGCGTTCTTTTTTCTCTGCTACTAGTTGTGTAACCTTAGAAATGTCACTTAATCTTATTGCTTCTTAGTTTTCCAAAACTTTGAAAATGTATGATAATTTTCAGAGCTATTGAAATAATGGGATATGATGAGAGAATAAAAATTCTTTGAAACTATAAAGTTCTACAATCAAGATATTGTTCTAATTACTCAAAAGAGTACTTTTTCTTTTGCACATGGCCTTTTGGAAGAGTCAGACACACTAGCAAAAAAGTTCCACTATTTTTTATAGGTTACCAATAAACTTTACACCCAAATAGATAACAACTGCAGTACTAGAACAAACTCATGGTCATATCAGAATCCCAGGCATCAAATAAGACTAAAAAAAATGATTGCTACTGTAACTGGATTAATTTAAAATAGTATTTTTAAATTACCCCTGAATAAACTGAGTTCTATTTATAAAATGTATCTTGACTCTGGGCACTAATTTGTCATTAAATCATTTCATTTCCAAATGAAATATATATAATTTTCAAAATGATTTCCAAATTTAACTTCTCTCTCTTCTCTCTCACTGCTCTAGACTAAGCCCTTATTGTCTCTCACCTGAACCTCTAAATATCCAAATTAAGACCTCTAATTCCAAAATCTTAACTTCTTATTTCATTGCTCACTCCACCCATAATCTTTCTAGTTATCCTCATTAAATATAGATATGACTATGTCACTACTCTACTCAAAATAGATTTGGCTCCATTTTCACCCTTAATGTAAAGATCAAACTCTTTACCGTCTTATTCAAGGTCTTCATTTACCTGGCCACAGTATCCTTCACAGCCTCATGATCTTCAATACACACAGAACTTGAGCCAAATAGGACTGTTCCCTACATCCTTTATTCATGTTCTTTCCTCAGAAAAAGTGGAATGTCACTCTCCTCACTTGTTGAATACAAATGCTACTTTCATAAAGTCCTTCTGAGAGTTAAGTTATCCAACAGGAATTAGCTTCTCATGCTCTTAGCATGCAGATCTCATGGGTTGCAGATTTCATTTGGACACAAAAATTTTGCTTTGTATTGTTATAATGTTATCTAGAGTCTCTTTTACTAGGCTATAAGTTCATCAAATGGCAAGAACTTGACTTGTTCATTTCAATGTCACCTACAAAGCCTTAAGGGACTGCTCTGAATAGCAGGAGCTCTGTAATATGACTTGAATTTAAATACAGAAATACTGCCTCACCAGTGTTGACAAAGTAGATAGAGCATTGACCTAGAACACTGAGGTTCTGGGTTCAAAACCCCAAGGTCTCCAGCTTGAGCACCAAGTCACTGGCTTGAGTGCAGGATCATCAACATGATACCAAGGTTACTGGCTTGAAGCCAAAGGTCACTGGCTTGAAGCCCAAGGTTGCTGGCTTGAGCCAGGTGTACTGGCTCAGCTTGAGCCCCAAGTTAAAGCACAAATAAGAAGCAATCAATCAACAACTAAGGTAAAGCAACTATGAGTTGATGCTTCTCATCTCTCTCTCCTCCCTCACTCTCCCTTCCTGTCTCTTTTATTTTCTCTCTCTCTCTCTCAAATAAATAAATAAGAAAGCTCCTAATCCAAACAAACTGCATCCAGAAACTCATAGCTGAGAAATGAGTAAGAACACACTTATGAAGGGAAACACTTGCTATGTTGTGTGCTACATCGTATCATTTATCTCTACTTCAATTTTGGCAATCTTTTTCAAAACAAGCAAAAAAGTTTTAAAAAACTGTATATATGTCCTTTATTTTTAAAAGCACAACAGTAAGGTTTTCAATAATAATGTTTCATGGCAAAAGAACTATATTTATCTTTCAAAAAAACTATTTCTTGAATTCAGTTCATAAACATAAGTTCTTCAAAAGCTGGACAGAAAATTTAATTCATCATCTAAGCTATAATTTATTTGTATCTGAGCAGACCTCTCATGTATACCTATATCACTAATAGAATTCCTGTTGTACCTTTCTTCTGAAGGCATATGCCTTCAGAAGGGAGCAAGAGGCTACTGATCTCCCCACTTTCCAGATTTTGAGAAGATGAGGATCAGGATAAAAACACAAATGAGTTTTCATTTTCAGTGGCTAAAATAAAAATCGAACTTATTATTAACCATGCCTTTCTTTTTATTTAGAAAATTAAATTTAACAGGGTGACATTGATCAATAAGAGTACATATGCTTCAGATAAATGTTTCTATAGCATTTGAACTGCTTATTATGTTGTATATCCATCACCCAAAGTCGAATAATTTTCTGTCACTGTATATTGTCCGTCTTCACTCCCTTCCCCCACCCACCTCCCCCTCATGCCCCTCCTCCTGGTAACCACTTCACTTTTATCTATGTCCATGAGTCTCAGTTTTATATCCCACCTATGTGTGCAATCATACAGTTCTTAGCTTTTTCTGATTTACTTATTTCACTCGGTATAATGTTCTCAAGGTCCATCCATGTTGTCATAAATGTCACTATGTCATCATTTCTTATGGCTGAGTAGTATTCCATTGTATATATGTTCCACTTCTTCTTTATCCAATCCTCTTCCGAGGGACAGTTTGGTTGTTTCCATGTCTTGGCCCCTGTGAATAACGCTGCTATGAACTTGGGGGTACATGTGCCTTTATGTACCAATGTTTTTGAGATTGGGGGTAGATACCCAGTAGAGGGATTGCTGGGTCATTTGGTAGTTCTATTCTTAATTTTTTGAGGAACCACCATACTTTTTTCCATAAAGGTAATACTAGTTTGCATTCCCATCAGCGGTGAATGAAGGTTCCTTTTTCTCCACAGCCTCTCCAACACTTGCTATTGCCTCTCTTGTTGTTAACAGCCAATCTAACAGGTGTGAGGTGGTATCTAAATGTAGTTTTGATTTCTATTCATCCAATAGGCTAAACTTCTTAAAGGAAACCTTTCTTCCAAATTTTATAATGCAATACTAAGTTTAAAAGGTATTAATTTATCTGAATGTTAATGAATTTTCTCCTCTATCCAGTTTACTTAAACCAAAGACTCATATTTTAAAAGTGACAAGAGAATCAAGACATAGAACAGAAAAGAGAAATTAAAGTCACAGAATGAATTTAATTGTGGCCTAAAGTTTAAGTTTCCCCAGAACCTTTCTAAAATCCTCTGACCCCCACCCCACATACATGCATAAATTTAGGGAAAGGAAACTTTGGCAGGTTATATAGGAGATAAAATCCTTATGAAATGAGCTTTCATGCCCTGGTACAGTGGATGTCAATCCAAAGAAGAAGCTCCTGTGGCCAAAGGGACTTTTCACTCAGGAGCAACAACCAGACCAAAGATATCACCTGTTCATTGCATGTATCCTGACTGGCATCTCAGTTACTTTAAAAAGGCTCATAAAAATTCCTAGAGCACAGAGAAGAGCAAAGAAGTCAACCGAGGGTAATTAGTCAAACAGAAATTGCCACAGCCATTTCCCTTTAGGATCCTGGAAACCTGACAGGGTCATAAAATTACATTTCCAAGATGAAAAGTTTTCCGTGGAACTTTCTGGGAATCCTACTCAATCTGCATGGATCTAACCAACTTGAATACTTAACCACTTTGTTTATTCTTTTTTGCTGCCTCTCCCAGATGTATTTGTGTTTTATACCTGTCAGTAACCCTAGAATGGAACAAGAAGTACTGAAGACAGAAGAAATCTAACATGTGTGGAAAGCCTACTGTGGTCATTTGTATTATGTTCCCAACTGTCTGTTCTCACTCTTTGACATGTGACTTCCAGTGTCTTGCAGTAAATGGAGTATATTTCCCTGCCCCATTGCCAGGCTGGGACAGGTGACTTTGCCAATGGAATATGAGAAGATGTGACATACACCATATCCTTATGGAAGCTGTAAATGTACCTACAGAATTTGGATCAAGCTTTTGTACTTCTGGACTCTGCTAGGAGAACAGCGTGTCCTGGACAGGGGCTGCTCCCTCAACCTGGATCATAGATTGAAATGACATATGCCAGAGAGCCAAGGAGAGCCACAGCCAACCTGAAGACTCATGATTGAGAAACACGTTTGTTGTTTAAAGCCACTGTGACTTTGAGATTCTTTGTGACGGCAGCAAAGCTGACAAATACAGTAACTGCTAACAGTAATGGTAATATACTGCATAACAAACTCAAAACCTCAATGACTTACAACAACAAATATTTATTTCTCTGCTCGTACCACATGTTGGTGGAAGCAAGTCAGTTTATGGGTCTCTGCTCTAGGGTGTGAGATTCAAGACTGTTCCATTGTCTTCTTATTCTAGCACTTGGGCTAAGGAAACATGTTCTTCTTATAACTGAGGGCATATGGAATAAGACCTCTGGTGGAAACTTATAATGTTTCTAAAAGATTCTGCTCCGATCTGACCTGTGGTAGCACAGTGGATAAAGTGTTGACCTGGAATGCTGAGGTCACTCACTGGCTCAAAACCCTCAGCTTGCCTGGTCAAGGTACATATGGGAATTGATGCTTCCTGCTCTTCCCCCCTTTCTCTCTCTCTTCTCTCTAAAATGAATACATAAAGTCTTTTAACATTATTTTTTAATTCTGCTTAGAAATGACATGACTAAGACCCAAAGTCAGTAGTAAGAAGGAAGTATATTTCATTTACAAGAAGTGAAGGAATATATAACTGTGATCAATAGTACAATATGCCACATTTATTATGTTTTTTTTAATCCATGTACTAGCTATCTTTATACAACTTATATAACTTACACCTCACACCAATCCAGTAAGAAAGGCATCACCTCCATCTTTTAGAAAATTGTGGCTCAGAAAAGTAGTGTGACTTGTGCAAAGGCATTCCAAAGATGTGTGAATAAAGGTCTGGGGTCCAGGTCCAAAGCAGTCTACCTATGCCCACCCAAAACTCACATACTGTTTTTCTCTGTCAATTTTAATCATTAACTTAATATATGGGATGTGTGCTTGTGCAAAACTAGTACTGGCTATAAAAGACTTCAATAACTAATGTTTCTAAGTGAAATAGGGCAATATAAGTCTAGTAAAAAGAGGAAAAAATCTATGAAAATAGATCTACAGAAAGATAGACAGGAATGAACACAACAATTAGAAGGAATGTGAATGGAACCCAAGGAACTGGAAAATAAGAGGAGAAATTGATAGCACTTCTCTGGGCAAGAGCACTTACAAAAATAGCTTGCCTCAGGGGAAAACTTTTTAGACTCTGATTTCACCAGCCATAAGAAAAGTACTAATGGTGTTTCCCTTTTTTTAAAAGAAGTGCACATCCAGCTTTCTTGTAGCTGCCTAAATACTACCATATACTCACTATAGAGCCTGCTTTGAGACTGTTGTTCATAGCTTATGGGCATCAAGTCCATTTTTAAATCCACAACACATGCCATCCCTAATGCACCTGAATGAATTGCTCTCACATATTTAAGGAGTCATTTTCCATCTGAGTCCAACTTTGGGGCTCCAGACCATGATCTCCTGTCTGCCAATTTCCACCACAATTGCAATTCTATTTGAAATATTAATACACTATTATAGCAGTATAACTTCTAGTTGTTATTGTTTTTATTAATTCAATAATTTTAAACTGATTAGTATATAATTAAGCCAGCAGAAAATTTTCTAATCATCAGTAAGTAGACATTAGAGTTGTGGAGGCACACCATAGGACATTAGTACTTGCAAAAAAGGCTGGCAAGTCTTACAGTAGGCCTTCACACCAGATCGCTAGGCTGCTACTAGAGAAAAAGCAAACTATTGCCAAGTAGTGTAGCCCATTACTAGCAATTAAGTCACGTACAAATGTGCCATGCTATTTTGTTTATGTGCATTTGATGATCCTTTTACTCTAAAACACAATGGGGAAATTTAATAATAGAAAAAGCAAATATTTTCCCAGCTATGAGAAAAAACTGGAGCAGTTATTCATATTCTCCTCTTTGACCCCACCTACTTTCCCCCTAAATGTTTCTTCTTTTTTTTTCTTTTTTTTTTAAATTCAGTGAGAGGAGGGGAGGCAGAGAGACTCTCAATGGGCCCCAACAGGGATCCACCCAGCAAGCCCACTAGAGTACAATACTCTGCCCATCTGGGACATTGCTATGAGGTGGAGGACATGGAGCCTTCCTCAGCACCCAGGGCCAACTTGCTCCAATCCACCCAAGGCTGCAGGAGGGGAAGAGAGAGAGAGAAAGAGAGAGAGAGAGAGAGAGAGAAGTAAGAGAGGGAGTGGTGAAGAAGCAGATGTTCACTTCTCCTGTATGCCCTGACCAGGAATCAAAAGCAGGACATCCACACGCCGGGCTGACGCTCTACCACTGAGCCAACCAGCCAGGGCCACCTAAATATTTCTATATAGCTAACTACCCATATCTTCCAAGAAAATGACTAAGTTATATTTACCAAAGAGGGTTTTGAATATTCTGCAGTTCAAAATGTTAAATAAATTACATGGTAGATCAAATCAAAAAGGATCATTTTTTGTAAAAGTAACCTATCTCAGAAATATTCTTCATGCACAGGCACCAGTGGACTATTTTAATAAATAATTATCCTAAAATCCCACTGGTCCCTTTCACAAATAACTCAAGGGGAAGAAATTTTTTACTAATACAGTATGTGTCTGTGCATACTCAGGCACAAACCAGCAAGGTAAACCTATGACCTATTACTACTACTGTTATTATTATTATCATTGTTTATATTTGTGGTAAATGACATATATAAACACATCAAATTCAAATTAGTCAAAAGAAATCTAACTTTAAAATATGCATAAAATCTTTTATACAAAATTTGCAATTATACAGATAGGAACTAGGTGGAGTATAGCAGAAAAAATATAGCTTGGGAGTTCAATACACCTGAGGTTTAAATCTAGATCTTTTGTGTGACCTTGGACAATTTACTTAATTTTTCTCAACCTTGTATTTGTTATTTTTAAATGAGAGAATAGTGAACATATACAGGACTTTTAAGATTAAGAGAGGTAACAGTTATACGAAGCTCGTTGAACAAGTCTTTGTACATGGCAGATACTCAATAAGTGTTAGAAAATGTTTAACTAACTTAAAAAGAGTAGAAAATATATTTATAAATATTTTTAAAGAGACACCTTAGAATTCTAGTCAAAGATGAAGGAGTAAAAGCAATTATTTTTCTAAACTCTTCCCCCTTGAAAACAATAAAAATAAAATACAGGGAGACGGAGGGGAAGAGATCCTTAATAAAGCAATGAAATACCTACTGACAAGCTCAAACCACACAATGAAGAATATATGCCAAATATATTGAAATCTAAGACAAAATAAAGGAAAATAACTACAAGATGATACCTATCTCCTCAGACCACAAACAAGAATAAATTTCTCTAAAAGTACCACAGTCGAAACAAATATAAAAAATCCTTTGATTAAAGTGATAAGATTTAAGTGCATGTGAGACAGCAGGAGTAGTAGGAAATACTGTGAAGACCCAGTTCCACACTGAGGAGCTGCAGGTGAAGCTGAACTGAATAGGGAAGAAGCATGAAGATATACCATCTTGTCTATCACCTAATCTCCTAAAACACTGCCTAAGGTGAGGAGAAGGAAGCAGAGATGACCAGATCGCAGTGCAGATAGCCTGACTTCGGGTGCTTCATTGTAAACCACACCAAACTTCTAAGCCAGACACAAAGAAGAGATATGAGCAGATGTAAAAAAAATAATAATTGAAGTTTTTCAAGACAACAAATGCCAATTATAAAGCTGCTAAGACTGCTCCAATTCACTCTATACTTTCCCTCCTAATATTATATTCCAGCAAATAAATATCCAGTAAAAATATGCCCCCATCTGAAGATAAGCAGTGAAAAAGGAATTAGCACAGGATCAGTATATACATACATAATGAGAAAAGAAGATATTAAAGACACAGATCACACATTAAAAGAATCATTATTTCTTCCCTTGCTCAAGAAAGCAAAGGAAGAGGTTAGACAAATGTTTCTCCTTATTCTCAAATAAAAATAATATGATCTCTATGGGGGAAAAAATAAAGAACTCAAAGAAAAGATAAAGAGATCAAAGAAGAGATAAAACAATAGTAGTTGAAAAATGAGCTGGCAGACCTCAGAAAAGAAATGGAAGCAGGAAAATTAAGCCATTACATAGATAAAACTCTCATTAGATGTAGAAAAAAAAATTGTTTTAACTACTGAAATGAGGGCATAGAAGAAGCATTAAGAATATCATTTTTTAAAATGGTATAAATGAACAGAAAGTATTGGATATAAAACTGATAATTAGAAAAACAATGGAGGTGCAACATTTATAATCAATGATTCTGAAGAAGAGAATTTTTTTAAATGAACCTTTACAAAAAATTATATATAATGGAAGAAAATAATCCGTATACTCAGTAAAAGGTAAAATATAACTACTAATTCTAAACTATATTCTGATAAACTTTGTACTTTAAAGGTTTACAGGTAAAAACAAAAATCACCTGCAAAGTTGGAAGTGGAAGGGGATATTGCTGGCCTCAGCTAGCCTCAGCCTTTGCCTCAACAGCATTAGATGCCTGGAAAAAAAGTAGAACAAACTCTAGAATTCTAAAAGAAAGTATAACCCAATAATGTTATACCCAGCCTAATTATCCTTCAAGTATAAAAGCAACAAAGTCTAAACATATAAAAATATATAAATATATCGATAATAAGAAGTTTGCATCCAAGAAAACATTCTCTGAAGATAAATCCAGCTAAACAAGGAATGAGTCAAAGAAATGGAGTGCTAAAAGGTTAACGCTATGGACTTCATATCCATGGAAACCAGGTTGAGAACTTTCCTTAAAAGAACATGATGCTGGAAAGAAGGATTTGAGATGGGCATATATAACCACCTTCTATCTATATTTATTGAGTTCTACACTGTGTCAGGTTTTACCACTCATGTCATAACTAATTTAACATATATATCTCAACCCTGTGGAGTAAATATTATATTCTATTTTTTTAAATGAGGAATCTGAAGTTTAAAGTTATACAGCTGTTAAGTGTGGAAATCTGGACATAAATCCAAGTCTTCTGAATTCAAAAGCCATTCTCTAAACTGTGCTTCAAAGCTTCTACATAAACCACTGAACATCACAGGGCAGTAGGGCAGTGGTGTGGACAGTGAGGGCTAACATGGTAACTAAATCCATCTTCTCTTTACTCTTCAGGAGTACCCTATTTTATATGTAAATCCACTCTCACCCTTAATCTTTCCAAACCAAAAATTTATGATTTTAGTCTGTATTTATGTGCATTCACTCAAACTTCCTAATGCTTTTCTGGATTTCTTCTGTTTCTGGTTCTTTTTCTGAAAACGTAATTTTTTTAAAACCTGGATTTCCAGTCTAGTATATTGTTTTGCTGAAAGACAAGATTCTGCTAAATTCTGTTTCTATACCTTTCCTAAAAATGTCCAGTATTTCTTATTTTTCAGCACATTAACACAGAAACCTCTAAAACAATTCTGCTTATTCTAAGTAATAAGAGTTAAAGCTTCATTGTCTTTATATTAAACAAGAAGAAAAATAGGAATAATCTCCACTTTGGGCAAACAGAGATCGTTTGCCATTTTCATCCTATTGACCTATCTTCGGTATTTTTTGTATATTAAGCATTCTTGGCTAGCATTTTACTACCTGAAAAGGTTTGGAATAATAGGCTTCCTATTCCAAGGAAACAATAGATTTCTCTGTATACTTTCTCTTCAAATTAATGAATAAAAAGTTATAAGTGAATTAATCTCCAAGGAACCCTCTGTTAACACTGCTCAATTCAGGAAAGGGTCTTTTTATCTAATTAGTTTTTTTAATCAAAGTTTGATAAAAATAAATAAATAAAGCAAACCTAACTAACAGGCTTTTAATTCCATGACCAGAATCTCATCTACCCTGCGCTCTAAATTCAATTCTCCAAAACCAGAAAAATTTACTTAGCTCTGTAAAAATCATTCATTCCTAGTGCCTAATGTACAATTATGTCTAGTAGTAATCTAGTTCACTTAATAATTAAAGAAAACCATGGTTTCCTATAGACTCCCTAGCAAATCTCAATCACTGAGTCTTGTTTAGAATATATCCACTATATCATGATTCAAAAATGTTTTTAAATAACAAAATATATGTCAGAGTAACTTGGTGAAATTACTTTATAAAAAAAGACCTAGACATAATGTTTCTTAATATATAAATCCAAATAAAATGAAGTCTGAATATCAGTTTTTGATGTCAGAGAAACAAAGGTGAGGTTCAAAAATATCCTCTCTTTTATAAGATAATATGCCAATTTTTTCGCATCAGGCACACAATGATATGAGTTCTGAATTAAAAAAGTCTTAGAACAAATTTACAAAGTATAATTACCCTTCACAGGTGAGATATTCTTTTTATTCTTTGGAGAAACATTTTAGTTTAAATTAAATTTCGAATATTTTGTTAATTGTGGCAATAAGGATGAAACAAAGGAAAGAGGAAACAATTTCATCATGTTCAGCATAATATAAGTACAATATGAATTTCTGAAAAAATATTTTCAAGGATATAACATCACTGAATTAAAATTTCACTTAATATTGATACCAATATTATCAAAAAATACTTAGTCACAAAATTATACATTATCATCTATTTAAAATATAACATTTAGCATCCTGATTATATTGTTTAGGCAAAAACAAATCATAGAAATGTTCAACATAAGTGAAAAGTGTATAATGTCAGTACCTTGTAATGAAAACATAACATTTAAAACTGAATAACTATATCTTTAATATTTGTAGGATAATTTAATCCATGAGATTAAGATACTCTGGGACTGTGTTGACCTGAAAACTGTATATTTCTAAAAATTAGTTAAGATGGAGAATTAACTGAAAGTTTAATAAAGATAATTAAAACCAACAAACTTTTTTTGACTTTTAGAAATGTATATTTTCTCTTGTTTAATTTATTGTATTTATTGAGGTGACATTGGTTAATAAAATCATATAGGTTTCAGGGGTACAATTCTATAATACATCAAACTCTTTTATCTTGAGATCTGAAAAGTCATTCTGAGATTTGAAGTCTAAAAAAGAATAACTTCCTTGTCACTACTTTCCAGCAGTAGTTGCTATATTTTCATCCTCAGATAAAGATGTTTAAAGTGAAAAAGATCTTTTTTTTTTTACAGGGACAGAGAGAAAGTCAGAGAGAGGGACAGACAGGAATGGAGAGAGATGAGAAGCATCAATCATCAGTTTTTCATTGTGACACCTTATTTGTTCATTGATTGCTTTCACATATATGCCTTGACCAAGGGCCTTCAGCAGACCAAGTAACCCCTTGCTCGAGCCAGCGACCTTGGGTCCAGTTGAGCCCGCGCTCAAACTGGCAACCTCGGGGTCTCAAACCTGGGTTCTCCACATCCCAGTCCGACGCTCTATCCACTGCACCACCGCCTGGTCAGAACAGTTCAAATGCTATAGAAATGTTTATCTGAAACCTATGTACTCTTTTTTGTGTGTGTGTGTGTGTGTGTGTGTGTGTCTAGCATTATTTTTTATATATATATATATATTTTATTGTTATTAATTCTAATGGGGTGACACCAATAAATCAGGGTACATATGTACAATGAAAACATCTCCAGGTTATCTTATCATTCAATTGTGTTGCATACCCATCACCAAAAGTCAAATTGTCCTCTGTCACCTTCAATCTGGTTTTCCCTGTGTCCCTCCCCTCCTCCCTATCCCACTCTTCCCTCCCTCCCCCCATCCCATAACCACCACTCTCTTGTCCATGTCTCATACCCTCACTTTCATGTCCCACCTATGTATGTAATCGTGCTGTTCTCAGTTTTTCTTTTTTTCTGATTTACTTATTTCACTCCGTATAATGTTATCAAGATACATCCATTTTGTTATAAATGATCCGATGTCATCGTTTCTTATGGCTGAGTAGTATTCCATAGTATATATGTACCATAGCTTTTTAATCCACTCGTCTTCTGATGGACACTTGGGCTGGTTCCAGATCTTCGCTATTGTGAACAATGCTGCCACGAACATGGGGGCGCATTTCTTCTTTTCGAACAGTGCTATGGTGTTCTTAGGGTATATTCCTAAAAGTGGGATAGCTGGGTCAAAAGGCAGTTCGATTTTTAATTTTCTGAGGAATCTCCAAACTGTTTTCCACAGTGGCTGCACCGGTCTGCATTCCCACCAGCAGTGCAGAAGGGTTCCCTTTTCTCCACATCCTCGCCAGCACTTGTTCTGTGTTGTTTTGCTGATGAGTGCCATTCTGACTGGTGTGAGGTGATATCTCATTGTGGTTTTAATTTGCATTTCTCTAATGATTAGTGATGTTGAGCATTTTTTCATATGCCTATTGACCATCTGTATGTCCTCTTTGGAGAAATTTCTATTCATTTCTTTTGCCCATTTTTTGATTGGGTTGTTTGTCTTCCTGGTGTTGAGTTTTATAAGTTCTTTATAAATTTTAGTTATTAACCCCTTATCAGATGTGCTGTCGAATATGTTCTCCCATTGTGTGGTTTGTCTTTTTATTCTGTTCCTATTGTCTTTAGCTGTGCAAAAACTTTTTAGTTTGATATAGTCCCATTTGTTTATCTTGCCTTTTATTTCAGTTGCCCGTGGAGATAAATCGGCAAATATACCGCTGCTACAGATGTCGGAGAGCTTGCTGCCTATGCTTTCTTCTAAGATGCTTATGGTGAAACCTATGTACTCTTATTGATCAATGTCACCCTGTTAAATTTAAACCTCTAAATAGAATTTAAAAAATAAAAAATTTTAAAAAATAATCAATTCAGGATCAATAATTGGCTATTTAAAGCAATGATTTTTCCATCATAATACATTTTAAACTCTATATTAGACACAATCAATAACACAACACAGCAGATAAACTACATCTAACAAAATATACAAAATCTTATCATCTTTTAATCTATAGATCATATAAATCAATATATCTTTTAATCCATAGATCATATAAGATGTAGAAGTCCTCATACAGAGAAACCTAGAAAATTCTCAAATGATGAATTCTTAGGTCTGTAAATCACAGAATAAAAATTTTTTAAAACCAAGAGTCTTGGAATTTAAAAGAAATAAGCCTATAGATAAAAATTTATTCTTTTAAATGTTTAAAGACCCAATCCCATAGGATCATATTTTTTCCAGTCAAACTAGAGTTAAGTTTCTTCTACAATTTTGTATTCTTATCTGTAAAATGAACTTGAAATAAATGACTACCAAGGTTTCTTCAGTTCTAAAATAATGCAGTTCTATAATCTTTGGAAATACAGACAGTCCTATATTTCCTATAGGAAACAAAACCATACAAATGAATTTAGTTCTAAAAGTTGTTTAGAATTTGAAATGTACTATATCATAATGGTTAGAATCTTATTCCAGTCCACTCACAGAATAGCCGAGCACTGAATTATAACATTCTAGTTTCCATAAGAAAATATTAATTGGGTGCTATCTGAGGATCCCAAAACCAAACTGTCTCCTGACCCTCACTTCCCTATCACTTCAAGAGGAGGAAGGACTCCACTGGTGTTGACAGCAGCAGTTCCAAGAGCAATCTTAGGAGAGTAAAGCATCATCCATCACACCTTTATCAGCAGCTCTCATGCCACCCTTTTTCTCCTTCTATAAAGGCCCTGTCAGTGGAATCCTCACTCACAAAGTTATAGCCATGGAATTAATGTCCATGAAACTGCCAAAGAGGGAGAAGTTTCTGCAGAATATTTAAGGAGTATTGACTAGTTAGGGATTATCTTTAACCTAAGCCAAAAATTGAGATATGTCAATGTTTTTATAATACAGTAATTTTCTTTTTTTTTCTTTTTTTTTTTAGGTGAGAGGAGGGGACAGAGGAAGGCAGACTCCCACATGCACTCTGATGAGTATCTACCCAGTGACCCCCATTTGGGGCCAATGCTTGAATCACAGTGCCATGCTCAAACCAATAGTGCCACTGGCTGCTAGAAGGGAAAAGGGAGGGGGGAGCAGATGGTCACTTCTCCTGTGTGCCCCGACCAGAATCAAACTGGGACATCCATATTCCGGGCCAATGCTCTATCCACTGAGCCACTGGCCAAGGCCAGCGATTTTCAAAATGATGGGAGTAGACTATACATCGCAGAGCAGTACATTAGTACATTACTTCTTTAGTTTTGATGTTGACTCACTGAATATACCATCACTAGGATCTTCCTAAAAATTAATATGTTAAAGAACATTATGCAAGCAATTGTTTGAATTGTTGTTAATCTGCTGAGTAACAAAAAATCTCCTAGAACAAGCTGTCCCAAAGAATTTAGCAAAGTAAGAAATTAACCAAGAACTTTCAAAACTCATTATTTATGAAACAACAAATCAAGAAAACCTTAGAATCAGTTATGCAGCTCCATTTAAATTCAGTTGAGCTAAAGCAAATTATATCTAATCCTATTATAACATAAACAACACTCATTTCTAAAGTAACCTCAATGCTCTGCACCATTAAAATTTAAGTTTGTTCAAAAAACAGATTTTATTTTAAAAACTATAATTAATTCAGTGGAGTACTTTTTTTTCACCATCAGGAACCAATAATTGGTAAATGATGGCTAATATTTATATTACTCATAGTTAGTCTCCTAACTCCACTTCTGAAAAGTTAATAGTATTTTATTTCCAAAAGGAGTCTACACACAAAAAGAGACACACTATTATAAGAAAATTTCAGAAAAATTAAGTAGAAATATTAATTGAACACCTACTAATATGCCTATACATATCTATTAATAAGGAACTGTTCATCTCAAAGCATGATTTTTAGTAGTATATTCCTCCATACTAACCTAAGAAGGGATTTTAACTAACTACACTGCTCGCAAAAATTGGGGGATATTTTATCACTTCATATTCATTTTGAAATATCCCCTAATTTTGTGAGCAGTATAAAATTGAATGAACATGAAACTTTCTAGGAATAGATTCACTGGGTAGACCAATATATACTAGCATATATTTTTGCTCAAAGTTTATAATATCACTCTTAGAATTTAAAAATATCAATAATTTGAGCCTCTATTTAAAATGTGAGTGGCTATGGTATACATATTTTTATTTCTAACTCAAATAAGAAATTTCAGCTTATTTTTCTTTCAGTTATGACATCATAGGTCTAAGAGGAAAATGTTTACTAATAAACATACAAGTTTCACAGAACCAAAACACTTGTTGAGCTCTGTATTACTAGCCCAAACTCCACATTCTGTCTTCAACTCTTCATGCTAACAATATTCAAAATTACTATATCTAGGAATAATTTGATATTAAATTAGAAAAATATTTTATAGCCTTAAATTTCATGATCTAATCCCCTACACATCTCCTCATATGATAATAAAAATAATGATTATAAGTAAGATAATAATAATGGCTCACCCTTATATTGTACTTAGTATATGCCTGGTACTGTCCTAAACACATTACTTATATCACATTAAATATATCATATTACATATATCAAACATCTGTATTATTATTTCTTCATTTTAGAGATGAATAAATTGAAGCACAGAGAGTTTAAGATCATATGCCCCCTTCCATTTATCACATACACCTTTCATCTTCTCCATTACAATGCTATGTTTCTAAGGTTGAATTTTGTTTTAATTTAACACTGTAGATATTTATTATGTCATTAGGTATTTACTATAAAATGGCACAATAAAAAATTCTCATTAATAATTAACTAACATTAAAGATATATGCAATTTATAAGATAAATTTATTAAAGAGGCTAAGTTTATCCAGTCACTACACAAATATTAAGATGTTCTTTACTTCATTTTACATTAATGAAAGTTCAATTTGACTTTTTTTTGACACAGATTCACAAATTCTCTTTATGACAATGGTGGAATAACAAGATCTGGATTTACCTTCATTCTTATATAACTAGAAAATAAAATATATGAAACTATGATTCTCAGAAACTGAACAAAAGCAGTGTAGGACACTGATCCCTGAGGAAAGGGAAACCAATTAGATGAGCTTACAATTGTTCCTGGAATCTTTGGGCCACAGTACTGACAGGGGACCATAAACAAAGCCCAAAGGTCTAGCTCTATTGAAGAAACAAATATTAGAGAGACCAAGAAGGCTAGAATTAACAGGGAATAGTACTACTAAAAAACAAGAAAAATGCTGTGCAAAGAAAGTGATTCAGAGATATGCAGAGAGGTTCCATTCCATCTTTTACTAAACAGACATCTGCACATGGGTTAGAAAAAATTACCCAACTCTGGAAAAATAACCACTGGAAAGAAATACATTGAAAGATGTATGAACCCACACAGAGCTGTGAATAGTTCCTATTCCCACCAGCCACATTAAAAAAAAAAAAGATAGAAAAGAAAAGAAAAGTGGGTCTAAATTATTCCTAGTACAGTTTGCCTGACTAAAAAAGTATAAAAGGAGCCTCAGTTAACTAATGCCAAGTAACTTTGTGTGCCAGGCACATCACAATATTATTTAAAGGAGTAAAAAAAAAAAAAAAAATTATAGGCCTTATAAAACATTACTGAAAGAGATTAAAGAAGACCTAAATAAAAAGATATCCAATGTTCACAGATTGTAAAACTTAATATTGTTGACTGCAATGTTCCCCAAATAAATCTATAAATTCAATAGAATCCCTATCCAAATCCAATGGCCTTTTTGCAGAAATGGAACAGTGGAACTTAAAATATATATGAAATTGCAAGGGACCTTGAATATCTAAAACAATTCTTGAAAACAAGAACTAAGTTGGAGGACTCTCAATTTTTAATTTCAAATTTTACTACAAAGTTACAGTAATCACAGCAGCGTGAAAATGGCATAAGGATAGACATATCAATAAATGAAATAGAAAATCAGAGCTTAGAAATAGACTCTATAGTCAGCTGATTCTCAACAAGGATGCCAAGGCCACTCAATAGCAAAAGAACAGCTTCTTCAACAAATGATGCCATGAAAACTGAAAATTCACATGTAAAATATCCTTGCTTCACACCATATACCAAAAAAAAATTTAACTCTAATGAGACCAAAGATTTATGTGTAAGAACTAACACTACAAAACTCTAAGAAGAAAACAAAGGTAAATTATCATGGTTTTAGATTTGGCAATTTTTTTAGATACAACACCAAAAGTACAAACAACAACAAAAAAAGATACATTAGATTTCATTGAAACAAAAACATTTGTGCATCAAAGGACACTATCAAGAAAGTAAAACTTACAAAAGGGAAATAATATTTGCAAATCATACATCTAATAGGTTCTAGTACCCACAATATATAAAGAGATTTAATAACTTAACAATAAAAAACCAATTTTAGAATGAGCAAAACATTTAAATAGATATTACCTAAAGAATATATACAAATGGCCAATAAGCACACATAAAAAGATGCTCAACACCATCCTTCGTTAGAAAAAATTAAAACAGCAATTAAAAATGTGCTTCATACCCTCAAAAGTATAGAGAAAATATGAACATGTTAAGAAGGAAAATGGACCATATAAAAACAACAACTTCTAGAGAGGGAAGCCATATTATCTGAAATAAAATACACACAGTTGGATTAACAGTTACACTTAAAGATATAACAATAGATACAGATAATTCAAGTTGAAGTACTCAGAGAAAAAAGAATTTTAAAAATAAACAGATTGGCCTGACCTGTGATGGCGCAGTGGATAAAGCGTCGACCTGGGAACACTGAGGTCGCCAGTTCAAAACCCTGCACTGGCCTGGTCAAGGCACATATGGGAGTTGATGCTTCTAGCTCCTCCCCCTTTCTCTCTCTCTCTCTCTCTCTCTCTCTCTCTCTCTCTTTCTCACTCTGTGTCTCCTCTCTAAAATAAATAAATAAAAATAAAAAATTTTTTAAAAATAAAAAATAAAAAAATAAAAATAAACAGATTATCAAGTAGTCTAGGATACATGTAAATAGAATCCCAGAAGAGAGGAGAAAGAGAGTAAGGAATACAACTCAACTTTTCCAAATTTGATGAAATGAAAAAACCATAAACCCACAGATCCAAAATTTCAACAATGCATAAGCAGATGAAACATAAAGAAACCACATAAAGAAGACACAAGACAGCCCTGGCCGGTAGCTTGGTCAGTCCAAGCATCAGCCTCAGGTGTTAAAAATAGCTCCATATTCAAGCATTGGCCCTAGACGGGGTTGCCAGGTAGATCCTGATCAGGGCACATGTGGGAGTCTGTCTCAGTATCTCCCCTCCTCTCACCTAAATAAATAAATAAATAAGAAGACACAAGGCACATCATAATCAAATTACTTCAAAACAGTAACAAAGAAAAGATCTTACAAGCAGCTGGGAGAGGGAGGAATAATACAATACATATTGAGGGGGAAAACTAAGAGTGATAGCAGAATCTTCATTAGAATCTAGGCAATTTCAAAGACCATGAAGCTACAACTTTAAAATATGCAGAGAAAAAAATACCAACATAGAATGTTAAGAAAAATCTTTTTCTAACATGAAGGTAAAATAAAGACTTTTTCAGACAAATGAAAGTTGAGAGAGAATGCAGCAAGAGCAGAATCACACTACAAGAAGAAAAAGTCCTCTGTGCCATAAGTAATTACAGCTTCTGGGCTGATGCTCAAAAGTTAGGTCGATCTGATAGATATCACAAGATTGTGAAACAACTGGAGAACCAGAAAAATTACTATGGTATTGCATAATACCTATCCAGTAGAAAATTATTAAATGTCTGATATGAAATTATTTTAGAATAACACCATGTGAATATAAAGATAATTTTTACACAATGAATATTATTTATAATTAAAATAATTATTAAACAGCAGTATCACAAAGGATTGAAAATCTGGACTTTAAACCTAAAAATTTATCATCTTCAATAATATTTTCTTTCTCTAACTAGTTAGTTTTCCTTCTAGTAATTAAATTCTCTATAAAAGGAAGACTTTTGAAATAATAACACTTTAAAACAGAAATCTGTAAATGGCTACAGTCCAGAATTTACATCTCCCAACAGAAATCATATCTCTCAAGAGGCATTGATCAATGTAGATTGGTACTCCCAACTCTAAACAGAACCAGGATAAACTTTACAGTAAATAAAGTCACAACAAATTCATAAAGACAGTCTAGATAAGTTTCATTTCTGACTTACAGCAAAAGGATGACTCTATCACTCAGGTCCCTTACCAGTCCAAAATTCTAACACCATTTCATCAAGAACCTTATCTAAAAAATAGATAACAACCACTTTCTGTCAATGAACTAACCAGTGGGTATCTTCAACTCTTAAATATTACATAAAAGATATAGAATATTTTAGGTGTCTTAGTATGATCAACAAGGCTAAGAAGTGGTAGCCCCTCCTGGAAGGTGGTACTCACTCAGCCCATTCAAAAGGAAATTAGTCACAGGGATCTGCAGTTTTAAGAGACAATAAATATGACAGTCATCATCAAAGCTTTCCTTGAAATGTTATATGCAACTCTAGTCTCATTATTTCCCAATACTATCCAACAAAAATAAACAGGAGGAAAAAGGATTGAGTCACTGTGGACTAATAGCAAATAAAAGTGCTTAAATCCCTGCAGTGAAAGGTTTCTCAAAGCCATACCATATTCATGTTCAGTGTTACATATTATACCTCTGTTATTAGTCTGGGAAGGCAGTCCATCAGCCAAAAACCACAACAGGAGAACACAGAATTTATCACTTTGCCCAATCAATTTAGGATTTTGCCTCCTCCTTCTTCCATTCCTATCCTATCTTCCTTTGCTACATCAACAACTATTGACTATCACTATCTACTATGTGCAAAGCACAGTACTGTGTACTAGATCTGAATAGTTACGAAGATGTAGACTCTGCCTTCATGTTGTTCACAGTGGATTTTATTCCAAAACCAGTAACACTGGCAGCTAATTATATAGTATTTGGTCCAAGTCTTTAAAGTCATTTCCCCAAAATTACCTAAAACTATCCTTACTCTCTTAACAATAGAACTACACTATAAATGTTAAGGATTTCTGAAAATATGAAGCAATCATATACATATTAACTCTCCTTTGCACTTCTGCTATTTTCTATAAACTATTAAAATTCAAACTAAATTTTTCAAGAAGGAGGTCAGTCTGAACTGTTCCAATAAATCCTACATGTAATAAAGGCAGGAGGGGGAGGGAGAGAGAAGCAAAGGAAAAAAACCCTTTGTACCTGTCAAAATTCAGTAGTTGGATGATCTCTTAAAAAATCAGTTGTTCTGCACATAGTGATATAATGATGGGGGGAGAGTAATTATAATTAGGGGCCTATTTTGATTCCTCTCTCCATAGTATCAGTATTGAATGTCATTTGATTTTGGCAAATGATAAGGTCATTGACTGCTTGAAAGATGTGCAGTATTACTTCTCTGAATGCTTCACATACAAAATCTAAAAAATGGAAAACATCTCAATCTCAATCACATACTAACCAGTAGGACAATTTGCAGAATTCACAACTAAATTTAAACATATAAACAAACAAACAAACAAATATAATATGTGGTATCAGTAATATTTAAAAAATTCAATAATCTGAAAAGAAAAAGAATTTTTTAACTTATACATTATAAAGTTGACAATGCTATGAAAACTCATTAAGTCTTTTAGGGTGTGCATTTACTGAATCTAAATTATCACTAATTAGCTGATCATCTATCAAAATAACTATAATTATTTCTCTTTTAAAATTATTTTTGCTCAGGTATGATGAGTAATTTAAATATTTAGATGTTTTCTTAAATAAAATACATTAGCATTATTATTGCATATAAAGTCTTTAAACAAAAAAAATTTTACCAGAAGAACTTCACTGACCAAAACTTAAATCATTTTAAAAAGTGGGGATATGATGAACATATAAACAGAAGTGCCTTTCATCATGCACCCTGACTAGTTAAGTAAAATTATGAACAAATTCATATTTACCAATAATTCAACAATATGTTTTGATAATTCTATAACCCGATGAGCTTTTTAATACACATGCTTACTTCTAAAGATTCTGATTTCAAGATCTTGATTGGAAAAACTGTCATACCATTTTCAGATTTTTGATACTTAACTTTTTATAAAAAATAATAATAATAATCAAATTTTATTATGTTTGATTCAAAATGAGAACTCATTCAAAAGGACTTGCGCAGAAAGAGCTATAGCTTTTGATTTTATTCTATAGTATCTCCTTATCTCAAGCAGCTAACAAAAGGTCCTTAAATGAATTTTTAATCATCACGGGAAACAGACCACTGAATCACATGCTAAAATGACCATAAAAGTATTAGTTACTAATTTAGGACAAGTATCTCTAACATGTCTATATTGATTAAAGTGTTTAACATTTCAAATTAAAGCTTAACATTTCAGATTCGCTTCCAGCAAATAACATTTTATCCTGATCATAAATTTACTCCTATTCAAATTGCTGCTAATATTTAAACATTATTGTTCTTGCACTTGGTTTTATTTCCTTTTTCATATTGTAAAATGCATGGGAAGTTCACTCATAAAATATAACATGCTTTTTAATTTTATTCTGTAGACAAATAATATTACACAATTCATAGGCCTCAGCTGTAAGTATAGCTGAGATCAAGTTAAGTCACTTCATACCAGGAATTTGTGACATTATACTTTAACTTTCCATTATTTTTATATATCACAATGTGACTGCCACACATAATTTTCCTTTTTCAATGTCAGTTAAGATTTCAGATTCCCAGAACTTCTGATGATATTCTCAAAATGCAGTGTTTCCAGTTAGTGTTATAAATATATTGATCACGCTAGTAAACATAACTATGGTGTTTTATAAAATTTCATCTTTCCATCCCAACTTCCCTTAGATACTGGAAAATGTTATCGAAGACATCAAAAGTCTCCTGAGCATAATTAAAATGTGCGTGAATGTGTCTCTGAGTGTGTGTGCATGTGGAGTGTTAAGATGGTCAAAGAAAGGTTAGGTTTTCATATGGTATCTGTACTGCATTTGGCAAATTCCTTAAGACCCTACTCTTCTCCAATTTTTCTCTTAGTATCTCTTTCTTCTCTGTAATTCTGTACCTTTAACTCCCCTTTGTGAAATTTACTGCTCCACAGTAACCATATCCAATAAGTATGTTCCCTCACCCAAATTTCATCTTGACTATACACTCACTATACACTACCCCTGAAACCTCCAGATTGCCAGCTTTCCTTTCTTTCATAAAGCTCCTTCTGTTTTAACTAACATAAAGCTGGCAATCTCTACATAGGACTTAAGTTAAACATAAAATTCCATGTCTCTTTCATTTACCATTGCATAATCACCCTTTGCTCATATATAATTCTCTTATGTATCTATTTCAAATATCCTTATTGCTCACTTTAAACTATTACTTTATAGTTACAAATTATATTGGCAACATTACTGTTATCATTTATTATTATTATAAATCATAATATTGGTAGTATTATCATTATTAGCTCCTAAAAGGCAATGAAAATATTTCATGCCTTATATAGAGCAAGAGTTATGCCTTTTTCAGATGATATGTCACCATACATTTGGGTAGTAAAGATATGTGATTAAGCCCTTTGTTATATAGCTACATCATAATGTACATCATAAAGGCCCACTTAGTGATGTATGTAGTTCAGTCTATTAAGGACTCCTGATAAGTGTCAAGTCCCTGCTGGCTCTATCCTTAAGAAATCAAATCACGGTTTCAAAAATTAGCCAAACATCCAAAATATTTTCTCTACACAATGTTAACTATCAAGATTCTCTGAGTTATAACCCTAACTAGCTGTTTTTGCATTATGTAGGTGGGTTTTGAAACTAAAGCAGGAAGAAATATCCTGGAAGAGCATTTTCCTGAACACTGGGCATAGTAGGACTCAAATAGCTCTATAAACTCCACTGACTGGCCAAAACTTTAAGAAATCAAATAATTTATTCTCAACTTTCCAGCCTTCTGCCTTCGAAAGCCAACCCTCCTGAGGTTCACTTGAAAAATTCCCTTCCTACCACCTAGGAATTTTTAAATCTTCTACCTGCTAAATACTCTTCAGAAAGACATTATACCTTTTTCTGTGCCCAATCTGCAAGAAATGCCAAGGATTGCTCTCATACCATTCAAGCCCTACTGACCAGGGGGAAATTATGCTTGCCTAGTGAAAAGGATAACTTACAAAGAACGAAGCTATTCACTATGAACTACAATCGCTGGTCGGCAACTGAGAATTTAGTCAGATTTCTCATATACCTCTTTGAGAACTTTTGTTCAAAACAGAAACCCAGCTTCACTAAATTTGTTATTTCTCAAGACTTCCAACATTCTAAAGATGAAGGGGTTGTGCTCTAGTAAACTGAGAAGGCAAGGTTAAGGCCCTTGTTTTTCAACCATGATTAGACCAATGGTTTAATCCAGGGATTGAATGAACTAGTTGTGAAACTGAACCCTTCTGTGCAAACTAGCCTGTTTAGCAATACAGTAAGTATACCCTCTTGATTTTCCATACGGACCGCCAATTAAAAAAAAAAAGGGGAATTCTCAGCTAAATAGCAGCTTTTCTTTCAAAGTAAAAAACAAAGCCCCTCTCACAGTGCTTACATTTGTGATACATCTGTAAAAAGTGATTTTTTAGCATCAGAAAGCATTTTAATTGTAGTAAACTAAACAATGCTGAAATTGTTTGAAGAGGAGATTAAATTTAATGAACTTCACAAATAACTCCTTTTAGAAAGTAACAACAATTTTTTGAACATTAAAAAGAGGCTCATTACATCAAGACAACTCCACTGTAAAAAGCAGTCTGACTTCAATCACTGCATATCTACATGTTAATGAACCTGCTATATAAAGCAGGGACTGAGAAGAAAAAGTAATAAAAAAGACTGTCATAATGCATACTTACTGGGGGAAAAATCTTCTTTAATCAATAAAGTACCTTTTCACTAGTACCTTAATATTATCTGAAACTCTTTCTAATAACACAAAAGGAAGATGATACTTTAAAGTTTCTTCAAGACATTACACAGCCTGCACATTCTTGTAGTATTCACATGCTGTCAGCATCACCATTCCAAAGACTTTTAAGTTTCAACAGACAGATACAGCTTTGTACAAAGTCTTTGTCATAATAATTTCATTGCTGCCCCCTGATCAAACATAGACAAATCTGAAACTGAAAAGGGAGAGCCAACCAGTGACCTTTGATTAGAACCACAAGCCTTAGTTTTAATAAAATGCCTTATTCATTGCTCCTTAGTGCCAACAAGGAAGGTGTGTTAGAGACTGCAAAGAGCAGTCAATAAACCATTTACACTCATTCAATGATATCCATTATTCACAGCTGGAATTTGTGATTAAAGCAAGTGTGACACAGGTGTCTTAAAAATAGAAAAACCAAAACACAACAGTGCAGCTTTCTACCTTTAAAATAAATAAAAATTGCCCGTCTCCGTTAGTTGCTACTGCCTTTCATGCCTTACTAATCATATTGTACTAATCTTCTTTTCTAAATTGTGATTTTCAAAATATTCATTGCTATTACTTAGAGTCTAAGGAACACTAGCAATGTTTTATTTTTGAACTTGTGATTTTCCTACAGACACCATTTAAATGAGTGTCTGTAAAGTTTATTTTAATTAAAGCAAAGTTTAAAATTTGGATTTTTTTTCATTTTGCCTTTTTTTGTCAAGGAAAAAAAGGAAGTTTCAGATTACAGCCATAGTTAGCATATTTTGGTGCCAAATATCAGAGAACCCTTAAGAGCAAAGGCTCAAGAAAATGCAAATCAAGTCCAATTTTTATGACATAGGTTCTTAGGGTGGGAGATAGGACAGGGGAGTTTCAAAGCCAATCCATTCATAAAGTTTTGGTGGATTTATACAAAGGAACAGTTAAAGCCAGTTAGAATTGAAAACTACAATTAAGGACATGCAAGCTATCCAGTGTATGCCTTAAAGTGGTCTCTTTAAGCCATGGCACTAAAATATTTCAACTTTTGCTCTAAGACCAGAGGACTTCCAATGTAATGCCAGTGTTATTGCCTGTACCTAGCATTGTCCCTAAAACATGGCAGGAATATATGGAATATATATATATATATGAAACATGAGACAATTTGCCAGGGTGAGAGAGAGGGAGGCAAGAATTGAAGAAATGACCTGAGGAAATATTCTACTTACAGTTCAAAGTGGAAGGAAGAGAGGAAGGAAGAAAGGAAGCAAAGTAGGGAGGGAAGAAAGGAGGGAGGGAATTAAGAAAGGAATAAGAGAGGGTGGGAGACAGGGAAGGAAGGAGGAGAAATGGAGGGAGGAGGGGAGGAAGGGCAAAAGGGAGGAAGGGAAGAAAAGAGACACAGATGTCTTAAAAACAGAGTAATCATAAACCATGTTGTCTAGGCAGCAACTAAGTATTTCTACCTATTTGCTTTGGGCACCACAGTCTGCCCAGTAGTCTGAACTTCTCCTGTCAATAACTACAGCTATACTGTCTCACCTGCTGTAAATAGCCCACACAGGCCTGACAAATCCAGGAGATATGACTGCAAGGTAGGAAATTAGGCAAATAGAAAACTCATGACTTCATTCATTTGCTAGATCAACTGACTAGAAGAACTCAAAGCTCATGAGAACAGGGACTCTGTCCATTTTCTACATGGCTATATCCTTAGCACTTAGATCAGTGCCTGATTAGAACAATAGGCATCTAATAAAAATTGCTTTAAAATTGGTATTGTCAACATTAATATTTTTAGATTCCTAGATAGACTATAACTTAGGGAAGCAGTTCTCAAAATATAGTCATGGAATCACTGAAGGTTCCCAAGACTCTTTCAGAGGTTGCAAGGTCAAAATTATTTTCACAATAAAGATAATATGTTATTTGCCTTTTATCACTCTCATTTTCTTGCAGGTTTAGTTTCCAAAGGCTACATAATGATGTCATTCCTCTAAAAGCTAATGAAATGTGTGCTTCTGTATTCTTGTATTTTAAAATTTCTAATACAGAAACTTGCATTTCTGGGAAGATGGAGTAGAACTTTCTCCTACTCCTCCAAGTACAACTAAAAACCCTGAACATTACATATAAAACAAACATAAGAAGACTCTAAAAAGTGGAAAAAAGAAAGCAGACCGGGTAGACCCTCAGGACTGAGAAATGATAAAGTGAATTCCCTGAATTTTCTTTTTGCCTTATGTATCCCAGTCTTGAAGGAACTAAAGAAACCAGCAACCTAGAACCAAAGAACGTCCAAGAAGAATGTACTCACTCTAGTCAAAGAATTAGGAAAGGGGCAGCTTTTAGCTAGTCAAAAAACTTTTAGATAATAACCACTCTAACTCCAGATAAATGCTACAGAAAAACAAACAAACTGAAAACAGTGGCTCCATCCTGACCTACTCAAATAGAACTTAAGCAGGAAGCCTAGGCTTCTACTCTCTCATGACTCTAATGAGGCTTCCAACACTTGTCCCCAGGGAAGTGTCAAAGAATAATAGCTAGAGATCTGAGACTTTTATTCTCACCAGCCAGTAATAGCTACCCTGTCTGTCTCTTATCCGATTTGCAATATCAGTGCAGAAGATGTGATGAGCCTGGATTTCCACTCTTACAAGGCAGGAAGAAGTTTGCCTGCCCCTTTAGATGGAATCAAAGAGTTTCATCATTGCCCAGCAGTAACAAGGCCACCTTTATATTGGTGTCAGTGAAGACCATGTGGGGAGCTGAAACTCCCCATCCAGCAGTAACAAGGAGCCCCCACACACAGATGGGGAAGCTGGACTTCTATGTCCACACGGCAGTAACAAAGTATCAACCACCCTTCCCTTACTAGAACAGTGTCAAAGAAAACGAGCTAGAACAAGTTTATATAAGAGTACCATTATATAATACAAAATGAGCAGGTTTCAACCAAAAATCATTGCCATACCAAGAACCAGAAAGATCTCAAGCTAAATGAAAATAGACCTAAATGAAAAAGAACATTCGAAAAATGCCAACACCAAGATGTTAGAATTATCTGACAAATATTTTAATGTAGCCATGACATAAATGTTTAAATGAGCTATTATGAACACACATGAAACAATAAAAAAGCAGAAAGCGCTAACAAAACTTTTTAAAAGAACTTAATGGAGCCTGACCAGGCAGTGACGCAGTGGATAAAGTGTCATACTGAGACACAGGACCCAGGTTCAAAACCCCATGGTCACCAGCTTAAGCAAAGGGCCACTCAGTCTGCTGTAGCTCCCCGATCAAGGCACATATGAGAAAGCAATCAATGAACAACTAAGGAGCCTCAATGAAGAATTGATGCTTCTCATCTCTCTCCCTTCCTGTCTGTCTGTCCCTACCTGTCCCTCTCTCTGTCTCTTTCTGTCTCTGTCACACTCACACACAAAAAAAAACTTAATAAAAAATTTAGAACTGAAAACTACTATAACTGAAATAAAAAGCTCAATGGAGGGGTTCAGTTACAGAATAGAAGGGACAGAATCAATGAACTGGAAGACAGACAAGAAAAATTATCCAACCTAAATTATATAGAGAAAATAGACTTTAAATATCTATTTACATATATGAACAGAGTGTCAATGACCTTTGGAACTATAGCAAAAGATCTAATATTAAATAATCAGAGTCGTATAGAAAAGAAAGTAGGGATGGAAAAGTACTCAAAGCAATACTGTTGAAAACATCCAAATTCTATCCAGAGACGTAAACCTATAGACTCAAGAAGATGAGGAAACCTCAAACAGCATAAACCCCCCAAAAATACCATACCAAGACACACCATAATTAAACTTCCGTTTAAAAGAAAAAGAAAAAAATGGAAAGCATCTAAATAAAAATAACACTTAACCTATAAGGAAAAAGAATCCATATGTCAGCAGATTTCTTATCAAAAACCATAGTGGCCAGAAGAAAGTGACACAAAAAATATTTTACAAGTGGTGAAAGAAAGGAATTTTCAACCCAAAATTCTATGCTCGATGAAAATATCCTTCAGGAATGAAGAGGAAATCTAAACAATCTCAGAAGAAGGAAAACTCAGAGTTTATCACTAGCAGACCCATTGCCAAAGAATGACTAAAAGAAGTTCTCTAAACAAAGAAGAATCAACAAAAGAAGGAATGTTGAAACATCAAGAAAGAAAAAACAAGGTAAGCACAATATGGTAACATGGGTAAATACAATACGCTTTCCTTCTCTCAAGTTTTCTAAATTATGTTTTATGGTTGAAGCATACTGCCTGATGAGGTTCTAAATATATATAGAAAAAATATTTAAGGCAATTATAAGTGGGAAAGAGTAATGGGAATTAAAGGGAGGTAAGGTTTCTATACTCAAGCTGGTAAAATTACTCTGCCAGTAGTCATCAATTGATAGAACTGGATAGGAAAATACCAAGAATACATATAGGAGAACTCAACAAGACATTTATAGAACACTACATCCAACAACAGCAATTACAAATTCTTTTCATGTGCCCATAGAACATATACCAAAATAGGTCATCAATTAGACAGTAAAACAAACCTCAACAAATTTAAAAGAACTTAAATCATATGAAATGTGTCCTGTGACCACAAGGGAATCAAACTAGAAATCAACAATAGAAAGCTAACAGGACAATCTACGAATGATTAGAAACTAACTACCACACTTCTAAATAATCTGCAGGTCAAAGAGAAAATATCAACAGAAATTTCAAAATACCTTGAACTAAATCAAAATTAAAATATATCAAAACTTGGGAATATGGCTAAAGTAGTGCTGAGAAGAAAATTTATAGCACTTAATGCATACAAAAGGAAAAATATATGAAATAATCTGAAGTCCTACCTCATAAATCTTGAAAAAAGAGCAAAATAGAAGAGATGAAACAATAAAGATAAAAGCAGAAACCAATAAAATTGAAAACAAATGAGAAAAAACAATGAAACAAAGAATTGGTTTTTTGAACTGGCCAACAAAATTGGCAAGCCTCTATCAAGACTGACAAAGAAAAAGACACAAATTACTAATATCAGGAATGAAATGAAATTTTACTATAGATTCTGCAGACATAAAAAGGAGAATAAGTGAATACTATTAATAACTCTACACACATAAATTTTACAGCTTAGATAAAATGAACTTCCTTGAAAAACATATACTACACTTTATTCAATTAAAATAGATATTTTGAATAGTCTTGTAACTATTAAGGAAATTGAATTTACAAGTTAAATACTAAAAAAAAATCTCCAGGCCCAAATATTTACCAAATGTTTAAAGAAAAATTAAATCAATTCTACATGATCTCTTCCAGAACACAAAAGAAAAGAGGACACTATCCAACTCCTTTTATGAAGTTAGTATTATCTGATATCAAAACTAGACAAAAAAAAACAAAAAAGTACCAAAATAAGAAAGCTTCTGACCATTATTCCTCATGACTATAAATGCAAAATTTTTTAACTTTTGCATAAAAAGAACCATTGAAACGAGTATCCATGGTAACCCACTCTCTTCTTGGTGGACAAAAATAATTTTAAAGTAAACAAAATAATCAACATAAAAATAATCCAATGCAGTAAATATCAATTGAAATAGCCCACATAATCAAAAGCTTTCAGGACCCTAAATAATTTTCAAAAGTGCAAAGGTCCTGAGAACAAAAGGTTTGGAACTTCTAATTTAAAGCACCAGTTATTTAGTTTACCACTAGCTACCTGAAGTGTTACACCAGAAGTCTTCAAGAGTCTTCTGAAATATGAGCAACACCTCTTAAGCTCATCTTCACAGTAAGTCCTGTGAGGATCCAAAACTATTATTAGATTTTTAAATAGTTAAATTTTACAAGTCCTAGAAGAGTTAGAATCCTGTCTTGAAGATAACACATTCTAGAGAATTAACAACACTATATAGTATTGAAATTTAATCATCTAAAGGTATCTCTGAGAAACTCAAGGTAATTCCTGCTGAAGAAAAAATAAATTGAGTCAGTCAAGCTTGCTGTATCTCAACCAATGGGTAGCTCTACTAAACCCATCACTTTCCTAAGGTTTTCAGAGATCCCTAGTTTTGACTTCAAGAAATAGGCATCAAAATAGCATCTGACATAACCCACCAGGATGGCTATAATTTAAAAAATGGAAAATAACATGTGTTGATAAGGATGTGAAGAAATTGGAACACTCATACATGGCTGATGGGGATGTAAAGTGGTGCAGCTACCGTGGAAAGCTGTATGGCAGTTCCTCAATAAGTTAAACATGGAAATATCATATGACCCAGAGAACTCCATTCCTAGGTATATATCCAAAAGAATTGAAAGCAGGTACTCAGAAAAATACTTGCAAATGCATGTTCATAGTAGCACTATTCAAAATAGCCAAAAGATGGAAACAATAGTATAATGATTACCAGAGGGAAAGGGGGAAGTGGGAGGGATAGAAGAGTATGACATAGGGGGTGATGGAAGGAGACTTGACTTGGGGGGGTGAACATATAATACAATATACAGATGATGTATTATAGGACTGTATACCTAAAACCTATACAATTTTATTAACCAATGTCACGCCAATAAATTCAAAAGAAGGAAAAATTAATTGGTGCAATATAGATCATCATGTAAGCATTATAGAGGTTGAAGAACATTACCAAATCATATTCCACATTGTGAGTTGGGATTTATTACACCCATAAACCCCAAGCCCAGATATTATTTGATTGTTGATATTTTTAACAGTCCAAGCTGACTGCAATTTTCCAAGTCTCTTGTGAAGTTCTCAAAAAAATTCTGAAATTGAAATTAATTTAAATCGCTAGTCCTAGCTAGTTGGCTCAGAAGTAGAGCATCAGCCCAGAGTGTGCAAGTTTTGGGTTAGATTCTTGGTCAGGACACACAGGAAAAGCAACCATCTGCTTTTCCACCCCTCCCCCTCCTCCTTCTTTCTCTCTCTTTCTCTCTTCTATTCCCACAGCCATGGCTCCAATGGTTCAAGCATGTTGGCCCAGGGCATTGAGGATGGTTCCATGACCTCCCCCAGGTGCTAAAATAGCTCAGTTGCCAAGCAACAGAGCAGCTGTCTGAGATGGGCAAAGCATTCCCTGTTGGGGGCTTGCCGGGTGGATTCCAGTGGCAGCTCATGCAAGAATCTGTCTCTCTGCCTCCCCACCTCTTACCAAATAAATAAATTTAAATACCTTATTTTTTAAATAAATAAATGTATAGTTGCAGGGGTTTTTTTTAAGTTAGGGTATACCTCAAAATTAAACAAAACACAATGGCAGTGGAAAAAATGGTCAGAATTCACTTTATATATTGGTGCCCATTTAAAAGGCAAAAATTTGGCTCTGGCCAATTGGCTCAGTGGTAGAGAGTTGGCCCAACATGTGGATGTCCAGGCTTTGATTTTCAGTCAAGGCACACAGGAGAAGCAACCATCTGTTTCCCCCCCCCCATCTCTCTCTCCCTTCTGCTCCCGCACCCACAGTTCAATTGGTTCCAGCACTTCATCCCTGGCACTGAGGATGGCTCCACAGAGCCTTCCCCTCAGGTGTTCAAAATGGCTCAGTTTTGAGCATGGTACCAGATGAGCACAGTATCAGCCCCAGAGGAGGGTTGCTGGGTGGATCCCAATTGGGGAGCCTGCAGAGTCTCTCTCTTTATCTCCCCTCCTCTCACTTGAAAGAGAAGAAATAATTTATGTAATAGCAAAAAATTAAAATATCAACAAAAAAATCTATATGAATGTTTATCTAATTATGTTAAGATAAATTAATATATAAGAATTATCAAAAATAATAACTAATAGAATCATCCCTTTAACTGAATATTCCCATCAAAAATTAGAAAAAGATATATACAAATATGATAAATTTTGTTTCTTGGATATAGCAGTGTACCATCTAGTATAAATGAGACTATTTACAAAATGATATTGTTTCTCTTACACTATAGGATCTTCAGAATAGTCTTTGGTTTGAATGTTTTCTTTTGCTTTAATAAAAAGAAATTGTGACTAATCAAATAAAAATAACTAAAATTGAAACTAATATTGAATTCTTAAATAGCACCTCAATAATTTAATTTTTAAAAATATTTCAACTTTAAGATGAACTATTAACTTATGGATATCCTGGCATTTACCGGATATATATTTATAATGCTATAAAAACATAACTTAGCATATTGAATAGTAATAACAATCTCTAGTTCAAAAAACTGTAAAAAAATATGGCTAAGTACTACATAATAAAATCATGAGATTCTTTACACAGTATGTGCAGAGCTGAAACAGACTTAATGCAGTGTGTGAAATGTGCTACATATGCAGTAGGAAAGCAAAGATAGTTTTAAAAAATAAAAAATAAAAAATACCTTCTCTGTAATCTTTCAGCCTTTGAAGATCCTCCCTTAGTTTTCACTCACCAAATAAAATTGAAAGCTAGATTTTGAGGATTCACTTCAATTACATGACCTGTTTACTGGTAGATTTTTCAAGTCATTTTTGCTGCTATTCATTAAAAGAGAAAGAAAGATATTATGTTAATTAAGAAGATATTCTATGCAGAAAACAAGATTCTGGATTTTCACTGGGTAAAAATTATGAATGCATTTTAATAAGTTTAATTAATATAAGCTCAAAGTACCCAAATAATATATTTTGCAAACATAGCAAAGACAAAGGAAAACTCACCCACCCTGACATGTTCACTCTTCTGCAATGCCAATCCTGTAATGCCTTTGAAGCTTCAATTCAAAAGTGTACTTACTAAATAAAGCCTACCCTGATTTCTTGTTGCTCATCTTATTCTTTCTCCTCACTGAAAATACAGTCTTACCAACATAATCTAACAATTGATTATATATTCTCTTGTATTGATTGCCCTAATAACTATTAAGTTCTTTGAGTACAGAGATGCATGCTAATAGTTTTTTATCCCCATTAGGCCTGGGACATAGCATCTAATAAAAAACATGTTGATTTGAAAAAACATGTAACATATTTAAACATAAAACAATACAGATGAACTTAGTAGGGATTTCTGATTGCTTAGGGTTTTTATATTGGAAGAATATTTTTTAAAAAGCAATTATGTCTGCCATACATATTTTCTAAGAGATTCTCCAAAATGTATTTCTCAGTAGCTTTCATTTAAATGCACAAAACTTTCTAAAATCAGTAAATAAATACTTTTCTAAACATTCACTCAGCAGCCCCTTGTAAAGGGCAGACTGCACCTATAATCCACTCTTGGGAGCACTAGTGCTAATGAATTATTCTATAGACAGTGTGATGAATCAGAATTTAAAAGTTTTTCAAAACAGTTCAAATTAAATTACTCATACTTTCCTTCATCATCATATGAAAACAAAATTCTTTAGAGTCCTTCAGTTAATAACTGTACTAGAAATTTTCAAATACACCTATGCTGCTTTTAACCAGCTATTAACAACATTACTAAACTATATGTATCCTATTTGCAGAATGGCGATTCAAGGCGTTCTACATTAGGATGCCTTTGATTGACCAAAGTAAAAGGATTGAAACAATATTGCTAATATAAATATTTATATAGAATTACTGCTTTTAAATGACCAAACATCTTTCCCAACATTCTCCTACTTTTTTTCCTACCAAGTACTGTCATTGGTTTTAATTATAATTTTTAAAATATGTAATTTACTTGAAAATTTCTGGAATATAAAATTTCAAAGTTCTCTGAGAAGTTATTATAATATTTTATTCATATTTGTCGTGTTGCTTCTTTTGATTTGTGACCACTGCATTTTATTATACCAAAAATAAAAACAAGCAAAAACTTTTAAAAGGTTAAAAGCATTTTATATAATTAAATTTATTTCAGATGGGTTCAAGGATCTCACTTTCAACAAGTGTTATGAGAATTAAAGTAGAGAATCTTGGGCATTTTATTTTAAAGTAATCATTTTTTAATGATCTTTAAAGGATATAGCAATATTTCCCTGCGCAATTCAATCGGTGCGAATAAAATCATGAGACACATTCCAGAGTAAAGATCTTTAAATTCAGCTTTTTAAATAACTGTTTTCATGACCACATTATAGATTACTTTGAACTGGAAGGAAATTATCTTGAAACATGATCAAACACACAAGCACAAGCACCTATAAAGAAATTTTTGTTTTGTTCCAGTTACTTCTCAACTGACATTATTAGTATTATATTATTTAAGATAAATGTATCATAGTGCAACTTATATATAATTGAAAAAAGTTTTATTTACTATTACTTTAACAAAAAGTACACTACAGTACTGAAAATATATGAGTCATTTGCTTAATCTCAATAAACTGTTGTCTAAAATGTTCAGACATTGAATTGTGCTTATAAAATTAGTCATTTTATATTATGAAGATTATTTCATGAAAATATCACATAATGCTATAGTTAGAACAAGTCTGATTTTAATAAAAAATTTATTTAAGAAATACTTGAAATAACAATGATTAATTTATTTTTCTCAAATGGAAAACCTATATAAACACAAATGACTACATTGTAATCTGATTAATTTTTGTTACTTATATTATACAACTGCTATGAAAAATTAAGACTTTTTAGTTGCAAGATTTTTCATCTCTTTGCTTGCCATCAAAATTGTACTCCTCTAACTTTAATAGATTATGTAGTTTGATGCTTTTAACTAATTAGTGGATCAGCAAAAATGAAGTCAGGCCATTGCAATTAATGTCCACATGTTCATTTATATCAAACACTCTGCAAGCCAATCTAACCATTTTTATTTCACAAAAGGCTGGTTTCCCTTATTCATAATGTCTTTCTAAAAAAGATCAACTATCTTAGCATTAATATAATGGTCATTTGTGCTTGCTGTATAAATAAAAGGTAACAAAATTTAGCTTAAGTAAGCAGAGACAAAGAGTTCAACCTATAGATTCATCATTTCTTCAACTTTCTTTAAACCATTCTAATTCTGTCTCTATCTCTTATATTAAAGTCTGATCATATATATTTAATTCCATTCTTTAAAATTTCAGTAGACAACTTCAGTGCTAACCTACCACTGCCCTATCAGAAAATCTTTGATGTCACAGCATAATAGCTTCTGAAAGAACAGCACTAATACTTAATGTAACATGAAACCAGGGCTCTGCAGTGGGGCTGTCTGCTGTCAGGAGCAAACAATTTCACTGCTATTCCCCAGAAGTGACAAGGTTGGGACCTATCTGTATAGGAACTCTCACTACCAACAGAGATTTATTTGTATTAGGAACTAAGAATGCCACCTCATTCTTTTAAATATGCCAATCTCTATTTTGAAAATAAAATAATAAATTAAATTTTAATGGCAAACAATGCATGTGGCTCAATTCTCCCCTGAAGCCTACAATGTACACACTAAAGAAGACCTCTGATGTTTTCAAATAATAGGCCAAATAGCTAACTAACTACAAAGAAGCAATTAATGTACCATTTCATTATTTCGGAAGTTACACCAAATATTGATGTTTCAAAGACTTTTATAACATACTTGAAAATGACTATGCAGACCTTCTCCTTAAGATATTTTTACATGTTATCAAAATATCTACTTAAGGCTAACCATTGCAGTCAAAAGATTCATCAACAGAGAGAAAAAGGAATCAGTAAAACAGTGACTGTGCAACTAGTCAATAAAACAACCAGTGCACTGATTTCTTTTTTTAACCTATTAACCAAGTGAAAAACGACAATTTCCAGACATGTGCATAATACCTATGCAAATATTTAATTAATATTTGACCAAAAATCATTATCAGTATCATCTATTATGAAATACCAAGGTATATCTGTTCCTCCCTGAATCCTTAAAACCATATATTGTTTGTATTGTTTATTTAACTTTCTGACTTCTCTCTTACTATTAATTGCTATTTAACTTTCTTAATACTAATGTTATATAAGAACCTGTACAGGAAAATTTATAAACCTTATTGGGAGACTATAAAGAGAACTAAGATAAATGGAGACATATAAGGTGTTCATGTATTAGAAGATTCAATGTTATAATGGTATCAGTACCCTAAAGATTGATTTATTAATCAAATGCAAATTGAATTAAAATTTCAACAGCTTTTGTTTGTGGAACTTAACAAGCTAATTCTAAATTTAAATGGAAATGCAAAGGGTTAAGAAGTGCCAATATACTCCTGAAAAATAAAAACAGAGTGGCAGAAATTACTCCACAAGATAACAGACTTACAGTAGAGCAAATATAATTAACCCAGGGAGTATGGGTACAATGATAAACAAATATATTATGAGAATAATGAAAACCCTCAAATAAATCCATGCTTATCGGGCATTTGATATATGACAGAGGTAACCCTGCAGAGTAGTCAGGAAAAGATGGGCATAATAAGCTATCTGGCATAGCTGGATACTTTTAAGGGTGGTGCAGGGGAAAATACAAACTACATTGCTACATCAAACAAATCCAAACAAACTGCAGATGGATTAAAGGCCGATGTGAAAATGATTAGAGATTATCTTCATGACCTCGGATAGGAAAAAATGTCCCAAATAACACAGGAAAAGAATTAATCAAAAAGGGAAAGATCAGTAAATATTCAATTACATTAAAATTAAGAATGTCTATTCATAAAATGATTCCATCAAGAGAGTGAAAAGACAAGCCAGAAGTGGTAAAAGATATTTGCAACATACATAATTACAAAGAATTCATATACAGAATATATAATAATTTACGAATCATTTGAAAAAAACAGACAACCCAATCAAAAAATGGGCAAAAGGTTTGAACAAGCATTTCATAAAGTAAATCTACATGCCTGACCTGTGGTGGCACAGTGGAAAAGGCAACCCAAAATTCTGAGGTCACCAGTTTTAAATTTCTACCCCTAGTCCAAGACCATCAACTTGAACACAAGCTCATCAGCTTGAGCAAGGGGTCACTAACTTGAGCGGAGGACTGTCCATGAGATCCCAAAGATTGTCAGCTTGAGACCAAAGGGTCACTGGCATGAAAAACCCAAGGTCACTAGCTTGAGCCCAAAGGGGATGCTGGCTTGGCTTGACACCCTCCAATACCTGGTCAAGGCATGTATTACAAGCAATCAATGCACAAAGTGAAAGCAACTACAAGTTGATCTTTTCTTTTTCCCTCCCTGCCTCACTCTCAGTAAATAAATAAATAATAGATTGTTTAAAAAAAAGAAAAAGAAAAAGAAATCTACCTGATCAATAACTTATTTAAAAAGTGCTTAATGTCATTTAGTAATCAAGAATGCAAATTAAAACCAGAAAGAGATATTACTAAACACATGGCAAATTGGAAAAAATTAAAAGTTTGACAATATCAATTATTTGCAAGGATGTTGAACAATGGGAATGTTCATACACTATTGGTGGAGTATAAACAATCACTTTAGAAAAGAGTTTGGCTTTATCTGGGGAAGATGAAGGAGGGTATAAGAAGGATAAATGATGATGGACAAAGACTTGCCTTAGGGTGGTGAACACACAATACAATGTAGAGATGACGCGTTGTGGAACTATGTACCTGAAACCTGTATAATTTTGTTAAATTCTGTTAGCCAGTGTCACACCAATAAATTCAATAAAAAATAAAAATGAGATGAAAACAGGCATACCCTTTGACCCAGAAATTCCATTGCTGTATATACAACCTAGAGAAACTTGTGTATTTGTTCATCAAGAATGAATAGTTGGATGTAGAGGTTCACTGTTGCATTGTTCATAATAACCAGAAAGTTTAAATAATCCAAATACTCACTGACTATAGAGAAAATAAATAAACTTTGGTACATAATAAAAAGCAAAATAATAAACTAAGATTTCAGGATAACATGTTGAGCAAAAACTGCAACACATAAAAAATAGATTTTGCATGACTTATATAATGTACAAAAACAGGAAAATTCAAACTATTTTTTAGAGATGCATTTATAGGCAATAAAACTACAAAGCAAAGGAAGTGGCAGACATTAAATATAGAATGGTGATTACCTCAAAGAGACAAAGTGAGGTATAACTGAAAAAAAAAAAGTGGCTCAAGGGATGATGCCAGTGTTCTACATTTTTTTACCCTGGATATTGGTTACATGGAATTCACTTTATAATTATTCATTACACATATATGCAACTATATTTTATATATTTTTCATGTTTACATTTCAGTTTTTAAAAACAAAGAACAATTCTACTTCACAGAGTTACGGTGAATATAAGTGCGGTAATGTATGAGAAAAGCCCTTTGAAAACCATAAACTACACACATACTAATTTTTAAAAGTTAATTAAGGACTGGAACCACCCTCATCCATAGACCAAACAAGCAATAATCCATATGGTATAAATTCCCTGCCTCAAAAACATATGTTGTCACCTCAAAGTAATGATATATGTCTCCTGTAATATTATAAAATGATGTTTAACATTCTTTTAGAGATCCATTCCTTTGGATCAAAACATCCTTCTTTTTTAAAATCCAAATATGTCTTGAGAAAAAATACTAACCAGAGAATTAAAATTTAAAGGAATTGTTAAAGAACCTATAACATCAAAACTTGAGAATTTTCAGATTTAGAATAAATATACTATTTTATTTCACATCTCTTCACAACACTCCTATACAAAAGGTCTTTATCTCCATTTAATAGCCTCTCCCAGATATTACAGATCAGATAGCTATCTTTAAAACCTAAAGAGGAAATTTTCAAAAGTGCAAATAGCTAATAGAAATAAACTCTCTAAATGAAAGAAAAGAATGAAGGAGAAGAGGGAGGGTAGGGGGAAGTAAGTAGATTTTCTTTTTTGCTATCAAAGTTACATATTCTATGTCTGAAAGAACCATGTCTTAGCTAGTAGGAGCAAAATTTCTGGGTTATATAGAATTATATGTTTAATTTTTTGAGCAAGTGCTAAACTGTTTTATAAAGTGGCTATATCGTTTTACATTACCACCAGCAATGTATAAAGGTTCCAATTTCCCCACATACTCACCATTTGCTAGTTTCTGTTATTGTTATAGCCATCCTACTATGTAAGAAATAATATATCCTTGTGATTTTTATTTACATTTCCCTAGTGACTAATGATCTTGAGCATTTTTTATATGCTTTTTTGGGCATTTATAATCTTGCTTGGAGAAATGTCAGTTTAAACACTTCGCTCTTTTTAAAAATTAGGCTATTTGTTTTTTTGTTGTTGAGTTGTAAGAGTTCTTTATATATTCTGGATACAAGTCTCTCATCAATATATAATATGCAAATATTTGTACCCATTACAGGTTATCTTTTCACTTTCTTGATGGTTTCCTTTGAAACACAAAAACTTTTCGTTTTGATGGAATCCAATCTATTTATTTTTCTGCTTTTGATGTCATACCTAAGAAACCATTGCCAAATCCAAGGTGATAAAGATTTACTTCTATGTTTTAAGTTTTATCTTTTATCATTAGGTTTTTGATATATTTTGAGTTCTTTTTTTTACATAGTGTGAGATAGGAGTCCAACTTCATTCTTTTGTATGGGGATATTCAGTTTTACCAGCACCATCCATTGAAAAGACTAGTATTTTCCCATTGCATTGTCTTGGCACTCTTGTCAAAAATATCATTACTTTTTTTTAGATGCTATTACTGTCTCCTTGTAACAGAGAATTTTTTTATTGATTTTAATTTATTGTGTTTACATAAATTCAAGTGTCCCACCGAATTCATCCCCCCACCCCCATGTTCCCCTCATCATCCCCCTTGTCCCCCTTCTCCCAATTCTCTCCCCCCTTCCCTCCAGGATTTGCTGTCCTGCTCTCTGTAACACTGTGTTATGTATGTATAATTTCAACAATCTCTTTCCATTCTTTGATCACATCCTCTCATCCCCTTTCCCTCTGTCTGTTTTCCCTCTGGTTTCTTTGATCCCACTTCTGCCTCTGTTCTGTTCCTCAGTTCACATTGTTCATTGAGTTCCTCAAATGAGTGAGGTCATATAACAGAGAATTTTGAAGAATTCTTATTACTTGCCTATGAAAACAACTTAAAAGTATATTTTTATAATCACTATAATGATTGTTCAAATTGCATGTAAATTTTTACTCCTATTTTTTTCACATTTTAATTTTACTTGGCAATTGAGACTAACTTTATAATAGTCTGACCTTACATAGATGACTACTAGTAGTTGTGAAGACCTTTTTGTATTTCAGTTTCTTTCTGCTATAAAGTGAATAGTGTGAGCTATATACAGTGTGTCCATAAAGTCATGGTGCATGACAGTCCTGTGACCGGTCAAAAGTGCACCATGACTTTACGGACACACTGTATTATATTTGATTATTTTCCACCAATGTATCCCACCCTCAAATTGTTGTGAGGTAAAGTGAAAAGAGTGAGTTAAGAGGGAGAGTTGAAGGTAGAGTTGAAGGAATCTGAGCAGTCAAGGTTTCATTCAATATTTACATCTTTATTTGTCTTTTAAAGGACTCTGTGGCTTACAAAAAAATCTGAAAGCTATAGAACTCTATGATGCATGAGAAGAAAGAGGAGCATGCAGAAATATCAGAGAAATCAAAATGAAATAGGGGGGATAAATGATAATGTAAAGAGACCTGACTTGGGGTAGTGAACACAAAATACAGGATTCATATGCTATTTTGTGGAATTGTGCACCTGAAATCTGTATAATTTTGTTGACCAGTGTTACCCCAACAAACTTAATAAAAAGGAAAATAAAATAGAGATAAAGATAGATTTAAGGTCAGTCCTAAAAACAATGAGGAATTCTAGGCAGTGAGGACTTTCAGTATGAGTATTAAGGCATCTGGATAGAGAACAGGAAGTTACAAATTAAAAGGGAAAGTTTGAAGAGTAATAAATTAGCAACCCCTAGTCAATGTGTTTTGTTTTATTAATTTCAAAATTAGCTGATGCGAGATTTTCTTTAGATTTTATCCTCTCCCTTCAAGACAAAAGATATCCTGATTTAACTGAAATTTGTTCAAGCTACAATTCTATTCTAAAATCCAATGACAACTATACTTCAAATATTAAGAAATAAACTAGCTACATTAATTCATTACTTTTAAATATATTTCTCAATATTTTCAGGCAGTAAATGAATATGAATGTGAATATATAATATATAACAACTCCCTTGGAAATCAATTTTAATATATATATTATATATATTTAATATATATAAATATATTTTTTGTTTAAAATTCAGAGATATCATCTCTTCTTTCAATTCTGTTTCTTTCATTAAAATAAAAATTTTATTAAGATGTAAAATAGAGAGAATAAAGTGCACTAATCTTAAGGTTAAGGGGTCATTGGCTCAGCTGGAGCCCCCAGTCAAGGCACATATGAGAAAGCAATCAATGAACAACTAAGGAACCACAATGAAGAATCTCTCTCTCTTCCTGTCTGTCTGTCCCTCTCTGTTCCTCTCTCTGTCTCTTGCTAAAAAAAAAAAAGTACTCACTTTTCTTCGGTATATACCTAGGAGTTGAATTGCTGTCAGGTATAGGCATATATTAAACTTATTATATAATATCAAATAGTTTTCCAAATAGGTTAATGATTTACACTCCCATCAGCAGTGTATGAGTACCAGTTGTTCTGCATCCTCATCAACATGTGAGATGCTCTCAGTCTTCCTAATTTTAGCCTAAATGCACTATTTATTAATTTTATAAAATCTTACATCTTATTAACTATAAAACAGAATACATAATATCCTTTTGTCCTCATAGTATATCCTAGTCAGCAACCCTGAGGAAAAGCAGCAATGACATTACCTGGTGGCTTGTTAGAAATACCAGATCTCATGGCTCACCTCAGATGTACAGAACCAGAAACTGCATTCTAATAAAATCTCCAGGTGATTTGTATGTCCACTAAAATTTAAAAAGTACTTCTCTAGCTGATAAAATTCTAGAATGGTTAAAATATCCCCTACAAATCTTTCCAACAGAATCTCTATGAATCTGCAAGATACGATCCAGAACACATTCTTTATATGAATTTAATTACATGGACAATATTCTAGAATGTGTAACTGACCATTTACAAAGACAATAAGTAATCATTAGGACCAAACATGGGTTCACAAAGAACAGATAAGTAATACGAGATAAGTAATGCATTAGAAATAATGTATCTGAATTTCTGCAAGCCATTTGACAAATGGTTTCAAATATCCTTGCTATCCTGTCTTACAGCAGGACACTGTGTTAATTGCCCTTTCTATCTCTTGCATCTATCTGGCATATAGAAGACACTTAATAAATATTTGTTTAATTTATTTAATTAATTAAGCCTTGTGGATATACCAATAAATCTGGACTAAATGCTAGTATGCTCTACAAAGTTTCTAAATAATTAGTATATTAAATGACAGAATCGGGATCCAAAAGATTTTTTTAAGTTAAAAACATAAGTAACAATAAAGAGAATATAACCACAGATATAGAAAAGAAGAAATTAAGAGAATACCATGTCAACTTTACACGAATATATTTAGTCAATCTAGAGGAAATAGATTATTATCCTGTAAATAACAAACTGATTCAAGAAAGGGTAGAAAGTATAAACAGAGCAACCAAATCCTGTTAAATATCCATCTCTTTTAAAAGTGTGAAGATCAAATGGTTTTACAAGTGAGTATTTTTTAACTTTCAAAGAACTGACTGATAATTCCTATGCTCTCTAAGACAAAGATGGCAACAGACAATAGACAGTTCTATACTTCCAGAGAATAGAAAAAGATGAAAAACAGTACCAAAATAAATTAATCAGGTATAGTTCATATACACAAAATTAAAATTCAGTAGTATGAATTCATATATATAAACATATACTGTAACTAAGAAGCTTATTTGAGGACAAAAGGATATTTAAGCATTAGAAAAAATCTATCAAGATATTTTAAAGAATATTAAAAATACTAAGAAATCAAACATTTATTTTGTCAATAAATGCCAAAAATACTTGATGAAATTTTAAAACCATACTAAACCAATCTTAAGAAAGATTAAATGAATATAACCAGATAAAATCTGCCTTAAATAAATGGAAGCTGCTGAATTTAGTTCCAAAAGCACCAGCAGTTCAAGTACAGGATGGAGGAGACATAGTAAGTAAAGGCTTGTGAGTTTTAGTTGGCAGTAGATTAATGAGTCAACAGTGTGATGTGGCTTCCATGAAAATTTAGGTTACATTAATAAAAGAATATTATCTAGGACAAACAAAATGATAATTTCATAGTATAATATAATGGTTATATTCACAGATTCAAATCCTGACCATTGTGTTCTAGTAATGTCACCAAAATATTGCTTAATTCTTGAATCTCAGTTTCCTCATCCATAAATTGGAAATAATAATACATAGTGCACAGCATTAAAATAAGACTTAAATGAGATAACATTTGGTACATAATGTTGTTCAACAAATAAAACGAAATCGTTAAACAAGTTGTCTGAGCATTCTTTTATGCAACAATATCTGCTGAGTGCTATCAGGCTTCAAGCATTGCTCCAGTCACTAAAAATTAAACAATGAACAGAAAACATTCCTATCCACAGGGAGCTTACATTCTAGTGGAAGAAAGGAAGTTATGTCTCTATCATTGCTCCTCTGGCATGGACTGGATTATCACGTATATAAAACCACACCATAAAAAGAGGAATTAAAACAATCAACTCTGAGGTTTTATGATGCAAAGACTGTATGCCTATGATTTCAGGTATAAATACTATAGGAATACACAGAAATGCATTATTCTTCATCAGGGAAACAGCATGGAGTCGTTAGTGCAAAGAGCTTAGCGTTTGTCATCAGACAAACCTGGGTTCAAATTCTAGATTTTACATAGCCAGTCTGCTGCTTCCACTAGAAATCTTCTGGGACCTGGAAGTTAAGCCTGCAATCCCTTGCCCCATTTGGCTGAGGCTGTGGCCCTTTTGGGGAATGTCTCCTGGGTCCACAAAATGCTGGAGCCTGCATCAGAAAACCTTGAAGAAAATAGAGGTTACCCCAAGCTCAGCTAGCTGCCTCCACCCATAACCTTCTAGGATTTATAGGGCCTAGAAATCAAGTCTGCAATCACTGGCTAAGCTAGGCTGCACCTGGGCCTTTCCTACCTGATGCCTCCTGAGGCAAGCTCCCTCCCTGTCTGCTAACTACTACTCTTTAAGTTTAGCACTGCTTCTTCATTTATTGCTAGCCACAAATCTAGCTCTGAGAAAACACATACCCAAGCTCACTCTATACATGAGTCAACTAGTCTTCACAAATTATGACACACAACATGAAGATATTACAATGAACAGTTAGTACTATCTCTCAAAAGTACTCTAGAGTCACAGTGTTGGGGAAAATTGTAAGATGATTTCATGCTACATTCAAGTAATATATTCACTTTTACCCCTTCAACAAAGTATTTTGAATACACTACTCTACTTTGGCCAGAATCTCCTTTTCAAGATACCTGTTTTAATAATAGCTCATATCCTAGCAGGTATGTTAAAAAAAAAAAAAAAGAATCTCAGTGCTGTCTGTAAGGAGACCCTCTGTGCCTCTTAGATTGCATCTCCCTCCCACCAACACACACCAGGGATAGTCGCCACCCTGAATTGTGTTTCACTCATTTGCTTGCTTGCTTTATAATTTTACTACTCCTAAATGTATCTCTAAATGATATCATGTGAAGTTTTGTTTTTCAAAAATTTTGTTAAACAGAGCAAATATTATACAGTCTTTACTGACTTGGATTTTTCTCCCAATACAATATTTAATGTTGGTATAAAATTAATGTTGGTACATTCACAAAAATAATTAATAATAATAGCTAATGGTTGCATGGCACACCACATACCAAGCACTGTTCTAAGCACTTATTTTTACTCATTTAGTTCTAAAACAACCATAGGAAGTAGGTACTATTTTACAGATAAGGGAACGGATGCCTGACGAGATTAAGGTAACAGGCCCAAGTTCACACTGCTAGTGAGTAGCAGAGTATGCTCTTAGCCACAATGCCACAAGCTCACTTTACCCCAGATCAACTCTCCAACACTCTCTCTACAGGTAAGAGAGATAAAATTAGAGTCAAAGTATTGAAATTAGAGTCAAAAGATAAAAATTAGAGCAAAGGATTTCCACTCTTCAAAATGCCTGACAAAGACTAAGAACAGGTTTTAAAACATAATCTTAAAAGTGGGAGAGAACAAGAGGACAATAGAAATTTAAAAGAGGAGAATTTTTTTAAATTTCTGTGACAAGAGAAGATTCAAAGCAGTATTTTCAATATTATCTTGCCTTAAAATTGACATCTATGCAATCTATGTATTCATATTCAGGTTGAAATTATTATTAAGTGCTTACAAAGAAATGAAGTATCTATGTCTTAGAAGAAATTTAAGTAGACCTAGTTCTTACCTAATGGCTGCTCACTGTCTAATGTAATATATCACTTTTCATGTAGTAAAACACCAACTGAGATATAACAGGCCTCAATGACCTTACTCTATGTTGCTGGAACAGATAGAAACACTTTAATACAGAAAAAAACAGACATGTCATGGGGAGTGGGGTCATCAAATGGGAATGAACCATCTAACTATTCCAAAAGAAAATGAATTTGAAAATTTCTGTACTCGAATGTGAAGATGATAGAAATACAGGTAGTCCTCACTTTGCACTATACTATGTTAACTACAACTAAAGCATATTGGAGCCAAATCCTCACTCTGCAAGATTCTGTAGTAACTGAGATCAAAATGTGACACATGGACTATGTAAAGCTGAGGTCAGAATTATGCAAAGAGAGGATATGGTTCGGATAAACATGAATTTCAGTTAACATCAAGCAATGCAAAGCAAGGACTACCTTAATAACCAAACCTACTGAAATTCAACATCACATAATAACATGTTCAGCTTCTGATTATCCTGATTAACCAAGCTCCTGATTATCTAGCTTGTAGATTATCTGGAGGAAATCTCATGGCTTACTTGCTTGTTATAGGCAGCTGTATTATGTAGCAGAAATACCATGGGACGGACTTCAAGCCAGAACATCTGGATTTAGATTATGGTTCTGCCACTTCATGGCTATGTGACCTTGGGCTAGTTATTTTCCCTCTCCAACCTTAATTTCTTTGTCTATAAAATAAAGATAATGGCATCTACCCTCCAGAGTTACTATGCAAAAGAAATAATAAAATAATAATCACTAATGTTTAATGAGAGCTTGGAACATATCAGTCACTTTGCCAAGTGTATTTTGTATAGCAAAGATTCTCAAAAACTATGATACAGGTTATTATCGTCATCTTATAAAAACACCCAGAAATATGTCTGGTATATGGCAATTGCCCAGTCTATGTTTGGCAATAGGCATCATACGTATCTATTTCATTATTCAATATTGCCTCCATCGGTCACAATGAATAGGTACTGAAAAGAAAACAGGAAAATCTGAAATCTGTTCATTCATTAGGTGCTTCTAAAAACTGTTGGAAGAAGAGAATTAAGGACTTACAGAATATATGGGTGTGTCTAGACAACCCCACACACACAGAGATTCCTTTATCCTCTCCCTCCTGAGTGATAGTTGCACACTAAGATTCTGAAAGAGGTTAACTAGCAGACTTCAAAGACAGCCAACTCTGTTGGTGACAGAAACCATACTCAGAAAACCTGGCACTGGCCACTGCTGCCAGCCTAGCCAAACACATGCAATGAATTGATGGCTATGTCCCAATACCCTGCCGAGCTCTTCCAGCCCAGCTCCTTCAGAGACACAACCCTTCAGATGTTAATACTTCCTTCCTAAAGTTCTCATTAGCCACTTCGGGTTAGAAAGCAAGAGCACTATCTAGGATCACACTGTAAAATATACTTGATCAAAGTCGTCTGGAGAGTAAAGACAAGAAACTAGAAATATTTTAGTTTTTGCTTATGAGTCCACCAGCATCAATTCATTTATTAAATTATACTCCTAGCCATTTGTCACTTTATAAAGCAGAATGAACATGGTGCTTTGAGGTTGATACACAGAAAAGAGAACTTCATTAAAAGTCTTGTATAAAGAGGCAGCATGGAGCCTTATCTGAGAAGGGTAGAAATAGCATGTCAGAGCTGAACTTCATTGAAGATCATCCAACTTCTCATTCTACCAATGAAGAACCAATTCCCAGAAAGAAGTGACTTAGAATAAAGTGACTTATCCAATGCCACCCCAAGTTTATTGGCAGAGCTGAAACTCCCAAAGTGGGTTCTTGCTACTACACCAAGCTTTGCAGGTGGTATATCCAGTTAGAGCAAAGGGAGAAAGGGAGAAAAGAACACTGAAGACCATGTTAGCCTACAGCCATCCCTCATTTGCTGCCTTACCTTTCCAAACTTCTGGTCTGGTTGTATCTAAACCTAAGGAAGGCTGAATATAGAAGCAACAAAGAGTAAAGCTGAAATCAGAACTATGCAAAGAGAGGATACAGGGACTAGTGATTCTCCGCTAGGTCCCCTCTCCGGCAACACGATTAACACACTTAACTATGGAACCTCACTGGCCCCTTAAAGCCAACAAATGATCAAACTGATTTTCCTTAAAGAATAAAAAATGTTTCTCTCATATCAGAACCCCATAAAAATGCCACATTACTGCTTTTTGGCCCCCAATACTGATAAATCTGGAGCCGAAGCCTCACTCCTGGCCTCAAGTTTTCAGTGACTAGTTATATTCTTCAGAGGGCTCCTATTCCAGCAGAGTTCTCTCTGGAAATAGTGGCTTTTCTTCCTTGGCTCACCACACCCTCCTCACCCTTCTTCCCCATCGACTTTTCTACTTCAGTGATCTTCAAAGTGAGCTCACACCTCCTAGGAGTACACTATGTAAATATACTTGTGTATACTTATCTATTTAAAAAAATAATAGTAATTCCTACTTAAACTTAAATATAGAGTAACACTCTGGATCTATATGTAAAATATCAATGTGTCATTTTCTATACCAGATATAAGAGAAGAGATTGATTTTAGATATTACCTAATTTTTTTTTTACTGGGACAGAGAGAGAGTCAGAGAGAGGGATAGATAGGGACAGACAGACAGGAACGAAGAGAGGTGAGAAGCATCAATCATTAGTTTTTCATTGCCATTACGACACCTTAGTTGTTCATTGATTGCTTTCTCACATGTGTATTGACCGCGGGCCTTCAGCAGACCAAGCATCCCCTTGCTGGAGCCAGCGACCTTGGATCCAAGCTGGCGAGCTTTTGCTCATGCCAGATGGGCCCGCGCTCAAGCTGGCGAGCTTGGGGTCTCGAACCTGGGTCTTCCGCATCCCAGTCTGACACTCTATCCACTGTGCCACTGCCTGGTCAGGTAATATTACCTAATTTTTAACTAAATTCATTATGAACAAATACTCAAGTGGCTTAAAAAGCTCCTTCCGAAGAGACCACAGTTTGAGGATAATATTAATAATACAGGCCTCAATGACAATAATACTGTGACCAAGTGAACACATGTACTATAGTAGTAGCCCTTTAGTGACCACATTACAGGATAAGAACAATGATGATCCAAGCAGATCTGAAAAGAAACAAGCTGAGATTATTTTTTACTTGTCAAGAAAACAGTTCAAGAAATGAATTTATATCTAGTATCATTAACTGTGTACCCTACCCTATTTTACATTGAGATGTTAAATCAAAAGAATATAAAGCCATTACAATCAGTAAGACATTTAAAAAGTAATCATATAGTCTGGCTCGTGGTTGCACCGTGGATAGTGTCAACCTGGAATGCTGAGGTTGCTGGTTCAAAACCCCAGACTTGTCCGGTCAAGGCATACGAGAAGAAACTACTATGAGTTGATGCTTCCTTCTCTCCCCTCCCCACTCCTCTCTCTAAAATAAATAAATAAATAATCTTTTAAAAAACTAATTATATAGATATAGATTTTTACAATTGCTGCAATTTTTGCAATAATCTTTAAAATCATATAATACTCAATTCAACATTTTATAGAATTTCACCAAACATAATGCAAAATGTTTAGAAACTTCTTCTGAAATTCTTAAACTATAAAAGGCAAAAGTCATATGCTATTAGAAATACACTTGTTCTTCCTGATGCTATCTATAAAAATGGCTAAAATAATACACACAAAAAAAATATGGCAACAAATTTAAATATATTCCCTTGCTAAAACATCAGAGTTGCCACATGCACAACTCTGGGTAACCATTTACCTAAAATGCAACGTGAATGTTGTCCTCTGGATACGTGCAGTGAGTACTGCCACAAACAATGTTTAGGGAACACGGATAAAGCATAACCACTGGTGAAGTGGTTGCTCTAGCTGGATTAAAGGAAAAACATTAGGGATAAGATTACAGAGATGGCACCATGGACTTCACTAACTCCATTATTCATAGCCAAGCAATTGCAACACAACATTGAAGCCAATGATGATGCAATGGCTTTTAAAAATAGGTTTGTAAAACATAGTAAAATCTTTACAATGCTTTGAAGTGCAATGGGGAGTAACCATGAAAACTGTTTACACCACCCTGAGGTTCCTCTGCTTATCTCATGGCAGCATTTCCAAACTTGAGATAAGGAACTAAAAAAACTAATGTAGCAAATGTCCCGACAAGGTGCTGTGAGTGTGTGTTACCACATAGCTAGATTAGATAGATGATAGATGATAGATAGACAGATAGATAGATAGACATAAATACCATTAAGCAAACTTTATCTTTAAAGGTGGTATTTTATCCAATGGGAAAGTAAATGGTTTTCTAAGCAGATTTATACTATGAAAAAGTATTCTGAAAACATATGTTTGAAAATGATTCTATCATAGTGATTTTGTCACCAAAAATTTTATGTCTATCACCTACCAAAACACTCATCTGCTTTCAATTTTAAAATTGGCAATAGAATATTCTAACCTGTGTGTAATGATGTCCCAAAGAGATTCAATGGGTTTTGAGCCCATTTATTAAATATGTGAAAATTCTATACCTTAAATCTCATTGATAGAAACAACTGACAAAAACAACTGAAGATAGAAATTTACTAGCCAAATTTTTACAGAACACTTTTGCATATTTTGTGTATAGGATTAATAAATTAGTATAACAATTTAATAAGTGCAAGCAATGATGAATTGCTCCCATTTGGATCTATTTTTCTTTCTGAGGTATCATTTTCAGCTGTGACAGCATTAAAACCATGTAGCAAAGTAAACTGAACTTGGAACCAAAGCTTTAAATCACTTCATAACAAAGTGTTAAATTAAGACTTTTAAAAATAACAAGCATATTAAAATACAGGGCTTGGGGAAACCACAGTTAGTTTTAAAATATTATTTTATCTATACCTTTTTCTTTTAATATCTACTTATGAATGTTTTTATAGCACATATTAACACAATAGTATACATACACACAATAGTTCCCCTTATCCAAGGATTTGCTTATTGCGGTTTAGGTTACCCATTATCAACAATGGTCCAAAGATATTAAATGGAAAATTATAGAAGTAAACAATGAATAAGTTTTAAATTGCTCACCACTCTGAGAAATGTAATGAAATTTTCTGGCATCCAATTCAGTCCTACCCTGGACATGAATCATCTCTCTATCCAGCATATCCATATTGTATACCCTACCTGCCCATTAGACACTTAATAGTTTATCTCGGTTATAAGATCACAGTGCTTGTGTTCAAGTAAGCTTTATTTTATTTATTTTACTATTAATGCTACCTTCACATTTTAATATATTGTTATGATTGTTCTATTAAAATACAATAACTGTCACTTATTGTTGTTACTCTCTTACAATGTCTAATTTATGAATTACACTTTATCACAGGTATGTGTGTATAAGGAGAAACATAGCATATAACAGGAGTCAGTACAATCTGTGGTTTCTGGCAGCCATGAGGGGTCGTGGAACACATCTTCCATCAATACGGGTGACTACTGTGATTTCAAATAAATATGCACATTTATGAGGACACACACTCATAAATGTCTTGCTGATGTTGTGTTCATCCCCAAAGTTTACAGACCACTATTCTATCATAGATAGAAATTCTCCCCAATAAGCCTCAAAATAAGCCAGAGGAATTCCTTCAGCCTCACCCTTACCAATAATACTTTCCAGTTGCCCTTAGGCTATCCAAATTACATAAGATCTCTATTTCTTTTTCTCCTTAAATATCCTAAATTCTGTTCCTTTCATCTCAGCTAATGTAAATGCTACATTCACTCCAATAAAGTAGGGGAAACACCAACTACTGCTTTGTTTGTAATAACATACAAACAAACATTTTATTAATAATCAAAGATATTTACTTTTAAGATGCATTAGCAATATACTTATTTAACTAAATGAAGGCTTCATTTGAGACAATTTACGGTGACCAAATACGTTAATGCCCCCATATTAAATTTAATAAAATTGTATTTCTGTTTTTAAATTATCTCAGATTTAAATTTGTTTGGGGGATTGTTTTTTGTTTGTTTGTTGTGAGAAAGAGAAAAAGAGAGGGACAGACAGGAAGGGAGAGAGATGAGAAGCATCAACTTGTTGTGACACTTTAGGTATTCATTAATTGCTTTCTCATACATGCCTTGATCAGGGTACTCCAGCTGAGCCAGTGACCCCATACTCAAGCCAGTGACCTTGGGTTCAAGCCAGCAACCCTGTACTCATGCTGGTGAGCCTGTGCTCAAGCCAGTGACTCTGGGATTTCGAGCTTGGATCCTCAGTGTCCTAGGTTGATGCTCCATTCACTGCACCACCTCCTGGTCAGGCTGTAAATTTGTTAAATAAGTAAAACTAAAGAATATATATATATAGTCATAGTCTCATAAAATTTAAAGGACAATTGGTGCAAATGTCCTATTTGATTGACATCTTAGTAATAGAAACCAGTGTATGCACAGATCAAAAATGGAGATGAGAAGAATCCAAAGATGTGAAAGTGATGCTAACAAAATTCAAAAGAAAAAAATAGCATACAATATGAATGCATAAACTTTTTCATATACTTTATTCACATAGTTACTGATAACATTAATGAGTTTTCCATGTGGACATAAAGAAGAAATTAAACACAAAACTTTACAACTAAGACATGGCTAATTATGAATAGTACTTTGGAAAAGGTTTCAAGATATCACAATTAAAAGCTGAGCTATTTTTCATTCTATCCCCACTATGCATGAGGATTAAGAATCCCTAAATTCACTAGTCCCACCCAATTTAGGTTGCTAAATATATCTGTCTTTGAGAAAATAAGCTTGTTACAAAATGCTACACAGTTTAGAACACATAAATATTCAGTGTACTGTGACTACCTTAGCATCCCCCCTGTAAAACAAAAAATATGCAAAAAGTACAAAATAAAAGCATTCTCTGGAAGTGTTGTCAGTAAAAGTTTAAAGACTCTAACATCAGAAAAACTGAAAATTTATTTTAATAATACCTTAGAATGTTTTATGAAAAATAAAAATCAAATACAACATATAGTTTACTTGTTCCAAGATTTAAATTTTTTTAAAAAAACTCAATATGCAGGATGGGGCAAAAGTAGGTTTATACCTGTTCATATGGAAAATAATACAATAGTTAATAAATAATAATATAAGAATGAACTCTGTGTTTTGTGTACTCAAAACTAAACCTGCTTTTGCCCCGCCCTATATTTACTCTCAATATGCATCTCTAAAGTTAGAAAGCAAGACAGCTAAGAAACTTTAAAATATTGGTAGTCCAATTTTCCTCCAGTGTGTATTTATATCTTTAAACTCAAGAGTAAAAAATATGTATTCCTGAGACTCACTTAACTAATATGCTGTGTTCCAAGTTAGTTGCATTTTATTCAGTGGCTATATTTTTCACCTTTTATTTATTTTTTCTTGGGTTTTTACTTCCTAGTAAAGAACTCAATTCAAAGTCCTAAAGGAAAATATTCTTTAAACCATAATAACTAATTTAATATTTCTAAGGGGATGTTTTTAAACTGTTTTATAGAACTTTTTTTTTTTTTTTTTTGCTCCTTTACTCAGCTCCAGAGCTTTTCTTTTTAATGGAGAGATTTCATCATATTTTTCATGGCTTTATCAACACTGCGAGTCTCCAGTGTGCCAAAGCAGTGGAAAGGAAAACAGGAGGTTAAGGCCATTGGAAACTGAGCCTTAACTTCTCCAGCCTGTATCACCACCATGCCCTTTTCAGGAAGTGATTATGTCACAAAGTCATATAAGCTGCAAAATCTCAGTAGGTGTGTTTAATTTGGAAGAACAAAGTATTAAACACCAAAAAACTTCCAAACCAAAAATAGAAAAGAAGCCTTGTGGGCTCAGAGAAAAGGCATTCAATTCGTTATTAGAAAATATTAAGTCCCAGATTACAAAACTACAAAGGACAAATTTAGCATCCCTACTTGAGAGCTATAAAGAATAGACAGGTTGTTGCTGCTACTACTCATTCTGCTAACTACTACTGTTTCATCATCATCATTGTATAATAATTTGTATTTCTTCCAAAAACGTGAATTACTCTGAGGGTTAATTTATATTCATGTTATCCCTGGATTAAAAAAAATTATGGAATATGCCAACTTTACAGTAGGAAAAACTTAATTATAAATGTGAGGCACCTAAAGACTTGTAACAAAGAAGGGAAACCCAGAAATAAGAGTCAGATCTAAAAATTTCCAGATATTGCCCTTTGTCTAAGACCACGCTTGCCAACTCAAGAGAAGAAGAAAGTTCTTTACAGTGCAATATTTAAGATTTTATTAACTCATAGGTCTGATCATCAGTTCATATATTAATAAGACACATTTTAATTTTCAAACTTAGTTGCCATATTTGAAGGAAAGCAGTAATTTGAAAAATTCTTCTGTACCTTAAAATGATTCACAATGCCCCTGGCCACAAAACTTAACTAAGAAAGAGAAGTGCAGTGGTTAAGCTGCTAGCCTATGGCCACATCACATTCATGACAGACATGGCTTTTTGGAGTCACAAAGACACAAATATGAGACATTTCAGTGTCAGACCTACAGAATAGTTAATAATATTATCAAGTGTTTTCTCGAGGCTCAATGCTTTTCAGGATGCTACCTCAAGCAGCCTATTTCTAATCATCTTTTAAGTCACAGCTCAAAGGCCACCGCCTACTAAAAGCTTTCCTTGACTCAGGTACTTTTGCTTTTATACATATCTCCATTATAGCAACCAGCACACTGCACAGAATCATTATGCTCATATCTTCTCACTAGGACTATGTCTTTTCATCTTTGAAATCATGTTAACCAAGTGGTTCCCATCTTTTCACCGCCAAGAATCATTTTATTAAACCCGCCTCATAAACCCCATATTTTGAAAAATTGTTGCCTATCAACTAGCCACAGTTATTATGTAATAATTAAATATTTTCACATTTCTTTAATCAAAGACATAGATAACTAATGTTTAACACTTCTGATCAGCATGTGTACCATTTACATCAGTACATGGGAAATGCAGCATTGGTTTGGCTCTGGAAATAAGTATGAAGATAAAATAAATGAGTACTGACATTACATAAAAGAGACTGGAAAAAGGGGGCCAAAAAAGCCAGCCCTAATTTATGACATACAAGCTTTGTTTGTAGTGAATAATACCCTGAAGCAAAATCCAACTGAAACATTTATTTATATCAAGTAGGAAGTTATCAGTATGCCTGGTAAGGTTATCTACTCTGCATACCTTTTATTGAATGAGGCAATGAATATGAAAGCACTTTGAAAACTAAGTTCTATAAAACTGAAGAAAATTAAGGACCCTTTTTGTGCCAACGTTCTACTACTGATCATATAACTGCTGTCAGTTAATTCTAACACAATTGTCCAGAACTATTCTATACACTTCTATGTACAGTATCTTCAAGTTTAATCTTCCTAATAACCCTACCTGATAATTCTATCACAATCTTCATTTTAAAAATTAGGAAATTTAGACTTAAGTTATATAACATTTTCAATGCCACAAAACTAATTTAGGAAATAAGACTTCAAAGGAAAGATTCAAGAAGTAAAAATTGAAAGTTTAATTTTGGTTTTTCCACATGCAAGTCTATCATTCAGATAAAGAATATATTATTCAATTTCTTCTTGAAATCAAGAGAAAGCAGATTTAGATGTGTATATTCGGCATACAGAACTTCCTGGTGTTAATCATTGAAACACATAACCAAGAAAGATTATAAGATCTCTTTCTTTGCAGGCTCTCAGAATAAAGAGAACTTCTTACTGATTACAATGAAGATAGCTTGATCAATACACCCTTGGAGGATGGAGGATGACAGATGAAATCTCTTCTAATTATTTGAATTGGAATTTTCTCAAATTTGAGAGCTAGACATCCAAACTCCACATTTAGTCAGTACTCTGTCCCAAGTCTGCCAGCCTACTAATGAATTCTCCTTTCTAGGAAAGAAAGGAACATGTATTGCTGTCTGTATTTCATAAAAGAGGAAAAGAAACAGATTATGTAACTTGTCAAAGATTACGTAGCAAGTATGTAGTGAAGCTAAAATGGAAAGTCAGATCTTTATAATTCTGAAGTATGGTACTACTTCAACAGTAATAGATAACAAGTATCCAATATTTATTTTATGCCAAGCGCTCAGCTCAGTGTTTTCTATTCATTTATCTCATTTAATTGTCACAATAACCCTTTTGTGTAGATATTATTACTCCCACTTTAAAGATGAAGAAATGGGGGTGGGGGTTAAAGATTACACCATATTGAGGGTGAATGGGGCAGCTAACTTCTACATAGAAGTTTCATTGCCCAAGGAGATAGCTAGAGATTATTTCTAAGAAAATAACAACATTCCTGACCTTTGATATTTTTTCCCAAAGAAAGAACAATGAACTATTCTCTCTTAATTAAGAGCATTCTTCTCCAGTTCTACCAATGACCTATTTAGCATCATAACTGTGCCTAAATTTCCCCACCTACCAAATATTAAAAATCTTCAATAGAAGAGAAAATTCTTAAAAACAAAAGACTGTAACTTCAAAAATGCTCTTCAGTATACCTAGAACTTAGTAAGGGTTCAATCATATTATCCAATAATCTGTTTGTAAAGTATAAAAGGAAACATTTGCAACCATGCTTCAGAATGAGTTCCATCAGAAACCTATGCTCCTCATTAAAAAAAAAAAAAATCTATTGCATTTTCTGTTTTCTTTTTTCCACATATTGTGTTTGTGTAGTTGTAAAAAGTAAAGTATCTTTAATTTGCTTTGTCTGATTTTAAAGAACTACTTTTCAAAGAAGCAGAGAGATTGTGCTCAGTAAATTCAAAATCACAAATAGCACTAAAATCTTTTTGCATTTGAATGGATACCTTCAAGATAGACAATTCAATTAGTCTCTTTAAGGTGACTAAAACAACAAGTTATTAAAGTAGCAGGAATAATAAATAGATCGTTTCAAAGGTTATCTTGTGAGATTTTCAGAACAGAAAGAGATCAAGGAAGAACTTGAAATGAGAGAATACAGAATGTTTGCATAGATAGACATTATATAACGTACTTTGAATTTATCTCATATTTGTTACACATCTATCATCATTGAGAAGCATCAAATCAATATAATTAAGTAATATGTTCCAAAACAGTTCAAAAACACAAAAACTCTGAATTCCATTATATCACATTAGGCTTTTTCAATACATGATGCTTAAGTTCAGAGAAATCTTTAAAAAGCTTTATAGACCAGGAGCGCTTGGTAAATATAATATACCAGTGCTTTCCTTGCCACATGCACCAAAACAGAATATTCATAAATAGAGTACAAATACAGAAATAAAAAAATCTAGAAAATTACAGAGCTGCATATTCAAGCTAGTTACCAAAGGTGCAAAATTTTCTAAAACTTGTACAACACTGAATGACCAATTGTTGGATTTTTTTTTTATATTTCATTATTCTATCCCAAATAACTACAGGTTAAATGCTAACCAGTTCCTTGTAAATAGAATCAAACATCTCCCTGTAAATACAGAGATAACTCTTTAGATAAAGATTTCTGTAATTTCAAATAATTGTTTTTCACTTGAAGGAGTAAAAGAGAGAATGCCACTACACATTTTTTAAGCCATTAAAAGGTAAAGAATATTTCAGCATTCTTTAAACATTGTAAAAAGGAATTTTTCCCAATATCATGTACTATGCAAGTTAATGAGGATTACTAAACATATCAGCATTATAGAGTAGAAATAACTGGGCAGTTGATTTTTTAAATGTACATATTAATTTATAATAGATTACAACATCTACAATTAACCTCAGAAAATAATTCACATCTTTCCTAAAACTGAAAGTTTTTTTGAGTGAATAGTAAAATATGAGTGACATATAAGGGGTCTTAGAGGAGCAAGAAGAGAATCTGAATATAAACAAGCCATCATTCTGGTAAAAGGAAATACAAACAACTGGAATAAAAATAGTTGATACACAAAAGCCATAATGAGGGGGTAGCTCAAAAAATAACTTCTACTTTGAATGGTTTGGATGAAATACAAATTATCCACAGAAAAGTGTGGACTGGCATAAATGTTTGTACAAAATTATAAGTGTATTTCAAGAAGTATGCAAGAGGCAACCGCCTGCATGATGCACAAGGTCCCGGCAATGCTCTGTTTAAGTGCTAGTGCACAGAGTCCAAACCACTGCATTTTAATTACCAGGCAGCCTCAGATATATTGCCTTTGATATGGAAATGTTCTTGTTCTCTCATCTTCACATATGGTCTCATGCACAGAAATCTTTATCTGATTCATAAAAAATAAACTAGAATCCAATCTCAACACCTGACCTCAGTGCTTAGAAGTTTTTTACTAAGCATGGTGTCACTATAAAAAGAATGGCTAATATTGGTGTAAAGTTGGATATTTTGAGCACTGATATGAAGGATGTGCAGTTAAGAATTGAATCGATAGTGTTTCTCTGAGGTTTTAGAGTTTCATGTTCCTTTTTTGAGACTACCACACAGATTCGAGGAAAAACAGACTGGTACCTTTCTTTTGGAGGTGAGAGAGTCCATAATATATTTAAATGATATTTCATCTTACAACCTCACACACATTCTTCAATTGATATTTATTATCCCAATTACAACAATGGGTTCTTAACACTTGAAAAGCTCTATCAAAAACCATCACACAAGTTTAAAACAATTTCCAGTTTGACTAAAGTCTAAGCAAAATAAATCACTGAAAAGCTTTTACCCTCTTCCACAGAACAAGGAAAATAAAAATACTTTTCTTATAAATGAATAATGAATATGTAATGAGAGGATGATGGAAGTTTCTGATATAACTCTTACCAAAACAATTAGTTTTCAAATCATAGTTGAGGAACCCCAAGTGAAAAGGATAAGCCATGCATTTAAAATGTGCTTACATCTAATAAAAATTACTTTTACATCTAATGAAATTACTTTTCATAGACTATACTGGAGCAGCACCTCTTTTATACTTGAGTATGATGATATTCAGAGTATAATCAGTAGAAATGCAGAGTTAGAATAAAAACATAAAATGTTCAATACATTATTTTCCTTGTTGGGAAAAAGATAGTAGGGGAGAGCCATATTTCTTAAACAAGAAGCAATCCAAATGCAAATATAGTCTATTTCCTCTTCTAAAAAGCAATGAATATTTGTTCACATTTTAGCACATTTCTATAATAAAATCTGTTTTCACTAAATCTCATACACCTACATAACTTGTTAATTCTAAAATAACCTAGATTAATTTTTTAAAACCAGTCATATGACCCATCTAACCTCATGACAGCAGATAATACGTCCCATCTGCAAATCATCTTGCTGTATGTTATCTGTGTTTTATCATTTCTAGTACCTGTCTGTGCCTGATATGGTGCTCTCAGACACATTAGCTTGATGGAATGCTTCAGTTGACTTCAAAAATATCAATTGATATATATGCACCCCTAAACTATATTTAAACAAATAGCTCTTATAACAACCAAAATTTTAGTTGTACTGTGCTACACTTTTAGAGAATGCCGTTGTAAACAGTAAAACAGTATATATGAATTCTTTCAATAACAAGAGAATTCTTTCAAACTTAAATATATATAACCTAACAAAACTGAAAATTACAGAAAATATCAAATGTAAGACTAAACACTAATATATATTAAACCTTATTAAAAGAAAATTCATTTATTCCAGTACCTATCATGTTAATTAAAAAAGAATTATTTAAAACATTGCTAATTTCTCCAAAAGAAGATGGCCATGTGTAGCAATTTTATCAGTGACCAATAACTCAGTAATTCCTGTTAAAAAGTCAAATAAAAACAAACATAATGCCACCAATTTTAATGTATGTATTAAAAATAATATTTTAAAGCCTTATAGAAGAAGGATTTGCCAGGTGCAGTAGCATATTTTAAATATATACTTTTCCCTTCCTAATAAGAATATCTGTTGCTTTTTGCTACTAATGAAAAAATGTCCAACAGACAATAGAATATCAAATGTCATTTCTTTGAGTTATTGTTACTGAATTCATTCTAGGATCAACTTAATGTATAGAGACTGACAATGCTTTATTAATACTTTTTACATTTACCTTTCTTTATAGTATAATGTTGTGTTATAGTTACACAATACACTATCATAGGAGTTAGTATCATGCTCCACAATAATAAACTCATAAATTTCACATTTAAAAAATACATACACCAGGAGAAAGTTCCTTCTCATTGCTTCCAAAACAAACACTAAGAATAGCATTAAATAGAATGAACAATTTTTTAAAAACCCTATGTTCATTTGCCACTATATGTAACAGAATGTGGTGGGAAAACAGAGGAGAAAGAAGGGTGTTAGCAGTACCTGAGAAAAGCAACAGAGGATGTCAGTGTGACTAGAGAATTAATGACCTAGCATTTACCTAGATCCTGGTTACTTACTACCTTTGGTCATGAACTAGATCTAATAAGTGTGGTATGTACTTGCTTGCTTTCAGAGTCTGAAGAATTTTTTTGTTGTTGGCTGTTTGGTTGGTTGTTCTTGTTGTTTTAGGATACAGATGATGTCTTGAGTTATGAGGTTTTAAAAATGTAGGAGAAAAAAATCTACATGTCATTAGGCCCAATACCCATCTGCTCACCTATGTCTATTTGGAAAGATACTCTCAAAAGTATAAGAATCATACATTTATGACCTGGTAAAGTTTTTAAAATTTAGTCATAACTTTTCCCCTACCACAAGAAAATGAAATATTTCATTGGTTCAATAAAAATCAAATGCAACTAAATAAAACTGTGTCCCCATCTCCCACCTGAAAGGTGAACTCTTGCTACCACAACAAAGCTAATCCTATCCCACTAAACTTATGGATGGGTAGATTGTTTGCTCTCTGTTTGTTTTAAAATAAAGAGCATCATCTAGTAGGTATCAGACATCTGAGTGGCCTAGAAACAAGGGGTGCAGGGAGATTGATGAAAGTACCTAATGTTGAGTGTTGAATTCCACAGTGACTGCACAGGGTAACAGAAGGAAGGTCATGTTGATGGCTACAGAAATCTGGTTTCCTGCAGAGAGTGCAGCAAAAACACTCTAAGGATGGGGTCTGAGAAGCTAGGTGAGAAACTCAAGCACCCATCTGGGTACAGAGAAGACAAGGCACTGCTGCTAAGAACCCCAGGCTGAACAAAAGTGAGACAGGGAGAAGCAGCAGCTCTTCCCAGAAGCAGCAGCTCGCCCACAGTGAACACTAGCAGCCCCAAGCGGCTAGGCCTGGAGGGGAAAACAGTCGCTGCAATCAGAACACAGATACTAATTTGTTGAGCCACCTCTGGGGTGGGGTGGGGGGTGGGACAGGGGGGAGCACACTGGCAGGTGAAGAATCCAAACTAGAAGCCTGAAGCCCCTGCCCAACCCGGGATACAATGCCAAACCTGGGCGGGTCCTACTGGATTAGGGCAGAGAGAGGGGCACTACCAGCACCCCGTCCGTGGGCGGAGTGTGGAGAGTAGGTATAGTGCCAGATTTACACTGCATCCCCTTTCCTCATTCAGTTTCACCCTGCCGCTGGTGTCCGGTTTACCCCTCCAACTAGTAGTTTCCCTCAACCGAAAAACACAGACAGCTGAGGAACAGGAAAAGGAAGAGAGATAAATCAAAGACAAGGCTACACTGTCACAGTCTCCCGAATGCTGGGGCCTCCCAGGGCTGTCCTGGCTGGTTCCACCCTTCTTCGGGAATCCTGCAACCCAGAACAGAGCTGAGAGGACCAGGTCGGCCAAGCCCGTGCCTATGGGCCTCGGGCCTCTGGGACGAGGTGCTGAGTGCGCAAGCTAATTATACATGTGGCATTTGGGCAGCCGACTGACCAGTGACACCTTACCTTATGAGGAAACGTCAACCCAAGCAACTGTTCAAAACAAAATGCCATCGCGGGATCAGCTTCGCCAGCTCTTGGCCGGTTCGGGATTGCTTTTCCCACAGCCTCTCACACTTAGCGAAAGAATGTGGCCTGGGGAGGCCAGCCGTGGACTGGCGGACCCGCCAGGGTTGGGGGGGGGGGAGACAGGCGGGCGGTTCTTGCCAGGTGTCCGACCAGTCCCCCCACTCCATGGACCAGCTCCCGGGCCCGACCACTTGACCTTTTTATTCACCAAACCCTCCTCCTCCTAGAAATAGACTGGGCGGGCTGTGTCTGTTCTCCTCGGGACCCAGGACCTGGGCATGTGACTATAAAGGGCAAAAGAGAAGAGACCCTGGGGAGGCGGGGAGAAGGGGCACTCTCGCATCCCGACTCCACTGGGCGGTTGGCTGGGCCGCCCAGCCCAGCGAAGGGCCGGCCACAGGAGTGCGCGCCAGGGTCAAGCGCCCGGGACATGGACGTCATCCGAGTGCCCCACTGACAGTGCAGCGGGAGGTCCGGAGCCCAGCCCAGTTCGCCGCAGCGACGGCTTCGGGCCATCTCGAGAACGAAACTTCAAACACGGCCCTCAGAGGAAGTCACACACAGAGAAGCAGCCGGGGACAGCCCATCTCGCTAACAGCCCAGCCCCGCCAGCAGAGTTGTAGACTTATTTTTAGTCCCCAAATAGGGGCAGCATTCAATATCTGGCAATCCATACAAACAGACGTTTTCAAACTTAGCCTAAGAGAGCTTAAATAAAACTCGAAACACGCAGGCAACAACCACCTTTTATCTGCTCCGAACACACCAATTCTCCTTTTATCTTAAAGCTCCGCGGAGCGCCCGGGATACTGTCCGGGAAACGGAGCTAATCTGCCCTCCGCAGCCGCGGGCCGCTCCTCCTGGCGTCCGAGCACAACCCCAGCAGCCTTTGCACCAGCCCCTTCCCTCCTCCGACCAGTTCTTTCAGGGAGAAAGTAAAAAAGCAGCTCCCCCGGGAGTGGCCCGGCTTGAGCGGGTGGCAGCACCGCCCCCGGCCCTGGGCCGAGCCGCAGGGCGGCAGAGCTCCGCGGCTCTGTGAAGAGTGCAGCGGCAGGCGGGCCCCGGGCGGGGCGCCGAGAAGGACGGAGGGCGCCGGCAGGGCTCAGCGACTCAGAGTGGGAGAGCGCAGGGCGCAGAAGTGCGGGCGACTGTGCGCGGGGCCCAGGGGCTCCTGGGCCGAGCCCGCGCCCTGCAGGGCTGGGCGGCCGCTAACACACGCCCCCGCTGGGCCCCGCACTGTTGCCCTAGAGTCCCGGGCAAAGAGGGCAAGAGATTAACACTTGAGTTTCGGATTGTCTTGGAATTCGGTTTGTTTATTCCTAAAGAGATCATAAAAAGTCACGTCCAAAAATAAGGGTAGGGGAGAGGAGGAGAGAGAGAGAGCTTGAGAGAACTGGAGGCAACTCGCGCGGGTCCCGGGAAAGTTGCGGCAGAGCGGCGATGGGGTGAGTGTGGAGAAGGAAGCGTACGGGTTTTCTAGCGACCCGGGTTTTCTTTATAAACTCCTCCCGGGAAACTTCACCCCAGCGGAGAGTGTGGCGGAGATCCTCGACTCTCGCCATCCCTCGGCCAACGTCAACCCCACAAATAGCCGAACTTTCCAAACCAAAATGGGGGTGGGGTAGGGGTAACGTATAGAAGCCCAGAAACCCAGAGGGTCCTCCCCAACTCCCGCGTCCCGAACCTGGCTAACACTGAAGCGCTCCAGAAAACTGCGGCGTCGCAGTCAGTCACACCGCGAACTAACCCAACACTTTTCAAGAAAATAAAATATTCGCTGGGAAACTTACTTTGCATTTAGTCTCTATTCTTTGGGGGGATGCGGTTTAGGTCGGCTCGTAAGGAAAGCTCGTTTTGTCCAGGTTGGATATTGTCTACTTATGGATCAGCCCTTGGTGAGGGTTTATTTTAATTTATGGCTTATGCATTCTTTTAAGGTCGATTTACATGACCTCCGGCTACAACTAAGACAGCCGAGGAGGGCACTCCAGTCGTCAGTCGGCCAAACCCACAATTAAAACAGCCCTCCCCCTAGTCTTGGTGTTCCTGGGACTCCCCGGGGTAGGCTAGCTGCCTGCTTTTCTCTTTTTTCTCTCTCTTCTTTCTCCATTTGCCTTTTTTCCTTCTTTCCCTATATCTTTGTTTTTTTAATATCATGAAATAAGATGTTATATCAATTTGAAAGTTTCGGTATAACTTTCTCTAAACCCAAGCCTGCAGCGATAACGATACAGCGCTCACAAAGCCCTCAGGATGCTGCCCTCTTGTGGTAACAGAGAGCATTACCACCCAGCGGTCCCATCTGAACCCTCACAGAGAGCACACACGCTGGGAGAGGAGAGAAAACTACACATGCAGGCACACAAGCCTCTTACATCACACACTTGCGCAAACTTCAAGGAGATACCTACCTCGAACTTCACGAAGACTTAAAAATTCATTCTCTAAGACACCTGACTTCTTTCTCAAATCATTCCCAGTCACACAGATTAGAATGTCTATACGGGGAGGCAGAGGAGGAGGAATAAAATGGGCCGAGAGGGCGGACAGATTTCCGGACGAATACTTAGGATGGCGATAACAGCTTTCTGTTGTCAAAGGTTGCGTTGTCTGTCTCTCTCTCTCTCCTGCTCTTTTTGCCTTAGTGTCCTACGCACAGTTATCTACAGCTACAGCATGTGTTTTCTCGGGGTGGATTTGGGGCTGGGGGAAGGGGATGGCAAGAAAACCAGAAGCCCGCCACGCAGATCTGCCACCGCCTCCGGAACAAGGCACAACTCTCCGAGAGGGGGACGCATCCTGGGGATCCGCGCGTCCACCAGCGAGCGGCCGACGCTCGGGCCCCTTTCTCAGACTCTACTCCCCCCTCTACGTCGGCCCCGCTGAGCGCCCTCCTCCCGCTCCTCCCTCCCCCCCCCTCCTCCCCAGCCTAGCACGGAAACCCGCCGGGGCTGGGCGGCCGCGGCTCCCGGCAACCCGCGCCCTCGCAGAGCTCTGCGCGCTCAGCTCTAGTCCCTCCGCCTGTCCGACCCCAGCCCCTCAGTCCCAGCTCAGGAAAACTAACCCTGGGCTGCAGGGAAGGGCGGGAGCGGAAGGCGCTGGGGGACGGCAGCCCGGCCCGGGGTTCCTGCCCCTGCCCGCTCCGGCTCCCCAACAGGTAGCTCACAAACGGGCCGCGCGCTCTCGCTCTGCCTCCCTCGCTCTCTAGATCACTCGCTCCGTCCCGGTTACCTGGGCGGGCTCCAGGATGGTACCGCACGGGAGGGTTCCTTGTGCGCTGCGCCGCGGGAGTAAATGGCATTAAAGAAAAAGGGAAAGATACAAATAAAAAAAAAATTCTTAAGAAAGGGGAGTCGATGCTAGGTCAATTAGCATAGCCCCAGGAGCAAGGGAGCAGAACCCCCCCAACGCCGTGGCCCGCGCAGCCCGTTAACTCAAGTCTGCGGGGCTGTCTTGCCCCGGGCCGGGGAACGCTGACCCGCAGAAGTTTGCCGCTGGGGTGCCGGGAGGTGAGCGCAGAGCGGGTGGACTAGGGGTTTCCCCCTTGAAACAAGTGAAGACGATGGTTAGTGCTGTCAATCTTGGCAATCAGTGTGAGCGGCCATGTCGTAAGTATTCAAAGCATTTCCCGTCGTGCAACATCAGAAAGTGAGTGGCCAGGGCATTGATCTGAGCGAGGGAGAGGAGGCAGGGCTCCCCTCCCAGACAACACAGGCAAGATGAGACAAGAGGCGAGGGAGGCGGCGAGCCAGGCAGGGAAGCTAAGAGGGAGGAGGGAGGGCCGAGGGAAGTAGAAGGAGGGGAGAGCGGGAGGCAAAGGCATGAGAGCTGGAGAGAGAGGGCAGAGATCGGCGACAGAGGAGGTTGGAACTGTAGAAAGCTCCTGGGAAGAGAGGGTGAAGCGACTACTAGGAAGGAATTTAAAGGGGACAAGATAGAGGGAGAGCTGAGGTCAAAGGAGAATAATGACAAGTATTAGGTGGGAGAGAGGGCTGAAGAGTAAAGAACCCAAGGAGCATTATTAGGACAGGGGCTGCTGGGAGGAGGAGTCAAGAAGGCAAATCAAAGTGGGGAAAAGGTAGACAACTGGAAAGAAAGAAAGGGCAAACGGGGGGGGGGAGGTAAAGTAGGAGAGGAAAATGTACAGGGTGGTAGTTTGTGCTTTGAAAAAGTTATGTGATGGAGGAATGAATGGGCTGAAGGTTAAGAAGTACCAGATGGAGAACTGGACCACAAACGTTGAGACATGAGAGATACAGAGAAGGCCCAGGGCTGAAGCAGACCAGGAAGAAGGAAAGAGGGGTGAATATTAGATAAATAATAAGAAGGATAAGGAAAATGAAAAAGAAATAGTCGAAAGAGAATAAAGAAAGATACAGGAATCAGAGATAATGAAAACATGCCAGTTAGTTGGATCTGAATAAAGAAGAGAAGACAGATGTGTGTTAAGAGATGCAGGAAAAGAAACTGAAAGAAAAAAATAAAAAGTAATCAACATAGGAGATTCCTAGTTTATGTAGGTGGCATTGTTCTGGAGACTGTGTGGATTATGGAGTTAATGGATGAAAATTACTATAAATAACAACATGTACAAATTACCAAAGAAAAATTATTATACCTTTACAACAATAAATAAAACAGTTCCACATGAATTATATGAATAAGTTTGTGTTACATGGAATTGGGTGGGTGATATGTGTATTATCTCAACTTTGTATAGTAATAGATTTGGAGAAGCAATTTCAAGAGAAATGGCTTGGAAGTTATAGAAGATGTAAAGAATTTCAGTCACCCAGGACAACATGTAAAACTCCATAACTCAAATATAGAAAATTATGTTAATAAATTTCTATTTATTAACTCCTCCCCACCAAAACACAGACACACACACACACACACACACACACACACACACACATACACACACAAATTAAAGATTCTCTTTCTCCTTGGGGCATGTGTAGGACAGACAAAAGATTTGAAGGGTACAGAATGACCTCACGAAGCAAGACCTGGAACTTTATCTCAATGCAAATAAAGCTAAAGGACTGGAAAGGGAGGGGATGATCACAAAGTAAGGTAGTAGAGAAGAAGAGTAAAAGAGACAGATGAGAAAACCAGCTCTCACAGTAACAGACACAGAGCTAACTGTACACAGGGTGTACAAGGTGAGGTTGGCCTACCTTAACCAAAGCCCAAAGAAAAAGACAAGATTTGAGAAACAGAGGTGAGTGGAGAGTCAAAATTACATCAAGATAAAAAACTGGGAGAGAGGTTCTGAGATACTAGCATAGCCTGCAGAGGTTTGTGGAAGGAAAGACTAACTCTGTAGACACTAGTAAGAGATGACCACTTTCAGACACTTCATAAACAGAACCTTTATGAAAGAAGATATGACCCTGGAGAGAGGCATCAGGAATTATGACTCAAAAAGCCAGAATAATCATGGCAACCTAAAATTGTCCATTTAAGGAAGATCTCTCGTGGGTTAAGTGATGAAAGATAAAGGGGAGAAAGCCACATTTTTGTTACATTCACTCCGAGGAAGATGGAGATAGTAAGCAAGCACAAAGATGGAACAAGCTAAGGCATCAGTAATACACTGACTTCTTAAAGTATACTTCATGTTTGGTTTCATATGGATTCCAGACAAGAGAAGGGAAAGGAAAGGATAGAAATAAGGGTGGGGATGACCACTTCCAGTGAGTGGGGCATAAGGAATAGCTGGATGCGTCTACCCCTATAGGAAATATGATGCTTGAAGGCTGAAAGTTAAATGACTTGATGACTGTTGGCTGAGAGATGAACTAGTCCCCAAAAAATAAATTTTGTGTCCCATTGCCCACAGTGACTTTCAGGACTGAAAAGTCCGCCTCTAGGTGCCAGAACCTAAAGGCAAGCAAGAGAGTGCATGTCGCATTCCCAGTCCTTCCACCCAGGCTCCCAGAAATGCTGCATGCCCCTTGACCTCCAAGGCCCAAAGGGGCAAACACAGACCGGTATTTTTAGCCTAGACTGGGGCCATTCTCTTCTGGAACTTGCTTGTGTTTTTGTTTTTGTGAATAGTGTGGCCGGCCCAGCGCTCAGATCCAGAGCTTCACGCTCTTCAGGAGCCTGCCCTGGTTGGTACTCAACCACAGGAGCCAATCTCTCCAAAGCCTAAAGATGTCAAAAGCAAATAACCTGTCTTGGTGCTTGTCAGGCAATGATCAGAGGTGGTACTTTAAGTTCCAAAGCCTGAATCCTCAGGGAAGAGCCACCGTGAAAGGTGAAATATCCGGGACGGAAACACTGGGGTTCGACTGGGTTCCTCAGAGTTGCTGCAACAAGTTTGGCTTCTCAAGTGCCAGCGCATCGGCCTCTTTAAATCATCACATAGTGCTGGGGATCTAGGGGATAAGACCGACCTTGCTGACAAGATGCAGGCCGCTGGCGGGGAGACAATAAGGGGGGAGGGGGCGACATTATCAATATCTCTGGTATCCAAGGCCCTAATAGTGGGCCGCAGTGGACCTTCCGGGAGGGAATGACAAGAATCCCCTTTAGAGTTTATCTAATAAACTGATACCAAAGTAGACTAAGTGGAACCCGGAGCCAGTCATAACACTGATCCCTAAAGAGAACTAAAGTTTGGGGGTCTCGATGCACTTCAAGCTATGAACGGGGTGACACGTGGCCTGAGGGGTTGGGGGCGCCCTCAGGGTTCCCTTTCTAGCCTCCTGCACGATTGACTGTTCAGTGCAGGCGTGAGGCGAAGAGCGCTGAAGCAGGCTGAAGTGCGGGACTCTCCACCTGGTCCGCACTGGCCTGAGGCTCCGAAAAGTCCCGGAAGTAGCGGAGGACGCCCAGGCTCCGCAGCCAGATCCTGGCTCACACCAGTTCACTTTCCGTAGGGGTCGGAGCCCAGCGTGGCGCCAGAAGCCCAGGCGCGAGCTGCGAGAACCAGGAAGAGAAGGAGGGACGAGCAGATGGGGACTGACTTACCTGCCCGAAGCTGTCGCTACCTCAATGCTGTCCCGATGTCCCTGCGCACCGCAACCAACAAAAAGGCAACGGGGCTTTGCTAAGTTTGGCCTCGCACCTCCAGAGAAGAGGCGCGAACCCACAAAGGCAAGAAGCGTGCGGTTCCTGGAGAGAAGTCCCCCTGGACTTGGGAAGGGTAATGCAAGGAATTCTGCTCGAGAAGTTAATATTTAAAGCACCCACGCAAAAAATCATAAGGACTGTTAAAAACCTCAAATTCTCACTTTGATAGTCCCCTTACACCGGCTGGGAGGACAATTCAGATCTACATGACTTCATCTTAAGGTCGGTGACTTCTTTCAGGAAGGATTCTATAGCTACTGTATAAACAAGGCAAACGTAAATGTCTTTACTTTCCAAACACGGGGAATGAGAACTTTTACTGAAACGAAGAAGCAGTGAAAGCGTATGAAAAACCAAAAGGGAAGAAGTTGAAAACTTTAATTACAGCATGGAGAAAAGTTTTAGCAATTGGTTTTCTTAAACAGGGATACGAGCATACCAACACTCCAGCAGTCCATCGCACTTCATTTCAGTTCGGTGTAACCAAATAACCCAAACCCCCAAATAACAGTGCCCTTGGGACTCTGCCTCAAGAGGTCGGAACTCGTGTTTCAACAACAAAAGCAAAAAACAAACTGTGAATAATGCTCTGCGTTCTATAAGACGTCATTTTGCAGAAAGGACAAGGCATTGTCCCTCGACTTTAAATGGATAGAGAATAACATCACATTTCATTTGAATCTGTGTGTCATCCTGTTGGGAAGACCACAGAGGTAGCGACGGGAGCAACAGCAGCACCGTCACAAAGGAGGTGGGGAAAAGTGGTAAAAATGCATGAACTTTTTTCAAAGAAAAATAAAGATAAATCAAAAATAAGTTTTACAGAGATGTCTTTCCTGGCTTAGGAAAGTTCATTTTAAACGTGCTTCTGCTGTCTAAGGTGCAAAGCGGAGGCTAGGGGAGTGCGTGGCTGGAATCTGCATGCTGATAAGAGAAGGCTGATGTACTTACAGTGACAGAGGGCAGGCTGCGGGAGAAAAGCTGTTTGTGTTAGCCTGCGAGTTACCCAGGGCTGCAGTGAGAGCAGAAGGGAGGAGTGCGAGTGCCAGTCTGCGTACACCTTCACCGCGTCTCATTACATCTGCCAGCCTCTCTCTCCCTCTCTTTCATTTCCACATTCCCTTTGTTCCTGAAAAAAAAAATCTACACGTCACATCAGAGTCCCCAGATGCAGTCTACACCAAAGAAAAAAATGAATAATTCAATCAAACTGTGCATAGTCTCTAAGGCAATAAATCTATTGCACTTAAAGAAACGAAGGGTAATTACCACCATGGAATTAGAATAAGGCCAAAGACCCGAGATGTCGTTGAGTCTCTGGGTAAACTCCCCGGTCAAATGAAGTTTCATTTATTTAATCCTTTTGACATCTCAAACGAAAAGTCAGAGGTAATTTTTAAACTTGTTTTAGAAGAGATTGGCTTCCTTTTTAAACATGTTTTAGAAGGGGGGTGAAAAGAAGGAGAGAAAAAGCTTAGGGCGTATTACCTTGCTCAAAAAGCTCCCAAAGTAAAGAGTATAAAGCGAGCACAGACAGGAACCAAGACAATGTGCCCGTGGTGCCAGTACAGGGTCCATCCCCCCCCCTCTACACACACACACACACACACACACACTGCCCTCCTCCACTCCCCTTTAATCAGACGAGGATAGCCTTCCACTCTCACCAACCACGGCAATTCAGCATGAGAGAAGCTGGAATCTAGGAATTTACCTGAAGCACCAAGACCTAAAAGAAGTCGCGCTTCCCTGCCACCACCCCATGCCATCCCCATGCACCCTTCCAAAGTCCTGTAACCATCTACTTCTTCCATCTGCTTAGGGGAAACTGCAAACGGGATCCCCCCACCACCACCACCCACAATTGAATGGAAGCTCTGTACTGTACCGACTTCTGGATTTGCCCTGGGTTGAGTTTAAGGAATGTCTGGAAAGAAAAAGGGGGAGGAACACGGGGAGGGGGGGCAGCTCAAGCCTTGTCCAAGTTAGTCAGAAGGCTGTTAGGCAGGAAAGAGCCTACAGGAGGAACAAGCTGGGATGCAGACGGCTATGGAAATCTCAGTTCTAGGAACCGTGTCCTTTCCTCCCGGAGGTAAGAATGTGTGACTGTTGCACGTTTATTCTTTCGCTGTCTGTGTGTCTCTCTTCCCCACCCCCACGGAGCCCTCCCTCCCACTCGGGTCAGCTGGCATGCACACCAGAGAAGGGCACAGCACGATTAAGGGCTCTATTTTCCAGGTCTCTCCACTCATAAATTATAGTGTCACTGAAACGAGATTAGCAAATCTTCCACCGCTGGCAGCAGCCCCCAGACCCTCTGTCCCTCTGCGGGTTGCGCACTGGTCACAGCATCTCGGGCTGCAGAGCGGTCCGAAAGCCCCAACCTGCCGGGACGCCTGGCCTGAAGGCTCAGGTGATGCGGGAAGAGACTCGCCACGTCCCAAACGGGTTCCGCTGACAGTTTCACCCCATCGCCACCTCCCGCCTCCTCCGCGCGCACGGACACACGGACACACACACACACACACACACACACACATTCTGCCATTCTGCTATTCTGCCATCCTGGCCGAACTCTTCATCTAAACTCAAGTCCCTTTACAGTCAATTCAGCCGGCTTGAGAGCAGCGGGGAAAACTAGAATGATGCGTGGATGATCTGCGAGGGTGCCAACCGCGCGACTTGGCCAAGCTTTGTTTACGTGCCTAAGTCGCCACCTTGAGGTGGAGGGAAAGACTGCACCTGGCTCCTTTAGTCTACGAACTTGGCCAACACCGGCCCCGCAGCCTTGGCGACAGCCAGGGACAGCTTTAAAGGGAAGCAAAGGGAAGGAGCGCCGCGAGCGGACGGGCAGGCGAGGCACGCCCTGTCCTGCAAGTCCCGGACTGAGAAGAGTGAGGACTAAAACTGCACACTAGCTGAAACCAATAACCGGGGACAGAGCGAAGGCGCACTCTCCCAGCAAAGTACAAAGCTTCGGATTAACGAGTCTGCAGTTCTAAGGCAGGCGTTGCTCCCCGAGAAACTTCAAGCACTAACTCCCAGGGCCCTGGCAGAGGAGGGTCAGACAGCTTCCAGGAGGCTTGGCATCTGCTCTGGTCCTGGCCAAGAACCGGAGCTCCCTTTCCCCTCGACCTCAGCTCAACACGGACTCTACACTCCCCGGGGCGCCTCTTCAGCTTGCTCTCTACTCTCGGGGCAGGAGACAAAGGGACTCAGGGACACTGCCAGACCCGAAGTCACTAGCAGGGATGGGAGGAGGCGGTGGGCTCCCGGGGAGGAGAGGTTCCCAGGAAGGAGAGGCTCCCGGAGGAGCACTGCGCTCTCCTGAGGGGGACCGTCTGGCAACACCACCGCCTGCTGCGAGGGCTGGACAGTTAGCTCTATAGTCGCCCATTTCTCAGGAAATCCGTCCTTCTGGTGGTCTAACAATGGATTCGGTAAAATAAAATGGTTGTTAATTATATAAGAGATTTTCAACTTTCCCACCCATACCTCTATTGAAACCCCTTTTCACACACCGTTCTTTTTGTGTTCACGCCTTATACTATAAGGATACCAGGTTCAGGAATCCCCTAGCTAAGTCCTGAAATAACTAGTGTTTGTTCTTTGTTATGCCTGGACACTGCCTGCGAGGCCTGGGGACATCCGCAAGGCCACTCCAAGCCCATTCTCCTCCGTGAACTGACCCCAAGGGTGCCTCCTCTGTCATATCCCTGCTACTTGGGTGCATAGACATTGTTTAAGTGAAATGTTTTACAAAAGGAGAATTTTATTTATTTCAAGAAAAAGGATGCTAAGAAACTATCCTATGTCATCTGAGTTCATAAATCACCCCTGACTGACTCCAGCTGGGGTCTTTCAGTATTTTAATCATCATAATAATAGTTAATAAAATAAATTAGAATTTAAAAGAGAACCACAGTAACCCAGTGCTAATAATAATAGACAACAGGAAATGTCTTTTCAAAGAAGAAGAGCAACAGGCCCCTAAGCCAGACCTCATTCCCCTGTTTCATGCCACAGCCTAGCAAATTAACATTGGATTGCTCCTACACCCATGTGGAAAGCTGAGTGTTATTGAATACAGCACTGAGTTTTCCCAGGGAATCCCAATTATAGAAACACCTGTGTTAAGTAATGCTATTCTGATCCACTATGAAAACCTTAAGTATGTAATAGCCCTCAAATCATCTCATTTCTTAGTTGCAGTGGGCCAACGTCATGAAGGAACATTAAACTTGTACAATGAATGCCCCCAAGAGTCTTATTTCAGAGGTTCCTTGGTTTTAGCATACCTAGTCCTGGCAGTTCGTCCTCTCTTAGATGGAAGGCTATACACATGAAGCCTAATGTAACTGACAGAAACTAAGCCTGGATAGAAAGCTTCATTTAAAGAAAAATCAAATCAAAGGCCAATGACTATAAAACTGGAAACACATGGCACATATACAGTCAGGCACCAGCGCCATGATCTTTAAATTAAAATCCTAACAACATGGGAGAAGTTCTCATTATTCTGTATATGTTTCGCTTTACTATAAATAGAATGTCAATGGCCAAATATAATGAAATAAAACCACCATAAGAGAAATGTGGTAGAAACCAAAAAATTACAAACCTCTAGCAATTCCCTCCAAAAATACACAACAGACCTAATATTTTAAAATGCCAGACCCTAATATTTTTGATATGTTATCTGAAAGAAAATTATTTATTAAAGAAATGACTGTTTTATAACTTAAGGCTGCCAAAACTAGTGCCACTAAAAGATCTAGATGAAAAGTGAAATGTTTACCTGTCATCCAAATGGTTGTCTTATAGTGATATATAGAATTATACTTCTAACTAAAAGTGATCTAGATAAGTAAGCATGTATATCACAAAAACCACAGAAAGAAAATAATATGAGAAAGAGTTATAGGAAAATTCAACCACAGAAATAAACTGTATTCACACTAAAATTCAGAGTATCTCACAGGATAGCATCCTTCTGAGATATGGTGTTTCTTTTTCACCATCAAGTAATATTGCTAAAGTATTTGCATTTTTTCATAGGTGCCTCTCTCTGTTTAGAGAAATACCTCTTCCCCAATCTGAGGCTTACAATTCACTAAGAAGAATACTAAGTCATTTTTTACACATTTTAACCGCACTAGAAATATTTGATAAATCATATACATCCATTCCAGTGCCTAACAGAAGATGAGCAAGGGACACAAAAACAATGCTATAAAACTGCTCACTGTTAAATATCAAACAATAAAACAATAATTTAGTAATATTACACTAATCTTTTAAAGTTTGATGATTTACCTCAGAAATGTTATGCTTTATATATTGTGTTAGCATTGTTTTTAAAAACTAAATTTGATTAAATTCTCTAAGTTCAACTTTTGCTACCTAAAAATCTTTATTCCAAATACCAGATTGCTATTTTTAAAATTTCTAAATAGAGGATTTCTTTCGTTTGTGCGTGTTTTAAAATATCACAGTTATGTTGAAGACTTTTGCTTAGTTTCCATATTTTTATTCACATTTAAGTATTTACTGAGTGCCTAATATGTGTGAAGCAAATAATTGTGTTAACTAAGGATCCATCTTTTACCCTATTATGATTTAATAAATATTAATTGAAAACCTATCAAACATATACTGAAAATTAATATTTTAAAAGTGATTATTGCAACAGATCCTTTTCATTTAGGACACAATGTATTATTGCAAAAAGCCTTCTTAGTATGTCACTGCCAGAAATATTCCACTGACTTTAATGGCTCAATTATTGGAACAGAAAAAGCCTGGGAAAGTGAAGCAAATATTTCCTTAAACAGTAAATATGACAAGAGACTTGGAGCTCTAAATTAATTGTTTCTTTGGCTAACAAATACCTTTTCCTTACATTCTTTATCACTGCACATTTCAATATAGAATATGCCCCCAAAAATTCTGAAAGTGATTTGAAAAGAGACACTATGTTTAAGTCTATATTTATCATGCATCTTTTTTAGGTATAATATAGCCTGTGTTACTAATAATTTTAATTAATCACTACAAAGCAATGTCTTCAAAATATCTACAAAAATATTATAATTCTAAAAGTGATTTTTAGAAAATAAATGCAGTGTGTATATATTTTTAAAATGATAAATAATCTAAAGAGAAAAAGATAAACATATACAACTTCTTCCTCTTGATAGGATTAAGAGGATTCCAAAGAAGTATTCAAGTCCCCAGTTTTCCTAACAATTAACAATGAAAAACAGATGTTTATAAAGCTGTTTCATATGCTGTCTTAAAAGACGATAAAAGATGGTTTGTGGATAGCAAGAAGGAAGAGCCAGATAACTGCTTGCCGGGTGTATATTTAAAAAGCATTTTCATTGGCTTAGTTATTGTTAATAGTGAAAGAAAACATTTTGTGCTGCACATACAGTATGACTATGACTATAATAAAAACTGCCATCATAAAGTCCTCAAAAACTCTTAAGATGTAATTTACAGAGATAATAATAACACAGAATTATTTCACTTCTCTGAATGCTATCATTTGCATACCAGGACTATGTACAATATACTCATAATGCACATTCATAATAACAAGGACTTCTTAACACTATAACAACAGCATAAGATCTGTGCATTAGACAATCTATCCTACCAAGTTTTATTTATTAGGAGTGACAGTATAGTCTGAGTAAGCCAGGTGTTAGCTGTCTACACAATTGAAGACCTACCATATTAACTACTAAATCACCACTGTGAGAAAATATGATAAAATTAAAAGCCATGTGACTCCGCAAGGCAATAACAATATTATCTAGTAGTATCTATCTAGTATTATATTGAAAAATGTCCAATCAATATTTAAAAGTTATATGAGACAACTGTTGGCCTACACCACAAAGGAAGCCAGTTAAAATATAACTGATGTTTAAGTGTTTGATATTATTTCTTGAACCATGAACCATGCTAGGCACTTTTAAAATGTTTAATTGTTAAATATTAGTTTGGGTACTTTTATGAAAATGAATCTTCATGAAGCATTGATCTCTTGCCTGCATCTCAGTAACTATGAATTGGTATCCACTACAAATACTAAATAGACTCTAATTTTGGTTATTGTCACATTGTTTCTTGTTCTTACTTAGCATAGAATAAACATATCCTAATAAGAAACAGATATACAGTATTTATATTGCCCAGATGGATCATTTTCTAAATTTACTCCTGATATTTTTTATATTACTCAAAATGAAAAGAATATTTTTGAAACAAAGAGAGAAGAAAGGTACAATATTGCAACAAATACAACATATAACTGCCTGGATTGGCACAAACTGAGCAAAAATATCCACTTAGGAAAAATTCCTGAATGTAGTAAAACATTTACATTTTTAAATTAAAATTTTGTTTACTATAAAAAATACAACAGAGGATAATTACTTGTCCTTAAATTTTTATTAAATATTTTATAACCGATAGGCACATATTTATATGAATATTATTGAAATTAAATGTATTTTATTATGAAACTTCAATTATTTCCCAGATTATAATAAAGTATGAGAAATATTCATGTAGTTGACTTCAGCTAAAAAAAGTTTTTAAAATGTAAACTGATTATTTACATGAACATTACAATTTATATTAGGAACATGACACTTTAAACACAAGTAACAAAAAAACTCCCTTAAACCAGCTACATTTTTGTCCTTGGTAATATGTTAGTGTGAAGATTGTTAACAGACTCCTGTTACCCCACCCTTACAACTCAGATTTAATACAAGAGAGAGAAATCTATAAAACAACTTCAGTTTTCAAAATCAATACCGCCTGACCAGGCGGTGGCGCAGTGGATAGAGCATCCGACTGGGATGCGGAATACGCAGGTTCGAGACCCCGAGCTCACCAGCTTGAGTGCGGGCCCATCTGGTTTGAGCAAAAGTTCGCCAGCTTGGACCCAAGGTCGCTGGCTCCAGCAAGGGGTGGCTGGGTCTGCTGAAGGTCCGCAGTCAAGGCACATGTGAGAATGCAATCAATGAACAACTATGGTGTCGCAATGGCAACGAAAAACTAATGATTGATGCTTCTTATCTCTCTCCGTCCCTGTCTATCCCTCTCTCTGACTCTCTCTCTGTCCCTGTAAAATAAAATAAAAAAAAGAAAGAAAAATCAATACCAATGCAAAATCTCTTATATATTCTAAGTTTATAAGTGAGATCCCATTGTTTTTGCTCCTGTTCTCCTTTTTCATTTTTTTTTCTCCTTTTTCATTTTTTAAAATAACATTTTATCCATTAATGTTTAAGAAATAATTGTGTAAAGTCAATAATTTTGTCACTGATATTTTCTTTTGAGCATACATTATCTGTTTGGACATGATGATGGAGAAAATTGCAAGGACTTCCTGTGTGACAGGAAATGGAAATAGAATATACTATAATTTTCAGCAGTGGAAAACTGCTTGAGTGCAAGATATACTCAAGGTTTTCACCAAAATCAAGTAATTATATTTAATATCAGTAAAACTGTATGTGTGTGGGGTAATCAGATATACTTGTTTTACTTTTAATTTTTAATCTTTTGACCCACAATTTGAGCAACTCTGTAATTTTTCCAAATATAGAAATATAAAAATGAAGATAATCCCACCTTTCCTGAAATAGGGCCACAGTGGTCTGATCTGGGAATATATGTATCGGGCCTGTTCATTTTATTTAAGTTCATTAACCTTTTTGCCATAATTTATTTCAGCCACTTTAGTGATAACTATCACAATTTTGTAGACTTGTTCTTATTTTTTATATAATTCCCACTGTTTCATAAAATACTTCTGCATAGTTATTAAAAATGCTGTTTCCCGGCCCTGGCCAGTTTGCTCAGTGGTAGAGCGTCAGCCCGGCGTATGGAAGTCCCGCATTTGATTCCCAGTCAGGGCACACAGGTGAAGTGCCCATCTGCTTCTCCATCCTTCCTCCTCCCTTTCTCTCTGTGTCTCTCTGCCCTTCTTACAGCCAAGGCTTCATTGGAGCAAAGATGGCTGGGGCACTGAGGATGGCTCCATGGCCTTTGCCTCAGGTGCTTGAGTGGCTCCAGTTGCAGCAGAGCAATGCCCCAGATGGGCAGAGCATTGCTCCCTAATGGGCATGCCAGGTGGATCCCGGTTGGGCGCATGCAGGAGTCTGACTCTCTGCCTCCCCGCTTCTCACTTCAGAAAAATATAAAAATAAAAATAAAAATTTAATAAAATGCTGTTTCCCTATTATCGTTTGACAAACTGAGCACCTAAAATGTGAACTTTCTCATTCTGCTTTCACTGTGTGTCTATGTTTGGAAAAGCATGCAATCTAAATTTTTTTCTACCAATATGAACAATTGGAATCTTTAGATGTGTCCTGCAATTTGAAAACTTGTTTTTGATCTATTTATAATTAGTATTCCACAAACAAAGTTATACATACAACAGCTAATATTCTGCTGCTCTGTAGTTACACAAGCAGTGCTCATGTACTACTTACAACTATTTTGCAGTGTCCTTACGTAAACTAAAAATCCTAAAATGAGCTAAGAACAGTTTATACAAGCAACATCTAAATGTGCAAGGCATGGGTACTAAGATCTAGGAAGAGTATAAAGAATCATGGTATCTGGATTTCAAGAGCATACAGTTCACAATCATCACAAGTCATTCCAACAGATGCATTGAAAGATGCATCAGACACATTAAAATAAAGGGTCATTCAAATGCCACAAAATACAGTCTAGAAGTAGTGGAAGTATTATCTGTTTTCCAGAGGGTAAAAAGTTGTACATAAAGCTGACCTAGAGTATCAGACTGTCTTAATATTACAATTTTGTTCTCACTGACTATGTATAGACACTACTTTAAACAAGCAACTAGCATATAGTTGAATAATCGGCTAAAATAATTTAGAGAAATCATTCAACTGCAGAATTTTTTCAGATTGCCAAGTTTACAGTGCCCTTTAACACATCTCTTAATAACCCTCCACTTTGTCAGTTCTGCCTTCTAAATACTACTTACTACTGACAAAATTAAAGCATCTTCTAGCAAACATCCTAAGAATGCCTACACACAGAGATTCCCATGAAATTCAATCAGAAAAAAAGTTTAAAATCTTGATAATTTTTTTAGAGCTAGTGTGATTTATTTCAATGATTCTTTTATTGTCTACAATCAGATTTCTTTTGGCCCTAAAAATATACATATTTATTTATGAAAATCACTGAACATATTACCAGGTCATCTTGAACATACTTTGCTTTTCACTTTAAATTAATTTTAATTTTTGTCAGAGTAATGTTTGCCAAAGGTAACAAAATATTTTTACTGAAAAACTTACATTATAAAATGATGGGTCTGACCAGGTGGTGGTGCAGTGGATAGAACATCCTACTGGGATGGTGAGGACCCAGGTTCGAGATCCCAAGGTCACCAGCTTGAGCATGGGCCCATCTGGCTTGAGCAAAAGCTCGCCAGCTTGGACCCAAGGTTGCTGGCTCCAGCAAGGGGTTGCTTGGTCTGCTGAAGGCCCACGGTCAAGGCACATGTGAGAAAGCAATCAATGAACAATTAAGGTGTTGAAACAAAAAACTGATGATTTATGCTTCTTATCTCTCTGTGTTCCTGTCTGTCTGTCCCTATCTATCCCTCTCTCTGACTCTCTCTCCTTGTAAGTAAGTAAATAAATAAATAAATAAAACGATGGATCTCTGCCACACATACCCTCCCCTATCCCATTCACATCACCCAAAAGCAATGACTTTCAAGTTTTTTCAATGTTTCTTTTCGTATTTAACTGCATATTTCTCACTGATGTGCTTAGAAGAATATTTCAAGCTTTGTACACAAACTGCTTTAAATTTTAAATTTTTAGACATTTTCTATTGTCTTCTTGTTTTGGCAGAAGAGTATTTAATTGTTAAATATTATCTCTCCCATCCTCCCAATAGAATTCTATAATAACTCTTGGCTAAATCAAGTCAATGCTTATATTGTCACACAAAGTAAACTTTGTATATGGCTGAGTCAAGTAGTTTACTACAAATGCATGTCATTTCTTTTATAACATTTTTTATTTTCCTTTTTTAAAAAAAGAAAGCCTTGTTTATAACAATTTACTTTTTATAGACTTATCATCACCTTTTCCACATGTTTTTGCCTATCAGTACTATTTTCCAAATTGTCAAATAAATAAGATAAAAAACATTATCTTGGAATCTGTAATGGTTAATATTATGTGTTGACTTGGCTAGACCTCAGTGCCCAGATAGTTGGGTCAAACATTATTCTGGATGCTTCTGTGAGGGCATTTTGGTATAAGATTAACATCTAAATTGGTGGACTTTGAGTAAAGCAACTTACCCTCCATAATATGCAATTAGATGAAGACCTGAATAGAATAAAAGGACCAACCGTCCTCAGAGTAAGGGAGGATTCTCTAGCAGACAGCCTTCAGACTTGAACTGGAATATCAGCCTTTCTGAGTCTCCAACCTGCCAGCCCACACTGCAGATCTTTGATTGGTTAGTGTCCACAATCTCATGAGCTAATTCCTTACAATAAATCTCTTTCTGTATATATATGCATTCCATTCATTCTACTTCTCTGGAGAGCTCTCACTAATATGGAAACAGTTTCTTTCCATTCAAATTCAGACTGATTGCTCGCTGTGACTTTACATAATAGTCATCCTGGCAAATGCTTTATGCTTTTCTTATTTTACTAAAGTCATTTTATTGGAGGACATTCTCTAGTAACTACTTTAACAAAAAGGATGCACAAGCCTGACCAGAAGGTGGCACAGTGGATAGAACATTGGACTGGGACGTGGAGGACCCAAGTTCGAAACCTTGAGGTCTCCAGCTTGAGCATGGGCTCATCTGGTTTGAGTAAGGCTCACCAGCTTGAGCCCAAGGTCGCTGGCTTGAGCAAAGGGTCACTCGGTCTGCTGTAGCCCCCTGGTCAAGGCACATATGAAGAAACAATCAATGAAAAACGAAGGTGCCACAACAAAGAATTGATGCTTCTTATCTCTCTCCCTTCCTATCTGTCTGTCCCTATCTAACCCCTCTGTGTCTCTTTCTGTCTCTGTCTCATACACACAAATAAAAGGATGCACAAGAAGTAAATTTTAGTGGTTGAATATCTGAAAATGTATCTCTCTCATAATATTCAATTGATAGTTTGGGTATAGAATTTTAGGTTGAAATCATTTCTCCTCAAAACTTTTTGAGTATTACTTCACTGTATTCTAGACTTCAGTGTTGATATTGAGATGTCTGTTTCCTTATCTTACATGACCTACTTTTTTCCCCCCCTCTCCTCTATGGAAGTTTTTGAGATCCTATCTGTATCACTATTGTTTTAAAATTTTACAGTAATGTACCTTAGTGTAGATCTTTTTTCATTCATCGCTCTGGGCACCTGGATGCCCTTTCAATCTGAAAAATCATGCCTCATGTTCTGGACACTTTTCTTGTATTATTTCTTTCTCTACCCTATTCCATTTTATTTCCCCCCACCTCAGTGACAATTTTTGTCTGTCTGTCTGTCTGCTTTTAGAAAATTAAATGTAATGGGGTGCCATTGATCAATAAAAGTACATAGGTTTCAGATAAACATTTCTATAGCATTTGAACTGTTGATTGTGTTGTGTACACTACCCCATTTTCTATTCTCCTTTTCTGGGATGCCTATTAGCCAAATGTTAGAACTAAAATTATTCTCTAAAATGCTTACTTTTTCTTTTTCTTCTTCTTCCTTGTTTTATTAAGTAAAAAGTAGGAAGGCACAGAAACTCTCTTATGTGCCCCGACTGGGATCCACCCAGCAAGCTCCCTATGGGGCAATGCTAGGCATTGCTAGGCAACCAAGCTATTTTTAGCACCTGAGACAGAGGCCAGGGAGCCATCCTCAACTCCAGGAGCCAACTCACCAAACCATTCGAGTCATGGCTGCAGGAGGGGAAGAGAGAGAAAGAGAGAGAGAGAGAGAGAGAGAGAGAGAAGGGTGGAAGGGTGGAGAAGCAGATGGTTGCTTCTCCTGTGTGCCCTGACTGAAATCAAACCCTGGACTTCCACATTCTGTGCCGACACTCTACTGCTGAGCCAACCGGCCAGGGCCACTTACTTTTTCTTTACTTTCTATTTCTTTCATTTTATTCTACTTTCTGGGTGCTTCTGAGAAACTTTTCTTCCCCTAATAAAAGAACACAACTTCCTGAATAAATAATGTTTTGTCACTGTACCTCTCAGATTTCTACTTTTAAATGTGTTTGGAATTTCTGAACCGTCTTATAATCACAAGGCAATATGTACAAAGATAAAAAAATATAACTAAAAAATTCAAAACAACTAAAACTGTTTTTGGCATATATCAAGTACTCTATAAATACTAGTAAAATGAATAAATGTGCAATAAATAGGGCCAAAAGATAGAAAATGTCTTAGACTTAAATAACATCATTGCACCCTTCTTATTACATAAAATAAGTAACTATTTTCCTTGCTTAAGGCACTGCAGCCAAAAATATTCCTTATTATTGTGGGCATACAATAAATATTCAACTAGCGCTATATAGTATTAGCCTTATTCTAGATGTCATATTCTTCACAGCTACTATTAGTCTCATTCTATATGTCTAATAATATTTTTATAACACATGTAGTTCTCTTCTCTGAGTTTTCCACACACATCAAAAATTGTAGAGCCTGGAACTGGGCACTATTTCTAGAAAAAGGTTAATCTATGTTCATAAAATGTCACAATGAAAAGATATGGTCACTGATTCTTTTTCATATAATATTCTTACATTTAATCACATCTGTTTGTTTGTTTCTTTGTTTAAGAACTACATCACTGTGATGGTCATGCTTAGCTTACTATATTCTGATCTCTGGATTATTTTTCTTTTCAAATTTATTTTATTAATTTTAAAAACAATAAGCATAATAATATTCATTATAACTAGTAAAATAATATTGAGATTATTTGGAAAAAGTTAAAACCAAACTTTTCATTACCATATCCCTAAGATAAGCAAAGTTAATAGCTTCAATATATTTTTCACATATTCCTTTATGTTTGTTCAAACATGAATATATGTGTATATTGAATATATATTCTATATTTGTTAGAAAAAATTGATTATGCTAATGACATTCTTTGTAACTTGCTTTCACAACACTGCATAGACATACCTTTATTTTCTCTTTTTATTGATTGATTTGAGAAAGATAGAAAGAGAAAGGGGAGGAGAGAGAGAGACCAATTTGTTGTTTCACTTATTTATACATTCATTAGTTCACTCTTTGGGTACCCTGACCAGGGATTGAACCCACAACGTTGGTGTATCAGGATGAGGCTTTAACCAACTGAGCTCCCTGGCCAAGGTAAGTCATGCATTTAAATTTAGATAAAATGTACTCTGTTAATAGCTGCATCTGTAGCCTGAACTGGAGGTGGTGCAGTGGATAGAGCGTCAGACTGGAACACAGAGGACCCAGGTTCAGACCCCAAGGTCGCCAATTTGAGCACGGGCTCATCTGGTTTGAGCAAAGCTCGCCAGCTTGGGCCCAAGGTTACTGGCTTGAGCAAGGGGTCACTCGGTCTGCTGTAGCCACACGGTCAAGGCACATATGAGAAAGCAATCAATGAACAACTAAAGTGCTGTAACAAAATATTGATGCTTCTCATCTCTCTCCCTTCCTATCTGTCTGTCTCTATCTATCCCTCTCTCTGACTCTCTGTTTCTGTCAAAAAAAAAATAGCTGCATATGTAATAACTGGGTATTCTATACTTATTTATAATGTTATTCCTATTAATAGGCATTCAAATTATTTGCAACCTTTTATTACAACAAAAATGTTGCAATGATTATCCATTAATATTATTGCTTTTGTTGCTCTAAGTTTGATTTCCAAATGTGAAATGTGAGGTTAAAAAAAGTATATATTTTAATTTAATAGATATTATCTGATAACTTCCAAAAATGTTGTAGCATTTCAATTTCCCATTAGCAACATACAAGAATGCCCATTTCCCCTTATCCTTTTCAGCACTGAGTATTATCATTCTTTTCTATTCCTATCAGTATGATGACAAATAGATTAATATTAATGTTTAATTTAATTTCCCAGATTATCTTTTCATATGTTTATTGGTTATTTATATTTTGTCTTGTGTAAACTAATTGTAAACATGGCATGCTCATCAGCCACTCTCACTTTGCAAAAAAATTTTTTTTTTAATATTTGTAATTTATGTTATTCCATCCTGTGGTTGGCAAACTCATAAGTCAACAGAGCCAAATATCAACAGTACGATTGAAATTTCTTTTGAGAATTAAATTTTTTAAACTTAAACTATATAGGTAGGTACATTTCTTATCAAGGTAGCGCCCACATGTGGTATTTTGTGGAAGAGCCACACTCAAGGGGCCAAAGAGCCGCATGTGGCTCACGAGCTGCAGTTTGCCAACCAGGGCTGACAGATCCTTAGTCCTAAAACAATTCATTCATCATTCATTCATTTATTTACAGTGTGTCCGTAAAGTCATGGTGCACTTTTGACCAGTCACAGGAAAGCAACAGATGATAGAAATGTGAAATCTGCACCAAATAAAAGGAAAACTCTCCCAGTTTCATACCTATTCAGTGCAGTTTGATGTGGGCTCCTTTTGTTGCCCTACACACATCCAAACAATAGTGAAGTTCTTGCCACATAAGGACATCTGGTGTAACAGAGTGAATAACGTCTGTAATTCTCTGTTTTAAGTGATCAATGTCATTGATACGTTCAATGTACACATGGTGCTTCACATAACCCCAAAAATAAAAGTCTAAGGGCATCAGATCCGGGGATCGTGGTGGCCATGGCTTGACAGAAACCCTGCCTATCCACTGCCGGGGGAATGTTCTACCCAGAAACTCATGAACAATGGTGGCATAGTGTGGAAGACGCTGTCCTGTTGAAAGATGACACCTTCTGGAAATTGTGGCATTGCATACGATTCCAACATGTCAAGATAGGTGTTTGCCGTCACAGACTGCTCCGCGAAAAAGAATGGGCCTATCACCTTATCATGCATCAGGCCACACCACACGTTCACTTTAGAGGTGTTATGTTTGTACTCAACATAGGCATGAGGATGTTCAGCAGCCTGTATTCAGACGTTATGGCGATGAACATGTCCGCAGATATGGAAGGTTGCCTCATCGCTAAACACAATTTTCTGCAAAATTCTTGCATCATTGTCGATCTCATGAAGCATATCTGTAGCAAACACGCATCATGTGGGTCTATCCGCAGGTTGGATAGCGTGCAACAGCTGCAATTTGTACCCCGCAAAACAGAGATGTTTCTTTAACACCTTATGAACTGTAGTCTTGCTTAGGTGTAATTGTCGAGCACAGGCACGCACAGATTTTTTAGGGCTCCTCAGGTAGCTATCCTGTATAGCCTCTACAGACTTGTCACTGACTGATGGCCTACGAGAACTGGGTTTCTCCACCAAACTGCCGGTTTCCTTCAACTGCTTATCTCACCAAGTAATGTTATTCCTATGTGGTGGCGCTTCGTTATAAACACGCCGATATTCACGTTGCACGTTGGTCACAGATTCAAATTTAGCGAGCCACAGAACACAGTGAACTTTCCTCTGTACCGTCCACATCTCTACTGGCATGGCCGTGGGCTGCTCCGCTATATACACAGTGTTAAGTCATCATCTGCACATGTGCACGTGCTGCCACATCATCCTACAGAAATTGGGAGGGTTTTCATTTTATTTGGTGCAGATTTCACATTTCTATCGTCTTTTGTTGCTTTCCTGTGACCGGTCAAAAGTCCACCATGACTTTATAGACACACTGTATTTAATAAATGTTACTTAGCACCTACTACATGCCACAGTGAGGAAAGTTCCTCCCTCTCTTCATAAACTTTAGATTCTGGAATGGAAGGATACACAGGCCAGTAAATACATATATTACATGTCAGGAAGTGGTAAGAGCGGTATAAAGAAAAAATAAACAAAGTAAGGGAAACAGGCCAGGGATAAGAAGAAGGGGTAATATTTTATATAGAGTAGTCAAAAAAGCCCTCTCTGATGACAAATAACATTATACCACTCCACAGGTAGTGCAAGTACTTGGAGTATCCCCAATTTCTTTCTCTGTCCTTTTCAATAATGCTGTCGTTTATTCCATTTATCCATTAGCTACAATCACCCACAAACACTGTTGCTGCCATCATTATAAATAAACACTTACCTACAAGATTCATTAAGTAAAAAAGTATTTGATAAGATTCAGAACCTATTTATGATTTTTAAAAAAACTCTCAGCAAAGTGGAAATAGAGAGAACATACCTCAACATAATAAAGGCTATATATATATGACAAACCCATACTCAGTGGGCAAAAACTAGAAGTTTCCATTAAGATCAGGAACAAGATAAAAGATGTCTGCTTTCACCACTCTTATTGAACAAAATCCTGAAAGTTCTAGCCACAGCAATCAGACAAGAAAAAATAAAAGGCATCCAAATTGGAAAGGAAGAAGTAAAACTGTCACTATTTGCAGATGAATAATACTGTATATAGAAAACCTTAAAAATTCCACCACAAACTACTAAAACTGATAAATAAATTCAGTAAAGTAGCAGGATACAAAATAACTATTCAGAAATCAGTTGCATTTTTATACACCAATATTGAACTATCAGAAAGATAAACTAAGAAAAATATCCCATTCACAATTGCTTCAAACAGAATAAAGTACTTAGAAATAAATGTAACCAAGGACATAAAAGGCCTATAGTCAGAAAATTATCAGATACTGAAAAAATAAATTGAAAAAGATACAAATTAGTTGAAGCATATACTATGTTCATGGACAGGAAGAATTAATATCAATAATAATAATAAAATGTCCTTATTATCCAAAACAATCTATAGATTCAAAACAATTCCTATCAAGATATCAAAGACATATTTCACAGGACTAGAACAAATATTCCAAAAATGTGTGTGTCTGTGTGTGTGTCTGTGTGTGTGTGTGTATAAAAACATAATAGCAACAGTGATCTTGAGAAAAAAGAACAAAGTTGGAGGAATCACACTACCTGATATCAAACTACAGTACAAGGCTATAGTAATCAAAACAGCATGATTCTGGCATAAAAAAAACAGATATATAGACCAATAAATCAGAATAGAGAGCCCAGAAATAAACCAACATCTTCATAGTCAATTAATATTGGCAATGGAGGTAAGAATATACAATGGGATAAAGAGAATCTATTCAGTAAATGGTGTTGGGGAAATTCGACAGATACGTGCAAAAAAAATGAAACTAGACCACTTTACACCATACACAAGAATAAAATTAAAACAGATTAAAGACTTACCTGTTGGATTTGAAACCATAAAACTCCTAGAAAATAAAGAAGTAAACTTAGACAATAAAATCTTGGACTTTTCTTGTAGCAATATATTTTTTCTGATATATCACCTCAAGCAAGGGAAACAAAAGAAAAAAATAAACAAATGGAACTACATCAAACTAAAAAGGTTTTGCACAGCAAAAGAAACCATCAACAAAAATGAAAGACAACCCACTAATTAGGAGAAAGTATTCACTGATACATTAATATCCAAATTTATAAGGAACTTATAAAACACAACACCAAAAAAAAAATCCAGTTAAGAAATGGGCAAGGGACTTGAATAAATACTTCTCCCAAGAGGACATACAGATGGCCAATAGACATATGAGAAGATGTTCAACATCACTAATCATCAAAGAAATACCAATTAAAATCACAATGAGATATCATTTCATACCTGTGAAAATAGCTATCATAAATAAATCCACAAATAACAAGTGTTGATGAGGGTGTGCACAAAAGGGAACACTCTTGCATTGTTGGTGAGAATGCAGATTGGTGCAGCTAATGTGGGGTTACCTCAAAAAATTTTAAATGTAACTTCCTTATAATCCAGCAATTCCACTTCTGGGAGTATATCCAAATAAACCTGAAACACCAATTTGAAAATATATATGCACCCCTATGTTTATTGCAGTATTATTTACAATACTGAAGCAGCCCAAGTGCCCATCAGATATAGTGGATAAAAGAGCTGTGGTACATTTACATAATGGAATACTACTCAACCATAAAAAAGAAGAAAATCTTGCCTTTTGTGACAGCATGGATGAACCTGGAGAGTATTATGCTAAGTGAAATAATCCAGTCAGAGAAAAATAAGTACCATATGATTTCACTTATATGTGGACTCTAATGAAAAATAAAGTAACAAGACAGAAACAGACTCATAGATATGGAGAACAGACTGATAGCTCTCAGAGGGGATGGGTTTGGGGAGCTGAGTGAAAAAGGCAAAGGAATTAGGCATAGACAGGAGTATGGTGATTACCAGAGGAAAAGGGGGGGAGATGGAAGAGGGTAAAAGGGGATAAATGGTAATGAAAAGAGACTTGACTTGGGGTGCTGAACACACAATACAATATACAGATGATGTATTACAGAATTGTCCACCTGAAACCTATATAATTTTATTATTCAATGGCATCCCAATAAATTTCATTTTAAATTTTTAAATTAAAAATAAGAAAATTAAAATATTTTATTTTACCTTTATTTATTTATTCTCTAACAGTCTTTTCTTTTAATTGATTTTAGTGGGGTGACACTAGTTAACATAATTACACAGGTTTCAAGTGCCCAATTCTACAACACATCCGTGTACATCATATTTTGTGTTCATCCCAAGTCAAGCCTTTGTCCATCACCATTTATCCCCCTATACTCTCCCACAAACCCCACACACCAAAAATCACTACCCTGCTATCCACATCCCTGAGTATTTTTCCTTATTTTGTTGTCCTTTTTTGCTCAGTCCTTCTACCACTCCTCATGCCACCCACCCCCTAACAGCTGTCAGACTGCTCTTTATGTATGAGTCTCTTCTCTAACAGTCTTCCTTTATGTAGGTCCAAATTTCTGACTGTTTTCTGACCACTTTCTTTTTGCCTGAAAATTTTCTTTTAATATATTTTTCAATGTATGTGTACTAGCAATAAATTCCCTTGTGCTTACAAGTGGCTGAATCCTAGTCCATTGAAAGGGAGCAAAAGTAGTGTGCACCATTTCCATTCCTAGTCCATAGGAGTTGTTAGCTCTTAGCCCTAGCAACTTCTTTTGCATGCTCCTCTATATCTGTCTATTCTGGTAAGGTGACCAATCATCCTCCTTTAGGGAAGACAGTCCTTCTTTTGTAAGTTCCATCCTCCCTTGAAGTGTCCTCCTACATGTCCTCCTTTTTGATATTGGAAGACTAATCTGTAAATGTCCGTATTTGACCGATACAGAGACGATCCATTGCGTGTGATGTGACGTATTTGTATTTGACATGACGATTCGTCAAGGATCAGTACAGTGTTGCGAGACGTGATTATGAGACACATGCGCTCCGCACAGGAGACCTTGAGAGAGCACGTGATACATCGAGGGCGCAAATGGCTTTGTGTGCTTCTTAAGTACAATTCACTTTTTATTAATTCATTATCTATTTAATAATTTCCAAATACGTATAATTTTATTTACAAGTATTTTCCTGAAATTCGAGTTTTAAAGTGGAAATCTAACCTCAAACCATATCTATTAATAATGCATTTTGATTAAATAGTTGCATAAAACAGATGTTTTTAAATTAGAAAGTGATAAATACACCTGAATATCACTCCAAATTAGTGGTTTTGTTTGATATTTAGTTTTGTTAATTTAGCTTCCGGAAAATTTGCCTACCATGATGTAACGTTTTCAGTTCCTAATGTGCTTGCATTGTTCATGTAGCTCTATATTTTATTTTAATTTTAAATTTCATTTAAGGGATGGAAAAATCAAAAAAGAGAAAATGCCATTTCAATGAAAATTGATAAAGAAATTTCCATTCCTCATATCAAAGAAAGATAGCATTGTTTTCTGAAATATTTGCAGCACAGAATTTTCTATTGCAGTTGGGGGCAGAGCAGCAATAACAAAACACTTGACCACCAACAAACATAAGCATGCATCAGTTTCCAGTTGTAAAGTAACAAGTTTTTTTAAAACTTCAAATAATTCTGAAGATGAAAAACAGTTGGCTGCAATGGAGGGAACATTTGGATTTCATACCATAATTCACAATCAAAGGACAAATTCAGGACAAAATGTGAGGCTGTTTTGAAATCAGTATTTAAAAATTACTGTGACAAAATACTTAGAGAGGACTTAGAAACTGCAGCATTTGTAATGATTTTATCTGATGTATCAAATCATAATGAAAGTAAATTGTATCCAATAATAGCGAGATATTTTAATGTTACCAAGGGTATTCAAGTATAATTTTTTAATTTAGAATCCTTTGAGGGAAAAACTTCTGACATTTTGTCAAACCATGCATACAGAGTAATAAATGAAAAGAATTTGAAATCCAAATTGTTGCACTAACAGCTGATAATACAAATACAAATTTTGGTGGGTGAAGACACAAAGGGGTGAATAATGTGTATGTAAAATTACAAGAGTTACTCCTAAAGAAAATACTAGAAATAGGTTTTCTTTGTTTTTTTTTTAATTTTTTTTAATTTATTCATTTTAGAGAGGAGACACAGAGTGAGAGAGAGAGAGAGAGAGAGAGAGAGAGAAAGGGGGGAGGAGCTGGAAGCATCAACTCCCATATGTGCCTTGACCAGGCCAGTGCAGGGTTTTGAACTGGCGACCTCAGTGTTCCCAGGTCAACACTTTATCCACTGCGCCACCACATGTCAGGCTAGAAATAGGTTTTAATGCACATATTTTGTCAAATGCAATCAACACAGCATCATGTGCCATGCTACTTGATGTAGAACAATAACTACAATTTATTTGCATTTTAGTCGTTTTACCATTCATGTTGCTACTTTAAAACAATGTGAAGAAGCAAATATTGAATACAAAAAACTTTTCGGATATTAAAAGTTAGATGGTGAGGACGAAAGATGGCGATGGAGTAGGCGGACATACCAACTTCCACCTCCCAGAACCAAAGTGGATTACAACTGAATTTTAGAACAGCCATCTGGAAAAACCAACTTTGGACCAAACTAAGAGGACTCTTTAACCAAGAATCCCTGGAGAAGCCACACTGAGACTGGGAGGAAAAGTGGAAATGCGGAGAGGGCTGCCGAGCTCTGGGGAGTGAGCAGCAGCCCGGAGGGACTCACCTGGCTAGAGGGGAGTTTAGCAGAGAGGGGAGGGTCCTGGGCCCCAGGAACAAAGCCCTATCCTGCAGCCCCAAAGCCTAGAAGAGGCGTATGGACAGTATTTAGCTACAAAACAAGCCAGGATACTGTTTGCAAGATAGAGACAGATTTGTCAGACCCAGGATTCGTCTTAAAGGTTCTGCACAGAAAACCTCTATACAACCACTAACCCAGGGCTCCAGGGAGCAGGGAGAACTGAGAGGACCAGAATAGCAGGAAGAGAGTGTAATCCAGGAGGCACAGGGAGAAACACTATGAGGGTCAGCCACCCTAACCCCTGGGATCTATCACTCCCCAAATCTAAAGTGAATATTTTTCTTGAAACCAGCAATACCAGCAAAGAGAAGCAAGTCACCAGCCAAACAGAAGCTCTCCTGCTGCAGTCAGAGAAAAGAATCACTTGGAAGCAGAAAGCCATCAAGGATACACTATTGAGTGCTGAGGTCTAAGCTGTATCACCACCCCCACACTGCTGAGTGCTCGCCAGAGGGTGAGTGGTGGCGGGACGCGGGATGTGGGAGCATGGTCCCATCAGGTGGGGGCAGAAGCTGGGGGCTGGCCGCAGCTACAGCCCGGGTGCGAGCGCAGTCCTGCCTGCAGAAGCAGAGGCTGGGTGTGGGCCGCAGCTGCAGAAGGGGTGCACAAAAGCAGTCTGACCCACGGCTGCAGGCCAGGCACACAAGAGCGGTCCTGCCTGCAGTCCTGCCCGCAGGGGCAAGGCAAAAGACAGGGAACCAGGTAAGACTTGTGGCTAGGTACAGGAGCACAGCACTGCCTGTGGGGCTGAGGCTTGTGGCCCCAGCACATGAACACAGTCCAGCCCGCAGGGGCGGAGCAGAGGTCAGCCAGCCAGGGCTTACAGCCCAGGCACATGAGCACAGTTCTGCCCTCAGGGGAGGTGTGGAGGCTGGGCTGGCCACAGTTTGCAGCCTGGACATGCTAATGTAGTCCCACCCACAGAGGCGAAGTGGAAGCCACAGTGACAAACGCAGCAGACCAGCACCAGCAACACCCATGCCCAAATGCCCAAGGTGGTGGCAGAGGGGGTGGCAGGCCTGCAGACAGACCACACTTAGGGAACACAGAGGCCGCACCCATTAGACTGCTGTGGCCACACCCTTCTTATACACAGACAAAATGGGAAGTCAGAAAAATATAACCCAAATGAATCAACAAGAGAAATCCCCAGAAAAAGATCTAAATGAAATGGAAATAACCAAATACCAGATGCAGAGTTTAAAATAATGATTGTTAGGATGCTCAAACATCTTAGAGTAACAATGGATGGACATAATGAGCACCTAAATAAAGAGATAACAAGTATAAAAAAAGACATTGAAATAATAAAAAAGAATAAGAAATGACAAATTCAATATCAGAAATGAAGACAACACTAGAAGGAATTAAAAGCAGAACGGAAGAAGCCAAGGATTGAATCAGTGAGTAAGTGGACAAGTTAAACGAAAGCACAAAAACAGAGCAGCAAAAAGAAAAGAGACTCAAAAAGTCAAAAAAAACTCTAAGCGACCTCTGTGACAACATGAAGAGAAATAACATCTGCATCATAGGGGTTCCTGAAGGAGAAGAGAAAGAACAAGGGATAATCTGATTGAAGAAATCATACCTGAAAACTTCCCTAAATTGATGAAGGAAAAAGTCACTCAAGTTCAAGAAGCACAGAGAGTTCCATTAAGGATGAACCCAAAGAGGCCAACACCAAGACACATCATAATTAAAATACAAAACTTAAGAGATAAAGAATACTAAAAGCTGTAAGAGAAAAGCAGTCTATTAACTAAAGAGGAGCCCACATAAGGATGACATCTGACTTCTCAACAGAAACATTAGAGGCCAGAAGGAATGGCAAGAAATATTCAAAGTAATTAGAGTAATGCAAAACAAGAGCCTACAACCAAGACTTCTCTATCCAGCAAGGCTACCATTTAAAATTGAAGGAGAAATAAAAAGCTTCCCAGACAAAAAAAATAATAAAACTCAAGGAATTTACTATAACCAAACGAACGCTACAAGAAATGTTAAGGGGCCTGCTGTAAACAGAACAAAGGGGGGGAAATCTATAAAAGAGGAATGTAGATTTAAAGAATAAAATGGTAATATACAGCTACATATCAATAATAGCCTTAAATGTAAATGGATTAAATGCTCCAATCAAAAGACATCAGGTAACTGCATGGATAAGAAAACAGGACCCATACATATGCTATCTACAAGAGACACATCTCAAAACAAAAGATACACATAGACTGAAAGTAAAGGAATGGAAAAAATATTTTATGCAAATGGAAATGAAAAAAAAGCTGGGGTAGCAATACTTATATCAGACAAAATAGACTTTAAAACAAAGGCTATAATAAGAGATAAAGAAGGTCACTACATAATGATAAAGGGAGAAATCCAACAGGAAGATATAACCATTATAAATATCTATGCACTTAATATAGAAGCACCTAAATATATAAAGCAGATTTTCATGAGCATAAAGGGCAAGATCAACAGCAATACTATAATAGTAGGAGATTTCAATACCCCACTAACATCACTGGATAAATCCTCAAGAAAGAAAATTAACAGAGAAAAAGTAGACTTAAAGGACACACTAGATCAACTGGATTTAATAGATATCTTCAGAACCTTTCACCCTAATGCAGCAGAATATACATTCTTTTCAAATGCTCATGGTACATTCTCTAGGATAAACCACATGCTAGGACACAAAACGAGTCTCAACAAATTTAAGAAGATTGAAATCATATCAAGCATCTTCTTGGATCACAATGGCATGAAACTAGAAATCAACAATAGAAAAACTGAAAAACACTCAAACACTTGGAAACTAAATAGCATGTTATTAAATAACGAATGGGTTGACAATGAGATCAAGAAAGAAATCAAAACTTTCCTTGAAACAAATGAAAACAAACATACAACAACTCAAAATTTATGGGACACCACAAAAGCAGTCCTGAAAGGAAAGTTCATAGCACTACAGGCATACTTTAAGAAGCTAGAAAAAGCTCAAATAAATCATTTAACAATGCATCTAAAAGAACTAGAGGTCTGACCTGTGGTGGTGCAGTGGGATGGAGCATCAACCTGGAACACTGAGGTTGCTGGTTCGAAACCCTGAGCTTGCCTGGTCAAGGCACATATGGGAGTTGATGCTTCCTGCTTTCTCCCCTTCTCTCTCTCTCTCTCTTTCTCTCTCTCTCTCCTCTCTAAAAATGAAATAAGTAAAGTCTTTTAAAAAAAATAAAAGAACTAGAAAAAGAACAGCAAGTAAAACCCAGAGGAAGTGGAAGGAAGGAAACAATAAAGATCAGTGCGGAAATAAATGACATAGAGGCTAAAAAAAAACAATACAGAGGATCAATGAAACCAAGAGCTAGTTCTTTGAAAAGGTAAACAAGATGGATGAACCTTTAGCCAGACTCACAAGAAAAAAAGAGAGATGACTCAAATAAATAAAATTAGAAATGAGAGAGGAGAAGTAACAACTGACACAGCAGAAATACAAAGGATTGTAAGAAAATACTATGAAGAACTGTATGCCATAAAATTAGACAACCTAGGTGAATGGACAAATTCCTCGAAAAATATAATCTTTCAAAAATCAATACAGAAGAATCAGAAAACCTAAACAGACCGATTTCATCAAATGAGATTGAAACAGTTATCAAAAAACTCCCAACAAACAAAAGCCCTAGGCCAGATGGCTTCTCAGGCGAATTTTACCAAATATTCAAAGAAGAACTAACTCCTATATTTCTCAAGCTATTTCAAAAAATTCAAGAGGAGAAAAGGCTTCCAAACTCCTTTTATTAGGCAAGCATAATACTGATTCCAAAACCAGGCAAAGACACTACAAAGAAAAAAAAACTATAGACCAATATCCCTGATGAACTATGAACTTAGATGCTAAAATTCTCAACAAAATATTAGCAAACCGGATCCAGCAATACATGGAAAAATCATATATCATGATCAGGTGGGATTTATTCTAGGGAGACAAGGCTGGTACAATATCCACAAGTTAATCAATGTGATTCAACACATAAACAAAAGAAAGGATAAAAATCACATGATAATATCAATAGATGCAAAAAAAGCATTCGATAAAATCCAGCACCATTTATGACAAAACTCTCAGCAAAGTGGGGATACAGGGATCATACCTCAACATGATAAAGGCCATCTATGACAAACCCAAAGCCAACATCATAATCACTGGGCAAAAATTAAAAGAAATCCCCTTAAGATCAGGAACAAGGCAGGGGTGCCTGCCCCCTTTCACCACTCTTATTCAACATAGTTCTGGAAGTCCTAGCCACAGCAATTAGACAAAAAGAAGAGATAAAATGCATCCAAATCAGAAAAGAAGAAGTAAAGCTATCATTATTTGCTGATTATATGATACTGTACATAGAGAATTCTAAAGTCTCAGTCAAAAAACTACTGGGCCTGATAAGTGAATTCAGCAATGTGGCAGGATATAAAATCAATATTCAGAAATCAGAGGCATTTTTATACACCAACAATGAACTGTCTGAAAGAGAAATTAAGAAAACAATCCCCTTCACTATTGCAACAACAAAAAAATAAAGTACCTAGGAGTAAATTTAACCAAAGAGGTTAAAGACTTGTACTCAAGAAATTATAAAATATTGATAAAAGAAATCAAGGAAGATACAAACAAGTGGAAGCATATACCCTCAGCAATCCTGAAAAAAACAATAAAGGGAGGGGGGGGGGGTATCAGACTTCCTGATATCAAGTTATACTACAAGGTCATTGTACTCAAAACAGCTTGGTACTGACATAAGAACAGGCATACAGATCAATGGAACAGAACAGAGAACCCAGAAGTAAACCCACACCCATATGGACAGTTGATATTTGACAAAGGAGGTAAGAGCATACAATGGAGGAAAGACAGTCTCTTTAACAAATCATGCTAGAAAAATTGAACAGGTACTTTCAAAAAAATGAAATTGGATCACCAACTTACACCATTCACAAAAATAAACTCAAAATGGATAAAAAACTAAAATGTAAGTCATGAAACCATAAACATCCTGGAAGAAAACATAAACAGTAAACTCTCTGATATCTCTAGTAGCAATATTTCTGCCGATTAATCTCTACGGGCAAGTGAAATAAAGGACAGGATGAACAAATGAGACTATATGAAAATAAAAAGCTTTTGCACAGCAAAAGACACCATTAAGAAAATAAAAAGACAACCCACACAATGGTAGAATATATTCACCAATACGTCTGATAAGGGGTTAATAACAAAAATTTATAAAGAACTTGTATAACTCAGCATCAGAAAGATAAACAATCCAATCAAAAAATGGCCAAAAGAAATGAATAGACACTTCTCCAAAGAGGACATACAGATGACCAATAGGCATATAAAAAATGTTCAACATCACTAATCATTAAAGAAATGCAAATTAAAACCACAATGAGATACCACCTCACACCAGTCAAAATGGCACTCATTAATAAACAACTCATAATAAGTGCTGGCAAGGGTGTGGAGAAAAGGGAACCCTCCTGCACTGCTGGTGGGAATGCAGACTGGTGCATCCACTGTGAAAAACAGTATAGAGATTCCTCAAAAAAATTAAAAATAGAACTGTCTTTTGACCCAGCTATCCCACTTTTAGGAATATATGCTATGAATACCAAATCACTGATTCAAAAGAAGAAATGCACCCCCATTTTTATTGCAGCATTGTTTACAATAGCCAAGATCTGGAAACAGCCCAAGTGTCCATCAGTGGACGAGTGGATTTAAAAGGTGTGGTACATATACACAATGGAGTACTATGTGGCCATGAGAAAGAAGAAAATCTTACGTTTCGCAACAACATGGATGGACCTGGAAACTATTATGCTAAGTGAAGTAAGCCAGGCAGAGAAAGAAAAATGCCATATGACCTAACTCATTTGAGGAATTCAATGAACAATGTGAACTGAGCAATGGAACAGAGGCAGAGGCGGGATCCAAGGGACCAAAAGGAAAGTGGTCAGAGGGAAAGTAGAAGAGAAGATGGGATCAGAGAAGCGAAAGAGATTAATGAAATTACATATAAATAACACAGCATTATAGAGAACTGGACAGCAAATCTTGGAGGGAAGGGGGGAAGGTATTGGGAGGAGGGAGCATGGGGGGGGGGGGGCCAAAGGGAATAAGGCATTAGGGGAGATATATTTGGTGGGACACTTGAATCTATGTAAACACAAATGAAAATCATAAATTAATAAAAAAAGAAGTGATACATATACACAATGGAATATGACTCAGCCATAAAAAGGAATGAAATCTTGCCATTTGCAAACACATGGATGAACCTAGAAGGTATTGTGCTGAGTGAAATAATCAGACATAGATAAATGCCACATGATTTCTCTTATATGTGGAATCTAAAAGACAAAATAAACAAACAAGCAGAACACAAACAGACTCATGGATACAGAGAACATATTGATGGTTGCCAGATGGAAGGAAACTTGAGGAGATGGGTGAAAAAGGAAAAGGGATTAAATTTGTAGTTGCAGAATAGTCACGAGGATGTAAAGTACAGAACAGGGAACATAGTCAATATTGTAATAACTGTGTGGGGTCAGATGGGTACTAGATTTATCAGGGTGATCACTTTGTAAGTTATATAAATATCTAATCACTGGGTTGTTCATTTAAAACTAATATAATATTGTAAGTTGATTTGTAAGTCAAATTGAAAAATAAAAAATATATGAATTTTTTTAAAAATGGCTTGCTCCAACACCTGCAATAGAGCGTGTTCTACAATTATTTAAGCCTATCCGTTCACATTTTTTTAAGTTTAGACAAATGTCCTAAAATCCTGTAATCGTTTTTCAGTAATAAAATATCTGAGATATTAATGTATTTTGTACATAATCAAGCATCTATTTTTCACAAAACGATTCAAAAGATTGAAGGTGAACACATTTCAGCTACAGAAGTTAGTCTTATTTTGAATGACTTTATCCTTCAATAGCAATCTCATTTTGAAGAAAAATTTCTTCCTTTAATTATAAAAGAAAATTGTCAGACTTAGAGGAATCAAATCCAGGCATAATAGAAAAGTTTATGAAAGAAGTGCAGAATTTTTACCAGACATGTTTTCAATATATTAAAGAATGGTCTGAAACAAACAGCACGGAAAATAACAGTTTTCAATGGGTTGTTTTTTTTTACTTCACCGCAAGTATATTGGACAGATATTGAATTTTGTCTTGAGTTTTTATCTAAAGAAATGCCAGACATCAAAATAGACAACTGTCTCTTTGAAGAAATTAGAAAACTGAATGTACATTTAAATTCTGAAAAATTAATATAATGAGAAAATGAACATGTCAAAATTGATAAAAGATGGGTGGAAATATTCAGCCATTTCAAAAATGAATGTATTCCATGTGAAAATTTATTTATTCCTGTTCAATTTGCATTGTGCTGCCCTGGAACTAATGCAGCAGTTGAAAGAGTTTTTTCAATTGCTAATGATTTTTGGACAAGTGAGAAATAGAGATTGAATGTTGATACTATAGCTGCAGCATTTGCTATAAAATTCAATATGAAGAATATTTCTTGTTCAGATATTTCCAGTATATTGTTACAGATGATACATTGACAAAAATATTCATTCAATGGAAAAGAACTCATTTAGATAATGTTATCTAAATGAGTACTTTTTTCTTACAATTATTAAAAATTAATAGGCATGTAAGTATAATTACAATATAAAATAATACAAATGTTTTTATTATGCATTTATCATATTATAGTTGCAATGAATAAAATATTTCTTTTATTTACGATATTGTTTTCTTCATTTTTGTCCTCCTTTTCATTGTAAAAAAGTTGGTCACCTTAATTATAGCAACCTTGGAAGCTACATGTTACATATGGCAGAGCCAAAATAGTGAAAAGAGCCTGAGTACCTAAATCTCTACTTGGTGAAAGCCATCCACTAATCCAACACCCGTTTCGGATTACCCTGAGAAAGAAATAAGTATCTACTGTGCTAAACCACTGGCAAGCAGAGTCTACCTGTTAAATCACCATGACCCTAACTAATACATTATTTAATAAAGTTTTGTAATATTATCCTCAAAGATTCTTGCATATCTTCTGTTAGATGTATTCTTGGGTATTTACGTATTTTTTGTTATTTATGATCAGTGTTACATTGCATTTTCTAACACTTCGTTGCTAGTTTAGAAATATACAATTATTTTTTGCCTGACCTGTGGTGGCGCAGTAGATAAAGCGTCGACCTGGGAACACTGAGGTTGCTAGTTCAAAACCCTGCACTGGTCTGGTCAAGGCACATATGGGAGTTGATGCTTCCAGCTCCTCCCCCCTTTCTCCCTCTCTCTCTCTCTCTCACTCTGTGTCTCCTCTCTAAAATGAATAAAATAAAATAAAAATTAAAAAAAAAAAAAGAAATATAGAATTATTTTTCTAATTTTGTACCCAGCATTACTGACAAATTCTCATATTAACTATAATAGTAAATGTAGATTAATTTTGGTTTTCAAAATAGACAATCATATCATCCACAATGATCCTTTTACATCTTAGTTCTTTTCCCTGTCTATATAAGCTGCACTCTGAATTACAATATAGTATAAAAGAGGTAATAGCCAGCATCTATGTCTTATTCTTGATTATAAAGGGAATGCCTTTACTGTTGCAAAATTAAATGTGATCTTTAAAGTAAAATTTCCTCTCTCGTATTAAGAAAACCCCTTTCTATTCCAGACTTCTTGAGTTGTTTTTTTTTAATCATAAATGGGTTCAGAATTTTATCATGTTTTCACTATTTATTGAAATACAGAATCATCCTAGGCCGTGGCTTCCAACTAAAGCCACCCTCTTGGTCCAAGATGCAGCTACCACATCTACATTGCATCCAGTAGACAAGAGGGAAGGACAAGAACATAAGCACCCATCTCCCACCTAAAAAATTCCTTTTGAGGAATCTTTCTGAAAGTTTCACACTACACTTCTGCTTAAATATCTGAACTTAGTCACATAACTAGATCTAGCATGGGAAGGCAGGAAATGTAGTCTTCTGACTGGGGATACTCACAACCTTAATAAAACTATATAATAACTTAGGAGAAAACCTAGATGACCTCGGGCCTGGTGATGACTTTACAGATATAACCCCAGTATGATTCATGAAATAAGCAGTAATAAATTGGAATTTATTAAAAGCTTAAAATTTCTGCAATGTGGTACTCAATGTCAAGAAATGAGAAGACAGCCAAAAAATGGGAGAAAGTATTTGTAAAAGATACATCTGATAAAGGCTGTTATCCAAAATATACAAAGAACTTATAAAACTCACCAACAAGGAAACAAACAATCTGATTTAAAAATGGACTGAAGACCTTGATAGACGACACCTCATCACAGAAGATACACAGCCTGGCCTGTGGTGGTGCAGCAGAGAGTGTTGACCTGGAACACTGTGGTCGCCATTTCAAAATCCTGGCCTTACCCAGTCAAGGTACATATAACAAGCAAGACATGAACAACTAAAGTGAAGCAACTATGAGTTGAAACTTCTTGCTATCCACCACCTCTGTAAAATCAGTAAAATAAAATCTAAAGAAGAAGAAAAAGGAGGAGAAGGAGAAGAAAAGGAAGAGGAAAAAAAAGAAGGAGGAGAAGGAGAAAGAGAAATATAGATAGTAAATAAACATATAAAAATATCCTCAATATCATAAGCCTTCAGGGAAATTTGAATTAAAAGAACAATGAGATATCACTATACACCTCTTGCATTGGCCAGAATTTAAAAAAAAAAATGATAATACCATATGCTGCCAAGGATATTGAGCAAGAGGAACTCTCATCATTTCTGGGAATGCAAAATAGTACAGCTACTTTGGAAGACAGTTCGGAAGTTACTTACAAAACTAAACATACTCTTATCATACAATCCTGCAATCACATTCCTTGGTACTTACCCACAGAAGTTAAAAACTTATGTTCACAAAAACCTGCACATGGATGTTTATAGTGGCTTTATTCATAATTACCAAAATTTGGAAGCAACCAAGATGTCCTTTGGTACATGAATGAATAAATAAACTGTGGCACATACAGACAATACCACTAAAAAGAAAAGAGTTATCAAACCATGAAAAGACATGGAGGATATGTCTTAAAAGAATATTACTAAGTAAAAGAATCCAACCTAAAATGACTACATACTATATGATTCAAACTGTTTAACATTCTGAAGGAGGCAGAATTATGGGGACAGTAAGATCAGTTGTTGCCAGAGGTTGGAATCAGAGGGGAAAGGGAGAGAAATGAATAGGCAGAGCATAGAGGACGTTTTAGAACCTAAATTATATTAATTTGTGGCAGTACCAGACAGTAAAAGATGAGCTCACTGATATGAGAAAGAACCAAAAAGAGATTATGGAAACAAAATTGTCACACTTAGTATTCTAAATTCAATTAGACACAGCTGTAAGATTAAACTAAAGAAGTTTTCTAGACTAGTGTTTTTCAACCACTGGTCTAGACTATAGTGCAGAGAGAGAAAGGAATAAAAAACATAAAAGAGGTTAAGAGACACTGAGAACATAATATGAAAATCTAATGTAAATCCAATAATGGGTTCAGATGACAAGAAAGAGAAAATATTAAGCAGAGGCAATATTTGAAAAGGATTTTCCAGAATTAGTGAAAAACACCAGCATATAGACTCAGGGAATTCATCTAATCCTCAAATCCTAATGGAAACAAATAAACATATATATATATAATTGGATACACTGTAGTAAAACTGCAGAGCTCAAAAGACAAGAAAAGATTTTAAGGACAACATTAGACAAAGATGGAATACCTATTGAGAAAAACAGACTAACAGCTGTTTATCAACCAGGATGGATGAAGACTAAAGATAGAAAATGTTTGAAAATAATTATAAATATAAATTTTCACTTCCAATGAAATTATTTTTAAAGATTAAGGACAAGAAGAAAATATTAAACAAATAAAAATGAGTAATTTTGTAACTTGAAATTTTTAAGGGATTTATTATGGCAGAGAGAAAGTGATACAAAATGAAAAGTCTGCAATTCTAGAAAGAATAATGAGCAATAAATTGGTTAAAATGTGAATCAATATAAGCAAATATTAAGTGTAAACAACAATAATGTGTAATCTATATCTATAGATTAAAAAACTTCATAGAATTAGGATATTGGTCAAAATAGCTTAAAAGTTAGGAGGCATTGCCTGACCAGTGGTGGCGCAGTGGATAGAGCATTACCCTGGGACTCTGAGGTCCCAAGTTCAAAATCCTGGGGTTGCCTGCATGAGCATAGACTCATCCAGCTTGAGCGCAGGCTTACCAGTTTGAGCGTGGGGTCTTCAGCTTGAGCGCAGGATGATGTCCATCATCCCAAGGTCACTGGTTTGTGCTCAAAGGTCACTGGCTTGAAGCCCAAAGTCACTGGCTTAAACAAGGGGGTCACTAACTTGGCTTGAGTTGCTGGTCAAGGCACATAAGAGAAGCAATCAATGAACAATTAAAATGACATTGGTCTGACCTGTGGTGGTGCGGTGGATAAAGCATCAACCTGGAATGCTGAGGTCGCTGATTCAAAACCCTGGGCTTGCCTGGTCAAGGCACATATGGGAGTTGAATCTTCCTGCTTCTTCCTCCTTCTCTCTCTCTCTCTCTCTCTCTAAAATGAATAAATAAAGTCTTAAAAACTTAAGTGACATAACTATGAGTTGGTGCTTCTCCTCTCTCAAAAATAGAAGGCTTTTGATCAAAGTTAAAATGTTTGATTTCACACATAGGTGGGATATAAAACTGAGACTCACAGACATAGAAAAAAAGTGAAGTGGTTACCAGGAGTAGGGAAATGGGTTGGGGAATGGGAACAAAGAGGGACAAATATACAGTGACAAAAAGTGATTTGACTTTGGGTGATGGGTATACAACATAATAAGCAGTTCAAATGTTATAGAAATGTTTACCTGAAACCCATGTACTCTTATTGATCAATGTCACCCTGTTAAATTTAATTTACTAAATAAAATTTTTTTAAATGTTTTAAAACATTTAAACATTTAAAATGTATTGTTTAAGAAAAGGACTATATTGGTTTTCTTTAGATTTTATACATTAATTACAAAATGGATAGAATAAAATGTATAACTTCATAGAAGAGTCAAATGGTGACAAACAACACTTTTTTAGGGCAGTGAAAATACTCTCTATAATATTACAATAATGGATAATTTTAAAAACTAAAAGAATGTATATATATATGTATATATATATTTTATTCTGTAACTATGTATAGTAATGGATGTTAACTAGACATATTATGATCATTTTGCAATATATAGAAATATCAAATTACTGTTATACACCTGAAACTCATATAATGTATGGCAATTATACCACAATTTTATAGTATACATACCTCAATTACATATATGTATCCCAATTTTTGGAAATGGGCTTTGTATGTTTCAGTTGGGTAATGCCTTTAAAATTTTACAACTCATCTTACAACTCTGCCTTAGTCCTCACTTTCTACTTGATATTTCTGGCTAAAATATCAGCCAGAGGTGACAGTTTAGGCCCTTTGCGGGTCATTTCTGAGAAGATGCTCAGCCTTATGCATGTTACAGGCATATGTGGGAGCTTTCTAAAGTGCTTATTTCCAAAGCATGTCTTTCCCCAGTCATTACTCTGAACTTTTTGGTTAATTTCTTGCCCCATCCAACTTCATTTTTCTAGTTTCTTTTTTTTTTTTTTTTACAGAGACAGAGAGTCAGAGAGAGGGATAGATAGGGACAGACAGACAGGAACGGAGAGAGATGAGAAGCATCAACATCAGTTTTTTGTTGCAACACCTTAATTGTTCATTGATTGCTTTCTCATATGTGCCTTGACCACAGGCCTTCAGCAGACTGAGTAACCCCTTGCTGGAGCCAGCGACCTTGGGTCCAAGCTGGTGAGCTTTGCTCAGACCAGATGAGCCCGCGCTCAAGCTGGTGACCTCGGGGTCTCGAACCTGGGTCCTCCACATCCCAATCTGAGGCTCTATCCACTGCACCACCGCCTGGTCAGGCTTTTCTAGCTTCTTGAAAAATTTGCATCCTTTTAAATTGTTATTATGTGTCAAGGTTTTGTGAAGTTTACCTTGTTAGTACTGGATATGGGTTTATGGTCTAATTTTGCCTCACTAATGAAGCAAATCTCTTCTAAATTTACTACCTGATGCCTCCAAATTATGACATTTTCCACTCTAGCTGGTGAAAATTGGAAATATTCTTATCCTGTCTGATTGCTGAATATTGTTCCTTCTAACCCTTTAGAGTGGTTTTTTGTTTTGGTCTTTAGGTTTCCTCACATATTGCACTAATCACTACACAACTGAAGTTTCAAGGGGGACCCTCACCAACTCTCTAGAGTTCTCTAGAGAGAACTTCAAAGTACTTTAAGTCAGCTTTCTCCTGATACCCTACCCTGCAAACTTAATGACTTTTATCAGATTGTGCCTTTCTGAAATGTATTCAGATTTTCTTTGTTACCAAACTCATAATTCATTTTTATAAATGTCTCATGATTTTTTTTCTTCCATAAAGTGTTTTTATCTTCTGTGTATACTGGGAAAATACACCATTACTTAGTCTGTGGCTTATAGCATAAACTCAGGGCTCTAAATTTCCAGGGTTCTTAGCCATGTGAAGCTCAAAATCCTGTTATCTCTCTATGTTATCTTTTTTTATCAGCTTTATAGGGCTTGTTTTATAATTCAAAGCCAAAAATTTTACTCTTTTTTCTTGCTGGGTTCTTTTGTCTTCCCTTCAATGAGATAAAAAAAAATCCTCAGCCTCAGAGACTAGTTTTAATAGTGCAAGGCCGGCAAAGTAAAGCAGAATTACCAAGAAAGAAAATTTTTCATATTTCAAATGCTATCCCACTATATATTTTGGCTATTATTATTAATAATCTTATTATATGGCTTAATTCCTTAGCTATTCACGCAATACAGGGAAACATTGTCTTTGAAATCTAAAAGAATTGTCATGCTGGCCACTTCCAATTTAGGTTACCTAAGACAAATTACTTACCTCTTTTGTAAAACAGGAATAATAATATGTGGCCTGTAAAGATTAAATTAGTTATTATATATAAAGTCGCTGCCACCATGTATGATATGTAATAGCACTTCAATAGTACTAGGCTTTAGTAAGGATTTTTAGTAATATTTTTACAGTGTCAAAGAAATTCTTTACAAGACTCAAATTAGGCTATCGGCTTTATTTGACTTGTGTGCAGGGAACACCTAAAGATCAGGTGACTACTTTTCTATTGAAAGAGGGTCAGAGTTTTTACAGTATATAAGAGAGTACGGGTCCTTGCAGATTGGTTTAGGAAGCAGAGTGTTTGTTTGTTTTTACTTTAACTGTAAGACGAAATTGAGGGTCATTACTGAATACATGTCCCTGCTTGAATCAATTGGTGCAATCCTAATCACCATCAGAACAGCTTTGTCTTAGAATTGCTTCTGCAAGTTTTGCAATTTATTATCTAGTCAAAGTTCATTGAACAGAGGAGGTAGATAGCAAAAAGAAAGAAAAGTAGGCAAAGATAGAGAGTAAAGGAGAAATTGGGTATGCTCAATCATGTTTTTTGAGACCTTTTACAAAAGGAAGCAAATTAAGGAATATTAGAGTAAGGTGACCAGAGACATCCCGCTTTTGGCAGGACGGTCTCGATTTTTAACAATTTGTCCCGCGTCCCACGGTGTTTTAAAAAAGTCCCGATTTTTGGAAAGAATGCACGAAAAGCTAGGGAACGGCAGAAGAATGGGAAGGAAGTATATGGTTTTCGGCAGGGAGACCCCACCTCAACCTGGAAGCACCTGGACTGCCACAAGAGCTGGCTGCCCTGGGCGGGGCCCCGAAACAAAAAACTGTGGGCAGTACGTACCTGCTGGGGCAAGGGCTGTCAAGTCCCCTAACTACCCATAGGCCCGAGTCCTGGACGCCGGTGGCTCCGGGCTCCGTGAGACGCAAGCTGCTTGGTCTCCAGGTCTCCAGCGGGCAGCAGGGCTGGACGCAGGGAGCGTGGCCACTGAGTGCGCCAGCAGCAATGCCCTGCCTGCTCCTGCCGGCTCGTGCAGCTCCGCCATCGGTTTCAGGACCGTGTAACCCGATCCCTCTGACTCACTCAAAATTTCCCATATAGTAATATTTCTGAAAATGATCTTTTTAAGTATCATTATTAAAAAAATAGATTGATAAGGAAAAGGTTAAATCTTGGGCATCAGCAAAAATCACAATAGAGAACAAATGGTTAGAACAAATGCTCCATACAATAATGCACTAAAAATTGTGGAATACGCGCTGTCTTTACCAGGAACTAATGCTGCGACTGAACACGTTTTTCCTATGGTAAATAAAGTGTGGACATCAGAAAAATCACAATTAAGTGTTGAGACTTTGAAAGCCATTTTATATGTGAAATATAATTTAACAAATTCTTGTGAAAAATTTCATGACCTTTTAAACAACAGAAATCTACTAAAAAAATTCACTCAAATGAGAAATATGCCAAAGAATAAAATAATACTATACATAATTTTTAATGTATTATATTTGTAAATTGTACTTATGTTGAAATTTTAAAAAATATATTACAATATTATTTTTGCATTCTATGAAAATTTTTTTTGCTCCATATAGACCCAATTTTTAATCAAGAACCCCCCCCAGTCAATGGTGTCCCACTTTACCAATTTTAAAATCTGGTCACCTTATATTAGAGATATATTTCTTATTATGTTAATGAGAATTCACTTATAGTTAAGAGAGGCAACTGAAATGAAACTTGAGAAAAAATCATTTTATTCTTGATCTGAAACTAAGTTTTTAATACAACTATTTGATTACATAAGTAATAATTTTTTTAAATAAAAATGTGTAAATAAAAATATATATCATCCAAGATAGTCACTGTTAACTTTCTGGATTATATCTCTCTGGGTTTTCTATACACTTGTAACCTAGCTGGCTCTGGAGTCCTAGAAAATATTTCCTTATTTACTCTTCTCTTCAAATTCCTTCTCATTCTCTTTTTTTTTTTCTCTCTCTCTCTCTCTCTCCAAAACAAAAATTTAAAAAACGAAACAAAACAAAAAAAACTTTAGTAAGCAAGTAGACTTCACTGAAGACTTTTTTGGTGTGCTTTTCCCATAGCTAACAAATTTATGATCTGCCTCAGTCATTTTTGTACTCCCAAACTCCCCCTCAGTGCAGCCTTTCCCAACCTCCTATGTAGCTGCCTTTCCTGGTTCTGCTTTCACTCCTCTCTCCCCATGGAGCTCTTCTCTAGCTCCCCATTCAAACTTATATATACAGACCCATTATGGAGGTCAACAAAACTAAAGGCAGTTTACCAACTGTTGAACTTAAACATCCAGCTTGGAGTCTTAAACATCACTGGATTCTTTCCATAAGGTTTTGGTAAGTAGTTTCTCCACATCATTACAAATATATACTCATACAAACATGCATTTTCTCTTTTTCAAAATTAGCATTTATAAAGTTTTGTATCCTACTTTTATAGTCTACTTGCTATAGTGAGCATTTTTATTTAATTATAGATTCTCTACAAACACTCTTTAATAGCTATATAAAATTCCATCATACAATAAACCATAATGTCATGCATTAGGCTGAATCAATGTTTTTGTATGTCAGTAATAGTCAAATGTGAGCATTTGCATATAACTCAATCTTATAACTATTTCTTTAATGTTGGACATTTAAAATGTTTTTCATTTTTCCCATACTAATTAATGTTATAATGATATCTCTGTTCACAAATCTTTGTTATCTCTAGCTAATATTTTAAGACCTATTCCTAGATGTGGGATTAAACTAGGTCAAATTGTATAAATAATCATTTACAATAACCACTTTCCATAAAGGTTGTACCAATTCCCTGGTAGTTCAGGAATATCTCCAACTTACTATAACTTGGACAGCATTATTGTTACTAAAACTTGAGACCCAAAAATAGTATTTTGTTATTATTTATCTTTGCAATAATGTCCTATAGCCAGTTTTATAATTTGTATTATTTTCAAAATAAGAATTCTAATCTCTTGTTTATCATATCTGCTTAAACTACTTTATCACAAGTTGACAATTATCTTTTAATTTAAGAATTTTTGGTGTACAGAGCTTTAACTTTTAATGTGATCCACTCAATCTAAACTATCTTTTTATATTTTAATATCCCCTTAAGGCCATAATCAACTAGACATTCCTTTATCACATGTATTTAAACATAATAAAAATAATCCTTATTATAAAATTGTACTCCCAAATATACATGTTATGGTTCATAATATCAAAACAAATAGACAAATATGAGTGTATTAATAGATCTCCACATCACTAAAGAATCAAAAGAAATTTCTAAGTCTCTGTTCAAATAGTAGGGCAGAAGTATTATCTCCATATACAGTGTGTCCATAAAGTCATGGTGCACTTTTGACTGGTCACATGGTCAAAAGTGCACCATGACTTACAGACACATTGTGTTATGAGAAAAACACTAACAATTCAATTGTAGATACTGACATCTTCGTCTAACTCAAGTATTACTAAGTTCATAGCCATGGTATAAGTTTCAGTATTCATTTTAGGATAATTTTTTGGTCCTAAAAATATAAGCTCATGTAGCTTTCTATTCTAGAAAAAGTAATTAATTTTCCTAGCTAAACATTACCCTTTATCTTTTCCCAAACCAAGTACCTGACTTGTTTTCAATATGAGTGAGTATATATACCATCTTTACCTAACACAGATGAGTTCTACCTTTGAGAATCATTAATCAGCCCCAAAAAATCCCTTTTTACTCAGTTTTGCCAAACTTAAAAATTAGGATTTGGTACTTAAGGCCATTATTTCTGTACTGTAGGAAAAATAAAATGCATGTTAGTGTTCTAAAAGACAGTTTATAACTCATAAAAATATAGAGATACTATTTACAACAACAAAATTTTAAATCTTTACATAATGGTATCTTACATTTAAAATGTTGAAAGTCTTATTATTTATGCTACCTTATATAACTGACAAGTAATATGTGAGAAAGGCATGAATGAACCTACAAAATACACCACTTGCTATATAGTTCATCTACCAATTTATAGTCATAGAGCTTCTCAAAAAGCAGCCATTTCACTGTACGTATTTCACCAAAAATATGATCTTTAAAATTATATTCCATGAGGGTTTCATCAGAAATAAAAAGAAAACTTTCATCAATAGTCTTTCCACAGATCCCATGCACTGTTGTATAGAGACAGGTTGAACAAAGGTGAATTCTGCATTGTATGCTTATCAAATCTAGAAATGAAGATAAAATTCTATCTAATACAAAAATAAGCAAAATTTACTTTCTATCTTCAGATGTGGTCATCTAATAAGTCTCCTAGGTAGCAAAGCCAAAATGTAAATTTAATATAGTAGAATAAAATGGAGGAAAAAGACACATCTGACTAGAGTACATAAAAATCTGAAACAATATTTTCAACCCAAAATAAATCACTAAATATTTTAATTTTATTTTAATTCATTTATTGAACAAGTAAGAGTTTCAGAAAGACAAGAAATATTAGATCACTGTTATTATCCAAATTCAAGAGATAGATTTAGCCCCTTCATGTAGCTTGCTGGTTTACTATTCTACAATAAGAACACATGGTGTCTGAATTCTATTTGGGAAGCACTGTGATCTCTGAGGTGATATTTAGAAAAAAATAGAACCCAACAATAACTACTTTACTTTCTAGATTACTGTTTTTTGTTTATATGTTTATGAAGAGAACATTTTAGAAGTTACCACCGATTACAAACAAAAATGTATGTCACTCCAATAAATTTAAATTCTAAATAAAAAATTTCTTAAACAATAATATTTTCTTGGGGTGCAGTGAATAGTGTTGACCTGGGACACTATGGAACCAGGTTTGAAACCTTGAGGTCACTAGCATGAGTATGGGTTCATCTGGCTTGAGCACAGGCTCACCGGCTTGACTGTGAAATTATAGACATGACCCCATGGTCACTGGCTTGAGCCCAAAGGTCACTGGCTTGAAGCCTAAGGTCATTAGCTTAAGCCCGAGGTCGCTGGTTTGAGCAAGGGGTCACTGGCTCAGCTGGAGCCCTCCATCAAGGCATGTATGAGAAAGCAGTCAATGAACAACTAAGGAGCCGCAATGAAGAATTGATGCTTCTCATCTCTCTCACTTCCTGTCTGTCTGTCCCTTTCTCTCTCTCTTGTTAAAATAATAATAATGTTTTCTTAAGCATAAATAAATAAAATCTAAATGTAATTCTAATCACAAATAGTGCTTAGACAAATGGTAATGACCAAACTTTTATTTTACCCTTTAGTTCTGGTATCAGTTCATCCACTAATTACATTGTTAGATACATAACCATGTAGTCATATAACTTCTGTGAGCTTTAACTTCCTAATATGTAAAATAAGGATGTTGGAACAGATGATTTCAAATGACCTTCTAGCCATAAATATGATAATCTTATAACTATACTCCATCTACTCATCAAACAATCATTGAACATCAATTATTTTCTAGGCACCAGGCTAAATGTTGACTACCAAAAATCAATTAGACCTTTTATTAAAGATTTATATGGCAGGCACTGTAATAAATGTTTTACATATACTTTCTCATGTATTTTAATCTCCACAATAGTCTTAGGAGATAGATAGATGTTATTAAAGCTTACTTTATAGTCCCCCAAAAAATGAGATCTAGATGGTTTAAATAATAGCTAATTAGCATAAGAGCCAAGATTCAAACTCAGAAATCTTTGATTTTCAAGCCCTTGTTTAATGAGAACATCATGCTGCCACCAAGGAGCTGATGGCCCAGTATTTCTCAAAATGTAGTGCTCAAATCACCTGCATCAGAATTACTAGAGGTGCTTATTTAGAATTCAGATATTCAGGCTCTATTCCAGTTCTGCTGAAATAAATTATCTCTGGAGTGGAGCCTCTATTTTAAACAAGTGATTCTGCTCAGATGATTCTTATGCACAGTAATTCTGAAGCCTACTAACTATATCATTCATAATTTGTCTACATTCATTAATTAAATATTTAATGAATGATTATTATATATAAGTCATGCTATGCTAGGTGCCATGTTAGATACATTGCTGTATGAGGTTTGTGTCTAATTGCAAGCAAAACACTTCACAGTAAGATACATACAAATATATACAGTGTAGAACGTTTATGCAATCTTTTGAGATCTTACCTTAACTGCTATAATTGCTGCTCTGTATTTGCTTATATATTGTTCTATGTATGTATATATTTATTATCCTTGTTAAACAGAATGTGAATCCCTTGAAGGCTTCTTTTCATTTTTTATTTTCATTTGTTTTTCTGGAAAGTATTTATTAAGTACCTACTGAGCACTAAGCATTATGTGTACACTAGGACTATACTAGTAAGCAAAAATTAGACTCAGTTCCTTCATGGAGCTTTTGATCCAAGCAAGGGAAAATCCACTAATCTAGTAATCAGACCAATGAAAACACAGATCAGACTAGTGTAGTAAAGTCTAAATTACTACTATAATGAATGATATAAAGAAAAAAGATACTTAGCGAAAAAAACTTAAGAGAAAAGTTGGTCTAGTCAGAGAAGTCAGGGAAAGCATCCCTAAGAAAACAACTTATGAATTATGACCTGAGAGATATGTAAGCACTAATTAAGTGAAAGGGAAGAAAAGAGAAGGAAGTACCTAGGAAAAGGGTACAACATGTGAGAAGGTCTTTGTGGTAGATGTGTACATGCCAAAAACAAAGGATTGTTAAACAGAAAGTAAAACTGGAATGGAGAGAATGAAAAAATGCTGAAGTCATTAGGGGTCAAACACTGTAGGGCTTTGTTGGCCATGGAAGAATTTTGCTTTTATCCTAAAAACAATGGCAAAACAATGAAAGAATATACTAGCTATTGCCCATTTGTTCTGCCCCACCCCTAGACCCATTCTCCACTTAGAGCCCTGGAAGACTGAAACAATTGATTGCATCACCTGGGCTCCTTGTCAGATAGCTTCTGTTTGTATTTAGTCAATCATACCTGTAGGAGACTGGCTGAAAGAAAGAAAAGTCAGAGTATTTTTTCACTCTTATTCTGCTTTGGAGTCTCAGCTCTAGTAGTGGTTGCGTCCCTGAGCACTGACTCCTGCCCAGCAGGCATTTCCGTAGGGCTCTGATCTCCAATAACATTCACTGTTTCACCCTTTTGTCTCTTCAGACCGGGCTTCCTCCTGTTGCTGCTCTCTGGTTCCTTAGTATTTCTTGTTGATTTTTTTAACCCTGCCCACATCTCCTTTCACTAAAGCCTTTTCCTCTGAGTGGAATAGTTTCCTGCTGGGGCCATAGCAAGTGAGGTATTCAATCCCTAAGGTCTAGTAAAAAGATCTGTACGAAGTGACACTCAATAAATATCTTGTAACCAAATGACCAGGCTAACTTACTCCAGTCATAGGACACTCCATGAAATTTTCTTTTGCCTCTTATTTCCATGGCTTACTTTATTCCTGGTAGTTGGTCTTAATTACTAAAAGATTCTTGGAGGACTGTAACCATTACTACTCACACCAATAAGACTCTTGCCATCCACAGGAATTAGAGTGAACAAGGCCGTCATAGTGTAGATATAAAAAACATGGACTTGGATCCATGTTTTGTCTCAAAGAAACCTGAATTTAGTTCTTTGCTCTGTTACTTACTAGTATACCTGTAAGATGTTTTATAAACTCTCTGAATATCTGTTTCCTACGTTAAATGGCAATGTTAATACCTCTCAGGACTCTGGCGAATATTAACTAAATTAACATGAAGGGATTAGTAGAGAAAAGGCTACTACCACTATTACATCTAGTTAATCTAAGACAAAAAGGAAAAGACAAGTTGTAAAAACTGACGTATATTCAGGATTTTCAAAAACAGTATGTAAGAATATAAAGTATAAAATAAAAAGTAAAAGCCCTCATTTCTTTCCTTCACCTCCCAACTCCACTTCTCAGAGTGCTGTGATGTGTAGCTTTATAGACATTATCTATACACATACACTACATTTGGAAATTGAAGAAGACAAAATCGTACATTCTGGGAAGGGAAAGAATCAGCACTCCCCCTCCTCTTTCTGACTGAGATATTCAGAGGAGTGTGTACATCCTAACAATCCTGCAAAATTCAGACACCATCTGTCATCAATGCAGTTCACACACACACAAAAAAGCACAATTTTGAAAATAAAGTAAGCACTATTACTTCTATCTTTCTGGCTGGAGAATCATTGGACTAATTTAGGACAGGGTAGTAAATACTTCTGATTCTTAAAACCAATACTTCGGGGAGCTGAAGGGAAAAGAAATAAAGCTGAATGTCCTAAAAGCACTGGTACATAAATGGGAAACACACTTTCAAGAATGGTTCTGATCATTATACTCAGAACCTAAAGGCTCAAGCATCTTTTATGGCTTATAGAAGTAATTTTCAAGCACCCATTACAAAAAAAGTAAAGCATCGCCCTAGCCGGTTGGCTCTGTGGTAGAGCTTTGGCCCAGAATGTGGAAGTCCTGGGTTCAATTCCCAGCCAGAGCACACAAGAGAAGCACCCATCTGCTTCTCCACCCTTCCCCTCCCCCTTTCTCTCTGTCTCTCTCTTCCCCTCCTGCAGTCAAGGCTCCATTGGAGTAAAGTTGGCTCAGGCACTGAGGATGGCTCCATGGCCTCCACCTCAGGCACTAGAATGGCTCCAGTTGCAACAGAGCAACGCCCCAGATGGGCAGAGCATCACCCCCTAGTGCACATGCCAGTGGATCCCAGTCGGGTGCATGCAGGAGTCTGTCTCTCTGCCTCCCTGCTTCTCACTTCAGAAAAATACCAAAAAAAAAAGAAAAGAAAGAAAAACAAGTAAAGTATCAACTTACCATGAGTTGATATATTAAAGCAATGTTTTTCAAAGTGTAGTCTGCAGAGGACTTGCATCATAATCTTTAGGCATATTTATAAAAAAGACACACCTCTAGCCTGACCTGTGGTGGCAGAGTGGATCAAGCATCAACCTGGAATGCTGAGGTCTCCAGTTCAAAACCCTGAGCTTGCCTGGTCAAGGCACATACAAAAAGCAACTACTATGAGTTGATGCTTCCCACTCCTTCTCCTCTTTCTCTCCTTTTCTCTCTCTCCTCTCTCTAAAATCAATAAATAAAAGCTGAAAGGAAAGAAAATAAAAAAAGAAGAAAAGGAAAGGGAAGAGAAAGTAAGGGAAGAAAAGAAAGGAAAGAGAAAAGAAAAGACACACCTCTAAATTAGAAACTCTGGAAAGAATGCCAAGGGATCTCTCCTATCCAAGGGATCTCTCCAATAAAATGTACCCCAGAAGATCATTAAGCATCCTAAAAGACTGAAAATAATCTTTTAAGGTAAATGGAAATAGTAGGGATCAAGCAAATACCATATATACATATAGTCCTTTGAATGTTTAGAGCAGAAAGAAAAATTCTATGCCTCCCTCTTCAATAAGACCCAACTAATCAATAATATTATTTAATAGGTTTTTTTTCTAGCTGGTTATAAATTCATTTACATTCCTATTGCTCTAGGATAAGCCTTTGTCATCTCAAACTTAGATGATCTTTTCTTTTATAACATTTTCTCTTCCAATTCATTCTGTATATTAAGTTAATTTTGTAAAACCCTATTTTTACCTATCTTTCCTTTGTACAGAAACTTTCAATAGCACCCAAATGATTAAAAAATAAAGTTCACAATGCTTAGACTGTCAATCAAAGTCTCCCACAATGTTGTTCTCCCCTATATCTATCCATATTAGCCAAGCTAAATTTACTGGATTCTTGAGTGTGGCAAAGGCTGCTAGATGATCACCAAATATCTTTTCCTTCCTGAGCAAAGATAGACTACATTTCCCAACCTCCTTTCCTATTCAAAGTATATAACTGACCATGTAACTGAATCCTAATCAATGGACTTCAAATGGAAGTGATAAGTCCCATTTCTAGAACAAAATTTTAATTACCAAGTGTACTCTTCCACACTCTCCCTTTCTGCCTGATCTAAGGGATGGTTGTGCTACAAAAGAGCCTGGATTCCTGAATCACTATATGAAAGAGAGTCACTCACCAACCAGGACCAACCAGACCAGGACTTGGACTGTTACATGAGAAATAAAGTTCTATTGTACTTGAAACATTTGGCATTTTTAGAAATAAAGGCAATGATTCATAAGTCCCTGGAAAGGAAGAGTCTACAGCAGTGGTTCTCAAAGTGTGCGCCAGAATGCACTGGTGTGCCCTTGAAGATTTCCAGGTGTGCCCTATGGTATTCCAAAGAAATATGTGCCTGTTGGGGATCAAAAAACCAACAGGGGTTTTGGAGTTTAGATTTTTGGGGGACAGAGGTGTGGGGAATTGGCTATAAACTGACAGTCTGCCCAACCTCCCACCTCACTTGCCTGATTAGGTTGCAAAAAGCTGTTAAGCTGTGGTGCTGGATTGTTTACACTACCCCCCATGTTCCTGGGAAAGACTGGAGGCAAGTTTCTTCTATCCTTTGTTTGTTGTAAAGTTAAGATGATATGTATGGTGGGGGTTTTCTGCACTCAACACAATTAAGAGTAAAAAGAGAGGAATTCTTCAATGTATTTATGAGAAAATGAGAGTTTGCCTTTCAAATAGATGCCCAAACATTGAAGAAATCGCTAGGGCACATCAGGTTCACGTTTCTCATAAACATAAGAATGAAAAAACTTAACACATTTGTGCCAGACCTGCCGAATTTACTAAATCTTACTAAGAATGTATTTATATATATAAAAAGATAATGCTTTTTTATCTTTTTATTCTTTAACCCTTTTTTACAAATTCTAAAAAAGCATAACTCAAAAAATGTAACACAAAAATGTTTTTTAATGTAAGAATAAATTTAATTTTGTCGTATTTATTTTGTTTAATTACCATAAAAGCACGTTTGGACTTTATAATTTTTTCTTTAATATTTGACTTAATTATTATATTTCTCAAAAATTTGTATATAGTGCGCCTATAATTATTTGTAGGATTTTAAATGCACCCCGACTTCAAAAAGTTTGAGAACCACTGGTCTATAGAATACAATGATTAACTAGCTAAGGGGAGTAAAAATAGAGAGGAGTCACAGATGGTAGAGAGAAAAGAGGCAAAGAGGGCAGAATTCTTCCTTATTCTAGACTTCAAAGGAATGTGTGACTGTGTGTGCTAGTTGTTATCACAACCCAGCCTACCCTTATTAAAATGCATTATCCAAACATACCTTGTTGATTCCTACATATGAGCTTTGGTTCTTAAAATTTCCCTGCTGGAAAGTTCTAACATACTCAATCTCAGTTCAAGTCCGTTTCCTCTTTAATGTATTCAACCATTCAAGCTCACAGATCTATCCTTCTATTGAATTCCTATAATACATAAGGTACTTGTAAAGCCAGTAGTCGCGGCCACTATCACAGCAGCCCGACCCATGCAGGTTTGCACTGGATTCGGACAGATGGCAATGAAACACCGGAGCCAAAAACTGGTGAGCCATCAGCTTTAATTCTAGCTTGCACCCGGCGGGCAAGCAAAAACACACACTGGGCTCCAAAACCCACACATTCAGTGCTCACAAAGCTACTGACTTATCCGAGTTTCCTAGAATCAAAGGTTTCTAGCTCACCAGACTTATTCACCTCTGTTTCCCATCTCCTCCAGCACAAACTCTTAACAAACTGGCATCTTCCTCAACACGCTGCCATCTTGGCTACTTCTCCTCCACATGGCCTTAATCTGCTCTCCTCTCTAATACTACTCTCAGGAACCCAGGAACTGAGAGAGAGAGATCAAGCTCCCAGACTGCCCCAGTTTATAGCCTAGAAAATCCAAACCTTTAATCCAATTATACATACAAGAAAGTCTCTGATACAAAGCCACCTATCTGAGGCATAATGGAATTCCTCAGGAGAGTGCACCACCCTACATCATCCAATAAGTCAAGGGTGTGGAGAAGAGCTTACTCTTAAACTAAGCCTTAGGCTATAATAACCCGGCCTGCCCACATTACAACTTTTCCCCCACAGCCATCACAAGCATAAGGGCAAATAATATCACCTGGGTGACTGGCTTCCATGAGGGCAGCACCATCTTTAACAAAGTGAGCATATTATATTTTATCTGCCGAACAGTACTATACCTTTTATATATATTTAATCTATATTATCTTGCATTTTTAAACTTTTTATGTAAAAATATTTTTCCCATTCATATTACAAACTCCCTTAATGGAAGGAATTGTTCTTCAAAGATCTGAATATTTCCCAGAACTTTTATATCTAAGTATACATTAGTGCTTAAATATATGTTGAAGAGAACTGAGTGCACTGCTCTGGAAAAAAATAACAGAAAAATATTCCAAGGAGAAGTTGCCTTTATTCATTGTTAGAACAAGGTAGGAGTATACATAAACTTAAATAAAATAAAAATATATATTTAATACATACACACTTTCAAAAGAAAGTCTAGCTTGATCTGAATTTCAGCATTAGTTCCGTATCCAAACATAATCTTTGACCAAGGAGATATCAATCGATGTGCCTATGATAGAGTGAGGATATATGGCAGGAAATCTGAATGATAAGTAGTACCTAAAATACCCCTGCCACCACTACAAAAATAAGACCATTTGACTAAGCACTTAGATCAGTGCTAGGCAATAGAAGATCTTGCCATGCTGGAAATATTCAATATCTGTCCAGCCACTAGCTCTATGTGACTATTGAGAATTTGAAACAGGGCTAAGTGAGACTAAAAAAAACTAATTTTGAATTTTATTTAATGTTTGTTCACTTAAATCCAATTTTAAGTAGCCACATGTGGTTAGTGGCAACCATATTGGATAGCATATACCTAGATATTTTGCTTTCCTTGAAATACACTTTGATTATTTGATAAAGGTGTTTGTGAGTTTTCTAGTTTGTAAACTTTATTCACTTTTAACTATGATTATGCTATAGCTTTTCATGTTGAATTTTACTTTAAGAACATAGTATTCTTCAAAAACCAACTAAAACAGAGAACTAGTGACCCACTTCCCTAATGTAGAACAAGAACAAAAACCCAAGTCCCCTATTACAATTTCAGTGTTCTTTAAACTATAACATATTCCATTATCACCTCTTATATTATAAATTCAAAACTGAGAATAAACTTTTCAAATATTATATACATTTTTTCTATTACTAACTTTTATCTTGATTTTAACAAGGATCTTATGGCCTATGAAAGCCTCAGAAATCTGGTTCAGCAAAACAAAGTAAAATACAAACATTCGATAACATGAGCATGTAGTACTACCTTAAATGAGATCAAAAGCTCATGCTTAGAAAAAGAAAGATGCTAACTGAAAGTTTTCAAAAATAACATATTATCTGGCTCCTAAAAGTAGTCTAACTATTTAAGAAATTTTCCTTAATTATTTTAAAGTGTTTTTAAAATTTGAAGAAAATATTTTATTAATAATATGAGAAAATTCACAAATGACTAACAAAATAATAAAAATTCAAATAGGATTATCTAATTGTATTTTTTAGTGTATCAATTATGTACACTAATGTTCATGCAGTGTTGCTAGCCACTATACATATCAAAATTAACTCACAAATCCTTGTCATCTAAGATTTTATATTCTAAAGAACAGCTTCCAGGTCCTGGCCATTTGGCTCAGCAGTAGAGCATTGGCCCGGCAGGTGGAAGTACCGGATTCAATTCCCTGTCAGGGCACACAGGAGAAGCGACCATCTGTTTCTCCACCCTTCCCCTGCCCCTTCTCTCTCTCTCATTCTCTCTCTCTTTTCGCCTCCAGCAGCCATGGCTTGAATGGTTCAAGCAAGTTGGCCCCAGGCGTTGAGGATGCTCCATGGCCTCCTCCTCTCAGGTACTGAAATAGCTCAGTTGCTGAGCAACAGAGCAGTGGCCCCAGATGAGCAGAGCATTGCCCTGTAGAGGACTTGCTGGGTGGATCCCAGTCAGGGTGCATGTGAGAGTCTGTATCTCTGCCTCTCTGCCTCTCACTTAATAAAGAAAAAGAAAGGAAGAACAGCTTTCATGTGTTTTAAAATGATATACTGTTGTTTATTAGCAGAACTAAATACTCTAAATTGCTTTAACCTTTCTATAAAATAAAAGCATGTGTTCATGTACCAGCTAGTAATAAGTATGCTACTTGGGGAGAACATGATGAATATATAAATTGTTACAGTCTATATGATTTCCTATATCAGATCATTGAAAGGCATTTCAACAAACATCACAATCCTCTTCTTACAGACCTTTTTCCAGTCCAAAAACACAGGCTAGCTCTGAAGTTAGTGACTTTTGTCCATTAGTATCCTTCATTCCTTCTGGACATGGAGAATTTGGAAAAGTCCCCATTCCAAACCCAATGGCCAGCATTCTTGCTTTCCCGAGTCCCCAGTCTTCTGAAGGTGTTTGATGTCACAGGCACCTTCAGAAAGCCTGTGTTGTACTGTAATATTTTATGAACAAGGAAAGAAAAATCTTGAATATTGTATTTTACATCTCAACTGAAATAGTCCATGTCAAAGAAACTACCTATGCAATAAACATATATATAAAATTCTTCTCAACACATCTCACACATCTCTTTAAGGAATAGGTTTCCCTTGAACATTTAACAAATAAATAAATATTAAATAAAACAATTATTATAGGACTGCAAATGACATGAAATATAAGTTTGCTTTCCTGCAGCATTAAAAATGTGCTTATTTTAACAAGTTACATAGTGTGTGCATAGAATGTGTTTTACTACATTATCAACTCACACTGATCAGTGTGATACAATACATGGAAAATATATAATTCACAAATATGAATTAATGACCATGAGTGTATCACAATATATCTCATATGCTAATACTAGATGATCAAATTACACTTGTAAACTGGTTAATGTAAGATTCTCAGAACAGCTGGTAATAAAAACATTTTATTATTTTTATGAATGTATAATGTCTCATGACTGCCAGAAACATTCTCTTAAATTTTTGTTTGATTTAAAAATGGCTGGTGAATATTTTTTTATGAAAAAGACTATTCAAAATAGAAAGAGACCTCTGTGCCAACTTCCAGCCCAGAGGAATTTTTAATTACAAAGACTTATTTAAATTACAAAGATCTTTTTCACTTTTGAGTTTCTCAGAGTATTTCATAATAATATAAACTAGAAATATAAGCTGGAAAGTAGAGAGGAATGCTAATGGAAATCTTGAGTGCTATAAAACAAACTTGATATATCTTTGGCTTTTACTTCTCTCCCCACAAAAACAAACTTACTTTAAAATTTTTATTTGTGCTTATTATTTATTTCATCTTTTTTACAATGTGCTAAAACTGATAGCTAATGTTTTAAATTTTTACCCACGGAGCAACACTTATGAGTTACAACACAGAGGAATTTGTATTTCTCTCGATAGTATCACTCTGTAATACACCTTGCAAATCGCTTTCATACACCTATAATTTTTCTATTTTTCTCCACTAGCAGGTTCTCAATAAATACTGGTTTAGTGAATGAATAAATAAAGCTCAGTGAAGTGCCCTAATTTCTTTTACCAATTATACAACTTCCACCTTAACCTCTCACCTTTGAACGGTTGCTATTCTAAACTAATAAATCTAATCTGCTATTGAAGACACTGTCAATTATACTCAGAATCAGTTACATAAAGATCAATGTGCCTGACCAGGTGGCGGTGCAGTGGATAGAGCATAGGACTAGGATGCAGAGGACCCAGGTTCAAGACCCCGAGGTCGCCAGCTTGAGCGCGGGCCCATCTGCCTTGAGCAAAAACTCGCCAGCTTGGACCCAAGGTCGCTGGCTTGAGCAAGGGGTTACTCGGTCTGCTGAAGGCCCGCAGTCAAGGCACATGTGAGAAAACAATCAATGAACAACTATGGTGTCGCAACGAGAGACTGATGATTGATGCTTCTCGTCTCTCTCTGTTCCTCTCTGTCCCTATCTATCTGACTTTCTGTCTGTCCCTGTAAAAAAAAAAAAAAGATCAATGCAATAAATTCTTCTTAGACCTGAATGCTAAAGAAAACTTTGTATCATTTTAGAAACAGGTATATTTCCTTTGTATTGGATAACGATACTATGATTTTCATTTATTCGGGTTTGTCAAGAAGCCTGACACCAAATGTACTCAATTCAGCTAAATGATCTTCTCCAATTCATTACTTGAAAATAGTTTACCTTGTTTCAAGAATTACAATGAGTTTCCTTTTTGTAAGTACATGAAAGCCTTCAGTTTGCAAAGTACTGTAATATATTTGATGTGGGCCCTATTCTCCCAATTAAATTTCTGTTGTTAATTATAAGACAGATTAAAAAAAAAAGCAAAAAGTCAAATGGGTAGTAGAATGACAAAAAGCTAAGCTAACAATAGCAACCTTTAAAAAAAAAGTAACAGTTTTTAAAACATTATTTTATCAGGCACTTTGGTATATATTTTACATATACTGCCACAACAACCTTGCAACACAGGTATTATGCTCAGGTCAATGCAAGGGAACCGAGATTTAGCACAGGACTTGGCACACAGAAGGTATTCAATAAATAACTTGTTGAATGACTAAAGCCTAGTGAAGAGGCCTACTTACACAGATAAGAAGAAATGGTAGAACTTTATATTTACCTTAAATTTACTACTAAATACCCAAATACACAGTTCATATGTTAATAAATCTAGATTGAATTCTCCCATATTTAAAGGTGGACTTTAAGAAACATAGTTCAGCCTGACCTGTGGTGGTGCAGTGGATAAAGTGTTGACCTGGGAACACTGAGGTCGCCAGTTCAAAACCCTGCACTGGTCTGATCAAGGCATATATGGGAGTTGATGCTTCCAGCTCCTCCCCCCTTTCTCTCTCTCTCTCTCTCTCTCTCTCTCTCTCTCTCACTCTGTGTCTCCTCTCTAAAATGAATAAAAGAAAAAGAAAAAGAAGTAATAAAAAAAGGAAACATAGTTCAGGATGAAACTATTCTAGAGTGCAAAATTACAGGGAATTTTTGGGAAGTTAAAAAGTTTTTAAAGACTTTTCTAGCAAGAATATTCAAACACTCTCTAAAAGAAACTAGAGATCATCTAAACTTCCATCCCTTCTGCTCATACTCATAAAGAAATAAGCAGTTCCTATATAATATAAAAAAAAATTCCCCTCTACCTTCAGAGAAAAAGTCAAACTTTCTAGTCAGATGTCTAAATCCCATCATTAATATCTTTGTCTTAAGAAGTGCCTTCTTATAGTCCTCTACAAAAATAAAAGATCTTTTTAATCCACTCGTCCTCTGACGGACACTTGGGCTGTTTCCAGATCTTCGCTATTGTGAGCAATGCTGCCACAAACATGGAGGAGCATTTCTTCTTTTCGAACAGTGCTATTGTGTTCTTAGGGTATATTCCTAAAAGTGGGATAGCTGGGTCAAAAGGTAGTTCGATTTTTAATTTTTTGAGGAATCTCCATACTGTTTTTCACAGTGGCTGCACCAGTCTGCATTCCCACCAGAGGGTTCCCTTTTCTCCACATCCTCGGCAGCACTTGTTCTGTGTTGTTTTGCTGATGAGTGCCATTCTGACTGGTGTGATGTGATATCTCATTGTGGTTTTAATTTGCATTTCTCTAATGATTAGTGATGTTGAGCATTTTTTCATATGTCTATTGGCCATCTGTATGTCCTCTCTGGAGAAATTTTGGTACATATATACTATGGAATACTACTCAGCCATAAGAAATGAAGACATCGGATCATTTACATCAAAATGGATGGACCTTGATAACATTATACAGAGTGAAATAAGTAAAAGAGAAAAAAACTGAGAACAGCATGATTTCATACATAGGTGGGGCATAAAAGTGAGACTATGAGACATGGACAAGAGAGTGGTGGTTACGGGGTGGGGGGAGGGAGGAAAGGGTGGGAGAGGGGGCAGGGGAAGGGCACAAAGAAAACCAGATAGAAGGTGACAGAGGACAATTTAACTGGGTAATGGGTATGCAACATAATTGAATGATAAGATAACCTGGAGATGTTTTCTTTCAACATATGTACCCTGATTTATTAATGTCACCCCATTAAAATTAATAATAAGAAAAAAATAAAAAATAAAAGATCTTGAAAGAAGAATAGCCTAATATTCCCAACTTAGAATAACTGATTTGATCAGATCTCAGAGCAATAATAGAAAAGAATTGGGACAGGGTTGCTGAAAGATGAAAAGCCAGAAAAGGAACCATGAAAGCCTGAACAACTGAAAACAAAGGAATAGGTCATTAACATCACCTTCTCTCATTTTCCCTCCTACCCCTTCAATACCTGCCCTACTCATCTAGTTCAACTTTTCCTTCCTTTTCCTTTTCCTTTAACCACCTCTTACACATCCAATTATTTTCTTCTATTTATTCTCTAGTTTTTAACTCTCCCAATTTCTTTCATTCACCCACATGGAAGACTAACGTGAAATTCCTTTAGATTTTTTTACTTTTCCTTTAAGCACCTGCTGTCTTCTTATTGCCAGTCTTAACAACTTGTCTCCCTCATTCCCAGAAATTTCTTATTCAAAAGTAAGAAAGGAAAATTCTGATTAAATACTCACAAATTGCCCCATTTAACTGTTATCTGACAATCCATTGTTTCTTTATTGCATCTTCCCCAGCCTCAAAATCTCCTCTAATTCCCCTTTCCTCACTCCTTCTACTTACATCTTCCCAGGACTCTCATAGAATGCTTTGAAAGCACTTATATAACAGTTGTATTGAGATATAATTTACATACCATACAATTCACCCCTTTAGAGTATCAAATTTAATATAGTCATTTCTTGGTATCCATTTCCAGGACCCCTGTGGATACCAAAATCCATAGATGGTCAAATTTCTTATATAAAATGATGTAGTATTTGCATATTACCTACACACATCCTCCAATCCTTTACCAGAGGTCCCCAAACTACGGCCCGCGGGCCAAATTGCGGCCACCTGAGGCCATTTATCCAGCCCCCGCCGCACTTCCGGAAGGGGCACCTCTTTCATTGTTGGCCAGTGTATGGAGTACTACTGTATGTGGCGGCCCTCCAACGGTCTGAGGGACAGTGAACTGGCCACCTGTGTAAAAAGTTTGGGGACCTCTGCTAAACCATCACAAGATTACTTATAATACTTATAAAAATGTAGATAACATTACATTGTTTAAAAGTACTGTAAAATTCGGTAATCGAAACTGATTACATCACTTCAATCAACAAATTCAGCCCCTAATTTCTACAGATAAGGGTCAGGTTTAGTATGCACTTTGTTTCTTTAAATTATAAAAATTGAATTGTTTTATCCTTGTTGATAATTTAGCTGTTTTAAAATACTTTTTATATTCTTTTGCTTTACAGCGTATCATTAGAAAATCATTTTTTCTTACTATACTTGGATGACCGTTATAAATTATTCCAGGCAAAAATTCTCCCATCTGTACATCTACTCTTTGTCAAATTCATTGTCATTCCTTTCTCTGTGTTACTGGTATATATTTGCTTTTGTTTTTATTTGTTTGTTTGTTGCTTTCAGAAATACAAAATACACATTAGTGAACAAGTGTGTTTTTTTCATAATACTGTTATCAATTTAAGCAAAATAATAAAGGGTGATTCTTAAAGTGTTCTACTTCCTGTTTATATCTCAGTTCTTTACCCTTTACCAGTACTCCAAAATAAATGTCAAATGAAATGCTTAATATGGAATTTCAGCTTAAATGTTCACTAAGTAAAGTCAGTGTTTTATTTAAACTAAGTCATTTTTTCCTTCAGCCCTAAGAAATGAGATATAGTTAATTTTAAATGTAAAACTTTATACACTATGCAAATTACGTCTGTGTGTCTAAGAAAAATAACAAACTTAATGAGGAATGTTAAAAAAAATCAGAACCCATTAGTTTAAAGATACATAGGAGCAGCCAAAGATGACAAACACGCATAAAATTCAAAACATAGTGGGAAAGGGAATAGGCACCGAAACACATAAATCAGTGTTTTGAATTCTTTTTCTCTGTGGGTATAATTGTACCTTAGTTTCTTATAATGATTTATTGAGGTAAATATTCTGTATGGTTTAACAGCTACAGCTTCAAAGTGTCAGGCACAGGCTCTCCTTTATTCATGAGGCAGCTGAGTATTGGGATGTGAATTCACTTCTGTATTCTGGGACTTGGCAAAGTTTGTTTTTAAGGTCCTTATAAAGAATTCATGGTGATGCAGTCTATTCAAATGTGAAAAACACTGTGCTGTAATGAGTGAAATAGAAAACCTTTACAGTAATTCTGGAGAAAAGTACATAAATTAAAATAAGCCACACAGAATTACTTTCAGCAAAGTAAAAAATTCCCCGGAGTTCATCTCAATCATTTTTTCAGGTTTCAGGATGCCTACAAACCCAATCATTGGATGGGATACTAAGCTGGATACTGAATCTAGTATCAAGACAAAAAGGAAATAGAAATAAAATTAAGACTCAGTTTGTAATATTCACATAAAGAAGTCTTTTAGGTTGTTTCTCAATTTGCACATGTTATTGCTCTGGGACCAAGGTGTATATACAATAGCAACCTGTAATACCAGTTGCACAGTAGATTGTTAAAACTACCATATAGCAACTTTATAACTTGGTGGGGGAAGATGAGATATTTAACAAACACAGTATGTTTCCTTTGAAAATATCATGCCAATGGAAGTTACACATGGATAGTTAAGGCACAGAGTCCTATCTTGGAACCCACCGATCTTATGTTTGTCTATGTCAAAACTTCCAACAGAAAATTCAGATTTTTTTCCCAAGCAATCCATGTACCTCAAATGTATAAGCTCAGCATAAAGTGGAAATGAAAGCTGCCTGAACAGTGGTTCTCTGGTACATCCATACTCCTATTCATCAGCCAGAGTGCCTTTATAATTCCCCACAAGATTGGGGTGTTATAGGTGCTAACTGTAAGCAAAGTTTTTTAAAAACTAATAGTTTAGCCATGGTCAGATAGCCCAGTTGGTTAGAGCATCGTCCCAATGCACACAGGTTACCAGTTTGATCCCTGGTCAGGGTACATACAGAAACAGATCAGTGTTTCTCTCTCTCTCTCTCTCTCTCTCTCTCTTCTTTCCTCTCTCTCTAAAATAAATAAGTAAAAAGAATTTAAATCTTATAGTTTAAAAAATGTAACTACATTTTTTGTAATGGAATACTCTCATTTCCAGTTGACATAAATTAGGTTTTCAAGTTTTATTCAGTTGAAAGAGTATTTCACATTATTAGAAAGATGCCACTAATAAATGATTTTTACTTTTTCATAATTTTTTCTGTAAAATTATGAATTACCTAAAATTTTTCCATGCTAAAAGCTACTAATTAAATTATAAACTTTTTAGTTATTTTCACAGAGCCTATCATAGGCATACATGGTATAGAAAATCAGTAAATAAAGATATATATGAGATAGCAAACTATTAGTTTAAAACAGCTCTGAAAAAGTTTTATTACTTTTCAGATGACATCTTTTCTTCCATAATAACTTTTTATTACCACAAAACACACTCACTAAATAATGTATAAGACATAATATTTTGATATTACACTTTCAGGAAAAAACATTCACTAATTTATTCAAAATAACAATTTTTAGTCAGAGAATATCATATGGAAAATTTGCAAGGTGCACCATGTTTAGATGACCCAAAATGTTCTGCATTGCCAATGAAGAATGAAGAGGTAGCATCTTGTACAACTTTATAAGTGTACTATAATTTTATACTCAGTCCATCAGAAGGCAAAATAATTATGAACCCCTAAAAGGCTGAAAGATTGAAAAGGGGGGAAAGGTGCAGAAGTAAGAACTTACATTACAAAGAATGAATACCTTATATTCCTTCACCAGCCACCACCCATTATCAATTATTTTTTTATTCCATCAGCAAGTACAATAAACCTTTATTACTTTATAGTGTATGTATATGTACATATGTGCTATATGTTTATGTTCAACATCTATAGTCTATTTATGTACACATAGTTTTACTATATGTATGTAGTTTATGTGTATGTATTAATCTATATTTACTTTCAAATGTTATCTGTTATTTATATAAGCTTATTTCCATTGTTCCTCAAATGACATATTTTTCTATCTGTGAAAAGATTTGTCTCTTGGATTGAGATAAAATACATAATAATTTTTATTGTTAAAATTAATGAAAGCATTTTCTTTCTTATAGCTTTTCACTGAACAACAGAATTTTCAGAAACAAATTAATATTTTTAAGCAAGGGTATATGTGTACTCTGTTTAAAGTTTTCAAAGCCCCACTCATTTTTTAAAAGTATGTTGTTTAATAGAACTACCATATGACCCAGCAATCCCTCTACTGGGTGTATACTCCCAAAACTCAAAAACATTGGTACGTAAAGACACATGCAGCCCCATGTTCATAGCAGCATTGTTCACAGTGGCCAAGACATGGAAACAACCAAAAAGCCCTTCAATAGATGACTGGATAAAGAAGATGTGGTACATATATACCATGGAATACTACTCAGCCATAAGAAATGATGACATAAGATCATTTACAACAAAATAGATGAATCTTGATAACATTATACAGAGTGAAATAAGTAAATCAGAAAAAACTAAGAACTGCATGATTCTGTACATAGATGGGACAAAAAAAGAAACTAAGAGACATGGACATGAGTGTGGTGGTTACCTGGGCAGGGGTGGGTGACCGGGGGGAAGGGGGAGGAGAGAGAAGGAGATGGGAGAGGGGAAGGAGCACAAAGAAAATCAGATAGAAGGTGACAGAAGACAATTTGACTTTGGGTGATGGGTATGCAACATAACTGAATGACAAGATAACCTGGAGATGTTTTCTTTGAACATATGTACCCTGATTTATTAATGTCACCCCATTAAAATTAATAAAATAAAAACTAAATAAATAAATAAAGTTTTCAAAGGAATCAGAAACCTAGAGAAGAAAAGAATTAATATCAACTGAGCATCCCAAACTTGTCAGGCTCTTTCCCAGGTAAACACATGTTCCTTCATTATGTAGTTCAAAACAATCACATAAGAGAAGTATTGCTATTCCCTTTTCTGAAAATGAGAAAACTGAGATTCAGTGATATGAAATGAAATGTTCAAGGTCACAAAGCGAGTAGGTAGTAGAGTCAAAATGTTGCCAAATCAATGGCCGTTTCTCTGCAGCCATCTTAACTTCATTTCTCATCAACATTCAACACGATCAAAAACTTTCTCCTTCTTTTTCCTTCTTGAACCACTGATCTCTTGGCCTCAAAATACCATACTCTGCTGTTTTACTGCATCCTCACTAGCCACTTACTACCTCTTAGCCTCCACTATTGAATCTGATTATCCTACCTGATTTCTAAATTCTAGTTTCCTCAGACTCAGGCCAGAACCTTCTGTGACTAGTTTCTTTCCCCCGATTATTTCATCCATTCCCGTGGATTTAAACACTATCCTTATGTTAATGACCCCCAGGAATGTATCTCTAGCTGTGACTTCTACAAAATTCAGGTTTGAATATCCTATTGTCTACTCTTATTTCTTGATATCACCACCTAAACATCTCAAAGCCATGGTAAACTTAATGTGTCTGAAGAAGAAATCAAAAATCAAATCATGATAACTACTCACCCAAATCTGTCCCTGTTTGAATAGACAGAAATTGCTCTACATCTCTCTACCTCCACCACTGCCATTTAACTCGGGTCCTCATTATTGCTCACCTTTTGAGCAATATGCAACAGCTTCCCTTTTATTCTTAAACCTCCTCTAATACACTCTCCACGCTGTAATAACAGTGAGCTTCTTAAAAAAACATCAACTCAATCACTCTTCTAAAAAATCTTGAGTGGCTTACCATTGCATTTAGGATAAAATCCAAACTCCATATCATGATCTACAAAACTCTGCCTTATCTTTTTCTACCTTCATCATGTGCCACTCTCCTCTCTTTTCACTACACTCTAATTCACACTGATCTTCCTTCAGCACCCAGAATATACTAAAATTTTTCCAGCTTCAAGACCTTTTTAGACGCTGCTCCCCAACCTAAAACACTTCCCCATTAATTACCTACTTGAATTTTCATCCTAGCTCCTTCTCATCCAGAATCACTCACTACTTTAGGGAAAGAGTCCCAAACCACACTGTCAAGAATCCTTTGTTTATTTCCATATGGCACTTACTATATTTTGTAATTGTGTTATGTATTTGTCTTTTTGTTGTCTACCTAAATAGAACATAAGCTCAATAGAAATGAATTACCTTATTTATATTGCTAATTAATATTTCCAGAGACTAGGGCAATATAGTTCTCAATAAATACTTGATGGATGAATGAAAACAAGATGCATATGACTCTAAAGCCAATGTTCCTTCTACTATGTCATACTACCATCTTAAAGGAGCTTAGAAATCACCTAGTCCAAAACTCTCATTTTACAAATGGATAAACTAAGACCAGAAAAAACAGTGATTTGTTCAAAAACATGCAGTAATAACTGACAGAAGTACAATGACCCCCGGCTTTCTGACCTCTGATTACAAGGCTTTTTCTTACATACCACATTGCCTTACTCTGATAAGTCTTGCCCAAAAATATGCCTAAGAAATTCTCTGCAAAGTAGCCAAAAATGCCAGTAAAAACTTTTGCAACTGTTTACACCCTCAGCTAATACAAGAAAGAAAAAAAATGTAAACAGTAGTATACAAAGCATTTGGTTGTCAAAATATTTTATATAATTGTTTTAATTTGAAAATATAGACAAATATTTCCCTATTTTACATTGCATAAATCATTTACTCCAGAATGTAAACAAAAAGTTATGCATAATATGGAGAATACATTTAGAACAAACTTTCCTAGGGAAATCATACTTTGTTCATAAAAATGTACTATGCTTTCTCAATAGCCAGTAATTCTCTGAAAATCGTACAAAAGATAAAATTCATGTAAGTTTGAAATTAAACTAGGGACTAAGCAAAATGTCTACAGTTAATGATAACCAAAGAACAATTAGACCCAGGAATTCTATACTGCCTACTTCCATAATCTAATCACTGTTCTGCAAAGCATTTAGCCATGTATCCATTCACTCAATCCATGAATCAAAACACTCTACATTGTCACAACTACATACTACCTCCAAGTCTTTCCATTCCTCCAGAACCCAAATCAAACAGCCACTAAATCATTTCAAGCCACACCTGATGGAGGAAACTTCAATCTAAGTTTTCTTTGCCAACATTTTTTATTTCCCTAATAAGCGCATGTTATCCACACTCATTACCTACCTATTTGTATATAAATATTTAAATTTCAATGATAAAAAATTAGAAAAATTAAACTCTGTCACTACCATTTTAGTCCTTAAAAATAGCCATATCTCTATCTACCTCCTTCCTCATCTTTTAAAGAATTTTACATAATTTTTCTAAAGTATTTAAAATAAAATACAAATTCTCTTCCTTTACTTTTAGCATTACAATAGTATTAGTGCAAATGATAAACATTTTAGCTTTATTACAGTTCAAATAGATTTATGTAGGCCAAACTAGTGAACAAGACATTATTTACAGCATTATTCTATGAAGAAAAAGAAAAACTACTTCCATGGAACTTTTGTTTGATATCCAACTTTCCTGAAGTTATTATGCTAAACTTTCAAAGTTGGTATTAGTCTGTTCAAGATGCTATAACAAAAATACCATAGACTGAATGGCTTAAACAACAGAAATTTATTTCTCACAGTTCTGGAAGCTAGACAGTCTAAAACCAAGGTGATGGCAAGTTCCATGTCTGGTGAGAACCCACTTCCTAGTTCATACACAGTTGTCTTTTTGCTGTGCCCTCACAGGGTAGAAGGGGCAAGGAAGTTCTTGTGGTCTCTTTTAAAAGGACACAAATCTTATTCATGCGAGCTCTGTCTTCATGACCTTATCATCTCTTAAAAGTATCACATCCAAATACCATCACTTGGGGATTAACTTCCAACAAATGAATTTGGGGAGGGGGGCATAAACATGCAAAGTTCTTTACATACAATCAATCATGTTCATTGCTTTTCCCTTATAAAAATTCCAGTTATTATATATACCTTTGTTATTTACCTACCAGTTGTCTTCAATTTTCATTGGGTCTTTTTAGTCCACCAGATGTGTCTCTCACTGTTGCTCACCAGTATGCAAATTACCTCAGAATATACTGAACTTCTACAGGTTTTAAGGCTCTGATTTAAAAGTTGTCATTTACAATCTGACAAAATAGTCCTGTTGGAAAAGTTTCAAAAAATGAATTTCAGTAGTAAAGCTCAAGCTTTTTTTCCCACTTTAGAATCTCAAAATCCTTTATCTCAAACAAAGAATAATAACCCACTATAAGTATACATTACAGTGGAATATTCCTAGAAGCATGAGTAAATCATGTCCACTCTTAGAACATTCTCCCATTCTATCATGGAAGGCTCTGAAACTGTGCAGTCCAATGTGGTAGCCAATAGCAACCTGTGTTTTTTGGGCATGGCAATGTAAATAGCCTTGAGATGTGTTATAGTATAAGATACACAGTGGATTTTTAAGACTTAGTAAAAATAAATAATGCCCAATATCTTAATCATTTTTATATTGATTGCATGTTGAAATAATACTATTTTGATTACAGTGGATCACATAAAAAGCATTGACATTAATTTCACCTGTTTTTTTCTCCAGTGTGACTACTAAAAAGTTTTAAATTACATACATGCCTCACATTTGTGACTCATATTTCTATAGAACAGCACTGGTCCCACTGTAATAAACAGAGTTCTACTGTATCTAGAATGCTTATTCCTCCTCCTCTTACAAAATCTAAATTCACCTCATGATGATGACAATGACTACAACAATAACACCTTAAATTTTATCAAGTATGGCCCTGACTGGTGGTTCACTAGATAGAGTATCGCCATGGCATATGGACATCTTGGTTGGATTACCAGTCAGAGCACAAAAGAAGTGACCATCTGCTTCTCTCTCCCTCCCTCTTCCCCTTCTGTCCCTCTTCCCCTCCCTCAGCCAGTGGCTCAATTTGGTTTGAGCATCAGCCCCAGTGCTGACGATAGCTCAGTTGGTCCAAATAAGTCAGGCTCAGGCACAAAAAATAGCTCAGTTAATTCAAGCATTAGCCCCAGACAGAGGTTACAGGGTGGATCCTGGTCAGGGTGCATGCAGTAGTCTGTCTCACTATCACCCCTCCTCTCACTTAAAAATAATTACCAAGTACTTTCAAATATATGACTTCATTTGATTCTTTTGACATACCACTTGGAGATAGTACCTTTCTCCACATCAACTCAAACCCTCATCATCTAAGATCACATTTTTGTAATGCTTTAGTTGAGGAAAATTTATTTTCTGGTATTGAATTAAAAACAGAACAAAAATATCATGACACTAGTAGATAAAAAGACTTTGAGGAAATCCAGATTTCTATAGTAAGTTAGCTTTTGGTGTTTGTTTTACCCCAAAGAAACAGTTTTTGATTAATGTGTTGTGATGGATAACCTATATAAGAAAGGTCCTTCAGTAAAAATGTATATTTTTTAAAAGAATGGGGGGGAGGACAAAAACATCATAGGAATAAGTTAATTCTGATCTCTTCCTGCCCAAAGCAGAAAGTACTATATATTCAGAACATTATAACAGCTAAAGAAGTTTATTATTACAATACTGCTTAGCCAAGGAAGTAAAAAAGAAAACGAAAACAGTACTTCAATGATTTTGAAGTTTTTCTTTTCCCAACCACTTTCAGTCCTTTGGGGAAACAAAAATTAGCAAGCAAACAAACAAAAAACATTGTTTTTCCTGGTATCAAATGATAAGTAGTAAGAAATTCCAAAGTCCTAATCATTAAAGAGTAGCATTATGACATTTTCAAAAATAATCATTAGTATAAATAATCAATATTCATATATAATTTTTCTACTGGGAAAAGTCAAATACTTCATTTTAGAGATTATTTCATTTCAATAATCATAAAGGAACATTTTAAATTCTATATTCTAAGCCAGTGGAAATATAAACAGGCATACACACTTTGGAAAACCTTTTGATATTATTTCTTGCTACTAAGCATATAACCATATACCCATCAACAGGTAAATTCATGCAATTGAATATTACACAGAAGTAAAATGCACTGCTACTACATAATGACAGTGATGGTTCTCGCAAATATAATATGTGTAAAAGAAGCTAGATATAAAGTAATAATATATGGTTCTATTTAAACAAAGCTCAAAAACAGTGAAAATTAATCATGTTCGTAGAAGTCTAAATAGTTATCTTTGGGGAGGAAGAGAAGATAACTAACTGGGAAGGAAGGGAAACTTAAGGAACACTAAAAATGTTTTATTTCTTGAAGTGGGCAGTTGTTACATAGATATGTTTATTTGCAACAATTGAAATATACACTTACGATTTGTGTACTTTTCAGTAGGAGTATTTTATTTCAATAAAAAATATTTATTAAAAAAATAAAATTCCTGCCTGGCCTGTGGTGGCGCAGTGGATAAAGCGTCGACCTGGGAACACTGAGGTCGCCAGTTCAAAACCCTGCACTGGTCTGGTCAAGGCACATATGGGAGTTGATGCTTCCAGCTCCTCCCCTCTTTCTCTCTCTCTTCCTCTCTCTCTCTCACTCTGTGTCTCCTCTCTAAAAATGAATAAAATAAAAAATTTTAAAAATAAATAAATAAATAAATAAAATAAAATAAAATAAAATTCCATGATCATATTAAAATGTTTATACAGCCTGACCAGGCGGTGGCGCAGTGGATAGAGCGTCAGACTGGGATGCAGAAGACCCAGGTTTGAGACCCTGAGCTCACCAGCTTGAGCGCAGGCCCATCTGGCTTGAACAAAAAAGCTCGCCAGCTTGGACCCAAGGTCGCTGGCTCCAACAAGAGGTGGTTCGGTCTGCTGAAGGCCCACGGTCAAGGCACATGTGAGAAAGCAATCAATGAACAACTATGGTGTCGCAAAGGCAACGAAAAACTAATGATTGATGCTTCTCACCTCTCTCCGTTCCTGTCTGTCTGTCCCTATCTATCCCTCTCTCTGTCTCTCTCTCTGTCCCTGGGGGGAAAAAATGTTTATACAGGTATTACTAATTAAATTAGATATTATTTGAAACTTAGGAATATTTTTGAAATATTCAGAAGAATTTTGGAGCTTTAGAGATGGAAGAAACAGAATAAACTACTTTGGCTCAGATAAGTTAGGTGACTTGGCCAAGATGAAATTAACAGCAGTGATGGCATTAACATTCAGAACTTCCATATTATATTGCAGAAGTTTTGAAGTTGTTAATATAAGTAGACTTAGACATCATTAGAGACTTGGAATTCCCTCTACAATCTTGATGTTGTATAATGCTAAAAGAACAAAACCTACAAACCACTGAATGTCATCATTCCTTCATTTCAATTATAATAAAATAATGAATAAATCATAAAAGAAGGGAGGAAAGTCACACTTGGCCTTTTGGTGAGGAACCTTATAAGAATTAGCAATCCATGTCCTTAGAACATTTTTTAAAACTTACTCTTTATGAATTCAGATATAGAACACGTGTTCCACCAAATACTATATTAAAAATAATAGGCTCAATGCACATTGCATCTTTCTTTTTTACTTTTGAAATTTGTTTGTAAACAAGTTTAGAAGCAACAAAGTCAAGGCGTGTTGATTACTCTGGGAAGTGCACCTACATTTGAGCAATTTACAGGATTAAAGGTTATAACCATTTATTCTCTTTGTTTCTCAGACTTCCAAATATGGCCAATTCTTTCTCTTTCTCTCTCTCTTTAAAAAGCTGTTCTTCTGACTCAGATATTTAAAACAAGCTATGGTAGCATCTTTTACGTTTGGTCTTTTCCTGTTTAATTTCTTTTATTTTTTTAAACAATTTTGTTTTGGAGGAAGGAGAGTTCTAAGAAAAGCTTTCATAGCAGGTTCAAAAGTACAAAAGCCATTTCAAGCTCCAGACATTTGTAGTCTTTATTTCTTTGGTCTTTGAAAGGGCTTTTTAAATGTTAACTGCTAGGACAGGACTCCTTTCCTATACTGATATTCCAGGCTTTGTAGTCTTGGGTTCTTCCCCACCCTCAAACCGCTCTCGCCAGTAACCTCATGCCAGCTTCTTTTTGAAATAAAACAAACAAAAACAATAAGAAAAAAAAAGATTTCACTCATCATGATATGTCTAAAATCACATGTGAAGTGCCCACCTAATGTGATTTAGTGTATTATCAAAACATTTTTTGCTTTAATTTCTTCTATACAGTATTTAGTGATTTCATGTACCTAATTAATATGCTTTCATTTAAAAGGTGACATGTCACCTGCAAATTTATTAGAGCTAAAATAATTAACAAGAACCTTTGTAAGCTCCCTTTCTTTCAAAATGCTGAAATATAATTTTCAAAAGCCTAAATGTCAAAAAGGTGCTAATTTATATACAAGTAAAAATAGAGGCTTATATCAATATAGAATACAATATTATTCTATTTTAGAAAAAATATATCAAAATAAATAACTCTGTATTCCAAGATCTTAACAGCAATTATTATTTCTTGATGACAAAATTGTGTTTTTATTTTTTAATTTTCTTCCTGTTCATGAATATATATTAATTCATCTTAAGTATGCATGCATTATTTGTGATAAGGGAAACTATTACTCTTAGTTTAAAAAATAAGTGCTGTTAGCCCCAACTGGATACTCAGTTGGTTAGAGCATCATCCCGAAGCACAGAGGTTACCAATTCAGTCCCTGGTCAGGGCACATACAGAAACAGGTTGATGTTCCTGTCTCTCTCTCTCTCTCCCTCCCTCACTCTCTAAAATCAATAAAATAAGCATTTTTTTAAAAGTACAGTTTTATCACTTTTCAGCATTCATATGGGTACTTCTTAAAAATATATGTACTTATATTCAATTATTTATGTGCATTATGTAGTAGATAAAAATTCTAAAAAATAATTTCCAAAAAGGTAAAATTATGGTTCTCATATAAATATAAAAGAGAATCAAAATGTAATGTCAAAAATTGTATTTAACTTACTAACTAAAGAAGAAACTATTAAGAAGTGAAAAGCAATTCATAACAGAATCTGATTTACAGAGATTTATATTCTTACTGCACAGAAGACATTTGCATTGCCAAGGAGAGGAATCATTTGCACTGTATGGGCAGAAAACATTTGCACTGTTTTCAGTTTTCTACAATTTAACTTTCATCCCTACAGAGTTGTAAGATAGCCTAATCAAAAATGATCAAAAGTGCACACTCATTTAGATCAGATATTCTGCAAGGTCCCTAGACATTCAGCACTCCCTTGAAAGGAAATCCATTAATCACTTCTGTCCATTCCCAATTCATTGACAAATTTTTCTGATATATTTTACTAATTATTAAACTGAACTAAAACTGTTACTATTAAAACTTAAATTCCTGGAATGCAGAAAACATAGTGCCTTTTTCTTACGTATTCCTGGAAATGTTTAGTAAATTGTTCTAAACTTAATATATCACAGGTATATCACAATATATTTGGGGTAGTACCAACATTAGAAACTTCAGACCAGTTTAAAAGATGGAACATTAATAAATTATAAAACATTATTAAATACTGATACATGAAATAGGAAAAAAACTGTACAAATAAAATTCAAGTAATTTATATGTATGTAATATAAAATCACAATCATAAATACAAATGTCCATAAAGAAACAAGCTGTCAAACAAAGTATGATTAAGTCTGAGTTTTTCTATCAGTAACTGTACTAAAATTGAGAAAATTTTAAGAGAGAAATCTTAAAACTGAGAAAATTCAATCTACTGAACTAAATTTCCCTCTCAACTAAGAGACTATCATCATCTGCATTTTACAATGGAACACCTAAATTTAAATCATGAAAGCGTAGCTTGAGGAAGAAACGGAGGCCCAAATAATTTCTATAACTCTCCAAGATCACAATTACTTAGATATTCAACAATACTTGTTAGTGTAAAAATTATAATTCACAGTAGTCTCATGTTACATAATACTGGATTATAAACATAAAAGTATTTTAAGAATTACTGAACACAGTATTGAATGAACTAACCAATTACTAGATACAAACACATTAAGGGACTCTTATTTTTTTTTAGATTATTATCTTAAAAGAGAATAATTCTTTCTTGGAACTAAATATCTTAAATTTGTAGGAGATGGATTATTCCCAAATTTTCACTCAATATACATCATGTATACTAGGTATGAATTAACTCTACGTGTAGCAGCATAGCATAGTGATAAAGAGCATAAATACTAGAGACAGACCAGGTTACCAACTTTACTATATTTAGATACGTAATCTTGAGCTAGTTACTCAACTTTTTTTTTAAGTTTCTTTTTATTTATTCATTTTAGAGAGGAAACACAGAGTGAGAGAGAGAGAGAAAGAGGGAAAGTGGGGAGGAGCTGGAAGCATCAACTCCCATATGTGCCTTGACCAGACCAGTACAGGGTTTTTGAACTGGCAACCTCAGTGTTCCCAGGTCAACGCTTTATCCACTGCGCCACCACAGGTCAGGCCTAGTTACTCAACTTTTATATGCTGCAAATTTCTTGATCTGTATATGCCTCAATTTTCTGATCTGTAAAATGAGATAATAATAGGACATACCTGGGTGAAGATTATATAAATTAACATATGTACAATCTGTGACCCATCAGAGTCCTACTGAATCAGAAACTCTGGGATAAGGTCCAACAGTATAAACTTTCACAAAAAGTTTTCCAGGTGATTCTGACCTGCACTAGTTTGAGAACTATTGGTGCAAATTAATAAGGTTTTCTCTTTCTCTCTTGACGAATATACAGCCATTATTATACTTGGTGTTTTACACACTTTGTCTTTTGTCACAAAACTACTCAAAGATTAGGTGTCAAAACATCCACTGGGATAGTTACAACCAAAAAGACGGATAACAAGTACTGGCAAGCATTTAGAGAAACTGGCCCCTTAATTCATTGCTAGCGAGAATACAACATGGTGCAACCACTTTTGAAAACAGTCTGACAGTTCCTTAAAACGTTAACCATACAGTAATCACATGATGCAGCAATTCCACTCCTAGACATATACTCAGAATTAAAAATATGTCACACAAAAACCTACACACAAATGTTTATGTAGCATTATTCATAATAGTCAAAAAATGGACAAAACCCAAATGCCCATGAAATGATGACTGCATAAACAAAAGGTGGTATATCCATACAATGAAATCTTATTCCATCAAAAAATGGAATAAAGTACAAATACATGCTACAACATGAATGGACCTTGAAAATATTACACTAAGGGAAAGAACCAGTAGTCAGGGGGGAGGGGGAGGAAAGGATATGATAAAAGAAGGTGAAAGGATTAGCCAACTTATATATACATACATAACACATAGATAGAGACAATAGTGTAGCAATTCCTAGAGGGAAAGGTGGGATGGAGGTAGGGGGAGGAGGGCAAAAGGGATGAAATGGGAATGGAAAGAGACTTTTCTTGGGGCATAGGGGGCATGAAGCAGGGGGTGGAGGGTGTTATGTTGAGTGGGACATTTGAAACCATGTTAATACAATAAATTAAAAAATAATAATTAAAAGAACCTGTAGCAAAAAAGACACATATTGTATGATTCTATAGACATAAAATGGCTAGACTAGGCAAATATATAAAGACTGAAAGTAGCCTGACCAAGCAGTGGCACAGTGGATAGAGCGCCGGGCTGGGATGCAGAGGACCCAGATTCGAAACCCCAAGGTCACTGGCTTGAGTGCAGGCTCATCGAGTTTGAGCGCGGGGGCACTGGCTTGAGCATGGGATCACAGACATGACCCCATGGTTGCTGGCTTGAGCCCAAAGGTTGCTGGCTTAAGCCCAAAATCACTAGCTTGAGCAAGAAGAGGTCACTGGCTCAGCTGGAGCCACCCAGTGAAAGCACATATGGAAAAGCAATCAATGAACAACTAAGATGCTGCAGAAGAATTGATCTTATCTCTCTCCCTTCCTATCTGTCCCTCTCTCTGTCTCTGTCTCTTTGGCTAAAAAAAAAAAAAAAAAAAAGACTGAAAGTAAATTAATGGTTGCCTAGGGCTAGGTAAGTCAGAGGAAAAATAGAGAGACTGCTGATAGATACAGGGTTTCTTCCGGGGGTGACAAAAATGCTGAGAAATTGACTGTGGTACCTGAGCTGTGGAGGCACAGTGGATAGAGCATCGACCTGGAACGCTGGGTTGCTGGTTTGGGTCCCAGGCTTACCCAATCAAGCAACTATGAGTTGATGCTTCCTGCTCCTCCCCCACCACCTTCTCTCTCTCTCCTCTCTCTAAGGTCAATAAATAAAGTCTTTAATTTAAAAATAATAATTAATTAATTAAATTTATTGTGGTGATGTTTGCACAACTCTGTGACTATATTAAAATACACTTAATTGTGTACTTTAAATAGGCAAATTGTGTGTTATGTGAATTATATCTCAATAAAGCTGTTATTTAGAAAGCCTGAGGCATATGCCAAAAATATTATTCATGAAAAAATATATGTAATATAAAAATTGATGCTATAACAATAACCTTTATAGAAACCCTAAATTATTATGAACATGAGAGAAGGAAATATAGAGCAAAAGTAAAGGTGCTAAATTCTTCATGCATATAGGTGGTCATAAGTCACTGAGACATTGTTTTATTCTTGACTGGAGTAAGAAACTAAAATATAACCATCAATACTGTTAAAATACTAAATGTATATACTCCGAATCATCAGGAATAAAAGAAGAAATTGAAAGAAATTACCAAGACACTTTCAGGGATTCGTATTTCTTCTTTATATTTTACTTTCCACATTTCCTTCAATAGGTTTGTTTTATCTTTGTGAGTCTGTTTATCTTTGTGATTCTAACTTTTTAAAAATGCATTTTACTTTACCTGTGTATTCATTTTTTGGTTAATTTTTTTGTATAGGTTAATACAGTCAGATAATTTTAAATTCAACAGATACAAAAAGTATAGTGAAAAGTCCCCTGCCACCCGTGCACCTCAGCCCCCCAGCCATCACTACCCAAAGCATGGAGTCTGCAAATATTTATAAATTTCTTGGGTATTTTTGTGAAAATATTTTATGTATATATAATTATTCTTTTTTGTTTCCTTAATACAAATACAGTGTAAACTACACATAGTGCTACACTTTGATTTTTGTATTTAACAGTGTATCTTGGAGACTCCCATATTAGAGCTTCTTTTTTTGTTAATTTCTTTAAATTATTCAACTACAGTTTACTTGCAATATTATTCTGTATTAGTTACAGATTTAAAGCAAAGTGATCTGAAAATAGTTTACTTTACAGGGTGGTCTCTCTGCTGCATCAAGTACCCACCTGGACTCACACACATTTATCTTGATATTATTGACTATATTTCTTACTTCACAATGTACATCTCTGTGGCTATTCTGTAACTACCAATTTGTATTACTTAATCCCTTTACCTTTTTCACCCAGCCCTCCCAACCCTATTTTGTCACTCTTCCTCTTTCTTTTTTATTTTAGTTTTTTTAGGTGAGAGGAGGGAAAATAATGAGACAGACTCCCACATGCACCCCAAATGGAATCTACTAGGCAACCCCATCTAGGGCTGATGCTTGAGCACTGAGGTAGTTTTAGTGCCTGAGGCTGATGCACTCTAACTGAGTCATCCTCAGTGACTAGGGCCACACTTAAACCAATCAAGCCCCTGGCTGCAGGAGGGGTGGTGGGAGAGAAGGGTAAGAGGGAGGAAAGTAGAAGCAGATGGTAGCTTCTCCTGTGTGTCCTGACTGGGAATCGAACCCTGGACATCCATACACTGGGCCAATGTTCTATCCACTCAGTCACTGGCCAGGGACTCCTCTTTCTTTTTAATGGGTACATGGTAGTCCACTGTATGAATTTACCATTATTTAGCCATCCTCATATTGACATATTATTTTTATAATGGCAAGAACAACAAAGTAATTTACGAGAAAAAAAACACAATAATTACAATTTTCCCTTAAAAAAAAGAATATCAACCATTGACTTAAACTTTTAAGTTCTCTTGGAATATTAAAATATTCCAATATTGCTGCTTTATCTGTATATAGACCTTATGACCAGATTAGAAGAGATGCATCAACAATTTTACTGAAGCAATTCTATAAGCAAATACATATTTCATTCTTTATTGTTTTGAGTTTCTAGGTATTTGTAAAACAATTAAGCCAATATTTATGTCACCACATTTAAAACCACAATAGGACAGTGTCATATCTGCACATCCAATAGAAAGAATGAAAATTGACTTCCTCGTCATCAAACATCATCAACCACAAAAATTTAAGTTTTTTTTATACCTTGTCTTCAGGCTTCTGTATTAGGCCCTACAGTTCCCTTTATATTATGCCTTTAAATGAGATTCAAGGTAAGTTTCATCTCTTAGTCTCTCACAGTTGAACAATGCATTCTTTATTTCCTTTTAGTCAGTGACACTAAACTTTCCTTGTTCTGCTTCCACATCTATCTTTTCATCTCAGGCTCTTCTTTCTCATTCTATCCTTAAGTATTCTTTTTTTCTTTTATTTTCCAAGAACAGCTCTTTTACATACCTGATCACTGTAAACTCCTTGAGGTAAGGGATTACACATTATTTATTCTGGTTTTCCTCAAATTAAGCACACTGCCTGTCACATACTAAGCATTCTATACAAACGTTGTATTTTATCAGCACAGTGGAAAGCGCATGGGTTTTTGTAGTTGGACAGACTTAAGAAATGAAACCCAGCTTAGCTACTTACTCATTAGCTGTATGATTATGGGCTAGTATTTAACTTTTCTTAAACTTCATTATTTATGTAATAAAAATTCTTTCAAATTAATGTGAAGTTTGAGATCAATTATAAAAAGCACCTACCAGAGTGTATGGTACATAGTGAATATTAAACAAATAATAGTTATAATTATGGCTCCAAGAATTTTTTTTGTCTCAGTAGCAGGTTTTTTCTACAGAGGATATTCACCAGAGCTTTTATTTCTTCTTTAGGTTTGTTAACCATGCTCAGCTATGACTACCATTGGTTGAGGGAATTAATACACTATATGGACTCAACAGACGCAAATGTCTATTACATGCTAAGCACTGGGCATATAAAAAATGGAGAGAATGAAATCCACTCTCAGGAAACTATTTCTAAGTTCTATTAGCAACATGGTCTCCTCTCCTCGTATTTATTACCCAAGAAAGGACATTACTGAGTTTCTGAACTTTATATGAAATACCACTCTGTTATATTATTTCATATTTTCTATATTAATTTAAAGAAACTTATTAACTACTTCATGTCAGGTCTTGTGCTAGAAGATAAAGTAACAAAAAATAAAGATGGCCTGACCGGGCGGTGGCAAGTGGATGGAGCGTCGGACTGGGATGTGGAAGACCCAGGTTCAAGACCCCGAGGTCGCCAGCTTGAGCGCGGGCCCATCTGGCTTGAGCAAAAGCTCGCCAGCTTGAACCCAAGGTCGCTGGCTCCAGCAAGGGGTGGCTTGGTCTGCTGAAGGCCCGTGGCCAAGGCACATGTGAGAAAGCAATCAATGAACAACTATAGTGTCACAACGGCAACGAGAAACTAATGATTGATGCTTCTCATCTCTCTCCGTTCCTGTCTGTCTGTCCCTATCTATCCCTCTTTCTGACTCTCTCTCTGTCCCTGTAAAAAATAAAATAAAAAAATAAAGATGGAACAGTTCCTATACTAAAGAAGTTATTTCAGAGTTCCAGATAGTACAGAGTGTCTTCTTGTGTTGACAAAACAAGGAAGAGTATTACCGAGTTTCTACTTCATATATGCAATTCTATTACACTATATAATTTCACCCTTACCTATAGTCTTCTGTATATGAAACCGAGTAAAATCTGATTAAACGATGCAGTCTTTACCTCCTATGTTACTTTTTGGCTTGTGATCTTGTTTTATGGTAACTGGAAGATGTAACGCTACATGTGCCAACATTTCTGGTGAAGAAATAAAAGATAGGGTGCCAGTTCATTAAACTTTTCTAGACTTTTACTAAAGTTAAAACTAGTTAATAACACCTGATCAAGTGGTGGTGCAGTGGATAGAGCACTGGACTAAGACACAGAGGACCCAAGTTCAAAACCCCAAGGTCTCTGGCTTGAGAGTGGGCTCATACAGCTTGAGTGCAGGCTCACCATTTTGAACCCAAGGTCGCTGGCCTGAGCAAGGGGTCACTTGCTCTGCTGCAGCCTCCCAGCCAAGGCACAGATGAGATAGCAATCAATGAACAACTAAGGTACTGCAACAAACAATTGATTCTTCTCATCTCTCTCTTCTTATCTGTCTGTCCCTATCTCTCTCTCTCTCTCTCTCTCTCTCTCTCACACACACACACACACACACACCAAAAAAAAAAAAAAAAAAAAAAACTAGTTAGTAACTACTGGCCTGGCCTTATTGATTGTCCTTTTCATTGCAGAATTTATTTAGCAATCTACATTACCTACTTTTTGTACCTAAACAAAAAATCTTATTTGTTTACTGGCAATAAAGCTGGATTCTAAATTGTATATACTAATAGCTTGTGAAATCCTTTGGGGAACTATAGTCCTTCCTAGAAAGTTCTGTAACTGCTATTTCATTTTAATTATATTTATAGAACTTTTGTGGAATCATGTTTAGTAGGTAAAATGTTTTAACTCATAGTAAAGAGCAAGCGAGCATTTCCAAAAAATACTTTTTCTCCTCATGGGTTTACTCTTCTCCTTAATTTATGGTTTATTCTTCACAAAACTAATTAAGGTAACCTTGTTTGGTTATAAAAATGACCCTGAGATAATTTTTTATATTATCCTATTATTGTTATCCCTTTGCTTTCAAAATAAAGGAGCAGATTTTGGATATATGAGTGCATAAAGAACTATATTCCACTGGTCACAGTTCCATAGATGGTTAGTGATTCTCTGAACTCTAGGAAGTAACACTTTCTACAAAGGCAGTCAAGATAGAGCAATTGCTGAGTTTAGGGGCTCATCATGCAGCAGTTTTATAGGCTATTTTCAGTACCAAAATGCACACTATATTTGTACTGTTCCCATTTACTGATTTTTGCTTTAAAATAATAAAAGTTTTGATCAAGATCAGAAAGTTGCAAAACAAGTAAGGATAAGAATCTTGACAGAACGTTAAGGTTGAAGGCAGCCAGGTTCAGATACTTTGATCTGCGTGAATAAATCTCCAGTATCTGAAGAAAAACCTTTAGAGATAGAGGTTTGGGATATCAGTGGTGCCTGGAGAGAGAATAGGGAAGGGCTATTTAATGGGTATTATGTTTCCTTTTAGGATGATGTCTTAGAACTAGATTTAGGTAACGGGTTGTACAACACTGTGAATGTACTAAACGTCACTTAATTGTACACTTCAAAATGGTTAACTTTATGTGAATGTCACCTCATTTTTAAAGAAGTTAATATTTTTAAACTCATTTTTAGGTGAGAGACGGGGAGATAGTGAGGCAGACTCCCACATGCACCCCAAGCAGGATCCACCCAATAGTAACCCCCTCTGAGATGATATGGGAGTACCCAGCTATTTTTAGCACCTGAAGTGCTGGGTCCAGCCGGAGCTATCCTCAGCGCCCCTGGGCAGTCTATCTCCCAGGCTATCTCTGAGCCACTAAGAGGAAAAAGAAGAGAAGGGATAGGGGAGGGAGAAGCAGATGGTTGCTTCTGCCTAGTGCCCTGACGGGGAAGTCCATACGCCAGGTGGACAGTCTACCGACTGAGCCACCGGCCAGGATAATATTACTTTTTAAAAGAAAAAAAAAAAGATACAAGGCTTCCTGATAGAGAGAGGGTGGCTTCATCTGAAGAAGGAACCAAAATTTGGGTGCCTACATGCTAGCAGGTCCGATAGGGTCACTCCCACTTCACACAAAGCCATGCAGAAAGCTTCCAAAACTCCCTCAGGTGAACCGGCCCTAGTTTCAGTAAGAGCCAATAAACTGGTACAACACCATATTAGACCCATTTCAGTGAGAAAAAGCAGTAAAATAATCATCAGAATCTTCTAGAAAACTGCACCGCCGGTCATCTAGAAATCTCCACAAGCAATTAACAGCGGGCTGGAACCGGTAGAAGCCATATTTTTTTAAAAGGTTTTTGTCTTAGGACGGAGTTCCTCCTGCGGACTCAGTAAGCCTCAAACGTTATATTTAAACCTACGTGCTTAACTACAACGGATAAATCTGTTAATGGTGCGTCACCTCACAGTGAAAAGCGAAAACCCAGGCTAAGCCTCTTTTTGTGCCAGCGAAGATTTGCTACAACCCTCATCGCCATACCCACTCGCGGGAAAGGTCCCTTCACCCGCCGGAGAAGGCGGAGCCTTAAAGGACACTCCCGCCACACGGCGCGAGGTGCGCAGCCGGGTTTCCTGGGAATTGTAGTTTCGTCAACCCTCTTTGTCATTTGTTCAGGAAGGTATGGAGTTAAACGCAAAACTACAACTCCCAGGGTGCCTCAGGGGTGGCGTGCGGCTGCGGAGTGACGACTGTGGCGGAGAAGGCCCGAGGGGCTCTGCGTTCTGGAGTGTCGCTGCCTGTTCCAGTGGCAGGTTGCAGGCTGCTGGCGTCGCGGCTGAGGAAAACAGCGAGACAGTTTGGGATTTGCCGTCGGGTCCCCGCAACGATGAGTGCTGCCAGGGAGTCCCATCCGCACGGGGTGAAACGTTCAGCTTCCCCAGACGACGATGTAAATAACAATGGCGGAGTGGATGAGGGTTGAGGCCTACTAAAGGTTGGGGTAGGCCGGGAAGGGAGGAGGAAGCGCCTGAGGTGGCCTGAAAAAGGGATGCAGGGGAAATGTTTCCTTTCCTTAATTAGTGTCGGAAGGTTTGGAGAGGGCCACCATCTAGGATCCAGAGACCTGCGTAGGAAGAGGGATCATGGAAGGAAATCCTGTTTTGTTGAGACGTAAAAAAGCGAAGTCAAGGGATCACTTTTGCCTCTATGGAGGCTGATGAAGCCTCTTGGTCAGGCCTCTCTTCTCAAGATAGATGGCAAGACCCTATTTTAGGCTAAAAATGCTCCTGTGACAGTGTCAAGATGTTTGTGCAATTTGGGCAAATTTTCTGGATAGATTTTTTTTTTAATTGTGCTGTTAAGAGGAAACCCAGAACCGTATTGAATGGAAGAATTGTACCAGGGGAGTAATTTGTTAATTGGTGCGAGGTGGTAAGGTCTAAGACTTTGAGACCTAGAAACCCGTTTTGATGTCAAGTACCTATCTCCCTCAAGCCTTCTCCCTTTCTGTCCTCCCCTTTTCTCCTCACCCACATCCACCAGCATGTCACTTTAAATAGCAAACCATTCCTTAAAGTAGCCCATTAAATATTTACTGTTATGCCAGGTGTTGGAAATTCAAAGATGAGGAAGTATGTGCTTATCCTAGGCCGTTTTGCATATTTGTCCCAGCTCCTAGTGCATTGTCATGGAGACTGCAGTAACCATTAAATGTAAAAGTAGGTCCTTCTTTCGATGGGTAAATACCATAGGAACGTCCGTGGAGAAATTTTGGAGAGGAGCATGCTAGGTCATCTTTAAGGATGGTGAAGGAACAACATCTAGTTTTCTTTCTGATATTGTGTAAAACACTATCAACTTCTGAACATATAGACTGCTTTATTTTCTGTGGTGCAGTTCAGTGCCTTTCATATATCTTTGTGAACCATAAAAGGTTCATTGAACACTAGGAGTGCATCATTTGTAGCGAGATAGATGATGGTTAAGATACACCACTCTGGGTGTATGAAAGGGTTAGGTCCAGAATAGCAAGGCTCGTATCGTATAGCTTTGCAGAAAGATTAGTAATCAGTAAAAGATTTGAGGCTAAATAGTTATTATAGTGAGATTTATTCATGCCCTCTGTTTATTCCTACAGCTAGCTTTTAGGTCTTGTTAATACAGTTAGGTCCAGAATAGTCAGTAATTTAGGCTTTTGAGTAACCTGAGTGCCATTTTAAAAGTAGTGCATTGTTTTCCTCCTGATATTGGTAACTGACTTGATTGTTGGAATGTTAGGCAACTGTTTTGCTAGACTTGGAGACATACTTCTTTTGACAGAAAACTCTTAATGATGTTAAGTAATTTAACTCAAAGCTAACGGGATTTAAGAATTAAGTCTCTACAGCTTCTGGTGGGGTCAATTTAAACTAGATGACCTTCAAGACCTTTTCCAGTTCTATAAGCATTCTCTTTGAAAGCACTGGTGATAGTTGCAAATTAGATCTGGACTTGGCACCTTCACACACCTCCCTAAAATTGATTATTTTGCTAATTTTATAGTGCAATAAAGTAACCTATCCTTTCAGTGATTTTTTTTTAAATTTTTATTTTATTTTATTCATTTTAGAGAAGAGACAGAGAGTAAGAGATAGAGAGAGAGAAAGAGGGGAGGAGCTGAAAGCATCAACTCCCATATGTGCCTTGACTAGACCAGTGCAGGGTTTTGAACTGGCGACCTCAGTGTTCCCAGGTCGACGCTTTATCCACTGCGCCACCACAGGTCAGGCCCTTTCAGTGATTTTTGAAGTCATTTTCTTTCAATGTGAATTTTATTTTTGCTGGTAATTAGGGGTTACCTTTTAAGTACTTGTTTTAAAAAAATATTTTAATATATGTATGTAAAACATTTTTAAATGTTTTTAAATATATATCAAAATTGTAGAAAATCAACTAATAGAGTATGTAGTTGATCAGTAGTTTCTAATGAACATACACTGAATGTAAAAGATTATTGAAGTTTTCCTTGCCTGCTGACCTCACATGCATGTATGGAGATTACAAAACATTTTTTAAAATATTAAAGTAAATATTAAGTCACAGACTCCCAACTCCAAGAAAATGCTGACAAGGTTATTAAATTCTAAGAGTTACTATGGTATTTGAGGTAAATTGAATGCAGTTCTGTAGTATTAGAGGGCTTTAAAATGGTTTCATTGGTTTGATTGGAGTGAAGAAATGAAAGCTGTCTTTTAGCGAGGAGGAGAGGGAGGTTAATTTTAGTCACTAGTGACAGACCTCTAAGGATGTATCAGGCACCCATGTGCTTTTCAGAATGCAGTACTTGGGCAGGGTACTTGCTATGTATCCTGAGTCCTTTGAAAGGAAGAACCAGAAGGACTTCATGACTGAAAAAAAAAATTTGGATTATGAATTGTAAATGATAAGGTTATTTATGTAAAGATATTTGCTCTTTTAATAGAGATTTGTGAAAGTTTTGGTTTTTAGATAATTGCTTTTAACCTAATTCTGTATATTTAATAACTGTAGTTCATAAAACTACTTCCACATATTCTTTCTCATGTGATCATGTCCAGTGTGATGTGGAAAGAGCAGAGGACTTTAAGCCAAAAACTGGAAGCTAGTCCCTTACCTTATTCTCTTTGCATCAGTGCCCTTATTTATTAAATGGACTCTTGAGAGAATGTAAGTGAAAGCAATTTAAGTTGTAAAACGCTATGCAATTTTTAGGTCTTGTTATTCTTACAACAGTCTTTTAAAGAAGCCTCTCTGTTTTAATAAAGAATTAGAAGTAAGAAGTTAAATGCCAGTTCTAGGTTCCCAGAGACCAAATAATTTAGTGGGAATCAGAACTTCAGCTTCACTAGTTCTTTGGGTTTTATTTATTCATTTTTTTAACTATATTGAGCCAAAACTAGCTAAGAACTAACTGGTCTGTGAAAAGATGAGCTGTCAGATGGAAAGAAGCAGAAATTTGGAACTTAGGTAGCCAAAATCATAGAGTATATAAGCCCCAATCAAAAGGAACACAGAAGAGCCATAGGTGGTTGTCCAGTATAGTACTAGTAGTTTTAACTCTCATATGCCCAGGAAAAATGGCCATCATTTATTTTATATTCTATTAGTCTTTTTTTATTATTAATTTTCAGAAATAGGAATAAAGGGATAATGAAAATCACCTTTATTAGAAATTCTAATATGAATTTAACCGTAACAACCAAACTTGTATTCCACATTTTCATGATACGCATACCCAAAATGATTAGGATCCTCTGAATACAGGTAACAACTTAGCAGCTGTCATGTGTGAAACTGGAACATAACAATTTCTGATTTTAAATCTATTCCTAATAGATTTTAGCTTATTGTAAAGTTATTCTCATTCTTACATTTGCATCATCAAAATATATACTACCTGGATTTTAAAAAAACATTTGATTGCTCATAATTTTGTGTTGAAAAGGGGGTTGTCATCTTTGCTCCGTAATTGTGAAGCATTTTCATTTTTAGATTACAAACTCAATTAGGATGATCAGTCTAATGAATGTTTTCATTTCGACATTCCTCCTAGTCACCTTTGTACACACACCTGCCTTCATCATATGTCCATGTAAAAATCATGTCAAGTAAGCTTTGATGTACAAATATCATAAAAGATGAAATGAGACAGTCACATATCTTTTTAGAAAGGATGATGCAGGCTATTGCAAAATACTGCAAGATTCAATTCCTTCTTGTTGAGTGACTCTTTGGATGAGAGTGTTATATATATATTTATGTCTCTTCTTTGTCTCATTGATTTCAGTGTTGGAGAAAAGTTATCTAGTATTTCATCATACAAAGACTCAGTCTTAAGATTTTTGCATGTACAGATAATTTTGCCGTCACTTTGCTTTGACCTACTTGTCTAATAATTGTGAAATACCTTATGTCACTTTTCAATTTTTTTATTGACTTACTATTGTGAATTATCAACTTTGTTCAAAGAAAGCTAGAAGCAACCAACAGAGGATGATGTTTTCTTGAAAGATGATACAATACTTTGGACTGTGTTGAGAAAACTCCTCTACCATTTTTCTATTTTCTTATCATTTTAGTTGTTTTTAGCATAGCTGGAAATTGAAAGGAAGTAATTCTTAATTTGTTTGAAGATATAGGGGGAAATACCTTTAGGATTTAGGATTCCACAGTATTTCTTAAATTTATAAAAAGTTTTAATATTTGACATTGATTTGACCCGGTTAATAATTATAAGATAAAATAGGTTGTTCTGTTCTTTTTAAAAAATAAGTAGATTTTCTTTTTGTTCTTTGGAAGATCTCAAAGAATGAAAGCCATAACATATCAATCTTTACAAAAACTAGAAGTGCTCAAAAAGAAACTGAAGAGCTAAAATTGGGTCCAGTAGACTGATGTTAAACTGTCCTTTAGAACATCACTTAACTTGAACTAACAACTTGGGTAGCCTTCTGGATCCTAAGCACTAGGTGCTCTAGGGTCCTATAAGGCCCTGGGGCAGTAGGTCTCAACATGTGGTTGTACACAGGAACAGCAGCAGCATCATTTAGGAATTTGTTAGAAATGAAATCCATGAGCCTCACCTCAGACCTACTGAAACTGAAAATCCTGGGGTTCTAACAAACCCTCCAGATGATTCTGATAGAAACAAAACTTTTGAGAACTAAGCACTCTGGCTGCAAAAGACCTAAAAGCTTCTTCCTGGAGGTAACAAAAGGAATCTCAAGTTGAACCACTGTAAATTGGGGATGGCTGCATACTTTAATTCAAATAGGATACATATGCTTAATTTCCTAAGATTGAGCCCTGTTTATAGTTAAAACTGCTGGGAAAAATTACTGGTAGACTTTAAATATTTTAATATTTATTGTTATATAAAATAAATTAATTGGCTAATTTATTTTTCCAGCTTGGATCGAGCAATTGGGAGGCAGCAGACTTAGGTAATGAAGAAAGAAAACAAAAATTCTTGAGACTTATGGGTGCAGGAAAGGTAAGCATCAGACAGTATGTTTTTATCTTTTCTGTGAAAATAATGTCCTTTTTTATATGTGTTAAGTGAGAAGGACTGAATACACTTGGATTCCTTTTCCCTGTTCTGCATGATTATTTTAGGCTTTGGGGAATGTAGCTGACCAAACTTAGTGTTACTTAAAATTTTTACTATTTCTTAGGATTCTCATTGCCTCCAAGCAGTAGGTTTAAAGGCTATATAGAAAAAACTTTTGTTTGAGGAGATTCCAATGGAAGAAGGAAGATGTTAAATTTTATGATTTACCACTTGTGAGACTGATGATTTGATACAAGGTGTTTCTGGACAGACTGATTGGTTGGTCTTTCATATTTTATAGCTCCTTCTATCCCTTGAAGCAGTAAACAAGGGAATAACCTTTATCCCTGATTTTTAAAATGTTCAATATATTTTTGTGAAATCCCTTTATTTGATTAACATAATAGAAGATATAAAATACAGGTGCCAGGAAAATATCGCCTATTGGGAAAACTCTTGTTCCTAGCAGTTCATTTTTACAAACAAATAACAAATACAGTGATTTGGATATTTATTTTTTATAAGCAAGTAAATTTATTTGTGTGACAGTTTCTCAGTAGCCTTCCTACAAATCTAATGTAAAAGAAATAGGAAAAGATTTTTTTGTCTTTTAAAGTCCTTAAAATGAGATTCTGCTTTTGGTTTTTGTTACTAATATGGGAATGTATTTGTGCATTTTAGTTTTACTAACAATTATTGACCACTGTATGTACTAGCTATTGTACTAAGTCCTGGAGTGGAAGCATCACAGATTAATAACACATGTTTGGAGCCATTATGTAATGGAGTAAATCAGACAATAACAATATAGAATTAGAATTTCTATGAAAGAGCTATACACGTAGTGCTGTGGAATCAACAGACAAGGTAGTTAACTCTGCTTAGCTATACAGTAGATCTGAATCTGAAAGGATGAGGAGTTAGCCAGACTGCAGTTGAGGATAGGGAGAGATCATGTAAAACATGGGAGACCTATATAAAGGAAGGATTTGTATATCTCATTAATCCAGATTTCCGTAAGTTGTAATTTGTCATAGAAAGTAGTTTGAAGTTCACCTAGGTTTCATGCCAATGAAGATTTGCTAAAGATATATAAAGTAATAGTTAAGGGGGGCCTGCTCAACCTAGTAGAATGAAAACTCTTCAAGCACTTATGAAGAACACCCTAACATAAAATGTGTGACATTTAGCTACCAATAATTATACCAATAAAATTGGGAGGGAACAGATGGAATGATTAAAAAGAAATTTAGCTACCAGTAAATGGGCTGTTAGCATACATTAAATTCTTTGCTAGCAAAGATTATTATATTTTTGATCTTTTGTGTATGCTTGTTAGATTTGTTCTGGTTTGTGACCACAAAGTATATTCCTAATCCTAGCCATTTACCATGAGTATTTTATTGGTCACAGAGAGAACTAGCTGAGAAAGTATGAATAGACCAGTGTAGTGCTATCATGCTAAAATAATTTGATGCCATTATATATTCAGATCTTGTCAGAGAGGTATCTTCTGCAATCTAAAGAAGCAGCATATTGAATCATTGATTTACTTATGTGTTAATGGCATGTAAGACAAGCATTAAAGCTTGAAGCTTTCAGTGGTATCTTTGGGTATGGAGAATGTGTCACCCTTTCACAATAGAAAGATTTGTTATTTACTATGGATTCACAGGTGATCAGTACTGCTTTGCAAAGCCTCTTTGTTTTAGTGAACAATTTATTTACCTTATGAAACTGAATATGAACCATAAACTGGATAGGAACTGATAAATTGAGAGTACATTTGGTAACATTGAATTGTTTGTTTTATAGAACTAGATTGTTTTAAACTGTTCTTTTTGACAGTTTGAGATTGGGTGATCATTGTAGTTAAATACTAAAGATCTCTAGCTATTTAAGTAATATGTAATGATGACTTTCATTTTTTATATTTTAAGGATCTATCACTTTGTTCATTATAAGTTTATTATTATTTCATTTTTAGCTAGCTAAATAATTTTATGTGCTTTTTCTCCATGAGATAGGTCTGATGCACCAGAAAAAAAAAAAAATGCGAAAGTTAAAGCAATTATATAACTGGCCTTTTTTGGAAAGAAAATGTTTAGATTGACTTAATTTTTTAGTTATCTATCCTTCCCATTTAAAATTTCAGCTTGATCTTTACATACTCTATCCCCTTCCTCTACCCTGTGTTTATTTGTATATGTTTTAATGGCATTTACTACCTTCTAACATACTATAATTTACTTATTTTGTTCCTTTCTCTGTTCCTACCATTGCTAGAAAATAAATTCCATAAAGACAGGGATCGTAATTTAATGTTTTTTCTACACTATAGTGCAGAAAACTGGAATAGTGTTGGGCATATAGGAGACTCAATAATTATGTTAAATTAGTAGTCTCAAATTCTACTACATTTTCTGCTTCTTTATAGAAAGAACATACTGGTCGTCTTGTTATTGGAGATCACAAATCAACATCTCACTTCCGGACAGGTAAGAAACTAAAATGTAATTAAAGTGGAAGTGTTAAATTTGGAATATGGAATATGGAATGTTTGTTTGTATTTTGGGATATTCTAACTTCTGTGTATAATTTTATAATTAAAATTTTAGAATTGGAAAATGTGTAGTATAAATAAACATGTTACATATATCATGTAACAATTAATATATACTTTGATTTTTAAAAGATTTGGGAGTATACATCAGTTTGATATTCTAATCAAGAAACTGACCCTTCTCTGTCTTAACTTTTACTAATTCACATATATTTTAATTGTAGTGAGGTTTTATGCTTCATCTTGACAACTACAGTATATATTAAATAAGAACTGAAAATGGATTTGAAGTTAGTCTGCTGAAAAGTAAAGTTTTCACCTATTTAAGATTGACCCTGATTGTGGATATTAATACTGTAATAGCAAGAGCACAATGACTTTGGTATATTTATCAAAATTTTTAATTAAATAATTTAAATTAACTGTATACTGACCTAGTATATGTTACACATTTTAGAAATTAAAAGGTGTGCTATATTTCTGGTGTTAATTTCAAATTGAATTGCATTCCTATAAAAGGCTCAAAGAATCCCTGAGCTTGACAGAATGAAAGCATTTTTAACTGCTTTTTAAAACTTGGGACTTTACGGATAACAATAGTGCAAAGCACCAACACTTGATTAAAATGTGAAATTCCCCTTGTATTTACAAATGAAAATGGCATGCACAGCAAGCTTCAGTTGTATTGTAACATCTAGTTCTTGCGAGGTAAATTCATAGGTGATTGTTTTCTGCTTCATAAATAGTATATATGTGAAAATACATATCAAATGTTAAATGATAAAAAGTTTATGGTGCTTTGGTAAACTGTATGCAAAGAAAGGCATAAAGGAGAGCCATTACAAGATCATTTTATTTAACCTTTCTCTGACAGAATTTCATGTCTTCATTATTTCTGTTCAAATTCAGAAGATTTTTTTTCGAGGTTCTTTTAAGACTAGAAGAAAACTTTCACTTTCAGGAGAACAGTTATTAGACTATAAGTGAACTATAATAGCTAGAGTTCTTAGCATTAACATTTATAACACCTGAACTTCAGGCACTTCTTGCTGAGACTCGTGTCAGATGTGAATTACCACATGGAAAAATATAAGCTCTTTCTCTTTTATAGACACTTTTGTAGCTCACAATGTTGGTTATTAAAGAAATAAATACATATCTCAATAATTTTTATGTCAATTATGTCTTATGGTGTAGAAACCCCTCCACAAAATTAATTGTAAAAGTAGTCACAGTTTGAGAAATCAGCCCTGATTATAATAGCATCTTTATTTCGGGTTTTGTTGTGTAATCATATATTTTTATTAATTTGACTGAAACATAACCAAAGTACACTGGACCTGCAGGGGAAGAAGATAAGAAAATTAATGAAGAACTGGAGTCTCAATATCAGCAAAGTATGGACAGTAAATTGTCAGGAAGATATCGACGGCATTGTGGACTTGGCTTCAGTGAGGTAGAAATTAACATTTTTATTAAATGGGAAAAGAATCAGTTTTCTTTTTTTATAATCAATTTTTAATTTGACATAACTTTTACAGGTACTTAAAATATTTTTATGTGCCCAACCAGCTCTTTGTAAATAATGAAAAGATATTTTTGTGATATTTATAAGTAAGTTTTCTGATACCGTCTTATGTAAATTCTGCTTATATATAATCATTGGAGCACTTTTTTGTTTTCATTTATAGTTGACATGCTAGTTACAAGTGTACAGCATAGTGATCAGACAATTATATACATTATGAAGTGATCACAATAAGTGTGTTACCGATCTGGCACCATACATAGTAATTACAATATTATTGACTATATTCCCCGTGCTCTACTGTACATTCCCATGACTATTTTTATAATGGGTAATTTGTACTTCTTAATCCCTTTCATGTTTTATACCATCCTCCCAAACTCCCTCCTATCTGGCAACCATCAGTTTGTTCTCTGTTATAAGTTTATTCCTTTTTTGTTTATTCACTGATTTTGTTTTTTAGATTCCACATACCGATAATACGGTATTTGTCTTTCTCTGTCTGGCTTACTTCACTCAGCATAATACCTTCCAAGTTCTTCCATGTTGTGGCAAATGGCAAGATTTTCATTTTTTATGACTGAGTAATATCCCACTGTGTCTGTGAACCACATCTGCTTTATTCATTTATCTATTGTTGGATACCTAGGTTGCTTACATATCTTGGCTACTATAAATAATGCAGCAGTGAAAATGGGAGTGGGGTACGTATATATCTTTTCAAGTTAATGATTTTGATTTCTTCAGATAAATGCCCAGAATTGGAATTGCTGGGTCATAGAATAGTTCTATTTTTAATTTTTTGAGGAACCTTTGTACAGTTTTCCATAGAGGCTGCACCAGTTTGTCACCCACCAGCAGTGTATGGGGTTGCCTTTTTCTACATCCTACCAACACTTGTTCTTTACTGACTTATTGACAATAGCCATTCTGACAGATATGAGGGGATCTATCTCATTGTTGTTTTAATTTATATTTCCTTGATGATAAGTAATGCTAAACATCTTTTGATATCTTTTGGCCATCTGAATTCTTATTTGGATATACATTTGTCCAGGTCCTCTGCTCATTTTTTAATCAGATGTTTGGTTTTTTGGTGGTGTTGTATGAGTTCCTTATATATACTGCTCACAAAAATTAGGGGATCCAGGAACGTGCAGATACTTAAGTACTTTTAGCCTTTTGTATAGTGCATTTTCGCCAGTGAAATAAAAGTTGGTTTTGCATCTTAATTGCATACTTGAACAACTTTCTTTGGCTTGTCATTTGCTTTTATGGTGTTCTTATTTAATAATAAAAAAATCAAATGTTTTTTTTTTTATTGCTTCATATTCATTTTGAAATATCCTCTAATTTTTGTGAGCACTATGTTTTGGGTATTAACCCCTTATTGGATGTATCTCATTGGTCAATGCATATCTTCTTTCATTTAGTAGTTTATTTTGTTGGTGGTTTTCTTTTCTGTGCAAAAACGATTTTAAGTTTCCCCTTGCCTAAGGAGAGATATCTAAAAGCATATTGCTTCGCCTGACCTGTGATGGCGCAGTGGATAAAGTGTCGACCTGGGAACACTGAGGTCAACAGTTCAAAGCCCTGCACTGGTCTAGTCAAGGCACATATGGGAGTTGATGCTTCCAGCTCGTCCCCTCTTTTTCTCTCTCTCTCTCTCTCTCTCTCTCTCTTACTCTCTGTCTCCTCTCTAAAATGAATAAAATAGAATAAAAATATTTTTTAAAAAAAGAATACAAAAAAAAATTGTTAAAAGCATATTGCTTCGAGTGATGTCAAAGAGACAACTGCTGCTTTTTTCTTTTATGGTTTTAGGCCTTATATTTAAGTCTTCGATTCATTTTGAGTTTGTTTTTGTATACGGTGTAAGAAAGTGCTCTGCTTTCATTGTATTTTATGTTCTGTTTCATTTTCCCAGCACCATTTCTTAAAGAGACTATCTTTGCCTCATTGTATATTCCTGCCTCCTTTCTCATAGATTAATTGACCACACAGCTGTGGGCTTACTTCCAGAATCTACTCTGTTCCTTGGATGTGTCTGCTTTTATGCCAGTACCATGCTATATATTTTGATTGCTGTTGCTAGGTAGCATGGTACTCCAACTTTGCTTTTCTATCTTGGTATGCTTTGGCCATGCAGGGTCTTTTGTGGTTTTATGTAAGTTTAGAATTATTTGTTTTAATTCTGTAAAAATATCATTGGTGCCTGACCAGGTGGTGGCGTGGTGGATAGAGTGTCAGACTGGGACGTGGAGGACCCGGGTTCGAGACCTTGATTGAGGTCACCAGCTTGAGCCCGAGGTCACTGGCTTGAGCAAGGGGTCACTCGGTCTGCTATAGTCCCCCGTTCAAGGCACATATGACAAATCAATCAATGGACAACTAAGGAACCGCAACAAAGAATTGATGTTTCTCATCTCTTTCCCTTCCTGTCTGTCTGTCCCTATCTGTCCCTTTCTCTGACTCTCTCTGTCTCTGCCACAAAAAATAAATGAATAAACACATAAATAAATAAAGATATCATTGGTGTTTTCTGAGGGAATTTAAAAAATCTAGATTGTTTTGGATAGTGTGGACATTTTAATGGTGTTAGTTCTTCCAACCCATGAGCATGATACAGCCTTCCATTTATTTGTGTCTTCAGTTTTTTTAGCAATGTCTTAGTGCTTTCTAAGCATAGGTTATGTACATCCTTGGTTAAATTTATTTTTAGGTATTTTATTCTTTTTGATACAGTTGTAAATGGGTTTGTTTTTCTAATAGTTCATTAATGGTATATAAAAGTGGAACTGATTTCTGAATATTAATTTTGTATCCTGCTACTTTGCTGAATTCATTTATTCTGATAGGGTTTTCTATTTTTGGTGGAGTTTTTAGGGTTCTCTATATATAGTATGTCATCTTCAAATAATGCAAGTTTTACTTCCTTTTTGTTTTGGATAGAAATTTTATCTTTCTTGTTTGATTGCTGTGGCTAGTATTTCCAAAACTATTTCCAAAACTGATGAGAGTAGACATCCTTGTCTTCCTCTTGTTCTTAAAGGAAAAACTTCCACTTTTCAGTGTTGAGTATGATGTTAGCTGTGAGTATGTCATACATAGTCTTTATTATCTTATCTTTCCCCATGTTGCTAAGAGTTTTTATCATACCTTGTTAGATTTTGTCAAATGCTTTTTCTGCATTATTATTGATAACATCATATAATTTTTTATTTTTCATTTTGTTTATCTCGTGTATCACATTAACTGATTTTCGGTTACTGAGCCAACATTGAATCACTGGAATAAATCCCACCTGATAGTGGTATATGATTTTTTTGAATGTATTGCTGAATTAGGTTTGCTAATACTTTGTTGAAGATTTTTGTGTCTGTTCATCAGGGATATTGGTGTGTAATTTTCTATATTTATAGTGTGTCTGGTTTTGGTATCAGGGTAATGCTGGCATCATAAAATGTTTGGGAGCTTTCCTTTTCAGTTATTTTGGAACAATTTGAGAAAAATATATAATAATTTTTCTTAGAGTGTTTGGTAGCACTCATCTCTGAAGCTGTCTGGTCCTGGACTTTTGTTTGTTGGTAGTTTTTTGATTACTGATTCTGTTTCGTTACTAGTAATCTGTTATCAGTTTTTGTATCTATGTTTATCTTTTCAGAGAAATCAGCTCTTGGCTTTATTAATTTTTTTTTCTATTTTTTTAAGACTATTTCTTTTATTTCCTCTCTGATCTTTCTTATTTTCTTCCTTCCACTCACTTTGGGCTTTGTTCTTTTTCTGGTTTCTTTGGGTGTGAGGTTAGATTGTTTGAGCTTTTCTAGTCTCTTGAAGTAGACCTGTATTGCTATGAAATTCTCTCCTAGAACTACTTTGGCTTTGTCCCATAGATTTTTGGGTCATGTTTTCAGTTTTATTTGTCTTTAAATAACTTTTGAATTCCTAATTTCATTTTAACCAAGAATGTATATTCTGATGCTTTTGGGTGAAATGCTCTAAAAAATACCAATCAAGTCCATGTAGTCTAATGTGTCATTTAAAGCCATTGTTTCCTAGTTGATTTTCTATCGAACAATGTCAATGGGGTGTTAAAGTCCCCTGCTATATTGTCTTACTGTCAATCTTTCCCTTTATGTTTGTCAGTAATTGCTTTATATATTTAGGTTTTCCTATGTTGGGTATGTAGATGTTTACAGGTGTTACATCCTCTTGTTCGTTGATCCCTTGATCATTATGAAATGCCCTTCTTTTCTTCTTGATAGCCTTTATTTTATTTTATTTTATTTTTTTATGACAGAGAGAGGGACAGATAGGGATAGACAGGAAGGGAGAGAGATGAGAAGCATCTTCGTTGCGGCACCTTAGTTGTTCATTGATTACTTTCTTTTTTTTATTTTACAGGGACAGAGAGTCAGAGTGAAGGATAGATAGGGACAGACAAACAGGAACGGAGAGAAATGAGAAGCATCAATCATCAGTTTTTCGTTGCAACACCTTAGTTGTTCATTGATTCCTTTCTCATATGTGCCTTGACCGCGGACCTTCAGCAGACCGAGTAACCCCTTGCTCGAGCCAGGATTGCTTTCTTATATGTGCCTTGACCAGGGGGGCTACTGCAGACCAAGTGACCCCTTGCTCAAGCCAGCAACTTTGGGCTCAAGCTAGTGAGCCTTGCTCAAACCAGGTGAGCCAGTGCTCAAACTGGCAACCTTGGGGTTTTCAACCTGGGTCGTCCCAGTTTGATGTTCTATCCACTGCATCACTGCCTGGTCAGGCTATACAGTCTTTCTTTTAAAGTTCATTTGGTCTAAGTATTGCTGCCCTATCTTTTTTTATTTTCCCCATTTCCATTACATATCTTTTTCTATTCCTTTACTTGCATCTGAAATGGGTTCTTATAGGCAGCATATGGATTGGTCTTGTTTTTTATTTACTCAGCCACCTTTTGTTTTTTGATTAAAGCATTTAGGCCATTTATATTTAAAGTTATTATTGATAGGTATTTAGTTATTGCCATTTTATCTTTTTCTGATTGTGTTTTGTTTTTCTCTGTTTCTTATTCTCTTGCTTTCTATTGTTATAGATTAATAATTTTAATATAGTGTTATGTTTGATTCCTTGTTGATTTTTTGTATATCTTGCAGGCTTTTTGTTACCATGTACTTCACATATACTAATCTATGTTTATAGCAGTCTTAAGTTGACGGTCACTTCAGTTTGAGTAGATCACTACATGGTTTACCCTGCCTCAACCCCACTTTTATTTTTGTCATTATTTTCTTACCCCGTATGTGTGTCCCTCTACTGGGGCACATCTTAAATAGGCATGAACAACATTCAAATACCAGATGTTAACTTGCCATTTTTATTTTTTAAAAAAATTATCTCAGCCTGATCAGGCAGTGGCGCAGTGGATAGATCATCGGACTGGGATGCAGAAGACCCAGGTTCGAGACCCCGAGGTCTCCAACTTGAGCACGGGCCCATCTGGCTTGAGCAAAAGCTCACCAGCTTGGACCCAAGGTTGCTGGCTCCAGCAAGGGGTTGCTCAGTCTGCTGAAGGCCCGCGGTCATAGCACGTGTGAGAAAGCAATCAATGAACAACTAAGGTGTCACAACGGCAACGAAAAACTAATGATTTGATGCTTCTCATCTCTCTCCGTTCCTGTCTGTCTGTCCCTATCTATCCCTCTCTCTGACTCTCTCTCTGTCCCTGTAAAAAAAAAAAATTATCTCAAACTTTCAAACAGCGTTGAGGGGACACACAGCTGAGTGGTCTTAAAAGCTGTTTCTTAAAATAACATCCTATTCATGTCCCAGCATGTAAGACACATGGAGATACTTGAGTCCTCAATTCTGCCTTTAGCAACCTGAAATCATAGTAGTCTTTAAACTGTTAACTTAATGGTTAGGAAATGTATTTTTCCAGTTTTTGTACTTCATGATTGTATTGATTGGTGTTTTCAGGTAGAAGATCATGATGGAGAAGGTGATGTGGCTGGAGATGATGAGGATGATGATGATTCACCCGATCCTGAAAGTCCAGATGACTCTGAAAGTGATTCAGAGTCAGAGAAAGAAGAATCTGCTGAAGAACTCCAGGCTACTGAGCATCCTGATGAAGTGGAGGATCCCAAAAACAAAAAAGATGCAAAAAGCAACTATAAAATGATGTTTGTTAAATCCAGTGGTTCATAACTCCCAAACACTTAGTCTTTGTATTAAAAGTAAGCCTTATTGTTATAATGCACAGTGGAGGACTGCTTATAGAGCACAGACCTTTGTATTATAATTTTTAAAAAGGCCCTTTTAAGTAATTACAAAGAGTGTTTGCTTTCAGATGCCATGGGTTACACTTTTATGGGCATGACTAAAAATCATTTTTGTAAAGAGTAAGCTGTATAAAATAAGAAGTAAATACAGTACTCAATTTCCTTTTACGTTAGCATCATCAAACCTCTAATCTCACCTGTTTTACCGCTTCCGATAGTTATGGAGGAGACATTATTTTTTGTTTGTGGTAGCTGGTTTTTTTCTGTCTTTATATTTTTCTCTTATAAAAAGTTTATCTGTACTGTGATGAGTTCATGAAAAAAATATTTTATTATACTTTGTTATAGTAGAACTATTCATCATGGATATTTCTGCTGCCAGTAACAATCTAAATTAATTTTGGCGAACAGTTAAATAGTTCACTCTTACTGATTCAGCTCTACTTTTTTGGACCAAAGCAAGATGAGAGCAAATACTTTTCACACCTGTTAGGATGAAGTTACAACTGTCATACATTTGGAGTGCTATGATCCCAAGCAATCTTTATATAATTTGAATTATATTCAATGTTAGATTCTTTGATAATATTTGGCAAAGTTATACAGAAGAAATTATTTCTCTGATTATTTGGTCCTATCTAGGAATATGTAAAAGCGTTTCTTGTTTTGGTTTGGTTTTTGTTTTAGTTAATATGTGACCAAAGTTAATTTTCGTCCTAAGGCCTAAATAAAAAGAAAGCAGTTTCCCATATTTGGTTGTGATACCTTTATCCTCATTATCGAAAATTGAGGAACAACAGGCTTACTGAACAAAAAGCTGAAACATTTTCTTCATTTTATCCCAATGCTGTTACCTTGATTGTATATTTCCTAAGAAGTAGTATTGCTTTCAGATTTAATTGATAGTTCTTTTAGAGTAAGATTAGAATCATCTAACTACTGTTTATGTGGTTGATTGTACGTCAGTTTTATACAAACTGCATTATGGGCTAGTCAATGAACTCTGAGTAATTGGTTCCAAAATATTAATGTTTCTTGGCTTGAATCAGACCTGTATACTAAATTATACTGCTCACAAAAATTAAGGGATAGCGCTTCATATGAAGCAATAAAATATCCCCTAATTTTTGTGAGCAGTGTATTATACATCTAGATACTTAAATATGTGTTTGATGTGTTGGCATTTTTAAATTATTGCTATGTCATTTTGAAATTTAGAATGTGTTAAGAGGAGTATAGCGATTAGAACAGATGATTTCTGGTTTATGCAATCTATCCTGAAACATTTTTCATATTAGACCCCAACGTTTATCTTTTTTCCCCTTAATTCTCACTTTGTTTTATAATAGAAGCTATCCAATATACAGGGTAGGGAAAAAGTAGGTTTACAGTTGTTTGTATGGGAAATAATACAATAAATAATAATAGAAGAAGAAACTTGCACTTAGTGACAACTGTAAACCTACTTTTGCCCCACCCTATAGTTAAATACTACGTGGGTAGTATACAAGATATGACATTTAACAAAATTTGGTTTAAACAAGTTGGGCTTTATTCAACCAATTTCACTTTGGCCACTGGTTTTTAGATACATAGTCTGTAGGATTGTGTATTATAACTAATTAAAGTAGAAAGTGAAGACATTCATGTTTAACTAGAAGAAGGAGAGGTGAATGTTATGTTTTTAAACGTATTTTCATCAGTTTATTGTTCAGATGATGAGTTGTTTATAAGTCCTTGTTCTTATATGTAAATAGAAAAGCCTTCAAAAATAACTACACTGGAAGACCATTTTTCTTCATCTCCAGATAGAGAAATTCTCATTCCAATTAATTCCTATATAAGTATACATTAACATAATTCAGGGTTGGAATAAATTCAAGTCTGTTGGTCCACGTGGCCTCATGTCCCAGCACCACATTAAACGTGGCTGTCTTTTAAGCATGAACGTTGGGCTGTTTTCCTTATCACACTGGGGAGGGAGATACTAAAGGAAGACAGATTCTATGCCATCTTGATATCCCTATTAAAAAGAATACACTATTCTTTTTTTTTTTTTTTTTTCATTTTAGAAAGGAGACACAGAGTGAGAGAGAGAGAGAAAGAAAGGGGGGAGGAGCTGGAAGCATCAACTCCCATATGTGCCTTGACCAGACCAGTGCAGGGTTTTGAACTGGCGACCTCAGTGTTCCCAGGTTGACGCTTTATCCACTGCACCACCACAGGTCAGGCTTACACTATTCATTTTAATGGCAACTTTTCCCTATCTATAATTCTTTTACCTGAAATAACTCTTCTCAAGTGTTGCCTATACCAGTGATCTAATTCTTCCTTAGAAAAAATTTTATTAAAGTACAGTTGACATATAATATTATTTCAGATGTACAACATGGTGATTCAACATTTATATATCTTAAATAGTTAACACTACACTAAATTCTTAAAACTATCACAGTAAAAAGTTATCGCTCTTACTATTACCCTTGCCTTTTTTAATCCATCCCTTCAGTCAGCTCTGGCAGTCCGAAGTTTTTTTCCTATGAGTCTGGTTTTCTTTTTTTGTCAATTTGATTTTAATTTATCATATAATTGAAATCATGTGGTATTGTGTTTCTCTGTCTTATTTTACTTATCATAACATCCTCTAAGTCTATTCATGTCACAAACGGCAGTATTTCATTTTTCTTTTTCTGGGAAACGCTTTCTCTCCCCTTCAATTCTGAATGATAATCTTGCCTGGTATAGTATTCTAAATTTCTTTCAGTATTTGAAATATTTCCTGCCACTCCCTTCTAACCTATAGAGTTGCTGCTGAGAAATCACCTGATAGCCTTTGGAAGTCTTCCTTGTATGTGATGTTTTCCTTCCTTCTTGGCTGCCAACATGATTGTCTCTTTATCCAAGACATTACAATATGTGTTGGTGTGGGGCCCTGGGTTCATCTTGTTTGGAACTCTGTGCTTCCTGGACCTGAATGTTGTTCCCTTCCCCAGATTAGGAAAGTTTTCAGCCGTTATTTCTTCAAATACATTTTCTGCCCCTTTCTCCTCCTGGGATCCCTACCATGTGAATATTAGAATGCTTGATACTGTCCCAGAAGTCCCTTGTACAATCACTTTTTCTTTCGTTTTGTATTTTGATTGAATGGCAGCCACTATTGTTTTCCTAATCACTATCCTGTTTTGTATTAACCAATCTTACTGATTCCTTCTAACAGAATTTTCATTTGTTATTTATCTCTGCTCTTTGTTATATAGGAGTAGGCAAAAGTAGGTTGCCATTTATTTGTATGGAAATACAATACAATTAATAAATACAAGAATAAACTTTTGTATACTCACAATGTATAAAACTACTTTTGCCCACCCCTTTATTTTCTAATTTGTTGAAATTCTTAGTTCTTCTGTTGTGAAGTTTGTTGAGCATCTTTATGACCTTTTTTTTAAAATTCCTTATGAGGCAAGTTAACTACCTTTCATTAGAGTTTCTGTCCAACATGTTTTCTTTTTCCTTCATTTAGGGTATATTCTTCTGTCTCCCTATTTGACTTTCTGTGTTTGTTCCTATGACTTAGATGAAATATCTTTCCCTAGTCTTTAAAAGTGGTTTTGTGTAGAATGACCTCTGTGTAGACTGCCACCTGGCCGGAGGGAGCAGGTTCCAGGCAGAGCAACCTAGTGTACGCACGTGTGTGGTAGCTCCCTATTCTGGCTGTCCAAGGCCAGGACGAGCAGCCTGATGTGTGTGTACTCGCTTGCCCTTCAAACCTGGGCAGGGTGACCCAACGTGCATGTGGTGCCCTCATTGCTTTTTATTACCAGAGCTATGTCTGAACAAGGCAGCCCTGTGTACACATGCAGCAGCACCGTATTAGATGTGTGCTTTCTCTGGATGGGATAGCCCTGTGTGCGACAGCATCTTGTACCTTCTATATCAGTGTGGGTGGAGAAGCCCTGTCCACCCATGCTGTAACCCCTTCCTGTTCCTGCTAGAGTTAGTTCCGGGAGAGAAGGCTGTGGACGCAACGCCATGGCCCTGCAGGACAGCCAGAGCACCTGGCGAAGGCTCCCTCCCGCCCACGATCCAAGTGCAGGGAATTGTAAACAGTGGTGCTGACCAGGTCCACTGCTCTTGAGACATTCAAGAAGAGATCATGAAGCTCATGAAGAGATCTTGTGGTTCCCCAACCTTCTATATGTGGTCTCTCATTTTTGTTTTGCAGAAGAGGTTCAATTGGCCCTCAGTTGTCTCTTAGGAGAAATTGCTCTAAATATTGGTGTATACCAGTGGTTCTTAACCTTTTTTGAGGTACCGAACCCACCAGTTTCATATGCGCATTCACCGAACCCTTCTTTAGTGATAAATAAAATATGATTTTTTTTTCCAAATTCAAGACAAAGGTATGTTTTTTTACTGGTGCACAAAATGAGCCGTGCATGAACTCACAACAAATTACGGTATTACTTTATTCTGGCCTCCGTGGCAGAGGCTTTTCCAAACCCCTGAGACCGACTCATCGAACCCCTAGGGTTCGATAGAACCCAGGTTAAGAACCACTGGTGTATACTGAGTGTGTTACTGGGTGGCAGCAAGTTCAGTGTCCTCCTACACTGCCATCTTTGGACCCACCCCAGAATGTTACTTTTATTTTTCTTTCAAAAATCTTATAGGTGTGCTATTTCATGTTTCAGTCAATGTTGGACCACGTACATAACAGTGGTCCCACAGATTTTAATGAATTTTTTAGCAAAAAGCTTGTCTGCCAGGGTGAAAGGGAAGGCTGGGCCTAAGTAAGATGCTGAGTTTACTCTTAGCTCTGGGTGGACCGAATAGAGGAGGCTCGCCATGCTCTACCCACCTTGCCCACCAAGATAGGCCCCACATTGACAAGGGAGCAAGGGGAGAGCTGCGGGGGAGGGGTAACTGTCTTTCATTTGAACAATTTCAATTATGTGTGTATTAAGTAAAATTTTTTTTTTCAAATCTTAAAATTTTTTAAACCTGGGGGAAATGACAGTACAGAGAAAGTTTGAAGTGATTGTGTGATTAAACAATAATTTGAGAGCAGAAAGGTCATTCTTTGCATAAATTTTGAGGAAATAAGTTTTAACTATGTGGTTGACATCAGTGACCATTTACATGTAGGGCTTTCTTTAGTTGTATTACTCTGTCTCCATGGAAACCATATCCTGGGTACTTTCCGCATCCAAAAACAACTTTACCTCTGAGATCACAAATTTAGAAAATCACCGCTGACCGTAACTGCTCTATTTCTTTATACATTTTCAAGTCAGGTTATTATTCATCTATTTTCACCTGTCTCATAAACCTGTCTAGATTTTTAAGTGATCTATCAATTCAGTATCACTGTTTTCATTATCCCAAATAACCCTCCCCGATGTAATACCTTCCTGGAAATACCCAACTCTTGAAATACCCTCTACAGAGTATTTCTAGAAAAACACCTAATGCACAAATCAGTATTACTAAAAATTTATAGTAACTGACCTCAACACTGCATGTTTATCTTAGTGTTTTCTCTACTCACTTTTCTCCTCTCAACTTTTTGAAACCTCTATTCTCAACACTTGTAACCCTCTCTTTTCTCCTTCACTCTTAACATGTCTTTACCTTCCCCTACATAAAAAGTAGAGACTTCTGCCTGACTGGTTGTGCAGTGAATAAAGCATCAACCCGGAATGCTGAGGTCATTGTTTCAAAACTCCAAGGTTGTTGGCTCTGAGAACAGGTGCTTAAGGGAGGGATTATTCAAATGATCTCAAAGTTCACTAGTTTGAGCCCAAAGGTCTCTGGCTTGAGCAAGGGGATACTGGCTTGGTCCCAGACAAGGCACAAGAAGCAGTCAATGTACAACTAAAGTGAAAGTAGGAGTTTATGCTTCTCATCCTCTCCCTTTCTGTCTCTCACTGTCAAAAAATAATAAAGTAATTTTAAAAAGAAAAAGATACAGATTTTTATCAGGCACTAATTCCCTAACTTCCACCTAAATTCACAACCATACAAAAGTATCTTACTATCTAAGTCACATCCCAGCTCTACCACTGTGGTCGATAAACTGAGTGATCTTGGGCGTAACTAGGTCTGAATCTCCATTTCCTGGCTGTAAAATAAGCATAGCAATAGCAACCACCCTGGATGGTTATTGTGAGAAATAAAACAGGTAAAAAGCTTAGCACACCAATAACTAGTAAATGCTAGCTACTGTTAATCCTTTGCATCTTGTGAACCTGGTATTTTTGTTTTTCTTTCGAGTCTTCAACATCTCCATAAATTTTGACCATATTTTGTCAACATTCCCCAAAATATTTCATATCTTTTTTAAAAAGATTGTCCATAGCCTGACCAGGTGGTGGTGCAGTAGATAGAGCGTTGGCCTGAGATTCTGAGGACCCAGGGTCAAGACCCTGAGGTCACAAGCCCAAAGTTTGCTGTCTTGAAGCCCAAGGTCACTGGCTTGAGCAAGGTGGTCATGGCTCAGCTGGAGCCCCGCTTCCTGGTCAAGGCATGTATGAGAAGCAGTTAACAACTAAAGTGCTGCCAGTATGAGTTGATGCTTATCTCTCTCTGTGTCTCGCTTAAAAAAAAAAATTGTTACTAGATACTATACTTTAGCTGTACTACTAATTCCACACTCTCTACACCCAGTTTTAATAACTTGTTTCCATTATTGTCTGCTTCCTCACTGCTGTCTTTCCCTCCTCAATCTACTTCAATATGGTTTCGCCCAACTTGATATAACTACATTGAAAACTACATACTTTCATCAAATCGATTCTCATTTTCCTTAAACAAGTTATTTTTTCCCTTTTTTCACTTTATTCCTTGTTTGACCTGTAAGCAGTACTTGGCATTGTTAACCAGTAGTCTTCAAATGAGTATGCACTCCTGGGGTAAATGGAGGGCTTGACGGAGCCTCTTTCCCAGCACAGTGGCCCCTCAGTCTGTGGGGGATTATGTCCCAAGACGCCCACTGGATGCCTGAAACTGCTGATAGTACCAAACCATGTACATAATATGTTTTTTCCTTGTATATACATACATATTATAAAGTTCAATTTATAAATTAGGCACAGGAAGTGTCACCCCAATAAAATTCAAATAGTAATAATAAATCAGGTACAGTAAGATTAATAATAAAATGGAACTAGTATAATATACAGTAATTTTAAAATATTGTGCTGGACTTAAACTTCCTGTAATGATGTGAGGTGATACAACGAAGTGAGATGAATGCTGTAGGATTGGGACAGCATTGGCTTCTGTTACCTGAACACAAGCACTGTGACGCCAAGACAGCTGCCCTGGTAACCAAGACCAGGAAGTGACCATCTGGCAAGTAGCGTGTACAATGTGGATGTGGGGAGAAGGCCGGTTCACGTCCCGGGTGGGACAGAGTGGGATAGCTCGAGATTTCATCATGCTGCTCAGCACACAATTTAAAAGTTACAAATTGTTTCTGTAGTTTTCCATTTAATATTTGACCATGGGAAAGTGAAACTGCAGATAAGGGGGTGGGGGAGTTACTGTACTTATTCCTAAATTGATTCCCTGAGAACTACCTCCCCTTTCACGGCAGCCTTTCTCCTACTCTCTGAAAGTGTTCTACAGTTACTTCCAGCGCGGGAAAAGCCAAAGGAGCACTTCCTGCATGCTCAGCACAAGGTGTACCTGCTACATTTACCAGACAGTGCCTTCCCTGTTTCCTCCAACATCCCAAACTGTCCATTTGTCCTCGAAGCTGCTTTAAAGACCCTAATTTGCACTGAAAATGGTGACTCTGGTGCAATTCCCAGCGCCAAGATGTTGCCTCCTAAGGCTTTCATACGCAGACGTTGGCTACCAATCTTCATGTGAGGCCGTTTTCTATTAGAGGTAAGATAGGTATAGTATTGAAACCTGGGGTTCACAGTTAATGCCACGGACATGAAATTTAGCCTTGAGCTTTCTAGCAACGCTAACAGGAAATAGACCTATGTCTCTAGCTAAACTGGTAATGTGCTTTTTCCCTTTTATAAAGCAGATTATTGGTATTAAGTTCTAAGGGGAACTTACATGCGGGTCCTTCTTGTCTGGAACATTATCCTTAGATCAGTAGTTCTCAACCATGAGGGATTTTTGTCCACAAGGGAACATTTAGCAATGTTGATATTTCTACTTGTCACGATGGAGGGTGCAATGGGTATATAGTAGGGAGAGAGAGGAATGTTGCTAAATATCCTACAATGCATGAGAGAGATCTCCACACCAAGAATTATCTGACCCCAAATGGCAATCGTGTTGATATTAGACCCTACCTTTACACCCAGGTAAAACGGGCTGCTGCTTTGGGACCCGTGTGTTAGTGTTAGAGGGCCCTGCATGTCACAAATACATATTCATCAAAAAGCATGTAGGTACCTCTGCCCCTCGGAATCTGCTAAAGAGGACTGGCATAGTACAGCCTATACCTTAAATATTTAATCTTATGACCAGGAGACTTCTCCACATCTTTTGCCCTATGTCCTTGAAACAAAGGTGATTATGTCCAAATTCCATGAATGTTTATGGGGTGTTCCCACTGCTAACAGCAGAGACAGAAGCTGCTTCAGAGTACAGGAGAATTTGAATGGCAGAAGCATTACAGGGAGAGAAAGACTTCTCACATGGATGTAATGGATTCTTGCATAATGAAATAATTGTTTCTTTTTTAAAGAAATAAGGGATAATCTTCCCAAACTGACAAAATACATGTTCCCACAGATTTGAGATCTACAAATCCCAAACTGGACAAAGAAAAACTCATGTCCAGGCAAATTATAGTAAAAGTACTGTGAACTGAATAGAAGAAAAGTAAGTGCAAGAGTGTCCTCAGCATCATGGAGGAGTGAGAAGTCTTTGTTTCTCTTCTTAAATTTACAAGTCAGACAAGTATAACTCAACAAAGAATCCCCTGCTCAACAAACACGCCTGATCTTAGATTCCTGCATCACTACATCTGAAGGTGAGCCAATTGGAATTAATAGGGGACGTGAGTTGGCAGGATGGACAGGGATGCAGTTCAGTGCCCACCACAGCTCCAAAGAGTGCGGTAGCAGGGGAGGCGTCCTTCACACTAAGGCCTGGATTGTAAGAGGTAGTGGTTCCCTGAGAAAATGCATCATCCTTCCCCCTCCCAATCGCAGCAGACATGGATAGAGGTGGCTGGGAAGCGTAAGACAACACAGCACTACTGACAGCCATTACTGGAAAGGAGCGCAGAACCTCAGGTCTTGACCTTGGTCTCCATAGCCCCACCCATCCCAGCAGAGCCAGGGAAAGAAAGCTGAGAAGCCCCAGGCAGGGCAGAGGGGTTGAGGACCATTGCTGGCAGGGGAGCAGAGCTGCAAGATCACCAACGTGCTTCCTTTGCCCCACCCAACCTGCCCATCCAGGTAGAGAAAATTGAGATGCTTTAAACCAGAGGTCCTCAAACTACTGCCCACGGGCCAAATTGTGGTCACCTGAGGCCATCTATCTGGCCCCCGCCGCACTTCTGGAAGGGGCACCTCTTTCATTGGTGGTCAGTGTATGGAGTACTGTATGTGGCGGCCCTCCAACGGTCTGAGGGACAGTGAACTGGCCCCTGTGTAAAAAGTTTGGGGACCCCTGCCTTAAACAGTATAGCAGGCCACGCAACTGAACTTGCCACTTCTGCCCTGCCCTACCTGGCAGAGTCCAGTAGAGGCAATGGGTACACCCCCCAAAATACAGCAGGGTCAGTGACCATTAGTAAAAAATAGGTAGTGCTGGGAGCTAACCAAACCGGGCTACCACCTGTCACATAGCCCCACCAAGTGGTAGTGCCCCATAACTGAGTCGAGGTGGTCACACAAGTGACACCCACCACCCCAGTGGGCATGCAGCATTTTCCTTAACCAAAGCAACACTGCTTCACCTTGATCCTAGAGGCACAAATAGTGTAAGAGAAAACAAAACTTGTACCCTAATACCCTCGACAGGAAAACAAATAAAAGCAACCTACTTATCAGCCTGCTGAATTGTTCAGAACAAATAGTTTCTAAATTAAAAAAATACTACCTCAAATGCTCAGGCAGAGAAATAATCCATCAAATACCATGAACAACCAAGGTACCATGGGAGCACAGAAACAGACAAAAACCGTAAAAAATCTCCAGATACAAAAAGAGAAGACATGAAGCACTATGACTTAAATGACAGAGAACATAAGATTGTAGTTATGGAGAAGCACAATAAGATACCAGAGAACTCAGCCAATGAGCTCAGAGAAAAATAATGAATAAAAGAAATACTTTTTTAAAGGGGATTGAAACTATAAAAAAGAGCTGGAAAGAATTTCTGGAGCTGAAGAACTCAATAAATGAGATGAGGAATGCATTAGAATGCTTTAGAAACAAAGCAAATCAAATGGAAGAGGAAAACTGTGGGCTCCAAAATAAAAACCTAGAGGCAGTGCCCCCAGCATCCCGGACCTGTCTGTCACTTCAGCAGTGTTTGGATGGAACAGACCCAAGGACGCTCCTTTCCCAGCCTCTGGCCACCTTCTAACCTCTTTTCCAGTCATCACCTCAGCCATCCTCAGCCTCCGAGACCAGCCAACACAGGTTTTTAACCTTAACTCCTTGTTGCCGAACAACCATGAGCTCCCAAATTTGTTAGCATTATTCCAATGACGTGGAAGCTGCCAACAACCAGCTGGTCAAGCTGCATCTACTGGCCTCCTACACCTACCTCTCTCTGGGCTTCCATTTGCTCCGTGACTCTATGGCTGTGGAGGGCGTGGGCCACTTCTTCTGCAAGTTGGGGGAGGAGAAGCATGAGCTACCCAGTGTCTCTTAAAGATGCAAAACCAGCACAGTGGCCACATTCTCTTCCAGGACATGCTGAAGCCTTCCCAAGATGAATGGGGTAAAACTCAGGATGCCATAGAAGCTTCCATGGAAGCTGCTGGGGCCATGGAGAAGAACCTGCAGGCCCCTTTGGATCTGCATGCCCTGGGACCTACCCGCACAGATCCTCATTTCCATGACTTCCTGGATAACTGCTTTCTGGATGAAGACGTGAAGCTCATCAGGAAAATGGGCGATCACCTGCCCAATCACCGCAGGCTGGCTGGCCCCCAGACTGGGCTAGGCAAGTATTTTTTTAGAAAGGCTCATCCTCAAGCCCGGCTAGGAGCCTTTGGAAGCCAGAGGGCTTTAAGGGATGTCCCTGCATTCCCCAGATCTGGCTTTTGCCTGAGTCTCTCCCTGAAACCGCTAGGTATTCTTTTAACCCCCTTGGAGTCCTCTCCCATGCATTGGACCAAATGGAAACAATAAAGCTTTTTGCAGCGGGCCCTGGCTGGGTAGTTCAGTGGATAGAATGTCATCCCTGTTCACCAAGATTGTGGGAAAAGCAATCAATGAGTACATAAGTAAATGAAACAATAAGTTGATGCTTCTCTCTCTCTCGCTCTCTTTCTCTCTCTTAAATCACTATGGCTCAGTGGTAGAGCCTTCACTGGCATGTGGATGTCCTGGGTTTGATTCCCAGCCAGGGCACACAGGAGAAGCGCCCATCTAGTTCTCCATCCCCCTCTGCTTCCCCCTGCTTCTCTCTCTCTCTCTCTCTCTCTCTTTTCTCCTCCCCTCCTGCAGCCATGGCTCTACTGAGCAAGTTGGTCCCAGGTGCTGACGATGTCTCCATAGACCTCTGCCTCAGGTGCTACAAAAAATGGCTCCAGTTGCAGCAACGGAGCAAAGGCCCCAGTTGGGCAGAGCATTGCCCCCTAGTGGGTTTGCCAAGTGGATCCTGGTCAGGGTGCATGCAGGAGTCTGTCTCTCTGTCTCTGCCTCCCCTCCTCTCACTAAAAAAAAAAAAAAAGAAAGAGAGAAAAATAGAAGAGCTCTATAAGAACTGACTCCATTAGAAAAAGCAACATAAGGCTAATAAAGATACCAGAAGGAGAGAGAGAGAACAGAGAACTTACACAAATAAATAATTGATGAGAACTTTCCAAACCTATGGAAAGAGCTGGACCCTCAAACTGAAGAAGTTAACAGAACAGCTATATATCTCAGTGCAAAAATACCTACAAGACACATTATATTAAACCTGTCAAAAAAAAGTAATGACAGAATTCTCAAGGCAGCCAGGGGGAAAAAAAGACTAATTTACAAAGGAAACTCCATTAGATTATCAGATTTTTCAGCAGAAATCCCACAAGCCATTAGAAAGTAGAATAAAAAATTCAAAATATTGCAAGAGTGAAACTACTAGCCAAGAATAATATATTTAACAAAGCTATCCTTTAGTTATGAAGGAGAAATAAAGGCTTTCCCAGGCAAACAAAAGCTGAGGAAATTTACTACTGCATGACCACATGACATAAAATGCTGAAAGGAGCTCTTCTACCTTAAACAAAAAGACAAAAGTATACAGAACTTGAGAAAGATGACAGACAGAAGGAGGTAATTGCAACTGTTTCAGTATAAGTATTAGCCTGACCTATGGTGGTGGCAGTGGATACAACATCAGCCTGGAGCGCTGAGGTCACAGGTTTGAAACCCCGGGCTTGCCTGGTCAAGGCACATATAGGAGTTGATGCTTCCTGCTCCTTCTCCCCTCCTTCTCTCTCTCTTTCCCTCCCCCCTCTCTAAAATAAATAAAATAAAAAATCTTTATATAAAAAAAGAACTTTCTATCCCAAAACAACAGAATATACATTTTTCTTAAGTGCACATGGAAAACTCTCAAAGATAGACTATGTATTAGACCACAAATAGTTTCAGTAAATTTAAAAAGAAGAAAATCATGCCAAGCACATTTTCTGACCGAAACAGTATAAAACTAGAACTAAACTCCAAGAAGAAAGTTGGGAAAACCAAGAATATGTAAAGATTAAAAAACATGCTACTGAACAACTATAGAGTCAAAGAAAAGATCAAAAGGTACATAGAAACAAATAAAAATATAACATGCCAAAACATTGTGGATGCAGCAAAAGTGGTACTAAAAGATTACAGAATTACCAGGCATACCTCAATAAAAATCTCAAGCAGCCTAACATTAGTGCCTTAAAGAATTAGAAAAAAAACAAATGAAGACCAAAGTCAGTAGGATAAGAAAATAAAAATTAGAAAGAGCCTGACCTGTGGTGGTGCAGTGGATAAAGCGTCAACCTAGAAACACTGAGGTCGCTGGTTTGAAACCGTGGGTTTGCCTGGTCAAGGCACATATGGGAGCTGATGCTTCCTGCTCCTCCCCTTCTCTCTCTCTCTCTCTCTCTCTCTCTCTTTCTCTCTCCTCTCTGAAATAGATAAATAAAAATTAAAATAATAGAAAGAAAATAAATAAAATAGAGAACCAAAAGAAAACAAAAAAATTAATGAAGCAAAAAAGATGATTCTTTGTAAAGATAAATAAAATTGATAACTCTAGCTAGACTCACTAAGGAAACAAGAGAAAAAAACTCAAATAAATAAAATCAGAAATAAAAAGAAAGTTACAATGGACACCAAGAAATACAAAAAATGATACAAGAATACTATAAAAGGCAATAAACCACCAATATAGAAGAAATGGTCAAATTCTTAGAAATATATAAACTTCTTGCCCTGGTTGGGTAGCTCAGTTGGTTAGACTAGAGCATTGTCCTAATACACAAAGGTTGCCAGTTCGATCCCCAGTTAAGGCACATACAGATTGATGTTTCTGTCTCTCTCCCTTTCTCTCTCTCTGAAATCAATAAATAAAATATTTTTTTAAAAAAAGAAATATATAAACTTTCTATACCAAAACGTAAAGATTGCAAAACCTAAATAGACCCAAATATGTACTAGTAAGAAAATTGAAACAGTAATCAAAAATCTTTCCCAAAAGTAAAAGTCCGGGGATCAAATGGCTTCACTGGCTAATTATATGAAATAGTCAAAGAAAATTTAATACATATCTCTCTCAAACTCTTCCCAAAAATCGAAAAGAATCTTCCAAAAATCATTTTACGAGGTCAACATTACCCTGATACAAAAACCAGGCAACAACACACACACACAAAAAATTATAGGCCAATATTTCTGATAAACATAGATGTAAAAATCCTAAATAAAAAAAACTAGCAAATTGCCTGACCAGGCAGTGGCACAGTGGATAGAGTGTCGGACTGGAATGCTGAAGACCCAGGTTCGAGACCCCGAGGTCGCCAGCTTGAGCACGGGCCCATCTGGCTTGAGCAAATCTCACCAGCTTGGACCCAAGGTCTCTGGCTCCAGCAAGGGGTTGCTCGGTCTGCTGAAGGCCCGCGGTCAAGGCACATATGAGAAAGCAATCAATGAACAACTATGGTGTCGCAATGGCAACGAAAAACTAATGATTGATGCTTCTCATCTCTCTCCATTCCTGTTTGTCTGTCCCTATCTATCCCTCTCTCTGACTCTCTCTCTGTCCCTGTAAGAAAAAAAAAAACTAGCAAATCAAATACACAATACATTGAAAGAATATTACATCATCATGAAATGGGGTTCGTTCCAGGAACCCAAGGATGGTATACAAATCAATCAAGGTGATATACCACATTAACAAAATAAAATATAAAAAGCAGCCTGACCACCTGACCAGGCAGTGGTGCAGTGGATAGAACGTCAGATTGGTACGCAGAGGACCCAGGTTTGAAACCCGAGGTCATCGGCTTGAGCGCAGGGTCTCTGGCTTGAGCACAGGATTGTAGACATGACCCCATGGTCACTAGATTGAGCCCAAAGGTCGTTGGCTTGAAGCTCAAGGTTGGCTTGAGCAAGGAGTAACTTGCTCTGCTGTAACCTCCCCCCACTCCCCAGGTCAAGGCATGTATGAATGAGAACACAATCAATCAATGAACAACTAAAGTGCTGCAACGAAGAGTTGATGTTTCTCATCTCTCTCCCTTCCTGCCTATATGTTTCTATTTGTTCCTCTCTCTGACTCTCTCTTTGCCTCTGTCAAAAAAAAAAGTGCCATGGCTGGTTGGCTCAGTGGTAGAGCCTCGGCCTGGCGTGTGGAAGTCCCGGGTTCTATTCCCGGTCAGGGCACACAGGAGAAGCACCCATATGCTTCTCCACCCTTCCCTCTCTCCTTTCTCTCTATATCTCTCTTCCCTTCCTGCAGCCAAGGTTCCATTTGAGCAAAGCTGGCCCGGGCGCTGAGAACAGGTCCATGGCCTCCGCCTCAGGTGCTAGAATGGCTCCAGCAGCAACAGAGCAATGCCCCAGATGAGCAGAGCATCGCCCCCTGGAGGGAATGCCGGGTGGATCCCCATCGGGCACATGTGGGCGTCTGTCTGACTGCCTCCCTACTTATAACTTCGGAAAAATTAAAAAAAAAAAAAAAAGCAACCTGACATGTGATGGTGCAGTGGATAAAGCATCAGCCGGCAATGCTGAGGTCACCAGTTTGAAACCCCAGACACATACAAGAAGCAACTACTACGAACTGATGCTTTTCACTACCCTCTCCCCACTCTCTCTCTCTCTCTTTTTCCTTTAAATATATATATATATATATATATATATATATATATATATATATATATATACACACACACACACACACACACACACACACACACACATACAGTGTGTTCGTAAAGTCATGGTGCACTTTTGACCGGTCACAGGAAAGTAACAAAAGACGATAGAAATGTGAAATCTGCACCAAATAAAAGGAAAACCCTCCCAGTTTCTGTAGGATGATGTGGCAGCATGTGCGCACGCGCAGATGATGATGTAACACTGTGTATACAGCAAAGCAGCCCAGGCCATGCCAGTCAAGATGTAGACTGTACAGAGGAAAGTTCAGTGTGTTATGTGGCTCGCTAAATTTGAATCCGTGACCAAAGTGCAACGTGAATATCGGTGCGTTTATAACGAAGCGCCACCACATAGGAATAACATTACTCGGCGGGATAAGCAGTTGAAGGAAACCAGCAGTTTGGTGAAGAAACCCCATTCTGGTAGGCCATCAGTCAGTGACGAGTCTGTAGAGGCTACACGGGATAGCTACCTAAGGAGCCCTAAAAACTCTGTGCGTGCGTGTGCTCGACAATTACACCTAAGCAAGACTCCAGTTCATAAGGTGTTAAAGAAACGTCTCTGTTTTACAGGGTACAAATTGCGGCTGTTGCACGCTATCAAACCAGTGGATAGACCCACACAATGCGCATTTGCTACAGATATGCTTCATGAGATTGACAATGATGCAAGATTTCTGCAGAAGATTGTGTTTAGCTATGAGGCAACCTTCCATATCTGTGGACATGTTCATCGCCATAACGTCCGAATATGGGCTGCTGAACATCCTCATGCCTACGCTGAGTATGAACGTAACACCCCTAAAGTGAACGTGTGGTGTGGCCTGATGCATGATAAGGTGATAGGCCCATTTTTTTTCGTGGAGCAGTCTGTGCCGGCAAACACCTATCTTGACATGTTGGAATTGTATGCAGTGCCACAATTTCCAGAAGGTGTCATCTTTCAACAGGACGGCGCTCCTCCACACTACGCCACCATTGTTCGTGAGTTTCTGGATAGAACATTTCCCCGGCGGTGGATAGGCAGGGGTTCTGTCAAGCCATGGCCACCACGATCCCCGGATCTGACACCCTTAGACTTTTACTTTTGGGGCTATGTGAAGCAATATGTGTACACTGAACGTATCAACAACATTAATCACTTAAAACAGAGAATCACAGACGTTATTCACTTTTACACCAGACGTCCTTACCCGTGTGTGGCAAGAACTTCACTATCGTTTGGATGTGTGTAGGGCAACAAATGGAGCCCACATCGAACTGCACTGAATAGGTATGAAACTGGGAGAGTTTTCCTTTTATTTGATGAGATTTCACATTTCTATCGTCTTCTGTTGCTTTCCTGTGACCAGTCAAAAGTGCACCGTAACTTTACAGACACACAGTATATGGCATATGATCATACCAATAAAAACAGAGCAAGCACTTGAAAAGATACAAGATTTATTTATGTTTTTAAAACACTCAATAAAATAGGTATAAAGGAAAGTACGTGAACATAATAAAAGCCATATATGAAAAACTCTTGGCTAATATCATATTTAATGGTGAAAAACTGAAAGCTTCTCCACTAATATCAGGAACAAGACAAGGAGCCTACTCTCACCACTTTTGTTCAACATAGAACTAGAAGTCCTAGCCAGAGCAATCAGGCAAGGAAAAGATATAAAACTGGAGATACATATTGGGATTGAAGATGTAAAACTGTCACAATTTGCATTTGACATGATTCTATATATGTATACGAAATCCTAAAGAACCCATGAAAAGACTACTAGAAACAAAAAATAGGCCCTGGCTGGTTGCTCAGTGAATAGAGCATCAGCCCGGCATGTAGATGTCCAAGGTTTGATTCCAGGTCAGGAGAAGCAACTATCTGATTTTCTTCCCTCCCTCTCCCCCTTCTTTCCCTCTTCCTCTCCCATAGTCAGTGGCTCAATTGGTTCAAGTGCAGCCTCAGGTGCTGAGGATAGCTCGACTGATTTGAGCATCGGCTTCAGATGGTGGTTGCCAGGTGGGTCTTGGTTGGGGCATATGCGAAAGTCTACCTCACTATCTCCCCCACTCTCACCTAAAAAAATAAAGAAGAGGAAAGAAAAGAAAAGCAGAGGAAATAAAATAAAAGAATAAACAAATCCAATTAAGTTGCAGGATACAAAATTGATGTATAAAACTCCATTGCATTCCTATACACTAACAACAAAATATCAGAAAAGAAAAGAAAAAAAAGAACAATCCCATTGACAATTATAACAAACAGGGAAAAATACCTAGGAATAAACTTAACAAAGGGTGAGAAAGACCTGTATAGTGAAAACTACAAGAAATTGAAAACACTAAGAAATAGAAAGATATGGATTGAAAGAATTAACATTAAAATGACCATGTTACCTAAAGCAATATACACATTTAAAATCACCATAAAAATTTCAATGGCATTTTTCAAAGAAATAGATAAAAAGCATCAAATTTGTATGGAACCACAAAAGATAATAGCCAAAGCAATGCTGAGAAAACAGAACAAAGGAAGAAGTATCAAATGCCTGGATTTCAAACTGTCCTACAAAGCTACAGTAATCAAAACAGTATGTGCCTGACCTGTGGTGGCACAGTGGGTAAAGTGTCGACCTGGGAACACTGAGGTCGCCAGTTCAAAACCCTGAACTGGTCTGATCAAGGCACATATGGGAGTTGATGCTTCCAGCTCCTGCCCCCTTTCTCTCTTTCTCTATCTCTCTCTCTCACTCTGTGTCTCCTCTCTAAAATGAATAAATAAATAAATAATTTTTTTAAAAAAGATTACTTAAAAAAAATCCCAAAAAACAGTATGATACTAGCAGAAAACCAGACACAAAGACCAATGGAATGGAATTGAGAGCCAAGGGATAAACCCAGAATATATGGTCAACTGATTTTTGACGAAGAAGCCAAAAATATATAATAGAGAAAGAAAAGTCTCTTCAGTAAATGGTGTTGGGAAAACTGGACAGCCACATGCAAAAGAGTAAAACTTGACTACTATCTGACACCATACAAAAAAATTAACTCAAAATGGATTAAAAGCCTGACCAGGCAGAGGCACAGTGGATAGAGCGTCGGACTGGGATGCGGAGGACCCAGGTTCGAGACCCCAAGGTCGCCAGCTTGAGCGCGGGCCCATCTGGCTTGAGCAAAAGCTCGCCAGCATGGACCCAAGGTCACTGGCTCGATCAAGGGGTGGCTCGGTCTGCTGAAGGCCCACGGTCAAGGCACATATGAGAACGCAATCAATGAATAACTAAAGTGTCGCAACAAGAAACTGATGATTGATGCTTCTCATCTCTTTCCATTCCTGTTTGTCTTTCCCTATCTATCCCTCTCTCTGACTCTCTCTCTGTAGCTGTAAAAAAAAAAAAAAAAAAGGATTAAAAACTTGAATATAAGACCTGAAACAATGCAATACATAGAAGGAAACACAAGCACTAAACTTATGAACCTTGGTTTCAGAGGGGTCTATATGAACTTGACCCCAAAGGCTAAGAAGTAAGAGCAAAAATAAGTGAATGGGACTACATCAAACTTAGAAGCTTCTACGTAGCAAAAGAAACTGACAAAACAAAAAGGCAACCAACTCAATGTAAGAAGATATTTGCAAACAATACCTTTGATAAGAGGCTAATATCTAAAATATATAAAGAACTCATACAACTCAACAAGAAAATAACAAACAATATGATTGTTAAAATGGGCAGATAATTTGAATACTTTTCCAAGGAAGATAGACAAATGGCTAACAAGTATATTTTAAAAATGCTCAACTTTACTAGCTATAAAGGAAATACAAATCAAAACTACAATGAGATACTATCTCACACACTTCAGAATGGCTATTCTCAGTAAGACAAGAAATAACAGGCATTAGAGAGGTTGTGGAAAAAAGGAACCCTTAGACACTGCTGGTGGAGATGTAAACTGGTGCAGCCACTATGGAAAACAGCATGGCAGTTCCTTAAAAATTAAGAATAGAGCTTCCATATTACCCAGCAATCCCTCTCTGAGTATCTTAAAATTTTTTTGAAAACACTTATTTGTAAAGATATATGTATCCCTATGATCCTTGAAGTATTATTCAATATAACTAAGACATGGAAACAATCTAAGTATCTTTCAATATATAAATGAATAAAGAAGATGTGGTACATCTTCTTTATTATACAATGGAATACTACTCAGACATAAAAAAAGAAGAAATGTTGCCAATAGTGACACTATGAATGGATCTTGAAAGTATTATGCTAAGTGAAATAAGTCAGACAGAATAGGATAAGAATCCTATGATTTCACTCATATGTGGGATATAAAAAAACAACAAACAAATAAACTCATAGATACAGACAACAGAATGGTGATTACAGAGAGGAAGGGGAGTGGGAGTAGAATGAAGAGGGTTAAGGGGATCAAATAAAAGACTATGGAAGGTGACTAGACTTTGGGTATAATACACCTGTACACAATAGAATGTACAGGTGTATTATAAAGTTATATATATGAAAAAAAAGTTGTATATATGAAAGTCATATAATGTTATTAACCAGTCTGTTCAATAAAAGTATTTTTGAGAGAGAGACAAGAAGGGAGAGAGAGAGAGAGAGGGAGGGAGGGAGAAAGCGTGAGATGCATCAACTTCTAGTTGCTTCACTTTAGTTCTGCATTGATTGCTTCTCATAAGTGCCTTAACTGGGGATTGGGCTTCGGGCTCAAGCTGAATCAGCGATCCCTTGCTCAAACCTGCAATCTTGCTGTCCGTGGATAATCCCACACTCAAGCCAGCAAGCTCAAGGTTTCAAACCGTGACCTCAACATTCCAGGTCAATGCTCTATCCAATGCACCACCACCAATCAGCCTACTCCAGCAAATTTAATTTTAAAAAGATGCTGAGAAAAGAATAGTGAGCTTGAAAAGTTGCTTTTAATCTATTCTATAAAGGCAGAATCTTTTTTCTTAAATTGTTTTTTAATTTCTTTTTATTTTATTCATTTGTAGAGAGGAGACACAGAGTGAGAGAGAGAGAGAGAGAGAGAGAGAGAGAGAGAGAGAGAGAAAGGGGGGAGGAGCTGGAAGCATCAACTCCCATATGTGCCTTGACCAGACCAGTGCAGGGTTTTGAACTGACGACCTCAGTGTTCCCAGGTCGATGCTTTATCCACTGCGCCACCACAGGTCAGGCAAAGGGAGAATCTTTTAAAAAATTTCTCACACTATGGCTATACCAATGCTGATATAAAAATGATCAAGCATAAATTCACATCAGGAATCAGACTGATAAAAAAATCAGAAATGTTTTATCACAATTGAACCATATGTATATAATTTTTTATAATGGTCTATTATTGGTGGGGAAGGAGTATAAACAAGATTGGATTATGAAGTGATCTGAGAGCAATGAATGCAGAATTGTATTACAATAAATATTTTCTTCAATAGATTTGTGTTTAGAAATACATTTGACATAAATAAAGTGTTGCTGAAAATATGATGTTGGCCAGCTCTATTCTTTATGCAGCTCTAAACATAATTTTGATTGAGATAAATATAAAATAACTGTTTTCTTCTTCCACTTTGTTGAGATAAAATTGGCAAATAAAAACTGTATATATTTCAGGTGTAAAAATAATGCAGACAGTGAAGAAACAATAATTATCTTTATGGGTGCAAGAGCAAGACCTTTGACTTCTCAACACACACAAGAAAGCCAGAAAACAGTGTAATAATATCTTCAAAGCATTGAAAAAATAAGTAACCACCAATTTAGAATCCTATACCCAGGGAAAATATCCTTCGAGAATAAAAATGGCCTGACCAGGCGGTGGCACAGTAGATAGAGCATCAGACTGGGATACAAAAGACCCAGGTTCGAGACCCTGAGTACGTCAGCTTGAGTGCAGGCCCATCTGGCTTGAGCTAAAGCTTGCCAGCTTAGTTGCTGACTCCAGCAAGGGGTGGCTCGGTCTGCTGAAGGCCCGCGGTCAAGGCACATGTGAGAAAGCAATCAATGAACAACTATGGTGTCACAACGGCAATGAAAAACTAATGCTTGATGCTTCTCATCTCTCTCCATTCCTGTCTGTCTGTCCCTATCTATCCCTCTCTCTGGCTCTCTCTCTGTGCCTGTAAAAAAAAAAAAAAAGATTAAAAATGAAGAAATTTGTTTTGGCCAATCCACATAGGGCTTCTGATCATTAGGAGAAGGGGAACACATGCAGTGAGTCCCACGTTCAATTCAGATTTCAACCCCAATAAGGGAAACAAACCCAAACAAAAGTGACAGACTTGCTGGTTGGAATAAACTGAGAACCACATTCAGAGCTGAGCTGTTGAGGAGATTGGGATCCGGAAAGAGTACTGGAGATGTGGGAGCTGTGGAAACCTCAGGTCTATATGAAGATGTTCCCTGAGGCCTTGACTGACTCCTAAGCTGCACGTGAACACGGTGAGGCTAGGGGAGTCTCTGAAAGAACAGCGGCTCTCACTCCGGCCCCAGGTTTTGCAATGGGCAATCCACTCTTGAGGGGCAAGCGGTACCAAAAGCTGAGCTCACACTTCCTACCTTTCCTCGTTTTCCCTGGATCTTGGCTTCCTAAATTTTCAGGTTTGATAGCTCTCCAAAAGTTTTTAGCCTTTTTTTTCTATTTCTTCACTGTGGGAAAGTTGGTTCAAAGCAAACTTGTTCACCATTGCTAAAAGCAGAATTCATTTTTTCCTATAAAATACTTTGGAGAGAAAAAATTTTAGGCCTAGATAAATGAGCATGTCATGTTTATGGAATACAACACTCAATATTGTAGAGATCCAGTTCTTTCCAAAGTAATCGATGTGCAAATTCAGCCTGATGGAGAAAAATACACCCATACACCCAGTTGAGGATTGAGGGCATGAAACTTGGCAAGTTGGTTCTAAAATTTATAAGGAAATGCAAAGGACTGAAAATAGCCAAGACATCTTGTGAAGAATAAAAACAAGATAGGCACCTTGCTTCTCTGGGTATCAATACTTACTGTGAAGCTCCAGTAATTAAAACAGTGTGATGCTGGTACAATGATAGAGAAACAGATGACAGAAGAGAAAATAGACCCAGAAATGGATTTACACATATACAGATTTAATTGTGACAAAGGTGGCATGTGGAAAAATGAAACCTGATGCCCACTTCACACCTAACTTAAAAATCAATTCTAGGAAGACTGCAAATCTGTGAAAGGCAAAACAATAAAGCTTCTAGAAAATACCATAGGAGAATTATTTTTATGGCTTAACCATAGGAAGACTTTATAAACATAGTGCAAACCCCACAAATTACAAAGAGAAAAGATTTACAAACTTGATTACCATAAAATGAGTGATTTCTATTCGTCAAAAGACGTTGTGAGTCAAGCCACAGAGTAGAAGATATCTGCAATGTGTGTAATTGACAAGAAGTTCTGTGTCCAGTAGGGTCCTTGTGCTTCTCTGCACACCCGCTCGCCCCCATCTTACTCTGGCTGTTCCTGCTGCAGGATCTCATTTTAGCTACACCCTTCATTTGATGCCCCAAGCCTTCCTGGCTGCCCCAGGGTGGAACTCATATGGGAATCACTCACACCTTGGGATCTGGAGACAGGAGGGATTTAACATGCTGAGTGGGGAACCTTGATCATTGGGAGCACTGAGTTAGAGGATAAATGCTCTTCTCTTTCCAACCTCAGGTGAATAATTTTTTTTCAGGTGAATAATTTTGAGGTGCGTTTTAGAAGGTCTCAGTGAGATTGAGTCTGAGTTTCACACAACAGTGGTCAGACCAACTAGAGAAGGCACCTATGTTTTCCCCTCCTTTTGTGTCCACTGCTGTTCCAGAGGACCCTTTACCAAGTAAACTATCGGCCTGCAAGCCCCTACCTCTGGCTCTGCTTTCTAGGGGTAACCCAGGCTTAGACAGGCTTGTATCCAGAATCCCTACAGATTAGCAAGAAAACGATGTACAATCCAATAGAATAATGACAAGAGACTTAACAGGCACCTCACCGAAAAGTAAATCCAAATGGCCAATGAACATTGGAAAAGATGTTCAGTATTATTAATGATCAGGGAGATGCTAATAAACCTATTTCAAACATATCAAAATAGATAAAAAAGTTTTTTGCATATATTATTTATTGCCTTATAACAAATTACTCCAGAAGTTAGCAGCCTAAAACAAACATTTATCTCATAGTTTCTGAGTCAGGAATCTGCACTTCGCTGGGTGCCTCGACCCAAGGGTCTCTGCAAAGTTGTAATTAAGGTGTCAGCCAGGACTGCGGTCATCTCAAAATTCACCTTGGCAGCGGACCCAAGCTTACTCTGAGCTCCCAGGTCCACCCTGACTGTCGATCAGAGATGTCAGTCCTTCCCTGTGGCCCTCTCCATAGGTTAGCTCACAACATGACTTCCCTCACAGTAAACAAGTGAGAAAGCGCAAGACAGAAGCCACAGTCTTTTTGTCACCTCATCTTGCAAGTGGCATCCTGTTACATTCTGTCATATGTTATTCATTAGAAGCAAACACTGAGGGGTCGGGGCTGTCTCAGGGGACATTAGGGACCATCGGAGGGTTGCCACTACCACAAGGATGTGGAGTATCTCACATACTGAGGGTAGGAGTACAAATTAATACTACTACTTTGGAAAATAGTTTGGCATTTTCTAAGTTGAGGATATGTTTATCTTATGACCCAGCAACTCTATGTCGAGCTTTATACCAAAAGAAATATGGTGCACCAAGAGACATGTATAAAAATGTTACAGCAGCATTATTTTTTTAAAAATATTTTTAAAATTTATTTAGAGAGAGAAGAAAGGAGGAAGAGAGAGAAACACAGGAATACCAATCTGTTCCCGTGTGTGCCTTGACTGGGGATCAAATCAGCAACCTCTGCACTTCGGGATGATTTTCTAAACAACTGAGATATCTGGCCAGGGCTGGAGCAGCATTGTTTGTAACAGCTCCAAACGGAAATGCCCAGATATCTTTCCATAATAGAATGGATAAATAATTGTTTCTATAGAGGCTACTACACAACAACAAAAGGAGTGAAATATAGTTCCATGGATGAATAGCATAATTATAATGTCTAGTGAAAAAAAAAGCCAGATACAAAGGAATGCATTCCTTATTATTCCATGAACACACATTTCAGAAAACAAATAAAACTAAGCGACAGTATTTGGCGATGCCTGATTTAATAGTAAAACTATAAAGAGAAGGCAAGTAAGTGGTTCCCACACGTCAGGAGTGTGGTTATCCTTTGTGGGAAAGGGAGGGCATATCGAGTTCTTCGTAAGGGCAATGGCCAGGGCTTCCGGCATTCTGGAAATTTTCCAGGTGTTTGTCTTCTGACCATTTACTGAGCTGAACATTATTCTGTGTACCTTCTGTATGTATGTGACATATGCCATGAAGAGAGCTTTCACAAAGCTACACATAACCCACACCCTATTATCCAGCCACACACCAAAGCAGACTGCAGGCCTGACCTGTGGTAAGCCGTGGGTATATGCGAGCCAGCGTCCACTCTGGGGACTCCTTCAGGTGGGAAATCCTGTCTGCCTCACCTCACAGTGCCAAGCACTGGAAAGAAAGGAAGGCCGCAGGGCTGGGCCTCGCGGGAGCCCTGCTGTTGGGAGCAGGATTTGTCCTGGAGGGGGCCGAGGCCTCTCTTCCGGTGACAGGGTCCAATCTTCTCCCATGTCCATGGCAGAAGGTGAGTGTGGTGGGAGCTGGGCTGGCTGATAGGCTCTGGTCAGGAGTCAGGTGTAGGGAGCTCTCTTTGGAGCAGTCACTGGAGCTTGGCTCCAAGAGACAACCTCGCTACCCCATGTGACTTCAGTGAGAAGATGCGAAACCCTCTCTACCACCTCCACCCACCCCGAACTTCAATGGAAAGGTCAAGGGAATTTTCCTCCCCTTTAAATGATACGCCTCTTTCTTGGGCCCAGAAAGAATTATTTATCAGGTGTTCGCAGCACTCCGCTTGCCTTTACAGGGCCCAGCCGTGCTCTGAGGCACAACAGACAACTTTCCTCCTGAAAGCTCAGTTTATAGGCCAACTTCAAAGCCCAGGTCCTCCGAGCAGGGCACGGGGTTCCAGTTTGGGAATTGACATCAAAGGGGCGTGCACAGGTTGATCTGATGGCCGGTGGACAGCTGCAGGCTGCAGGGGGGACCTCAGAGCACTCGCCTGTCCTCGGCCCCTGGAGAGCTCAGGGAAGCAGCATGGCAGTGGCTCGGCCTTGAGAACCCCAACTTCAAAAGCCCGGGGCCATTGCTTTACTCGCTGCAGGCAACTATCTAAACTGGCAGGCAGATGGTGGCGGACAGGAGACCGGAGTAAGGGATAGCAGATGACTGCAAACCCATTTACCCTGCCAAGTCAGGTAGGGAAGATAGAGTTTAAATGTGGAAGGATCACCTGAAGCCCTGCTGTTCATAATCAGGTTCATCTAGGAGGGTAAACCAGCACAGTGCCTGTTGGTGAGTGCTCCCAGGCCAGGGACAGTGCTTAAGGATGGTCTCATTTAGTCCCCACAATCACCCATGGAAGGGAGGTGCTATTATTCCACTTTTCAAAGGAGGAAACTGAAGCTTACCGAGGCTTAGTTACTTGCCCAAGGCTCGTATTAATAAGGGTAGATTTTAATTCCACAATCCCTGCTCTTAGCTACTACTGAAGGAATGTAAAAATAGGAAGCATGATGCTCTCAGGGGGCTAAAGAAGCAACTTTCAACCTTTTTCATCCGTGGCACACATAAACTAAAATTACTAAAATTTATGCAGCATATAAAAAATATATATTTTGCTGTTCTGACAAAACAATAGGCATAATTTGAATTCATTCATTTTTTTATTTGACAATGTAAGGTTAAAGAGGTCAGCGCCCTTGAGTAAATAATCAGGTATTGGATGTTTTAAAAATTCTTGTGGCACATGGGTTGACAGTCGCTGGGCTAAAGTATAAAATACATAACAGCAAAGCAGAGATCAGCAAAGTGATCTGAAGGAGAGAGAAGGATCCCTGGCCAACGGCCTTGACCTCTTTCATTCATTCAACAAATTATTTTTTAGCACCTTTTCTGGCATGCCTTGTTCTGGGCACTAGAGATAATATAATGAACGAAACAATGTTTTTGTTCTCATGAAGCTTATGTTCTTGTGAGGGAGATGGGCAATAAACAAGTAAACAAATAAAGAATAAGAGTATAGTAAGTATTGCCTGATGATAGGATAAATGCAGGTAAATAACTAGAATGTATCCTTTTCCCAGTGCTTCCTATATGGCCTGAAACCATGCTTAGGGTTTTTTCCATGTAATAACTCATTTGGTCTCATAACAACTCTATTGAGCCAGTTGCTAATATAAGTTCTCCTTTTACAGGTAAGAGCATTGGGGACTGAAGAGGTAACTTAACTTTCCTAAGATCAGAGGGCTGGCAAAACAGTGTGACCAGGATTAGATTCCAGGCAGCCTGTTTCCAGAGCCTGTGCTTGTCACCTCTGCCTCCTGCCTGCCCCTTTCCATGATGCCAGCCACAGTCACATGCACAGGGGGCACCTGAGGGGCAGTGCCATCTTATTCTGACCTGAGAGAGGAAGCCCTGGTCCAGACGTGGGCACCAGGTCTATAGGCTGAGGCATCCCACGGTGGTGACAGGACGTCAGGCTGGTGCTGATCAATGACACCAGGACTGTCCAAGATTGCCTTGGTCTCAAGACTGGCAGGCAACTTTCCAAGGAAGACTTGATCCCTTCTAAGGAAGATGCTTCAACCTTACCTGCATTTAACATGATCAGTGAACACTAGTATCCTGACAATTAGATTTTCACCCAATTTTCTCCATCTGTCTCCTGAGCTGAGTCGATGTGATCACAGCAAAAGACACAGCCCCACTCTTGGCACTGAAAGATCTGGTTTCTGAGCCCCAAAGGCTGGGAACCAATGACTGGTCAAATGTGCCAAAGTAAGGCCTCTCCATGGGATCCCAGGCGATGCTCACTGTTAAATCAAAGCCATGTGGCAGCTTCCACTCACCAAGCACCTACTGCTCACCAGGCACCGTATTAGGCTGAGGGGTTCCATGGGTCTCTCTCTTCAGGCTCTCTGTGGGTTCATCATTCTCAGCTGAGACAATTCTATCTCATGTGACCTGGAATGCAGGCCCACAAGACAGCTTCTCTTTCCAAGGTAACAGCAGCCAATATGGTGGTTAAAAGCTCTCTGGAGCCCAATATAAACTCAAACTTCAACTCAGTCGCTTACTAGTCATGGAGCCATTATTTGCTCATGTAATCCGGGAATAATAATACCTACAGCCTAGTTATGCAACAGTAGAAAAAAAAAGCCTAAAATCCCAGGGGATGAATACATTCAAGTTTCAAAGTTTATTTTTCACTCATGCAAAGTGAACTGTAGGCCTCAGGGCTCTGCTGAGTGGTCCCCTTCCAAGTGGTGAGTTAGGACCAGTTGGTTTGCATCTTGTGATGACACTGTCTAGAATATGTGTCTCCCAGGTGGCCACTGCCGGGGAAGAGAAAGCTACAGGGAACGCGCCGGGTCGTCAGTGCTCTAGTGCGGCTGCAGGAGAATGAGGAAGGGGTCTCGCGGCAAATAGTCTCCCAAGAAGGGAGACTGTCCATTCCTCCCTGTCACGTATGTGCATGCCACCGCCCATCAAGAGGTCGAGTCCGTGCCCTCCCCTTTAATATGGCTGACCAGCTCGGGTAAAAATGTCCAATTACCCTGAAACCTTCATGCTATAAGAAAGACCAAGCAGCCGTATGGGGGCTGTGTGAAAAGATGAAAATGTCTAGGCAGCTCCCAGCTCACCCAGCCATAGCAGCCGGGGTGCCAGACACAGGAGTGAGGAAACCACTTTGGACACCCCAGCCCCCCATCAGCACATGGAACAGAAGACCCACACAGCTGAGCCCAGCCAGACTGCAGAATCGTGAGAAATAAGTTGTTTTGAGCCATTTTACTACACAGCAATAGAAAGAGGGTGCTGTGTCCCTGAGGGAGGTGGGAAGGGGAGACAGAATGTTTCTGAGCCCCAGGAGACAGGACCCAAACAGAAGCTTAAAAAGGTGGTTCTTCCCAGGGCTCTGAGTGAACAAGAGCATGCAGAGCCCTGCTTTGGGGCCCATAAGACACAAAACTAGGGAGAAAAATTTCTTCCATGTGAGCAGACTGCAGCCTAAGAGAACTCTGCTGAGATAAGAGTTAGCACTTCAAAGTTGAGCAGCCAGGAGAGAGGGCTGCAAGCCAGGCAAGGACAGTTCTCTAAGAGCACAGGGGCAGTGGCTCCACGGCAAAAAGACATCAAGAGGCTGCAAGTGGAATAACTCCAACTTGACACGACTATTGTGAACTCCTGTAATAATATATGCCAGGGAACTCCCAGAAATGACCTCTGGGGAGAGGGCTAGCATTGTGAGAAGGGGGCAGATGCCATGAAACCTGAGTTGTCATTGTCCTTGGGACCTCATGTGTGCCCACCTGGCTAGCATGGTCCCAGGAACACAGATAGAGCCAGAGGGCCTGAAAGTGAGAGCCAAAAATGGCTCAATTAAGAAGATACGTGAAACACCACTGGGGGTGTCCAGAGTAGGTGTGAGGAATGTGAGGGTAGCTGAAGGGGGAGAAAAGATATCCGGAGAACTCCTGCTTATTACTGCGACCTGGCCCTGTGTTGACCTCCCCCAGCCAGCCTTCTAGGCTGGAGCTCTGGCAAGAACACAGAGGACTTTATAGAGATAACAAGGCCCTGCGTTTTCTCAGCACAAGACTCAATTTTCCAGTTCCTCCTAGGGACGATTCGGCCACTGAACCCAGATTCTGGATCTGAAAAGGAGGTGGATTCCAGGTGCAAGAGGCAAACGGAGTCTCAGACCAACAATGAGCCAGGAACTCAAAGTGGGCTGCATGCCTTCAGTGGGCCAGGAAAATGAGACTTTGTGAATAATTCCAGGGCCCCAGGCCAGGATGGTGAGGGACCACTGCTACAGACCACACAACTAGTGAAACGTCCCAAGATGTCAAATCAGTTAAGAATCAGAATGTGGCTCAGGACTCGGTGGGAAAGCATCTGTGACTGATTAGTGATGTCAACCCAGGGGCTGAGGACAGTGGCAGCTTCCTGTCTGACTCCATGACCGCAGCCAGGGGACTGTGCCTTTCATCCTTTCTCGCTTCTAAAGCACAGCCTAAGAGAAAGCGGGCCACCGAGAAGTAAAGAGCCCATTACACAGGAGGACAAAACCCTGTCCACCAGACGGAGCCCCCAGCCAGTGCTTCCCAACTTTCCACGTAAAAGCCTTCAAGAAACTCAACTGCGAAGCCTCTTCCCTGTCCTTTCAGCTGTCCCCAGTGAGCTCAGAGAGGTCCTTTCTAGAGTCTGTGTGCTATTCCACAGCACGGGGCTCAGCCTCCATTCCAAAGCACAGCCCTTTGGAGGTGGTCCTCACCCTCCAACCACACAAGCCACCCCCTCTGCCAGGCACGCAAGTCCACCCCCACACTCCAGCCTCATCTGCATGTAACATCCCTTGTTGGGCTGTAGCAGAGAATACTCAACACACTCATATTAAAAATGCCCTTTAAAATTCAAAAGCTTTGAACTAAAGAAATACCTCGAGAAGTTTTCATGGAAAGTTCAGCTCTGCAGGTTCAATTCACTACACTTAGATGCACCTTTTCAAATAATAGGAAAAAAAATGTAACAGGGTCAGACCCAATCAATATGCTTGTTCAAACAGAATTGCGGGGACTCTGATGTGCGCACATTTTGTACTCTGCCTTTGTACCCCGCCACTCACTCTGAAGAAAGGTTTCTTTGCTCGGAGAGCAATGAAAGTGGTTGCCTTTGGAGTGCAGGCGGCCGAGCAATGGCATGTTTACTCAGTTGGGAGGGGCTGTCATTCTTCACACACACCCACCCACCCCAGCTTCATCTCTTTGTTCTTTTCATAACGACGCAAAACCCACATGGGCAGTCCCTCACGAGTCTCAGTATCTGATGCTGAAACCGAAGTGGAGAGCTCCCAGCATTTGCCTGCCACGTCTCAGAAATGAGATTTGTAGATTTAAATAAAAAATTATTAGTTTTTATTTTTAATTTTTTATTGATTGATTGATTTTAAAGAGGAAGAAAGGGAGAGAAACCCCGATTTGTTGTTCCACTTAATTAGGCTCTCACTGGTTGATTCTTGTGCGTGCCCTGACTGGGGACAGAGCCCGCAACCTTGGCGTATCAGGAAGATGCTCTGACTGACCGAGCTACCCGCGCCAGGGCTCATCTGTAGTTTGACAGATAATTTGCTGCTTCTTTCCCTCTCTTGGCATAAACAAAAAGGGACTTGCCATGGAGTACTGTACCACGGTTGGGGGAAAAGTCCAAAGCCTGAAACGGGCTCTTACCTAGCTGAGTCAGGGTCCATGTGCACTGGGCCCTCCACGCCTTCCACCCCCAAGCTGGCAGGGTGTGGGCGGACAGAGGCTTCCCTGGCCTTGGGCTGCAACCCGCAATATTCAGGAAAATTCTGGAGAACCCAGCTTAACTGAAGAGGGCCAAGGTGGGGAAGGAGCTAGGGGCAGTTTTCACCCCACAACCAGACACAAAGTCAGGCAGGAAAGTTAATGATGGGGAGATTTATTTTCAGCCTCCCCATCAGTCTGGCCACATCTGTCTCCTGTGCACACATCTCAAATGCAATCATTTAAACAAAGCCCTGGATGTGCTGAGAATCGGGGCAGTCCAGCAGGCTCCACTGGGCATTAGGAAAATACTTTACTTCTTAGCCCCCATACTTCCTACTAGGTAGATCCTAAAATGTTCTTGTTAGTTCTCAGCCTGGGCTGGGGTTCAAGTGAAAACTCAGGGGTGGATATCAACAACAGATGCAGGAGAAGCATGCTCATGTCCCCTTCGTCAACTGCAGTTCCATCACTTAAAACTCTGCTCAGGCGCTGTGGTCCCCTCTGAAGAAGCAAAGCTGGCCACATGACTTCCCCAGAGATGTCCCCAGCAGAAGGGCCATGGTCAGCCACCGCTTTCACAGATGGCCCCGTCTCACCTCGGGTCACAAGTCCTCCCAAGAAGGTTACGAAGCGGGCTGTGCCACGTTGTCTGTTTATACGTGATGCACCTAAAGCGCGTCTTTTCCAAGCTGCATGTGCTTTTCATGGAGTCTGAGTTGGGGACCTGCCATGCTCTCCGTAGACTGAAATTTGGGCCATGCTTCTCATAGACCAGGCTGCGCCTCCCTCCGAAACCAATAAGAAAACCACTGACATGTTTTCACTGAGAAAAGATCGGTGGACAGCCACCCTGTGTGTGGAGGCGGGTTTTGTGTCCTGCAGGAATCTCCTTCCCCCGAGCCCCACTCCGCTCTTATGGAACCTGTGTCCAAGAAGCGCTTAAATCAGGAGAGTATATTTTATTTTAAAATTAAAAAAGAGATCAGGACCTAAAAGGGCGGCCATGTCCCCTGTCCACAATGCGTCGGAATCTGTTTTCCCCACTTTACATAGTTGGAAAGTCCCTCTAAACCTCGGGTGCACTTCTTGGCAAGAGAAAATCTGCCAGAACAACAAACTTGGAAATATACACGTCCCTAAACGCAGCTGGCCTCTCGCCTTCTGTTTTAAGCATACATCACAAGTCAAAGTGAATTAAATACAAATCCAGTTTGTAACGGCCCATGGCTAACCCACCTCATCGGGCTGAGCCAGTGGCGTGTGGGTTGGAAGGTGCCTGTGGAGCCCCTCCTGCCATCTTGAATTGCAGTCTGCCTGCCAAACCAGCCCCATGTGGCGTCCACGGCCTGGTGGCTCCTCCATAGGGGTGGGGGTGGGGGCCACCCTGAGCAGCTGCTGAGGCCCAGGAGCACAGGCCTCCTTTCCTCAAGCCTCTGAAGTCAATCAAGCGGCAAGGATCTGTCATTGGGAGAAACTGTTCATAGGTGAGCACAAGCAGGATCAAGAGCCGACAGTGGGAATTTTCCAAAGAAATGAGAAAAAAACAACTAAGGCCACTCGTGAGAATACAGCCAGCAAGAAGCCGGAAGTGTATCAGGTTAATATTTTAATCTGTACATCACATTTTTTGCAAACCATTACATATTTATTTAAATTAACTTTTTCTTGCAAAATATTCATTTCCATTTTTTTTCCCAACAAAATCTTATAAAGGCAAAAATAAAATCTTATTTTGGCAAATGTCATGAAGTTGATACTGGCAGCATATGGAGTTAGTTAAAAATAGATGGCAACTTCTAAATATATTCAAGATTTCTTTTTTTCTGACCATAGTCAAAGATAAATTTTCATTTAAAGTGTGGCTCCACCCAATGGAGTTTTGTTTTCCTTTAAACATCATTTTCTGTATGCAGAATGTCATGAGCTCATGACTTAAATAAAGGGCCACAAACACTGCACGTGGCTTGGCAGCCCACTCCTCATCTTGGACTGGAAGTCCAGTCAAAGTCCTGTCATTGTGGCCCTGCTGGCTGCCAGCCACCAGGGCTGGTGGGGCACATGGCCAGTCCTCTCACCACCAGACCAAGTTCTGGGAACGCCGACTCCTGTTCTCCAGGGCAGGCAGCAGCACTGGTCCCGGGATTCCCGTCACAGCCTAGCGTGGAGCCAAGCGGTTTTAGGTAGATGCCACCCAGTGTGGAGTTTATTGCTTATGACACAATTAAAGGTACTTCCTCTCACCTTTCCTGTATCGCAAAGTGAATTTGTTTCTAAATAAAGCAAATTGCTTTTTCCTTTCCAAGAAGAGCCCTTTGCTGAGAGAACCTCTCGGGCGGGTTAGGAGCCAAAGCTCTTAAACACGCTGTTGTCCCGAAACCAAACCCAAAGGCCAAGGCACAGACGTGGCTCCACGTGCCATCCTGGTGGAGTTTCACACTCCACAGCTGGTCATCAGGCCTGGTCAGTAACAGCTAATCTCTGCGGACAGAGGACCCCGCCTCCCCAGATAGCACACTGACGACCTTAAGCGCTGGAATCCACTGAAAGCACATTCTCGAATCCAACCTTCACCTAAATTCACCAGATGTTGGACTTGCCTCTGCTTGCCCTGTCTTCCCCCCCCACACACACACCTACCACCCAACAGCACCTGAATGTGATGTGGGACCCCCCCAATCCTGCACCCTCAACTTTCAGCCACTCAGCCCTTGAGGTGAACATTATAAAATATATCCTGATTCTAAAATACAGTATTTTACAGTGTGTATCAAAAGTGCGTTTGTCTTATGTAAAAAGGAGTGTGAGCTAACAGCAGACATGAGGAGGACCTGGCCCTGTGGTGGACGCCACAGTGGGAGGGGCTGCCACCTCCAGCCAGAACCCCTGCTCAGCTGGAAGGGGTTTCCTTGGGGCAGGAATCCAGTCTTCTCTCGGAGAAAGTTGATTCCACCGGACCCCTGGCTCCAGACCAGACCACCTCTGTGCGTTGAGTCACGGCTCAGTCACTGCCTGGGCTGGCAAAAAGCACAGGAGACAGTGAGAAATGGGCAGGCTCCTGCCCATGTCTGGGGAGCAGGCAATGGGCATATCTGCGTATACATGTGACGTGGAATGGCAGGCTGACAGAGCAGAAGAGCACAAGGCGGGGGCAGCGGCTGCTGGGGGACCCTCGGTTTCTAGGACTCACAGGTGCTTGGCCCCCCTCCCCCTTCCAGGAAGTTCACCAGGCACAGGCTATCCCCTAAATTGGGTCCCTGCTCTGACAGAGTGCAAGGCCTGAGCAGAAAACTCTGGGGTCCAGTTCTGGCCGTGCCCTTCCTCCTCTGAGTGACTTGGGGTAACTTTCAGCGTCCGTGGGCCGTGTTTAGTTATCTAAAACCAGGGTGATCACACCCGGCTCCTGATGGGGCTTCCGTGAGGGGAACAGGACATGTGGCTGTGCTCTGACAAGAGCATCCAACGCCTGTTTTACAGCCACGGGGGCACCAAAAGCTGGGAAGGGAGTCTCTCCCCTGCCTCTGTGGCCTGGACAGTGGCACCACACTTAGATCCCGGCAGGTCCCTGCAGCCTTTACAAAGGACCCAGTTGGAGCATCTCCATGTGGTTCTTCCTCCGTCCTGAGGGCTGGGCCCAAGCAGGCTGACCTCTTCCTCCCACCCTCAGGCTGGGGGACACCTGCCAAACCCCATATTCTCCCCGCCACGCACACCCGCTCCATCCCTCAAGTCACACCCTTCTCCAAACACCTGGAGCACCCGGTGGTAGCCTGGGTAAGCCCGCGGCTGCTGAAGGAGAGCCAAGGCTCTGAACTTGCACTGAAGGGGTTTGGGCCCTGGCTCTGATACCCACAGCAGCAGCTCCTTGAGAAGTCCCTCAGGCTCTGAGCTTCCACTCCTCATCTGTCCAGTGGGGGAGAGCATCTTCATAGGGCTGTAGTGTTGCTCGATGGAGATGCTCAGCACCGTGCCTGGAGCATCATAGGTGCTCAGCTACATTAACTATATGTACACATCCAGGGAGGAAAGGGGGACCCCTGACAAAATCAGAGTTAGCGAATACTCGGGAAAGGCCTGCTGAGACCTATGACCCTTTCCTGTCCAGGTGAGGCGACTGGGCTCAGAAGCAACTCACCACAAGACTGGACCAGATGCCAGGCCTTCTGACTCCTGGCTTAGGGATTCTTCCCTAACCTGCCGCTGCCTCTCATCACTAAAATGCTCACCGGGGAGGACTCGGAAGGGCTGGTGCAGGAACCTTCTGAATGGCCCAGGGCCAACTTCACACTGCCCTGGGCAGCCTCCCTTTTCTCCAGTCTAGGTGCTCAAGTGACTAAAAGCAGTCCTAGGCTTTGCTCAGACCCCAATTCTGTGTGGCCTAGAGCGAGCCCTCATCCCCTCACTGGGCCCCTGTTTCTTTGTCTGTAAACTGGATTTCCCCCCAGTCTTCTAGTTCTTTAGTTTCTTTCTCCAAAGCCCAGAGTGGCCAAGATCTAACTTTTCCCTCCCAAGTCCCACCCCCTCTTGCTGGCTTGCACGGTCCCCTGGGCACTCTCCAGGCTGTGGGAAGGAGAGCAGGATGGGGAGGGGTATGGTTTAGCTCTTGAGATTTCTGAGAAGGGGGGGGCTTGAATCTTACAGTGTCTATTGTGTTGGAGCCACTGAGGATAGAGTTCCCAGAAAACATCAGTCCCCCACCTGTCCACCCATTCAGGGCGGTCTCCCCAGCGGCCGCATTGCCAAAGGAAGGAAGGAAGCATCAGCAGGCACGGCAACCGGCTCGCAGCAGGTGGGGTGGGGGCATGCTCAGCACTAGATGAGGGGCACCCGGGCAGAGGCTCTTACTTGGAAGGTGTTAGACAAAGGTGTAGTGGAGTCCGTTGCTTAAGGGGGGGTAAGGTGGCACCGTCCTGGAGGACAGGGGGGCTTTAGTCGGGAGGAGGGCCAGCTGCTGCGCTAGACGGGCACACAGGAATTAAGCGGCGTGTTAGGCCCTCCCTGGCTCCCACGGCACCAGACGCCCCACTTAAAAGGGCTGGGGTGGTGCCAGCCCCACTGCGCACCATCAATGGTCTGGGCTTCGGGAAGGGGGAACGTCCATGGGGCCTGGGCTGGGACTGACCTGCAGATCCCAGGTATGTCTCTGAGACGGGGGGAGGGAACAAGAGGGAGGGAAGGCTGAGGCCAGGCGGCCATTCAGCGGGGAGGTGAGAGAGGCCCTAGTGACCAGGCGTCAGGTTCGGGCCCTCTGGTGGTAAGACAGCTGAGGGCGGTAGACCCACAAAGCAAGCACAGGCCGGAGAGGAGGGCACTTATGGGTGGCAAGTATCCGTGCTGGAACCCTCAACATGGGGAGGAGCTCAAAATTGCTGAGGTGGGTCACAGGGCGCCCTCAGGAGCACTAGGGGAAGCGGTCTGTGTGAGCCATCGACCATCTCTCCTCCCCTTCGCAGGAAGCCGCACTGACCACCTCTCAACCCACTCAGTATGTCTCCAAACGGAGTCTGGATGACAGGGACTTCAGGTATTGGGCAGGATTGGGGCTGGGGGACAGAGAACAGGCTTCCCCTGAGATCTCAGTCCCTCCCCTGGCCCTGGGCCTCTCCCATGGCTTCTCAAGGCATCATTACAGCTCTGCTCCCCAGGACCAGTCACCTCAGGGCCTTGCAGGCAGGCCCCACCCTTGATCACTTCTAGACCCTCGGCCAGGACTGGAGGGCTGGTGGGGACTGCAACACCACTTCAGGCTCTATGACCACCTCCTGTCCAGAAGGCCCAGGGCACACCTGCCATGGGCCCCCAGTGGCCACACAGTGGCCTCTGCACGTGCGGAGAACAGCACTAGGTGCACGTGAGGGCACACACAAGGAGGGGAAAGCTGGGCAGTCTCTTTCCTGGCTGAGAGAGAACGCTTTTTACACATGTGCACACCTGCCAGCAAAGGCACACAACACCCCCCCTCCCAATCCCATGGTGTTATAAATTTTTTCCCCCTCTAACCAGCAAAGTCCCACTTCCCAAGTCCTGCTTTCTGGCACAGGTCACTCTAAGGTGAATACTGGCTTTGATTAGGGACAAAAGCAGAGATCTTAGGGAAAGCTAGAGGGTCCCCTTCCGCCTTACTCCACTAAAAAATCTAAGCACCAAGAGCTTTCCTGCTTCTTCATGCGGCCAGAAACCTTAGCCTTGGCCCCTTGGCCCAGGGGCCTGAAAAGCCTACTCTTAATCCACAGCCTCCGGGAAAGCTGAAGAGCAGCAGGTAAGCAGGTTCTCCCACAGGTAAGAACGCGCTGGGGACTCCCTCTCCTGGGCTTCCGTCCTCCGATGCCCCTGAACTCCAGTTCTCCCACTGCCCAGACGGTTCCATGTTAGAAGAAGGCACCACTAGCTCTCAACTACCCAGCCTGACACCTCCCTGACAACCTTGGCTGGGCCCCAAACCCCGAGGGGCAGTGAGCAGGACTGGGCACACGCGGCCTCACCTGCCACCTGCTTGCTGCGCTGGGAGGCTTCAGAGGCCAGGGCATAGGAGATGTTGATGATGCGCTCCTGCTCCTGAAGCTGCGAGTCCAGGTCGGCCACACTGTTCCGGTCCTGGCCCGAGGTTGGCTGCAGGTTGCACATGCTGCAGGAGGTCCAGGAAGCAGGAGGTGAGAAAGCCCTCACCTCTCCCACCACCCGCTTCAGGAGAGCGGGTCTCCTGGCCTGGGGATCTCGGCCTTTCAGGGAGCACTGATATACAAGGTACACTCTCTCTCTAGACAGGTGTGTGTGTGTGCTTCTTCCTAAGTAGCTCTTCCCCAAATCAGAGCTCTGTTCTTCCTCGGGGAAATCACAGCACGCAGAGCTCCAGCCCTGGGCTCCTGTTAAATCCAGATGTGAACCAGCCAGCTGAGCCCTGGAAGGGAGACCCTCAAACACCAGGTTTATATTTCAGAAGCTATGGAAGCTGGGGGGGGGGCAGGGAAGCCACTTCTTAGGGTCCTGTTCTAGCCTCCATGGAAGAAGGAAAGGCCACTAGCACCTTAGGACAAGGCTGGGGCCCCTGGCTGCAAGTCTGTGTGATGGAACACGACGCTAATGCTGGGGACCCAACTGTGTCCACTTCTCCACCATGCTCTGCTCTACTCCCCACACTTGCCAGGGTCACGGACACAGGGCAGGCCTTCCATGTTTCAGGACTTCCCAGATGACCCAGGCAAGCTTCCTCAGTGATCTGCTGGCGGCGTGCTGCCCTTTCCAATGACGAGGAAGCTGGCGGAACACTCACCCTAGCCAGCCTGGCCCAGGGCCCACTCAACTGACACTGTGGGATTGGGCCAAGCGGGCCATCAGTACTTGGGCAGTGGGAGGGCTGACCTGGACCGGGTGAGGATGTTGCGAATCTTCTCGGCTTTGCGATATCGTGCCTGTAGCTCCTCCAGGCTGGGCGGCTCTTCAGGGTCCAACTCCACGTAACGCTCAGGGATGGAGACCTTCTCTGGTTTGGACAGCTGAGGAGAGGGCCAGGAGACCGTGGGGGCTTAGGGGAGGCTCAGATATTTGGGTTCAGGGCCTGCTCCCACATCCTGTCCCCACCACAAAGCAGCACAGATCATAATGGCAACCCACTGTGGAGTCAGGATCAAAAAAACAGGTACGATTCCAAAAACCATGTTCTTTCCACTACACCGAACAGTCTCCTACAGTGAGAGGAGGGAAGGGGGAGGCGAAGCAGCTCGGCCAGAAGCCCTCAGGATAAAAATGATCGTTCTTACTGCCCCCTCAGTGGGATCGGGCCCAGCCGGCCTCTCCAGCCACACTGACCCACTGGGGGAGGGAGGGGCTGCCCGTGCTCTCCTTTGTCTGGGGTGCTCTTCCTCTCCTCCACTGGCTCTGCCTCATCATTCTAACCCCATCTCAAGGAGGCTCCCTGATCCTGCCTCTCCCTGTTGTCTGTTTCCCCACCGTCTGCGCAAGGACCTGGCACTTAGCAACCCCTCAGCAATTACTCCTTGGACGGGCGGTGGGTGGGTGGGTGGTGGATGACTGGGTGAGTAGGTGTGTGGATGAAGGGATGACTGGGTGGTGATGGTGTTTTCTGTCCCTACAAAAGCGCCTCTGATCTAGACAGGAGGCAGCCATGCTTATCTATTTCTTTCTAAAGGAAAATGGCCCCAACTCCTGCCCACCAGTCTCTTCCACGAACCCGGCAGCAACCTCAGCTTGGAGAACCTTGCATGCACTAAGACCACTCAAGGCAAGGTCTGTACACCCCAGGGACTGTCTTCCTCCTTGAGCTGCAACAGCATATTAAAATGAGGTTGGTCAAAGCTTCTGAAAACAAGCTAAATCCAACCCCAGGGCAAATTTGGACTTGGATTTAAACCCACGCAGCCCTTTCATTTTGGTGAAAGGTGGCAAGAAATAAGCCCTTTTCTGTCGTTTCCAATGAGGGCAGATCCAGAGGAAGGAAGTAGATTACATTGTAGCAGGAGGGATTTAGGTTAGAGATAAGGGTTTCCCCGGCTGGCAGGCCTGCGAGGACACTGCAGAGTGCACGCTCATTGCCAGGGCAGCGTGCAGAAGCTCCTTTTGTGAGCCTGAGAAAGCAGAGGCCTTTGACTGTTTCAGAGGTGCCAAAGACACAAGCTCTGAGGGCAGGGAACTCAGTAACCCCTGGAGTCCCAGTCCACCCTAGAAACTCCTCCTCCAGGGGCGTCAATTTGCCCCCCCCCCACCTGCTAACTATTCTTCATATGGTGAGAGCATTTCCTCTCCTGAAGCTTCAAGGCTAGCTAGTCCTCAGTCAAATGTTTTTGAGATATCTGTGGGCCACTGTGTTTCCTTCAACAGAGCCATTATTCAGCAAATATTAACAGCACCCACTATGTATTTGTCGGCCCAGTGTTAAGAGAACAAAAGTAAACCAAACAGCTATTAGGCTCTGCTTTACGGAGTTTACAAATGACACATTAGAGGCCACAGGAGACCACCCTATGTCTTGAAGACTCTGTCTGTCACCCTCTGATTTCCTTTCTCTCCTGGGTATAACATTCCTGATCTGTAGAGATGCCGGGGTTACTTGCTTCCCTAGGCCTGCTGGTCATGATGCATTTGAGCCACCAGAGGGCACCAGAAGAACTTAGACTAGAACTATGCAGGTCTAGCCTATGCAGTGACTGGAAATTTCACCTATGCTTTTCAAAACTGCCCATTTTCCCCAAGTCTGATTGCCCTAAATTGGCCGGCGAGGCCAGTTGCAAGGACAATCCCAGGTTTTGCATTTTTTTAACAATAACTACCTCATCACATGCCTGCTACATGCCAGACCCTGTGCTCATGGCCTTCTGATTATTGCTAATCCTCTGGGCAACATGAGGAGTCAAGTAATCCTCATCACAACCCATTTACCATTGAGGAAACTCAGGCACAGAGAAGTTAAATGACTTGCCCCAAATTAGAGATAGATTTGAACCTGCATCAAAACACTGGGCTCCTTTTATTGCCTCAAGCTGCTATCCATTCTATCTCCTGGGCCACACAGAAGCCAAGTCTTGTCCCCACTGAGGACAGCCCCCCCATCCCCGTGCCACTGGGACGGTGGGTCAGGCCGGGAGCCTGAAGGCCAGGCCGCCTGGGGGAGCATGAAGGGAGCCCCTGCCCTCACCTCTCTGCTGATGTCCAAGTCATAGTCTTGCGGTTCCAGGTCCAGCTCAGTGACTGGCATGGCCTGTACTTTCAACCAGCCATTCTCCTCCTCCTTTCTTTCCCCTTGCATGGCGCGGTCCAGCAACTGCAGGTCAAAGTCCTGCTCGCGCTTCCACTGGCAACAGAATGAGAAGGTTAAATGCAGTCACTTCCTGACTGTCGCCATAGGAGCCATGCTGGTCCCCTTTGAAATGGCCTTGCAGGCCCTGGGGTCCTTGGGGAAATGGGCCCGTGACTCATCAGGGAAGAGCTGTGTGATCATGGACCTCAACCTCCTTGTCTCTAAAATAAGGCAGCAGTTTTATGACAGTGGCTGTTGTAAGCTGTACCTGTCCAAATAATGGAGAATGGAGGCTCCGCCCCTTTCACATGGCTTAATTCTGGATGACTGGTATCTTTCTGATCTAGGTCCCCTGAGGGTTCACACATGCATTCCCAGGGCACAGGTCAAAGACCCATGATGTTAGACTCACAGTGGTCCCGGGACATAAGAGACTCCCGGATCCGAGGTGACCCCTAAGCATCCTGGGAGAACTCTGGAGAAGGTATGTGCCCCTTCTGCTGCCCCACAGCTGTGGAAGGCTTTCTGGTTCAGGGGCCATGTGTCCCTGCTCAGAAGTAATGGAAGAAACAAGTCCTTTGAGGCCCTGGGAAGCAAGAGGAATATCCAGGAGGCTCTGTAATGGGTACTCCCAACAGGACACCCTTAGCAATGGGCCTGCTGTACCCACAGTGGGTTGAGGGAGGTCCCAGCAGGAGCAGCTTAGGGCCAGTAAGGCAGATACAGTGTGTCATGACATCTATTTGGGGCAACAGTTTCCTTTAAGTTATAAAACAAACAAAACCATGTAAAACTGAAATGCTAAACCAAATGCAACGTTTTTTTAAGGCTGTTCCTCGGTCTCAACTTGGTCACAAGGGTCTCCTCATAGAGGGATATCTAACTGGACATTTTAAGACCCAAGCATAACTGTGCAACTCTGAGGTAGGACTCGCAATCACCTGTGAGGCCCGCAGCTGCACAGGCCTTCAACACTGCACAGGTTTTGAGAGGAGGGAAGAGGCTCAAAGCCTCTCTCTTCTTGAGCTGAAGCCAAACAGATACTTCTCCATGCCAGGTCACCTCCTTCCTCCCACCGCATTCGCCTGACAGAGCCCCAAGTGGTCACGATTATCTCTGACGACCCTTCACATCCCTCCCAAGCCACAAACCCCCAGCCATGATCAGCCCGTTTCACCCATTCATGCACAAGCTCTCAATCCTTATTCCAAGCCGTACTGCTCTTAGGTTTCCAATAACAGTATGAAAGGATTAGGCAGTTGACATTTCAGGTATAAAAAATTAATTTAATGATTCACAAAGACAAAGCACATTTCCTTACACACTCATGTGTGCCCCAAATAGAGCGAGAAGTCCTCATTTAAACCCAGCCTGATTGTTTCCACAAACAGAAAAGGTTCACTAGGCTCTGCGGTGTACCCTGGGGAAGAACCACGCCAATCCATTATCATTAAGCAACATGTTTATTGGCGTCGATACAGAGACTTACACAAGTCCTTTCTTTTTTAAGAGAAAAATTACAAGGTAGTCAAGTTACGGTTTTTTAGATAACCTTTCTACATTTGAGACATCAGGTTGTAAAGGTCAGTGCTACCCCACATGACATTTGCTTATAAAGTTTAAAAGTTACTGGCTTTGCAGCTTTTCAGGATATGAGTGTCCTGGGTCTTACTAACCCTTTGGTGTCTGAGCTAACAGCTGCAGAGAGACCCTCTGAATATAGAACATAATATATTTTGCCATCAGTTCAAGTTATTAAATACTAAAAACACAAAACGTTTTCCATAAGAAATTGTGCAACGGGGCTGAAGGAATTAAACCCAAACCACCTTAGACTTGGTAGAATTTATTCAAATGTACAATCTCTGAAGTCCATGTCTACTGTCCAGATGTAAGACATGGACTTTCATAAATTCATAATGCCCAGACCTCTGCCAGTGACCGTGGCCCTCAGGTGGCAGGTTGGCTCAGTCTAGCGGGGCAGCTTTGGGATGAGTGAATTATGAGTAAGTAGGGCCGCATAAAGGGGGCAGCAGAAAGGTGAGTCACACATGGGAGTGCTCACTAGGCTATGGAGACAAGAGCTGCTATTATAAGCCTGGTAACAAAGAACACAGGCCAGTTAGCGAATGTTCAATGCAAATTAGAAGCTTGTGTAAACACAATCAGGCAGGATTAGAGAGGCAATGAGCAGTAACACTAAAAGCAAAAGAGCTTGTGCGATGAATTAGGGAAAGAAGAGTCAGGCTAGAGGTCTAGGGAAACACTTGATTTCAAATAATAGGGAAAATAATGGCATGTATCCAAAAGGGACCTAAGGCGACCGTGGGCAGGGTGTGGTGCCTGGAAGCACCACCAGGGGGCAGCACAAATTCCCTGGCTCTCCTGGGGCAATATGAGGCCTGTGAGCTCCACAAGCAGTGTGGTGGGAAACCACAGCCCTGAGTTGTGGGGCGTGACCCTCTGCTCAGTCGCCCCACAGGGCACCCGCTTGGAAGTTCGGGAGGCTGGTGGGCTTGTGCTCTTCCTCCTCAAATCATATCACCATCTTCCTCCTCTACTCCTTCCATCCTTGAACCCAGTTCATATTCCCAAGTCCTTGATTCAGCAGAGAGACTCCAAACGCCTACAAAGGCCTCTTTCAAGCTCGGCTCAGATAACTGACCAGACATTTCCTCAGGCTCTTAGACTCCTGCAGTGACATCCTCTCTCCAGTTCTGTTTCCCGGTCACCCTTGGACCAGGTCACACACGTGTCCCAGTTTGTGGACAAAACAGCCTCATGAGGTGTTCTCTGAACCACCTAGGTCAACGGCCCACTGTCTCAGGGGTGTGACGCTTGTGTTTGGGGGACTTGGGGAAGCTCTGCTCCCTGTCCCAGCCCCGCCTGCCTGGACCCTCCTAACATACTGAGCCGAGGTCTCCGGGGAGCGGGTGGCTGAGGTAGCGAGATGCAGGCAGACCCATCCTCTCTCCCTGGCTCAGCGTCCTCTTGCGCTCCCTGACCAGGGCCTTCTGGTGCCGCTTCATGCGCTCCAGCTGCTCCTCCGCGCTCATCTTGCCCCGCTGGTGGTCCCCTGAGTACAGGCGCTCCAAGGCACTCTTGGGTCTCTGAGGAGAAGCGGGTGAGACAGAGCCTGAGCTGGGGACACAGGGCAGCCACGCTGCTGGCTTCATTCTGTTCTGTCTCTCACACACACATTCGCAGTCCAGCTAGTTGGGTCTCCACATAGAGACTCACTTTCTCTCAGCAGACTCAGACACGACTCCCCCGGCCCTCTGGGTAGCAACCCATTCTGCAGATGCACACACTGTGGCCCAAGCCTATCCAGTCATACATGCAGCAAGTGGTGGGTCAGGACTCAGAGCAGGCTTCCTGGGGCCCCCTTGCAAAGCTGACTGGCTGGGGAGAAAGGTGTATGTGTGTTGGGAGTGGGCGTTCTCAGGAAACAGCAAGGGCAGCATGAGGCCCTTCTTGGCAGGCAGTGGGGAAGACATGACTGAGCAGGGTGTCACTCAGGGTGACAGGAACCCTGGTCACCATCCACCTTGGAGCCCTTCCCTCTGTGCGTGAGGGAGCAGTGAGCTTCTTGAAAACCAGGCCACTCACAGGGAAGGTCATCTTGCTGCTTTCGGCATTCAGACCCCTCCGGAGGGTGACGTAGGGAGCAATGGTGGATGACTGTTGGAGCCTTGATGTGGACCCTGAGAGCCCTTAGTGAGGAAAGAAAAATGCAAGTATATTTGTGGTGGGGTGGACAGGTCAACAGCTCCTCTTTATCACCGCCCGCTGCCATGAAGGGACCAGAAGGGCTCAGCCAATAACCCACTCTTCTTCCTCCCCAGGGCCTGGGCGACCAAGGCCCCAGGTAGAGGATGAGGGGCCAGCCCAGGGGTACCTTCTGTCCCTAGCAGGGGACAATGCCCCTACAGATCTGTAACTACCCTAGTCCTTCACATGCAGATGGAAAGGATGGAGAGGTAAGAATCACTTCATCCCTTCCCTCAGATGAACTCTCAGGCCAACTGCATAACCCCATTTGGATACCTTGCCTGCGTGGGGGGTCCTGAGTGGCCCACACAGACATGCCCCAGTATCCCTCAGTATACTCACTGGTTACTGACCGCAGTGTCAACATACCTAACTACATAGATTGAAAATTCAACAATGCCCAGTTGAATGCCTGAATGAATGAGTAAATGAATGAAAGGAAAGAAAAGGCACCCAACATCTCCCGAGTATGTACTACGTCAGGCACCTGTGACACAAATTCTATCCCACTTGCCCTACGAAGCAAGCATTACTTGACCATTGTAGAAGTGCACAATCTAAGGCTCAGAGGTTAAGAGATTTATCCAAGGTGACATGGTAGGAGCATCGCTGACCACGTGCTTCCCATGTCTGGATCCCATGGCATGGTAGGAGCATCGCTGACCACGTGCTTCCCACGTCTGGATCCCATGCCTTTGAGGAATCATCTCACGCTAGGCTGGCTGGTGCCACAGCCTGTGCTTTTTCCACTAGCTACAATTCTTATCAGGGGTGGTCCTTGACATCGGAAAATGAGCATCCAGCTGACTGAGGACACCACTGGCATTTAGCACGTAGGAAAGAAAATGATGAAAAGTCCTACAATGCCCAGATAATCCCAAGCAACAAAGAACTACTCTGCCCACAATGTCATCAATTCTACCATTGAGAAACACCTCCAGGCTGTAATGAATAAAGGGGACAAAGCCGTAATGAATAAAGGGGACAAAGCCAAGAGTTGCCATGGGTCTGACTCAGCATAATCCAGAGCCCACACCCTGCAGGGACCAGCTCAGGCCACAGCAAGCCACAGTATAGTGGGCTGGGAGTCACATAACCCCACACGTGCTGGAACCACGGCTATGTGTCCACCTGGTCACAGAGGGAAAGCACTTGACCTTCTACCTCCAGAAAGAGGCAGGAGGAACAGAGGAGGGACCATAGTCTCCCTGGTCAGGGGTTCCAGGAAGCCACCCTTTATGGAGATTTCTGAGGTAGAGGGTCTGGCTACGGGGAAAACCGAGGTACAAGTGAGCCTAAGGGCCTAAGTCTGTTCCCATCCCCATCCTGAGGTTATAGGGGACGACAGTGAGAAGAAGGCCCACTGAAAAGTGCTTGTTTACAGAAGAGATCTATTGAGTCTGAAAATGACATGGAAGAGGAAGTAACCCTCCAAAGGCCCGCGATGGCCACACTGATGCAGTCACCCAACGTCCCAGCCAACAGGGTACAGCAGCTCTGGAGCCCAACACTGGGATTGGACTCTGGCTTCATCACTTATTAGCTAATTAGCAAGTCACTTAATTTCTCTAAGCTCTAGTTTTCTATCTCTTGTTTTTAGTTTGTTTTTCCTTTTTAAGTATTTATTTATTTTTTACAGGGACAGAGAGAGAGTCAGAGAGAGGGATAGACAGGGACAGACAGACAGGAACGGAGAGAGATGAGAAGCATCAATCATCAGTTTTTCATTGCTGTTGCGACACCATAGTTGTTCATTGATTGCTTTCTGACATGTGCCTTGACCGCAGGCCTTCAGCAGACCGAGCCACTCCTTGCTGGAGCCAGCGACCTTGGGTCCAAGCTGGTGAGCTTTTGCTCAAGCCAGATGAGCCCGTGCTCAAGCTGGTGACCTCCGGGTCTCGAACCTGGGTCTTCTGCATCCCAGTCCAACGCTCTATCCACTGCGCCACCGCCTGGTCAGGCTTTAAGTGTTTTTATTTTATTGATTTTAGAGAGAGAAGAAAAGAAAGAAAGACAGAGAGAGAGAGAGGAAGATCAATCTGTTCCTATATGTGCCGTGACTGGAGAGCAAACCTATGACCTCTGTGCTTCTGGATGATGCTCTAAACAACCAAGCTATCTGACCAGGGTGTTTTCTTAAATTTATTTTATTTTTATTCATTTTTAGAGAGGAGACACAGAGTGAGAGAGAGAGAGAGAGAAAGAGAGAAAGGGGGGAGGAGCTGGAAGCATCAACTCCCATATGTGCTTTGACCGGACCAGTGCAGGGTTTTGAACTGGCGACCTCAGTGTTCCCAGGTCGTTGCTTTATCCACTGCGCCACCACAGGTCAGGCCATTGTGTTTTCTTATCTAAAACAAAGATGATAATAGTACTTCCCTCATGAAATTATTATGAATATTAACTAAGTGATTATAAAGTGCTTTACACAACACAGCGCCAAGCTTTCCAGTAAGTGCTATTATCCTAATTTCCAGGGACAGACATAATAAAGAGAATCAGGCTATGGGCCAGAGAAAGGAAGGATAGGCCCTTCCTGAAGCCAAGAGCCCATGAACAGCTGCTGCCCAAGGCCCACAGCTGCAGGCAGAAGGGTGTGAGGTCCTGGGTGAGGGTTGGGGAGCAGTGACTAGTTGCACTGGGGTTCCCAGAAAGCCTCCATGGGGGCTGTTGCCTTACCTCGGCCTGGCAGCGTCTGGTACCTGCTCTCGGGGCCCTCGGGGCCCAGGGAAGGCTGGGCTGTGTCTCCACTGACAGTGGTCAGCTCAGGCTCGCTAACATATGACCGGAGCTCCACCTGTGGGCAGAGTCCGAGGCTGTCATACCTGCCCAGTGTCACGCCACTTTCACCTTCCCTCTCTCCACAGTGGGCAACCAACACCAGGACCCTGCCTGCTCACCCTCGAGTCCCCATTCACACACTGCCCCTGCTCCCGGTCTCGCTTCCTCTCGTCCGACTGCCGCTTGAGGCCCCTCACTGAGGTGTGCCGGATGATGGTGGCCTCCCTGGGCAGAGGCGGCACGGCGGGCGGCTGGTCCTCCGGGCTGTAGAGCTCTGGGAGCGGGGGCCTGGGCGGTGCCTCGTCTTCCTGCTCAGAGAAAGGAGCAGAGCCAGTGCCTAGTGAGAAGGAGCTGGAAGGGCGATACCAAGTAGCCGCCCCACAGTAGTGGCCCAAAGGGCTGGAACAGGCCATCTCGGGCCTGCAGAACACAACCACTTCAGTCCAAAGATGCCAACGTTTCCCATAGTTGAGCTATGCAGAAGGGGACACTCAGCTCCCAGCCCATTCTTCCCTTTGATTCACACACTTTCCGTTTTTTAAAATGTTGCCTATACATACTATGTCCCCAAATCCAGAACTCGGATCTCCTGGGTCCACACTCTCACCCCACTTGCGTGGAATGCCCCATAGGAGGGGCAGGCTGGCAGCTCTGTACTTATTGTGAGTCTATGACAGCACGCCCCCCTATGTACCATTTCTCTGTGTTTCTTCTTTCCATCTGGTTCGGCTTCTTTTATTCACAACACGGCTGCCCCACTCCACGGTGCTCAGACTGAGCCGCTCTCTGTCCCTGCACGGTCTCGGGATCCCTCAGAAGGCTAGAGAACCGAGCGGGGACAGTCCACTTCCTCCTGTCCTCGCTATCAGAAGTGTGAATGGTGACAAAATACTTCCTCCTTCCTGACCCGAGGGCTGAACAAGGGTGGTCAGAATGGGTGACCATTGCCTGCCCGCAGCCCACTCCTTGAGAATGATGAATGTTGCTGTTTTCGTCAAAACCCCCTAAACCACCCACCCCTGCCGGGTCCACGGCACTCTCGGAGGGCTATGGCTTCTCTACAGATCAACAGCTGGCTCCCAACTGCCATAGACACCTACTCCTCGGACAAATGACCATTGAGACGCCTGCCTCCTAAACGTTCCCTTTCATAATCTAATTTTGCTTTGTTTCCCAGAATTTTGCAGAGTTTGGGAACGGGTGCTGCAAGCTGGCCTGGCAAAGGTTTATCAGCATTCTTCTTACACAACACACGTCATCACTATGGGAAAGTCGCCCCAAAGGCTCTCTGAGTATCTGGGTTTCCAGCTCTGACAAGATCTTGAAATCACCAATGTTTTAAAAGCTCCCAGAAAGATAAACATACACACTGACTGCCCCATAGATTGTCTGGGGACAGAGGGTGGGAGGGAGACATTTTATTACATTTTCTTTATATCTCCTGACTTTTGTACCTTTTGAGAGTATTACCTAATTGTAGCTACATGTTACAACATAGATGGCCCACACAAGCATAATGCTGAAGAAAAGATGCAAGATATAAAAGAATAAATAGTATTAACTAGAGGCAAAATTTAATTTTAGAGATGCAAACATAGGACGCAAAATTAAAAAAAAAAAAAGCAAGAAAATTAACCCAAAGGTCAAGACAGTGGTTTCCTCTGGCAGAAAGAGCCTTGCACTGGGAAGGGACCCACAGGCCCCGAGAGCTTCTGGTTGCTGCAAAGCTCTGTTTCTGGATATTAGTATAACATGGGTGGTCTCTTTATTATTATTTGATAAGTAATATATTCATGTTTTATGTCAACTTCAGGATACCATTAATTCACAAATATAAATATAAAATAAGCAGACAGTACTAATTAGAAAACTGTTAAAACTGGTGAACACACATGCATTACTAGAGGAGGGGAGAGAAGACCCGGGTGACCCCAATGCTGACTCAACTAGAAAAGTCCTGCCCTGAGCCACGGGGGACCAAGCCGTGAAGAGGAGCCCCTGTGACGGTTGCTATGCACAAGGGGAAACTGAGGAGGCTCAGAGAGGGGGTGGGCCTGTCCGAGGACCCAGAGAGAACAAGGGCAGGAATCCAGGTAGTCCAGCTCCCAGGCCAGCACTATTGCCCCTGCCTGGCCCGCTTCTGTCAGGCACCCTGCCTCATGGCAGCAACCATCTTTCCCAGCCAGTCCTGTTCATATTGCTATTTCTACCCTGTTTTGTGGTTGGTGCTCCATGTCTCTTTGATCTGGGACTGGGAAGGAGAGCTCAAGATGAAGAAACTCAGTATCTGTCTTCCAGCTCTAGGTCCTAGGCCGTGGCTGGAAGCAGGAAGATGGTGAGGACTAGGGTGTGGCAAAAGCTTTGTGTTTAAGTCACTGCCATGCACCAACCTTGTCAGAGGTCCTAGGCACCCATGGTACCCAGGCAAAGCTCCTCTAAGCAAAGTCCTGGAGGTCCCCCTTTCAAGGTCCCCTCCGCAATGGCTTCCCAGTCACCTGGACCAGACCCCTCATGCTCTCCAGTCAAAGCTGGCCTGGCTCTGGAGACCTGAGCGATCACGGTGCCTGAACACATCTTCTCTTTCCTAAAAGTCTCCAGTTGTCCCTGACACTGCCAAGAGTTTGGGCCCTCTGCCAGGCAAGCCAAGATACTGGCCCAGGCAATCATAAGGGCCACAAGCCAGACCTGGGGACCTGAGTGTCTGAGAAGATGGTGCAGAGAATGACCAGGAGATATAGATTGCATCAATGAACTAATATGGAAACCTTAAGCAGATTTAACACATTGGGGCCTCAGTTCTCTTATCTGTGGGATGGGAATACTGACCTTCCTGTCTATACTCCATGAGGTTATTTCAAAGGTCAAATGTATCCTATAACCCATCAGAGTACCAACTGTAGGTGAGATAAGGCTACTCTTCTGCTGAGACAAGCTCATAGTCCACAGGTGTATAACTGTAGGTTTGCAAGGAGCAGCCACACACCTCTCTGCACAGTGCTGATCACAAATTCCACCTACTCATTACAGTCACTTCCTCCTGCTGGGCCTCAGTTTTCCCAACTGCAAAATGGGAGAATTGGGCTAGATTATCTCTACTTCTGGAAGTCTGAGGTCCAATGGCAGGGCCCCCCCACTCCTTGACTTCTCATGGCTCAGGATTCAGTTTCTACCTCCCCATGTATCCCTAAAAACATCTGAGAGAAGCTGCCCTGAGGTCAGAGGGACAATCATCCACCAGAGAGGAAGAGCACTCAGCTCCTGGTCATCATACTTACAACTTTGGGCTTTGTCTTTGTTGGTGATTGGAGAGGAGACGTCACCTTCCTCAGCTGGGGCGGGTGAGGTCGGTACGGCAGGTAGGTTTGCAGCTGGGGGAAGAGTCGAACCTCCAGAGGGGTCCGCACAGGGCTGGTGGGAGGGCTGGGCTGCAGGGGCGGCTTGCTCTCAGAAGCCGAGAGTGAAGGCACAGGTGGGTGAGGAAACAAAGGCACCGTTTTTCTCTCTAAGGGGTGTAGAGGGAAACAAAGGATGGATGAGATGGAGGAAAGACCGGCTTCCTCAGAGAAGTGACTTACATCAGGAGGCCCTGACCTTCCCGAGGGCCACCTCACCCACCTGGGACTGGCTCCCAGGAAGACAGCCCCCTCACCTGGATTTTTAACCGAGTCCACCAGGATTCTGAAGTTCTCTTTATTCGCACTCAGGCCTGCAATGACGTCTTCAATCCTCCAGAGGTCCTTCTGTATCTGCGATTTCTCCTAAGGAAGAAGAGACAGCGGCTCACTTCCTTCTCAGCTCCTTCCAAGTTCCTCCTTAGGACCTGTGCTGTCATCTCCAACAGGGGCCCTCACCCTGGGAGGCTGCATTTCCTGGGGAAACCCCACCAAGGCTAGACTGCAGCCACGGAGGGTGACTGAGGCCCGAGAGTAATTTCAGAGCTCTCACGGGTCCACCTTGCCTAGTACCACCTAATTTAAAAAGATGGCCTTAGAGCTGTACGCGCCCACTTGTGTGAAATATCTAGAGTAGTCAAAATCAGAGAGCAAGCAGGGGGCAGGCAGGTGTTGGGGGAGAGGAGGAGGGGGAATTTTGTTTCATGGCTACAGATTTCCAGTTCTGCAAGACAAAGAGCTGTGGAGATGGTACACAACACTGTGAATATACTTAACGTGACCAAACTGTATGCCTGAAAATGATTAAGGTGGTAAATTTTATGTTATGTATAGTTTACCACAATTTTTTAAAAAATAGAGCTGTCTTAGGCAACGGAGAAGAGAAGGAAAGGATGAGAGGTCATGCCTTCCCTAGAACATAAAGAGCAAGTTTAGAAATATAGCTAATTCTGGGGTTTAAAGTTTAGTTCAGAGTATAATGCGCCATGGAAATCACCTGACAATAAAAAGGGAGTAAGCACTGATGCACACAGCAACATGGATGAACCTTGAAAACTTGCTACGCGAAAGAAGCCAGACACAAAGGACCACACGTACTCTATGATTCCATTTATAAAAATGTCCAGAATAGGAAAATCCATAAAGACGCAAAGTAGATTAGTGGCCGACTAGAGCAGGAGTGGGATGAGGGTGGGATGGGCAACTGGCTGTTCATAGGTTCTTTTGGGGGATGAGGAAAATGTGGTAAAATTGATCGTAGGGATAACTGCACGAGTGTGAGTATTCTAAAAACCACTAAATTGTATACTTTTTAAAAGGGAATTTTATGGTAAAGCTGTTATTTTTTAAAAGTAATGAGGAAAGTGCCAGGCTACATGACCGTATGTACAGTCTGACAAGTTACCACTGAAATTGGCTGGGAAGAGGCCCTAGAAAGAGGAAAGCAGGGGCTCTGTCGTGATTAAGGGCTTGAGGGCATCTTTAAATAGAGTTGCTTAAACGTCAAATAGAGTATTCTTTCAATTTTTAAATTATCATTGGGGAGGACAGAAGGTTTCACATCCCCGCCTCCTCCCAAGGTGCCCAGCCACCCTCAGTCTCAGTCCGGAGAGCTCTCACATGCATGCTGCTTACGGACCTGTCTGATTCTGCAACTAGACAATTTGCTCCCTGATACCTCCCTCAGGGACAGGTTCTCAGCACATTCTTAGTTCCGGCATGTTGAATGAATAAAGGCCCAATCACTGAAAAGTCCCTGACCTAACACTATCCAACAGCCACGACAGCAGATGCCCGAGGGCCCCCTCCTAACAGATGTCAGACTCTCATGCCCTCCCCACCCTTGAAACCCCAGCACGCATCCTCAGGGCTGACAAGCAAATAATATACTTGATGCTCAGCTCCTCCCTAGAGTACAAGCGTCCTCAAACAGACAAGTTTTTGAGCCCAGAGTGTGTGTACAAGCTAACGGAATTAACCCTAGAGCCGAGGTCCCCAAGCAGAGTGCTGGGAGGAGGTGAAGGAAGAGCATGGTCACTCATCCCAATACACCAAGGTTACGGGTTCGATCCCCAGTCAGGGCACATACGAGATTCAACTAATGAATGCAACAATTGATATTTCTGTCTCTCCCATCCCCTCTCTCTAAAATCAATCAATAATTTTTTTTTAAAGGAGGAGCATGGGATTAAAGTCAACTCTCTCCCTCCTCTGGCTGTCTATCTGGCACACTTCTGCCTGTCAGTTCACAACCCTGCCCCCACCCTGTCCTTCTGTCACCCCCACGTGTAAGAAAAAAGCAGAGAGGAGCAAAGGCCAGAGAACCTCTCTCTCTCTCCGAGGGTGATGGGATTTCAGAACTTAATTACAAAGAGAAGCTTTGGGGGAGCAAGGCGGTGGGGTTTCATTCCTGTGGCCACACACCAGGCTGTGCAGGAAGGCTCCTGTGTCCTACATTCAGCAAAGGTTTGAACTCACTGTCCCCAAGTAGGCAACTGCAGGTAGCCTCACCTACTGCCGCCTCTCACACAGTTGCCTAGATGTTCTGTTATCCTCTGGCTTCCCTGCCTAGGTGGCCATAAAATCTTTATCTATAAAGCCACTCATCTTTAATGAAAAGTCTATGCATTTTCTCACCTACAAAGGGATGCGAGTTTCCAGGCCCCAGTCCTGAGAATGTGTGCGTGGGGGGGTGGGCTATGAGCACATCTCCAGGGTTAATGGCTTATTCAGAACTCTAACAGCCTGCCTGGCCTAGAATTACAGGACAGAAGTCAGCACAGAGCCTGCTCAAAGGAGGTCTTTGTGAGTGTCTCAGGCCACTGTGGTGCTCAGGGAAAGCATGGGCAATGCCACCGAGCTAAGTGCAAATCAAGCAGCAGGGACTGGGCTTCAAACTGACCTATGTTTTTGTAACTTACTAGGGAGTCTGTGACAAGACCTGTACATTGTACCCATTGGTTTTTTGGAGGGGGGAAGAGGTTTCTGGGTCTGCTATATGCTACATTACCATGAAATAAGGAGCGGTAGAAATACAAGTGGCCAATAATCACATGAACAGATGTTTAACCTACTAGTAAATAAATAAGTTTAAATTAAAACAAGAAGTCCCTTTTCAGTAGGTAGACTGGCAAAACTAAAAAGACTGATAGCATCAAGTGCTGGCGAGGATGTGGGTAGACAGGTTCATCTCATTTACCGTCGGTGGCAGGGCAAACGGGTACAGCCTTTCAGAGAGGATCTGACAGCGCCCATCAACACTGGAGAGGTACACTCACTTCAGCCCCTAGGAGCCTTAGATAAACACGCATAAATGAGCCTGAAAAGGCAGTTACATAGATGCCCGCTGTGGCACTTTTTACAAAGGCAAAACACTGCAAATAACATTAAGTGTCCATCAGAAGAGGAACGGCTAAATAAAGTAGGAAGTATCCAGACTTCAAAATTCTATGCAGCAGTTAAGAACTAACTTAATTTCATTTACTTAGGCCAGCAGTTTTCAACCTTTTCCATCTCATGGCACACATACACTAATGACTGAAATTCTGCGGCACACCAAAAAATATCTTCTTTGCTGATCCAACAAAAATAATGGGTATAATTTTGATTCATTCCCGTAGGACGGCTATTGTTGTGTTGGCTATTGTCGTTATTTAATTTGACAATCTAAAGGAAAAGTGTCCTGACTATTCAGGTACTGCCTGGTTTAAAACTTCTTGTGGCACACCAGTTGAAAATCACTGACTCAGACCAACAATGCCCAATACAACTTTCTGAGATTATGGAAGTCTTCTATCATCTGTGCTGTCCAATAGAGTAGCCACTAGCTACATGTGGCTACTGTGCAGTTGCAATGATTCTAGTGTGACTGAGGAACGTGTGTGTGTGTGTGTGTGTGTGTGATATGCACACGCACACACACACATTTATTTTGGTTTTAGGGAAAGAGGAAGGGAGACAGGGAGAGACAGGAACACGGAGCTGCTCCTGTATGTGCCCTGACCAGGGATCAAACTGGTAACCTCTATGCTTTGGAATGATACTCTAACCAACCGAGCTATCTGGCCAGGGAAGGAACATATGTTTAATGTTAGTTAATTTTAATTCACTTATGTTTACATTTAAATAGCTACTGCATTATGCAGCATAAACTTGGGGGTATTTTTCCCAGAAAGATTTCTACAACATAAGGTTATGATAAAAAAGTGAGTGACTGAACAAGGTATAAGAATGATTCCTCTTTATATCAACCTAACTCCCACCCCTAAATAAATTACAGAATTCTACTTGTGTGCACATGTTTGGAAATGCCAAGAAAATGGCCAGGAAGGTACCACTGCAAACTGATGGCACTCCCTACACACAGGGCAGGTGGTGGTCTAGGGCAGAAAGGAGAAGTAGCGAAGAGAGCTTTCGTTATTTTTTTACTTTGCTTCTCATTTTTGGCCTTTTCAGAGAGTTATATTCACAAGTTATTTGTATAATCATAGAAACATAAGGAATAAAGAAAGAAAAAAAAGTATTGCTGAAATTAATCTGGCCTGTTGAAGTCAAAGAAGTTATAACAGGACAGGACGTGGCCAGAAAGAAAATAACCGTTTGAAGGACTTTGTCAATATTCACCTAGTATTTCAAGCCACTGTGCTAAGGGATACAAAACAGAATAGGAAACTGCTAAAGTCAGCTTGGATGAAGGGAAATGATAGAGAAAACAGAGCAGGAGATGGGTACGTTCTGGGGAACGGAGCTAGCCAGCCCGGAGCCACAGCTGAGTCTCCCAGGGTCCTGGACTGCGCTCTCTGTAACCAGCTCTGAAAGGTGAGTGGGGGAATAGCAAGGCCTGAGAAAAGCCTGCCAGTCCCAAATTTCTATCACTTTTTGGGGTGAGGCTGATGTCAAGTGATTTACTAAATCACTAGACTAAGGAACCTTGACTGAACTAGTTCAGTAATTAGCAAGCCAAGCACCAACGCTGGCCTAGCACGGTGCCGCAACACCGGAAGCCTCAATTAATGCTCGCTGAATTCACATAAGTGGAATTCATGCCAGGGCCCTATGAGAGGAGGTAGAGATTTGACGTTGGGGTGGCAAACAGCTTATTTTCCATTTCTAAAATGTGGACGGTGGGGCTGGAACCTTGTTGGGCACCCCAGAGAAGGAACCTTGGGCATCTGCAGGACTCACCCGGGGAGAAAGAAAAGCCGCACAGGGCCTTTCTTCTCTCACCATGGGGGCAGAGGCTGCGGTCAACAGGGTGGCCTGGTTTTTAAGGACAGAGAAAGTAGGGCTATAAGGCTCCCTTTCCTGAGTGAGGCAGGGGCCACAGCGATGGGTATCTCCTAGCCTGGCTTCCAGAAATACTAATGACTGCCAGGAGACCAGAGGCACCTCCTGGATTCACACTGCTTCCTTAGATGAAGGTTTGATAACATCTATCTTCAGGAACCAGAGGAAGGAGGGGGCGAGTCTTCCTGCTGCTGAGTGAGTAGCTACAAGCCTAAATGGACTAAGAACCAAGAAACGCAAATCATTCTCGAGTCTCTGTAATGGTCTCAAGGTTATTTGTCTCCTCTTGGGGCTATTTTCCTAAATGAAAAACCATTACACAAACACCCCAGAGTCCATCTAAGAGCAGAGAGACAGGGGAAGGGCTTGGAAGGCTGTGCATCACAGCCTGGCTGGGGAACGAACCCCCAAGGGAGAGCTTGGGGTGACGAGTGGGCTGAGTCCTGGTGGAGGAGGGAGGCCCTCAGGTAAAGGGTCTCACAAGAAATCAGAGCCCAAAAGGGGTAAAGAGCCACTGAGCCACCTGGAAAAAGAAGGCTCTTCTGTGCCGCTCCTGCAGGGTCTGCTTCAGCTGCACCACATCCCACTCCAGCTTCAAGTATTCATTCCAGGCATTTTCCATCTCCTGTTGGCCGAGGAAACACTTCTGATTCTTAGTTATCCCCGCCCCTGAGAAGCCCCAAGAGCACCTGTGCTCCCAACCACAGCTGACTCAGCCGGTGGGTGGGTGGGGAGAGAAGGGGAGCCCTGCGGGTGTGGGGCAGGCCTGGTGAGAGAGGCATGGGTGGTCTTCTCATTCACACTCGGACCCTGGTCATCTGCACTGCCCCTTCTTCCACCCTTGGGGACACTTTGGTTCCCAGCCCTGGCAGAAAGGGCCTGCACCACATCAGAACAAATAAAGTGGAAGTGATGACATCTTAGAACAGTGGTTCTTAACCTGGGTTCTATCGAACCCTAGGGGTTCGATGAGTCGGTCTCGGGTTCGGAGAAGCCTCTGCCGCGGAGGCCAGAATAAAGTAATACTGTAATTTGTTGTGAGTTCATGCACTTTGTTGGTTTTGTTCTTTGAGCAAGGTGATGTTCATGCACGGCTCATTTTGTGCACCAGTAAAAAAACATATACCTATGTCTTGAATTTGGGGGGAAAATCATATTTTATTTATCACTAAAGAAGGGTTCGGTGAATGCACATAGGAAACTGGTGGGTTCAGTACCTCAAAAAAGGTTAAGAACCACTGTCTTAGAATGACCAGATTGGGGAAAAGCTTTACAGGCTGCTCTGAGAAATCTGGTCCCTTGGGTGTCACTGTGGATATTCAGGAGTCGCTGATGGAAAGGACCCTGAAGCACCCCCAGACATGTCTCCCCTTGGACAAGGTAAGCTACTCTCAGGAGGCAGCCTGTTATCCCCAGACTCTCGTCCCTGGTCACTGATTCAGTTATAGCTGGGAGATGAGAAGAGCAGCCCCCTGCCCAGCCCACCCTGGGGGGCACACCTGGGGCCCTCACACCCTCTACGTACGGTGGACTCTCTGGAGAGCTCCGCCCGGATGTGGACGAGGTCCTCCTGCAGCAACCTCTGCTGGCAGGCAATCTTCTCCAGATGCTGGGGCTGGTCCCGGTACTGCTCCGCCTGTCTGTGCAGCACCTCCAGCACGGACTCTAGCTGGTCCTACACCGGCCAGGGGTCAAAGAGCAAGATGACAACAGGACAGTCCCTGGAGGCCTCCCCATGCCAGGAACTAAACACACGTGCCAGATCTAGCCATGACTGAAGGGGCCAGTGTCCAGTTGGGCCTGAGAGTCAGGGTCTTTGAGTCTAGCTCTGACTCTGCCCACTGGATGGCTAGAGGCAAGTCACTGAGGCTCTGTGCCTTGGTCTCCTCGTCTGTAAAATGGGCACAAGGCTATCACCTCCTTATGAGATAAAGGATAAGGATCAATCAGAGTCAGAGGAAAACTCTTTAAGCTCTGAGAACAGAGCCCAGCTCCTCAAGGATGCGGGGGCCATCACATACGAGGCAGGGGAGCCCTCCTCTCGCAGGCTCACCTCCCCAGGGCTCCAGAGAGAGGTGGGCCAGAGCAGAACTAAGGAGGTGGGAGAAGGAGGGCAGTGGTGCTAGACCAAGGTCTCTCTATAAGGTTCCCTCCAGGTTCAGAAAGAAACACCCCAACCAAAAGAACACCCTTTCAAAATAAAGACATTATTCCACCTAAACTAACCTGTTGTCTGACACCATCCAGTCTATGACTGAGAAAAGACAGACCCCCTACTCCACCAAGCCTAAGATTATGCAAAACTGATACATACTTTGTTCTCCTTGAGGGCTCGGATCTTGTCTTCCAAGTCCTGAAGGATTCTGTCTTGTTCGCAGAAGATGCTCAGCTTGACCTGTGAGCAAGAACAGGTTGGAGAGGGCCTGGGATGTTGAGAAGGGGCATGCCTTGGAGTGGAATCAGAAGGCCTCTGGCCACAGAACCATCCAAACCCTGCCTGAAGCTGCCCACCCAGGTATGGGGACAGCAGGCAGCCAAAGGTCAGCCTGTCACTCTGTTCACTCACATCAACATCACTCTCAGCAATCTTCACCGGCTTCAGGCTCCGATCCTTGAGAAGGTCCCGGCCTGTCACCTGCGAGGTGAACAAGTTAAAGGAGACTGAACCATGGGGTTTGGGATCAGAAATCAGGAAGGAAAGTTAACCCCACAATGGGTGGGTGTGGAAGTCTTGGCAGTGGCATGTAGGGTCATGGCACAGGAGTGGCAAACTTCAGGCCATAGCCACTTCCTCTTCATGGCTATTTCATTTTAGGAAGAAACCGAAACCTTTCCAAGATTCTAGTAGCACTGGTAAATTTCTCAAATTGAAGGAAACACAGACTTTACAATTAGAGTCTCATCAACTGTAGCTGCTTATATTTGCTCAAATTTGGTATGAATCTTGGAAGATTTGCCACGGATGGGAGGTTTTTGCTACTGAACCCAGGCTCAGACATAGGTGATAAGCAAATGCCCTGGACACTGTCAAGCCTGAGTATAAGGGAGTCTCTGAGCAGTCTGCCTCCCCATGAGTAAGGTCGGCTTTCCCCACTGTACCTGTTTGGGAAGAGGATCTGGCCCAGGGGAAGAAGCAACCTGGAGAACTCCTGGTTGGAGTTTTAATTGATCGCTGAATAACTGAGGGTCATCTATTTGTACACGTTACAAGTTACCCTGTCCTCTCAGGAAAGGAAACCACGAAACAGTACACAAAAATCACCCACACTTATGGGCGGGTGGAATTTCACATTCCCCATCCTTCCTTTGAACCAGGGAGGACCACATGCTGCCCATCTCTCACGGACCCCTACAAAGCTAAACCCAGCCCTTCAGTCCATGTTTTCATTTTCCCAAATCTCCTTCTTATTCTGAGCTGTGCAGGTGAGGGGGCCTTTTACTCAGATGCCCTCTCCCCATGGCCAAGCCAGGGGCAGGAATAGCCAGGCTGAACGTGCCCCTTAGGGGAGGCCGTCTTGCTGATGTCCACCTTGCAGATGTGACCAGGGAAACGGGGTGTAGCTAACCATGGCCAAGATAGTGGTAGCATGTAGAGCATCCCAGCATGGATGGACAGACAGCTGCTGGAGAGACGGCCCTCGCTCTCTCCCTACTCCATCTGGGAGGTCCAGTAAGAATTTTGTGAGTGTGAATCAAGTAGAAATATACTGCTCACAAAAATTAGGGAGTATCTTATTGCTTCATATTTTTTGAAATATCCCCTAATTTTGTGAGCAGTATATCTTGGCAAGCATTCCCCTCAGAACTCAACCTCCCATATGCCCAACTGCCCTATATTCCTTCTCCCTGATAATCAGCAGCAGCAAAGGTCAAGGTCAAATGACAATGCTTTCTCCATCCATGCCTTCGCTCCAATACTGAGTCTGGCTGCACACCCTTTGGTCACACTGTAGAGGGCAGGAACCAATGTCTTATTTATCTTGATAAGGTCAGCCCCGCACAGAAGGCCTAGCACACTGATAGGCACCTGATAAATGCTTATTGCACTACAGGTAGGTCAAAGGGAACATAGGTCCGTGCTGTTGAGTTTTTAGAAAAAAATAGAACTCCAGCCAAATTCCGCTCTTCCAACTGGCAGATTATATGTACAGGCACGTATACACACGGTCACAGAACACAGGGACGACAGCAACAATCCACAAACAGGCTGTGCTGGCCTCTGTAAGGGCGGGGGGGGGGGGAGTGAGACGGTGGAATGAATCCCGGTGAGCCACAAACAGCTGAGCTTCCCAGGCAGGACTTGGGCCTTTACACTCAAGGGGACCCAGCAGGTAAATGTAGGAGAGCCGTCACTCTGTGCCGCCATCCTTCATCAAAACAGAAGCCTATGAGCTTGCCTACCCTCCCGGGGGCCAACACCAGCTCATGTCTAGGAAGAAACCATTTTCAAAATGAGAGATGCTTTGGGGACTTTTCCTCCTGCCAAAACTCTTCCCCTTATTTCACTGAAGCTTTTTTACAGATGATATCCGCTCGGCGCTGAAATGAGCAAGGCAGAGACTCTAACTGAGCGATGCCTCGGTTATCTAGCCCATCAGGACGTGACTGAGGGGTCTACACAGAAAGGGCATTTTGAGAAAGCCGAATCTTTTAAACTTTTTGATGGAAATCTTACTAAAAGTATGCCCTTCATGCCTTCCCAGAATGATAAATATACTTTTTACTGAATACTCAGGCATTTTAAAAAATCAGTAATATAGAGTTTCTTAGAAGCTTGTGTTTGGGGCTATTTGCACCTTGATTAAATGCTCCCAAATTTCTGTGCTTTCATTTCCGATTCAGGTTGACATACAGTGTGTTTCTTCTTGTTCTCCGGATATTAGCACTTCCTCTTTTCCAAGGAGGAACTTTCTACGGTCCCCTTTTAATGGGCTGCTTTTAAGGTGCTGTGAGTTACAAATTCAAACTCAGACTGGGGTCTGTTAGGATTAGAAACTCAACACAGGTGACAGACTGGCCGCTCTCCCCCATCTCCCTCCCTCTCACTGGGTGCCCTTCAAGGGAGACATGCCCACAGCTTGGTTCTCCCTCAACTAAGGACCTAGTAGATCAGATGAAATGTTCTGTCTCCCCTCACTAGACACTACCCTGATTAGGCTGTGACCTATTTTCTCTGTATCCTCAAAGCCCAGCCAGGGCCCTTCATACTAAGGATATTTGGGAAATGACGGCTTAGTGAGTCTGTGAATGTAACAGAACAAGGTGGGCTGGCTGTGCTCAGGGCCGAGACCTCCTCCTGTATAGGCCACAGGCTTTGTGATCATGGTTACACGGCTCAGGGGCCCTTTAAGCTTCTGAATTTGTCTCTGTCCCAGAGAGCTGAGGCTACTAAGACACATCCACAAATAGTATATTACATCTAATTTTCCTTTTAAAATCGTGCTTTGTGTTAGCAATGTTTAAATCCACTTAAAGTATCAACTATGGGCTCCCAGAGTCACTGTCACCAGAAACAGTTGAAGTCAGTGGGCACTTGTCCATTTGAAAGACTGTCTGCATCAGAAAGGAACTGAGACCACCCAGGCATCTTCCTCCCCTCTGCCACATGCCCAGACACCTTTTCTCAGTGCTCAGGATGGTGGACATAGCACCTGCTTCCCCTCCTGCAGCCTCCCTGGGGATGCAACAAAAGCTGGCCGTGTTTCAGGAACTACTTCTGCATCAGCCAAAGCGGGGATGGGAGGCCCTGTTTTGTTCTGACCTGGATCCAGACATCGATACCCTGCCCCAAAGAGTAGCCACCTTAATTCCATGGCGAAATCGGAGGACACCCCAGCTCCTCCAAGATGACCAGGAATGACCGCTCCCTCCCAAGGAACTCATGCTCAACTACCTAGACCATGCTCTGGTCTCTGTCTAGGTCAGGCCTCGCCATGGAAGCAGACAAGCGAGAATGGAAACATGACACAAGCTGGTAACAAGCTAGGCAAGCCCCGCCGCCACCTCCCCCCAGACCCGCGGCCGCACAAAAGATGGAGTCACAGGACAGCACAGATGAGAGGCTCAGCCTGGTGCACCAGCCAAAATGCTGAAGGGAACTTCAGTAGAAAGAAAATAAACCGAAATGACTTGCAGGAAGCCTGGGGGTGGTCAGGAGAGCCCCTGGTTAAGCAAGTGATGGGATCGGCACTGAGCCAGAAGCAATGGAATGGCCCCGCTTGGAGACACGGATCGGGTCATCTTACGCTTCTCCTGGGCCGACAGCCCCGTGCTGACTTCTTCAGCACTTTGTAAAGCACGTTGATCAAAGGTTCATTATTTTTTATCTGTTACAAACAAAAAGGTAAATACAACAAAACATAACAGGTGAGACATCAAACAACACTTGAAGGAGTCGGAATTTGGGGAAGTGGCAAGGGGAACCTAAGAGAGAAAGTGTTGCTGATTCAGTGACGGGGACTCAGTCCCCTTGCGCGGCTTCCCAGCTGTTAGACCTTTCTAGAATTCAGTTCCCTCGTCGGAGATAACAAGCTCTGCCTGAAGGAGCTCTGTGCAGGCTGGCATATGTGAGAGCGCTGAGTTCAGTGCCCGTTTCATTCTGGGTCCTGCCGCAGAGGGCAGAGGGAGTTCTGCTTCCTCCTTCCTCCTCGCTCACCATATACTCTAAGGCACCAAATCTTCACTTCAGAGCGGCGCCATCCTTAGTCCTGCAGACCCTTGCTTCCACACCTGCGCTGCATCTAAACAACTACATCTTACCAATGATCCCAATGCTTACAGCTCCTTTGAGGGAAGGCTGTCCTCACCGGCTAAGACAGTGGATCTCAACCCTGGCATCACCTAGGAACTAACAAATTCTAATGCCCGAGTCCCGCTCTTAAAAGACTCAAATGTAGTTGGTTTGGGGTGGGCTCTGGGCATCAGGATTCCTAAAAGCCCTTTGGGGTGACTTTAATGTGCAGCTAGGGTTTGGAACCATGACTCCAAAACACTGGCTCTCAAACTTTATGGTGCTTCAGAACTGCCTGGAGGGCTTGATGCAGGGGTGGGTAAAAAGCAGGTTTACGGTTGCGAGTAATATTCTTTTGAGTTAATAAAGCTATTGTAATAATCATAGCCTGCATGGCTTTTTCCATACGGACAAGCATAAACCTCCTTTTGCTCATCCCTACATACAGACTTGCTGGGTTCCACCCCCAGAGGTTCTCACTGAGCTGTTCTGGAGTAGGACTCAAGATTTTGCATTTCACCCTGGCCGGATAGCTTGGTTGGTTGGAGCATCGACCCGAAGCACAGAGGTTGCCGGTTCAATCATTGGTCAGGGCACATACAGGAACAGACTGATGTTCCTGTCTCTCTCCCTCCTTTCTTCTCTTGCTAAAAATCAATCAATAAGTGTCTCTCTCCCTCCTTTCTTCTCTTGCTAAAAATCAATCAATAAGTGTTAAAAAAAAAAAAAAAAAAAAGAAAAAAAATATATATTGCATTTCTAACAAATTTCCAGCTATTGCTGATGCTGATGGTCTGGCATTACACCCTGAGAGGCCCTGCTTTGAAACAATGCTTCTCAACCATGGCTACACATTAGAAACACTGAGGGAGTTTTTGTTTGTTTGTTTTAAAGAGTAATACTTGAGTGTTATCAATTAAATCAGAGTTGCTACAGGATAGGACCCAAGAACCAATACTCAAAGTGCTCCCCTGGTTGTTTCAGTTTATGGCCAGGGTTAATTAACCTCTTCTCCAGAACAGACCTCACACTTCAGTGTGTACAAGAGCCACCCCAAAGCTTGACTAAAAAAAAAAAAAGACATAATTCTGGGCACCATATCCAGAAATTCTAATTCAGCAGGAGCCCCAGATCTGCCGTTATTTATCAAGCTCCCAGGGGATCCTGAGGTATGGGGAGTCCATACTTCACACAACCAAGAAACTTTGCTCCGGAAGCTGACTGTGCAAACAGACCCTGAACTGAGAAGCCCCGATCTCAGGCTTAGTCAGGAAGGATCTGGCGGCCAGGCATCTGGAGCCACTGATGACATGTCCCTCACCCGGGACGAGAGCCTCTCTGGAGTTAACTGCCACCTACTCTGCCTACAAAGGCATCACCTGACCACCTTGCAGATACTGCCCCCCATCCCAGCTGTGCTTCACAGCTGCATAAAAACAATTCCAGCTGCCAACATCACACCTCCATGCTGCCTCTTCAGAACTAGCTGGGGTGTAAGGTCCTGAAGAGCAGAACTTCGATGCAAGAAGTACAATTCAACAAACCCACCTTTAGGGTGTGAAGTGCATGGTGCACAGAAGAAAGAAAGCAGGTGTAGAGTTAGTCACAGGGCTCAAATCCAAGCCGTGTAACTTTGCAGTCGTTACCTCGCTGATATTTGGGTTCCTGGTTGGTAAGGTAGGGATAATGATTCCTATTGCTCAGGGATGCTGAGAGGATTAAGTGTGGTGAGAACAGCGAATGCCCAACCACTGCCAGGCAGAGACAGATGCTTAATCAATGTGGAGTCCTTTCCACCCTGGCACGGCCAAGTAAAATGCCAGAGAAGTAAACATTTCCAAAATGAACAATAAACGGAGCATCTTCTAAGACAGCGGAGTATGCCTTAGAGGGGTCACTGGGCACCGCAGCAAGAATGCTCATGTCAGGAAGAAAGCAACACGGGAGCAGGGGAACAAACACCACCAACTGAGCCTGGAAGCTGAGCATCTGCTGATGGAAGGGATGAGGGGTTCTGCATCCCTAAGTCTGGCCTCCAGGGCAGGGACAAGGGCGGCTCTAGGCCAACCAGGGAGGCTTACCTTCTTATCTTTCCCATAAGGACCCACGCGGGACCCCTCACAAGAAACTGGTGACAGTGGGAGAGGTGTCTGTCACTCTCTCCGTGCTCAGGCTCATTCAACTGTGTCCACCAGCTCATTGTGTCCTAGAGTCTCCAGAGCCAGGGGGCCTCAGGCTGTTCCTGACCCAGTCGCCTCTCCCTCCCAGTACCCTCACGCCTCAGCTGCACCCCAGGGATGGGGAGTTCACCATGACCTGTGGTGGCCCTTTTAGAAGTCTTCCTTCTAGTAAATGCAAACCGTCTACTTGTGGCTACACTCCACTTGTCTTCACTCCCCCTTAGGGCCAGAGCAGGCACCTGGTAATACTCAGAGCTTTACCTACTGTCTCTGTGTCTTCCCTGAATCGCCCTCACCTCTGACCCTTCTGCACTGGAGCTGTGCCAGCTGCTGCTCTGGCTCTCCAGGGGGGATCCCCACCGCCCCCCCACAGGGAGGCTGGCTGGAAGAAAATGGACCTGGATTTGCAGGTGGCCAGCTTCCCTGGCCATGTGGAGGCAGCTCACACTCTAAGGAAAGTAGAACAGTGACAGTGTGGCCTGAGCCCGGGCATGTAGGCCCTGAAACGTCTATTCCCTCTCTGGCTTAGCATGTTGTCATGGGTTTCAGACACTTGCAAAAACAAAAGCATCCTGCCTACACACTCCTCAGCCATGGTTCTTGCAGGTCTTCAACAACTCTCCTTTGATTCCAGCCCTTCCCTTGTCTGGGTCCTGATGTGAAACACCTGCCTAGGAACACTGTACACCAGCTGGGTCAGACCAGGCCCACAGCCTCCCTTATCAGGGCACCCCCTGCCTGGGAGGCAGGCCACGGCCATACCAGCCCTTCTGGCAGCTACGCCAGACGGATGACTCACATCCAGCACAAACCCCGGCCTCTCTTCCCACGCAGGCTGCTGGGACATTTGTCTGGGGGACTAGTTCCCGGAGAGGAGCCAGCAACTGGAGGAACAGCCAGGAGACCAGGGAAAGTTTGCTATCAACACAGCTGTTTTTCATGACAAACAGGTGACAACTTCCAATTACTAATGTTCTGCGTACATACAGCTCCTAGCTAGTGAAAACATTCCCAGGATCTACCTGGCCTCTATCTCATCAAACACATTCCCCAGCATCATGTCTCCAGCTCAGTTCCATAAAAAACTTAATTCCTCTGAGTCCACAGCAGTAGAAGGTATTTAAGAGAGTCTGGGAGGCAAGGTGATTAAGAGCCCCTCAGAGTGAGAGCGACACCCAAATACTGACTCCCAGTACTTCCTACATGGCTTTGAGAAAGTCATTTATCTCTCAGAGATTCAGTCTAGAACAAAGCAATGCCACCAGCTCCCCTCCAGGACTTGCAGGGCTTACAAACTTAGCCAGAGTCAAAACACAGTGGCCAGCAGGCATTCACCCTCTACTGTTTTAAGCATCTGCTGGGAATCAGGACTCACAGGGACTCCTGGCTCTTCTCTGCTGTCCTGTGCCTCAGTTTCTCTCTCTCTCTCAATTCCCTTTAACTCAAACTCTACATCTTGAAACAATATGAACCAGAGCCGGGTCTTTCCTCTAGGACCCACCGTGAGTGTCGGCTTCCCCAGTAAGCCCCTGTGGCACTGTGCACCTGGCCCTGTGAGGAGTGCTCCGTGGGACCCTGTCTGCTGCTGAGCCAAGCCTCCGCCACAGGCCGAGGTTCGTGGATGCTCTACGGATTCTTCTGTGCTGACTGCATGGCCCCGGAACAGGGGTGAGAGGAAACAGCAACATGGTGACTGGTGGTCAGAAAAGCCTGGACCAGGGATGGGCTGGCACACACGGCAGATGGGAGCTGGGGCGTGGTGGACCTCTCCCCAGGTCTGGTGGGGATGGTGGGTCTGGTGGAAGGACCCTCCCTGTCCAATCAGGGCACAGGAGGGCGGGCTGGCTACAAATTTAGTCCACATCACATGCCACATCTGAGCACTGTGTACCCTGAGGCATTACTACCACACTTAGAATACTTGCTCAGGGCAGGTAAACTAGAAAATGTCCCAGTTTTGAGAAAGCCCTGTTTTGCTCATATCCAAAAGCCAAGTCAGATTTTTGTTCACCGCACCTTCCTTCCAAAAGCCTGGGATAGAATCTGGGACATGATCGATCTGCCACCACCTCCCCCGCTGCCCCAGCCACACCACCCTCACCTGGGCTCCCTCCATCCCCGTCCCTCTAATCTCCACCAGCCCCACCCCTCTGGCTCTTCAAGGCTCCACATACACGCCACCTCCTCTGGAAGCCTTCCCAGCACCAAGCCCTTAGTGATGCTCATTATCTCAGCTCCTAGCACGGGGCAAGGTCTCTGTGCACTCATTGTGAATAAGTCGGTTATTTGGGGATCTTTCTCTTTACCCAACCCGGAGGGCCTCAATTTTACTCTTGCGTCTCCCCTAGGCTTCCCCAGAGCTGGGTACACAGCAAGTGCTCAACAGATAGAGGAGTATATGAGGCCTCGTGTAGGAAGGTGCCCCTCACCTGCTGCCATAGAGCCTAATGTTTGTACCTCACTTCCACAGGGCTGGGTGACAATCCTCATGTTAAAAATCTCTCAAGCCAGGTACACAGGGGTGGGGTGGGGGTGGAGGAGGCATGCCCCCATCACAGTCACCTGGGTGCCCTCCCATGGCCCCTCACCCACCCTTTCACACCCCCACTTAATTAAAGGTCACATTCCTTCAGTCTGTTTCATGGCTCAGGCATAAGAAGAGCTTTTCACAGTGGGAGCTTTCAGAGAGCCCTGTGAATGCAACAATAGCAGCTCTTTCAAGCAGAATGCCTCTCAATTCCACCGCTTTCTCATTTTCTCGGGCTCTCTGCAATGGAAGCTGATTTAGAGCCTGAAGCTTTATCACCTACAGGGAGGGACCAGGTGATCACCTCCTAAATGGGGATGGGAGATGACAGCATCCCTCAGAGCCAAGTAATTGCATGTGTAACCTTCGCCCCCAGCAACAAACAATCCACCGACCTACTTGTGACCAAAAACACAAATCAGCGGCATCCTACCTACTTGTGACCAAAAACACAAATCAGTGGTGTCCTCCGAGCCAAACTCACCCCCACTCCACTGGAGGCTCTGAAGAAGCAACTGGTTATTATTTGGAGGGACCTTTGGGCTCTGACCAAGGACAGGAAGAGATCAGAATCTTGTGGCCTCATTCTGTAAGATAGAGACCTCACAGCAGAATTCACAAGAAATCGAGCCTGGGATTTGAGGCTGTAAGAAATCAAACTTCTCATTCAGACAGCAGCTGTCTCTGTTCGGGATCCAGATTTGATCAGGCCTGCTTTGCCTCTGGTTTGGGCTCCGCTCCAGTGGAGCTGATGAGCTGACACTCGGAAAGGCGAGTGTCCGAGGGGAGCAAGACCTCTGAGGTTGCTCACCTTTAGGTCCAGGTACTCCAAGTCTTTCTTCAGCTGGAGGTAGGTATCATCAGCCTTCAAATGAAGCACAGAGAGAAAAAGAAACAATTATGACACTGAGGGTTTCCACAAGTCGGGGCTTCATGGATCATTTACAATGCACAGCATCGGGGACAAGGGACCACAGCAGACCAACACATCCAGGGCCACAGAGGAAGAGCAAATGTCCTGGTGCAGCTAGGAGCCCTCTTTCAGATCACTGTGGGGGAAGCCAACTTGTCCCCTCATTAGATGAGGGGACAGTTTTATGGCAAGAAAGGGGACGGACAGCACACAGCCCACTGGAAGGCTACGACAGCAATGCAGTTGAGGCGGAAGTGATAGCCTGAGACAAAGCTACAGAGGTCTACCTGGAAGAGGACATTCTACACCTGAGCTAGGGTCCCATCGATTACCAGAACTACAAAGTTTGTCATCAAGCCTTAGTACTGGGTTGTTCACATGCATGAAGCAAACAACACCGATGGGTATGTATAAATGCCTGGAAGAGACAGGAAGATGACCTCGGTGACCCAGAGAGGTCCCTTTATGACCTTGGGTTTCAGAATAATAAGCACGAGAAGCCGCTGGAAGTTTCGGCTTCCCTGCTCAGCATGGAGCAGGCGTGGTCAGGTCAGGAGCTAGCTGAGGAAAGTCTAGCATCAGACCTAGCAGCTTGTATCATCTCTGACAGTCTGTCCAGTTCTTCAGAATAATTCCTAGGAAAAGTGCGAATAAGGAAAAAGTGCTTCCCTAGAACTTGTGCTTCCCATGTAACAGGTCACAGAAGTTAACTGGGAGGCAGAGCGGTTGTGAAAATGTAAGAAAAGCCGTCCAGGCACCTCACTTTCTCAGCAGATTAAAAGGCCTCCCAGCAAGCAAGGGGAGCCAGGGCTGGGAAGGTGTTCCTTGTTTACAGCTCTGATGTACAACAAACATGCAAATAAACATTGCGAGACATTCAGGCGGTGCTTTTAACCATGAGAAGTCCGGAAGGACCACGGCCAGGGACACTAGCAGCTTTGCAAGATCTTATTTCTCTCCCTAAACTGTTCCCTTACCCATCCCTAGTTCCTTAATCAGCCCAGACCCTATGCACTTCCCACAGCAGTAAGAAGGACAGAGCAGAGGGTTAAATCATTAGTAAGATAATAAATTAATGTTATTAAATAGGTGTTGTTTAAAAATCACCCGTATTCACAACTTAGGGTTTCTGTAAGTGCTCCCTTACATTCATTTTTCCAAATATATTTCCAGAGTCCCTTGGGTCCCACTAAAACAGGACAAGTAAGGAAGGCGACAATCCCATCACCCTGATCATCTGTCTTCTGTCTGTCTGTGCAGCTCAGAGGAACCAGCCTGGTCCAGACCAGCATCTCCTTTAAGCTGCTCCAGATGCCTGGGAGAGCAATCACCTGAACAATCCCCCAAGGAGCTTGCCTGCAAACCCCCACATCCTGGAAAGTTTAAAACTCTGTGCCAGGCAGGACCTGGGTCTTGGATATAACTAAGGGATCCTGGGCAAGTCACCCCCCTTCCTGGTCCACTGCCAGCTGTGTGCTAATAATTCCTGCCCCACTTCACCTCTCCCAGGTTACTGTGAGATTCACCAGAGTAAGGGATGGGAGACTGCTTTGTCAATGAGCAAGGCGCTCTGCCTTCTCCCTCCGGGCTGACACACTCCTCTCGGCATCCCAGGAGTGCCCAAGGTGGCAACGAGAATGACAGCCAGCACAGCCCCTTGGATGTGACCATACACCAGCCTGCCAGTCATGACTCACAGCCAGAGAAGCCACAGTTCAGGTCCCTCACACCACATGCAGCCTCCTCCCCGCGCCCGGGCACCGGCCCCGCCACCGCTGCACAGCGTCCAGCAGGAGCATCCAGAAGCAAACAGGCAGGGAACGAGGGAGAGAGCCAGACAGCATGAACAGACTAGAGCATGGGCACGAGCGAACACGGGCCAGCATGTCACTCCCCTGCCCCCAGCGTGGCTCCCGTCCCCGGGAGAGCCCGCCAGCGCTGACCTGGCAGGTGGGAAAGGTCAGCTGGTGCTGCAGAAACTGGCCGACGGCGATATTTCGCACACTGGCCAACTTGGCCTGGTGCCGCCGTAACCGGGAGAGAAGCCGCGAGAGCTCCTCCAGCTGCAGGTGTGCAGACACATCACGAGGAAATTAGCCACCGCAGGAGCACGACGCTATAATTACTCTTCGCCCCAGCTGTGCCGGGACAGCATCGATGTGATACCGTTAAGTAATTATTACATTAATTCTGTCATTAGGACAAATTAAGGCACTGGCAGAACAGGGGCTGCAGGAAGCACTTTTTTCAGAAAATAGCAACCACCAGTACACCCTCACCCAGACTCACACTTTGAAGGCAGTCAACTAATCAAAGTACAGACAGGAGAGGACCTAACGGGACACAAGCAGGTGGCTGGAAAGTGCTTCCTAGAAGAGACTTCTACTTCCTCACGCTCTTCGCTGGATCTGGGAAGGATCCACTGCTGGCTGGGTGGACCCTGAGAGCAAGTCATTCGACTTCTCTGAGTCTCAATTTTCTCAACTCTAAAATGGGGGTTGACAATTGCCCTGCAGACTGTATTTTATTGGCTCAGGGAGGAAAAACACAGATGAGAGTAGCCCTTTGCAGGCTGTACTCCATCATTCACCTGGAGGGGGAGGTGAAAGAAGCCCCACTTACCGATTTTCCATGTAAACTGGGAGCGCTGACGGTGTGAGTCATGTACCCCATGGAGGGCATGGAGCGTCGGTCCACGTGAGAGGAGTTCTGCAGGTGGGGAGACAAGAAGTCACACTGAGGGCCTGAAGCTCTGCCACTCACTGCCAGGGCAGCCCATCGCCTGGCACTTCACCTCTCTGTGCCTTACTCTTCATCTGGAAAATGGGGATACACACCTCTCTCATCAGGTTATCGCAAGGATAAACTGCGAAAGCCCCTTGAAGAGCTACAGCTTGGGTTGGGTTATAATACATCATTAAACTGACTGAACACTAACAGCTTTTCCTGCCTTCTAAGCTGCAAGGTGGCAGACTTCCACTTGTGTGGTCCCAGCAAGTTACTCAGCTCTTACTGTATCACCTACTTCTTAGGGCTGTTGTAAGAGTTAAAGCAAAGCCTTCAGCACCGGGCCTGACACCTGACAGTACTGCATGAGCGTTACCTATCATCATTCAGTGCTCAAGTTTGCGTTCAGTCCATGTGAGGCTCCCAGCAGCCTAAAGCTATACCCCAGCAGCTGGGCGGGACTCCAGGCCTCACCTTGGTGGTATAGCCCCATGCTTTCCTGGGAGAATCCCCCAGCGAGATGTCCACGCTCCTCCTCTGGTCCGGTGGTCTGACAGTGACCCTCTCTGCCGGTGTGTGTGGCCGCCGGGATGGGAAGACCCTTGGTGGCCCGGGGGGAGGGATGTCCGAGGGAGATGGGGGCACAGAGATGGAGCGGGGCACCTCCAGCATGCTCCTGCTCCGGCCCTGGTCAGTGAACTCCGGGGAGCCCGCAGAGATGGGCGCCGTGGGGCTGCCATGCCGGAACTGCTGCCGTTGCTGCCACTCGTAGAGCTGCCACACGGTGCCATCTCGGTGTGCCCGGCGCTCCTCGCTCGACATCTTCAGGTGGCTGGCTCGGTCCTGCGCGTACTTGTAGTCACTCGGCAGATTGCGGGGAGGAGGCGAGGAACCCCCGGAAGGGTGCCGGGTGCTTTTGGGAAGAGTCTGGTAGTGTTCTGGGAAGGTCAGGGGCTGGCTGGGACCCTGGCGAGGAAGGGTGTGGTCCAGGTGGAGGCTGAGAAGAAAGGACAACAGGTAAGATGACCAGCAAAGGTCTGCCAGCCTTCTGGAAACACAGCTTATTAAACGCACAAAGCCAGGCAGGTGAGAGAGCCTTGTAAGAACCCCGAAGGTTAATCAAAACAGACACCCAGGACTTTCATCTCTGGGTTCCAAAACCATTTTTTCCTGTCAGTCTTGGAGTGTCATCAACCTTCTACCAGGCCAACTTGGCTGCCCCACGCCCATCACTTCAAGTGCAGCATGATGAATCCTGCCTCCTCCTCTCTCCCGCTTGACCCCAGGCAGCTCTCCTGATGGGCATGAGTATTTCTAGGAACAATCTCACAATTCTCCAGCTCACCAAGACTGTCCTCTGCTCGGTACCCTAGCACTAAGTTCTAGAGGTTCTTAATGGGAGAGGCCGACACGGGTTCCTTTCTTTTTCTACCACTGGTCCAGATACTGATTAATGAGGACCCCAGCCCCCAGATAACTTGAGACGTCCCGCATTAGTTTCCATACTGCACACAGTCAGGTGCTCAGATACAATCACTCCCCGGCTCCATAAACTTCAACGGCTCCCCACTGCTTATGAAACAAAATCTAAACCCCTGTGTCTGGTCCTCCTAACTCTAGCATATAACCTCAACCCACCTTGCATCCCGCTGTCTTCTCACTGCTCCTCCTGCCGGGGCCAGGACTGAGCTGGGGCAAGCCAGGCGCCTCGGGCCCAGCAGGTAAGGAGGCACTGCCCCTTGGTGCATCCCCATGCTTACTGCAGCTCAAGCAAGAGCCTCACCCTAATCCCACCCCCTACTCCCGCCTGGCCTCTGACCCCCGTGGGCAACTTCTCAGGCAGAAAAGCAGAGGCAGTTCGACCTGGGGCTGAATCCTACCTCTAACATCCGCTGGCTACGTGTCTCTAGGCAGCCTGCCCCACTGCTCTGAGGCTCAGCTTCCTCGCCTGTAACGTGAGGACAGAATTACCTGCCTCATAAGGCTGTTCTGAAGAGTACATGAGACAGGGAAGAGAATGCAGGCCCCAAGCCTGATGCACAGAAGGCACCCCGCCAGCGGGTGCTCGCTTCTTGCCTCTCTTCTTCTAAGCTTGTTCTTCCCTCCTCTCACTGTGTGGGTTACCCTTTCCCTGTCCGTCCGACTCTCACTCATTCTCCAGGACACTGCTCCCTGCCTCTTCCACACAGGCCTTCTGCAATGATGCAGCCCTCAGGGTTCTTGCTTTGCTCTGACCTGGCTATTGTATGATTGGTAACTTTCTCTGTATTGCCATAACCTTTCCATACTTGCAAAACAACTGTATCCCAGCCAAGCTGCAAATTCTTGCAGGGCACGAGCGGTGACTCACATTCTGTGCCGTTGTCTATGGTCTGAGAAAGTCTTGATGTGTCACCAGCCCTTCAACAAATACACCAGCACACAAAAGCTGCATATGATTGTGAAAACTACAACCAACCAGCCATCATATTTTGTGAAAAAAAATTCAGCAATAAGCAAAGTTTAGAGTTTTACTCAGCCTTAAAAGTCAAACCTGCCTGACCAGGCGGTGGCGCAGTGGAGAGAGCATTGGACTGGGATGCGGAGGACCCAGGTTTAAGACCCCGAGGCACCAGCTTGAGCGCAGGCCCATGTGGCTTGAGCAAAAGCTTGCCAGCTTGGACCCAAGTCGCTGGCTTGAGCAAGGGGTTACTCAGTCTGCTGAAGGCCCGTGGTCAAGGCACATGTAAGAAAGCAAAAAAAAAAAAAAAAAAGTCAAACCTGAGAGCCTGACCTGTGGTGGCGCAGTGGATAAAGTGTAGACCTGGAACACTGAGGTTACCAGTTCAAAACCCTGGGCTTGCCTGACCTGTGGTGGCGCAGTGGATAAAGCGTCGACCTGGGAACACTGAGGTCGCCAGTTCAAAACCCTGCACTGGTTCGTCAAGGCACATATGGGAGTTGATGCTTCCAGCTCCTCCCCCCTTTCTCTCTCTCTCTCTCTCCTTCTCTCTCTCACTCTGTGTCTCCTCTCTAAAATGAATAAAATAAAAAGAAATTAAAAAAAAAAAGACTGGGCTGATAAAAACAAAAAACAAACAACCCTGGGCTTGCCTGGTCAAGACACAAATGAGAATTGATGCTTCCTGCTCCTCCCCCCTCCTCTCTCTCTCTCTCTCTCTCTCTCTCTATATATATATATGTGTGTGTGTGTGTGTGTGTGTAGTGTATATATGTGTGTGTGTGTAGTGTATATGTGTGTGTGTGTATATATGTGTGTGTGTGTGTGTGTGTGTGTATATATATATCCCTCTCTCCTCTCTAAAATGAAAAAAAAACAAAACAAAACCCTGAGAGGCAGCATAATGTTGTAAAAAGAGAACAGGTGTTGGAATCAGACAGGCCTGTGTTGGAATCCTGGCTCTGCCTTTATCTATCAATTTTATCTAACAAAATTCTACACAGTATTTACCATGAGCAAGACATTGTTCTAAGCCAGTGTGGTCCATGGATGGCAGCGTCAGCACCACCAGGGGACCTGTTAGATACGAAGGTTATCAGCTCCCATTCCAAACCTTCCAAGTCAGAAACTCCGGGGGTGGGGCCCCCATCATCTGTGCTTCAACAAGAACTCTGGAGGCTAACATTATAATGGTTCTAAAATTGTTCTAATTGTTTTAACACTTGTCTCATTTAATTGCTTCCTAACTGTATGTCCTTTATGCCCTTACTTTCCTTACTATAAAATGGGGATACTAAAAACCACTTAACAGATTGCTGTGAGGATTAGATATAGTTGTCATTCAAAAATGGTAGCCTTCTCCCTTTTTATCAAGACCTTTGCAATTACCAGAGGTAATGTTGACATTTTAACACAGACTTGTCTACTGTGCCTGCCTAGCTTGTCTCCTTGCCACTAGGTGGCAGGGTTTGCTACTGATTTCCCCAAGTCAGAGGGGTCATCCCGGCGTCCTAGTGCCTGAACCCTCTAAAAGAGATGGAAGTGGCACAAACCAGGCTGGGGGCTTCCCCTGAGGACCTTATGACGCTACTAACCACTGTCCCCACTGCTTGAGGCAAAATGCAAACTATGCAAAGCATGTCCTACCTGTGTTCCCACACCCCTTCAGTCCAAGGTGTCCCATGGTCAGAGTCCCCCCTACTGGGCAAGTGCCCCAAAGCCCTCAGTCCTCTAGCCTGTGACTTCTGCCTATGCACTGCCATGCCCTCAGCCCCAGTGCTGGCCATCTGGGGAAACTTCAAAGATCCCAGTGCTGCGGTAAACCCTGGCTCCCTGAGGACCACACAAGCGGTAGACAGGATTATACAATGAGATAAGATCACCCTGGGAGCAGGCAGGAGCTTCCAGAGCAACTTTGTACCTGACAGCAGATCCCTTTGCTAGCCCCCAAGCCTGGCCTTACCCCAAAAGAGTGTTCAAGGTCTCCTGCCCTCATACCCGGCTCTGTGGCTGTGGGGCCTCCCTGTTCCAAAAAGCACCAACACACAGGATGTTCTGATGTAGCCCGTACAACATCGTCACATTAAAACATAAAATCAACTTTTATAACTAATTACTTATTCAGCAGATAGTTCTCACCCTAACTTCCATATCAATTATTCAGGACTTTTACTTCCCACTCTGTTCCTCACTGTAATGTGTGAGTCTGTGATTCAATCCCCACCCCTGCCTTTTTATTTTAAAAATATGCATTAATTTAAACACCAGGAAGATACAGAAGGCCAGAATCTCAAAACAATCTCTTAGAATGTGTTAAGACTCTAAGGGGTATGTCAGTCTGTCCCTCACAAACCATTGTTCTAAAGGAGTTTAATGATGTGAAATTTAATGTATATCTCCAAATACTGAAAGAACAGTTAGAAACAATTCCTTGTGTGGTCTATAGCCACAAATACGAGATCCTAATGCAGCCCAAACAATCCTCCTTCCAATGTCCCACATGCTCAATCTAATGAGATTAGTAAAATCTTAATCATACACAAAGCAGAGTAGCCATTTTCCATACTTGAAAATGGAGCAAGTTCCTTTATTAAGCAGACTGGTCTACTTGAGTGTAAGAGATTTTAAATATATCTTTAAGAGGCGGGGTAAAAATAGCTCTGGAAATGCAAGGTGCAGTCCTTTCAAGATACAAGTGAATGATCAGAGACTGAGTGCTCTGCTTACTCAGAGACTGACAGCTTTCTTCTTGAAAGGGTAGTAGTCCATACTCTCTGCCTTTAATTCCTCACTTTTGTTTTTCAGCCACCGAGGAGCGCTTCTACCACTAGACTGAAACTCCTCTTACCTGCATGTTCTGTGACCTCTAAGATCAATGAACTGTTTCCATTCACAGACCTAATGTCACCCTGCCTGAGATAAGAATGGCTCAGACTCCCATCTCCCATCCTAGGGACAACACAATGCCTTCCTCAGCCACCTCTTCTCTCCCGGCAGTTGCCTGCTCATCTTTTAGCTCCCCGATGGACACACCCACCCCCAAATACAGAACACTGTGTGGAGCAGAATAACGCATGTGTGTGGGCTGCCGGAAACAGTCATGTAGAGACACCTCACGGTTAGTAACTTATAACTGCACAGCAGTCGCACAGGTTTTGGAAGTCCTTTCTGCACCCCTGCCTCTTCACTGCCAACACCCTCTAAATAACAGTCCCATGTCAGGCTGCTGTTGAAAGTCCATCAGTGGCTTTCATGGGCCTTCAGGATTAACTCCAATATCTTAAACAGGAAATACAGGCTCATCAGGGCTGAACTCCTGCCCTTCCAATCTGCCCCTCCTGCTTTTTTTATCCCCTAGCCAGCTCCATACTGACTTCCGTCCTTAAGAGTTACATCTAATGGCCAATAGGCATATGAAAAAGTGTTCAACATCACTAATCATTAGAGAAATGCAAATTAAAAGCACAATAAGATATCAATCACCTCACACTTGTCAGAATGGCACTTATTAACAAAACAACACAGAATAAGTGCTGGTGAGGATGTGGAGAAAAGGAAACCCTCCTGTACTGCTGGTGGGAATGCAGACTGGTGCAGCCACTGTGGAAAACAGTATGGCCTTTCCTCAAAAAATTAAAAATGGAAATGCCTTTTGACCCAGCTCTCCCACTTTTAGGAATATTTCCTAAGAATACCAAATCACTGATACAAAAGAAGAAATGCACACCCATGGAAACAGCCCAAGTGTCCATCATTGGACGAGTGGATTAAAAAGCTGTGGTACATATATACAATGAAATACTACGTGGCCATGAAAAAGAGGGAAAAACCTTACCTTTTGCAACAACATAGATGAACCTGGAGACTATTAAGCTAAGTGAAATAAGCCAGGCAGAGAAAGAATAATATCATGTGACCTCACTCATATGAGGAATTCAATGAGCAATGTGAACTGAGGAACAGAACAGAGGCAGAGGTGGGATCAACGGAACCAGAGGGAAAGTGGACAGAGGGAAAAAGGAGGAGAGGATGGGATCAGAGAAGGCAAAGAGATTAGTGAAATTATATATACATAACACAGAGTTATAGAGAGCAGGACAGCAAATCCTGGAGGGAAAGGGGGAGGGGAAAAAGGGGGTATCAGGGGAACACGGTGGGAGAGGCAGGGAGATATGATTGATGGGACACTTGAATCTATGTAAGTATAATAAATTAAAATCAATAGCCTGACCAGGCGGTGGCGCAGTGGATAGAGCGTTGGACTGGGATGAGGAAGACCCAGGTTCGAGACCCCGAGCTCGCCAGCTTGAGCAAGGGCCCCTCTGGCTTGAGCAAAATCTCGTCAGCTTGGACCCAACGTCGCTGGCTCCAGCAAGGGATGGCTCGGTCTGCTGAAGGCCCGCGGTCAAGGCACATGTGAGAAAGCAATCAATGAACTAAGGTGTTGCGACGGCAATGAAAAACTGATGATTGATGCTTCTCACCTCTCTCCGTTCCTGTCTGCCTGTCCCTATCTATCCCTTTCTCTGACTCTCTCTCTGTCCCTGTAAAAAAAAAAAAAAAAAAAAAAAAAAAAAAAAAATATATATATATATATATATATATATATATATATATATATATATGTCTTATTGTGAAAATGTAAAAATTTAAAAAAGCGTCTCACCTAAGAGGAAATGGCTAGCTTATGATATCATGAGTTTCCCTTTGACCACATTGTCTTCTCTGCAGGATCCCCCTTCTGCTGCTAACTTCTAAGTTTTGGGGGACCACTGATGTGCTAATTGCCCCTAATTCGTGTGTCCAACCAGTATGCAAACCTCAAAACCACAATCCACATCCAGCTGCCGACCTGACATTTCCCCTTGGATACCTAATAGGTTTCTCAAACTTGTATGTCCAAATTGGAAACACCCAAATTTGCTTCTGTATTAGAATCACCCTGTCATTCAAGTAAAAAGTCTAGGGATCTTCCTTGTTCTTCCCTTTCTCTCATCCTGCACATTCAATGCGTTGACAAGCTTTGCTTTTAAGTGTTCAGAATGTACTTCAAGTCTATTTCTCATTGACTACTATAACAGCCTCCTCAGTAGGAGCTTAACTTCTTTGTGAATTATTAATCACATATCACTTACCTGCTTAAAACCTTCCAGTGGTCCCCTGTTGCTTTCTCAAACAAAATCCCAGTTCCTTGCATTGGAATATGAGGTCCTGCATGATACAACCCCAGCTTCCCAACCTCATTCAGCAGTAAGCTCACTTAAAATCACCTAGTCCAGCACCAAGAAGAGCAGCTCCCCTCCCTGTATCCTTGAGCAGTCACTTTTGTTTTCAATAGGACACAAAACGTGAACAGATTTGACACCTGATCAGTCCCAGGTGGGAATGAGAAGGTATCTTAGCTACAACACAAAAGGTCTTCCTTCTCCTGATCTGTCCCACAACAATGTCCACCAATTGCTTAGGGGAGTTCCATTGTAATATCTCCAACATCTACCCTGGGGAACAGCCCAGCTGGACCAGATTAAAGCGGTTACACAACCCACACATGCACACTAGAAAATAGGCCTAGGCTGTTCCCCTAGGAGCACTACTGCCTCCAGAGCCCACAGTCTGCGGCTTACCAACAGGGAGAAGGAACCATGTTTATCAGGCCTGAGGCAGACTAGCTCTGAATATAACATGGCTTTGCTAGTGGGTGGTTTGTTTTACAAGCCAGCGTATGGTGAGGGGGACTTGCTGTCTTCACAATGAAGACAAAACACAGTGGCTTCGGGGGACAATGGAACTGGGTGACCCTGAATTCTTCACGTTCATAAATGTGTCCCAATTAACCTAAAATGAAAATAAAACAGACAGTGCTTTGCAAATAGCAAGAATACCTATGCTCTAAAGAATTAAAAACTGCTTCTTAAAGGAATGCGTGTGATAAAGCCTAATGTCAACAGTGCCCAAGCACTGCTCTCTGTGCCTTAAGTTTAAAATGGTCTGTATTTATTCTAGTTTCTACAAATCCTTTCCTGTTACAAAGAAGGAGCAGGGTAAAAGGAGAAGAGGAGTTACCATCCACATGCTGACTATCTCCAAGCACACTGCCTGGGGAATGAAGGAGCCTCCTGACCTTATCTCATGCGGGCTTGGGAGGCTCCCAGACCTGGGTATGGACTCTGGCTTTGCCACTTACCTATGTGCCCTGGGCAGGTTCCTTCACTTCTCCCAGCCTCAGATTCTTCATCAGTAAATTGGAACTATCACCCCCCTCCCTGCAGGATTGTTACAGGGGTTCTTGGAAATAGACAGTTTAAGGCCAGCATTACCCAGCCTGTACTACATAAATGACAGTTACTGTTATTTTGTTATTATGCTCTTAAGTAGCAGTGACCTTGAGTCTATTACTGACCTCCTGCCGTCCCCCTTCTGGGACTTAGCCCATTGCTCCACCTGGGCCAGGCTGCTCTTCCTCTGGCCATGCTTTTCCTGGTTGGCCCTGGGAGGGAAGGCCCGCTGGTACCCGCCAGTGCCATTCTGCTCTCCTGGGCCATACACAATGCCATTCTTCTCTGCCCGCTGGGGCTGTGCCTGCTGGCCTCTCAGGCCACCGGGTAAATCCACAAACAAGGCGTCCTCCTCGGCGGGTGAGTACGGGGACCGGGCCTTGCTCCTGTCCCTCTTGCCCCCCGGTGGATGGGAACGGTACCGGTCTTCCTCTTGTTCCCGCCTCTCGAAGCCAAAGGAGTCCTCATGGCGGCGATGTGGACAGTCCCTCGCATGTCCGGGTCCCATGCGGCCACACTCACGACAGGACTCCATGTGGTTGGCCTGGGGTACCGCCTGCCGCTGCAGCTTCTCTATGTCCCTGCAGTGACAGCAATGCACTCAGCCCCTTACCGACAGCACAGCTGGCAGCCAAGGCTCCCCAAAGAACACATTTCCCACTCAAAATACCTCCAGGCCTCTGCAGTGGCTGTTCCCTCAGCCAGGACCACTTTTCATACCTAGTCCCTCACTCCGCCTACTTAAACTTCTACTCCTTTGGGAGCTAACTAAAATGTCACCTCCTCCAGGAAGCTATCTCTGCCATACACACATAGTACAGATCAGAACCTTAACTGACTCCACTGTCACACTAATCACACTGGACCATAATTGCATGTTCTAGAGCCCAAGCAGACTATGAGCTCCATCAGACAAGAGGCCCATCATGCAAGCACCATTGCCCAGGACTTCTGCACAAATACTGCATAGAATGGGTGCCTATAAATACCACTGAATGAGTGAACTACACATGTGACATCTCATGCCTTTCTCTATTGCTATCTATCTGTCTGGGGCAGTCCTGCTTGGGGAAGACTGCTGAGCCTTGGGTCTCTCTTCTTGGATGCTAGCACAGCCCCAAATGCAATAGTAGCATAATTAACACCCTTCCAAGTCAGTGACCTCTTCATATGACCATTTATCTATATCCTTAAAGAAACGCTAAAACAGGAACCCCACAAGAACACTGACCTAACAATTTTCTGCAGGCAGACAGAGAAGATAAATGATTTGCCCAAGATCACACAGCAGGGAAAGAGTGGAGCCAGGGCTTAATCCCAGGCAGACTGCAAAGCCCACGTGAGAGTAGTGTTTCAGCCACTACCCTCTAGTGACTGCCCATACAAACGGCAATGGCCAACACACACACAAACCTGCACCTGTAAAGTAGAAGGGGGTGGGAGGGGCGACAGGTCAGGGTGTGAAGGGTTTCTGGGGCCCAGAGAAATAGCCCTCTTTCATGGCCTCTCCCCCGCGCCATGCGGTGGAATCCTAGCTATGTTCACATCACTACTACTTGGTACCAGGAACAGAGCAGCAGCTCCATAAGCTTTGCAGAATTTAGGTTGGGAGGCAGGGGAAGGGAACACACTCCACACCAGAAGGACCAGAGACATGACCAGGGATCCTCGGATGAGGCAGTCTACTTATACTTCTGGGTAAAAGTATCCTGGTCTGGAGATTTATCAGATGGCCAAACCAGAGAGCTTCCTATTTCAATACGAACACATACAATGCACTGACGTCTAGGGGGCCAGACCCCAGGTGTCCCTGCAACAACCTCAGAACCACAGCTATCGATAACCAGCACAGACGCAGGGCAGAATCAGGCCAGTCTGGGAGCTAAAATTAAATTACAATGTCAACAGAAAGTGAAAATACAATCCCTAACATAGGGTCTGCTTCTTAGCGCTTACAGGCCTAACCGTTGGTCTTAACTTTGGCATGGAGAACTGAGAAAAGCAATCACACATCTCCCTGTTCGTGTGCTCATGACTTTTTCATAGAAACCCAAAGCTTTGGGTCAGCGGTTCTTAACCTTTTTTGAGGTACTGAACCCACCAGTTTCATATGAGCATTCACCGAACCCTTCTTTAGTGATAAATATAATTATTTTTCCAAATTCAAGACATAGGTATATGTTTTTTTACTGGTGCACCAAATGAGCCGTGCATGAACATCACCTTGCTCAAAGAACAAAACCAACAAAGTGCATGAACTCACAACAAATTACGGTATTACTTTATTCTGGCCTCTGCGGCAGAGGCTTCTCCGAACCCTTGAGACCAACTCATCAAACCCCTAGGGTTTGACAGAACCCAGGTTAAGAACCACTGCTTTCGGGGAAACAAACACAAACTCTAGACCTGCTTTTATCCATCACTAGGGGACTCATGCCCCCACCTTCTATACCTTCTGATAATAGCATTTTGGTTTTCATTTGGGGATCACCCCCCCACTCTTAGTCCATGTGGTTTAGATGCTGCGACTCTACTAGTCCCTGTCCAGCTGAGGCTACAAAGTCTCAGTGATTAATTAGTTCAGGGTTTGACACATGACCTAATCTAGGCCAACCAGAGTTAGCCCTGGGACATTGCTTGGAGCTGGTCTCAAGTTGCTACAACTATATGGAAAGCAGCTACGTGAAAATAAAACCAACCAATTAAAGCAAATGGAAAGAAACAGCAACCTAAGTACTTGGCCTGAGCTCCTGAACTTGCCATACCTAAACGAGATATATCCTTGGACTTTTTGGTTACAAATCCATACATTCTACATTCTACATTCTCTTTCTCATTTAAGCTTGTTTGAGTTTGGTCTCTGTTTACTGATAGTAGAAGGAATCCTACTGTATCACTTTATAACGACATATTTAGATGGTGATCTCTGAGGGCCCTCCTTAATGCTTAGTGGGTCTATAAGCTCCTGCAGTAGGAACATATGGGAAATATTCAGGGTTCTACAGTTTGAGAAAAAGGTATCTTACTGTAAACTTACAAAGGAACTACTAACTCTGTGCTACAATGTGCACACTATAGGTTTTAACTTTGTCTTTCCTCTCTTCCTTTAATCCTTCATAACTACATCAGTGTAACCCCAGCCAGTCGCCTTCACGTTGTCTAAGTTGGCCCTCATCTTCTTTACTATTCCTCAGCTTCGGGAAACCACCCATGAAGACGTGCCAAGGCTGCTGCCTGGAGGACTAAGGCTCTGGCTGCCCTCTGGGTCACACCCTGGCCAAGAAGCTTGATCACTTGGCCACTCCCACTGTGAGATCAGTAACTGCACCTTCTTGGTATTCACACCCCAAAGATAAACAGCACTTTGACATACAAACTAGATCATGAAACAAATATGCCACCTTTGTGTATGACATTAGAACGGAAGGAAAAGGGGTTTCCTCAGTTCCAGGACCTAAGGATATGCCATGTATTTACGGAGCACCTATATGTCCCCGTTGGGATGGACACTTGGGGTGTAAGAAAACAGTACAGAAAATATCTCCTGCCATCAAAGCCAGATGATCCTAACACCCAATTTTATCATAGTAACATTTAATATTGTTCTCATAAACTGACTCCAAATCACGGAGCATGGCAGCCTATTCTAACCTTGGCGCTAACTTATAATTATAAATCTTAGTCCTTACCCTTTGTGTATATATGAGGGTACATACCCTTGTATATGTCAGTGCTTTGTGAAACTAAATTTGATAGGAAACAGCAATACCTTTTCTTAAGATTAACACCAGCATTTACTACAAAACAAACCTTTAGAGGGTAGATAAAAGAATGGTCGTCTGACAGCTTTCTAGGCACTAAGACTTGGGGTTATGAACAACTCCTAGCCCCATGGCTGCTGGGATGTGCAAAATATGTCTCTGTGCCTAAAATGTTCAGATGATAGCTGTGGGTTAGAAAGGGGAAGGCAGCAGTCAGAGGGAAGGGGGAAGAAGGGACGGGATCAGAGAAGGTGAAGGGATTAGTGAAACTATATATACATAACACAGAGATACAGATAGCAGGACAGCAAATCCCAGAGGAAGAGGGAGGGCGTTGAAGGGGTGGGGGACAAGGGGAATTTAAAGGGGGACACAGAGGTGGGGGTGAGGGAGTTATATTAGGTGGGACAATTGAATCAATGTAAACACAATAAATTAAAATTAATAAAAACTAAAAAAAGGGGGGGGATGGGAACGGAATGCTCCCTACTCTCCCACCTTCACTGACTTCAACATTGAATTTGCTAAGTCACAGGCTTTTAGGCAAAAATGCTTTTTGGTTTTCTCCCTGTCTGCTCGCACTCCCCACAATTTAACACGTGACTTCTCAAATCAGGAGACCTGTCACAGAATGGATTTGCAATGCTAGGCTTAGCAGAGCGATGGGGCAGAACGCAGCACCCTCAGCTGTCAGAGACTGTGTCACGCAGAGCCGTCAGCCATCAGCCGCGCGGGGCGTGGAGGTTCAGGTGAGACGACACAAGCCTCTCCTGCGCAGGTCATCACTATCACTGCAAACTGGAGTCGGCAGCTGTTCAAAGCACAGGAAATTCCTGACATTCAGTGACCATTTGGGCCATATATGTCACTTCTCGAGCACAACAAACCCAGAGGGCATGGGATTTAGAGCCAGTTTAGACCTGGATTCAGGTGCTAGCTTCGCCCCAATAGAAGCTGGGTGCCCTCAGGCAAGCCCCTGACATCTCTGGTTTCAGGTTACTCGTGTGCAAAATGGGGATACCAGCACCCAGTCTTCCCACGTTGTTGGGAGAATTAAAGGGAACACGGCAAAGAATAAGCACAATGCGTGTCTGGCACACAGCGTGCCTTCAAACACAAACATGTTGACTCCCAACCTCTATTCTCTCCTCCTTCCTTACCCCAATTTTTTCAAAGCAGCAATGTACCCAGCAAAAAACTTGTATTTCCCTACCTCCCTTGGAGCTGAGGGTGATCCTGTAACAGAGATGTGGCCAATAAGATGTACACAGACATCTTAAAGTCTTTAAAAGGAGGCATACTTAGCTGGCTTAGCTAACCTTTCTTAGACTCTTGGAACTTAGACTGTGCTGGATAGCAGGGTGACAAGCATGAGAACGAAAGCCACCTGCTAAAACCTGGGTAGAAAGGAAGAGCCCAGCCTCCTGATGGCATCACAAAGCTACTATAACAGCCTGGATTCTGGGTATGTGAGAAAACGAAAGCCCTATTTGAGTATGCCATCCTGAATTGGGTTGTTCTATGACTGGCAACCAAATGCAATCCCTGTGTAAGGGGCCAGGCTTTTTATTTGCAGGGGCTGGGCCCCACCACTTTCAGTACATCGAAGTAATGCTGCCCGTCTGCTTCAAGCAAATGCTATTGGGGGATTCACACAAGTGGGAAGAGAACATGTCTCAGACCAGGATACTCCTCTCTTATCCCTTTCTTTTCCACAAGAACTTGGAAAGTAACATCATCTTAAGCAATTTAGCACTGGTTATCATTTTATTCTGATTCCAAACTCTTTCTCTCACCAAGAAATAAAGAATAGTATTTTCCTCTATCTTAATACTAAATACACACACACACACCCCACGCACATTAAAACTCATCCAAAGACTCAAGTGGGCAGAGGAATGACCCTGCAGTGGGGTTTGGCTGGACCTTGCTCCTACCGGCGAAGGCAGCCCTTCCATTGCGATCCCATTGGAGGGACCCTGTCCATTCACCTTACCTACACAGCCAAACTAGCAGCCCAAGAGCCAGAGCCAGGCCGCTGATATTCTTGGAGAGTTTGGTCTGGGCCTGGCCAGATGGCAGAAGTCCCGTCCTGGGAACCAGCTCAGCCTGTGTTGACAGACGCCAAGTCCTCAGCACTAACCCTCAGTCTCAGGATGACGAGCTCAAAAGCCAGCACCCACCCTGGGCACAGTCCACAGAGTTGCATAAAAGGCCATAGAGAAAGGGACTCCAAGTCTCTAGGGAGCCCTAAGGCAGGCTTGCTCACTTGAATTAGTACCTAGCATTTGAAGAAGAAAATGGCAGGAAAGAAATGAAGACAGGAGTTGGTTTCTTCTCTTCCCCAGAGTTAAATAGGTCAGTGCCCCTGGGAGGGGAAAATATATCTGCCTACCTTTCAAGCTCTGCTCTAAACGAACAATAGAGGGGTTGGCGGCTCTGACCACACACTCCCCAGTTCTCCAGGCTGTCCTCCCCTAGACAAGAAAAGGGCTGTGGAATAAATGACAAGAGGAGGTACCACTTGCCTCAGCGGAGCGGTGACTGGCAAAGCCCCTTGTGAAATCTGAAGGACAGACAAACCAGACAAAGAAGAAAGGAAAGATACTCCTTGCCGGCCAGGTCTCCCCACCGAGTTTATTCCTGCCTGGAGAATCCTCCCCTCTTCCTTCCACCTGAGAAAGTCATGCTCGACCTGCCCCGCTTGACCTGCGCTAGTCTGGAGTTCTGGCACATGCCAAGTTCTCTTTCTGTCTCCCTGGATGGCAGTCCCAGTTCTGGGTCATTCAGCTTTTGTGGCCACTGCTTGGTTATAAGTACCATATGTGGGTCCTACTACGTGCCTCTAACCCCTACAAAATCCTGCTAGATCAGCACTGTCAGAGAGGCTGAGGGCATTCACTGAGTACCAGATTACTCACAATAAATTATCTCGGCTGAAGGATTTGGAGACAATGGCAACAACAGCCATCACTGACTGTGCACTCAGTAACTGCAAAACCCTCAGCCACGCATACCACATAGAGATAATGGCAACAACAGCCATCACTGACTGTGCACTCAGTAACTGCAAAACCCTCAGCCACGCACACCACACAGAGATAATGGCAACAACAGCCATCACTGACTGTGCACTCAGTAACTGCAAAACCCTCAGCCACGCATGTCACATAGACGACCTCTTCTTATTGTCTAAACCCACAAGGCTAGAGAGATATTCATACTCTTCCATTATAGGTAATAATACTGAAGCTCAGAGACGTTGCCTTGGATCAAGCAACCAGTGACAGAAGCAGGACTCAAATGACATCTGATCTGACCCCAAAGCCCTGCACCTGCCTAAAAAACCTGTCTATAAATTCCTTCTACCAAGGGTCCAGGCGACTTGCCTAACCTCAGGGATTCTTGCTACATTTTACCCAAAGTAATCGGGATCACTTTAGTTCTGAAGAGAGTGCAGAGAGCCAGAAATACAGGGGCCACTTCTGAGCAGGCTGACTCCCCACACGCCATTCCCACAACAGTGCTCAGACTGCTCCGGGACATCCCGGGTCCTAGTTTGAACATCTTACAGGCAGAGTTTGTATAATTGTTTGTTCCTCTATCTACTCACCCTCCTGCCCAGGCAGCCAAATAGCCATTCACCCATCCAAGAACTGAATGTTTCCTATTTCCAGCCACTGTTCTTGTCAAGGAGCTTACAGTCTCCTACGGGTGACAACCAGAAAGCAAGCAAGCCTAACTTTAGTGTGCAAGTTCTACAGACGCATAAGGAACGAGAGGGTACTACAAGGCGGGCATCTAACACCCTTAAGGGTCAGAGGGGAGGGAAGTAACATCTAGACTAAGACCTGAAGTATGTGCATAAGTTGTCCTAGTAAAGGGTGAGGGCCAGGGGAGCGTCTGAGCAAGGTCCAGAGGGGTCCTAGCGCCTCATGAGACGGACCCTTTCTGTACCGCCCGGATGCCATCACAGTCTCTTCTATCCCTTGCTCTCTTTGATTCAGTCATATCCCCCAGCTTCTGTTTTTTGAACAAACAAGCTCATTCTCGCCCAAGGTTGGTTGTGCCACTCCTTCTGCCCCGAACACTCTTCCTCAAAGTTTTGCACATGTGACTTTCTTGTATCAATCGGGCCTCATACCTACATCTTCCTCATACAAAGAAGCCTCCCGTGACCACCCTACTCCCTGCCCACTAGTCCCTCCTCACCCCATCACCCCATTTTACTACATCTTCGTGCATAGATCATGATATAAAATCATCTTATTGATTTGTTTGCCTGCTTATGGTCTGTCACCCCACCTCCCCCAAGACTGCATGGGACTTTACCTCTCTCTTGAACACTGCTGTATTTTTTCAGCATCTTTAACAGTCTGGCACACAATATGTCCTCAATAAGTACTTGTGAAATAAAAGATCAAGTGAATGAATGCTTGAACAACGCATCTAATTCAAGAAATTCAGTATGGGTGGGGCACAGAGAATTGGGAGTGGAAGATATGAGCCAAAGGTGTCTGTAGGGACCCATGCCTTGCTCAAAAGCCCTGCTAGGGAAGTTGGATTTTACTCCAAAGGTAAGTAGACTATAAGTCCCAAGACAGGACTATAGTTACACCAGAGACCACAGAAATTTGAAATCTGAGCAGAGATAAGTTGCCTTCTGACAGGTCCGCCTATCTGAGTCGCTTGTCAGTTTGGGGAGCTGTGAAGGCAAGCTGACCTCCTTGCTCAGTGCTCTAGCTTGTTAGAGAGAACAGGCATCCTAAAATAAGAGAGAAAAAGCGGTCCAACAAGGAGAGCTGGGAAGACAGATTTCAAGGAGGCTGCAGGGAATCAAAAATCAAAGCCCAAAGTCTAGCAAGTGGAAGGACACGGAAATGGGGGGTGGGGCAGATTATGACAGAAGAGGTAGCTGGCAGCAATGCTTGGTGCCCCTTACAGCTGGCGGGAGAGGGGAGATCTCAAGAACACTTGCATGAATGTCTATCAGAGACCCTGAAGCTAGGTAGGAAACGGGACAAAGGGAAAAGGGACAGTGCATGTTGTAGGAAGAGGCCTGAGTGGGAGGGAGAGGAGGAGCAGGCTGAGGGGCGAGGCTGCAGGAGCCTGGGTTGTTGAACCACAGTTCACACTGCTAGAGGATGGGAACATCCTGGCAAGGGAGGGATTGCCATTTGCTCACAGGATAGTCATTATAGATGTGATCCAGAGGATAGACACGGAGCTAGGAGGATGTAAGGAAGAAAGAGCCTATAACATTGCTAAACCAAACCCTAGGCCAGCATATGTGACACAGAGTATCTACTATGTTGTAGACAGCAAGCTCAGGGAGCCCTTTATCCATTGATTATTTAATACTTGTAACAACCCTGGAACCAAGAAAACTGAGGTTTATAAGCATACCTAATTTGCACAGACGACATAGCTAAAAAGTTGCGGTTGGATTTGAACCCAGGTCTATTTGAGCCCAGAGACTAAGCTCTGAGAGGAGAAACTTAAGATAAAAGAAATCAATATAATAGGAAGTAAGGGGTGAATCAGCCAGCCTGGACATTGGTCATTTAGGCCTCCTTTATTCTCACTGTACAAATCATTTCTCGTTCTTTTGCCCACAGCCCTAGTGTTACTTAGGCAGCTACCCCTGCCTCACTATCTGTCCCATGGTCTGATTCTCAGCAGTGAAGCATGTCACCCAGGCATGTGCCAATCGGCATGTATATTCCCTGGCCACAGTATATGGCTTAGAGCATAAATGTGATCTAAGCCTTTTTGATCACAATGGATCTCAGAGCTTCTGGACAAGACACTGGCTCTTTCCTGGGTGACATGAGGCTGGAGCTATTGCAGCTATCTTGCCACCAGATCCTAGATCTGCCAAGGACCTCCACATGGAGTTCAAGAATGAATCCAACCCAAAGCTGGACAGGGCCCAGGGAATGACTGATAATGATATTGTCTGAGCCTAAAATCCAACTGGTTTTTTGTTTTTAATTCAGTGAGAGGAGAGGAGGCAAAGACTCCCGCATGTGCCCTGACCAGGATCCACCCAGCAAGCCCACTAGGGGGTGATGCTCTGCCCATCTGCAGCATTTCTCTGTTGCTCGGCAACTGAGCTCTTCTTAGTGCCTGAGGCAGAGGCCATGGAGCCATCCTTAGCCCCGGGGCCAGCTTGCTCCAATTGAGCCATGGCTGCAGGAGAGAGAGAGAGAGAGAGAGAGAGAAGTGATAAGGGGAGGGGTGGAGAAGCATATGGGTGCTTCTCCTGTGAGCCCTGACCGGGAATCAAACCTGGGACATTGCAAGACCAGTGGTTGTTGCCATGCAGATTCACATTGAATTTGGGCAGACAGTAAAGGATTTGTGGAGTCGGAAAATGGTGGGCCATTTCGTTTATTAAAGTCTCTTAACAGCAGATGAGCAAGCAGGCAGGGAAAACCGCTTCCCTCTCAGGGCTGATGAGCAAACAGATGGGGGTGGGAAGGAACCCTTCTCTGGCAAACAACAGCAAAAAATGGCTCCTCCCAATGGTAGCAGCCAATCCGCAATCTGCACCTTTCACCCCGAGGGCAAGCACCTGCAGCCTTACATAGACTATACACATGTGGTGCTGCCCGTGCTCATGCACCAATCAGGCAAAGTGCAAGCGAGCCAGCCTAACACGTTTGCCCAAAAGACATCCACACACCAGGCCGATGATCTACCACTGACTGAGCCAATAGGCCAGGGCCAAATCCAGCTGTTTTTAAAACTAGGTCTATCCTGAACTTTTCAGTGACATGAACAATAAATTCCCCCTGTAAGGTTAATTAATGTGTCTGCATTTTCTGTAACCTGCCATCAGGAGTCTTAATATGCCACATTCAGACAGAAAGCATCTGCCTATATGAACCAAAATGAAGCATTTGGGTGAGAGTCAAGGAGGTGAGAGAACAAAGCACTACTTTGGGGGCCACCCACTGAGCAGAGACAGACATTTCCCAGAGTGGGTCACCAAACGGGAGGAGAGGCAAGATCTAGTTCTGCCTGACAAATAATTCTAACTAACCAAATATCTGAACATCCTATTCTGAAAAAAAATAGAACATTTAATAAATCTGGATTTGGCTGACAATTTTATCTCTCAGAAAGAAAGTTAAGAGGAAATGCTATCCTCCCTTTATTCTGACTCAGAAGGTAGAACAAATTTTTATTTTTAAAGGAAGAAACCTTGGAAAAACAATTATGGGATTTTAAGAGTTTATTAAGAGCATAAAAAAAATTTTTAAAGTTCAGAGAAAATCTAGGAACAATACAAAATCTAGGTCCTGAGACCCTAAAGGGGAAGGAAGCCCAACAGAAAAGCAATGGAGCCCTCCCCCAACCCAAAATCTGATAGCTAATTATACAACCCTCAGGTAGGAAAAAGTAAATAGTCACTACATGCAAATCCATATAGGAAATTAATCCTGAACAGTTCAAAACAGAAATCACCTTTTAACCACTGCACCTTTTCCTGTTAAACCCAATCTCAGTCTCAAGTTACCTCTGACCCAGTGCCCTCGTCAGCCATGATGAACTGGGCAAAGCTGGGAATGAACAAGAATGAACCCCTTTGCCATTACTGCTCTAAAGAAACCAGTGTCCCAGCACACTGCTCTCAGCGTCCCTGCTCTAGAAGGACACGCGCAGGAAAGGAAAGGGCACAAAACCGAGCACAGGTGACCTGTGGTGGGATGGTCCCACGTGAATGATGGCTAAAAGGGTAAAATCTACAAAGGGCTAACGTCTGTTCATTTAAAACAGAGGTCCCCAAACTACGGCCCGCGGGCCAAATTGCGGCCACCTGAGGCCATTTATCCGGCCCCCGCTGCACTTCCGGAAGGGGCACCTCTTTCATTGGTGGTCAGTGTATGGAGTACTGTATGTGGCGGCCCTCCAACGGTCTGAGGGACAGTGAACTGGCCCCCTGTGTAAAAAGTTTGGGGACCCCTGATTTAAAGCAAAGCAAAACAAGAACAAAATTTCTATTTTCGACAAATTAAAAGACAGGAGGGGACAGCTTAAAAAAATATGAGTCATGGGGATTTCTGCTTGGGGTGAATGATACAACTTCAATAAAGCTGAGCTCTTTAACTTCTGGATTTAGTTCCATTATTTTCATCAAGAACAATGGTCTTCACCATAAAAAGATGAAGAAAGACTAAAAGTCCCAGACAGGAGGGAGACGGGGAGGCTCCGCCGCCTGGGGCTGAGCTCTGGGCCCAGCAGTCAGCATCCCAGGGCCCTAGGACAGTGTCGGCAACTGCAGCTCGCGAGCCACATGCGGCTCTTTGGCCCTTTGGCCCCTTTTGTGTGGCCAGCTTATGAGTACCCTAATTAAGTTAATAACAAGGTACCTACCTATATAGTTTAAGTTTAAAAAATTTGGCTCTCAAAATAAATTTCAATCATTGTACTGTTGATATTTGGCTCTGTTGACTAATGAGTTTTCAGACCACTGCCCTAGGAGAACTTGCAAATGGGCTCACAAAACCTCTCAGGTGAGCTCTAAGGATTCAAAGAGCACAGGAAAAATGCCAGAGTATGGGAGACTAGCAAACAGCATCCTGATTTTCAAAAGAGGAGACAAACAAATTCATTAACCACAAGACTGGAGAACCTGCCACCAACCTCTACAAGAAAGTAACCAGCATCCTCAGCGAACTGATTTCAGAGCACATGGGAAAGGAAGCACTAAAAGAAAGGCAAACAAGTCAGTAAAAAAGTGGAAAGAGAATAGGTACAGGCAATCACTGAAGAAGAAATACAACTGGCCAATAAATAGAAAAGGTCCCTCAAATCATGGAACTATACATTAAAATAATCAGATGTTGCCCTGGCCGGTCCCAGGTTTGATTCCCGGCCAGGGCACACAGGAGAAGCACCAATCTGCTTCTCCACCCTTCCCCTCTCATTTCTCTCTATCTCTCTCTTCTCCTCCCACAGCCAGGGCTCCATGGGAACAAAGTTGGCCCGGGCGCTGAGGACAGCTCCATGGCTTCTGCCTCAGGCGCTAGAATGGCTCCAGTTGCAGCGGAGCAACGCCCCAGATGGGCCGAGCATCGCCCCCTGGCAGGCATGCCAGGAAGGATACTGGTCAGGTGCATGCGGAAGTCTGTCTGCTGCCCTCAGATTCTATTTATCAGCAGCTCAGCAAAAATTTTATAAACTGGTAATATCAAATACTGGCAAAGACACAGGAAAATAAGCCCTCTCACTAGTGAAACATTTAGCTTTCTACAAAAGGTAATTTGGTGATATTGATTAAAATTTAAAATACACTGTATCTTGACCAAACAGTTTGAAAGACTCACACATGCAGAGGCCAAAACAACCCCAACTTTTCTGTAGAAAGTTGTTTGTTATAGGACTATTTTTTAAATTAAATTTAATGAAGTGGCACTGGTTAATAGAATCATATTTTTCCTATGATACATGATTTGTATATTGCATTGTGTGTCTATCATCCAAAGTCAAACCATCTTCCATCACTATATATTTGGCCCTCTTTACCACCTGCTACCCCACAGGACTATTTATAACAGTAAAAGATGAGAGAAAAACTATCCCTAGTTTAATACGTGCTTAACTACATTATGGTACTATGAAATACCATATAACACGCATTCAGAAATAAACTTGATCCATATACACTGATATAAAATAATCATCAATATGTGATCATTCATGCTTTAAAACAGACCTATTTCTATAAGTGCATATATGTATATAAATGAATAAAAAATAGTTTAATAAACCCTGGCTGGGTAGCTGAGTTGATCAGAATGTGATCCTGAAGCACAGAGGTTGATGGTTCGATTCCCAAGGTCAAGACACATACAGGAACAGATTGATTTTCCTGTCTCTCATCTCGTCTCTCTCTCTCTCTCTCTTCCTCCCTTGCTAAAATCAATAATTAAATTTTTAAAAAATAGTTTACTAGGGCCCTGGCCAGTTGGCTCAGTGCTAGAGCATCAGCCTGGCTTGTGGATGTTCTGGGTTGAATTCCCAGCCAGGGCACACAGGAGAAGCACCCATCTGCTTCTCTACCCTTCCTCCTCTCTGTTCTCTCTCTCTTCTCCTCCCGCAGCCAAGACTCCACTGGAGCAAATTTGGCCTGGGCGCTGAGATGGCTCTATGGCCTCTGATTCAGGTGCTAGAATGGCTCCAGTTGCAATGGAGCAATGACCCAGATGGGCAGATCATCGCCCCCTAGTGGGCATGCTGGGTGGATCCCAGTCAGCTGCATGCGGGAGTCTGTCTCTCTGCCTCCCTGCTTCTCACTTCAGAAAAAAAAATTTACTAGGATACCCATTAACCTGGTAACAGAAACAACCATGGAAAGATGATTAAGGAAATCTTTGTCATTACCTTTCTATGTTTATTAAAATAAGAGGTCTTCATTTATTGCATAGTTAAATATATATATTTAACAATTATACAATAAATCAAAAAGGTAGGACACATTGAGTATTAGGGACCAGCATGTGCGCTAAGAGTAAGATGTATCAAGCCTAAAATGTGTCATCCCTTCTCCTGGGATGACAAAGGAAATGCCAATGGCACTATGAACAGAGTGCCTGCAGGCTAATGGTAGAGCTTTCCTATCATTATCGTGGACACAATAGCAAAATCCAGGGTGAATGACAATACCAGCAGGCAGAGTCAAACTCAACTGTAGTTAAGAGTTACTGATTCAGGGCCCACATGGAAACTTCTAGGACAGTCTTTGGTCCTGTCCTATCCAATACTTTCGCTAATTTTCTCAACCTCTCACTCATTCCACAGACACCTGAGAGCTTACCATGTGTCAGTCATGCAGAAGATACCAAATGATCTCTGCCTAAAGCCAAGAATACTGAAGAGTAAAAGAGCTTTCAACTGCAGTGTTACGAAAGCTCCCAGGGTAGGCCTGACCCCAGCCTAGCCTCTTGAAGGAGCCACCATCTATGCCAAAGGTCTGTGCACCTAGAGAGAGAGCACGAAGCCAGGAAATACCACTAACACCAAAAATGACACACGCGTGAACTGGAGAAGGTTTACAAGCTAAAATACACCATGTGAAACCATTTGCAGTGACTTAAAAATCCAGTCTTTAGGCTGCTGGAGGTCCCTTTTGTTTTGAGGCCTCACCAAAAGCAGACCACTGTCAAAGAGAGCTCTAAGCAGAGCCAGGTTTCTGGAGAGTGAAGAAGGGAGCTTATGTCAGGTGAGGACTGACTAAAGGCACACCCTAACTTTTCCAGGGCCACCAACCTTCTCTGAGCCCCTAACTCCAGTCCTTTGCTTTTTCTCTCAGGGAATCAACCACTGCCAACAGACTCAGGAAGTTCAGGACCCCTGATTGTGTTCTTGGTTCGCTCACCAGCGGGCAGGGGCTGGAGGAAGATAGCCCTGGTCAGCCCCCAACAGCAGGTGGGCAGTCTGCCGCACACTTTCAGTCTGCAAGATCTCTCATGTTGCCCCTTCTACTACACACAAGAAAAAAAGAAACACACACCAAGTTCCGAGGCTCTGTACCCAAGGCAGGTGTGTCACCCTCCCAGACCTTTGTGTTTCTCCATTTAAAGAAGAGAGTGGACTAGATAACTTCAGGGGGACCTTCCAGCTCTGACAGGCAATACAACATGTTCCACTCTTCTCCTGGAAGAATTCACTGTTAAAAGGGACTTCAAAGACAGGGTGATGCTTCATACAAGTGAGTGAATGATACAATCCTGGGAACCCAACAGTTCTCATTTGAGTCCCCATCCTAGCACAGAAAGTGCTCTGACAAGGACCCTCCATTGATACTGACCTCTTCAGCGATGACCGAGATAGCACCTGTGCAGCCTGGTTCATGGCCCTGACCCATGCATTCATGTCCTCCTGGGTGTCGGCACTGAAGTAGTAGGTCCTCATGCCCGACTGCTCGGCCTGGGAGCCCCCCATGGACCTGCCATAGATGAGTGCTCGCATCCCAGCGTGCACAGCCTGAAACATAGAGGTTAGAAAAAGTTTCACTTCCAGGAGCAAGCACAAGTTCTCCCCCTTTCCAGACTAAAAGTCCAAGCACCACCCAGCTTGTTTCCACACCTGGGAAATGCCACAGCTGGGCTCCCCTTCCTCAGCACAGCCAGCTGTGTCTGTGTCCCCACAGGAAAGCCCTACAGCTGTTACCTGTTTCTGACTCATCTTACTCATGCATAGGGAGAGGCACGCACCCAGGGCCTACGTGACAAGGAGACTTTAAATAGACCCTCATTCTGCAGAAGCAGACTCGTGGGAATCCCTGTTTTGGTTCTGCAACACATGATTACTGGAACGGAGTCAAAGCCCAGCTGCAACAGCAGGCAGCGTGGTGCAGATAGATATTCACTGCGCTTCATGGCACAGACATGGGATGTGCTGCACGCTGGTCAAAGGAGCTGCTGCTCTCTGCACAGAGCCACTACAAAGTCTGACAGAGCTAACATTTCACTGAAAATCCTTGTGCACCTACTGTGTGCTGGGAAGCCTCACAGTGCTTTCATATGAATCCTTGCAAAGAGCCTGTGAAGAGACACTGGAAACGACCACTGAAAAGCACCTGGTATGATTTCCAAACAAGAAGCGACAGCAGTTCTTTCCCTTGTGCCCGGATAAGCAGGGGCCTGTCTTTAATTTGCAAGGAAGTGCCTTACCAAATCTACATTAGAAGAGGAGGTCAAAACGGCAAGGAGGGAGTTACTGAATGACTACTATAAATGTGTCTCTTGGCTACTGCTATGAGTTTATTCTCATTGTAATCCCACTGGCCTTGAGAGGTAGGGGCAGAATCTGTTTCACAGATGGGGCAAATGAAGGTTAAGTAACTTTCCCAGATTTCCACATCTACAAACAGATTATTTACAACACTTATCATTGCCTGCCATTATTTATTTTACATACTTGTTTATTGTCTGTCTCTTCCCTCTAGACTATAAGACTCCGTCTATTTTTTTCACTACTGTATCATCAGGAACAGTGCCCAGCATATAATAGGTGCTCAATAAATATTTGTTGAATGAATGAAGAGTTGGAGCCAGGATTTACACTCTGAGTCTATGCTTCTCTGTACAATGCTCCCAGGTCTCATTCAGAAATGAGGCTGATTATATATACAGTGTGTCCGTAACATCATGGTGCACTTTTGACCAGTCACATCAGGGGTCCCCAAACTTTTTACACAGGAGGCCAGTTCACTGTCCCTCAGACCGTTGGAGGGCCGCCACATACAGTACTCCATACACTGACCACCAAGGAAAGAGGTGCCCCTTCCAGAAGTGCAGCAGGGGCCAGATAAATGGTCTCAGGTGGCCGCAATTTGGCCTGCAGGCCGTAGTTTGGGGACCTCTGGGTCACACGGTCAAAAGTGCACCATGACTTAACGGACACACTGTATATCCCTGGTCTGATAATCTGGATCCAGAATGAAAGGCAGAACTCATGCAAGGACCAGTCACAGGAAACCAAATGAGAACCAATTAGAAGCTGAAGAATGACATGCTTCCAAACTCATTAATGGTCATAAATGAAATCTCTCAAACTGTCGGCATTTACTCCTCCCCACACTAACATCTAAGTCCAAAATGCCTATTAAATATGGGCCTGTTTCTGACACTCAAATGTCTGGATTCATCCAGCCCAGTACCAAGGGAATACAGGCAAACTTGACCTGCAGCAAAGGGCCCCTACAGTCACCAAAGCAAACATGATTTCCTTGTTTGTACATATAAGGAGTCATCTACTGTCCCAGGAAGGATTCCTTCTATTTTAGCAAGGTGGAGATGGAGCAGTAAGAACAGAATGAGAAGACACCTCTGCATGTCTTATTGTGAATCAGCAGAAATTCTTAGAGAAGTTCCTCTGCGCCTGACTTGTGGTGGTGCAGTGGATAAAGCATCAACCTGGAATGCTGAGATCACTGGTTCAAATCCCCGGGCTTACCCAGTCAAGGCATATACGAGACACAATTACTATTGTAAGTTGATGCTCTCTGGCTCCTCCCCTTACCTCTTTCTCTCTCTCTAAAAATTAATGTACAATCTTTAAAAAAAAAAGGAAATAAAAGTTCTTTTGGACAATGACCCCGTAAGATCTCTGACAGCCTCTTCCAGACTTTCTGCCCAGACAGACAGCTCTGGGACAGGCACTCACCCTACCAGACACAAGGCCACCCACAAACAAAGGGAACCCTCAAAGGTATGAGAAAGCAGGTCCCTGCTGTACAAGGGTTCATGGAGCCAGCCTTGTCCAGGAGATCAAGATGGGACACAATTCAAACATGAGAGTTTATATGTCTGTCTGCAAATGGACCTTGGGAGTTAGGGCCATCATTACAAAGGAGTTACACGTGATCAAGAATATAACCTCAGGCCTGACCTGTGGTGGCGCAGTGGATAAACCGTCGACCTGGAACGCTTAGATCACGGGTTCAAAACCCTGGGCTTGCCTGGTCAAGGCACATATGGGAGTTGATGCTTCCTGCTCCTCCCCCTATTCTCTCTATCTCTTTCCTCTCTCTCTCTCTAAAAATGAATAAATAAAATTTTTAAAAAAAAAAAAAAAAAAAAAAAAAGAATATAACCTCAGTTGCTAATCAAACTGCCATTAGGGGTCATGCCCAGCTGCCCTTGGCTCTAAACAGTAGGTCCCCAACTACATTCTGTCTGTGCCTGGGCATCTTAGATGTATTAACTATGAAGTCAAGAAGTACAGGACATTCCCTTTCCATCTGGCCAACTGATCCAAGTCCAAAGTGCCCTGAGCCTAAGGAAAACGCCAGAGTCAAGATGACATGAAGCTGCATCTTGAAGATGCCCCCTTCCCTTCTGCTCTTCACTTTCCAGCTAATACAATTGTGCTCAGCAACTGTGCATGACTGAATTGGCACCAGGCCACGCCCAAAGGAAACGAGGATGTAAGCAATGAAGATTTTACGTGACAACCATAATGCCCCAGGATATGACTGCTCCTCTGGCTCTTATGACTCAGGTCTTGACAGAACACTACTGAGGCAAGCGGAAGGCCCACACCTCAAGTCCCCAACGTCAGCCTGCAGCATGGAGAAGCCTAGGTGGGGACATACAGGAACACTCAAAGGCTAGAGCCTATGATTAGCTGACTGATTCATTCTCTAACTTAGCCATTCAACAATTAATTTATCACTTATTGAGCTGTACTAAAAATTGAAGAAAAAACCTTAAGTAAGGCCAAGACCTTAAGTAAGGTCTTTCTCCTTGAAAGACCACGGACAAGTAACTGCAAGTGCGATCAAGAAGCTCAGGACGCTGGGAGACAGGGTAACAGGAGTCTGGCCTGATGGGAGAAGGACTTCCCTAAGGAAATAACATTTAAGCTGCTTTCTACATTATCCGCGTGTATTTTAGGAGGAGTGGCACAGAGAGCATGTGTGCTACCGCACTATGGACAAGAGGACAGTATGCTTCAAGGACGAGGCCAGCGTGACTGGCTCAGTGAAGCAACATGAAGTGACGTTACTGCAGTGGGCAGGCAGGGCCAGGTCACTGGGGTTGTGTGGTCGCATTAGGGCAGAGGTGCCCACACTTTTTCAGCTTGTGAGCTACTTATAAGATGACCAAGTCAAAATGATCTACCTACAATAAAAATGCAAAACATAAATTTATTCCTTCTATATTATCATTATTTAAGTTACTATTTTACTATTATTACTATTTAATATTGTGTATTCTTCTTTCACCTTTTTCCTTCTCAGCTCTCTTTTCGGAGGAAAGTCAATGTCATAGTTTTTATGAACAGTCCGAAAAAGCCGCTCCACATTTCCCTTCTTTGGAATAGCAATGGCACACAGACAGATGAGGCAAACGCACTTGAATATGACATAGTGAAAAAAATCCCCTCCCATTCTGTATGAAAGTGGTAAGTTTTAGGCTTCTTACTCAAACCAGCTACGGCACTCATTTTTATACCCTTTGTTGTATTTAGTTTAAATAAATTGAAGGCTAACTACGCAGCAATGTAACTGAACAAGTTAGCGCGGTTTAACGCGCATGCGTAGGGTGTCAAAAGTTCAGACATCAGATTGGCTACCGTGTATGCCAATCAAAAGACAAATGTCTTTTTAACGTCATGTGATCTACCTATACTTCCTTCGCGATCGACCAGTAGATCGCGATCAACGTATTGAGCACCCCTGCATTAGGACTTTATCTCATTTATAAGCACAATGAGAAGCAATTAAGTGGTTTAAGCTTTGGAAGTGATGTGATCAGATTTTGTTTGGTAAAATTACTCTTAACTGCCATTTGGAAAAGAGGTTAAAGACAGGCAGATCCAGGTGAGGGGACTGGGCTGGGAGCCACTACAGGAGGGCAGGTGGGAGATGGTGGTGGGCAGAGAGAAGGAGTGGAGCGGGCAGAGAGGAGGAGAGGAGTGGGCAGAGAGGAGGAGAGGAGTGGGCAGAGTGTTGAGAGAACTGGCGGGAAACTACAGCACAATGTGGTGAGGGGCTGGATATGAGTGTCAAGGATAAGACTCGCAGGTATATGACTTACAGAAACAGTGGTGCCCTTTGGTTGAAATTACGAAATAAACTTATGTCCAACCTTTGGGCTGACTTGCCCAGGGAAGAGCTCTGGCTCCTGGAGTCAGCCTGAGGTCCACAGGGGACTTCGCCTCTTACCCCAGGGTAACCACTGGTAATGGTGCCACTTCCTGTGCCTCTGTTTCTTTATCTTGAAAATGAAACTGTGGGTAACAGTAGTATTCACAGGCAGTCCCTGGGTTCTGAGTAAGGTGGGTTCTGTAGGTTTGTTCTTAAGTTGAATTTGTACATAAGTTAGAACAGGTTACATTTACCTATTAAATGCAACTTAAGACAGATGTTTGTCTTAACATAATATTTATTTTTCCTTTTCTGTGCATATAAATTCTCAAACATTTTCAAACCTACAGAATCTATCTCATTTGTTACCCAGGGATAGCCTGTACCTTGTAAGGCCATATGAGGACTAAATGAGATAATGTACATTCAGTGCTTCCAGCACAGCTTGCCACTTTGTAAGGCTCAGAAGGGGTTACTTGATGTTACTATAGGAGCAGTCACTTGAGGAACCTAAGGTGGTTGACGAGCTTTCTAGAAACTTTAAAAGACTCTTCTCTGCCCTCTCCGCAATCACTAATTTATAGAGGACTAAACATGGCTACAAATAAACCTTAACCCATCTTCACTTGGGAAGTAAAGGCAGTGTCCCTGCAAGACTCCGACAGACGACAGTTCCACGTGGTCTGTCTGCAGAACAGGGTGGCCACACCTCCCCAGGCAGAATTACAGAACTCACCAAAGGGCAGGTGAGAGCCCTGGATGGGTAAATCAACCACTTACAGTGCAGTGATACAAGAGCTATGGATGCACAGGAGGGTACCTACCCTGTCTGGAGGGAAGGCTTCCTGGAGGAGATGACCCTTTGGCAAAGGCCCATGGGTAAGAAATGTCCTGGGCCTTCAGGCAATCAATTAAGGCTGCAGGAAAAGTACATACGGAAGTGGCTAAAAATGGGGCTGAAGAGATACGCTGGGGCTTTGTACACTGAGACTAGACTTTATCCTGTAGGTAGTGGGAAGCCACTCAGAGGTTTATGGTGGAAGGACAACCTGAACAGATGTGCGATTCAGGAACAGTGTGGAGGATGGCCTGGAGACTGCAGGGGAGTGTGAAGGCTAAAGCCAACTCTACAGAGCACTCTCTGTGTACTAGGCACGTTCTAGCAGTAAGTTAGTTACCCAGGGGAGGGATGGATGCCGAGACAGGCCAGTGACAGCAGCAGAGCAGAGGATGAGACAGATTTGAGAGGGATAAAATTTAAGTGGGAACCTGACCAGGTGGTGGCACAGTGGATAGAGCATCAGCCTGGGATGCTAAGGACCCAGTTTCAAAATCTCAGGTCACCTGCTTGAGCGTGGGCTCATCCAGCTTGAGCACAGGTTTGCTGGCTTGAGCGTGGGATCATAGACATGACCCCATGGTGGCTGGCTTGAGCCCAAAGGTCACTGGCTTAAGCAAGGAGTCACTGGCTCCGCTGAAACCCCTGGGCCAATGAGAAAGCTATCAATGAACAACTAAGGTGCTTCTCGTGAGTTGATGCTTCTCATCTCTCTCCCTTCCTGTCTCTCAGAAAAAAACTGAAGAGGGAGAGGAAAAGGGAAGCTTTCTTGTTCTCCTCTTATTCCCTAATAATCCCCATGCTGATGCACACTGTACAATATCAGCCCCACAAAGGTAAGGACTTTGCCCTTTCCATTGTTGCGTCAAATAAAACCACAGAATACAACAAAAGTTTGTTGAATATAAATAAGGAAAAAACCTCATCTCTTGGCTAACCTTCAGCCAGAATTTAGCAGAGGGTCTTAATCTTTTGGGGGACATGCACCCTTTTGACAGTTTGGTGAATCTATGAACTCTTCTCAGAATGTTTTTAAGGACACAAATAAAATAAAGGAAGAATACTGAAATATAGTTATCAAAATATTTTTAAACGTTGTGAAATAGTGATACAGGTGCTTCTTTAATAATACATTATAAAACAAATGTTATAATAATTATTGTCATTTCAAAGTAAGGATGCTCATAAATGGTATTTCAAGATTTTTACAATTATTCTGTGAGGATATCTCTGGTTCCTATTGGTGACCAAGACACAGGTGCTGCTAATACCTGTTAAGACCTGCTTTCTCAATCAAAAGAAATGTTACAGGTTGAAAAACAGAAAAGGTATAGTTTGTCCACTGACACTAGGGGGTCTGCAGACTCAGGTCAGGACTCCTTGGTTTTGAGAGAGGGAGAATGGCTCAAAGGGAGGCAGTGAAGGCATTTCCCCACTGAAGATCCTTGGACCCTTGGTTGAATGGAGTTATTTTCTGCTCCAGATCCTGGATCTGAAGCGCCAAGCTTGCTCAGAGGCGACCCAAAGGCCGAGGGTGCCTCTGCATCCCCATCCCCTAGGAAATCTTTGGGGAGGTGCCCCAGCTGAGGAAGGCTGAATGCTTGGCTCATCCTGCAGACCTGGCTGTGCTCTGGGTCCATCTAGCACTCAGGCTCCCTGGTGATGTGTAGGGGCTGCGGGGCTACAGGCAGAGTTGAAAGAAAAGACCAGGAGAGGACCACATGCCTTTATCTACCACTATAGATAACGCTGAATGATCTCAAGCAAGGTGTCCTCGCAACAGAGAATTTCAGCTCTGCAAATGGAGAACTGACATTAGAAACAGACATAAGGTCCAGGACACAAAATCCTGTGCATGGCTCAGTATGCCCAGGCACGTGGATCCTGAGCCGCCTCGGAGGACCTCTCTGACCCTAAGGGAATGGCGCTGCAGCCTGAAGGGAAAGGTGCCCTTTCACACCCAGGAAGCCACAGCCCTTTCTGGAGGACCAGCCGAACACCACCAGACCTGTGTGCTCTCAGGCTCTAAGGGTCTCCCCGAAGGCCCCCCACGAACACATCCATGCCTTCTGTCTCTCAGACAAAAGATTCAGTGGAGTCTAAGAAAAAAAAAGTTTTTTAATCAACAACACATAAAAGATGTCTTCCTACAATCTATTTTCACAACTACCAAAAAGGTGTTAAAATACAATACATAGTTATGATAGTTACTTTGAGAATATTTCAAATGCTGTTCCAAAAACAAGAAAAACAATCCCATACAAAACCACCACCCTGACTGCTCGCCCAACAGCAACATGCGATCCTAGGAAGGAAGGTGTCAAGATTCTCCCAGTTTGGGTCTGACCACCATCCTCCCAGAGCCTCCACAGCTAGCTGTGAAGATGCTAGAGGCTAGCAAAGGATGGCCATCAACTATCACAGCCCCACTCACTCCAAATGGCTCGGCGACAAAGGAAATAGAAAAATACAAATCCTTTTACTGGTAAAGGGATTTCCCCAGAACCTGACCAGGTGGTGGCATAATGGATAGAGCATTGAACTGGGATGTGAAGGACCCAGGTTTGAAACCCCAAGGTCGCCAGCTTGAGCGCAGGCTCATTCGGCTTGAACAAGGGGTTGCTGGCTTTAGCATGGGATCACAGACATGACCCCATGGTCACTGGCTTGAGTCCAAAGGTCACTGGCTTGAAGCCCAAGGTCACTGACTTAAGCCCAAGGTCGCTGGCTTGAGTAAAGGGTCACTCACTCTGCTGTAGCCCCCCGGTCAAGGCACATATGAGAAAGCAATCACTGAACAACTAAGGTGCTGCAACAAAAAATTGATGCTTCTCATCTCTCTCCCTTCCTGTCTGTCCCTATCTGTACCTCTCTCTGTCTCTCTCTCTCTCTCTGTCTTGGTCAAAAAAAGGTGGGGGAGATTTCCTCAGAAATCTTCAATGTTCCAGAAAATCAACCAAATTTGATTCAAATTGCTTTTCAACATAAATAAAATGGACAACCTGAAAAATCTCTTCAACAGGCAGGCCCCCTAACCCCCACTGTAAGTGTTCAGGATGTAACTGATATAAATCCATTATGAGGGACCACCATTTGCACTAAATGGCTGGATGCTAGTTAGACTGGCTGATTACCGTGATAAGAGAGACGGCAAAGGGCTGTGTTTGATTTGCAATCACAGGACTGGAAAAGAGAGGTCTAAATATCTGAGCAAGGCCGGAAGACTCAAAAGCTCAGATACAAATGAAAGTATTTGTGACATGATGTTACTTTTGTGTAAAGAAGTTCTAACTTTGTTAACCTGAGCCTGAAACTCTAGCTTAACTTCTTCTCCCTTTTCACAAAAAGAAATGCTTTTATGAAGCCTTTTTTGTGAAGACAGTTGCATAGGATGGAATTTGGGCCCTAGCAGAGAGGTGGCAGTACCTTAAAGGAATACTTGCGGCTTATGCGGTCCTCAGGGCCCACAGGCGATATCACATAGCTGGGCAGAGGAATACTCCCAAGGACCACTTCTTCTCGGCTGTCTTTGAATAGAAAAACACATCAGAATAACCTTCTGTGGCACCTTCCAGGAGCTGGGCCATCCCACCGCCCTAGTTCAGGGCTCCTTATCTCTCCCCGGGATGACTGCATTCACTGATGGCCTCATTCAGCTCTTCCCCAGGGACCTGTGTGCTAATGCTAGAACTACACAGGTGAATCAGACATGGCCCTCTCCCCAAGGGCTGAAACAGATGTGTAAACATGCTCAACTCAACCTGCTAACTACTAAAATACCACAGCATACCAAGGGCTGCTGGAATACAGAGGCAGGGGAGACACATCATCTCAGGAAGTTGAGAAGCCTTTAGAAGGCGATATTTAAAGTGTTTTTAAAGGATGGGGAGGGGCATTCTGGGTGGAGCCAACCTCACAGGCAAAGTTAGAGCATGTGTGAAACACCCTACCTTAACATCTATTCTCATCCTCCTCCAAAGCATCTTTATTACCCGAGGCAACTTCCTGATGACAACTGATCCTGTCACTTTCTTACTGAATGGCACTTTGGACACATGCTGCCCAATGGACATAGCATGAAGGACATAGCAACCTCCTCTGCCTGGTGTCACCTCCCTATTGCCTTTTGGTCCTTACCCACCTCCTGAACCGCATCTCCTAGTACAACCCCCATGCAAGACTCACTCTGGCCTCACAGGTCCGTCAATCATTTTCTTCTTCTTCTAGAACTTGACTAAAGTTGTCTCCTCTGGTAGTAATTTCCATCACCCGCCCCCCCCCCACACACACACAGCAAAGCAGTACCTACCCTTAAAAGCCCAACTTAAATCCCATCTCTTCTAAGAGGTTTCCCCAAATGTTCCACTATGCAATTAATTAACTTCTTACTGCCCCTAAACTGCCTAAGCACTTTGGATGTCTTCTAAAGCATCTATCATAGTCTAGTCTTATCTTAAAATTAAAAGTAAGCCATCTCTGGCCCTGGCCAAGTGGTTCAGTGGATTGAGCATCATCCTGGAGCAACAAGGTTGCAACTCAATCCCCGGAAAAGGCACACACAAGAAGCAACCAATGAGTGCACAACTAAATAGAACTAAGTGCAACGAGTTAACGCTTGTGTGTGTGTGTGTGTGTTTATCTGTCTTTCTCTCTCTCCCTTCCTCTCTCTCTTAAATCAATAGGGGAAAAAATTTAAAGGTATTTAAAAAAAGAAAAGCTATCTTTTCCTCTGTATTTTAAGGCTTGCCTTCTTTCTCACCATTTCACAGACCCTAACTCTATGTACTGGCGCTCCATAAATGTTCATATGGCCAACTCAATTCACCAGTTGTCCATCGAATATCACAGTGGGTAAATCCAGATGTCAGGTTACAAAATACAATGATTTACCTATACTTCCCACCTCTCCATTTGTGTCAAAGGTGTGCTTATGTCCTAAGTGGGGCAGAAGTTGATACAACTGCAGATCTTGAGACTCTAAGTAGTAGCAAACCAGATTCTATTTATTTTAACTTAACAAATGGAACTTTCAGTGCTGGGACTTGCAAAAACGATGTCACCAACCACCTATATATGTAAAACTTAAAGTATGGCAGGTCAACAGGTTATTAACTAGCTCAATCACTGACTCTAGGAAGACCACCATTTGCGTCACCTCACCACCCTCTCCAGCACAAGGAGCCCTTGGTGGCTCGAGCCTCAGCTCACCTTTATAGTAAAACAAGCAATAATCAGCAAGCACAAACCACCTCCTTTTCCACAGCCGCATCCCAGAACTGTCCTGCAAAGCAAAGCAAACTAATCAATGTCTGAGTAGACTGTTCCCCCTCCCCCCAATCTTGACTTGCCCATATTCACTCTCTCTTTCAATAAATTAATGAATTTGTATTGCACAGACACCCTTTTACTAGGAAATTATAACTTATATTCAATGATGGTAGATATCCAGAAGCTACACCCACCCCCGGAAACAGATTAATATATTACAGGCATCCTTCTGCTAGAAAGGAACATATGAATACAAAAATACAGTTCTTCCTTTAAGAATTAAATCAGCTTTTAAAAAAAAAGAAAGTAGTTGTTTAGTTAAATGCCATACTACAAAATACTTTCACTTGTGCTGTTTAGAGGATTGGTTTGCATAGTATAAAGCAAAGAGTTTAAGTTAGCTAATTAATCAATGAGGCCAAGTTCTCAGTTGATAAGTTCAGTTCTCCACTATGAGACTGCTTTTGTTTCTACCATAAGACACTGTGTTTTTCCTATTTTTTTTATTTTTTAGTGAGAGAGGGAAAAAGAAAGAGAAGGACAGCAGGTAGAAAGGAAGAGAGATGAGAAGCATCAACCTGTTGCAGCACTTTAGTTGTTCAATTGCTTGCTTTTCCATATGTGCCTGGACCGGGGTGGGGGGCTCCAGCTGAGCCAGTGACCCTTTGCTCAAGCCAGCGACCTTGGGGTCGTGTCTATGATCCAACGCCCAAGCCAGAGACCCTGTGCTCAAGCCAGTGATCTCAGGGTTTTGAACCTGGGACTTCAGCATCCCAAGTCGAAGCTCTATCCACTGCACCACCACCTGGTCAGGTAGAAACTGTGTTTTCCTTCCACCAATATAAAGCAACTTGGATTTTTTTTTGCTATTAAATTATCTGATAATAAAAATCTGTCTTTTCTAAAATGTAAATGATTATATTTATTTAAAACATTTTAGATGATTGTGAAAAATTTTTAAAAGATATGCTCCCGGTAGGATAATAGTGCTTTAAGAGTCAATTTTCTCACAAACCTAGGAAAATCCCAGTGTTTTTATAGGAGTTAAAATTATCTTCCTTCTGCAAATGTTTTTGACAGGCTTAAATTAAAAAAAAATCTGTTCCTAGACCTAATAACAACATGAAGTTTGTTCATTTTCCACCTACTAACATGCTAAAAACATATTTAATTTGCTGAGTTCATGCATTTCTCAGTTTTATCTTCACCATTGACCAGATAATCTCTAAGCATACGGTAGTTGTTTTGTTTGAAAAACTCTCCATCCTTCCATATGTGGTTCAAACATCACTTCCTTCAGGAAGCCTTCCAGGACTCCCTCACACATAGCTGCATTCTCTCTGCTGTGTGTCCACAGCACTCCACAAGGGCCTCAGCTACCAGGTCACAGCAGCAGAGGGGCCTGGGAGTGGGGTTATTTACAATTGCTTTCCCTTCACATTTCAAAGGAGCATCCTTTTATTCAATGGGTGCAGGGAAGCAAATGAAAAACGTCAGAGGGTTAAATTACTCAGGTGAGAAAAGATATGAACATAAGAGAGTGAGAACAAGCTGTGAAGGAAGGGGTATCTTTAAGAGAGGGGGTGGCCTGATCAGGCCGTGCCCAGTGGATAGAGCATTGGACTGGAATGCGGGAGACCCAGGTTCCAGACCCAGAGGTCGCCAGCTTGAGCATGGGCTCATCTGGTTTGAGCAAGGCTCCCCTACCCTCATCAAGGCACATATGAGAAAGCAATCAATGAACAACTAAGGTGTCACAACAAAGAATTGATGCTTTTCATCTCTCTCCCTTCCTGTCTGTCTGTCCCTATCTGTCCCTCTGTCTGACTCTGTCACAAAAAAAATTTTTTAAAAAAGGGGGGGTGCCATAGGAGAGGAGTGGTAACAGAAGAGGACTTGGTGGTTGCCATGGGGAGCAGAACTCGGGAGATAGATTTTACGGGGACTGTTAGAGATTTTGTCTGAGTGGTGTGCAATGTAATGCCCTGCTCTGTCTTCCCATAAGTCCTTTGGTAAAAACGTGAATCATTGCTTTTAGAGTTTGATTTGTGTTTTGTTTTTTTTTCCCCCAGAAAATAGGATATGTGAGAGACTGTCGGGTGAGGATACGACACAGGAGAGAAGTGTCTGCGTACCCCCAGCCCGCCCCAGGGCTAACCATGAGTTCCTCGAGTGCAGGAACTCCTTATATTTATTTGCTGGGAGAGCACTCGGAACAGGGCAGGTAGCTGGAGAACGAACAGACGGGCAGCAAGGAGAGAAGGAGACAAGAGGAGCACAGTCTCTGGCCCTGGGAGTTCTCAGCCTGCCCTGGCAGAGGACCAGGGGCAGAACAACAGTGGTGAGGACAGAGATGGAGGGTGGCCGCGGGGCAGACAGGGCTGACAGGCCTTCCCCAGCAGATGGCTGTGGGAGAGGGAGGGCCCACGACAGTGCAGAGGTTTCTAACCCGAGCACCTGGGAGAATGGCCATCATCATCACGACTCAGAACAGCAGACTGGGGGAGAGAGGTGGGGTCAGGAGACAAGGAGCTGAGTGGGCTGATTTGGAACGTGAGGTGCTGGGGAGCTAGATATGTGTGCTAGACCGGGGGAAGGGAAAAAATGGGATTTTTCGGCCAGATGATAACAGAGACGCTTTAACATCAGCAAGGCACGTACTGGCAGTAAGGCTGGGTTCATGGTGGCCCACCCACTCTAGCTCCTGGGTCCCAGGGCAGCAAATGGCATCAAAGGCCAGAGTGGTCAAAGGGGTTGGGGAGGGGAAGCTATAGCCAGTGAGTGAACAGTCCACTCAAAAAATGAACAGCAAATTGCTCAGCACGGTGGGCAGAATCTACCTGCCTCAGACAAACACTTGTCATGAGCCTGTTCCCAGCTCCGGGAGGAAAGGGGCCAGCGTAAGGAAAGCAATCAGCAAGAGCAATCTCCTACCCTCACCCTCCCTCCTCAGCCCCCTCACCTGCTTGTGCAGCCAGCCCCTCACCACCACTGGAACATTGGGGTTCCTCCGAATGGCCTGGTCTCTCTTCCCAAAGCTGTGCACTTTGCTGGATTTTATGATCTAGGATAAAAACAGACTTGAACTATAGCAGCGGGGAGGATCTAGGGAGGCACAGAAACACCTGTGTGGTGGGAGGGCTGCACGCTCCCTCTGCCTTACTCTAAGTAGCAACACCCTTTGATCAAAAGAACAGCAAGGAGACAGGGCACAGGCATGCACATGGCCACAGCATTCTAATTAAAAAGTGAGTCCAAGACCTGGCAAGCTACCCATCTGGGTCACAGAGAAAAAAAATGTGCAGAGATATTTCAATCAACATTCACCGACAGCTGTTGCCCCAGTAGGTCCTATGGTTTTCTGGAACAAAGCTACGTTTTGGTCCCAGACTGTGCCTGTTATCCCTCCGGCTGGGTTAGGCTCAGCGCTCTCTCTCTGCAAAGCTGGTTCTCTTCCCTGCTCCCCAGTCGATGCCCCCACATCGTGGGCACAGAAACCTCTGGGCCGTCTTCAAGGGCACCATTCCTCGGCCCATCTGTCAGAGTCGTCTCCAGCTGCCTCTAACACACCTGTGGCCCTTCCAAGTCAGGCCTGGACAATGAAGAATGCATCCCAGAGCCTAGATGTCAGTCCTGCTTCTGTCAGCAATCACCTGCTTTCTTGGACACGTGACATACCCTCAACCAGCTTTAATTTCCCGACCTGTCCCTGTGGGGAGGAGACTTCTCACATGTCTCCTTCACAAAACTAGGGTGAAGGTCAAATGGGCTTCTGATTACAAAGGGATTTGGCAAATATAAAAGAGGGGACAGAAGGAATGAGTAGCCAGGAGCTCACCTTGGGGCCAGGCTTGGTCTCCATAGTGGAAGTGGTCCCAGTTGTAGACGTTTCACTGACCATGCTGGATGGTCTTTGGTTTCTCTCTTGCTTCGACATATGTGGATTTGGCCTGTGGGGAGACAGAGGGGAACCTAGTGAGTAAGGCCCAGGCTCCAGTAGAATCTGAGATGTATTCCTTGTTAGTACTGCTTGATGGGCCTTCAACAACTGAGGACCAACCTCTTGGAGACCACCTGACTCCAGATAGTATCAGTGCCATGATGACCAGCCTACCGATGTGCTTCAGGGAATCAAGAGGATGAGGGATGGGCACATCCCCACAGCCTGGTAACCCACAAAGCAGCCAGGCAATCATCCCTTCTTGCTTCCCTACGGTCCCACATTTACTCTCTTACTCATGTGACTGTGGCTGCTGCCCCAACAGATGGGCACACACAGTCACACATCACTCTTCACAGTGAGAACAAGCCATACCCCTTATACACATACACACCCCTCCATTTCTCTGTCTCCCAAAAGAAGCTGCTTATAATTAGTAACAAGAAATCACTTGTGCACATATCCACACCCCCAGACACACACAGAGAATCACTTACATAAACGCCAGGAGGGCTTGCCTCCCTAAATAGACTATTCAACAAAGAGTCCTATTCTGGGAACACTCCAGTTGCCCCAAAATAGAGCCATCGTAGATGTTAACCCTTTGTGCTATGCTTGGAGAACAGGAAGTAATAAAGCATGCCTGGGGCCCCAATGAGAATCCCCTGGGCAAATGCCCATCAACAGCCAGTGACATGCTTCCCACGGAGAAGCCCTGCTTGCCTGTGGAGGACCAGCACTTTGGCGACTTCTCCCTCCGACACTCAAGAGACACCATAAGGAACCCTTCTCACCTGCCTCCACAGAGCCCTAACATTTGCCAGTGTTTTTCAAAGCAGTGTGGTGGCCAACGCCTCCACACAAATTCAATATTATCCTTGAGCTGCTTGGGGCTGACGCCCAGATGCCGCTAACTCCAAGATCCAGGATCCGTGAGCCTTCCTCGAAGAAGTCCCAGGAAGTGACTGGGTTTCGTCCTCTGCTCTGACAGGTAACAGGATCCAGGGGGCTGCAGTAAACTGAGGCTCCCTGTTCAAGGAGTGGAGAAAATCTGACCTGGAGGCCTAGACCAGGACCCTGCAGAGATGAGGACAGAGGACCCAGGCCGAACACCACGGAGGAGGCAGCGTTCTGATGTCCTTTCTCCAGCCTCGCTTACAGAGCTGCTACGAGGGAAAATGCTAGTTTCCACGGTGGAGATAAAAGAAGCTGCTTCCCTGAAAAACCACTGCTGCTCCCAGGACAAGTGATCCTTCCCGTTCCCCCAGCCAGAGCTACACCATTAGGGAAGTTCTTCACCAAGGGGTCAATGCAGTGGGCACCGGCTTTCCGAGGGGCTGGGGCTGCCGGATGCTTGGCAGCTGGAGGCGCAATTCCCTTCAGGCAGGAGGCCCGCTGGCTCCTTATCAGCCCAGGCACTCACTCTAGATTCCCGCCCCCGGCCTCGGCCTCCGTCCCAGCCAGACTTTTGTTACTGCTCCCCACTTGGAGAATGCCATGACACTCAGCGGCTCACTGTGGGCAGCGGCTGCGGGCAGCAGAGCCCTACGTCAACTGGGTCCGATGGGAAGAGGCTCTGAGAGGCTCCTTGTCCAGGCCCTGCCTCCAGGAGAAACTATGTCCCAGACACCTTCCTGGAACCGGGTCTCGCCTAATTTCCAGACTTCCAAGGTGTAAGACAAGAGAGAACTGTCAGGTCACCTCAGTTACAGCAGCTATATCTCTAAGCTAAAATTCAGGGCACAAAGTTCAACAATAAAACAGGTTTGTTTCAGATTTTATCAAGACTAATTTGTTCTCATTTAAGACTTACGTAAGACTTCTACAGCATATTTGAAAAATATTTTTTTTTAAGCTGAAAGGAAAAAAAAATCACCATAGTCCCACTACCCAAAGGAAAATCAGTTTTAGCACTTGGTATATTTACTTTCACTCTTTATTTTTATTTTTATTTTTTTATTTATTAATTTTACAGAGGGGGGTAGCGAGAAGTATCAACTCATAATTGCTTTACTCTAGTTGTTCACTGACTGCTGTTGTATGTGCCTTGACCAGGCAAGCACAGGGTTTCGAACCTGCGACCTCAGCCTTCCAGATCAATACCCTATCCACTATACCACCTCAGGCCAGGCTACTTTCATTCTTTTTTATGTACCTGTTTTTTGTAGGGGGTTTTCTTGAGGGGATGCTGCTTTTTTATTTTTATAAACTAAGCATACTGTGTTTATGATTTTGCATCTCAATTTGAAAAAACTTATTATAAACATTTTCTCCATTCTTAAACTCATCAGCATCATTTCAAATGACTGCATCAGATTCCATCAACTAGCTATACCATCCGTCCTAGCAGGACACAGAAAGGATGATCTGGATTGGTGACTGGCCCAGGTAATCCAGAACAGATGGCCACGTCTGCCATTGTGCACCTTACACTCTTGAGCTCTAACTCTAATCATCCCTCTGCATTTGTACCCTGTCCCCTTCCCACACTAGCTTCTGAAATGCTAGCTGGCAGGGAGTTCCCAGGCCAATAGAACAAGGAACAAATGACTGGACTGGTTGTGGCCCCAACACGGAACATCAGTGGCGGGGGGTTAGGGGGGAGCACATGAAAATAAATCCATTCTTCATGACTACAGAGACATCTGCTAAGCAGCACCCAGAAAAAAACTGGCTTGTTAGGAAATACAACTGAAGCCCAAACTAAATCTGCCCCCAGGGAGGAAACCATGTAGTTTCTACCTTCACCAGGGCTCCCCCCCATGGGAGGGACAGCTCCCAACTGAAGCAACAGACTCTGCCATCACCTGGTAGTCCCTGACCTGGCCCTGACAGAACAAGGTGCACACAGCTACCCATGCAGCCCAGTGGCAGGGTTCGTGTTCAGAGGACGTTCCTCTGAATCCACTCAGCATGGCTGATCATCTCGTAGATCCTCCATGGGTGAATAGGACTTTTGGAAATAAACTACAAGTTATCTGGAATTACAACTAACACTAAAAGAAAAAAAGAAGTGGTATCCAACAATGAGAATATAAAAAAAGTCTCAATTTTCTGAGTTGTCTGAAAAACTGGCCCTGATGGAAAATTCAAAAGGCTGTCTACCAGACTGTTTTCAGCAGCGGGAATATCAGTGGGACCTGTGTGAAGCCTCTGGACGAGACAACACTGTGTGTGTTATGTGTGTAGGGGCGTCATCACTCACTTGGATGTGGGCCCTCTTGGTGCATTTGCTGCAGCCAGTGACATCTTAGAGAGTGTCCTCACTTTAGAGTCTGGCGGGCAGACACTGATCTATCCTCAGGCCCTCAGACTGAAGACCCCTCCTAACGGGTTTCACCCCAGAGCGGTCTTCCCTCCCAGAGAAGAGCAGGTGGTCCTGGGCTGAGCAGCTGCTGAAGGCAGTTCAGTTCCCAACAGCCTGCCCTCAGGCACGTGAGTCACACAGACCGCAGGTGAGGGGACCAAACCCTGACCAGGCTATGGACAGGCAGACTCTCTGTGTCATTAAATGTAATGTATTAACTTGAAAGCCCATTTGCCAGGTTTCTGTGCTATCTGGATTCCCAAAGGACAGTGGGATGATTCGAACAAAGACCCTTTCCTTGACTTGGGCTACACAAATGCTGGTTCTTCTGCTGGAAGGGTGTGGGCTGACGCTCAGAACAGCGAGCTGGAGTTTTAACTCAATTGCCTCCCATCTGGAAGGAGCAAACAAAGTAGGGGGAGATGAAAACCAGTCTGGAGAAGCATAATAGGAAAATGACTTCATTCCGCTCTGAACGTCCTCAAGGATGTGTCAGGGGAGCCTGGGCAGGACGCTACTTTCTCTGTCCTTCAATTAATTTCTCTGTCTACAAAAGGAGCATATTCTGCTCCCTACATATCCAGGAGCAAACGCATATAACACGGACAAACCGAGTAAAAAAAGGGAGGTTATAATTCAGAAGCCGTGTCTTTCTGTTGGATCTGAATTTAGGTGAGTTTGATTACTAGGATCCTCAGCTGTCTCTCGGCCAACATTGTGAACAGGAGCGGAATGAAGTAGGATCACAGCAAGACTCCTCCCTGCCCTATTGCTAACACAATAGGTAGATCACCACATCAAGAGTCACCAACCCTCAGGGACAGGTACACAAGGTCAAGCAGGTAGAGAGACTGGACGTACTATGTGCCAGGCACTTTGCCTGCATTATCTCACGTAAATATGCAAAGTCAGTATTTTTCTATCTCCAGTCTATAGAGGAGGAAACTGAGGCTTAGAGAGATGAATGACTAGCCCAAAACAGAAGCTGGACTCTAAAACCCTGGGCTTGGCCACAGGGACACCATACCATGGCAAGTCCCAAAGTCTGACAGAAGCAGTCTCTTGTTCTTTTCATCCCCAAGACTAACCTCTAAACCAAGAGGAGCCTGGGGTGCTGAAAAGACCATGAGACCCAAGTAAACTGGGCTTCAACAAAGCTCTGCAGCTTAGTGACCCCTCCCTCCACAAGTCGCACTGCTTCTCTGGGCCTCAGTTTCCATTACTGCAAAATGAGCTGAAAACTCCTCTCACAAGGTGGGTGTGTGCATTGAAACAGCACTTAGAACACCATGAAATGCTACACCAAATGAAAAGCACTGTTTGTGACTGTCACCACTGGTGACCCCAGAATTGAAATCTCGGGTACACCTTATTTTTATTTCCAAGGCATTTCTCTCTAGAAAGCACAAGTTGCCCCAAACAATTAACTTCTAAACAATAATCACATGCTATCAACAGCCCTATAAACACTATCTGGGGCTTCTTTAAAGTGTATTAACCCTGTGGCTAGGGAATTGGGCTCCCATTCTTTCTCCAGGGGAATAATAATGTAAAAAGTCTTCAAGGCTAGGAAGGGAGGTTAGAAAGCTATGGGGAACTGGGAATCTTTTATTGAAAAGACATCATGAGATGATACCTATATTCCATTAATTCCTGGAAAAATGGGCCCCCAAATTCATGCTCTGTCCTCAAGAATCCTACACAGAGAACTCAGCTAAAATTACTGCTATGAAAGGAGGTACATTCACAAACAACCAGCAAATGTTTTAAGATGCTGACACCCACCACCTATGGGGTATGGAAAAGCAACGCACAGGAAAAAGCAACAATAAAAGGAAGTTCTTGTTCCAAAGAGACAGACACCTCCACACCTCCTCATCCCATAGAAAGAGACACACACAGACAGATCGTCAACGCTCACTGCATACTCCCAACACCCCGGCAGGAGCTGTCTGACACAGGTTTTCATTCAGCAACCATGGCCTCATTACTCAGCTGTGGCTTTCTGTGTTCCTCCCCCTTCCCCCGCAATACTCTCTAGAACACAAGCTCCATTTCCTTACCTCACCCCACTGGGGAGCTGGAAACCAGCCCAAAGAGCACCCCTCACCTGGCATGAAAATAATCCAGCAAGCCTCATGGGCCCCCCTCCCATGCCCCCAAACCCAAGGTCTCCCCTGAACTCAGCCTGAGTCCCGTTCTGCCAAATGACCCTGGGCCAGGCTCTCTGCTGTCCAGGCTGCATATCTCTGTCTGTGCTGGGAGAGCCAGACCTTGACCTCTACTGTTCCTCCCATCTCTGCTTTGCTGTCTCAGAGATGCTACAATTCTCACTAGCGCCTTAGACAAGCCCTCTTCTAGCCTATCTGCTCCTCCTGGCTTATCAAGCAGCCACTTCTCTCATTAAAAAATAGCCTTTTCTGATGGAGAGCTGGGCACTCCCCAGACCAGGAGGCAATAAAGGGGGACGACAAGGGAAGTCACAGGATGAAAGTAAATGGCTGTTTGCAAGCAGCAGCTTCCTTCCACAAGCAGCAAAGCCACCACTGCAGCATTTTACCCAGCCAGAGCCAAAGCCACGGTGGCCGTGTGGCCATGACTGCATCCCCTGTGCCAGTGCCCTCCACACCACCCACCTCAAAAGCCATGCCAAACCCAAGCTGTCTGAACGAACTAAGGACACTATCACCACCTCTTCACCTACCTGTGACTGTCACAATGCCGTCTCCTAAACCAAGAAGGAAAACTGAACAGTCCAAGTTTCTGGATCTGCTTGCCAGGTGTTTCCATTTTTCCTCATTTTTTAATGCTGCCATGGCAACCGAATGCAACAGGCGCAGCTAGCCCAAGACTGTCAGTCTGGAGACACAAGGTGTTGGCTATACAGCCACAGAGAGCAACAACACGCCAGCCTCAGAGCCCAGGTCTCAGAGGATGAGCAGCAGGATGGACTCCCTCCTGTGCTCTGAGTTGTGGTGCACCCCCCCCCATGCTTTTCATCTCTGATGATCAGCTTCTATGGATTCATAACTGCCCCCGAGTGAAGGGAGACAGCCATCTCCCAGCAGCAGGAGACACTCCACCTCCAGGCCCACCATGGGCACCCACCTTGGACAGCCTGCCCTGAAGCCGGCAAGATGAAACTACAAAGAGACCAAAGGTAAGGAAGCTAATTATTTCAGCAAGATTTTTAAGTGTTAACCTCCAAACATCACTTGTAACATTCCAGAAAATGCCAACTTGCAGTTCTTTTCCAATCCAATGAAAAAACAGAGGGCTGCTCAGACCCCCAGGAAGGAACAAGCAAAACTCACAAGGATGCCGGAAGGCAGGCTAGGCCAGGGTCCTCTTCCTGTTGCAAAACTCCAAGGCAATCCTGGGTGCCTTGCAGCTGGCTTCTGAGAACAGCAGGCTTCTGAACTTCCAGAACGCATCCTCTCTCAGTGAGGCCCTACCTCAGCATTCAGTGCTTGTCAGAGCCTGGGGACCGGTGCATACAGGCTGCTGTCAGTCAGCCGCCAGCATGAGGCCCCAGACGTGTCTCTCCTCTTCCTGGGAGCTGCAGAGGCACTGTCAGTGACTTCCTGGGCAGACTAACACCGAGGAGAAAAGGCTCCTAGGCATAGCACCAACCACCGAAACCACAGCCTGGAAGTTGCTGTGCCAAGGCTTGCCCCTTCAGGAGGGTCCCTGTATGTGGCCCTTTAAGCCACAAAGGGCAACCACAAGCTCTCAATTTAAGAAAATCACTGAGAATCAGGAAAGAGGCTTAGGAAAAGGAGTCCAAATGATCCAATCACTGGAATTGAGGCCCTGCAAAAAGGTTCAAGAACATCTGATGAAAAGACTACCAAGCCCTGGCCAGAGTGCTCAGTTGGTTAGAGCATCATCTTGATATACCAAGGTTATAGGTTCAATTCCTGGTCAGGGCACATATAAGAATCAAACCAAGAAATGCATAAATAAGTGGAACAATATATTGATGTTTCTCTCTCTCCCCCCCCTCTCTCTCCCTAAAAGAGAGAAATAGAGACTGGCTACCAAGGAGGGTTGGCATCTTAGATCAAATTTCATTACCGCAAATACAATTACAATTAAAATCTCTAAGCAGCAGTAACTTACTTAGCACATTAACACCTGAGTACAGTCAAGGAAGGGGACTGTCCCTCTTTTTTGGGGGGGAGGCAGGCGGAATGAGAAGCATCAATTCATAGTTGTGTCACCTGAGTTGCTCAATGATTGCTTCTCATATGATCAAGTGCCTTGACCAGGGGGTTCAAGCTGAACCAATGACCCCTTGCTCAAGCCAGCAACCTTGGGCTCAAGCCAGCAACCTTGGGCTCAAGCCAGCAACCTTGGGTTCAAGCCAGCAACCATGGGATCATGTCGATGAGCCAATGACCCCTTGCTCAAGCCAGCAACCTTGGGCTCAAGCCAGCAAATACAGGATGATGTTGATGATCCCACGCTCAAGCTGGCAACCCCATGCTCAAACTGGCGAGCCTGAGCTCAAGCTGGATGAGCCAGTGCTCAAGCTAATTACCTCGGAATTTCAAACCTTGGACTTCAGCATCCCAGGTTGACGCCCTATTCACTGCGCCACCACCAGTATGGCAGGAAGGGGGCTGTCTCTTGAAGACCACTGAAAGGACAGGCAGCATGTGTCCTGGTCAGAGGCACAGCATCTAGGGTCAGACTACCTGGAAATGACAGGCAGTATGTGTCTTGGTCAGAGGCACAGCATCTGGGGACAGACTACCTGAATTGAAATTCTAACTGTCACTGGCGACTTTTGGCAAGACGCTTAACCTCTTTGTGCTTCAGTATCCATCATAATAATGGTACCTTCCTCATAAGACTACTGTGGAAATTAAATTAATATATGTAAAACACTTAAAAAAGTACCTGGTAATAAACACTAAGAGCTATAAATGATAGCTATAAAAATGACGATACTATGATTAATGGAAAAGCCAACTCTTACTCTAAGAGGTAGATGACTTCATTTAATGTTAAAGATGACATTCCAGGTCCTGAAACAAAGGATCCTGGAAAATCTCTTTCCTAGAAAACTGTGGACTGAGCTGAAGTTTGCTTGCCTACAAATCTTACTCACTGATCTGATGTCTGTCGCGGGCAGTCAGGCAATGAGTGCACCCTACTTCCACCTGACAGCCCACCCTCCTTCACCTTCTCTCCTGCAGACCCGACATGCTAGGCCAGGGCGTCCAGACCCCTCACCACCATGGCCCCCTCCTCAGGCAAATCTCCACTGCTCAACATCCCTCTTGACATTTATTACCAAGAAGACAGCGTTTGTGGCTTAGCATGTTCTGGGTGCTGCATAAACTTGAACAAATGAAGTAGCTCACATACACCATGGTATACCAGAACTCTTCTCCCCCTTCTCCATGCACTGTACTTTCCCTAATGCTGCCTGAGCTTCTGTTAGCTCCTCCAAGAGAGACTTTCACATGCCTGTTGGCTGGAGAACAAGGTTGCAGGGCCTGCTGACCGATATCCATCTGCCTCAGGGGACCCACAGTGAACTAGGCAGCATAACAGAAAACGCTCTAGTCACCCAACAAAAGAAGCTTGTCAGAGACAGACTTGAAAGCTCCCACTTCCCTTAATAAATCTGGACTGTGGATTAAATGTAATTATTAGTACTGACCAACAAATATTTCTAATTCTCTTCCCGGGTTCATGGTAAAAATGCACTTTCCTGCCTCTTTGTAGTTAAGACTGGTCATCGGACTTGCTTTAGCCAATGAAATGTGAGTGAAAGAGCCAGTGCACACTTCATCCAAGTTGCCTCTGGCAGTCATGAAAGCATAGAGATGGAGTCTCCCTCAGTAAAGATGACTGAGCAGAAGCTCTCATGACATGGAGAGTGAGAAATAAACATTAATTGTTTTATGTCACTGAGATTTTTCTGGATGTTGTTACCACAGTAGACCCTAGCCCAGGGTTCGGGAACCTTTTTGACTGAGAGAGCCATGAATGCCACATATTTAAAAATGTAATTCCATGAGAGCCATATACAATATGTTTAACACTAAATACAGGTAAATGAGTGCATTTTATGTAAGACCAACACTTTTAAAGTACAATAAGTCTCTGAATTCTTTTTAATAACGTTGTTATGCTGTTGCTAGCCAATGATGTATAAAGTACTTACCATTACTGCGACTTCTGGTACTGCATGATTTTGCTGATGGTTTTGTAGTCTGGTTGATACGTGGTAAGGTTAAGCTTCATGCAGGCATTGAGACTTCCATCCGTTAAACATGATCATAGGTTGGTCTTAACGTTCTTTAGATGTGAGAAAGACTGCTCACATGCATACGTAAAGTCAAACATTGTCACTACAGCAATACTCACACGCTGCAGTGTGTGGTATGTGACAGGAAGTGCGTTCCCAGTTTTGACAATCAGCTGGTCCGCGGGTTGAAGTTTTTTCATTTCTCCCCACTTGTGTTTGCTCGCCAACTCTGCTTGCTGTCATGCAAGTCTTTCCAAATCTTCATTCAGTGACTTGAACTTATATACCCACATGTCTGAAGCCTTTAGGTCAGCAGCTTGTAGCTCAAAATCTCTGACGGAGACACCAGGGATGTAACTCAGGTTGGCGCTGTCCACCACACACTTGTGTGGATGGGTGATGAAAAAAGACGAGTGCGCTCACGAAATTCTCCAAAGCGCGCTTTGAATGACTGCAGGAGATTAGATGTGAAGCCCACTAGCTGCTGGAGATCAAGATGTTGAGCAGGGTCACTTGCTGTGCATGCATCTTTAAACTCTCCCAGTTTTTCAAAGTGTAGTAAACGACCTGTTTCAATATTGGTGATGAAGAGTTCCAGCTTGTTTTCAAATGCAAACGCTGCTTGTTGAAGAGATAAGACTGTATTTCCAACTCCTTGCATTTTCACATTGAGCTGATTCAGATGTTCAGTCACGTCCACGAGATAGTCGAACTTCAGGAGCCACTCAGTGTTAGCTAACTCAGAATGCTCGACGTTTTTCATTTCAAGAAAAGTCCGGATTTTGCTCAAATAAGCCACAAACGGCTGAGCACCTTCCCTCTTGACAATCAATGCACATTGCTGTGCAGAAGCAGACCAGAATAATTATTCCCAACTTCATCCAGCAGTGTTTTAAACTGGTGATCATTTAAAGCTTGGGCAACAATAAAGTTGACCACCCGAATGACCAGTGACATCACCTCATCAAGCTGCTCGCCACACATCTGAGCACAAAGTACCTCCTGATGTAGGATGCAGTGAAAACTTAGGATGGGTCTGTTTTCATGTTCACGAAGAAGCACTACAAATCCTCTGTTTTTCCCCACCATGCACGAAGCACCATCAGTACACACCTAAATAAGTTTATCCATCGGTAGATTTTTTTCTTTAGCAAACTCAGTGAAAGACTTGAATAAATAAATCCTCCCCTCTTGTTGTCTCTTTCATAGGCAAAACAGCAAGACTTACCTCATGTAGTGTGTCACCTAGTATATCACTGACAGCATACCTTGCAATCACGCTGAACTGATAAATGGCTTACGTCTGTTGACTCATCCAAAGCGAGAGAAAAGAATGGTGCTGCATTTATGTCCTTCACTCGTGTTGCCTCAATTTGATTTGCCATCATGATGGTACGATCGTGAACAGTTCTTGCCGACAGAGGCATGTCTTTTATTCATTTGATTATCTTGTCTTTATCCGAAAAGTCATCAAAAAGTTCATTGGCAACATCAAGCATGAATGTTTTGGCATACTCCTCATCTGTGAATGGCTTTCCGTTTCTCACAATTGCTAAAACACCAGCAAAGCCAGCCAAATTCCAGTCATCTTGTTGGGTTCAAAAACGGAGTTGCTGCTGACTAGCTTGCACTCTGCACAGTAGCTCTTGACATGCTTTCTTCCTGCTGTCCCCCGCTGGATATTTCGATGCAAATGTAGTATGGTGTGTGTCGAAGTGCCGCTTTATATTTGACTGTTTCATTGATACAATTTTATCATTGCATATTAGACACACTGCAGAACCTGCTCTCTCCACAAAGGCGAATTCCTCTTGTCCATTCCTGCTTAAAAGTACGATACTCCTCATCTTTGTTTCTTTTAGCCATCTTATTCGTCAAAAGAATTTCTGCAATTAGCTAGCTGACTACTTGATGAACAGGAAGGAAGTTTACTTCCTGACCTCACAACGACCCTTGTACGTATGCATTATCCAATGAAAATTTGGTGTTGTCCCGGAGGACAGCTGTGATTGGCTCCAGCCACCCGCAACCATGAACATGAGCGGTAGGAAATGAATGGACTGTAATACATAGAAATGTTTTATATTTTTAACGTTATTTTTTTATTAAAGATTTGTCTGCGAGCCAGATGCAGCCATCAAAAGAGCCACATCTGGCTCACGAGCCATAGGTTCCCGACCCCTGCCCTAGCCTATCCTGACTAATTCTGTATTACTGACACAGTAACTACAACAGTCAGAGCTTATGTCCTCTGGGTCCACCAAATCCTAAGTTTTCACATTATTTCTCTTCTCCATGCTTATAATGTTAGATGGGAAACCACTTTTTGTGGGCATGCACCTGTTATACCAAGCAGCTCAGGTGAGCTCTACCTGCCAACAGTAGAGTTCACATCAGTAATACTCTAAAGAAAGTCACAATAGAGACTATATATTTTTTCTTCCCACAGGAGAAGGAACCCAAGATTATCTGATTCAAAACCATCTAAGATTATCACTGCAATGCAGAGAGAGAATGATGGATATCTGGAGGAGACTTAAGGATGAATGAAAGAATCTGGGAATAATTTAGGAGGAATGGAAACAGTAAATTATGGTTCTCAGACTTTTATCAGAATCACCTGAAGACTTGTTAAAACACAAGTTGCAGGGTCTTACCTCCAGAGCCTCTGGTTCAGGAAGTCTGGGGTAGGCTCGGGAATTTGTACGTGTAAAAAGTTCCCTGGTCATACTGGTTCAGAGACCATACTTTGAAAATCATTGCTCTAGAAGGATTCACACCAAGAAACCAGGGTGAAGGCTCTGCAACTGGAGTCAGTGTGGCCTTAAAAGACCCTCTTTTAAGAAGAAAAAGAGAAGAGCCAATTTCCTTTTCCATCAACACAATCAGAGAGCTGACGTGTAAAGGACAAGAATGGTCATCTCAGCCTTTCTTGCCTCACCACAGAACACACTTCACAACAAAATTAAGTTCCTCTTTACAAGAGCATAACAATAATCTTCTTTATTGGCACTTTCTATTTTTTAAAATAAATGGTTTCTGTGAGGGGAACTCATGCCTCACTCACCCTCTGGAGCTCCAGGAGGAGGTAAATCAGAGTGTTTCAGGAGGAAATCATTTAGACTACTGGCTGCAGCCTTCATCTTCAACTTTATCTCCACACTTCCCTTCCCAAACCTTTGCTACACATCAGTCTTCTGGCCCTTTGACCCCACCAAAACTGGTCACACTTCCCTCATCTGTGAACGTCCCTCACACACGTACACACTTATCCTTACTTATCTAAATCCTCCCCTTCCTCCAGTTTAGGGCCAGGCACTTCAAGAAAGCCTTCCCTCTCTTTCATCCCATCAGACAATCAATCACCACATCCTGTCAGTTTTACCTCCCAGGTACTCCGGAATCCATCTGGTGCTCTTCAGTTGTCACTCTAACTCCCATCCCCCAAGCTCCAACTTCTCTGCCCTTGAGGGCTTTGTCCATGTTGTTCACCTTGACTCAACCTTTCTCGACATAAACAACATACCTTCCCAGGATGGAGAGGCTTTCCACGACCCCCAAGCCAGGTTAGAAGGCTCTGTTATCAACTCCCATCGAACTCTGTGTTTCCTTGGTCATGGACATTGATCACATTTGTGATCTCCTGTTTAATTATCTATCTTCCCTAGTCAGCGGCAAGCTCTTCACAGACAGAACCACATTTGTCTTACTTGCTGCTGAAACTGCAGAGTTTGGCACAGCCCCTGACACAATGTAGGCACTTACTAAGTATTTAATGAGTAAGCTCAGGGATCACTACATCAGTTCACAGGAATCCTCCCTTCCTCTCGATGCCTAAAGCACATTCCGCCTCCCGGAGCCCCTGCCATATAGCTGTACCCTCCCCAAGATGAGCAAGCACTCCTAATGACAGCCAGGAAATGGACTCTATAGAGGGAAACAGTGACCCTTGAAAAGAGCATCATTTCCTTGGAAACTGAACAGAATTGAGACTAGCTCCAGAGAAACGTTCACAAGATAAAAGAGACTACCTTTTCAGAAGTGGTCAGGTCTCCTATTAACAGTGTAGAAAAGTGTGTGTGACGAAGGTATTTAGTAATAAAGAGTCTGCATTTTTCGAGAAGCTGTTACTAAAGTTGGTAACGTCCCAATTTAAGCATTCTGGTGGATTCCCTAACCAGACCTTTAATAGTGACAGATGCCCAGTCTCCAGGATGGCTCAGAAAGGGGGCTGACCGACCTCACTGACCTCTCAAGAGTTTCTGACCCTCAGGATTCTATAAACAAACTCATTCTGAGATGGAATTCAGAGAATCCACACTCAGGCTGTTTTGACAGAGCAGTTCTTTCTCCATGTAGGAGACAAGATAGTCCTTACCTTCCACCCACTCTAACAGTGTTAAACTTTCAAAGTCAGACTGCAAGCAGCATCTGACCAGGGCGAGGGTTAGACCTGACTAGAGATCAGGCTGGGGTGACATATTGGCTTTTCTATTTTTTAGTTCCAGTCACACAACTTTGAGCACGTGACTATTTCTCTAAGTCTTGGTGTCTTTGTCTCTAAAACAATAATGATGACCTCCTCCCTCAGGATTACCGTATTAAATGAGGTATGCATGTAAAATCTCTATCAGGGAGTCTACGTGCAAGGGATGTAAGTATTATAGTGATTGTAGATTTCTAATTTCAAAAGCTCTGTAAAATAATGATTCTAAGCTGAAAATATATAGAGATAAAATGATATGTTTGGAATTTGCTTCAAAAGAATCTAGGGGGTGAAGGGGAGTGTATGGAGGAATAAATTCAGCCCTGTTTTGAAAATTTTTGAAAATGGCCAATGAATACATTGGATCTATTAACATATCTCTCTACTTCCGTATATGTTTGAAAATGTTCATAATAGAAAATTTAAAGGGGTAAGTACCAAGGGAGGGAAATGTTGTAAAAATATGAATATTGATTATTTAAGATAATATTGGTCTAGGTCAGTGGTTCTCAAACATTTTGAAGTCAGGGTGCATTTAAAATCCTACAAATAATTGTAGGTGCACTATATACAAATTTCTGAGAAATGTTATAATAACTAAGTCAAATATTAAAGAAAAAAATAAAGTCCAAGCGTGCTTTTATGATAATTAAACAAAATAAATACGACAAAATTAAATTTATTCTGACATTAAAAAACATTTTTATGTTACATTTTATGAGTTATGCTTTTTAGAATTCATAAAAAAGAGGGGTTAAAAAAAAGACAAAAATGTTATCTTTATATATACAGATATATTCTTAGTAACATTTAGTAAATTTCAGCAGGTCCCAGTGTGAATGTGTTAAGTTTTTCATTCTGTGTTTATGAGAAACATGAGCCTGATGTGTCCTGGCTATTTCTTCAATGTTTGGGCATATATTTGAAAGGCAAACTCTCATTTCCTCGTCAAAACATTGAAGAATTCCTCTCTTTTTACTCTTAATTGTGTTGAGTACAGAAAACCCCACCATACATATCATTTTAACTTTACACCAAACAAAGGATAGAAGAAACTTGCCTCCGGTCTTTCCAGGGAACATGGGGGGTAGTTCCCAGCACCACAGCTTAACAGCCTTTTGCAACCTAATCAGGCAAGTCAGCTTACAGCCAATTCCCTACACCTCTTTCCCCCCAAAATCTAAATTCCAAAAACCCTGTTGGTTTTTTGGTCCCCAACAGGCACATATTTCTCTGGAATACCATAGGGCACACCTGGAAATCTAGGACGCACCAGTGTGCCTTGGCACACACTTTGAGAACCACTGGTCTAGGTGATTGAAAAGAAGAAAAATGATTTGACAAAAACAAGAGATAAAGCCAACATCTCTAATAGTTTCTCAGAGTCATTTTCTTCAAACAGAACAGTTTCTGCTGAGTAGGGGACACAGCCACTCTCCCAGGTGCGTCTGCCTTCATTTTTGGTTGAAGAACACATCCCACTTGGGCCACAGATGCGTTTTTTATGCAGACAGCTTTGAGTGGTATACCCTGCCTGTGGGCCCCCCTGAGGCCCCACTGAAACAGGGCTGAGGAACAAGAAAGTTCCTGTGTTAGGAAAAACAAGCATTAGGGCCCCAAATATTCAGGGACAATGGGTGTCAGCAGTCCTCTCTTCTAACCCTGGCTTTGGACTCTTATTTGAGGCTTCCTTTAGAGGCTGGTCCAGCTTGGTCTGAGGCTGTATTCAAGGTACTTTCATACCAGATGAATGTGTTAAATGTTGCTTCAGGAAAAGGGTTCATTTAAGGGAAACAGAGCTTTTAAGGGGCTCTGACAATGCCAATCACAGCACATCTTTCCACCATCTCCCCCTTCGACCCCTTCCCACTGAGAGCAGTCTAGAGATTGAGAAACAAAATTCTCACATTTCACCTTAGGTCAGCCATCCCACATCAAGCCCCTCCAGCTAAGAGAGAAAACAGTTCAACAAGCTTTGTTTTGAGCAAATGCCTTTAAGCTCCCAAACTCTGCCTGGAAAAGGAGAATACATAAAAGTACTTACTCTTCTTGAAGAATAAATTCACTGTTTTCTGGAGAAAACTGCCCACTCACAGGATGCCTGAACGCTGTGGTCTGCTGGTTGTGGCTAGAGAGAAAGAAAGAGAGATAATGAAGGAAAAGTCATATGAATGAAAAGGACTACAGACACAACAGGTCAGGCACTGTCTGAGGACCCCTGATCATCACAGATTCTCCCCAGGGTGAGAAAGTGATAACCCAGCTGTATTCAAAAGCCAAGCACTTCCAGCTCGGGTGCCAAAGGCCACCTAAGATGCAGGGTTTTAATTCTAGGGAAATCTTGGCTCCAAGAGAATGCTGCCTCTTAGAGAGACATTCCATGAAGCACTGACTCCGATAAACTGAGGGGCTTAGCAAAAAGTTACTTTAAGATGGCACGAGCCAAAACAAGAATGAAGGAAAGCAGACGGCGCTTTTCAACAGCTTCCAAAACCCATGAACCAGGGAAAGAATTCTAAGAATTAACCACACACCCAGAAAAACATAAATCTATCTTCTTAAAATTCTTCTCCCTGCTACAAAATGTCTTCACTTCAATGATGGGATATAAATGTATGGGCATGTCTCTGCAACATGACCTGCACAATTTCAACACTGGAGAGTTTCTATCACTCTTTTGAAGTTAGGAGGGATCAGCTTCCACACCAAGCTGACAGGCACAACCAGAGTGTGTAGGTGTTTTGTGTGTTCACAAAAGCTGCCTGGTTCTTTGAAAGGAAGGAGGAGCTGGCTCTAGAGGCTGCTGGTTTGTTCCCTGACTGAATAAGCCTAACCTCCTTCTTTTTAAAAGAATATGATTTGTTTTTAAAATGTTTTCTGGGAAATTTTAGAAAATACGGACAGAAAAAAAGGTCACTGATTATCTTGCCATCTAGAGATATCCCAGGGTATATTCTAATTCCCAGCTTTTCCTCCCCTTTCTATTTTTTTTTTAAATGCTGTGATTTTACTGTATTTTAGAAATCATATCCTCCTTTTATCATATTCTGTTGACACAGAAAATGTCCTGTCATTAAGACTTCTGCATTTGAAATAGCTAACAGTCTCATCGTGTAATTTCTTTGTTCATATAATCAACTGTTCAAAAATTATGTGCTGATCATCCAATTATGTGCTAAGCTAGGCACTGCTTTAGGTGCTGGAGATAAAGTTTCAGAGGTAAAAAAAAAAGGTCCTTACCCCATGGTGCTAATATTCTAGGAAGATGAACACTCTCTTATTTCATTTTTTTTCATTGATTTTAGAGAAGGAAGAGGGAAATATCAATTCATTATTCCACTTATTTATGCATTCACTGGTTGATTCTTGTATGTGCCCTGACTCGGGATTGAACCCTCAAGCTTGGCATATTAGGATGACACTAACCAACTGAGCTACCTGGCCAGGATTTAACATTCTTCTAATGCTGGACATTTTAGGTGCCCCCTCCCCTTCCCATTATTATAATAAATACATTTAGACTTTTTCTGCAATTCAAATTCTTTCCTTGGGTTAAGGTTCCAGAGGTAAAATGACCAGGGCATGGACATTTCTTAAGGCTCCTAACACAAATGTTTAAAAAGAGTCAATATAGCCTGACCAGGCGGTGGCGCAGTGGATAGAGCATCGGACTGGGATGTGGAGGACCCAGGTTCGAGACCCCAAGGTCACCAGCTTGAGCACAGGCCCATCTGGCTTGAGCAAAAGCTCGCCAGCTTGTATCCACGGTCACTGGCTTGAGCAAGGGGTTACTCGGTCTGCTGAAGGCCCGCGGTCAAGGCACATGTGAGAAAGCAATCAATGAACAATTAAGGTGTCGCAATGAAAAACTGATGATTGATGCTTCTCACCCCTCTCCGCTCCTGTCTGTCTGTCCCTATCTATCCCTCTCTCTGATTCTCTCTCTGTCCCTGTAAAAAAAAAAAAAAAAAAGAGTCAATACATCATCTCAGTTTGGTAGTGTTAAAATATTAGCCCCATCTCCAAACTAAGCACTGAGCCACCCCAGAGATTAGTAGATTTAAATGTCCATAGCATGAAGGTTTAAAAAGAAAAAAATCTCTAGGTCTGCAAAGTTATTCATACTCTGCCCTGGAGCCTGTGTTCTGGTGTCTAGGCTAAGCTGGCACTGAGGTTGAGCCTCCTGAATCCTCATAAGCCAAATGTGAAGCAGGCAGAGCCAGGCTGCCCCCTGGTCCTGCAACTTCCAACCACCGTAGCGCCTCCCAACCTTCCCAACCACCACCAGCCTCGGACTCCCAGCTCCTGGTTCGAGAAAAGCCCTTGGAATCCAATGACCTCATCAGGCAGGCAGCACCCCGATCTTCCCCCAGAATCAGAGTTAAGATATGAGCATCTAGATTAGAATGGGAAGCAGACTCCTTTAACACCTGTTTCAGAAATCCTTGCACCATGTTCAAAGGTTAGGCTTTATTAACACCCAGCTCCTTTTAGAAAGTCACTTTATTTACTAGGGAATTTGAAAATGCAAACTATAATTTAAGCCTACCTCAATTCTACCTGCAGGGGGAAAAACACTCTGGTGATAATGGGAATAAGAATAAAGCAACACCACCACTGTCCATTATCACTTCTCAAAGGTTCTCCAGTTCAAAAAGCCTTTTTCTTAGACATTTTAGCTATTAACATTGTCAACCCCATCTAATGAATGATGAAATGGCTCAGAGAGGTTCAAGATAACTTTCTCAATCAGTGATAAGACGGGAACATGAATCCAGGTCTTCTATTTCTAAATGTGATGCTCTATGCATGATAACCTGCAGTCTCCTTCCGTTAGGAGTCTGTGGGGCTGGCAGCTTCCTGGCTGTGATAAAACTCTCTAAACACAAGGCATCAGGAAAACGGCACCATCCACTGCTACTCCCTTGTTCTCCCTCCCCCTTCACTCCTTCCCTTTGAGCCCAAGGCCAAAGTCTGACTGACAACACCAGTGTCCTATCACAACACAAGGTCAGCTGGGGGGAACTGATGGAATCAGGCAAAGAGCAGGTCTTCTATGTTCTTGGAGCAGCATCCAGTAGCTACTTCATTTACCGCACAACCTTAATAGCAACTCCTGGGCTCCCCACACCCAACTTGTACCAGCTGAAGTAGTACCAGAGTCTTGGGTAAGTAAATCCTGAGCTGGACAATGTGGGCACTAAGATGAATTTTACATTTAACATCAGAAGATAGTTTTTAAAAGTGGACAAAAATACATCTGCCGTTTCGTCAAACCTAGAGGCAGCTCCCCAACATTTCTTCCCTAATCTGATGCAGCCCTTTTTGCCAAAAAAAGTTACCAACCAGAGAGAGTATCATCACCGCCCTTTCCTGCATTTGCACGGAGTTTTAAGTGTGGTCCTGTTCATCATCACATCCAACCTCCTAAGTACCCACTGAGTTAGCAGGGAAGGTAGTTTTACCCCTGTGTTATACATTAGAAAACTGAGGGTTTGGGTTATGAGATGTTAGTGGAACACTAAATTTAAAGGGGGGAGGACTCATATACTGAGAAAAGAGATACACCAAAGCAAAGCCTCTGGAACACTGTGGTCTTAAAATTTGATCCCTTCTGATCAAACTCACCCAACTCAAGAATGGCAAAGCTGGGTTTTTTTCCTATGCAAAGGAAGAAGAATTAGGTCCTTGGACTATTTTATTCCATTCACGCTTCCCAGATACCCAACAGGGCAGGCTGCGTTTCATCACACCAGGCCACAGGTGAGGATAGTGAGGCCCAGAAAGGGTAGATGACTTGCCTGCAACAGCAGTTGACTCCTGCGTTCCTGCACACCACCACCCTCTCTCTCCTTCCACTAATCCAGGCTTATTCTTACCGAGCCACAGCCGGCTGCTTGAACGCTGGGTCCCTACACCCATTTGAAGACTGCCAGGTCCTCTAACTTTTCCTATCTCCCCACCCCTGAGCCCCAAATCCCCCAGCCCGCCCATTTCCTGATTTCCTAAAACCCATGAAGAGCCTCATGTACTATCTCAAGACACATTCAGCAGGCACAGACAAATTCCCCGAAATACCTGTTCTTAAACCTGAATTGCCACCTTGCTCCTTGGCAATGATGGAGAAGGGCCGGCTGGCGGGAAGCCAGGTGGCTCGTTTCAAGGCAGCACAGAAACTCTCGTCTCCAGACCAGGGCCTCTGTTTCTCTTTAGGCTACTGAGAGGGTAGCTTGGCAAATGAGGTGAACCACCACCTTAGTCTTCATTCTCTGACCCCGCTCTTCGTCCCAGGCATAGCCTCTCCACGTTGAACAGCATCCCGTCTAGAGTACTAAGGAGCACGGATGGATGGTGGCAGGGAGGGACAATCCCCGTGAAGGCGGGTCACAGGTAACGTCCATGTAAATAAGCACGTCCTCACAGGCCCCGGGGTGGGGAGGAATTGGGTTAGGCCACAAAGAAGTCTGACAGCAAACACAAGAGTCTTGATAAGAGAACTGAGTAAGAACCAGGGAGAAGATGAGACTGACCTGAGTTCAACTTAAGAAAGAACCCACCTATGATCACAGACAGGACGAGCCAAAATGCAAACGGGCCCTGGAGTTTCTTGCAACATTTTTGCAAGATTAATTTTCCATGCATATAGATTTTGACTACATTATAATAACATAAGCAGTGACTCTGGCTAGTTAAACATAAAGGTTCCAATTACTTAGCATGGCATTTTTTTTTTTTTGCATGGCAAGAAGTCCTGGAGTTATGTGAATGGTGCTCAAGAATAGAGGTCAGAGCACCCTGAGAGCCCTGGTTTTCCTGCCAGTGGTGATACTGGCATGCTGAGAGTGTCAGTCAGCGTCCACTCTTCTCTGGCCCATGTTATAAAAAGAAGAGCTTAAAAGGTAAGAAAAGGATGTGGCCTCAAAGCCTACGGAGGGATTCCATCGGGGAGCTTCTCATTGGTATGCTCCAAAGCCTGTGCCACCCTGGACCTCCGGGCTACTCAGTGCGGCTCCCAGAATATTCTAAGAGTCACCCAGCAGGCCTAATGCTACTCTCAGCACTACCTCCGGGCCAGTTATGGCATTTACTATCTTTGTTCCAAATCCCAGTGTCACCAGAACACCAAGAATTCTGGGTAACCTAATATGCTTGTAGGTCCCAAAATTGGTAACTGAAACCCCAAGAACACGACAAACTGCCTCCCCATCATTCTCAGTTTCCATTCGGGCTGCCGAGTCAAGAGACGGCACCTGAGAACGGAAACAGTTTTCCTCGTTCCCTCGACAATTCTCCAGCTCCTTTTGTTTCATTTACTAACACTTTTACAGAGCTGCTCGCTTAGTGCAAAGTGTCAGCCTCATTCGTGTGGCATTTCCTAAGGGGGCTGAGAATCTTACCAAAGCAGTCTTCGGAGCTCACACTATTTTGAAAATGTCAAGATTTTCGACAGCTCACTGCACACGGGAGTTAGCTCTTACAGGCCCTTCTTCCAGAAGCATGGGAATCAGGCCTTGATGGGCCAACAGATGTTCCCCATATTCTCTCCAAGTAGAAATACAACACTAACCAGCCTCCTTCAATATCTTCCCTGAGCAACAAGTCAGCCCAGAGCCTTGGGGTCAGAAGATATGGGTTCAAACCAGAGCAAGCAGCCTCATCTCTCTGAGCCTCAGTTCTTCTATTTGCAAATAAAGAATAACACTATCCTTCCATAAGGTTGTTGTGAGGATAAAATGAGAAGCATACATTAAAGAGCCTTGCACAATGCCTGGCACACAGAAGGTATTCAATTAACATTTGCTAAATCTGACTGCACCTTAACTATGGTAATGACAACTGGCATCCAAATTTCAACAGGGCAAAAATAGAAGGAGCCTCCTCCCCGCACTCCCATCAAACCTGAACTCCTCCTCCAGGTTCCCTTATTTCCATTAACGGCATCACTCCACTCTCCTTATTTTGGCTTAGAAGATTGTAGGGGACTTGACCCCTAGCTCCTCCTCCTCTTGCACCACTCTCCTTTCCCACCCTATTCCAGTCACAGTGGCCTCCTTTCTGCTCTTTGAACAGCAAGCTCTTTCCTACTTAGCAACCTCTGTACCAGCTGTCCTTTCAGCCTGGATGCTCTGTCCCCCACTCTCATGACTGGTTCCTTGTCACCCCGACCTCAGCAGAATCCTCACCATCAAAAAGCCCTTCCTCCCAACCACCCACTGAAGTAGGCTCCCAGTCACTTCACAGCACTTCACCCTATTGTAATTATTACTGGTATTTTCCTTACTTGTGTGTTTGTTATCTGTCTCCCTGACTAATGTGTGTATTCCAGTAGAGCAAGGACTTGGCTGTCTTTTCACTGTTATTATCAGCCTATAACAGTGTGTAGTGCTGTTGTATCTGCTGCATGATGAATGAATGAATGAATGAATGAATGAATGAGAAGTGACTAAGGAGACACGCACCTTAAGGTAAGGCAATGCCTCCAGAGGGGCTCGCTAACCCTATAGAAGTCTGAACTCAGGTAACAGAGACAAGAACCTAAAGGGTCGTAAACCACAGAAGGCAGTGGCTCTGCTCTTACTGCCATAGGAAGGAAGAATAGGACACCAACATGCCAAGAACGCTTCACCCTTGGTCCTCTCCCAACTACTATATGTTACAATACAATCTGGAGAAATTAGCCCTCCCCAGCAACACCTGACCACCACCCCTGCAAGGGAAAGTGAATATGCTCAGGGAGAATCAAAGAATGGAATGCAAACACCAGAGAGGAAATTACTGAGTGATTAAAAACATATAGGAAGATAATACAAACATTACCTTATCTCCTTTTCTGAATTGGAAGAGCTTTGGTGTGAAACCTACAATTTGGTGACTGATTATACACTCTCTCTACTTATTTCCTGTGTGTCTGTTCTCCTCAACCCTCCCCTATCTCCAGCAAAATCCTAAATGCCTGGAGGGCTGGGTGCAGTCGCTTATTTCTCCTCAGCACAGAACAATAATACAGCGCAGGCACCTGAACTCCTTTATCTCAACAGCCTGAGCACAAACACACATCACCTTCAGGGAGAGGCTGCGCAGAGCCCATCTCATTTTCTGATGTCAGCAGCCAGACATAGCACAGGTTCCCCAGGGAGAGTGGGTGAGGCAGGGGCCCACAGGCCTGATAAAGAATCGTGCACCCAGGCTGAGAGACTCCCCCAGCCCTGCCTGTGTGACGCAGACCAAGGAAGAGCCTTCCCCACCCCCACCACACCTGACTATCACAGGCACAACTAGACAGAGATGCAGCAACCCTGCCAAACCTCAGACCCACCCACCCCGAGGGACGGTCAGTAGCTGTTCTACTCGCCCAGAGCTGCCAAGACAGGCAGAGCCTGGCATAGACGGAGCTTGGTATAAGAGTCACAGAATTAACTGAGCGAACTTAAAAGCTCTCACATCTTGAAAAGAGGGAAGTCTGTCCTTTCCAAACTCTGAATTCAACAGACTGAAGTGATCCTGCATGATTGGGAAAGCTCTGTTTCATTAAACTCTCCAGATGTTCTCAGATGCACTCCACGGTCAACTCATTTCATCATCACCTCTTCTAACCCAGTAACCTACGCTGCAAACCCATCTGTTTCCCGGGTTCCTACACGGGGCCCCAGAACTTAGGATTGCTACTTTGGTTAATAGGATGTTTTAATTTTGGCTTCACAGGACCTCAATAATCATGAAAAGATTAAAGTCAAACTCTTGATAGAATGAGGAAATCAAACCTAGATAAGGCTTCCCCTTCCCTAATTCTCTTTTTAAAAAGGTGGCAGGGAAGCAACATAATAGGAACCAAGGTACCAGCTTTGTTACTACTGAACCGGTTCCAGCCCCCAGGGGGGAAACAGCTTTTCTGGGTCTTGGTTTCCTCATCTGTCCATGTGGAGAGCCCACGAGGGCCTGCAGAGCCCGAACCCCAGACCATCCAGACTGGAGTTCAAATCGCAGCTCTGTATACACTGGCTGAGCACGACCTGGAATGAGTCAGTGACCTTTCTGAGAGTTGGTGTATCTGTAAAAAGGGAAGACCACCGCAACCTGACAAGACTGTTAGGAAGAGTGATGATAACGCGTCTGGCCGACAGCAGTCACACTTCCGTGCCTGTTAGGATTTTCTTTTGCTAGCTCTAAAACTCTACTCTAATCATCAAGCTGTTCAGTCTTTTTCCATGTTGTAAACTCCAGTATTATTGGCCTGCCATAGAACAGCAGCTCAAAAACACATTTTCTTCCTTTTGAGATAAGGCACATCACCCAGCGACCTGTGCAAACTTCTATTTAAAGAACCCGCCTGCCAGGCACAGTCGTTTAAGATCAAGAGGCGCCTTGCTTCAGCCACACTTCTGTCCTCACTGGGCCGAGCCTCATGGTACAGAAAGCACAGCCCAAACACAAAAGCCTTCCAGCAGACAGCGCTCAGCTAGGGACACACACTCTAACACAGAAAACATTTCGACCTCAGAGAACACTCAGTTTGGGGCTTCTGTTTAATGCTCTTCAAAAAAGTCAGGTTCCTTCAGTGTAAAATGAAAAGGTTGGACCAGGTGATGCTTTAGGGATCTTCTAGCTATAACATCTTAGGATGCTGAGCTTTATCTCAGTGTACTGCCAGAGCCACAGACTAAAATGTAACAACACCATCCATAATGGAAAACACAAAGGAACCAGGCAGAACAGCTGGCCTCCCCAGTGTCACTTGCCACCAGAATATCTTTTGTAATGACCTCAGGGAGGTGTACCTAATAATACTTTTGTCCTATTATTGCCAATCAAATCAGATTTTGTTTTTTAACTGTAGGCACTCTCATCCAAGCCATTGAAAACTCCCTTTCACTCAGTCATTACTTGGTTTTCATGAATCGGACTACTTTGCAGCAACTGAATCTTTATGAAAGCAGTACAGGACTAACCTGCCCTCCTGTTCCCTCTGAGAAAGGCAGCAATCACGCTCACTCTTCCCTTGAGCTTCATGTTGGCCTTATGAAAACCCCAGTTCAGGTCAGGTGGGTAGGGGGGTTCAGTCCAGCTGCAGAGGTAAAGCAGAAGCTCCCAGCCCACCTGCTTGCTCTCAGTTTCAGTTCTGGGGCAGCTGCCTCCCAAGGTGTTACAAATCCAGCAGCGCTTGCTCCTACTCATTCATTCTGTTTCCTCCCACCCATGATGCACACACACAATCTGGCAACACTGCAGGAACATCGTTCCGCTCTGAGTCACCAGCCCGCTGTGTCCATGGCAGAGCACTGGCTGGCGGTAAACAGCGAGGCAGGCACCTTGTGTCTCCAGGCCTCTCTTCTTCTGTTCTCTTAGACTGTGGCGTTGGCTGGCCCTCTAGATACAGGACATAAGAAACACCCCCACCTTCTGGAGCTCTAGAGTCAGAATGAGTTAGTCAGTTTCGTTCTGCCATGCTGCGCCAATGCCGAGCCCGTGGTGGAGAAATGACAGCTCCTATATCTCTATAGGTACCCCCACTTTTTGAAAGTTTGAGTTACACCTCTTGCTTTTATGAAAGAACTACATTAGCACCTGCTTTTGCTAACAGCAAGAAACCTAGAGAGGATTTTCACTTCTAAGAAAAAAGGTGAAAAGCAAAAATAGCGTTCAGCATTTGTTTTGCAGCGAGCTGTTACAGAGGCAGCGCACACCCCGAGCACTGAGCCTGGCAATGCTGAGCATGGCAATGCCAAGCTCCTTCCCACCTTCAGCATCAAGCTGCCATGGTTTCAAACTGTGTCTGTGAGCATCTGCACTTTACCTCGACTTATTCTGTGTATTACTGCTTGCGCTATCCTTTAGTGTTGTTTTAGGTTTTATGGGTTATTTGGCATGATTTGATAAGTTATTTGGGAATGTCTGGGAACACTCAAAAATTTTTCCACATAAATTAATGGTAATTATTTCTTCACTTTACACCATTTCAGCTCAAGAAAGATCTCATAGGAAAGCTCTCCTTTCAGAGAGTGGGAAAGCCTGTACTTCATACGGTCAGGGCCAGGAAGGGGCTGAGAAGGTAGAAGCCACCATATACATCCCCCCCAGTAACAATCTATGATTCTTTCATCACTGCTCGGGATGGCTAATGTCCAATTAGCATCAATTTAACCATGTGGTTCTCACTCTCAGAAAAGGCCTAGAAAGGAGAAAGCAAGAGGGGTCAGAAAGGGAAACCCAAGGTCGCTGGTTTGAGCCCAAAGGTCACTGGCTTAAAGCCCAAGGTCTCTGTCTTGAGCCCAAGGTCACTGGCTGAGCCCAAAGGTCGCTGGCCTGAAGCCAAAGGTCACTGGCTTGAGCAAGGGGTCACTCGCTCTGCTGTAGCTCCCCAGTCAAGGCACATATAAGAAAGCAATAAATGGACAACTAAGGAGCCACAATGAAGAATTGATGCTCTTCATCTCTCTCCCTTCCTGTCTGTCTTTCCCTATCTGTCCCTCTCTCTATCACTAAAGAGAGAAAGAGAAAGATCTAAGCTTTATGGGACAAGAACTTCTGTTACCACAGCTACATGCCAGTGTCTACATAGTACCTGGCACATAGTAGCTGCTCAATAAATATATGTTGAATGAAAATAAAATACAGGATGTTATTCTGAGTTACTTGGGATGACAGTTTTACTAAAACTTGTATCCATTACCAACATTTTTTCCCTTTTAGAAATCTCTACATCCTTCCTAATTCTTACTACTGCCTGTAGTAAATAGTCTATAAATTTCTAAATGCTGACATGATTTACTGTGAAACTAATCAAGTCCAGGAGCCCCTCATTTTCAGAAGAGCCTTCCAAGGCCCTGGGAAGGGCCCTCATGATGTGTAGACATGCTTTCTGTAACTTTATATATTTTAAAAGAAAGCCTCCCAAACTGTATAAACATCAAGTGCCACAAAATGTAGATCTGCCACAATAAAATGAGAATGAATGACTCACGAGCTATCCTGACATGTCAGCCTAACAAAACTGTTTTAACCGCAGAGGAGAGAGATATGCCCTTGCCTACAGACACATCCTACTCAATCACAAGTCAACTACCGTAAAGAATGGAGTAGGTTTGAGAACACAAACTCAATTCATATATTAATTCAGCCCTACTAGGTGCTAAACACTCTGAGTGCTTGGGGTAAAATAATGTTCAGAACATAATTATCCCACTAAATAGGAACTTACAATCCAATAGACTGATATGGTTATACACAGATACAAATAAATATATATTTTATGTATTAAACATAAATACAGGGGTGGACAAAAGTAGGTTTACAGTTGTGAGTACACAAAACAGTTTATTCTTGCATTATGATTTATTAATTATGTATTATTTCCTCTATACGAACAACTGTAAACCTGCTCTTTTGCCAAGCCCATGATATAAATATACATAAATACAGATCAGAGGAGGTGTCACAATAGCAAAGTAAAGCAAGGCATACTTGTTTGCTAAGTATCAATCTGTTAAGTATAACAACCCTAGAAGGTATATCATATTATCCTCATTTGCAAAAGAGAATATCGAGGCCCCAAGGAACTGAGTGCCTTCACAAGGCCACATAACCAGTTAGTGGCAAGGTCAGAATCACGCCCAGATCTGCCTGGCTCCAAAGTGCTTGTTCTCTGCAACTGCACTTCAGTCAATAACCAGGGGTTCTACAGAACCTCCAAAATGTCTGGGGGAGACATGCTCATGGCTTCAGAGGCTGAAACCACGTGGAGTACCAGCATAGGTGGGCAAACTTCCAAAGCACCACTCTGGGGAGTGGAGGAACAGAAACTGCCATGCGCTTATTCATCAGGTGTATAGGTATAACCCTATTCATCAAGGAACTCCCTAGCAGGAATCAATGACAGCTTCCTGGGAGCCAGAAGAGGCCACGTGAGAGGCTCCCACCCTGTGGCCCCGCCTCCAAACTTCCTCTTCCCTGTTGTCAAACTGATCATGCTGGAACAAAGCCCCCAGTCCAGCGTTTTCTCTTACACACTTTCTGTGGCTCCCACAGCCTCCTTATCTCTCTCCTCGTCCCTATCCCCTTGGCTCCTGCCATATTTAACCATTCACCAGTCCCCAAGTCCCCCTGTCTTTCCCACCTCTGGGGCTTGGGCTCCAGCTGTCCTTGTCCCTAATGAATTCTCCCCAACCTTCGAGGCCCCTTCTCTCCCCAGTGGTCCTTCCTGGTCACTCCAGACCATGCTGCTTTTGAACTTCCTCAACACTCTCCATCCACACCGAAGGCTTCCTCTCTGCAGGCAGCAACCCTTCCCAACAACTCTTTTCAATCTTCCTTGCAAAAATTAAGGGCTACATGATATAGACGGGTAGAAACGGAAAAAGCAGAGGTTCCCTTTCTTGCCTCCAATTCAGGGGCAATCTCAACACTTGAACAATTTCCTGTATATCCTTTGGGTATTTTTTCTTTTAGCTTTATGAAAATTTTATGCATGTAAAATTTTATATAAACTTTTTTTGAAAAATATTTATGTAAATAAATAAAACTGTACGTATTATTTCTTTTAAGATTTTACTTATTGATTTTAGAGAGAGGAGAGAGAGAGAGGAAGGCAGGGGGGAAGAGTTGGAAGTATCAACTCATAGTAGTTGCTTCCTGTATGTACCTTTCCAAGGCACACCCAGGGTTTCAAACCAGTGACCTCAGCATTCCAGGTCAACACTCTAGCCACTGTGCCACCACAGGTCTGGCAAAACTATACATGTTATTGTATCTATTATTCTATAACTTCCTTTTTACTTTACATATCTTGAATTCTTCCACATTTATGTGCAAGGATAAACACATTAGCCCCTCCACACACAGCTGTGCTAGGGCCCCCACACCTGACCAACCCATAGAGGGAGATGACCAGGCAGCCTATCCCATGTACTAATCTGCACCAACACGTATCAGGTTTCAAAGTGAAGAACTAAAAAAAAAAAAATTGTTCCCCCAAATGAGTTTTATTTGAGCCACATAGATTTTTTTTTAATTGTGCCAAAGTTTAAAAATAGAAAAACTTTATATAAAAATACAGCTCATCTTGGAAAAACAAAAACTGTGGAACACTGGGCCCCATGAGAGGTGGAATGGCCCCTTCAGTTCCCCTCAGTCCCCACCACTCCCTACTTTTTCCCAATGGTGAGGGTATGTGCCTAGTGTTATTTATCACACCTGCATTTCTAATTTTCTTTTTGTGTGTGTCTGACAGAGACAGAGAGAAGGACAGACAGAAAGGAAGGGAGAAAGATAAGAAGCATCAATTCTTCGTTGCGGCTCCTTAGTTGTTCATTGATTGCTTTCTCATATGTGCCTTGACTGGGGGACTATATAGCAGAGCAAGTGACCCCTTACTCAGGACAGGAACCTTGGGCTTAGGCCAGTGACCTTGGACTTCAAGCCAACAACCTTTGGGCTCAAGCCAGCGACATAGGGCTCAAGCTGGTGAGCCTGCACTCAAGTCGGTGACTTTGGGGTTTTGAACCTGGGCCCTCTACATCGCAGTCTGATGCTCTACCCACTGCACCACCACCTGGTCAAGCTCTAATTTTCTTACCAGAAGAGAAATTTATTTGTACCCATATCTCAACCAGAATTAAGAAGACAAAAGATAAATGGAGTAAGCTGAATATTCCAAAAACAAACTGGAGCATAAAAAAAACAAAGGCTGCTTTTTCGTTAATTGCTGAGCCTGTACAGGCATCTGAGTTTGCAACCCCTTCCTTATACCAACACTACTGATTCTAGAGAATAACTTCCTTTTAGGAAGGAGACTTACCCTAAAGAAAAGATTTCTTGCATAGGAGTAAGAACTCAGAGATGGCAAAAATAGGCCAAAATGTTTTCTTTTCACAAAACATGTATCAGAAGACTCTTCCCGACAATGGAAGTAGACTCACCCTTAGCCTTCCTTGACTGCTCTCCTGAAGAGGTAAGCACCTATACAGCCAGCACAAGGGTTCTCCCACAGAGTGAGAATCCAGAGACACCACCAACTGTGCTATCCTGGAAGAATCCAAAGGCAGACAGGTACCAGATGGACACCCACAGGGACAAAGTACAGCAAGCAGGGACTCCTACAACAGAGAGGTATCTGACCAGGGGCTTGCTTCCTGGGACAAGACCCCACACTAACCCGAAAAATGCACAAGCATTGTGGTGTTTAGAGCACAGGCTCTGGAACCCGAGCTTGACAGCCACCCACATCACAGATAAGAAAACTGCTCCAGAAAGCAACTTCGAACCATTGCAACCATCTTTTTAAAAAATAATTGCTTCTGCTAGGTATTCTGGAGGAATCTTTAAACTAGATGATCAGAACTGAATGATATTGTATTACTTGTCCCCAACAATATGTTACATAGTGTATTCATTCATTCATGTAACAAATATTTGAGAGCCAACTAGACGCCAATCCCAGTGTCTTACACTACCTGAGTAATGAAGAAGAAGGAGGGGGACATAGTCTTTGTATCCTGTCAAAGGTGAAGAAAAGGACAGAGGTTTTCAGATTTTCAGATTCCTGAATGATGGTCTGTCTTCTTAGTCAAGAGCGATAAATTTTCAATCAGTTTATTAAGCCAACTTGAGATCTTCTATCAACTTGAAACCTTTTATCGTAAAGGGTAATGTTTACTTTCCAGAAATCAGAGTATTAAAGAGTTTTAGAGCTGAAAATGACACAGAGCTCACCTCATCCAATCTCTTTGTTTTACAGATGAGGAAACTAAGGTCTAGAAAGGTTAGAGAATTACTCAAGGCCATAGTTATTACTAACCATAAATTAATGCTGGTTCCTGAAAACAAGAATCATGAAAAAAACCATACATTGTTTTAAAATTAATTTCCTGCTTTAAACAAGATCCATTTTTCCGTGACTAATTTCCAGCAACAAACATGAGAAATACATTTTAGAGCTGGGAATTGTTTTGTCCAGTCAAAACACCATGTACAGAAATCCAGGGCTATGGGTCTGGTTTCAAGTGGCATATACACCACGCACAGAGGAAACGGCCAATGAAGACAAAGGCAAAGGCTGGAGAGGTATAGCTACACAACAAGGAATACCAGCAATTGCCAGAAACTACCCGAGACAAAGAGAATGATGGGATGGACTCTCTCTCAAATCCTTCAGAAGGAACCAACCCTGTCAACACTTTGATTTCAGACTTCTGGCCTCCAGAACTGTGAGAGGGTAAGTTTTTGTTGGTTTAAACCATGTGGTTTGTGGTAACTTGCTATGGCAGCTCTAGGAAATAATACAGAATCTGTATTAGTTTAGTGGCATGGACTCATTACCAACCCGACTAGTCAAAAGTGTGGAAAAGCTGTCACAAAGCCAGTAGGACCTTGGGACTTGTTTAATAGGAATATAGGGTCCAAAACAAGGGAGGCAAAAAGAAAGTTCTATTTTGAACTGATCAGACCCCACCCAGGTATTGTGTTCACTTCCGGAAACTATGCCCACTGGCCCAAGTAGAAAGCTGGAGTGTGTCAGGGAGAGACAGCCATGGCTGTGAAGGGCACTAATGCATCAAAGCCTCAAGGAACTGGAGTTTTATGGCCTGGGAAGACTCAGGGCACATGACCGTTGTCATCGTTTTGAAAGGGTTACCAAGAGGAAGAATAATTTGATTTGTTCCCTGTGGTCCAAGATGGTAGAAGTAGATTTGGTGGGTGAAGTCACTAGGAGACATTTTTCAGAGAATTATGTGTCAACAATGTCACAGTCAGAGTGGCCTCTGAACATCAGATTGGCTGGCTGCCTCCTGTTGCTGGAAGTTTTCAAGCTCAGGCCAGAAAACCATTTGGCAAGATGTTGCTAAAGAACACAAACCCCAAGCCCGAGATCTGCCAGGACAACCTTGCTCCTCTCCAGGGCTGTGATTCTATTACGCCATGAAACACAACATTCAGCAGTTACATGAGTCAAGAGATTTCTGAAATACAGGGGTAGAAAGAAGAGATCCTGAGCATTAGGAGATATTTTGGTGAGAAAACAATGAAACAAGGCCTTTTACAGAGCTAAGACTTAAAATCTATGCCCAACTCCCGGGAACCTGGCTGCAAGAGCAGGTGGCCACAGCCGCATAGTGGAGGCTGGGATAGATCTTTAAGCCCTTCTCACAGGAAGTTTACACTGAAATTGACAATACCTATGTCAAGCTTTTTCTCTTAGCGACACAACTTGAATAGTCCAGTGCAGCCAGTATCCAGTGGACAGAAAAAGGGACACATACTGAACCTGACAAGCTCAAAGGAGGCCTGCATGGTGGCCCTGCAAACTCAGGGACCTAAAGTAACCACATAGAATGTCTGAAATTAAAACTTTCTAACTACAAGCAGATCATGATGGGTAGGGAGATACTTTTCTCTAACAAAGGTCCATGCTTACCTTAATTGAGTCTGTCTGTCCTCTTTTCCATCTACAATAATGAACCTGATAACATGCCTTGGAAATATAAGGGCAATCTTCTTTTTCTGCTACCTCAGGGCAGGCATCCCACCGGAGCAAAGATCAACAAGCCCCTTCATTGTTATTATCATGTTAATTAACTGTTATCTATCTTTATTATGTCTATGTAAAAGAAGTTTCAGTGTATTCATTTTTACTTTTTATTCAATCCCAGAGATTCCCCCCTCCTTTGCTTTCTCCCCACCTCCCTAATCTATCACCAATCAATTTCATGTATAAATTTTTCTTACCTCTTCCCCTTTGATTCTAATGTATAAAATAAATGGTAAGACCGCCATTTTCAGGAGCATTTTCTCAATACATTGAGGCTTTGCTTCCTGGCAATTGTCAACAGTTTGGCTCAAATAAACTCATAAAAAATTCTTACAGGGAATTTGGAAGTTTCTTACGTTAACAATCCATTAACAAACCACTGGAACTATATTAAAAGTAATGGTCTCCATTTCCTGAACACCTGCCATTGTGAGTAACTGCTTGAGATGCAAACAGTCACTCCAACAGTGCAAGGTATTATTATTGTCTTAGGAAACTGTGGTTAAGAGGGGTTAAATCATTTGTCCAAGGCCAAGCATTTCAGAAAGATGTATGATTCCCATTGGAATTCAAGTCCAGAAGCCAAACTCTTTTCCTGCATCATCATGTCTCCTCTGCACCATACTTCAGGAATTTAATCTGTTCAAGGTAACTAAAAATACCTAGCAACTGGGAAGCAAACACTTGGCTTTCCCTCTCTGGGCCTCAGTCCTCTCATCTGTCAAATGGGAAAAGGCTGGAGATGATGAGCACAGGGAGCCTCCCAGCCCTGACACTGGGTACTGCTCTGCTAGGTTCCCTTTCTCTGTGTCACCTCCACACCAGTCGGGCTGAGAAAGTGGTGACAGAGGAAGAGGGGGTCACCCCCAGTACTAACCACCAGGGGGACCCAGCTAGTAACTTTTCCCAGGCTGCCTGGAGGTCAGAGCAGTAATGGAAGAAGGAAACCAAGAACAGGCACAAAGTCGGCTGTGTGAGCTCACTCACAGGTGTGCAGTGTAGAATGACCCACATAAATCTTGACATTTAGCACTTTACTCCATAAACCAGGGCTGTGCTGTAAAGTATCAGCGCACAGATCTGAGGGCTGGCTGTGCCAGTGCCCAGGGGACAGCCGTGAGGAATTAAAGCACAGTGGCTTTGTTTGGGAAAGGTAACGCTGTCAGTGGGGTGTAAGAGGTAAAGCAGTCCAGCCACATTCCAGTGGGAGGAGCCTCCCGCCGAGGCTCCCACAGCCACATGCTGTCCTGCGTTTCGGCACCTGCCGCCCTGCACTGCTTACTCACAACTCACTCAGGCCCTCCCTCCTAAGGCCGCCGATTTCCCAACTGCTGCTCTGAGGGTCTTCTAGCAACAGTGTTAACAGCCAGCCGCACAGGGCACTGGCCCACCATGCCTCCATGACCTGAGGAAGGGGGACCATCCATCCTCAGTGCTGGGATGGGAGAGGACATCCAGTTAGGGAGGGGCTCTCTCTGCCTATTTCACTTCTAGAAAAGGGCGAAATGGGATGATTTCGGAAACCACCGCCCAGTCCCATTTCCTTCTCAATTTCCTACTGATGCCCATTCAGGAAGGGAGCCAGCCCCAGGCTGAGAAGCACACCAGGAAGAAGGTGCCTGACCCAGAGGACCTTGAGTACCCAGACCTTCCTGTGAGCAAACCATGGAGCCCAGACGGAGAATCCTGGCAAACTTGTCTGGTTTCAGTCTAGTATTTCTTTCATTCTTCTTTTTGGTTGGGTGTGGGGCAAAGCAGGACAGGAGAGCAGATGAAGCCGGGAAAGGTAGCAGAGTCAGTGGAGGAGTATGGGTTTGGAGCCAGGACTGGGTTCCAATTACAGCCCCACTCAGCCAGTGTGGGCTTTGTGAAAGACTTCTCAACGGTGCCTGGCATCAAGGACGTGAACAGTAAGGGCAGCTGTCCTTATGGAGGCCCCTTCTCCCTAAAGAAAAGCTGCTAGCTCCTCACATCCCTAAACAGACTGCCCACCATGCCAGTGTGCCAGACTCCTGCAGACAGTACCAATGTGTGTGGGGAGGAGGGGTCAGAGATAAAGAACCACATAATAGCCTGACCAGGCGGTGGCGCAGTGGATAGAGCGTCGGACTGGGATGTGGAGGACGCAGGTTCGAGACCCCGAGGTCACCAGCTTGAGTGCTGGCTCATCTGGTTTGAGCAAAAGCTCACCAGCTTGGACCCAAGGTCGCTGGCTCCAGCAAGGGGTGGCTCGGTCTGCTGAAGACCCGCGGTCAAGGCACATATAAGAAAGCAATCAATGAACAATTAAGGTATCGGAACGAAAAACTGATGATTGATGCTTCTCATCTCTCTCTGTTCCTGTCTGTCTGTCCCTATCTATCCCTCTCTCTGTCCCTGTAAAAAAAAAAAAAAAAAAAAAAAAGAACCACAAGATAAAAGAGATATCTGTAACTTCAGTGAGCAAATCATATCATATTCCAGGCACTCTGCAGGCGTTATCTCCTGCCGTATTATAATCCTAGGAGTTAAGTACTACTTATTATCTCCATTTCACAGATGAGAAAGCTGAGGATGCAAAAAATCATGGGGTTTGTGCAAGATTAAACAACTTGGTAGGGGCAGAGCCAGGAATCAAACCTATGTTGTTTGACTCCAGAATTGGAGACAAAGGTTAAAATATTCTCTGTGAAAACAAAAGGGCAAAACTAGCTCCTTATATTTCCAAGGCAAGAAGAAAGCCTTGGTACAGGGTAAGGGCTTTGTAAAAGGAGCCATTCTCACTAGAGTTTCCGTGTTCTGAAAACAAACCACCAGCCTTCTACACCCCTGTCTGGAAGTCCCAGCTCCCTGGTGTGGGTACTTGCTGGAAGCCTGAAGGTTAGAACCCAGAACTTGCGGGTGATCTTTAACCTAGAATGACTCTCACCTTTGAAGAAAGTAAAAGAAATAGAACCGCAAAGCCTCCTTGACTTCTCACCATCCACCTCTCCGAGCACCCCCTACTTTGGTGACAGCCCCAGTCATCGACTTTGAATCACACATTTAAACTGCACTTTTCCTGATCCAGACTCAATTCCAATGTCAAACAGTGTTGGTGAGGAGGGAGTCAGAGAGCTCAGTGAATCACTTTCTCTGCTGGTGATGGTATCTGATGCATGTAAAATGCCTCCCTGCAATTCCTCAAGTGTCTATTAATCAGTGAACCAAGAACACAGAGGGTGCCAAGGAAAAACCTGCCACTGCAGGAGAAAAAAGCAGATTGGGAGACAACTCCTTACTACAGCACAAGGACTTCTAAACCCAAAGTGAGGCTTTGATGGCAACAGCCCTGTCACTGAGACATTTGTTCCTACTGGCCACAAAGCAAGACATTAAGGAGCCCTCAACTGAAAGAGGCAGGATTCGCCTCTACCTAGCCTCATCTGGGCACTGGCTGGCCCAGGGAACGAACTTGCCAAAACTGATTAAAAGAACAACTGGAAAAACTCAGTTGCTCTTGCAGAGCTTGCTTCCCCTTGCCTGTAAGACAGCCCGAGGATTCTATCAGTGCTCCCAGCTCTCGAGATCAAAACAAGATCTAGGAAGGTCCCCAACGCTCTGCTGTCCTCCTGCCCCTTCGCACGCTAAATATCATCCCTGGGAAAGCTCAGGCTCTTTCCAGCCTCGCTGGTTATCATTGTTATGACTCCTGAAGCTCCATCTCCGGTGCTGTCCACTCTCGAGCCCTAGATTAAACCACTTACAGGACACTTCTACCAAGATGTCCTTTGGGCACCATTAAATCAACATATTCCAAACAGAGCCCATCCCACCCTGTTTTTCCTCCTTTACTCCCCATCTCAGTGAAACCACCATTTAGTGATTTTTCAACCAGGGGCATGTGGGAAAATGGCAGTGGTATTTTTGTTGTCACAATGATTAGGTGGGGATTTAGTGGGCAAGGGGCCCCAGGTGCTAAACAGCACTGTCTTGCACAGTAAAACCCTGTCCCTCCCAAAATGCCTGCAGTAAGACCATTTAGAAATGCCAGAAGACATTCTATCCCTATCCCTCATTCCTCATCAGTCACTGAAACTAGTCAACTCTACTGCCTACACCCCCAATCCAGCCCGTCCTCTCCACCCACACTATGTTCCCCCTCTCACTGCCAGGACTACAGTAGCCTCTAAAGCTGTCATCCTATCTCTGCACCCACTGCCCAGCTATTCCTGATTAACTCTCAGTAATCCTCCCCACAGCTACCTATATCTCTAAACCTACAAATTGAGACTCCTAGCCTTAAAATCATCCAATAGTTCCCCTCACCCCCAGACAAAAGCAAACACCACCCTTTATCTGTTCCCTGCCTCATGGTTCACCACTCTTATGGATACCCAGCCTCCAGTGGTACCTCAGTGTCTCTGTACACACTGCTCTATTTTCCCATCTCCCTGTCCCTTTGGCTAACTTCTATCATTCAAGGTGCAGAGCAAGGGTCACCTCCTCCTAGAAGCCTTCTTTGACATCAGGCAGAGTTAGGCCTGCTGGTACAAACCGGGATCACATTTACCATTTCATCTGGTTGTCCTACTTGCCCTGCCTCTCTGTCAGCTCTGAGTCTCCAGCACCATGCCTAGTGTGCAATATGAGCTTGACAAATAGTCAATGAACTAGCATTTACAGCTGACAAAGCATCCTCTTCTACAACAGGTAGCTACTGTCGTTATTACTATTTTACAGAAGAAGAAACCAAGGATCTGCAAGGTTAAGTTCTTATCCAGGTTCACATGGCTAGCTAAGGGGTAGAACCACACTTAAAACAAGGTTTGTGCCTGACCAGGCAGTGGCGCAGTGGGTAGAGCGTCGGACTGGGATGCGGAGGACCCAGGTTCAAGACCCCGAGCTCGCCAGCTTGAGCGCGGGCCCATCTGGCTTGAGCAAAAGCTTGTCAGCTTGGATCCAAGGTCGCTGGCTCCAGCAACCCCTGCTCAGTCTGCTGAAGGCCCGCGGTCTAAGGTGTCACAACAGCAACAAAAAAGTAATGATTGATGCTTCTCACCTCTCTCCGTTCCTGTCTGTCTGTCCCTATCTATCCTTCTCTGACTCTCTCTGTCCCTGTAAAAAAAACAAACAAACAAACAAACAAAAAAAACCCCCAAGGTTTGATGATGGCAAATTCTTTGCTTATTGTCATAATGTCACTTTACATGAAAGGTTATAGAACAGACATCCTGTTGGGTGTAGGAGGTGTCATAAGTCTGCCTTCTTTAGACCTGGGGGTAACCCTGCCTGAATATTGAGTCTAAAAAATCCATCCACATTATACAGCTGCAGAGCACCACCAGGGGAGAAGGGTGCCATTCTCTTGTCCTCTTCAGACCTGGGTGGAGGTTGGGTGACTTCACGTGCAGACAGATCTCTGAAAAACCCATTCGCACTACCCAGTTGAATGACATCATTCTTCTCCTGCTACATACCCTTACTCTACCCCAAACACACTGGGCAGTAACCCCAAAGCCCGCAAAAGCGCCTGGTTTTACTATCAGCCACAGCCGTCCTCCACCTGCACCTGATGGCTCGGGTGTGCCGGCTGGGTGCAGGGAGACAGTGGAGGACTGGGGTGAGTGGCAGCATTTAAAGTTGCCGTGCATTGCCTGACCTGTGGTGGCACAGTGGATAAAGCAACGACCTGGGAACACTGAGGTCGCCAGTTCAAAACCCTGCACTGGTCTGGTCAAGGCACATATGGGAGTTGATGCTTCCAGCTCCTCCCCCCTTTCTCTCTCTCTCTCACTCTGTGTCTCCTCTCTAAAATGAATAAAATAAAAAAAAGAAGTTTTAAAGTTGCCGTGCATTAAGTGCCAGCCACTTTAATTGGGCTGCCCACAGAGGAGGTGTGTCTGGCAAGACTTCTGATGGCTGGGAGCGGGGGAGGGGTGGAGGCCTCACAAGCAGTCCCGCAGTGCCAAGTGAAAGGCTGCTAGCTCCTAACTACTTTCAGAGAGTTTCCATGAGCACCTCACATAAGCCATTTTGCTTCAGGGACACAGAGCAATTAGAAACGGGCTTCAGACCTCACGACTGGAACTGCGGCCACAGCGGCAGGCACTCTCTTGTATGCGTGCACACACGTTTGGCTCAAAGACGAATTCCAAAGGTTATTAAGGAAATGTGCAGTTTGGTTCTGCAAACCTCTCACGGGGCAAGGAATATGATGAATGCTCATTTTGGGGCTCTGGATGGCAATCACTACCCAATTCAACAATATAATCCAGACATCACCATGACAACCACCAAAAGGCTTCCTTCCTCCTTGGCAAAGACAATAGAAATTTTAATTAGGACCATTTATTTATTTTTTCCTGACTAATGGAAGAAAAACGTCAACAAAATGTTGCCCAGAAATACATGACCAGGAACAGTTTCAGAATTAAAAAATACTTCTTGTGTCTTTCCATAGTTACATGATCTGTCCCCAAAGCTCACCCTCCTGCCCTCTCAACAACTCAAATTTTATTGACTTCATCAACGTAGATTTGCCCGGACCAGGGGTCCCCAAACTAGGGCCCTCGGCCGCATGTGGCCCCCCTGAAGCCATTTATCTGGCCCCCGCTGCACTTCCGGAAGGGGCACCTTTCATTGGTGGTCAGTGAGAGGAGCACAGGATGCATCCGCACCCATAGTTCCCATTGAAATACTGGTCAGTTTGTTGTTGTTTTTTTTGTTTTTTGGTTTTTTTAATTCATTTTAGAGAGGAGACACAGAGTGAGAGAGAAAGAAAGAGAGAAAGGGGGGAGGAGCTGGAAGCATCAACTCCCATATGTGCCTTGACCAGACCAGTGCAGGGTTTTGAACTGGCAACCTAAGTGTTCCCAGGTCGACGCTTTATCCACTGCGCCACCACAGGTCAGGCGAAATACTGGTCAGTTTGTTGATTTAAATTTACTTGTTCTTTATTTTAAATATTGTACTTGTTCCCGTTTTGTTTTTCTTTACTTTAAAATAAGATATGTGCAGTGTGCATAGGGATTTGTTCATAGTTTTTTTTATAGTCCGGCCCTCCAACGGTCTGAGGGACAGTGAACTGGCCCCCTGTGTAAAAAGTTTGGGGACCCCTGGTCCAGACCTTTTATCAAACATTTAGAACACTAGGTAAACATTCCAATTTAATTCTGACTATGATTGGAAAGAGCATTTTAGTCACTTTTATTTAAGTAATAAAATTCAAAAGATCTGACACATGTTTATAAAGTAGTTCCAATAAACTTTTAGACAACCTAAGATTAAATGAGTGGTCAGTGGCCTCTGGGCAGAAGCAGGTCTAGATCTGAGCACTTGGCTTTGTTTCCCTGGGTGACTTTCGGTTAGTTACTTAACCTCTCTGAACTTCAATTTCCTCATCCAGATGGCAGAGGTAAGAATATCTGTTTTGGAGCGCCGCAAGGAGAAGCAGTGATAACCATAACACGCCGGCACTTCGCCTGGTACATACTGAGCCATCAATAAATAGCAGCAAGTATTATTACTGCTTTGCCTTATTTAGCCCTGGAAGAATTCGGAAGGCTTTATCCACCCTTCCTAGGAAATGACTCTGGCACATGTTGGCTCCTCTCCCTTCTCACAGTCCTAAATGCAACCTTTCATCCCCTCTTACACAGACTATTTATTCCAAAAGCCTCCTGACTTCCTTGCTTCAGACTGCTCTCTAGTTCACCATCCTCATGGCCACCCCAACTACTATTCTAAAATCCAGATAAGTGCTGGTCACTTGGCTCTGTATAAACTTCTGAGAGGACTTTTGTGGAGAAAAATATGGCTTTATTGAAAAATATTTTAAAGGACTAAATGGGAGAAGAACTTAGAAAACCTTGTTGACGTAAAGGTATTGATTCTTCCCTAAATTAATCTATAAATTATTTTTCATTCATTCATTCACTTTAATGAGAGACAAACAGGGACTGACAGAAAGGGAGAGAGATGAGAAGTATCAAGTCATAGTAGTGGTACCTTAGTTGTATATTGATTGCTTCTCATATGTGCCTTAACTGAGGGACTACAGCCAAGCCAGTGACCTTGGACTCAAGCTGAATGAGCCCGCACTCAAGCCAGGGACCTCAGGATTTCGAACCTGGGTCCTCAGTGTCCTAAGTCGATGCTCTATCCACTGCGCCACAGCCTGGTCAGGCTAAATAAATCTATATATTCAATGTGAAACCAATCTAGATCTCACAGGGTTTTATGTGGATCTTAGCAAACCAGTCTTAAAATCTAAGTTAAAGAGCAAAGGGACAAGAATAGCTAAGGGCACTCACTACATCATTGTCACAAGTGTTATTCTAGAATAAATAATGTTTTGTTTCTACAGGTTTTATTTTGGAGGAATGTAGTCAATATAGATTAAAATTTATCACAGAAATAGGTAAGTGGAAAGAAACTATTTCAATAAAAATACTGTCAGGTAGGCTCTGATTGAAGGTGGAGAAAACTGGATCCCTTTCTCCACCAACCCAGTGTAGGAACGGGGTGGGGGCAAGAAGACAAGTGGATTGGGAAAGGGGTGATAATCTTTATCAAAGCCTAATGTGTCTCAGGCACTGTGCTATGTACTTTCCATATGGTTTTCACTTAATATTCTCCATGAGCATGTAAAGTAGATAGCATTATTTTCATTAAAGATGATGTAAACCTTGGAAAAGATAAGTGATTTGCCCAAAGGCAAAGAGCTTGTAAGTGGTAAAGAACCTTGCTCTCTGGGATTTCTCTTTCTACCATTTGGGAGCTGTTCCAGACCTGCTCTTAGCCTCCTAGTTGTTATCCGAGGAATAGAGAACCCAGGTGCCAGGGGTGTCCAGGAAAGAGCTGGCAGGCTCCCTGGGGTGCATGGGGGGTGAAGAGCAGGAACCGGGTAGACCTGCTCCCCCATTCTCACTCCGCACTCTCCCTTTTACCTGGAAGGCACCTAGACCTTACTTGCAGACAAACACACATGCACACAGTAAACAGGAAGGCCCCAGAGGCTGGAGCTTGCCACTTCTAGCATGAGAAATCCAGGCCATGCTCCAAGTTGCCACTTTAATGTATAATGGGAAAAAAAACTCTACACATTTGAGCCTCTCACAGTTGTAAATTCTCAGCTTACCCTAATTGCTTGACAGCAAATTCTGCAATCAAACATACAGTTAGATTTCAATAAATTTAACTTCACTGATCCATAAATCCTGTTTAAAAAACAAAACACAAAACAAAACATACATATGGTCTAGCTTGCCCTTAGCTCAGGTGGAAAGGAGGGGACTACCACTGTGAACTCCCATTCTATGAAGGCCTTGTAAATTTCATGAGGTATTTTACTGGCTTACAAGTAGACCATGAAACGCTGGCATCAGCAATTTTACTTGAATAAATAAAATGGAACAAGTTACCTAAGGGCACAGACGCCCTTCTACATTTCTCCTTTCACTAGCATTCAATTTAACCTAACTATCCACCACCATAGCCACCTCCCCCATCATCTTTTCCTTGTAAATAAAGTTGTGCACAAAACTGTACACAACATCGTGATTATTAACAACGTGGTGGTCCCTGGACAGGGTCAAAGAGCAAGAAATGAGAGGGTGAGAGGCAGGAGGCTTCAAGGAGTGGCTGGATTCTGATACCAGTTCAAGTCAGGGACAAACCCTTCTGATGCCTCTCACTTTTTTTCCCCAAAACAATCCTTTCTCCAGGAAAAAAATCTTCAAACTAATTCAGGTAGCACAACATGTGGAAGTCAGAATGTTCTTTTTTGCATAACCCAATGGAATATATATCTTATGACATAGTTTATCTTTGCTTCCCTATTTATAAAACAATACACACCTCTTAGAGAAAAACTGAAAACCCTAGAAAAGTAGACAGCTGAGAAAAAATAATCACCTCCAGGTCCACCAAGCAGACAATCAACTGGAAACTAAATACTTAATTTTGTGCTAAACCAAATCCATTCTTCCAGTCAATTCTAGTGAGGACAAAATAATATAAGCCACACACTTAGGAGTTATATGGGATTTACCTACTATTCCCAAATTCCACCATTAGCAATGCAATTCATTTATTTGGGTAAGCACCGTCCTTCCCAGGCTTTTCTTTCTTTTTCTTTTAGTACCTTTGAGACATAATGCACAGGGGTCAAACAATTCACCCATTAAAAGTGGACAATACAATGGCTTTTAGTATAGTCAAAGTTGTGCAACCATAACCCCAATCAGTTGTGGGATTTTTTTTGTATTTTTTTCTGAAGTAAGAAGCGGGGAGGCAGAGAGACAGACTCCCACATGCGACCGAGCGGGATCCATCCAGCAAGCCCACTAGGGGGCGATACTCTGCTCATCTGGGCCGTCGTTCCGAGCTATTCTAGAGCCTGAGGCGGAAGCCATGGAGCCATCCTCAATGCCCAGGCCAACTTTGCTCCAATGGAGCCTTGCCTGCTGGAGGGGACGAGAGAGAGAGATGGAGAGAGAGAAAGAGAGAGATGGGGAGAGGGGTGGAAAAACAGATGGGCTCTTCTCTTGTGTGCCCTGACCGGGAATTGAACTGGGGACTTCCACACGCCAGGCTGACGCTCTACCACTGAGCCAACCAGCCAGAGCAGTTTTAGAACATTTTCACCACCTTAAAAAAAAAACACCTTTAGTCATCGTGTCCCACCCCGCCTCCAACCTACGCAACCATTAATCACCTTTCTACCTCTATAGATTTCCCTATCCTGGACTTTCACATAAATGAAATTCCACACTATGTCATCTTTTATGACTGTTTTTTTTTCATTTAGCATAATGTTTTCAAGGTTCACCCTTGTGGCATGATCAGTACTGCACTCTTTTGTATCGCCAACTAATATTCCATTATACAGATACACCACATTTTATCCACTCATCAGTTGGTGGACACTTGGGTTATTTCCCCTTTGGGGATAGTTTATGAACAATGCTGCTATTAACATTCACGTATGAGCTTTTATGTGGACATATGTTTTCATTTCTTTGCGGGATATACCCAGGAGTGGAATTCATGAGTCATATGCTAACTATGCTTAACCTTCTGAAGACCTGCAAACTGGCTTCCAAAGCACCTTCACATTCTCACCAGCACTGGATTAAGAGTTCTAGTTTCTCCACCCATATCCCTACCCACACTTACTGATTTGAGAAAGAGAAACATTGATTTGTTGTTCCACCTACTTATGCATTCATTCATTGGTTCATTCTTGTATGTGCCGACTCAAGGATTGAACCCACAACCTTAGCATATGGGGTTGACGCTCTAACCAACTGAGCTACCTGTCCAGGGACCAGCACTTTTTAATTATCTGTCTTTCTGAATATGGACATTCTAGTGGGTGTGAAGTGGTATCTATCTCATTATGGTTTTGATTGCCATTTCCTTGACGCTAATGATGTTGGGCATCTTTTCTTGTGCTTATTAAGTCCATCTGTGTATATCTCCTCAGACCTTGCTTTTCTCTTAACTACAAGTACCTCTGGACAGGAATACTGCCTGAATTCAAATGCTGCTTATTAGCTTAAGTATCTTGGGTAAATAAGTCAGTTAACTTTTATTAAATTCAGGTTCCTTATCTCTAATGCAGAAATACAACTATCTCATAGAGGATTTAAGAATTGTGATAAAACATATAAAGAAATTGGCATATGGATGGGTACTCAGTAAAGGGTCCACAAGTGACAGCTATTATTAACAACACTCTTGATCATTAACACTTTATAATCCATGAAGTCCTTGAAACAGTTCTTCCCATAAGGAGAGAGTCTAAGATCTGGGACAGAGAAGCTGGGAGCAGGAGGCATGGGGAATACAAGAAAGAGAGGGGGAAAAAAGGGAAAATAAACCAAAAAACAATTACTAGTGGATCATTTTCAGAGACTTGCTTTAGGAGTCACTGGCCAAGGCCAGCTTAGATCCTGCTACTCTACCATCCCAATGATTAAGCACCTAGTTCAATGTATTAAATCCATTTCTGTTTAGAATAGCTAGTTTCCCATTGCTGCCATTGAACCCTGACTGAAACAGGAATGAAGTCTTAGTCACAGCTCTTGTCACTATGGCCCTGCATGCTGTTATGACATAAAACATTAGGTGATCAATAACTGAAGTTAACCAAATAGAATGGATGAGTAAATAAATGGAAGGAATGAATACATGGACAGATACAGTGTGTCTGGGACATAGTGCTCAGCAAGGAGGAAGAGGGCCCCCTTCCGCAGAACCCGGAAGAAGGCTGAGGAAGGGCACCAGGGCCGAGCAGCCGAGCTTCCCACTGTCTGTCAGTTCACCCACTGCACAGGCGTCTACATCAGAATGCTTTTCGTTTCCTTGTTGCCGACACTCAAGGATTATATATTCTAGAGAATGCTGCTTTCCTTTATTTACTTCTCGAATTCATGAGCCGCAGGTGAAAAGGTCTCCACTCGGGCTTTCTGGGCATATAAATAGCTCATAGTGGAAAGAAAGGGGACGTCAATGGTTCCAAATTCAAAGACATGCTGTTCTGACAAGGTCCAAATTACAGAGCGCTCCAGGCACAAATAAAAAAAGACACTTTTCAAAGAAATCCTATTTTCCTATTCAATTCCGGAAGAGGGAGTGGAGCCAAGAAAACCCTCACAGCCTCCCACAAATGGGTCTGGTGTCAGCAGCCACTTGGGGTGGGCACAGTCAGACAGCAAACCATCCTTGAGTTGTTTGTCCTTCTTGCCACCCCTCTTCCTTCAGAGACTGGAAAAGTGTCACTGCCACTTGATTCTGCCACATGGCACCAACACGGAGCCCACTCTACACTCCTGTTGTACAAATCTGCATAGCTAAAGTTGCAGAACCCTCTCAAAGGTGCTGAAGCTATCAGTATGACAGGTTTGAATATTGCAGTCCATTCTGGGGTCTCTCTTGACAGCCCCTCATTGTCTTAAATCATTCTTTCCTGTTATTATTTATTGCAGTCATTGACGGGACACTCACTCATGCGCCCTCGCTCACTCGGCCCCAGCAACTGCTGAGTGCCCGCTGCGTGCCAGGCACTGGGGAGACAGCTCCTCGGAGCCCCAGACTGATTTTTTCAGGGTCAACACTTCTAACCGCTGTGTTTCCTAAATTGTTCATTATTATTTTAACAGTAAAACACTGGAGAAATAACTAATTGCAATATAACCAACCATATGGGAATGGTTAAACAAGATACAATATTTCCATTTAATAGAATATCATACTGCCATGAAAAACAACGTTTATTGAGTACCTATGCTTAATAAATGCTTATGTTAGATGAAAACCAAGCAGGACCCACAGATATAAAATACAACCCAACTATGTTTATAAAATGCAAAGAACGAATACAGGATAAAAATAGGCCAAAATGTTAATTCTGAGATTACGGAAAATATCTACTCTGCATACTTCTCTGAATATTCCTGATCACTGAAGAAAAATTTTAAAATAAACTAAAAGCATAAAGAAAGTTTTAAAAAGTCACAGTGATATGCCACCACTGCTAGCAAGTTGGCATGCTGTCCATTATTTCTTAGAAACTTCATAAATGTTTTGCTTGCAAATGTTTTCTAAATCTTTAAAACGGGAAAGAATCAGAAATGTTGTTAAGACACATGAAGATCATGTAATGTTACTGAGAGAGTCAAAATCATACCCACAAGATGAATAAAAGCAGGTTTTTTAAAAAGACTTAATTTTCACTGCTTTGTCTAATTTGGGTCATGTCATATCTACCTATTTAAGATCAATGAAAATTATTACTTTCCTACCTCCCCCCGTCAAAGTAACCCAAAAGAAATGCATTAAGGTGAAAAAAATAGGGGTACTTTTTCCCCTCTTCTCTATTACCCAATTTTTGATATAATATACTTACACTACCTTCAGGATGAAAAAAACAACATTAAAAATTCTATGCCTTCCTCAAGGTCACCATAACCCAAAGTATCTACTATATTAGCAATTCCCCTTTAAACAACCTGTGCAGGTGTCCCCACCCCACTGCCAGCAGCATTCTTTGCTGCAGAGCCCCAGGGAGCAGCAGGCTGGGGCCCTCTGGTACCTATCTGTGGGAAGGGGGTGGCTGCTGGAACCCTCATTCTCCATCAACGTCTGTCAGCACTTCCTCCAGAGACAGGAGGGAAGCAGAAACACTCCACATCGCACCCAGGTGTCACAGGGCCGCATGAAGGGGAAGGCTGTGCGAAGGCCTTTGAAATGAATGGCAAGGGAGTAACTTGGCTTCTTTTTCCAAACTGTCCCTGTGTTCCATTCCCGGGGTTCCCACTCTACCTCCTCTGGAGCCATGATGGGGATGGATTGGGTACTTAGTGACCATGAATCTCATGATCGCACCTGACCTCAGAGTTCACAAACACTTACCACATGAAGCGCTTCATTTAATGCTCAGAGGAAAAAAAATCGTGATTACAGGACTCTCATCCACTTTATAGCTGAGGAAGATGAGACTCTAGAAGGCTAAGGGACCCAACCAAAACCTAGGCCTTAGTCTCTCAAGGCCATGTGTCCCTTGACAGGGACCTCTACGTTTCCGAGTTAGGGAAAGCTTTCCTCGTTCAGGTTCTTGGCACAGCCTGAGAGGAAATGCTCAGGGGGCAGGTGGTGGCCTAGCAAGCCAGGTACCACCCAGTTCAGACAGCCCTTGAAGTTCAAACAGGCCATCTAACAACGCCAGGCCTTGGAGGCACTGACTTGGACTGGAGAGAAGGAGTATGCTGGTGGGGTTCACAGTGAACAAACCTAATTAGGCTTCAGAAATTGGAAGGGTTTGAATCTCAGCTCCCCCTCCTGCTCTGTAACCTGGAGTAACTTACTTAACCAGTTTCCTCGTTTTACGAAACAAAGACAGCTACAGTACCCTCTGTGTAGAGTGTTTGAATGGACAAAATGAGATGCGTATTTAGGTAAACACTTAACAGGCACTGGCATACAGTAAACAATCAATAAAAAGCGGCAAGTATAAATAACAGTAAGAGTTAATACAGTGTGTCCGTAAAGTCATGGTGCACTTTTGACCAGTCACATGGTCAAAAGTTGCACCATGACTTTACGGACACACTGTATTAGCAGAGATGATGACAAAGGAGCACAGTAAGAGAAAATGAAAATGTGTAGCCAAGGGACTGTTAGAGGTTCCAGAAAACAAAAGCAATTGCCGTTTCTCAGTCTTCTTTCCTCTTCAGTGTGTTCACACAGAAGGTGGCCCTTTATTCTCAGTGCCTTTTCCCCTCAAGATGTCCTGCTGTAAGAATCAGTGACAATCACACCATGTGCTCCGAATTCTCGTGAGTTTCTATCCATAAATTACTGAGCAGAAAGAGATGATTTCACAAGACCTGCCAGGCAACATCTGAGGTAAAACAGAAGGCAGTCATAGCATGCTGGATACGAAGCGGGGGCCTGCTCCCCACCCCCAGCCCCGCACAGTCCCGGCAGGAGCCTGGACAGGTGTAAATACCACGCCAAGAGCCTCGCACTTGGAAAGCTTAGGCAGTAACCTGACTTTATCACTGTCACACCTCAGACATGTTCCCTCTCGGCTCAGTTTCCTTGTCTGCAAAATAAAGTTGCTGGACTAGCTGAGCTTTGCTATGCCAAAGCACTCAGAGATCTTTAATCTCCACGTTCATCTGCATGCAGATCCTAGCAGACAAATTCTAGCTTCAGCGCCTGCATTCAGACTTCATACATCAATTACCATGCACCTCTCCGGGTGCTAGCCAGGAAGGTGGCACTGGTTTTGATTTTCATTAAAATATCTGACAGCCCTTCAGAAATCTCACCATAAAAAGAAACTGGCTCTCACCAGTCACAAGTAATAAACTAACGACCAATCTTGCAGAGACAATGACCTAAAAGAGGTACTGCCAATGGCCCCAAGAAGAAAGAGATTAGCTTTACAGTGAGAGAGGGGAAGATTAATTTTATGGGTAGAAAGATGACAAGGGTAATATACTTGGCCAAATACAAGTCTAGAATTGCTGTGCTGAGTTCTGCACTTCTGAATTTGAGAAAACCTCAAGAGTGGTAATTAGACCTGAATCTTATCATCACCACTTAATAGATGAGTAATGTTTTATAAACACTTCCACATTCAAGGTGTCATTTAACTCTCATTCACAACAAACACCTCCTTCTATCATAATCAGATGAGGAAAGGGGTTAAAGATAGTTAAGAGACTAGATCCCACAGCTAAGAAGTGCAGGGCTGGCAAGCAATCCATGGACTGGAGTCCAAAACACAGTCTTCCCAAGCTTACTTATGCCTTTCCTCTGCAAGCAAAAACAGAGGACAGAGCTTATATTCAGCGTGGCTTTATCAATGTGTGTAATCCAGCAAGGCAGCCAAGTCAGGAAGAAGCCAGCTATGCAAATTTTAAAAGTGAACTCCCCAAACATACAAATGAATGTCGTAGGATGTCATTAGGGAAAAACATCCCTGACAGATGGCTTTTGCTACTGAAGCAGTGGTTCTCAACCAGGGTGATTTTTCATACACACACACACACACCCCTTGGAGGACATGTGGCAATACCTGATGACATTTTTGATTGTCACAACTGGGAGATGCTACTGGCATCTAGGTGGGGAGGGGGAATAGAAGAGATGCTGATAAGTATCCTACAAAGCACATGACAGCTCCCCACTCACAAAAGACTAAACTGTTAAAAAAATGATGGATGATACTCTCCATCTTAGCAAACTAGAGGAGCAGAAAGACAGGCTATGCTTTCAAAAAACAAAGCTCTCTACAAATACAAGGTGTATTCATGTTCAAGACTTGGCTTCTGGTTCTTCCAGACTTGGTTCCAGCCCTGATTCATTGTGTGACCCTGGGCAAGTCACTGAACCATTCTCGGTCATATTTCCCCTGTAAAACAAGGGGAGTGACATTGTTTAACTAAGTGATGATTCACAAACATTTCTGTACCTGATAATGGCCTGGGATTCCGGCTACAATGAAATTCCTAGGTTCTATTCTCAGAGACTATGCATTTTCAAAAATTTTATTTTAGAGAAAGCAAGAGAGAGAAACACTGATTTATTGTTCCACTTATTTATGCATTCTTTGGTTGATTCTTGTATGTGCCCTCACCAGGGATGAAACCCACAACCTTGGTGTCGGGACAACTCTTTAACCAACTGAGCTACCTCTTATATGAGCAGGGCTGATACTATTTTTAACAAGCAACCCAGGGAAATTTATTACAGATGGTTAGCAAATTTCAGTTTGAATGGCATGAGAAAACTTTACATACACACCCCGCCAAAAAAATGTAGTTTTTTTTCTAAGTAGGATTTGTGAGTTTGAAAAATGGTGCCATCAGCAGCCCAGGGGTTAATCAAGAGGCCCTCTCACTTGAGGGAAAATTATAGAGGACTCTCTCAAGGGAGTGCCAACTTCTCCAAGGTCAAGAGGGCTGGGAGGTGGTCCCACCATGAGACAGAAACGGAGGAATAGTTGAAACCACAAAAACAACCCCTCCACCTGAGAGGCTGCTCCTGGAACAAAGTCCCAACCATGAACACCCCAAAGAAGGTGGGGGAGGTGGTAGGGTTTAGGACATCAAGTCAAATGCATTTGCCACAAGGAGCGTAAATAACCATTCGCAAATCACTTAGAGGAACCCACAGGCAAACCCACACACACTTAGTGAAGAGGCTCACTCACTCGTGGCAATGATTCAGTCCCCTATTAACTCCGCTTGGAAGAGGTTTCTACAACGTTCAAGGGGAAATGAAAACTGAGGCCTTAGGGATCCCAGCCTGCAAGGGGGAACTGGGGACCACAGAGGGCTAAGCATCCACTTGCAGGCACCTGCTCTGCTGACCTGTCTGTCCTCTAAGACCCCAACTGAAAGCCAGCCTCCATCATTCCCTCCCAGCCCTGTTCCCCACCAGTCCTCCTGTGCCCATGCTCCAGAGGTTTGCAAAAAAAGTGAGTTCCCGAACCGTGGCTAACAAACCAAATATAAACAGATTCATACCCTGTTTGTTCCTTTTTATTGTTCACCTCCACCAAAGCATCCTCATCCTGCCCAGGTTCCCTGCTTAATCACCAGGCAGAGGGACACAGCCAGAGCACACCCTGGTAACTGACAGGGGGGCTAGGTAAATCTACAGGGGTTTCCCACCAAGCCAGCACCACAGAAAGGCCTGATACAATCCTCGCATTTGTTGTTTTACCCTTTCTGCTTCCCTAAGGGATATGGAGCAAACTTCTGCTACAGTTATCACTAGCTTCTACACACATCGTCCCATGAAAGGAAACTGCTTATAGGGCATGGCAGGTACATCTTGCTTCTTATTTGGGAAAAATCACTGACCATTAGAATTATTTGTGTGGAATGTCCTTTAAAATGATGATACCAGAGCCCCAACTCAAACCAAATAAATCAGAAGCTTTGGCATTGGGTCTCAGGCATCAATATTTTTTAAAAGCGTCCCAAGGAATTCTTACATGCTGCCCGGGATGGCACTCTCTTGGCTAAGGCCGTGCAGTAGGGATGTGGGGTTCCAACTTGCTACACTACAGGTTCCAGTGACATCCAGCCCCAAAGAGAATTGGGGGTAACAATAAAGGGAGGCAGAAGAAAAAGCTTCCCCTCTTCAAAAGGAAGGAAAAAATCATCTGATATGTAAAATTAAACGGGGGTTAAGGAGTAGAGAACTAGCTGGGGTTTGTCTTATAAATCCTTCTTTCATTTCCATCAAGCATTAGCACTGTACCAGGCACTGAAGCAGGGAACAGCAATGATAAAACCAGGCATCTTGTCTTAAGAGTACAGACCTGAGAAGGTAACAGTGAGAGCACCCAGTAGTTCCTGTCCAGGCAAGATCTCCCGGTGCCGACATGGAGGGGAGAGCAAGGAGCTGGAGGAGGCCAGCCAGCCTGGGCTGGGCCCGAGATGCTCGGGGCTCCACCATGGTCAGATACTCCCACAGGTGCGGCAGGACTCGTTCCCAGTCTATTTCCTGCGCGACTCGCTCCACCTGGCTGGCCTATTGCCAGTCAGCTCTAAAATGTCTAAGTGAGGGACACAAGGGGCCTCTTGCTGCCCACAAAGTTACAGCTATATTCACTTCCCTTCCAAATTAATATCCTACTGCCCTGTAATAAAGCTGTCAGCTCCCAAAAAAGGATGCTGGCTAAGAAAGGTGGCCAAGGTTGTCTGGGCAGAAGGCACAGCTGCTGCTCGATCCCAGGGTGGGCAGAAGGCACAGCTGCTGCTCGATCTCAGGGTGAGACCCTCTCCTCCCACAGTGACAGCCAGCCGTTTTCCCATCACCTGAGGGATACTAACACCCTTCCCTGCCTGGCCACCCTCCCTCACTGCACATTACCACTGGGCCACTGCATGTGGGCTGGAAACATAATTAATCCCTGCTCCAGCGACATCTCTATTTTTTCCCCCCAGAGAATGAATCTGATAGACCAGCAGTGTCAATAGGAGGGCACCATTCTGAATGCTAATTGCCCCCATGAGTTCTGCAGAGGACACTGGCCTGCATGGCGTGGGCACTCTCAGGCGCAGAAACCCTACCTGGCGTTATCGGCAGCAACTCGATGCAGGGACCGCCCTCCCAGTCGTGAAAGCAGTAGCCAGAGACCCTCAAGTTTCCTCCAGGGTAACATAAGGCTGGTGGCCGGCGCCGTGGCTGTTAGAGGGCAGAGAGAGGCGAGGGGGCTGCCTGCAGACTGCGCAGCTCAGCTCAGCTCCACCCCACTGAGGGGAACCAGCAGCGGGAGAGGATTTAAAAATGCAGAAGATGAGATTTAGGTTAGATTCAAAGACGAACTTCCTGACAGAGAGGGAAGCACTGGAAAGGCTGACCCATTACTTAAATTTCACTGGAGAGCCACAAGAGGCCGATTGTACTGTCCGCCAGGAAGCGAGTGAGCAGCCTCTGTGCACAATGGGAAGCAGCAGCGACCTCACCCAGGTGGCCCACAGCCCTAACTGTGTCATAACTTTTTTGCTTTTTAATATAAGGTAAATAAAACAGTCTGATGATCCCACTAATGTGCACTTTTAAACGTACTTATCCTTTGACCAAGGAATTCCATCCAGCTCTAGAAATCTAAGAAAATGGTAAAGAAATAAAGTCAAATATTTGTATGTATTGTAGGGGAAAAAATATGTATTTATGTGTTTTAGTTCAAGCAATCTAATTGCCCAAGTAATGAATGGGGAATAATTAAGAAAAGTTTGGCACATGTAGCAAATAAATATACTTTTAAGAAATATGTAATGATCTGGAAAATGTGCATGATAAGATGTTAAGTACATAAATCATGTTAAACTGTGTACTCTGAAAAAAAGTATTTGTGCATTTCAAAAAATAAAGAGAAATATACCAAAATATTAGCAGTAATCACCTCTGTGTGTAGAAATGTTATTCTCTTTTGATTTCCCAAATTGTAAAACAAGCACATTACCTTAATAATCAGAAAATGTAGACATTAAAAAAAAAGGCAGTCTGTTCTCTGACGTACCTCAGCGCCATAAATCTACTTTATCTGTACAGCCATTATTCCCAGAAAGCAAAACGGTGACACTCAATCTTGTACTTGGCAAGACACACATATTCTTGCTTCCAAAATGGCCCAGCGGACCCACTGCAGCCACCTGAAAACCACTCGTCACTCTTTCCCGCTGGGAAGCACTGGGTCTTCCCCCTCAAAGATTCATGGGGCTTTTATTCTATGGCCAGACCTGCCCTTCACATCCAATTACAGTGTAACTAAGTGAGCCTAAAAGGCAAGGGAGAAAGGTGGAATCCTGCAAAGACCTGGGGTTCATCAGATTAACCCTGAGAAGTCTTGAACTACCAGATTTAGAGATGGTCACTATTTACTGAATGTCCACTATATGCCAGGAACTGGGCAAAATGCCTTCACATACTTTGCAAACTAGAACATTACCCCAATTTTACACACAAAGATACTGACGCCCCAGAACTCACATCAACTTGCTTCAAACCACAGATGGTAAGCGGCAGGGCTGGGATTAAATGCTGCTCACCCGACTCCAGGTCAGGAAAGCTTTCCTCCTCACTTACCTCTAGCGTTAGCGTTTTTGCAGGGAACACGATGCAGACTACACTTCTTCCTTCCAGACTTACACCCCTACTCTCAGTACCCTAAGACAAGCCACTCACTGCTTCTTGCCTACTTGCTATCTCCACCACAACCCAGGGGTGCAAACGCATGAGCTCCATGTGGACACCTCAATGGTCCACCGTGGCTCAACTCCCCAACCTGCTTCCTGACCTTTAAGGATGACCTAGAATGGAGAGATGGGGCTCACTAACAAAGCCCTCTCCGGAGGTGTCTGAAACTCCAGTGAGAGGAAGAAGTTCTCTAGTTCACAGCAAAACCAGCTTTAAGATCCCCTTTATACTCACAACATCTCTGAAGCAGCTGGTCTCTCATCATCTTTTACAGAAGGGGTTGGAGGATGGGTTGACCTGTTCAAGTCTAATCAGCAGCAGAGCTAGCACTAGAACCCCAGTCACTGATTACTGGTGATCTTTCTACCACGAGGCAAATACTAGGAACTTGGGCTTTGAAGTCTGAACGTCTGAACTCAAATCTCATCCCAGCACTTGCCAGCTGTGTGGCTTTGGGCCCGTTACTGAGCCTCAGTTTCATTTTCCTCAATTGCAATATGAAGAAAATAACAGTCCCCACCTGGCACAGCTGGGAGGATTAAATGGGATAATATGTGTAAAAGAGCTAGCAGGTGCCTGGGATATTGTTGGCTCTATTACCATACAACCCGAAGGCATAGTAGCAAGACTTTTCCATCCTATTTCCCACTGTTCAAGGTCCAGGAAAGGCTTTAGCCTGAACACACAGCCATGAGGGCCTGCACCAGCTTAGATGGAACCAGCTTTGTGCCTTGCAAGGCCTGGTCAATAGCCTCCACCTAGTTTTCAGGTCTTAATGACTTGACTTTGAACAAGCTCTTCTCTGCCCCATTTTGTCCCCTAACTCCTCTCCTTCAGTGGCACCTCTGAGCTCAGCTCATCTAGAAGTATTCCCTTACCTCCCTCGCCAGCTCAGGTCCCACAGACTCCTGGACTTACAGCCCTATTGAGGGCTCACCATTATTCATCAAAATTGGCTCTGTATTCTCCTCTCTCCCCCCACCAGCCAGAAAGCCATTCAAGGCAGGGTTAAATTCTCTGTTCAAGCATCTGTATTGGTTTCCTACTGCTATTTTAACAAATTACCACAAATTTAGTGGCTTATAACAACACAAATTTGTCATCTTACAGTTCTGGAGGTCAGAAGTTCAAAATTAGGTGCTGAGCTAGTTCTAAAATCAAAGTGCCGCCTGACATGTGGTGGTGCAGTGGATGAAGCGTCGACCTGGAATGCTGAGGTCGCCGGTTCAAGACCCTGCGCTTGTCTGGTCAAGGCACATATGGGAGTTAATGCTTCCTGCTCCTCCCCCCTTTCTCACTCTCTCTCTCTCTCTCTCTCTCTCTCTCTCTCTCTCTGTTCTCTAAAATGAATAAAATATAAATTAAAAAAAAATTAAAATCAAAGTGCCAGTGGGGCTGCATCCTTTCTCCATTTCCTTGCCTTTCTCAGCTTCTAGAGGCTGCCCACATCCTTTGGCTCATGGCCCTGCATCACTCCAACCTCTGCTACTATTGTCAAGTTTCCTTCTCTTCACTCTGATGCCCTTACAAGGACCTTTCTGATTATTTTGGGTTCATCCAGATAAGTCAGGATCATCTCGCCATCCCAAGATCCTTTACTTAATCACATCTACAAAGCCCCTTTTACCACAAAAACTCACATACTCACAGGTTCTGGGGAAGAGACCATCATTCAGCCGAACCCACTACCATCAGCATAGCAGATGGGCAGTGGCTGCTTCGTGAAGAGACCATGTTCCATGTGGTCCTAAACCACTGAGAAGTAGGACCTCTTTAGCTGGTTGAAGAGAGACCCAAAGCCTAGACCACCTGTTCTAGCCAGAATTTCCCAAAGGGGAGCTCTCTCCATAATCTGCAACTGGGTTTCTTCAGCTAACTTGGAATAGCCTACAGCTACATACAGCTTCATACTCCCACTCTAGGTCAACACCTGCTGGTTGACTCTCTGAATTTTCAAAGTATGGATAGGTGATGACTCATTCCCAAAAGTCACAGAGTTAACTGCCCTTTAGAAAAACTGACAGGCACAGTGCACGTCTTCCTGGAGCTTGCAATCCACATAGCACCCCCACGATGTGAACGAAAGCCAAAAGGCAGCCAGATAAGGGTTCTGCTGCTTACCAGCATGAGTCACATTTGATAAATACCACATATTATAAATACAGCACATTTTTTGATGAAATTCTATCAAAATGAAGCTTTAAATTATCAGGCTATAGCAGCAACAACCTAGCAACCCAATCACATTAATCTCCACTTGAGCCTGGTACCCAAACAAGAAGATGTCAGAAGCCAAGAGGACAGGGCAGACTGGGTCCAGGGCTCACCCACCTTGTGAAATGTGGCAGGTGGCTAGGAGGAACAATGGAAAGAGCCTAAGCTGGATTTGAACTCTGACTCTTCAGTCAATCCTGTGTGACCACAGGCTTGTTAAGCAACCTCTCTGAGCTTTCTCAATATGCACATAATGAGCTCATTAATATTGACCCACAGGTAAATTTTGTAGCAGGTATCATCTAAAGAATCACCCCCCTCTTCCTGTTCCTGAAAGAATAAAGCTGGCAGGGCAGTAAGTCCTCTCACAGAGTGCAAACTGGTACACACGCATCGTTTCCCCACTGTTATCACACATCGCCCACAGGCCGCCTCCATGGTTTCTGCCACGTCCCTGTCCAGCCTGTACTTCCACTTTCTCCTTTAAATAGACCACGCAGATTTTAGCCACATTCTAAGCAATAACTGCTGCCAAATGATGAGTCTGATGTTCTAGCTGTATTTCTCTCCAAACAATGAGGAAAAAAAATTATACACACTGTGTAAAACTATTCAAATACAAAATTCTCACTCCCATATCAGCCCACGTTCTTTCACACTTCTGGGAAACTCTGGTGGAAAAGAACCTGTGATCTGGTCCCAGCTCAAATAAAATTAAGAATGCCCATGTCAATTTCCCTTCTCTGAGACTCAGTTACCCCCAAATAAGAAAATAAAGAGGATGGTAGATGAATTTTCAATTTCCTCCGAGATTCTAAGATTATCAAATGGTCAAAGTAAGCAAAAGGATCCAAGCAGGGAACTTTGTAAAAAGGCAATAAATGCCACTAAAATCATAATAGAATCATTCATCTTAAAAGCAGGTAGAGGGCCTGACCAGGCAGTGGCACAGTGGATGGAGCGTCGGATTGGGATGCGGAAGACCCAGGTTCAAGATCCCAAGGTAACCAGCTTGAGAGTGGGCCCATCTGGTTTGAGCAAGGCTCACCAGCTTGGACCCAAGGTCACTGGCTTGAGCAAGGGGTTACTTGTTCTGCTGAAGGCCAGCAGTCAAGGCACATATGAGAAAGCAATCAATGAACTAAGGTGTCACAATGAAAAACTGATGATTGATGCTTCTCATATCTCTCTGTTCCTGTCTGTCTGTCCCTATCTATCCCTCTCTCTGACTCTCTCTCTCTCTGTCTCTGTAAAAAAAAAAAAAAAAAGCAGGTAGAGGAAAAGGAGAGAATGGCAAAGAGGTGGATGCTATGTACCTTTCCTCAGTCTTGAAAGACTGTGTGCTTCTCTTTTCTGGGATTCATTATAACGGTTTTTCCTAAAAGAGAGCACTTGTTTTTGTAATGAGACAACCTAGATTTCCATCTCAGCTTGGGTGGCTGGATGTTCATTTTACAACCTGAGGCAGCCGTTTAACTTCTTAGCTTCTACAACTGTAAAATAGGTAACACCTTCAAAGGCCATGTTGGGATTAAGCATAACTTGTCTAAAGCACCTGGGACAGAGCGGGACTGGATAGCTGTTCGCTATTGCTATTATGTCTGGGCTAACTGGTTGGGCACACACGTGCCTTTCCTGCTTAAATGTCAACTCTCTGAAAGCAGAAAAGCCTTGCTCATCTTTCTTCCTCTCACCGTGCCTAGCACAGTGTTTCATAAAATAAAGAGCTTGACCTGAATCTACAGGGAGTCAAAGTTTATAGGAATGCTCCAAGCCAGGAAACTGGATCTGCCCAGAGATGTGTGAAGAACAAACAAATCTTCCCTGGCAAAAACAAATGCTCCCTCTTCCTAAAAACAGCCCTTAGAAATCCACCAGAATAGCCTGACCTGTGGTGGTGCAGTGGATAAAGCATTGACCTGGAACACTAAGGTCACTGGTTCAAAACCCCACACTTGTCCAGTTAAGGCATACATGGGAGTTGATGCTTCCTTCCTTCTCTCTCTCTCTCTCTCTCTCTCTCTCTCTCTCTCTCATCTCTAAAATATGAATAAATTTAAAAAATTATTTTTAAAAAAGAAACCCGCCAGAATATAAACAGTGGTTGTCTGAGGTGCTTGGGCCATGGTTCCTCCCTTCTATCTTCCTCTGTAATATTCTAAACTTTCAAAATGTACACATGAGCCCAAAAATTATTTAAATTATTACAAGGATAAATGAGACTGATTGCCTTCAAGTCAGAAAGTCGAAGACCTAGGGCTCAGTTTCCACCGTTAATATCTGGCTACCTGGCCTTTGGCAAGTTGCTCTACTTTCCAGTAAAATGACAGGAACAATACTCACTCTGATGACGTTACCAAGATGCTGTGGGAGCCAGGGTGCCCAGGTCCATGCAGTGAAAACCCTCTCTGCTAACAAGAGCTCTGGAACTCCTGAGTATGCCTGGACCCCTACCAGGTCCCTTGCTACCTTTATTCGTTTCACACCTTCATAAATATTACTGTTGTTATAAAAAGAAAAAATAACCCACAAAGCTGCAGCCTTTTCCTTATCCTATAAACATGCTACAAAAGTAATAAGAACAAATTTGAGGCTGTGATCATAAATCTCCGTTAATGACCACCACCTGTGTTTAGAACACCACCGGCTGTGAGCCCTTATACTCACACGGTGTTTCTTTCTTTTCTTTTCTTCAGACCTAAGTGCTCATTGGCAGATTGTTTGGAGCAGAGATAGAAGGCAAAACAGCTAAAAGAACCATCAGAAAGATCAGACCTTGAAAAGGCCGATTCTCATGGTCAGCTCTAAACCAAACATTTCCTCTTTCTAAAGTCACACTAGCACTCTTTCTTAAAAGGCAGCAAGAGGGAGCATATGAAGGGTATAGTCCCACACAAATGACACTGAAAAGTCCCAGTCAAGAAGGAGCTGTCTCTCTAAGCCCCATACAAAGGGGCAGAGAGGACAAAAGAACTGACCAATAAGGACCTCTTTTACCCATTTTACAAACTTATATCCAGAACTAGCCAGGGATGGTAGGTCAAAGGAAACAATGCAGTGTGCAAACATATGTGCAGAAACTGATTTATCCCTACTCTGGGAGGCAGGTTTTCTTTCAGATGTTCCATTTCCACAGGAGGTCAGTAACCCAACAGTAAGAATTACAATTTCTAACAGTTCAATCTCCTCATCAATAAAATGTGGGCAAGCCTGACCAGGCAGTGGTGCAGTGGATAGAGCATGGGACTGGGATGCGGAGGACCCAAGTTCGAGACCCCGAGGTCGCCAGCTTGAGCGTGGGCCCATCTGGTTTGAGCAAAAGCTCACCAGTTTGGACCCAAGGTCGCTGGCTCAAGCAAGGGGTCACTCGATCTGCTGTGACCCCCGGGGCACATATGGGAAATCAATCAATGAACAACTAGGAAGCCTCAACGAAGAACTGATGTTTCTCATCTCTCTCCCTTCCTGTCTGTCTGTCCCTCTCTCTGACTCTGTCTCTGCCACAAAAAAAAAAAAAAATTGGGCGAGAACAAACTGCATTATATACTGTTGTGAGAAGTAAATCAGTGAATACATAAAAGCACTGAGAACAGTGGCGCACAGTAAGCTAGTGTCTTTCAACTGCCCATCAGCGAAAGAGTTAACCACCCTGATGACTCTTTTGCAGAAGGGTAATTGAAAAACAGTGCAGTGAGCCATCAATAAGCATTTGCATGCTGCTTTACAATTTGGCATATATTATCCCATTTGATCTTAAGAACTGTGAGGAAGGTTTTACTATTCTCACAAGACACTGGCTTAAAGAGATAAAAGGACTTGTCCAGAGTCATGCAGTTAAAAAGGGCTAGGTATGTGATCACTTTTAGGACTAACATCCCATAATCCAGGCTGGACCAGAAACGGCTGCTTTAGCAGTCTGAGCTGCCACATTTCCAATTCAGCAGTGCTGTGTGTCTGCAGTTAGGGGTTCACGGGTCTCCAAGGCCTCTTTGAATACCACAGGCAGTAAAATAAGGTTGTTATGACGGTCAGAAGAAACTCTTCCAGGACAGTTTACACCTGAGCCTAGGAGCCCGGGTATGGCCTCTGAGGTGGGCACAAAATGGCATTTCTGACATTTTTATTTTTTACATAGTAAAGCAACTCTGAGCTGCTGCTCCAAAGATCTGATAGTTACCCTTTAAGAAATAAAAAATAATAGCTACCAATAAATAGGCACTGTGTTAAATCCTTTATAAACATTTCACATAATTCTCAATTATAGGGGAGGGATGTGGTGAAGAAAAGCATCCTTACCCCTATTTAGCAGGAAGAGGAATAGACTCACAGAGACCTGGAGACACAAATCTACTAAATGGCAGAGACTGAACGCAAATCTGCAGAGAAAGTGTCACATGATATTGGCCCCCAAACTCTCGTGTTCATTCCCCTCACCCACAGGACACAGGCCTGGAATACAAGCCTCTTTTTCTTTACCAGAGATAGTATAAACTCTAAGGAGGAATCTCATGCTTTTGCAAACCAAGTCTGCAAAGGCTGCCCGGGTCTTGATTTGTTTCTCTTGATCTGGTGTGACTCAGAACAAACCTTCATAGCACCTGTCTCTCAGCCTGGGTAATCTGTGCTGCTGCCCATCCGAGAAAGAGGCTCCCTGCCACAGCTGCTGCTGGGAACACAGTAACAGCCACCAGCAACACCAGCGCCCCCTCTAAGAGGGAAGGGAGAGGACAAGCCCCAGAGCTGGTGTATAGAACAGCCTGCCCCTCTCCCAGGTGCCAGGGGCAGCCGGGCCCCGGGACAGAGGCCTCAGCTCATGCAGGCCTCACCGCAGCCTGCTCTGTCCAGCCAGACATGAGGAACCAGGCACTTGGGGAAATCTCTACACCAGCCCTGCTCGGTCTTCTGACCCTACAACCCATAGTGACCTTAACCCCGGCTTGGCCCTTTCTAATAACTGTCTTGCTTTCCTAAAACATGTGACGTCCCCCTGCTCACCTCACAGTGACCCAGGCACCCTACACCCACTTCCTCTTCACAGAATCACATTGAGTCGGTTCCCCAGGCAGTGGTCAGGCCATTATCAATGAATATTCAGTCATGACCAGCAGGCTGCAAGGTAAGCAGACATTAGCTTGCAGCCTTGGGCAGATTTCCCATAATAGAAAAACTTGTTCCTAATCAGGGCCATCTCCAAACCCTCACCTCAGATCACCAAGAGCTGCTGGCAGATCACCAACAGAATGAGGCACTGCTGGAGAAGGGGGCACTCTAAAAGCAGGTCTGGGGGAGGGGTCCCACTGTGTGCACAAACAGCAAACCTAGGTGGGAGGACAGGTAGCATGGACTTCCCAATAACCCTGAGGGTGGGGTCAGCAGCCTCCCTGAAGGCTGGGTGGGGTCTGATGAGCATTATGTGTCCCTAGGAGCCATCAGAACAGTCAGCCCTGAAGACCAGAGACAAGAGAAAGGTGGACCCAGCAAGTCAAGTCACTGAGGAGGGAGAGAGATGTGGGGAACTACAGCAGCCTGTCTCTGAGAACCTCTGGTACAATACACAATGCACAGCCCTCAGCAGAGCTTAAATCTCCCTCCATGCTCTCCTTGGTCCCCATAAGCCCATCTCCCTCTGTAAACATTCCCCATCCTGTAAGCCCCACCCCTTTCCCAAACTCCGCCCAAGAGTGTCAGCTTCCAATACGTGTTCTTCTGCTCTACAGACCCATCAATCCTTCAGTTTACAAGGCTCAGTCCTACATCCTAAGGCTCAGTCCTACATCCTAAACCTGACGAAGACAAGTTTCCTAGGTTTCTAAGGCACAATGCTGCAGGAGGACTGAGCTTGGCAACTCTCCTCTAGCCCAAGCTGGTGCAAAATCTCAGGCCTGCCTCCAACCAGCCTCCATCCCACCTCCCAAAAGCCAAGCCCCACCCACAGCCCTCCATTTAAGCCTGGACCCTTCCATGCCCATTTAAACAGGATCTGCCCGGAAATACCGCCAGCACATAACGAGCGCATCTTGTGACACTACTAGTCTTAGAATCTACCTTCTCCCAGTCAGGGGAAGGGAAACTGAAACTATAGGAGCAGTCGCTGCACTCCACCACGACTTCCTCCTTCCCGTCTGCTCTGGCAGGCACCGGCAGACACAGGTCAGGTGACCACCTGGCAGATACCTTTGCCTCTGTCCAGTCTCACTAGACCAGTGCTTTGAAAATACACCCAAGGCCACTTGTTGAGCAGGTGCGGAGGTATTCAGGCACTGGAACAAGGCAGCGCTGTTCATAACGCTTGGAATGATGAAATTAAGGCTAAGGACCCAGGTCTCATACACCTGGCCTGAAAACTTTATCAAGAAGCTGCCCTGAGGCAGGGGGGGTGGAGTGAGCGGTGGTTTCGAAAAGCAAAGGAGGAAAGGTTAAAGCTGGTTTAAAAGTAGATATAAAAACTGAGAGGCTCACTCCTTTATATCCTCTGAGAGGCCACAGGGCTGTCCCACAGAAGGGGAAAAGGGATCCCTCCTTGACCAGAGTGCTGGTTATGAGGAGAATGCCAACATCCTTCTCAGGAAATAGACTGCAATACATTGGGCTTAAACCTTGATTGTCAACGCCGAAAGTCAGAGAGAGAGAAAAAATAAAAAAGGAAAGAAAACCCTGCAACCCACCAATCTCATTTCCAGATTCCCTCTCTCCAGCCTAGAGACATTAATAATTAACGTGCCTACCGGAGAGCCGGAGTGGCCATAAAAGATGAGTAATGGCACCGGAGCTCTGGCCCCACACCCGCGGGTTTCTGGGCTCCTAGCTGGGACCGGCGCCTAGAACAAAGCCTCCGCATTCCTCCGGGAAGGTGTGTCTGAAACCAGACCTGTCACTGGCGAGAAGCTGACCCCTTACCTCCCCCATAGCCGGCTCCAGGCAGGAAGGGAGGGACCGAGGAGGGGCTGGCGCCCGGGGTGGAACGGACGGCTAGGTCGCTTCTGCCCCCTCCCCTCACCCCGACCAACTGGTACCCCCCTACCACCGTTGATTGCGGGAAGCTGTGCGGTCTGCCGAGAAATAATCCTGTTACTATGAACGCAGACTGTACTTAGAGACCCAATTCTCAAAACAAGGCAGCTCCCTCGGCGCCCTTCCGATGAGTAACCAAAGCCCGGCGCGGGCTCAATGAATACTCTCGCTGAAACTCCAGTGGCGCGCTGCGGCTCTCACGCCGATGGCCGGCCGGGGACAGGCTGGCTCCTCACACGCCAGTGCCCAGGTACAAAAGCACCCCCAAATGCAGCCCCTGCACCCTGACCCCTGCCAACCCAACAGCCTACAGTCACCCGAAAGTTACAGCGCGCAGACACACCTGCAGACCCCCCGCGGGGGCCCCATCCAGCCCTCAAGGGCGACAGAGCACGCGTCCCGGGGCGGGAAGCCCCTCGACTCCATGCGCCCACTCCGCAAGCCCAGGTCGGCTACCGGTCAGCAGCGCTGGGCGACAGAGCGTGCTCGGGCCTCAGTGCGCCCGCGGCGCATCGCGCGCCCTCCTCGTCCTCGCGTGGGCCTTCCCGAAGAGCCCACACCCACTTGACATCAGCGCGAATCAAAGCACGTGGCGCAGCGCCAGACGGCGGCCCCCGGCGGTCCAGAGCGCGCCGCAGGTGCCGCCGCTCCGCCAGGACAGCGCTTCGGAGAGCGACACATACCTCTCCTTGCAGAGGATGCTGCAAGCTGGAGTGGGTAGCGAAAAGGAGGAGGAGGGAGGGGAGGGAAGGGAAACCGGCGGAGGGGGCAGGACCTGCAGCCTAACAGGGGCGCTGCTCTGGCGCTCAGCCAGACACCAGCAGATCTTACGGCCCTTGCCTCAACTGCCCATTGACTGTGAAGATCAGGCTGCAGGTAACCCAGGTTGCTGTCTTTTCTGTGCCATGGAGAGCCCTGACCTTGAATTCCCTTCCCCAGAATGACTCAAGGAGGCTCTTCTCTAAGCACCCCTACTAAACTGCAAGGGCTCATTCTGCCAAGCCAGGAATGAATGCTTGGTTGGATGTGGTGTCTTAACCTCATCACCCAAGAAACCTTTATGGGGCACCCAGAAAAGCAACCCATACCTTCTGGCTTGCCCCTATGCTAGCAGCCTCAGCTGGGTCTCCTTTCTTTCTCTATTCTCTCAATGCCCTTGGCAGTAATGGACAACTCTCTGGTTCTGCAGGCAATCAGAAACAGCACCACTCAGCAGCCCACACACACACTTCTAACTCGCTTATTAGCATCCATCCAAATAGTCACACATGCACGCATTTATTAAGGCTTCATATGTGCCAGGAAAAACAGAAGATAACGTTCCTACCCTCACAGAGCATTTTGTCAGGAAGAGAAAGAGATTAAATACAAAGCAAGGTAATTATAATTATGACAAGGGTACTGAAGGTAAGAGGTGCTATATAAGAATACACACAGGGACCCTAAACTATCTTCGCAGTCAGGAAAGGCTCCAGTGAGGAAGTGATATTTGAGCTGCTGAGGCATGAAGAGAAGTTATGCAGGGGGAGGAAAGTTTAGACAAAGGCCCTGGTTACTAAGGTGTAAGTTCACTCCACCCACAGATGGAGATGATCAGGCAGAAGAGAACTGCCATGCAGGAAACACCTGGGCCTTTGCCCAGGAGGGGCAGAGGACAGCTCACAGGCCCTAGAAGAGAGCCTGGCCATCTGTCTAAAAAGGCCTTTTTTCTTTTATCTCCTCTCCCCTGAACCATGCTATCCCACCTCAATGGAAGAGCTCTGAAAAGGAAGTGAAGAGACTTTACTTCTGGCTCCAAGTCCATCATCAATTTGCTGTGTGTCTCTACAGAAATCCCTTCCATTCTCTGGTTTCAGTTTCTCTACCTAAAATGAGGGGTTGGATTAGAACAGTGTTTCTCCACTTATTTTAAAATCCATACTCCCTTTTAAATAAATACAAAAATGTCATTCCTATCCTTTAGCATCTATGGCAAGTCATCAAATCATTTTCCAAATCAAAAATTATAATATTGAACAAGCTTTTAAAATTACATATGCCTGTTAAATATTGAGCAATATTCTGTCTTCAGATGTCTGCTGAAGATAGCCTACCGATGGGAGTTAAAAAAATATTTTCAAGCTCACCCTTTTTCTGTTATCAGTCGCTGTCCCTCCCACATGAACCCCTGGCCACCAGCATTTATCTCTAGCCTCATTTCTCTTACTCTTTCCAGGATAAATTGGCCAGGCAATGAACAGAAGCCCTGGGTCATCCAAGAAAGAAAGAAAGAAAAAAAGAAAAAAAAAGGCATGCTATGGAAGATTCTTGGAATGATCATTTCCAGAGATGCTGGGAAACAGACAATTTGAAGGAAGCATGCACCGCTCCTGAGGACAATTAGGCAATATGAATTAAAAGCCTTAAAAATATTCATCTCCTTTGAACCACTGATTCAACATCTAAGAATTTACCCTCAAACATCAGTATGGATGAACACAATGATTTATCCACAGGGATGTTCAAGTCACCATTTCTATTACAGTAAGTAATCAAAACTAACCTAACTGTACAACAGGAGATTGGTTACAGTGAAATATATACAACTTTTTAAATTATATATAGAATATTTACTGTTGAATAAAACAAAACCAAGGTTACAAAACAAATCATCCCAATTGTGGGTGTGCATGTGCGTGTGTGTGTGTGTGTGTGTGTGTGTGTGTGTGTTGGGGGGGCAGTAAGCACCTGTGGTGGAACTGCAATTTCACTTTTCTCACTGGTTCACTCAGAGCCTACGCCCTGGGGCAAAACGTGATGCCACTGTGACACGTCACCTCACAAATAAATCTATTAACCCATATTAACATTATATACATTTAATATTAAAACAGAATGGAACAAACCTTACAGACAGGCAGGAATAGGGTTCAATTCTTTACTACCATCTACTCACCATTAAGGAGTTGACAGTAATCTTACAGGTAGAATGATTTCCCCCCAGACTCCTCATTTCATATTGATTTTTCATTTGTTCTTTCCTTGAGTCTAGTTCAGTGGTTTCCAATATTTAGAGTGCATAAAAAGGACTGTCCATGATGGTTGGGATAATTTTGACTTACTAATGAAATTTTTTCCTCTTACACTCTGAGTTTAGAACCTAATCACTGTACAAAAAAGTTAAAAAAAAAAAAAACCCTACCAGATGGATATTTACCAAAATGTTAACAAGGTTGGGTTTTTATTTCCTCCCTTGAGATTTTCAAGTTGTCTGACAATAAACATATATTACTATAATAATCAGAAAATAAAGTGGGTTAGCCCTGGCTGAATAGCTCGGTTGGTTGGAGCATCGTCCCAAATACAGAGGTTGCCAGTTCGATCCCCGGTCAGGCCACATACAGGAACAGATCTACGTTCCTGTTTCTCTCTCTGCCTTCCTCTAGCTTTAAAATAACCAATCAATAAAAATTAAAAAAAAAAAATTCTATTAAGTGGGTTAAAAATTCTCCAAAAAATAAAAATAAACTGTCTTGCCTGACCTGTGGTGGCGCAGTGGGTAGAACATTGACCCGGAATAATGAGATTGCTCGTTTACAACCCCAGGCCTCTCCAATCAAGGCACAAAGAAGCAACTATGAGTAGGTGCTTCCCACTCCTCCCCCCACTTCTCTCTCTCTCTCTCTCTCTCTCTCTTTCTCTCTCTCTCTCTTCTCTCTAAAAATCAATAAATGAAATCTTTTTTAAAAAAGAAAACTATGTCTTGACTTTAAAATGGGTGACTCTGACCATGCCCTTCACATTGCTACCCTCTGATACTGTCCCAGTTGGTGCCCCAACACCCAAGGACAGACTATACATTGTTGCTAGGATACCATGCAGAAAAAAACTGGCAAGAAAATTATTTTTACATTTACCTCCTGGGTTGTACTTAGAATAATGCTCAGAAGCTTAGACTGAAGGGTCTGAAATGAAGCAGCCCTGAGCATCCACTTATGGATCTGCCCCCACCTCTGAAACGCTTTACCAAATATTCATTGTTTTTCTTTTTCTTTTTTAACAGGGACAGAGAGAGAGTCAGAGGGAGGGATAGATAGGGACAGACAGACAGGAACGGAGAGAAGTGAGAAGCATCAATCATTAGTTTTTCGTTGCCGTCGCAACACCATAGTTGCTCATTGATTGCTTTCTCACATGTGCCTTGCTGCGGGCCTTCAGCAGACCGAGCCACCCCTTGCTGGAGCCAGCGACCTTGGGTCCAAGCTGGTGAGCTTTTTGCTCAAGCCAGATGAGCCCATGCTCAAGCTGGTGAGCTTGGGGTCTCGAACCTGGGTCTTCCGCATCCCAGTCCGACGCTCTATCCATTGCGCCACTGCCTGGTCAGGCCCAAATATTCTTAATAAGCTGAGAACAGGTAATGTATACCTTTGGTCCTAAGGACCAAAACTACTCAACCTGCTTTTCCCAGACCTGGTGGTGCCACCAAGCACATCAGCAAGAACCAGTAGAAAAAAAAATAGGCCATAAATCAGACTGGGCTCAGCCAGTAACTAGTTGGACAATCTGTACCTCAATTTGCCTCAGGAAAATAGCCTAATAAAGGCTCTACTTTTCTTTTAAGGGGGTGGGTACAAAAAGCATTAAGACAAAGTGAACAGTTTCATTTCTGTATAGGATGTTACTATTTAACGCAAGTATATGCTTGGACTTTGGGGGTAGGAGGAGCTGGCTAGCTGGGGGTCTTTTGGCACAAGGCTGGTAAACAACAATTTGCCTCATAGTTCAAGTTTCCCAAGAAACCAAGTGAGGGAGCTGGGGCAGGAAAGATAACTGTGCTGACTTTCTCTAGCAGCATGTCTCAGAAACTCCTAAGTCAAAGACATTGGAATTAAAAGTCCAAGCTTGGGGCCCAGGTTCTCAAAACCCAATGGGTAAAAACTACCAGGGCAGGATCTAAGGATGAGGGATGCTTGTCTTACTTGGCCGCTCTAATTCAATCATCACTTAATCCCCTACCAGACACTGCAAGTATCCAAATTCTCTGCTCAAAATCAAACATGACTTCCAAGAGAGCCAGAGCTGCCATTCAGTTACATTTTAAATCCACCTAGAGCATAATAAAGCTAATTTTACTGTTATGGTCTCTACTAAAATAATGCGGCCTTTGTTTAGAGAGTAAACAGAGGGAAGGAAGGCACAGACATCAAGGGCTAGGAATTTTGATAATTCCTGAATTGTTTCTGGGAAGGAAGTAGTAAGAACCTGACTTTTAAAAAATAACTGTAACAAGGAAAATGTATCAGAAGGTCCAATCTTGTACAACTAGCCAGCTCCCTTGAGAACAGCCAGTCCTCCACAGCAGGGCACCTGCTTTGCCTCAGTGGCAAGTAGGAGCACACCAAACAAAAAGCCAACCTGGGCCTGGGACTTGGAGCTTAAGAATCATTTAGGCCCTGGGTGGTTGGCTCAGCAGTAGATTGTCAGCCTGGTATGTGGATATCCTGGGTTCAATTCCTGGTCAGGGCACACAGAAGAAGCACTCATCTCCTTCTCCAATCCTCTCCCTCCCCCTTCTTCCCCCCCCCCTTACTCTCTTTCTCTCTTCTCCCCTCCTGCAGCCATGGTTTGATTGGAGTGAGTTGGCCCAGGCACTGAGGATGGCTCCATGGCCTCTGACTCAGGCACTAAAAATTGGCTCTGGTAGCAACGGAACAAGGGCCCCATATGGGCAGAGCATCGCCCCCTAGTCAGCTTGCCAGGTGGATCCTGGTCAGGGCACATGCAGGAGTCTGTCTCTCTGCATCCCCCCCCCCACGCACACACACAAATCATTTAGACAGAGAAAAAGCCTATTTGGTCCATAGTCGGAGACCAAAAGTCACCCAAATGAGAGTTTTGATAAAATGAATGATTAATAAGTAAATACACAGGGGTGAGCAAAAGTAGGTTAATAATAATAATAAATACTACAAAAATTAATAATAATACAAGAATAAACTCGGTTTTGCACACTCACAAGTATAAATCAATTTTTGCCAACTCCCACATAGCTTTACATATTTTTTCATTTTGCTTTATAGATTTTTTTTAAAAAGAACAAAACATCCAATTAGCTAAAACACATGTCTATGACCAGTGATCTTCACACATCCATTTTAATAAAAAACATTCGGGTGATTGTTTGAAAAAATAGATTCCAGGGGTCTATTCAGAGAGAATCTCACGGCAGAAGTCTAGGGTGAGCCCAGGAACCTGATTTGAGCAAGCACCCTGGGTGACTGGCTGCTTGTGGTCGGGAGCCCTCACTTGGAGACACTCAAAGGTAGAAGGCCGGGGGCGCCTAACAAACCTGTCTTCCCTTACCCTCTAGCAGGCATCACCCATAGGCTTGAATCAATTCATAAGTGAAGCAGAAGGAATCCAATTGCTACCTCTTGTGAAACCTCAACAAAATTAGGACGTGAAGAATGCCAGAAAAGGGAAAATACAAGTAAAGGAATCACTTAGCACAAAGAAAGACCTCTAAAAATGGTATCTTTTAAAAGGATGAGGATGGTGTACCTTTGATAGCTGTCTAGTCTCACCTTGTACTCACAAGCCAGATATAAACTAAGAATTCCACGGGCTCAGGCAGATCTGAGTTAAAATTTGAATTTACACATTTATCATCTGGGTGGCCGTGGTTAAGTTTTTTCTTCCCTGAGCCACTGTTTCCTCAACTCTAAAACGGGATTAAAAACATCTATGCCACAGCGTTGTTATGCACATGAAATGCAGTTGGGTAAGGGCATGAGACTAGTAGGTACTAAACAAATGGAGGCTCTCACATTTATAAATGAATAAACATGTATTAGGGCCATCCACAGTCAGACATCGTAGGCACAGGACATACAGTCATAGCAAGACAGAGGGACAAAACACAGATAATGAACAAGTACACAAATAATTTCAGAGATTGATGTGTGCTCTGAAGACAATAAAACAAATGATAGAATGATATAGGGGCTTGGGGTATGTCTAGAAACAGCCTTAGATGTGTCATTTAAACTGAGGCCTAGGGGAAGAACATTTTAGGCATAAGAACAGGCAGGAACAAACCAGGTACATTCGTGCAAAGGAAGGACACTGAGGCTAGAGCTCAGTGACCAGTGGGAAGGACGGGAAAGATGAAGTCGGCCATCAGATAGCAAATGTTAAAAGTAGGGCCGTGTAATACCTGCAGAGAATTTAGATTCTCTTCCAAATGTAGTAGGAAGCCATGAAAGGTCTTAAAAGAAAAGACTGCGATGGAAGAAGCGTGATCTGATTTACATTTTTTTCTCCTAATTTGCTTTTTAAAAAGACTTCTGTAGCTACTATAGGGAGAAGGGCCTGGGGATTGGGGACAAGAAATGAAAGCCTAGTATTTCTTTAATGCTTAACTATGTGCTCTCTTTTTTTTTTTTTTTTTTTTTTTTACAGAGACAGAGAGAGTCAGAGAGAGGGACAGATAGAGACAGACAGGAACGGAGAGAGATGAGAAGCATCAATCATGTTTTTCATTGCGACACCTTAGTTGCTCATTGATTGCTTTCTCATATATGCCTTGATCGCGGGCCTTCAGCAGACCCAGCCACCCCTTGCTCAAGCCAGCGACGATGGGTCCAAGCTGGTGAGCTTTGCTCAAGCCAGATGGACCCTCACTCAAGCTGGCGACCACGGGGTCTCAAACCTGGGTCTTCCGCATCCCAGTCCGACGCTCTATCCACTGTGCCACCGCGTGGTCAGGCCAACTATATGCTCTTAACTATGCTAAAAATTTTATTATATGCATGGTGTCCTTTAACCCTCATGGAAACTTTTGATATAAGTAATCTTACTATCTCAATTTTACAGGTGCCAAAAGCCAGGCATCAAGAGATTAGGCAACTTGTCCATCACAATAAGCAGGGGACCCAACATGCAAACCCAGATGATCTGACTTCAATGCCTTTGAAAAGAAGTGGGGAGAAGTGGGGAAACTAGGTAGAGAGACCACTGCAGGAGTAGAGGCAGGACAGGGTGGTGGCTGGCAAAACAGCAACAGGGACAATGCTGAGGGTGACTCAGCTGTGCAAATTGTCTGGTGGTAAAGCCAACAGGACGTCCTGATAGGATTTATGACAGGGGTAAAAGGAAAGAGAAAAAAAGCAAGAATGACTCCCAAGTTTTTGGTTTGAGCAACCAACAGAGTGGATGCCCATGCAATTTCCTGCGATAATTAAGCCTGGGGGCAGAACAAATCAAGGGAAAGGGAGGCATTGAAATGAATCAAGAGCTCTGTTTCGATGTCCACCTGGAGACATCCCAAAGGCCCGAAGGCAGTGAGCTGTGGCAGTCTCCCCTCAGGGAGAGGTCAGGACTAGAGATGTAATCAGTGGCATCTCACCATCACATGACTCCTTACTCAGCACAGGTGTGTTTGTGAGGGTCAGGAAGGAGGGCTCCCTCTGGTTGGTTGTAACTAGCAAGAACAGAACTGTACATCCTACCTAGTACAGGATCACAACTTGCTCCGAGGTTAAGCACCCTGCCCAGCCCACCCCCTGTGGTCCAGTCAAGTCTGCTTCTCAGCGCCATCCTCTAAGCCAGCTTCCTGGGGGCCCATGTAAGCAGCATTCTTTCCAGATGACCTCCAGCATGCCAGGTCTCCAGAAGGCAGCACAGAGTCTCGAGGTCCTGGAGGAGGGGTTTGAAATAGCAGCTGTGGAAGGAAGGTTATCGGACATCCTGCTGGCTTGTGAGAATGGGACTTCTGCCCGACTCTTCCACTTCAACACTCCTTTTCTCAGTCACCCTGTCAATGAATGAAGCTGTCCGGGTGTGAGTCCCTGGAACTGCTCACAGGACCTGAGTGCAGTGATAATAAAGGGGTTTCCAAAATAAGCCTCCCACAGTCAAGCTTCCCAAATGCCTGCTGGCAGCCAGGGCTACAGCATTTCCAGAAAAATAGCGACCTCGCTTGATAAAATACTTTCAGTACCGACACCTCCTTGGCTCAGAGGAAGTGGGTGTGTGCTGCAGGTCAGGTAGAGGTTGGAAGAAAAAAATAAAAAGACCATTTTTAAAGTTTAGCTGAAATGTCAGGAACACGAACAAAGCAGCCCATGTTTACACAGAGCTTTTCAAACCCAAGAGCAGCTTCCAAGTAGCTTTAAAAAAATGGCAACATCAACTTGTCCAATGAAATGGCTTTTTAGCTGAACAGATATAATACCGGGCTATTCTCATTCTGCTTGTTTCCTTAGGCTTCATCTCCTAATATAATTTATACTCTCGCTGGTGCTGATTGCTTTGTTTTTTATTTATGTTTTACCCATATCCCAGAAGCTGCGTCAAATCCACTCCAGACTAGGATGAAACAACAGGTAAACAGACAAATAGCACACGGTCTTGACATTCCTGTATATTAAACTTTCGGGTCTGTGTACTTAATAAACGTTGTTTATTGTGGATATTAATTGGAGGTTAGAGGAAGGAAATGAAATAATAGTGTAAAACTTTTAAAAATTTGATCTCCTTATGTTAAAGAAAAAAAAAGAGCCTAGTAATAACTAGCATTTGCATTTTTCATATTTTTCTGTTCCAAATTCCTAAGTAATAATTAATAGGGAAAGTGGGTGAAATCTTATCCTACCTGTATGGATAATTTTGTGGCTCTTACCATATAAATCAGGAATAACAGGATGCCAGTTCAATAACTGTGAGGCATCTTCCAAATAAGACTTGTCAAAGCCACCAAAGGCAACCGGAATAACTCAATCTAAATCTATCCACAAACAAAGCTGGAATCTGTCAGTCCTTTTCTGGGGTGGGCTGAACCCTCTTCTGAGTACACGCATGACAGTGACCACTTCTATTCTAAGGCGTACTTCTAAGGCAGAGACAAGCTTTAGAACATGACTTTGCCAGCAGTCTGGGAATACAACTTTGGAGACAACAAAATGATTAGGTTTCCTAAATCACTGACATGAGCCACCAAATCCTTACTGAGACCTGTGGGCCAAAGATAGAACCAAAGCCTTATCACATTTAAAAATAGCCCCTTACGTGCCTTCTTCCGGAACACTCGCTCTCTAACATAAACCTGAATGTAGCAATTATTCAGCTCCACGTGTGCAGGCAGCAAATGTTTTTGGGAAGGCTCAGTCTCAAGGTAGCAAAGGAAAAGTGGTATTTTTGACTAGTATATTCGATCACCAGAAGTCACTAGAACCATATCTTGGCACTCTGGAGAGCAAGTAGTGATGACAGATGTTTAAAATGTTCACCCTGAGGACTTACAGCCTCTGGAAGAACAGGAAGATCACATTATACCTGCCTGCAGTTCGAAATGTGTTTTACTGCCTTCTAATTTTTTGAAGACTGACACTCCATGCAGTACACGGTAGGTGGCAACACTGAGCCACAAGACTATCCCATTTGGCAGGCTTGCTGAATAGAGAAAGTTTAATATAATAATAAACCCCATTCTAAATATTAGGTCTCTATTAAAATAACGACAACAAGCACAAAGTAATTAAAAATACACGCTTGACAAATTCAGAATCAAATGTACCACCAAATATTCTTCCTGGAATGCTGTCATTTCCCACCTCTACACCCCCAGTCATTGGGCAAATCCAATTATTTCTTGAGATGACAGAATTGTGCCTCTCTTCTCCCTTTCTCCCTGGTGAGTTTTATGAAAATAATATATAGCCCTCATGTGCCTGCACTGGAAGGAGACAGTGTGACAAGAGCAATAAACACATTCTCTGTGTGCAAAAACCAGGGGAAATGAGTTCTGAGACTGCCTTAGCCAAACCCCAGGTGTGGACTTTCTTTCCCCAAACTCAAGAGAGACCGGAATGTAACAGCTGTCAGAAAGCCACCATGGCCTGTGCCAGAAATATCCTTGCTGTGCAGCTCTAATTGCCAAGTGATAAGAACCCATAACTCACACAGACACTTGTGGCTCAGGTTCAGACACAGCAGACAGGAAGGAAAGAGCATGCGCTCTGGAGTCCGAGGGACCTACGTTCTGACTCTTAACCAGATACGTGACCTTGAGCAAGCTGTTTCTTTCCCCCAAGCCTCAGTTCCCTCATCTGGAAGGACCAGCAGCTTCGTGTACCAAGTGCCGACTGCTAGGCTAGACTTAGAGCAGGTGCACAAACACTGGAGTTTGTTGTTATTAACAACCTCTGAAGGGTTCAGTGGAGTAAAAATGAATTTGGAAATATCCTGAGAAGCACGGTGTACAAGCTCTCTGGACAAGAGCCACTGTGCACCCTTAAAAGGACCTCAATGGTCTGGGAGAGTGCTACAAGGATCACAGAAAATCCCCAGCTGCTTTTGACTTACTTATTTGTTCAAACAAGTATGTAACAGTAACATGGGCTTACAGCGTGCCAGGATTATGCCAAGCACTGAGGACAACACGGCCCTGCCCTCATAAGACTTGTAATCTAGGGCAGAAGGCAAGGTTTCAAAATGGTCTCAAGAGTAGGTGTCAATGTACCTCTGTGATAAGTACTACAAAGGAGAGGTCCGTGGCCATCGGTACCATGGCCACCTCTAATGAAGAAACTGGCCCAGTCTAAGGAGACACAGGATGACGAGGGCAGTAAGACAAAGAAAAAAATTGAAGAGGTTCTTATTCTCCATACCTTCAGTGGGACCTGTAAGTGTAAGAACTTAACTTAAAAGAACAGCCTGAAAGCATTTAGCTTTCTCTTAATGACAAAGATGTGTTTCTTCTCTAACGGTAAAATCCAGAAAACCTGCTCTGTTTTTTTTTGCTGTTGTTGCTGCCAGGAAGCTCCAAGTCAAATATGAAACTCAGCAATAAAGCATGTATAGTCTCCCTTTTCCCCTTGGTTTGTCTTTTTCCTCTTACTTATATTCTCCTAGTGCTGATCTCAAATTCTTATTTCTATTTTATCTTTGCATCTAGCGTGCATGAGTCTTCGATGGAAGGAAGCAGGATACAAATAGAGATGTATTAATACTCTTTCTAAGGCTAAGGGGCTGAGCTGGAAAGAATGAACAGGGTGCCCTTTGTGTCCCTGCCTAGAGTGTTACCCAGAAGCAGAGAAAGGCATGTAGCTTGGTCCAATTTTATACAAGCAATGTTCTGTGTGATTCGTGTGATCTGGCGCAGCCACGCTTTTCCCTCAGAGCCACTTCATCACGTTCTGTTTCATCCCTAACAAGCAGCTCTCCTTTTGCACCTTTTTCTCTGAAACATTCACTGACCTATATTTACAGTGAACCTATATTCCCGATATTCTAGGACAGGTGTTCCCACTTCTCCCCCACCTTTTCCCAATTTCCTCTGTTTAATAAAGGCAACTCATTAAATATATAACTGGTGGTTTCCTTTTGTACCTCTGAGGGCGTGGTATATATACTGCTCACAAAAATTAGGGAATATTTCAAAATGAATATGAAGAGATAAAAAAAAGCATTTGATTTTTTTTTTATTAAACAAGAACATCAGAAAAGCAAACGAGGAGTCAAAGAAAGTTGTTTGATTATGCAAATGAGATGCAAAACCAACTTTTATTTCATTGGTGAAAATGCACTATACAAAAGGCTGAAAGTACTGGAGTATCAGCATGTTCTCCCTGATCTCCTAATTTTTGTGAGCAGTGTACATACAAATCCTTTACACAATATAATTTTTGGATCAGAAAAGTCCCTCTTCTCAGATGATGAATTAACATCAACATGTTTGAAGATTAAAAACACAATAGAGATGAGAAAATGACATGGGAGAGGATGTTACCTTTTTTCAATTTGCAATTTATCTGCACCTCATCAAAAAAAATTTACAAAAGGATGTTCTATGAATATAAAGCCTATATCTTGTTGAAAGCTCCATCCCTCTCCCTGGGAAGATAAACTCTTTGTAAATGATTAACAGATGCAATTTCAAGAACTGCAAGTTATAGCTCTTATTCAGTCCTGGCCCCCTTAATATGATGAATACTTTACCCCAGAAAAAAAATATAAGCAATACTGGAGATTTTTAGGAGATCCAAGGATCCCCTGAAAATCCATTCATGAACTTCTTAGGCAGTCTCTCCCTAAGAATGGAGCAAATACCTGAGGGTGCCCAAGACAGCAGTGTGGCAAGAACACTTAGAAAAAGATAAATACTATAAATAATAGTTATATATAATGTAATAAGAGCTATGAATATTAATAAAAAATGAATATGAAGTTATTTTTAAAAATTCACTTTAGTTGTTTTTTTAAAGTGATTCAGTTTAAAGAAAACTACTACATGGCAATTGTAAAAATGCAAAGGTGGAAAGAATGCCTAGAGCTTAGGGAGCACTGCTTAGGGATTCACAAAGTCTAGGTATAAAGCCCTGCAGTACAGTCTAAAAGTCATCATATACGTGTCCAAACCTATAGAATATGCAGTGCCAACACTGAACCACAATGAGAACACGCCAGCATAGGCCTGACTAGAATCAATATACATTCTGGTGGGCGGTGTTGATAATGTGGGGGATGGGGTTATGTGGGAAGTCTCCTTAACTGGTGCTCAATTTTGATGTGAACCTGAAACTGCTAACAAAAAACAAAAAAAAAACCCAAAACCATGTATTTTTTAGTCACTCTCATAATGCAGCTCATTCAAGGCCAGTATTCTTACCTTTTTTCTCCCCTCATGTTCCCCAGGCCAGCTAGCTTGGCAACACGTCACTCTTATCCCTCTTGGCCTGCCTTCTATTATGAGCCAGAGGATTCCTGGCTTGCTGCGAAGATTATGAAAGGGGCAAGGCAGCCCTGCCACAGAAGACGTGTGGGGGGCAAAAGGCCTGGGATTTCCCTGAGTTGCTGGGCAGAGATTAATCGTCCAGGATGAGGCGACAAAGACCAGCTGCAGTTCCTTGAAATCCTGGATCGGATGAGCCCCAGACATCTCAACAGAAAGTAAACGAATCTAGCAAACACAGTGCCTTTGCCTTTTCACATCCCGCAGGCAAGTCCAGGTGACAAATGAAGCAGGAGGACTGACTGAGACCAAAATTAAGAGCTGGCTATGGCTTCCCCAGGGCTGGCCGAGTGGTCCAGACACAGGCATGTTCCTCCACTAGCCAGCCGGCTCTGAAGTCATTTCAATCTATGTCATCCCCAAGAGTTTAAGGATGGGCGTGACATCAACACCCAGGTACAGTGGCTCTCTGGAAGGAGCGGCATGACTCTAAGCAATAACTACTCTCAGGCGAAGGAAAGCAGTAGAGGCAATGTCAAAGGGAGTGCCCCACCTGGCTGGATGGAACAGCAGCCTCTGAGGTCACCTGCTGTTCTTTAGAAATGGGTGCCCCGAGGTGTTGCGATGACAGGTGCCATTCCCAATAGTGTCCTTACCTGGTTGGATCATGTGCTGATGACCAAATAGAGGCTCCCTGATCTTAAAGCTGGAAGCAATCTTCAAACCCACAAACCTAGGCCCTTCCCTTTACAACATCTCTGCAGACTGGCTTTCCAGCTTGGACACCCTCAATGATGAGGGACTCACTACCTCTCAAGGAAACTAACATCTCCTTTGGGCAGTGCTATTGGAAGTCCGGCTCTCCGTTGTTTTTCTCTTGAAAAGAAGATGGTTTCCACGGCACTCATGTACCATCTAGCACACAGAGAGGAACACCACAGGAGAACATGATTCAATTTCCCCTTCCCCCTGTCTGGGGACCTTTTAACTTAGAACCACTGCCTTACAGACTCTCTAGGACTAGAAGCGATGGCAGGAATAGCTAAAGTTCACAGAACACTTACTCTGAGTCAAGCAGATGCTAAGAGCTTTACAGACATTGTGTCATTTAATATAACATGTAATAGTCACATTCTCCCTTGAACAAGGTGTTACTTATGAACTTTGTACCTGAGGAAAGGAAGCCTCAGAGAGTTAATATCATTTGCTCAAGGTCACACAGTGTAGAGGCAGGTGGGCTAGGAATAAAACCCAAGGTTTTGTATTTGTTTTGTTCTGTTTAGCAGAACTCTTTCTTAAATTTATTTTTAATTTCTAATTTGGAAGTTAAATTTAATGAGGTGACATTGGTCCATAGGAACACATAGGTTTCAGGAATACATCTCCATAGCATGTGAACTATTCATTGCATTGTGTGCCCATCATCCACAGCCAAAACACTTTCTGCCGCGGTGTATTTGGCTTCCTTTATTCTCCTCCTCCAAACCCCCTCCCTCTGGTAATCACTTCACTTTTGAGTAGAACTCTTTTTTTAAAAATAGAATCTTATGGCCCTGACTGATTGGCTCAGTGGATGATACAGCGTCAGCCCGATGTGTAGATATCCCGTGTTCGATTTCCAGTCAGGGCACACAGGAGAAGTGACTGTCTGCTTCTCCACCTGTTTCCTCTTCCCCCTTCTCTCTCTCTCTCTCTCTCTCTCTCTCTCTCTCTCTCTCTCTTCCCCTCCCACAGTCATGGCTCGATTGGTTTAAGTGCATCGACCCCAGGCACTCAGGATGGCTCCATGGAGCCTCCACCTCAGGCACTAAACATATCTCAGTTGCGAACATGGCCCCAGATGGGCACAGCATCGGCCTGAGATGGGTTGTCGGGTGGATCCTGGTTGGGGTGCATGTGCGAGTCTATCTCCCCTCCTCTCACTTGGAAAGAACAAAATAAATAGAATCTTATTGTCAAACCCAATGAATAACATAAAGCAGCACTGTGTGAAGACCCCTATGGCAGTGCACATACTCTGATAATTGTAACTGACATCTTTTTCTTTTTTTTGAGAGGGAGGGAAGGAAGAGGTAGGGAGAAAGAGGGAGGGGGAGAAGAGAGAGAGAGAGAGAGAGAGGAACAGACAGGCAGGAAGAGAGATGAGAAGTATCAACTCATTGGTGTGGCGCCATAGTTGCTCATTGATTTCTGGTATGTGCCTTCACCAGGGGGCTCCAGTCAGCAACCACCAGTCAAGCCAGTGACCCCTTGCTCAAGGCCAGTGACCTTGGGCTCAGGCCAGCAACCAAGGGGTCATGGCTATGATCCCACGCTCAAGCCAGCAACCTTCAGGTTTTGAACCTGGGTCCTCAGCATCCCAGGTCAACAGTCTATCAACTGAGCCACTTCCTGGTCAGGCAATTAACAGACATCTTGAATTCCTCTACTAAAAGCATCTCTCTCAAAGGGAGTTTTGCTACTTTGTTCCCTGCTATGCCCAGGCACACAGAAGGCACTAAACAAATATCACTGACCAAATAAATCCAACATTTGCAAAGTGTTTACTGTGTTCCAGACACTGTTCTAAGGATCTTACAGGTATTAGCATGATGAACCTCAGAACAGGTTGTATTATCTCTACTTTACAGATCGGAAACTGAGACACAGAAAGGTCAAATAGGTTTCCCACAGTCACATAACTAGTAGGTAGCAGAATCAGGATTCAGACTGGGGTCAGACTCTGTGTCTTTTTAACTATATCAAAATATTCTATTCCCGTAATTTGAACCAGGAGAGAGACCTGAGGCCTATAGAAGAGGGACTGTTTGCCACAGAAATAGTCAGTGGCCAGGAACAAGATCTTCAGCTGGGCTTTGATTATCAACTATTTCTGCACCCCTGTCATCCTGCCTGTTTCCTTCTTGTTGTTTCTTACAATCTCACCATGAGATGCACATGAGAGTTTGAGCACTGCCACTTCAGAGATGAAGAAACTGCTCTCAACTCCCAGGAATGCTGCCATTTGGGGAGCAATTCAGTGACCAGTGCCCACTCTCACTTGGCCATTGCCTAGGAAGTAAATCTGCTTTTCCCAACCTCACCACCTGGTTGGGCCTCACACTGTAATCACGAAACAACACTAGGGAAGAGAGAAAGAGAAGGCAGAGGGCTAAGGAGAGGCCAAAAATGTTTTGGTTTTTTTTTTAAAAAAGTGGAGCTCTCATTGCTATGTCATAGCAGTTTCATCTCAGCCCACCGTTAAAAAATGAATTGCAGTGTCCACTGTAAACTGGTGTCTTCTGGGCTTTGCAGCTTTGCAATAGAAATCCAATCTAAGCAAAGCAATTTCTCCACTCAGGCTTTCTTTTTTTAAAATATTTATTTATTTATTTTTACAGAGACAGAGAGAGTCAGAGAGAGGGAAAGATAGGGACAGACAGACAGGAATGGAGAGAGATGAAAAGCATTAATTATCAGGGTTTTTTTGTTGTGACACCTTAGTTATTCATTGATTGCTTTCTCATATGTGCCTTGACTTTGGGCCCTCAGCGGACCGAGTAACCCCTTGCTCAAGCCAGCCACCTTGGGTCCAAGCTGGTGAGCTTTGCTCAAACCAGATGGGCCCGCGCTCAAGCTGGCGACCTTGGGGTCTCGAACCTGGGTCTTCCGCATCCCAGTCCAAACTCTATCCACTGTGCCACTGCCTGGTCAGGCTCCACTCAGGCTTTTTATTTTCTTGCCCCTTCTAGAAATGCTAGAAGACTTGCTTTTAAAAACAGGAGATAAGCCACAGATTCCCTTCAGAAAGAATGTCATGAAATTACCACTTTTTATAAAGTACCACAATAATAAACAGCACTGTAAACATCCAAGGTTGAGTTCAATGATTCAGAATAACTGTTCTAGATGTAAAGCCTACCCTTTGAATTTGCAAATGTAAAATGCACCCTTTTTCAAATGTAAGATCTACCCTTCAAATTTGCAAACACTACACTTTTAGAACTGGCCCCCAAGATTGACTTAAAACCTAAAGCAGCACTGTCTGATGGAATATAATGGGAGCCACATCTGCAATTTTAAACTTTCCAGGAGCCAGTGAAAATAATTTCAATAAACTACTTAACTCGATATAACCAAAAAAGCAACATGTGATCAGTATGCTATTATTGATACAGTTCACATTCCTTTTTTTTAGAATTAAGTCTTCAAAATCTGTTACGTATTTCAAATTCACAGCACATCTCAATTCAGACTAACCTAATTTCAAGTGCTCAAAAGCCACACGTGGCTAGTGACTACCTCTTAGGAGAGCATGGACCTCAAGCTTTCAAGTCCCAATCACCCATGCTGGCACAGTCCCTGCCTTCACCTTATACAGGAAAGTGTGCAGACAGACTAGAGCTCAAGATCAGAGGCTTTTTAACAGCAGAGAATTTGCTGTCAGGCCAAAGCGCAGATCATACTTCTTGTTTTACAACAATAAATCCTTATCAGAGTCAACCACAGACTTGAGAGAGAAATGTTGGGAAGTGGTAACTCCGATTATATCATTATGGGAAGGAGTGGGACTGGGAAAAAAGGGTTATAATAATGAAAAAATAGAAATGATGATCCCTTACATCAACTGAGCCCACCTACTAGTAGTGCTCAGTCATCACCTCCTCAAATACCAATGCCTAATAACCCTGACATCCTGACAGCCAAGTGACCAAGAGGTAGATGGAGAAAGCACCAGAAGAAACTAAGCCCAGGGACTGGCCTCAGAGCCCTGAGTTCTGTCCTGGGTTTCCTAACTGAGCCGTAAAGCAGAATTGCCTGGAAGCGCTTATTTAAACACAGACTTCTGGCCCTGCTCAGACACACTACAGCAGTTTGGGGAAAGCGGAGCCCCACGATCTGCACTTTTAAGATGTTTCCCAAGTGATGGTGATAATTGCCTTTCTTTGGGAATGACCACACCAAACCACCTTACAAGTATTAAAATACCTCACCTTAAAAAAAAAAAAATCCAATGTGCAAAAACCCACACTTGACAACACAGGGTGTTTGTTACTCTCGCTCCAGTAGATCTCTTTAACTAAATTGAACTGTTGGAGTTATTCCTTTCCCTGAGGCATGGTACAACAGACAGATTTTTAAGACTTGTTGAATTCACACTGAGCAAACTATTGAAGATGGTTTTCTCTGCATTTCCAGTAACTCCCATTCAAGGAGCCTAGAGAAAATTCCTTCTCTGACTTGAATAATAATTACAATAGGCAATATTTATTGAACAGTTACTATGTTCCACAAATACACATTATTTCATTTAATCCTTAACAACAATCTTGAGTTTGGTGCTATTATTATGCCTTACCCAATTTACAGATGCAGTAAGCTGAGGCTCAGAAGAGTTCATATTTTTCATCAAGCCTAATTTAAAGGTCTGTATAATGCAAAAGCTCCATTATTCCTCCTAATACTAAAAGTCACTAGGTTTCTTCCCAGCATCTAGTGCGCTCTGACTACAAACACTAGGTGAACATTAGCAGATCCAGCCCACCTTTACAAAGGTGTTCCTCCTCTGTACCCACAATCCACCAAACTTGCTGTACTTGATTGACTGTTGTCTGCCTTGCCCAACAGCCAGAGTTCCTTAAGGATTGTACTTTCTCTGTCATATGTATCTCTGTACCCAGGAAGTTCACAGAGCCCTACAGTGCTTGGTAAATGTTGGATGGATGGATGGATGGATGGATGGATGGATGGATGGATGCAAACCTAATAAGAGGAAAGGGACATCTAAATCATGGAGTTTATCAGGTATACATATGAAAGTTCCATAAGATTTTCTAAGCAGGGACAGAATAAAAACTTTGGTCCAAGAGTACCTGGGACTCTCTGGGAATGAGGGGCTGCAGAGTGATGCAGGAGGTTAGAAGGCCCTACAGACACCAGATTTAAAGGTGGTGGCGCAGTGAATTAGAGCATCAACCTGGGACACTGAGTACACCCAGATCTGAAATCCCAAGGTTGCCAGCTTGAGCACAAGCTCATCCAGCTTGAATGCAGGGCTGCTGGCTTGAGCACATGATCATCAACATGACCCCAAGGTTGCTAGTTTGAGGCCAAAGGTCGCTGGCTTGAGCCCCAGGTCACTGGGTCAGCTTGATCCCCCTGATCAAGGCATGTATGAGAAGCAACTGATGAACAACTTAAAGTGATGCAAATATGAGTTGATTCTTCTCATTCTCTCTCCTTTCCACTTCTCTCTCTCTCTCTCTCTCTCTCAAAAAAAAAAAAAAAATGCAGTTTCAAAAGAAACAGGTCTGGGCCTAGGAAAAGGATGGACCATGTTCCCAGTAGGGGCCCTGATCAGAAACAAAAGTCCTGCAGGTCTCCTAGTTTCACTCTCTGACCTCAAAGGACACCATGCTTTGCTCTCTCGTTTAAGTCATTGATGCTTTTGTTTTTAAGGGAAAATAATATTCTCTGCCTCACAATCCCAGTCTTCTCCTGACCAAGCTACAGACAGGAACCAGATTCCGTGCACTGTGGTGTCTGCAGGCTCCTCATCCAGGGGAAGCCAGGGCGGCTGGCTCCACCTGGAAAGACCCTGACTTCCCCACGTCCTCCTCACGGGGGCAGCAGAAACCACCTGCAGCACCAGCCACACTCTTCCCCATCAGGGCGCCTCTGCTGCAGGCTCCCACAGTCCCAGTCCGGCTGGAGACAGAGAAGTGGGTGAAGTGGGCATCCTGTGTCCCATCAGCCTAGGGCTGAGACCTTGGGTTTTCTGCAAGTACCTCCTCCCAAAGTCCAGTCACTAGACAGCCAGTGCTGAAGAGGACTGGATACTGGGCACCCCAGCTGCCAGAGCCACCACCCTTAGATGGCCCCCCACTTAAAGTGTGACACCCTCCTTCCTCACTTCCTATCACAAGGCAGCATTACATCAACCTTCAAATGAGGGAGAAGTGGGGACTTTGAAATTGGATGTGAATACTTTTAGGGTTTGGGAATCACTGAAATTTTTGTTTGTCAGTGTTGACTTTTTTGATGTGTTCAAAGAATTTCACTTCAAGAGTCTCCCAAGAGGTTCACTGAACGAGGTTGCACAGAGGGTGCCACAAGTCTGCTCACAATGCCCGACTTCAGGGCCTAATTAGAATAGCAAATCAGGTGTTAAAGTGAAATTTGTATAGAAAACAGCAAAGGGTATTTATTCATTACTGACAGGCCCCAACTTGCTGTGGGTCTCAATGAGCATTCTGTCAGACTCAGCTCTGGCAACACACACACCACACAGAGAAGACCTGGGGGAACATTCCCTCGGCCTCCTCTGCTCTACAAGGTATTTTCCTCCCTAGTGATCAAAGGAGAGGAAGAAGGAGTCATTCTCAAGTTTAAAGCCCCACCACAGCTGGGGAATTCGTAGGCCCCTAATCCCCAAGTAAACGGGCAGAGAGGTTGGGCGACCTGGGCTGATGATTCCGAAATGCAGCACTGCTGCATCAGCAAGCCCCCTGGGGGTCCTGAAGACAGCCACTGGCACCCGCGGGGGCTGCAGCATTGGTCAGCCCCTGCTGTGACCACTGAAGGGCTACTCTTTTCTCAACCTGTAGGTTGTAAAGCCACATCCGGATGCATCAGAATGTCCTGCACTGCCTCCCCCTCCATTTCCTTCACGACAGGAAGGTGACAAGTCATAGCAATGAGAAAGGAAGGAGGACAGGTAAGACAGAATCTGCACAAATACATATATTCACACATATATACACACATCACACACACATACAGGCGACTGGGGGAGCTGTGAGGCAGGATGAAGGAGAGAGAGGGAGACGATGCACACACACACACACACAAACACACACACCAGCCCCTCCAGCAAGTTCACAGGACTTGAGAAGATTAGGGAGGGAGGGGAGCACAGAAACTTGAAATGAAAATACATTTTTTCATCAAATACGGATAAAAATGTTTTAGGACTTACTCATGAGCTCCAGGATTCCCCCAGCCCTCTCCACAAAGCCCTTCCCCAACTCCCCTGCCCCAGGGACATCCTCAACACAGACAGACAATGCAAACCTAGCAGGTGACTGGCCCTCACAGATGCCCACCCTCCAGCATCCTTGGCATCATCTTTAGAGCAGGAAGCATGGCATTCAAGCCCTTGTCACCTGAGTACTTCTTCTTATCCACATGCATTCCCAGCCAGCCAGCCCAGACCCCTAGTCACTCCACACTCCATGCTTGCTCATGTTGGTATCTGGACTCTCAGAAAGCCTCCCAAACCCCCGCTCTTTACCCTCTCCCTATGTCTACTTAGCAAGCTTCAACTGTCCATCCATTTCAGGCTAACCCCCTCCTCTGTGCTCTCTTACCATTCACTGCTGCACAAAGCCACGCCTTCCCCCCAAAGCCCAATCTTCCCAGGAGGAAACGGGAAGACAGGGATCCTGCTCACCTCCAAGACCTCACTTTAGAAAACACTGATGCTCAGCAGCTGAAATGTATTTATAAAGTTGGCTCGTTGTCCCTCAAACCAGGAGTTGTCAGATTTCAATGTGAATAAAATCATCTGGGGGATTCAGAGATTCTGGTTCAGTAAATCTGGATAGGACCCTGACACCTGCATTGTTAACAAGCACCCCATCACATTCACATCAACCTGATGCAGACAGTCTGTGGAAAACACTTTGAGAAACATTGCTGAGCAGGTAACTTATAACAAATCCCCAAATCCCAAATCATGCATTTCTTCCAATGTCTGACTGCCCACCATATGCCTGTACCAGGCACTTGGGGTAATAAAGAGGAGAATTAAGAATCGGATCTTGCCCTGAGAGTCTAGTACAGGAGTTTAAAAGTATGAGCATAGCCTGACCAGGAGGTGGCGCACTGGATAGAGCGTTGAACTGGGATGTGGAGGACCCAGTTCGAAACCCTGAGGTCGCCTGCTTGAGCGCGGGCTCATCTGGTTTGAGCAAGGCTCACCAGCTTGAGGCTAAAGTTGCTGGTTTGAGTAAAGGGTCACTCTGTCTGCTGAAGCCCCCCAGTCAAGGCACATATAAGAAATCAATCAATGAACAACTAAGGAGCCACAACAAAGATCTGATACTTCTCATCTCTCTCCCTTCCTGTCTGTCCCTATCTGTCCCTCTGTCTCTCTGTGTCCCTGTCACAAAAAATAAAAGCATAAACATAAATCACCAAAGTACAAAAAAGAGTAAAAAATGCCACCAGAGTAGAGAGATCATGAGCCACAGAAATTCAGCGGAGGAAAAGAAACCAAACTGGAGATAGGAGGGTAAAGTGGTGGGAGAGACCAGAAAAACAGCCAAGGTTTTAAGAAAGAGATACTGGTTGAAAATGCTACAAAGAATGAGGGGAGCCCAGGTTGGGAAGCTCAGTTGGTAAGAGCATCATCCTGATGCGCCAGATTTGAGGGTTCAATCCCTGGTCAACCAATGAATGCACGAATGGGTTGAGCAACAGATCAGTGTTACACTTTCTCTCTTTCTTCCTCTCTCTCTAAAATCAATGTTTTTTAAAAATTAAAAAAATAAAATAAAACTGAGGGGAATTAGGCCTGAATACTGAGTCTGGGAAAGCTGTTGGGAAGAGGTGTCCCACGCAGAGCAGTTCCGTGTGCGCTGCCCAGGAGTTGTGAAAGGCTCGGGTGAGGGAATGCTGAGATGGTGTATGGCTAGGGTGAGTGTGAGAGGCTGAGCTGTGTGAGGCTAAAACTACTTGTGGGGCCACAATGGCAGGTTCCTCTCAAAGAGTCTGTAGTCCAAAGCTGGGGACCCACTGCTCTGAGACACAGGGAGGTTGGAGCAAGCTGCATGGAACTTTGAGTCTTGAAAGCTAAGGAGGAAGTTGTCAGATACATAAATGGGGACAAAGGAAGAGCACTGTAGGCAGAGAGAATGGCATATGTAGACTCATGGAGAGGATACTATTAGATCCCACTGGGCTATATATTTTCACATACCAGTTTTAAATCTTGGTCTTCTTCACCATAATCAGCTAACTGCCTTGTAGTGGTTGATTAAATGAAAGAAAGAATAAATGACTATGAAGAAACCAAAGAAAATTCTTTTGTGAGTGCCAGTGTGACTATAATCTATAAGAAGCCTTAAAGTTCTAAGGCAGTGGTTCTCAAAGTGTACACCTAGAAGATTTCCAGGTGCATCCTATGGTACTCCAGAGAAATATGTGCCTGTTGGGGACCAAAAAACCAACAGAGTTTTTGGAGTTTAGACTTTTTGGGGACAGAGGTGTGGGGAATTGGCTGTAAGCTGACAGTCTGCCCAACCCCCCACCTCACTTGCCTGATTAGGTTGCAAAAGGCTGTTAAGCTGTGGTGCTGGATTGTTTACACTACCCCCCATGTTCTCCGGAAAGACTGGAGGCAAGTTTCTTCTGTCCTTTGTTTGGTGTAAAGTTAAGATGATATGTATGGTGGGGGTTTTGGACTGATGATTAAACATAGAGAATTATCTCTTGAAGCCTTTTGGATTTCTAAAAAAGAAGAATATGTGGCAATATCTAAAAAAGCTTTGAACATTTACTACAATTTTCAACATCCTATTTATGTGAATTAGGATTTTCTACCCTCAACACAATTAAGAGGAAAAAGAGAGAAATTCTTCAATGTATTGATGAGGAAATGAGAGTTTTCCTTTCAAATATATGCCCAAACATTGAAGAAATCGCCAGGACACATCAGGCTCATGTTTCTCATAAACACAAGAATGAAAAAACTTAACACATTTGCACTGGGACCTGTCAAATTTACTAAATCTTACTAAGAATGTATCTATATATATAAAGAGATAACTTTTTTGTTGTTTTTTTATTTTTATTTTTTAACCCCTCTTTTTTATGAATTCTAAAAAACAAAACTCAAAAAATGTAACATAAAAATGTTTTTTAATGTCAGAATAAATTTAATTTTGTCATATTTATTTTGTTAATTACCATAAAAGCACACCTGGACTTTATATTTTTTTCTTTAATATTTGACTTAATTATTAAAACATATTTCTCAGAAATTTGTATATAGTGCACCTACAGTTATTTGTAGGATTTTAAATGCGCCCCGACTTCAAAAAGTTTGAGAACCACTGTTCTAAGGTTTTATACAAAGAATGAAAAAAGAACAAATAAGAACAATTATGTGCACCTTTCCAATATAAAAATTAAATAAACTAGACCAGCGATTCTCAACTGGTGTGCCATAGAATATTTAAAACATGTCATTCCTGACTGTTTAGTCAGGGGCACTGACCTCTTTCCCCTTAGATTGCCAAACAAAAAAATGACAACAACCAGCATTGTTATGGCTATTGTTATAGCCATCCAGTGTGAATGAGTAAAACTTATACTTATTTTATTTGTCATTTTGGAAAAAATATATAAATTGGTGTACCGCAGAATTTTAGTAATTAGTTTATGTGTAATATCACCTCACACCTGTCAGAATGGCTATCAATAAACAAACAAGTATTGGTGAGGGTGTGGAGAAAAGGGAGCCCTTATGCACTATTGCTACAGAAGCAGACTGGTGCAGCCACTGTGGAAAGCAGTGTAGGGTTGCCTCAAAAGATTAAAAATGGAAATGCCTTATGACCCAGTGATCCCGCTTCTGGGGATGTATCCAAAGAAACCCAAAACACTGATTCAAAAGAATATATGCACCCCTGTGTTCACTGAAGCATTATTTATTAACAGCCAAGATTTGGAAGCAGCCCAAGTGCCCATCAGTAGATGAGTGGATAAAGAAGCTGTGGTACATTTACCTTTTGAAAAAGCATGTCTGGACCTGGATAACCTTATGCTAAGTGAAATAAGCCAGTCAGAGAAAGACAAATACCATATGATTTCACTCATGTGGAATTTAATAAACAAAATAAACAAAATAGAAATAGACACACAGGTACAGAGAACAGAATGACCTCTGTCAGAGGGGAGAGGGTTGGGGGTCTGGGTGAAAAAGGTAGAGGGCTTAAGCAAAAACAAACAAACAAAAAACAACAGCTCATAGACAACAGCAGTATGCTGATTACAAGAGGGAAAGGATGGTGGGGCAGGTAGAAGAGGATTAAGAGAGAATAAACGGTGATGGAAGGAGACTTGACTTGGGGTAGTGAACACACAATATACAAATGATGTACTATAGAAATATATAACTTAAACCTATGTAATTTTATTAACCAATGTCACACCAATAAATTCAATTAAAAAAAAATACATGTCCTTGTTATTGAAATTTTAAAATATTAGCCTGACCCGTGGTGGCGCAGTGAATAAAGTGTTGACCTAGAATGCTGAGGTCACTAGTTCGAAACCCTGGGCTTGCCCAGTCAAGACATATACGAGAAGCAACTACTACGAGTTGATGCTTCCTACTCTTCCCCCTCCTTTCTATATCTCTACTCTCTCTAAAATCAATAAACTCTTTTTTTAAAAATTAGTCACAAAGATGTTCAATACATTATTACTTATAAGGCATTAAAAAACTGGAAACAACCACAGTGTCCAGAAAAAAGGGATTAGATAGATGACAGTACATATATCCATATGACAGAATCCCAGTTCCTTGATGGTGGGACCTTTGCTGAAGACCACCCAAAACCTGTTAAAATAGATCTTAAAAGCAAACCATGCAGCCTTTTAAAATGTCTCATGTATGATGTCATTTACATGAACTATCCAGAATAGATAAATCCACAGGGACAGAAGGCAAACTGGTTGGTTGCCAGAGGATGGAGTATATGGGTGAAACTGCTTAATGGGTAAGGAGTTTAACTTTTGATTGAGGAAAATGTTTTGGAACTAGATAGAGGTACTGTGGAGAAAACAGTTGTGTTAGGCTTACTCGCTGGTTTCCTGGCTGCAAGCCCTTTGCACAATTAGTGTGTGAGCATGTGGCATAGAGCCACGTGTGTGTCTATGAAAAGCTATAGGTGTTTTCCCTCGATGACAATTCATCCAGATCGCTCTCCCATCACTGTGAGATGTGGTTCCCTGATTCCCTCAGCTGCCACCGTGAGGGACAGTTTTCCTGATCCCTTGCCCTCCACTGAGAAAAGTGTTTTCCTTTGTTTACTTGCTCACCAGTCCCTGCGAGCCTCCAATAAATGGGAATGGTCTGACACTTTCTGGCTCTGTAGTTCCTCCACGGTCTGCCCGAATTCAGTGCAAACCTGCCTGGCCTCAACCACCAGCATTACAGGTGCTGACTGCACAACATTGTGAATGTCCTCAATGTCACTGAACTGGTCACTTTAAAAGGGTTAATTTTATATTACATAAGTTTCGTGTAAATAAATTTTTTTAATCATGTCTCAAATCATGTCCTGATACACATTTACGGGATATTTTTTTCTTTTAGAGAGAGAGAGAGAAAGAGAGAGAGAGATGGAAGGACAGACAGGGACAGGCAGACAGGAAGAAGGAGATGAGAAGCATCAGCTCGTAGTTGTGGCACCTTAGTTTTTCATTGATTGCTTTCTAAATGTGCCTTGACTGGGTGGCTCCATCCAAGCCAGTGACCCCTTGCTCAAGCCAGAGATCTTGGGCTCAAGTCATCAACCTTTGGGCTCAAGCCAGCAACCATGGGGTCATGTCTATGAATCCACGCTCAAGCTGGTGACCCCGCACTCAAGTCAGCGACCTCGGGGTTTTGAACATGGGTCCGCAGCATCCCAGGCTGACACTCTGTCCACTACACCACTGCCTGGTCAGGCACATTTATGGGATATTTTTAAGCAAAAAGGGGAAAGAAATGATGCCTGTATGTCCATGCTCCTGATGTCTGGTGAGAGAGAATGCTGTATACTTGAGAAGAGAAAGATTGACAATGTATCCATACAGTCCAAAGAGTGGTTATCTCTAAATGGAGGGGCAATCGGTATAATTTTTACTCTTCCTCTCCATGCTATCTTCTGTATTTTCCAAATTTTTGCAATCAAATGTGCATTATTTCTTTAATAAGAGACAGAACTACTCAGCAAGCAGCAATTATATAGACTTACAGAGACAGAGGGTAAGACCACAATAATATTTTTTAAATGCCCCCCAAAATCTAGAAGGAAATATGCTAAGATCTTAAGTATCCTTATCTTGGGGGTGGTAGGATTACGGGTGACCTTTTCCTCCTTTGCTAATTCTGTAATTACATAGAAGATGTAACTATAGAAAAAATATATATTGAAAAGACAAAAAACATGAAGGCTCTCACCCAGAAGCACAAATAGTGCCCACTTCAAGAATGCAAGTGTCAAGGGTGGGGGGTAGGCCCAAGCCAGGAAGCTCCCCATCTTTATATTTGGTGACTAGCTACCAGCCATGGTGCCCTGTTCTAGTTTGCCCCTGTCTTTGCTATCACCTCTGTCTGGCTTATTTCCAGTCTCTCCATACAGTGGGAACTGATAGAATTTTTAATAAACATGACAACTGAAAAGACCACTCAACGCCCATCTTGTGTGTACCAGATGACCTCAGGAAACTGAGAAAACACATTTGTAAATGTTTAATGGATTCACAGAGCCAAGAAACGTGCCTGCATGCTTGGTTTATCTTTTTCCTGGTTCAGCACCCTATGAGGGGGATGTTTGAGAGAAATGCCAGGCCAGGAGTTAAATCAAGTTTAAAAAACTGGACCCAGTGGGGCCTTAAGCATTACCATCAGGGCTGAATACCTGGGTGGTAGCAGAACAAAGTAATGAACCTGAACTGGCTCAGTGCAACCACGGCAGTATTGAGACTACCTTGATTAGAAAGGCTCCTGCAACAAAAGGCCCACTCAGTTGAAATCTAATCTGTGTTAATTAACGCCCCCGAGAATGAAAACACTTCTTTATCAGCGAGCGGTTCCTGGCTCCAGCTCTCCCACAAAAGTGGGTCCAGGTGGAAAGGACTAAGGGTTCCCTTCCCCTCAGAGGCTATGGAGGCCTGCACCCCCATACCTGGCTCTCGCTAGGCCAAACCCAGGGGAAGGAGCCCAGATGACACCAGTGGATTCTTACAGCTGAAACCTACCCTCCCCAAGGGACCCACTGACAACCTGAGGATGAGTGATGGGCCCAACTCCTGTGCACTCCACGCCCAGCTCTCCCTCTGCCACCCAGGCCGAGCGTGTGCACACACCCCTCACACTGTCCAATGGCTCCACCAACCATACCCTTTACTGTGAACCGATTTCTTTATCCACCTTGGGCCATGCCTCCTTTCAGGCTCCGTGGCCCCTTACTCCTGGGCGCTTTTGTCCCGAATGCCCAGCCACTGGCAGCCCCCTCCTCCCGCAGCCACCACCGCCTGGAGAAGTCAGCACAACCCCAGGTGTACGTTTGGCACCCAGAGCAGAAGGCATGGGCACACAGGGGCTGAGCCTGACCAGGAAACAGGAATGAGAGGAAAAGCCTCTAGAGACCTAGAATCTAAACTACCCCGGGGTTTGCTGAAATGTTTCCAGAGGCCTGAGTGCCAGGCACCATGAGAATGAGGATCAGGCCAGTCCCTGGTGAGGGGAGAGGATGGGGGAGGGTGGGGACAGGGGGACAGGCACACCAGCCCTGCAGAAACAAGCGCTACAGGGGCCTGCACAAGGGGGAAACTTCCCTGGGGGTCCCAGGAAAACCCCTCAGCCTCCTGACCAACCCAGGGGAAGGGTCTGGTGCAGTAGGTGCGAAATACAAACAGGCGACCACAGGGTCTGACCCAGCGGAGAGAGGGAAGCAAAAGGGAAGCCACAGCCTAAAGTGATACCCCACTCCAGGCCCCTGCTCAGCCACAAGAGAGGTGCTTAAATAATAAATAATGACAACAACGGCTGTGTAACAGCTACACCCCACGGCCCAGGCCTCCCAATGCCTCGGGCAGGAACACCGCCAAGAAGGAGTTTCACCCCCTACATGCACGTAGGGGCACTGGGGCACACAGGGGGGCTAGCCCAGGGTGGAGAAGGAGCTCTTGTTCCAGGTGCCCACCAACTCCTTGAGCCCAGATTTGTCCTCAAACTTCTGGCTTCCTCTCATCACCTCAGTCCACCCCACCCCCCAGCCCCATGTCTCCAGTTCGACCTCTTGAGCAGAACCGGCCAGCAGCTCCCTGTACCCGTCCAGGAAGCACACTAACGTTTGTGCCCCTGGGGGTCTCTGCCTGAGGAGCCTGACTCCCTGAAGCACAGGCCTCCTCACTTTGTGGCTACCACTTTTTCTAAACCCAAAAACACAACTCCCTCAAGTTTCAGAAAAACCAGGTCATTCAGCAGTTTCCTCAGTGAGGTTCCCAAGCCACCCCCGACCCAAGCTGACGTCTCTGCCACTCACTAGGACGACTGAGGCTCCTGAAAGAGATGACAGTCTCGGCCACCCAGCCAGGAAGGGCCGTGGTAAGTCCCCCGGCTCCTTGAGGAGGCTCCGAGACACAGCTCATCGGAGGACAAGTCTCAGAGGGGGAAGAGCACCTGCTTCTCACACCTGCCCTGGCCCCTCAGAGGCACTGACCGTCCCTCGGCTTCCCTGGCCAGGAGCTCTGGAGAGTTTACAGTTACGGGCCACAGGCAACCGGAGAAGAGGCCCAGAAAAGAGGCCCTCAGTCCCGCACCCGCCCCTGACCACGCCCGAAGAGGGCATCCTACCTGTCACTGTCTCCAGGGCAGGACTGCAGGACACCTGGGAGAGGTAGTGAGGACCCTCTTCACCCATCTCTGCCCTCGGCATCTTCCTAGAAAGGCGTAAGTTGTTTCAACCTTGGTCCTCACACCTACCATGGTGTCATCAGAGCCAGAGACAGGGTTTTGGCAAACCCGGGAGTGAAGGTCAGGGTTGCCCCACCGCACCCTCCGGGGGCTTTTGTGTCAGATGGGCTTGAGATCAAACTGAGGTTCTACCACTAACAAGCTATTTAACTTGGGCAAGCTGTTTCCCTCTCTGAGCCTCAGTTTTCTTACCTGTAAACTGGGAGCGGTGATACCTAACTCCTCGGCTGTTGGGAGATCGTAAGAGCGAAGCCTCCTATTGAGGGGTCTGCACAGAGTAGGGCGCCTGAGAAAGGTCTGTGGTTGGGCCTCACCGAAACGCGCCACATCGAAAACGGGAGCCTGTCACCAAAGGCAGGTGGACACCACCCCTGCCCCAGAGGGAAGTAAGTAGGGGGACATCAGGGCCACTTTTATTCTGTCCTTTTCCCCCAAACCAGGAGGCAGTGGAAGGAGCAGCTGGGCCCTGAGTCCCAACACTGAGCCTTAGGTGAGAAGACAGCTCTGTGGCTCTGACAGAAATGACTGACTTACACGATAGCTAGATGCACAGGCCCTGGAGACAGAATTCTTGGGTTCAAATCCCACCTTTACCTCTTGCTGGCTGTATGGCCCTGGGCAAGGGACTGAACCTAAGCTTTCTTTCTCACTCTAAGCAGACATGACCCCTATACCCACCTGACATTGTTGTTGCAAGGCTGTCTGCATAAAAACCCTTGGAGACGGATCCACCATGGGGTAAGTGCCCAGTATCTTTCACTGTGCTTATTACAGTCTCCAGGCAACACTCACTCCCTGAAACAACCATTAAGTGCCATCTCCTGCAAACTCAAGTTCAGCTCCTGGGAACGGGCTCCCTGATGTGGCCCTTGGGCAGCCGCCCTTCTGAACCTGTGTTTCTGAGAATCTCTTATGCACCCTGGTTGCCCAGCACTCAGGAACAGTAAGAAAAATCCCATTAACCGAGATGTGGGGCTCAGCCACCGGCCACCGGAGCCTTGGGAACTAGGTGGCGCTACGGGGTTCCTGACTTAAAGGCACCCCACCCTCCCCAGGGAAGTCAAGGGCTGAAGAGACGTTTTGGGAAAGGGGCTAAGCAGGGGCTGCTACTCTGTCCCCCCCTGGCTTTAGCAGCTGATGTGTAGAACAGCGGTCTCTACTCCCCACCCTAGGAAGCGTGAATCAAGGCCTTGCACACAGCCCCGGGCTGGGTGGTGACACCTTCTCGTGCAGCTCCAGTACTGGGACAGGTGGTGGCCAAACAGAAAAGCAGAGGAGCAAACGCCTGACCACGCAGCATATTCAGTATTTTCCAGATTTCAGCATCTTTTATTTTTAGAGGTAGGTGTTACAGTTTGGTTGAGGTCTCTTCAGATTCTGTGTATCTTGTTAATTTAGGACATTTTTTTTTTCTTTCTTGGTGGTGGGATAGGAGTTAAATACAGCTTCTCTCGTCAACCTCTGGAGTCGAAGCCCTAAATTTAATTCCAGAGAAACCTGTCTGCCCTACTTCATGATTCTAATTCACAGACAAAAACCATTACCGGTTTCTGAAAATCAGAGAGCTCTGACAATGGAGCACCCAGAGAGGTGTGTCCCTGATCACAGGGCGCTGGGCAGCAGTGCCTGAGCCGTCATCAGCTGACTAGGAGAAGGGACACGAAGGGGGACAAATGGCTCTACTTCATGGCCTAAATCTTGATGATCATTCCCCTGGGGTGGTCTGGAGGGCTATTTGTACAGCCAGTCAGAATGGCCAGGGTGTGGCCACAGGTGTCCCATTCTAGCAGCCCTAATGCCTGACACAGGTGCCCACAGGGACAGGGACAGTCTGGCATCTGATCGGCAGTTGCACCACATTTGGACAAAAGAATTAACCTCCCCTCAGCCCAGCCTCCAGCCTCCTCTTCTTGCTTCCTCCTTTTTTTTTTTTTTTAAGGGACAGAGAGAGAGTCAGAGAGAGGGATAGATAGGGACAGACAGACAGGAGCGGAGAGAGGTGAGAAGCACCAATCATTAGTTTTACGTTGCCGTTGCAACACCATAGTTGTTCATTGATTGCTTTCTCACATGTGCCTTGACCGCGGGCCTTCAGCAGACCAAGCCACCCCTTGCTGGAGCCAGCGACCTTGGGTCCAAGCTGACGAGCTTTTGCTCAAGCCAGATGGGCCCGCGCTCAAGCTGGTGAGCTCGGGGTCTCGAACCTGGGTCTTCCACATCCCAGTCCGATGCTCTATCCTCTGCACCACCGCCTGGTCAGGAGCTTCCTCCTTTTAAAAAAAGATTTCTTATTTTACTGTATTTACAATGTTGTACAACCATCACCACTATCTATTGCTTAAACTTATTCATTATCCCAACCAAAAACACTATAACTATTAATTAGCAGTAACTCCTCATTGCCCCTACCTCCCAAATCCTGGTAACTTCTAATCTTTCTGTTTCTATGTATTTGACTATTCTAGGTACCTAAAATAAGTGAAATTATACAATATTTATCCTTGTTTGTCTGGCTTCTTCCACTTAAGCTACCTTTGAGGTTCATCTATGCTGTAGCATGTATCCGAATTCCATTCTGTTTCATAAATAATATTTCACTGTATATGTGTGTGTGTGTGTGTGTGTATACACACACACACACACACACACACACACACACACACCACATTCTATTCATCCGTTCATCTACTGATGGACACTTGAGTTAGTTCTTCCCTTGAATAATGCTGCTATGAACATTGATAAACAAGGATCTGTTCAAGTCCCTGCTCTCAATTCCTTTGGGTATAGACCTAGAAGTAGGATCATATGGTAATTCTGTTTAGATTTAAGGAACCACCAAACTGTCCACAGTGGCTGTGCCATTTTATATTCCCACCAGCCAGCAATGCAAAAGAGTTCTGGTTTCTCCACATCCACACCAACCCCTGGGCTGTACCCAAGCCCCAGGCAATGGGCTGACCCTTGTGCCCTAAGGATATCTTCAAGCTGCTGGGACTGACACGGAGGCTCAGGAATAACAGCCCAGGAGCACAACCGAGCAGCAGCTAAGAAAGTTATCCCCTGGTTCCAGGCAATCTGGTAAAATTCTAAACAAAAAACACGAGGTCTAGAAGGACAGGGCCTGCCTGCTTCTGAAAATCAGAGCACCTAATAATGGAGAGTCCATCAAACATGCCCTCTGTCACAGGATGCCGGGATGTAATTGCAGTGTTCTAGTAACAGAGATAACTGGGGGATACCAGGGGTCTACAAAGTGGGCGCATCTTGAGGTGCTCAAGATGACCAGTGCAGTTCAGGAAGAAAATATTAGGACATCTATTCATATTTATTTTTATGTGTGTATGTCTCATAGGTACAGTAGGTTATGTGCATAATTTATAAATGAGAACATACATATTGGGTTACATGCAAATTTGTTAATGGGATTTGTATGATCAAAAAATGTTGAAGATCTCTACCTTTCACCAATCTCTCCTATATTGTTGTTTTCCCCTCCTGTGTTTTGTATATTCTAACAACAGCAAGGATAACAACAACAGGGGTAAATAAGTGTACAAAACCCACCACCCCTCACAGCCTGTCACTTCTCTATTGCCAACTCAGTTTTAGGTGCTCATACGCCTGGGGGAAGTGACAGCCAGATGTCTCTAGAAAATGGGCAGGAAGAGGGGAGAATGAGCCTGTTTTCTCTCCCTGAGGCTCCCACTCCTCTTAAAGGTCAAAGCCCAGAAAAGGGAGGTTTGTTGCCTAGAAGAACTCGACTTTTCAATCAGAGATCCCTGTGGGTGAGCAGTGGTATCACCGTTCACTTTTGTGGCAAATTAGTTCATCTCCTTTGACCTTGACTTTCTCATCTGTAAAATGGCAACGTTATAAAAATAGCACCTACTTTATAGGGTGGCCGTGGGAGTAAGTGGGGCAGTCTACTGAAAGGCTAGTGCGATGCCAACCCGGCAGGGTTTTCTCTTGTGTGGGGACACACAGAGACCGGAGAAGGAGAACTCCCGATGGAGCTTGAAGAGTGGGGACAGACTCAGGGGAAGGACCAGAGGCTGTGTGCGTGCATGTGCATGTGCATATGTGTACCTTGCACACAGCTGTAAGTACCCATCCCATATGTTCTACAACCTTCCACTGAGCAACCACTAGTGTCAGGCACCTTGAGAGATGGAGCTTCCAGCCAAGCAGAGTCCACTCTCTGACTCATTTCCAGGTTTCACAGCCCACCAGGGCACCACGGAGCAAGGCACAGGGACACCTGGAGTCACCAGCCGGAGTGTGAAAGTGACATTGGCCGCCTCAGCTGGAGAGCGCCAGGCTGTCACAAAAGGCCCCGACCTGCTGTAACACACCCCGCTCGCAGTCCTAGAGGAGCCTTTGTTTCCATTTCCCTAAATTTTCCATTCAGAGATTTTTTTTTTTAACCTCTCCTCTTTTCCAAAGCAAACTCTGCCAAAGGACTTTGTCATCTCAGATACTGAAGCAGAAACTCCACACCCTGCTTTACTCCTCGGTCCCCCACAGCCCTGGCCAGCCATGAGGAGTTTAGTGCCGCTGTGTACCTGAAGCACCTGCCGCGTCGGGACCCTGGGCTCCCTGTTCTGCCTCGGCCACCTTCCCTGGGCCATCCCACCGTGGGAGAGCAGCCTCAACAGGGGACTTCTCAAAGTGGTTCACCCACAAATGAACTGCTCTGTAAATTACTTTTCAGAGACAAGGAACCCTGCATCAGGGGCTCCTAGAAAGGTCAGATAACCCCCAGTCCGCACAAAATTGCTTATTCCAACAGAAACACTGAAATCACTTCAGGACACGCGTGCTCTCAATGTCCTAATTTTGAAATTCTCTACCTTGTTTTTCAAATGGCTGTTAAACGTCAGCTCAGCAACTGACCGGGTACATTATTAACTGGTGTACATTTGTGTGGCTTTGCTAGTTAAAGTTTAGAAAAGAACATTCCCATTAAAATATCATTTATCCAGCAAACCCCCAGAACTGCCCAGAGAGCATATCATTAGGGCAAACCACAACTAGTATTCCCCTCTACCCTCAGTCGCTGCACAAAGGATTTACCTAAATTGGCTTCCATTCTCCTAGAGCAGACACAGATGAAAATCTGGACAATTCAAATTGATCCCAGGCCTGCATCTGAGGTCTGAGCAGTGCTGACCAAGGACAAGCACTCAAGAGGCACTCAGGACATGGCTCTCTACGAAACCAGGGACGGGGAAGGGAGAAAACAGCTCTGCTGAACTCAGCGAAGCCCTCCCTTCCTAAGGCCCATCCCTTACAAGTCACCTCCTGTCAGGGAGTCCAGGACATGCTGGACCCCGACTGCAGGAGAGAGCAGCCCACCAGCTACCACTCCTGTCTTGCTGCCCTCCACCAGTTCCCCTTCTCCATCTGCAAACCGGGTTCCTCTGGTGTGACGGGCCAGGAGCGCAGAATAGACCCAGACAAGCATTCGTCTTGGGCCCTCCAATCCTAGGGTGACTTAGGTACCCCCATAGACACACAGACTCGCCAGCTAGCTGCCTCAACCCTCCCTCAGCACCCAACTGCAGCCTTGGACTCTAAACTTTTTTTCTAGACTGCTGCCTAAAAAGAGGGACTCATCTAAATATGAAGAAGCCGTTCCCTATCTAACCAAACATTTCTCTTTGGATGGAATGGAGGCTCAGGGCATGCAGGAAGGGGGAAAGAAGTAATGCAGACTAGGAAGGAGGGAAGGAGAGGGAGAACAGGCAGACAGAACCCCATTTCAGCCCAAGCCAAAACCCAAAGTCCAACCGGGATCTTGTGCAGGCAGAGAGAATAGAGAGCTACTGGGCTCTACACACAGGAAGTCATCTGGATGGCCAAAGCAACAGGCTGTCAATGTACTGAGTGGCTGGCAAACCCACATAGACGTGAGGAGGCCTCAGCCAACCCCAATGCTCACCAGCAGAGAGGCCCGCCTACCTCTCTTTCAGGTAACCACAAGGAAAACTGCTCCCTGACTCAGGTCTGGACATAGAGACATACAGCACACATGAAGCTTCATCAGACCCACTGGACCACATGAACAAGGCCACTCTCCAGCCTCGTTCCTGCCCAACTCACAGGCGAGCCAGTGTCTAGATCAGGCCTCCTCCCACCATCTTCCGTGGACTCAGGGCCTTCCAGGGCAAGGCTCCCCCCCACTGCCCTCTGTTCCCCAGGGGTCCTCCGGATGCTGCCGTCCAACCCTGCTTCTGCCAGGCCGTCTGCGATGGTTTGCCCTGGGCCACCTCAGATGAGGGCAGCATACTGCCAGAGCAGTTACACGCCCACCCTCCCTCTCTGAAGGGCTGCTTTGTGTTTCTTGCTTGCAAAGGAAGAAAACTGTTTTTGCAGCTGAAGAACACAGTTTGAAGCCTTCAACAGAGCAACAGAGGCCAAAGGCCACCGGCACATCATGCCACCACCCCACTACCCAGAATGCCTGCATGCAGAGGCTGGCACCATTGAACTGCACCTCAACAAGGCTCATAGGAATTTCCAGTCCGTCCCCTGCTTGCCACCCTACACCACCATGGAATTCTCTGGAAGCTGCTGATGCCTCACAGACTCTGGAAATGAAGCTATTGTTTTTTCTAGTATTCCTCCCAATATCCACACATGCCAAGAAGTTCTTAATGTCTAACCTGGATCCTTTCTGCTTCAACTTAAGTCCATCTGTGGCCTCAGTACACAAGCTGACTAACTGATGCCATTCCTGGTGACCTCTGACATACCATGAACCCAGAAGGCTGACTTCACGGGCCACGAAAAGAAAACTGTAGAGATTTGGAAGTATAGGGGAGGCAGGAGAAGATTCTGATTCTTGACGCAGGTGACTACCTGGAGCTATTTCACTCCTTCTCTCCCTCATCACTAAATGTCAATCACATCTATCACCTAACTGCAGAGTGCACAGAGCTGGGAGGGAGACAGACTGGAATGCCAGATGATAGATTAGGGTGAAAGGATCTCACAAGTTGATTCTCTGGATCCAGTAGTCATATGAAATCTAACAGGGATAAGCTTGAAGACCTAAATTTGAGTTCAGAATCTCCCAGCAGAGGTAGTATAAGAGGGGAGAGAGAGGCTGAGCAGCAGCCCTTGATGTAATATGATTGCATATTAATAAGAAACATATTTTGATTGTACAATAGGTTACATTAATAAATCTATAGACTATAGAAAAAGAGAAATGATCAGCTGTCAAGACACCACCTGACACACAATGTTAAGCTCTACATATCACAATGGAATAGGCTTGCATTGCTTACACACATCTTTTCATTGAAGAAAGCCACACCTCCCCATATTGTCATGTTGCATAGGTCAGACCAGGCTCCACCCTCAGGAGCAGGCCCTTCATCCAAGCAGGACCAATCAGAATCTTCTCAAAGAAGTGATACTGAGCCTGACCAGGCGGTGGCGCAGTAGATAAAGCACCAGACTGGGATGCAGAAGACCCAGGTTCGAGACCCCGAGCTTGCCAGCCTGAGCACGGGCCCATCTGGCTTGAGCAAAAGCTCGCCAGCTTGGACCCAAGGTTGCTGGTTCTAGCAAGGGGTGGCTCAGTCTGCTGAAGACCTGCAGTCAAGGCACATGTGAGAAAGCAATCAATAAACAACTATGATGTCACAATGGCAACAAAAAACTGATTGATGCTTTTCGTTTCTCTCTGTTCCTGTCTGTCTGTCCCTACCTATCCCTCTCTCTGATTCTCTCTCTATCCCTGTAAAAAAAAAAAAAAGGAAGTGATACTGATACAAATCCTGGGAGAGTAAGCATCTCTCTTCCCCACAAGAGGGCTAGCCAAATTGAAAGGAGAACAAAGCCCTTAAAACACTCTGGTAGCACTGGGCTCTAACAGTACTATGGCCAGGTCAGATCCACCACTGGAGTTCCCAGACACTAGAATCAATGTATTTCCTTTTCTGTTTAACCAGTGAGGTGGTTAAACACTTCCAACCTGAAGAGTTGATATACACGTACTTTAAGAGAATTACTGACGAAGTGGAATATGCCCAGAGTGGTATTAAAGACAGAAAGTGATTAAAAAACTATGGTTCATGAGAGAACAGGATAATTTCACTTGTTAAAGGGAACACTTGGAGCCACAAGGGAGCTTTTTCAAATACTTAAAGGAAGAAGACTTGTTCTAGGATGGGCCAAAGGGCAGACTCCAGACATCAGTAGAAGTTACAGAAAGTGAAATTTCTGGGAAGACTGAATAATACAACAAAACTGATGAATCTGAAACCATTTCCTAATGTATTCCCTTAGACTCACTGGATTAGAGCAATTCCCATTATCATTCCAAAGTAGTTTCTTATCTTGGGCAAGATGAAACTTCTATAAACCCCAGCTTCCAATCTGTACCATAGAGATAATAATCCCTCCCATTCCAGCTTCAGGGTGTTATTTTAGGGATCAAAACAAAAAATGATAGGTGGAGAGTACATTATCAGAGGCTGATAGCCTGGGACCTATCATTGACTCTTAAAAGAATTTATCCACCAGAGATGTTCATAAAGACAAGGATGTTGATAACAACAGCATTGTTCATAATAATAAAAAATATCAGAAACAACCTAGCGTCCAACAATTGAGGATCGCTCTTAAAAAGTAGATACCGTACGTACAGTCCTTCAAAATCATGTTGTAGAAGAACAATTAATGAGAGAAATGTCTAAAAAAATTAGTGAAAGAAACAAGAATCAAAACCGTATGTACAACATGATCCTGGGCTTATAAAATTTATCATATATTTGCAATGAAAAAAGACATTGTTAACAATGATTATCCCTGAGGGATTATAAATATTTTTTTTCCTTCTTTGGGCTTTTGTCTCTTTTCCTAATTATACAATAAATATGTATTCTTTCTTTAAATCAGGAAAAATTCTGCGCGACTTTCAGGCAAGCCAATGTCTTTACCAATAAAATAAGAAGGAAAATAGTATTGCTTTGTATGTATGTGCATTTAAACATTCATTGAGAACCTCCAAATGCCAGCCTGTTTTGTAATTTTCTTTTATCTACTAAGGTAGAGGAAACATTTTCCATACCATTAGTTAATATTTTACAGCACCATTTTAAGTAAATGCATAGTAGATCACTGTGTGGAGGTAGTAATATAACCAGAGAATGATAGGAGTTTTTTGCTTAATTTGGTTTCTGAATAGAAATAGTTCATCTCCTCAGCAACCCTTTAAGCTTAGGTTTCCAGGTGCCAGACTGGAGTATACACTCAATAAATGTAAGCTACTACTAGTACCATAGCCACTTTACCACATTAATATTACCATTCAGGTTCCAGTCAGATATCCAAGTTCAGGTGAACATTTTAGGCTTTTGAAAATATTTCTCTGGAAGCCAGGAAAGAATGCAGATATCAGCATATTTTATTTATTTTATTTTATTTTGTTTTTTATTAAGTGAGAGGTAGAGAGGCAGAGAGACTCCCTCAGGAGTCCCTGACCTTTGCAACATGACAATATGGGGAAGTGTGGCTTTTTTCAATGAAAAGATGTGTGTAAGCAATGCATGCCCATTCCATCCCGACCGGGATCCACCCTACAAGCCCCCTACCAGGCAATGCTCTGCCCATCTGGGGCTGCTGCTCTGTTGCTCGGCAATCAAGCTACTTTAGCACCTGAGGCAAGGCCATGGAGCCATCCTCAGTGCCCAGGGCCAACGTGATTGAACCATTTAAGCATGGCTACAGGAGCAGAAGTGAGAGAGAGAGAGAGAGAGAGAGAGAGAGAGAGAGAGAGAGAGAGAGAAGGAGAGGAGAAGCAAATGGTTGCTCTCCTGTGTACCCTGACCAGGAATCGAACCTGGGACTTCCACACAACAGGCCAATGCTCTACCACTGAGCCAAACGGCCAGGGCCTTAGGCATATTTTAAAATCTTGCTTCCTTCCTGTCTTCCAAACCCCTATGAACATTCTGATGAATGGGCATCAATATACCTATATACATGCTGTCACTCCGCAGCTAATTTTCATAAATGCCTGAAAAACTAGAAACCTACTGGTCAGTAACCATACACCTTGCTATAATAAAACAAAGGTTTCCCAAAGAGGCATAAAGCTCAAGGTCTCTAGCAAATTCAGGGACCTAGATGGTTTCATAGAAAAAAGGTAGACTAGTAGTCAAAAGAGAAAAAGGTTCAATTTTGAGTCATTCCTTCTTTGAATCAGACCTCTCAGAGTCTCTGCATCCTCAACTATAAAGCAGGAATAAAATCGCCTAGTCTATCCGTCCTATGGGCCAGTTGTGAGGATTGTGGAGCCCCTTTCTGGAAGCACTTGTGACTTAGCAAAGTGCCCTGGGTATGCAGAGAATCTCAAGGTCTCCCTCGGATAGCCCCATTCACTTACAGCATGGCCCAAAGCTGCTTGCTCCCAGTTCTTACCAGTCTGGACAGGCAAGGGCCTGGCCCACAAAAAGCCATCAACTGCAATGTTCAAAATTAGCGATCGTTCTGTACAAAGTGAAAAGGAGATGTGGGGGCCAGAATCCCAGTTCAAGGGTCACCAGCATACAGACATCAGACTTGGCAGGGATCACAGAGGGAAGCTCCCAGGTCAACAGCAAGCCTCAAACTCACCTGACGGCAGCAGCAGAATACACGGAGATGAGGCGAGATGTTTCTTCTCTCTGTGCCTTTCCTAAATGCCATGCCTAGTGCTGATCCTGGGGTATAAGAGCCACTTTAGATGTTTATGGTCTCTGTGTGTGGTTCTCAATCTGGGCTGTCCATTAAAACCACTGGATGCATAAAAAAAAACACCACGAGGCCCTGGCCAGTTGGCTCAGTGGTAGAGCGTTCGTCTGGCGTGTGGAAGTCCCAGGTTCGATCCCCAGTCAGGGCACACAGAGAAGCGCCCATCTGCTTCTCCACTCTTCCCCCTCTCCTTCCTCTCTATCTCTCTCTTCCCCTCCTGCAGCCAAGGCTCCATTGGAGCAAAGCTGGCCCAGGCACTGAGGACAGCTCCATGGCCTCCTCCTCAGGCACTAGAATGGCTCCAACTGCAATGGAGCATCACCCCAGATGGGCAGAGCATCGCCACCTGATGGGCATGCTGGGTGGACCCTGGTTGGGCACATGCAGGAGTCTGACTGCCTCCTCACTTCTAACTTTGGGAAAAAAAAAAAAGAAACACCACCACAAGGGGCCGATCACAGAGATTCTAATTCATGTACTTACTTCAGGATCAGCTACCACAAGAAAGATACTCTTTGGAAAACAATCCCCCAAAAATCTTTTTATCCATTACTGGTTAGATAATATGATGTAACCATATAAGGATATATTACGCAATTAAAATGGATGACGTGAATCTTATGATATAGAATTTTTTTCCAATATATAATTAAGGAAAAATAATGCAAAACAGTATAATATTGTATTATCCTATTTTTGTTAAAACACACACACACACACATATAAATACACAAAAAAATCTTAGTGATTCTCTCTGGGAAAATAAAATCTCACATGGGATTTTTATTTTCTTGTTGCTTGTCTGTACTGCCTAAATTTACAATAAACATAAATACCTTTATAATTTAAACAACTAATTTCTTTAAGTGCTTGGAGAAGGCTCCAGTTTTACCACCATTAAGGCTTCTAGCAAAAAAACTATATCCTTCTCCCAGCTAGCAAGGCATTTTGGGTGGTCTTCATTCTAGGACCCATTCCATTCAAAGGCTCAGTACAGGTGCTGGTGGGCCCACAGCACACCCACAAGGACTACGACCACTGCCTGCGCCCAGCCCTTGGGGCTGGGGCCAGGGGAAGATAGGCACTTAAGAAGGACCTGATGCTGTCTGGCCAGAACCCCAAGGCTCAAAGGAAAGCCCCTGGAATTTCTCAGGGTATGTGGCCTTCTGAAATGAGTAACAGCTTGGTCCCTACAACCTGGGCCTTGAGAAACAAGCCCTGGGAATGAGCTACTGAACCTTGATCAATTGGTGAGGATGTGAACCGAGCTGAAGCCTCTTCAAACTTCCAAACTGGGCCTCACTGACCCACAGAGGAAGGGAGGCTGCTCCTCTGTGGCTTGTCCTCTTTAAAACGTTTTCCTTGTTCCATTTCTAATGTCCGTCCTAGCCCCTTTTTTTCCTGCAGCCCCTTCTCCCACCCAAGAGCAGGAAGGAGGCTGGAAAGACTGGCTCAGAAGAGCAGGTGGGGGGCAGGAGCACTGAAAAGCACAGACTTGCAGGGATGTGCTGTGCAGCCCGAAGGATTTCCCAGCCCCTGGGAGGCTCCACTCCTTACTTCACCTCCCAGCAAAGGGGTGGTGTCTTCTGCTTACAGAGGCAGCTCCTGGCAAGCTCTGTCCAGCAGCTTCCTCTGCAAGCTCGCATCTCTGTGGGCCTACCAGGCTGTGGGAACAACCAGGCTATGGAGCAAACTGTTTTCTTACGGCACTCACATGTTTTCCGTCGCTTTTTTTTCCGTATGACATTTACTTTCCAAGGCAGACCCAAGGGCAGGATTGTATCTGTTTTGCTCACTACCATATGCCTAACTCACATACCAGGATAGACACTCCATAAGTAACAGCTGAACGAATGTACACATGCCCACCGACCGCCAGTGTGGTCACACACCTAGAGTACAGAGCTGTTTCTTTCTGTCAGGGCCTGTCACACATTCATGTCAACAAAGACCTGACATGCCCAGTCTACCTCAGCCGGGACATCTCTACCCCTCCCACCACTATTCTTGTAGATAGGTAAACATTCTAGAGAAAGAAACCAACTCCTCCTCGCTCCCTCTCCCCTCCACATTTTACACCATGGCCAGATGAAACATTGTACAGCTGTTCCCCCCATGTCAACTCTCCGTTCAAAAGCTTTCAATGGCCCTGGCCAGGTAGTTCAGTTGTTTAGAGTATCATCCTGATAAGCCAAGTTGTAGGTTTGATCCCTGGTCATGGCACATACAAGAATCAAACAATGAATGCATGAATAAGTGGAACAATAAATGTTTATCTCTCTCTCAAATTAATAAAAAAAAAAATTTTAAGTGGGATGTGGATTACCTTAATCTATTTTTTTAAGCCTTCAATATTCCCCACCACCCAGAGAATAAGGTGAAACTCTTTGGTCCAGCATCCAGGGCCTCCCAACCCACTAGGCTTCTCCCCTTCCCAACCAAGCTCCCACTCACTGCTCACCTCCCAGAAAGCCCGTCTCCAGCCCAGTCCCGCCACCTTTACACCATTGCTCACACCCCTCCCTCTTCCTTTCCCAGCCTACTTCAGTCCCTCTGGCTGCTCCCCTTCTGACTCCCTCCACTTCTTATATTCTGTAACCCTACTGATCCATCCCTTACAACTACCTGCTGTATCTCTCCAAATAAAAGAGTGACTTCAACCAGATGGTAGACTACAGAACAACGTCATTCTGGCCTCTTCTTGGTGTCCCGCCATATCTGGCATCATGCTGTAAGCACAGCACATAGGAAATGAATGCCTGGCTGGCTAAGGCCTACCCTGCCCCCAACTCAGTTTCCCACCCTCACTCACTACCCATGCCAAAGCCACAAGGCAACAACAGTACCTACCTGCCCAGACCATGGCCCAGTCCATGTTCTACAATCAGTGGTAGTTAAAGCAAAGCACACAGGCTTGAGGGCAGACAGATCTCTGGTCAAATCCTACCAATTCCTATCTGGGCAGCCTAAGTCTCTCTGAGCCTTGTCATCCTTGTCTACAAAATAAGGTAGAATTTCCTTCATCTTCAGGCTGCTGTGAGGAAACAAGATGACCTAAGGTGCTAGCACCCAGTAGGTGTAACGTAAGTCAGAGCCCTCCCCTTTGCCACCCTAATAAAAACACACTGCTCAGATGTTGTGCATGAAAACCGGTTGGACGGAGGGCACACCTCAGCTCCCCTCACCTCCAGCTGGCTCCCGGAGACAGAGGAAACAAAGCCTGGATTTACTCTGCCTCCCCCCAAGCAGGGAGGTCCCTGGAAGAGGTCTTTGTTAACACAACTTTAGTTTGAAAGCTTCTTTATGGGCCAGGCACACTGTTTCTGTTTGTAGGAGGGAGGGAGAATCAGCCTACAGCTTAATATCACTGAATGCTGATAACAAGGCCTTTTGTTCACATCCCTCAATTAAACTCAGCAGTAATTAGCCACCACCTACTCCTGTTGCTTAAGGGAAACAAGGGAGCAAGAAGGAGGCATGGTCCTCATTCATTGAGACCCAGACACAAAACTGTTATCAAGTAACATTAGACAGAAAGTCACACACCGGGGAACAACAGCAAGCGCAACCTGGATAGGCTTTCGAATCATGGAGAACAGGGCAAAGGGATAGCAGCTAAATGTGGCACGTACGCTTTCCATTCTTCCATTTGATATGTTTTCAGAAAAGTAGGCCCACGGCATCATTTAATGGTTGCACGGCTCCATAATTTAATTAACCAATTCCTAACTAATAGACAGATTCTTTTGCATTTCTTAGTATCATAAACAAGGCTGAAATGAACAGTCTGTATGCGTACCTTTGCATACTGCCTACTTACTACCCTGGAAGGATGAAGCCATAGTGACAGAACTATTAGGTGTCTGTATATTTTGATTATCTCAATAAACAACAAAACTGTTCGATGTACATATAGAGAGTTTTACCCTTCCCCAGAACACGTTCATGTAAACATGCACACACACACGTACACACACCACTGTGCCTTGTGACTTCCTTCAGGCCCACACCCCAGCTTCAGTTCAGGCCTGTACCATATCTCACTTAGATTATCACAGGAGTCCTGAAGCAGGTATGCCTGCCACTGGCCAGGTCTCCCTGCACATAGCCATAGGCGAGATTTGTGAAATACCAACCTGATTCTGCACTTTGGTGCCTCAAGTCATTCTGCCCCCACCCGGCGCCTTCAGGGCAAAGCCCCAACCCTTAGCCTATCTCCAGCCTGATCTGTAGGGTGGCTGCTTTCCACAACCCCACCTTCATCCTTTGGCATATTTCTATAGTGCCAAGGTATGCTTGCCTCTACCGTGCACCCCTCCCTTTCTTATCTCTGCCTCACTCAAGTGTCACCTCTTCTGAGAAGCTTCTCCAGACCTCCTAGAGTTAAGTACCACTGTACCTTCTATGTGCTTCTAGCAAAGCACTAGTCAGAGTGTCAAGTCTGTGAGTCCATCCACTCACACACTCCCCTGACCTTCACTTCCATCTCTAGGATCCTTGGGGGAAGAGACTATATTCTGTCTGTCCTTCAATGCCTAGCTCTAGGACATAGTAGGTCTAGCAAACATTGTCTGGTTGAATAAATAAATGCAAATACACAAGAACACATGATCTTTAGCTCCTGAAACAACTCTGGGAGACAGACAAGGCTACATGGTTATTCCCATTTTACAGATATAGAATCTGAGGCCCAACCAGTTCAAGGTCACATAGTCAGTTGGTGACAGAATCAGGATAAAGCCCTAGCTTTCCTGACTATTGAGCCCAATAGTCAGCAAACCAGGGTTGTCATGAACCATTCAGTACCACAGCTTCCTGAAATTAAACCTTCCACTCTTTTATTTCCCTCACTCTTTCTAAGGGAAAATGGCTTTTCACCATATTTGTTTTCAATGAGAGGTACTTGCAACATAATCTTTAAGAACGTGGCCTGCAAGATAAAGTCTGTAAGATAAAAAAGACATATTCCTCCCTCCTTGAGCAGAAATTGGTTACCTGATTAATCTCAAATCAGAGCAATTCTCTCGGGTCTATAAATATTTGTCCCCATTTGGATACCACATGTCCCATTCACTGACAGGCAAGGCCACCTGTAAGCCAGGTTTGTGTACACGGGGTCCTCACATCTTGTGAGGCTGCCTGTGTCTGTTACCCGGCTGCCACCACAAGAAGTAGCTGCATCAAGGAGTGCAGTCAGTAGCTGAGAAGCAAGGGGTCGATGCCATGGACAGACTGGAGAGAGGCAAAAATGGCCCTGAACCATAGCAATGGTCAAAGCCACAGAAAGTGCTGGGCAAGACAAGAAACCACCGTTTAGATCTTCCTGATCCACTGTTCTTCTTTGATTCCTGTTTCCATCCAAGAAAAGTAGTCCAGTGTTGAGCCTAGAAAGAGAAATACTCCAAGCAGAAAAATGCTACATCAGAACTTGGACAGAATTGCAATAGCAAGAAGAGCTAATGTTAGTTGAACACTCACAGTATGTCAGACATTGTTCTAAATGTCATATGTGGATTACTCCTCACAAAACCCTATGACACAGGCATTTAATTAGGGTATGTCTAGGGCCACACAGTCAGTGGTGGAGCCACGATTCGATCAGAGCCAACCTCCAGAGACAGCTTGGCCAGGGCGCTCTCATGCAGGCTGGGTCCACAGAGGATGGTGGTTAGGGAATCTCCAAACTCCCTGCTCCGGGCCAGTCTGTCCCTGGACCCAAAGCCACACCCCACACGGCATGCCTAGCAGAAAGGAGAACATGCACAAAAGTGTGGAAAATGAAAACTAAAGACATCAGAGAAAAAAGCCATTCTTTGAGGCATGAGCTATGTTTTCGTTTGGTTGGTGCTGGCGGGCAGGAGAGAAAGGGCAGGTGAGACAGGGCCAGCTCACCAAGGGTTTTACATCTCAGGCTGGACTTTGAACTTAATCCCAATGTGCAAAGGTGCACCAAGTGCCAGAGCGTAGCACACAGTAGGTCTTCAACCAACAAAAGTTCCTTCCTCCTTATGCAGAGATGTCAATGGAGACCCCTTGAGGCTTTCTAAGCCAAGGATTGACAAGAAAATCTGCATTTTAGAAAGACTGCTGCTCAATTTCCCTTGTAGTCTCAGATGAAGCCCTTAAAGCGTTAAATGTAATACTGACGATGATCAGGACACAATATTCAAATGACATAATACAATGACAAATGTTCTTACGGAATGGTTTAGCATATGCCAACTATTAGCTTTAGCACTTTATATAGGCTAAATTCATTCAGTTCTCAGCAACAATCCTGAGTTATGACACTATTCTTATCCCTATTTTGCAGAGAAGGAAACTGAAACCCAGAGAGCTTAAGTAACACTGGGAAGTGTTGCCACCCAGCTGGTCTGACTTCAGTGCCAGTGCTCCTAAACTCAGGAGAGCTTCCTAGAGCAGAGCACTGGCCCCTCGATGACACTCCAGACCAAGTCACAGGTGTGTCTCCTGGCCACCTCCAGCCCCTCACCCCCAGCCCTCCTCTTCTTCACCTTTGCCAAGTCAGCCAAATGCAAACTACCCCCAGGCAGGAAACACCATTTCCCCCCAAGAGGTTGCTAGTATTAGAGGGGGGAAGGAGCTGCAATGACGTGGCTCTTGAACGGCAATGAGAAAATGAAGAAATGAGGAGGGGTGGGCCACCAGATCCCCACAGGTTTCAGGGTGGAAAGTGCTCAATTAAAATGCATTTCTGCTGGGGCTCAGCAGCAGCATCTCAACAGAGCCGCCATTGTCTCCGTCCACGCCACTGCTGCCCACAGCCCAGCAAGCGGCAAAGAAACAGGCTGTCGTCATGGAACCGGAATGCGGGGTCCTGGCCCTCCCGACACACCAGAAACGCTGCTCTGTTTACCCAGGCTGCCCCTTTTTAAAAACAAAACAAAAAGCCCCACTCCACCCTCGGCCCTTCAGCATCCAAGACACTGGGGAAGGACAGCCGGTGGTGGGAGGACACTCCATATGCTGGCAGCACGAGGCGGGTCTACCAGAAAGTTCCCAATGAGCGTGCCAGGCCAAGAGAGACAGGCTTCCCCCAGGATGCTGGGAATTTATAAAAATCAGGCACACATAGCTATCAGGTGAGGCATGAACAGAAAATGTCAATCTCTGCATGCGCCCCAGGTCCTTTTAGAAAATCTTTATAGCCTGACCTGTGGTGGCGCAGTGGGTAAAGCGTTGACCTGGAATGCTGAGGTCGCTGGTTTGAAACCCAGGGCTTGCCTGGTCAAGGCACATATAGGAGTTGATGCTTTCGGCTCCTCCCCCTTCTCTCTCTCCCTCTGTCTCCTCTCTCTAAAATTAATAAATAAAAATCTAAAAAAAAAAAAAGAAAATCTTTATACTCAAAGAATCTGGACTGTTTGGCCAAGGGCTCAGAGTCCAGGCATTGTTCATGCAAACTCCCGGCATAAATGAGAAACCCTGCAGGGCAGACAGGCTGGTGTGTCCAGCCAGTTCCAGGACAGAGGCAAGCTTAGGCTGGCCGGCCAGCCATGGCTACAGTATCCCAGCCTCCACCACAACACAGAGAAGGGGTGCGCTCAGAGGCGGGGCCTGGAGCCAGGCGCACCCCGGGCGCTGAGCTCAGAAACAGTAGGTCCAGGATGACTGGCCCAGTCAAGGTGCTTGCTGACTTGTCTCCACTCTGCTCTGCAGAAGTCCCAAGGACAGGTTTAATTAGTAACCCTAGACCAGAGCAGGAAGGAGTTAAATGTGCTCAGAAACCCATTTATCAGTTCTAGAAAAATTTTAAAACCCATTCTCCTAGCTAGCCCTCTGACCTTAGGTCCATGACCCTTGGCTGGTCACAGGTGGCCCTTCATGCTTTGATTTGGTTCTACCTCCCCTGCCACTCAGGCTTCGCCTCCTACACACACACACACACACACACACACACACACACACACACACACACACACACACACACTTCCTATTGCTCCAGCAACACTGAACTACCTAGACTGCCTGGACTCTACACACACACTATTTGAAGACACGGCCGTACCTCTTGCCTCAAAGACTTTTCTTCCTTTCCTGATCTGGCTAATTCTTCACCCTCCAGGAACCTACTCCAGCATCACCTGTAGTCTACAAAGCTCTCCCTGACCTCCCCAGCCTGCCGACCCCTCTGAGGGACAGAGCAAGAACTACACACAGCCTCTTGGCACACCGGTAACCTTTTCCCTACTGGGGAGAAGAGGGCAAGAGAGACCATAACTGACCCCCTATATTTCAGAACTAAAAACAATAGGGGAAGTCAGAGCAGAAGAGATTTCAACTCAACCTCAAAGAGAACTTACTAACAATGAGGACGTGATGATTCCAGGAGGGGCTGCCTCATCAGGTGGCAAGCTCTCCGGTACCCAAAGGAATCAAGCACAGGCAGCTTGATCAGCATTGCTGCCACAGGTATCTCTGTATCAGGGACCACATCAGGGACCCAAGACCTTTCCTTAAAGGCCTGAGATTCTGGGAGTGGGAGCAGGGAGGACAGATGCTCATGATGAAATCCGGCGAGGAGGGGAGCAGCTCTGGGGGTAAAGCCTGTCCTGGGAAACCCAGACAACCAGGGGGGGCAGAGATGGAGAGGAGACACATTCCCGAGGGCAGTGAGCTTGGCATTCCCTGGAGGGAACTCTGTGATTGATCAGCAGCTCCTGATCCACAGGTCCACCACTCCAGCCCAGGTGCGTGAGGGCTAAGACTTTTCTCCTGCACTGTTGCTATCACCCTGCCTCACCATGACTACTGAACAAAAGTCCTGGAAAAGAACAAAGATGCAGGCACCTTCTCCCTCCTCATTCCCAAGCCCAGGACTCATCACTCCCTCCTCAGGGAGAAAGCATCCTCGGGGCTGCTGTGCCTGTGAGGGCAGAAGATACATGGGATGAGGGCCCAGGCCAAGATTAGCATGCATTCAGGTCAATCTCTAATAATATTATCATCAGCCCTGGCTGGTGACTCAGTAGATAAAGCATTGCCCTGGCACACTGAGGTCGCGGGTGCAAATCTGGGTCAGGGCACATAAGAGAAGCAATTGATGAGTACACAACTAAACAGCTAAGTGGCACAACAAGTCAATGTTTCTCTCTCTCAAATCAATGGAAGAATATTTTAAATAATAATACTATCATCAAGATCAATCAAAATTACTACTGAATGAAGGCTTCTTCCATGCCAGGCCCTATTCCATGTGCTAAGCATGCTATAAACATTGTCTCTGGTCAGTCCATTCTCTGCACAACAATCAGAATTACCCTTCTTCTAAATCGTTCCAAATCAAAAGTCTGACCACATCACTCCTCTGCCCAAAGCCCTCCAAGTGAGAGCTGCCACCTCGCTCAGGGTAAAAGACAAAGTCCTTTCAAAGGCCTGCAAACCACCCTCCCCGCACACATCCCTCTGACCTTGGCTCCAACTCCCTTAGCTCCAGCCATACTGCCCTCCTTGACATTCCTCCAACAGGCCAAACACACTCCAGCCTCAGGGCTCCTGCATTTGCTGTTCCCTCTTCACGATGTTCCTCCCCCAGATGTCCACATGCTTGATCAGATCTCTACTCAAATGTCATCTCCACAGAGAGGCCTCCTCTGACCATTCTATTCCCTGACCCAACCCACTCCTCCAGTGCTCCAAGCCTCCTTCCCGGCTTATTTTCCTTCATAGCACTTAAAATCCTCTATACTACAAAGTGTACCTATTTTGTTACCGTCTTTCTCCCCCACCAAGATGCATGCTCCATGAGGGCAGAGAGCTTTGTCAATTGTGTTCACCATCCCATCCCCAGCATCTAGAACAAAGTCTAGATCATTGAATGAATGAATGAATGAATGAATCACCCTACATGGCCTGACCAGGCGGTGGCGCAGTGGATAGAGCGTCGGACTGGGATGCAGAAGACCCAGGTTCGAGACCTGAGCTCGCCAGCTTGAGCACAGGCCCATCTGGCTTGAGCAAAAGCTCCTCAGCTTGGACCCAAGGTCACTGGCTCCAGCAAGGGGTTGCTCAGTCTGCTGCAGGCCCATGGTCAAGGCACATATGAGAAAGTAATCAATGAACAACTAAGGTGTCCCAATGAAAAACTGATGATTGATGCTTCTCATTTCTCTCCGTTCCTGTCTGTCCCTGTCTATCCCTCTCTCTGTTCCTGTAAATAAATAAATAAATAAATAAATAAATAAATAAATAAATAAATAAATAAATAAAATTAAAAAAAAAAAAAATCACCCAACATGGGAAGTGTTCTTACTAGCCCCGTATCAAAGACACAAACACTGAAGCTCAGGAAAGTTAACTCAGTTATCCAAGGTCACAGAGCTAGCAAGGGACAGAGATGGGATTAACATCCAGGCCTGTCCGACAGCCTCCTTCACTCTGAGGTGCTCTGCTCTTTGACCAAATGTATTCTACACCATAAGCATCTTGGGCGCCAGCAGACTGGGCCCTTCCTCACGCTGTCTGCACGTTCCTCCATCTGGACTCCTTGAGACAGATGCCTCTGCCTCATTCATCTGAGAATGCCTAGCACCTGGTTCAGGGCTGACACATAACAGGTGCCCACCAGACACTGGTGATTAAATCAACCCACCTCGAGGCACTCAGTCTGGCCTTATATTTTTATTTCTTCATGGACTCTTCACCTATTGCTCCTCAGTACACTGAATATGAGAAAGGGCAGAAATTCTGAGTATACAAAATTGAACTAGATATAAACCCTGCCTTAAAAACTTACAAGCAGGTGAGGGAGAGAAGGAAGATACAGACGCCAAAAGGTGTCATATGAAGCAGAACGGTCACGTGAGCAGCACATGCAGTGCCAGGAGTACAACAGGGAAGAAAAGCTGGGGGGCGGGGCTGCACTCAAGCAGCTAGGCCAGGGGTCCCCAAACTTTTTACACAGGGGGCCAGTTCACTGTCCCTCAGACCGTCGGAGGGCTGGACTATAAAAATACTATGAACAAATCCCTATGCACACTGCACATACCCTATTTTTAAGTAAAAACACAAAACGGGAACAAATACAATATTTAAAATAAAGAACAAGTAAATTTAAATCAACAAACTGACCAGTATTTCAATGGGAACTATGGGTGCGGATGCATCCTGTGCTCCTCTCACTGACCACCAATGAAAGAGGTGCCCCTTCCGGAAGTGCGGGGGGGGGCAGATAAATGGCCTCAGGGGGCCGTATGCAGCCCGGGGCCATAGTTTGGGGACCCCTGAGCTAGGCAGCCATAGCCAAGAGGCGGATTAAGGGGAGAGGAAGGCGGGAAGCCTGCTCATTCACCCATTCAACATTGACTTTTAAGGGGTTTTTTTGCCAGACACAGTGCTGAGTACTAGGAATAGAGAGATGAATGAATAAAATATGGAAACTCACAGAGTAATGGAGACACAGAGAGACATTAGTATAAACTAAGGTGGTTCAGGGCAAGGCAGGATGCTAGGATGTAAGCTCCCCAGGGAACAGACACCGTTTCTTTCACTGCTGTACCCCCAGCCGTCACAGCAGACACTGTAATGGTTTCTCATTACATATTTGTTGATTACGACAGAAAGCACCCATCGAGGGATGTCACAAAGCCTCAACAGAGGGCAGTCAAGGAAGACTTCTGGAGATGATGTCTGAGCCCTAAGGCTGCACAGGAGTAACCTGGAAAGGAAGTATTCTGCAAAAGCAAAGGCACAGACGAGGGAGTGCTCCAAGCAATCTGATGTTGCCGGGTGCGCTGGGGACAAGATGAGCCGTGTGATCTGACCACAGGGACTACAGGAGGAGAAGGTCCCAGTCCGGAACTGCTGGGGAGGCGTGATTAGGAAGCATATTAGGATGAGGTCTTTGGGTCCTGGGGAGAGAACAGAACTGAGGAAGGACAACCAGTGAGGACCAGCTGCACTAGTCTCAGAGTAAGCTGGTGAGGGCAGAGAAAGGCACTATGCCAGACCCCACTGGGTAGGGAGGCAGCCAAGATGAGCCCCATCATGCCTGTAAACCCGTAGAAGTGCAGCCCCACCAGAGCCCCCAGGGGGAGAGCTGAAAAGCTGCCTGGGGGGCGTGTCTCACCTGTGCACAATGGAGGGGGGGTTGCCCTCATGACTAGCTGGGGGCGAGGAGGAAATCAGGGGAGAAACCAGAAAAAAAAGTGCTCACTTTTATTTCATTTTCCCTTTGAGTGCACTAGACATGGGGAAAAGACACCGTGGGCCAGGAGTGCAGACACCTGGCTACAGTCCCAGCTGTCACCTGTGGCCTGAGTGACCTTGGGCAGGTTACCTCGCCCCCCCCCACACACACACACACAGCTTCCCCATCTATAAATGGGAGCTGCTACCACGAGCCCCACCCAACCCCACCTCTTCCCACATCCTGGAAAGGTTCCAATCAAAGAAGTACCAGTTCTGCATGACTCTCTAAAAGACCCTACTGTGTGCTCTTCCTTGTACCAGAAAGGAGACAGGAGAAGGACAGGCCCAGTCCCTACACCCAGTCTGACTGCCCAACCCAGCTCAGGGAGGGAGGGAAGAAGTGGTGAGCTGTTTTACAATCCATCAAATTAATTGCCCCAAATGGGAAATATACAGGCCTCCTACAGCCTCCTGGGTATCCCGTAATCTCCCATGGCCCTAATCTCCTGAGAAAGAATGTGTGGGCTATAATCTTTCCAGCCCACTGTTCGCAGGGGCAATGCCTTGGAAAAACCTCATTCCCTACCAGGACTCACCACCAACCAAAAGCCCCCAGTTGGTGGCTGGCCAGGGCCTGACTCCACCCACCCCCACGCACCAGGAGCCAGCCCAGCCGACCTTGGCCTAGACTCTGGCCTCAGAGAGACCTGCCCAACCAGCCCCTTTGGTAAATACAACTTTTGCTCTCTCCTCCTTTTCCTCAAGAGGAACAGCCTGCCAGGAGGCAGAACCTGGAAAAAGGGCTTCTGGGAAGGGACTCATCCAGGGAGCATGGTGAAAACAGCTCCCAATGGGTGTTGAGCATTGGTTCTAACTTGGCTCACCCTTCTGCTGGGAAACCCTCCTCTCTTCTGGGCCTCCTTCACCTGAGAAATGTAGAGAACGAAAACAGCATCCCAGGAACACTCACCCTGCCTCTAAGACCCAGGTTTTCCAGTGAGCTGTGGTAAACCTAGTTTTCTTCCCACACCGCAAGCTGCAAAGTGCTACCCAAAAGGGAAGATGCTTCCAGCTGGAGGGCAACTCCCCACCCCAGCAAGGGGAGTCCCTACACCTCATAGTGTCTGATTCTTTACCTCACTTATTGGTACACCCACACACCCTTGTCTCCTCCAGGCCATTGATTGCCCCCTTCCCCGCATAAAGAAGTCTTTGCAGAGACCCTACTAAAATGTCACTTCTTCCCTGAAGCCTTCCTGGATCCCTCTCTTCTCAACACTTGTCCCAATCTCCTGCCTCCTCCACCCAACGGGCCTTGTGGATAGGGGGTTCTCTTACTCGACACTAGTGACAAGGAACTCCCTTTATTACAAAATATTTTTTTTTTAGATTTTTTTATTTCTTGATTTTTAGAGAGAGGAGAGAGAATGAAAGAGAAGAGAGAGAAGGAGGGGGGAGAGACAGGATACATCAACTCATAGTAGGTGCTTTCTGTATGTGCCATGACCAGACAAGCCCAGGGTTTTAAACTGGTGACCTTGGTGTTCCAGGTCAATGCTTTATCCACTGAGCTACCACAGGTCAGAAAGACACTAAGAGAATTCTTTTTTCTTAAGATTTTTATTTATTCATTTTTTTTTTAAAAGAGAGAGAGAGAGAAGGTGGGGAGGAGCAGGAAGCATCAACTCCCGTATATCACTAGTATTTCAGAGGGCTCTGCACAATCCCGGAGCCAGTTCTCTAGAGCACCTGCACGAGCAAGTCCTCCGTCACCACTGGGTCGTTTCCCAGACCCTGCCTGGTCGGCCAGGCTCCTTGAGTTGATTATGCTCCTGGTGGCCCATAGCGTGCCTGTTAATACCAGTGTTTGAACCCTCTCTCGTTGACAAAGAGCTTTCTCACTACCTTACAGAAGTCCAGGGGTTTTTGTGTGGTTTTTTTTTTTGGGGGGGGGGGTTTGCTATGATCCCCTTTCAAGAGTTAGCAAATATGTTATACAAGGTCACCCAGCTGTAAGGGGCTGAGCCAGCATTCAAACCCAGGCGTTCTAATTCCCATTCTCCCACACCACCTGGAAGCACAAGCAATAATCCTGGATCCTGCTGAGGTGCCCTGGGCTTGAGAGAGACACAATCCACCCCTCGTGACTTCCCCAGGAGCGGACCCAGAGCAGCAAAGACACAGCCCCAGTCAGAGGCTCTGAGCAGAAAGGTGGCAGAAGGCATGTGTTTACTCCATGCTCTCCACTGCTTCCATCTGTCATTGATTATTTCTGGCGACAGTGAACTCACTACATCCCAAGGTATTTCAGAAGGTTCTGTCATAAACCTAGAGCTAAAATTTCTTTCCCAGAGAATATGACTCTTCTATGTGACAGCATTTAAGATATCTGCAGCCAACCCCATTTCCCTGTGGGGGCTCCTTATCCTTATGTGAAATATTCCCAGTTCCTTCAGCTGTTCCTCAGGAGACAAGGTCTCCAGTGCCCATCCCTGTCACCCCCTCAGAAGGGCTTCAACTGACCACATCCCTCTTAAGAGAGTAATCCTAGATTAAGCCCCATACTCCATGATCTCCCCAAAGCAGAGCAAGACTATCTCCTTCCCCGATACGAGCACTATACTTCCCTTAATGCAGCGTAAAAAACAAAATTAATGTTCTGGGTGGTCATATCATCCTGTTAACTCCAGTGGAGTCCATGGTCAATAAACCCCTGTTTCCCGGAGGGCACCAGCCATGTAGGGGCATGAATGCAGCTCATTCTCCTCGGCTGGCTAGAGCAGAAAGTGCAGGGGCTTTGGAGACACACCTGGGTGGGAATCCTAGTTTTGCCAGTTCTTCACTGAGTGAGTGACCCAGACAAATTACCCACCCTCTCCAAGTTTCATTTTTTTCCTCACTAGGTTGATTTGAGAAACAAATGAGGTGAAGTATGTAAACACCTAGCCCATATCAAGAAATTACCCAAGATCAAAGCTGGTAAGTGGTTGGGTTGGGATAAGAGTGAAACCCAAGTCTGTTAACCTGAAGATCTGTGGCCACGCTACAGCTCCACCCTGTGTTCTTGTCCCACAGCCCTTCCCTACTGAATATTGTCTTTGGTTTGTCTCTCTCCTTGCACTGGACTGCGAATCCCCAGATGACATCCTTGCCTTTGCTTCCCCAGAATCCGCCATGGTGCTGTCCACTACAGAGCAGGAGCTAATAAACGCTGATGAGTGAACAACTATATGAACAACTCAATGAACTGATATGAAATACCAGGGGGATCACTTATAAAGTATATGCTTGTTTGACCATTATACAGTACACCTGAAACTAATACAAAGTAATAGTGAATGTAAACTATAATTGAAAAAAGAAAAGAGACAGGTACCCCATTTGCCCTATCTCATCAGCACCAATGCCACCAGCATGAGCTGGTTAGCAACAAGCATTTATTTCCTAATGCAGTGCTAAGTCAGCACTATTCCCCCAACAGGGAAGCCCATCTCACATAGCAATGTGCAGCTTCCCTACCACCAAATCTCCAAAACTAGTGAGCTTTGCTCTAAGCTGTTCCCAGAACCAGAATGAGCTGTGTGAAGTCAGATGAGTGTTGTTGTCTGTGATGGTCCCTGGTGACCCTGAGATGGCACAGGTCCTATGTGGGAGAGTGTGGATGCCCGAGTTTCTCCAGCCCCAGCTCTCTGGGGTTTCATGAAAAACATCATCTCTCTATGATCAGGTAATTAATAATAAGAAAAGGAAAGATACACCTGTTCATATTCAACAGGCCATCTCAAAACTATCCAAGCCACACTGGATAGAGCATTCCTGTCTCACCATCCATGCCACTGCTTGATGCCGCACTGTCCCTGTAACTCAAATACTAACAGTCCTTCACAACCTAGTTGTGAGTTCCCCTAGAGCCTTTACCAGCTTCTCTGGAGTCAGTGAGAGCCTTGGCTCCATCACATCTGAGCCTTGATGTCCCATCTCATCAAATAGTCACATAATTAGAACACGGTTAAGTGTGGGATAACTACAGAAACACTGGCCATGTACTACACACAAGAGATCTCACTCAATAGTGGTTTCTTTCTTCTAGCCTATTACATCCCAGAGCCTGGCATCATCGCTGTCCTGGGCACAGCTCAGCCCCCACTCTGCAGGAAGAACCTCAAGAGCATGGCTGGCATCTCCTCTGGCCACTGCAAGAATGTGTATGACTTTGAGAACTCAACGGGTGTTCAAATACTCCTGATGGTAAGCCAATCCATTTTAATTTGCTGTGGTCATTGTGGATAGGTTTGGTAGAAAATGTCTACTTTCAGAGAACTCCCAAGAAGGGGTAACTGGAAGCCATCAGGGAGATAAATAAGGATGTATGATCTCTAGACTGGAAAGGAGTCTTTGGGGATACCTGAGCCAGAACACCCCAGGTCAGCCCATGTCCTCTGGGACTCTCAGCCCACAGCTCCCTTGGAGGATAGGAGGCACCGCTCACTGGCCGGTCAGTTTCTTAGGCAGAGTCCCAAGGGAGAGAATATCGCAAAGTTTACTGAACCATTTAAAAAATTCATTTGATAATTATTTCCTCTCACCACCAAAAGAAAGGAAAAGAAAAAAGGTAACCATGAGAGGGGATGGATATGTTAACTATCTTGACTGTAGTGATCACTTTACAATGTATATGTGTATCAAAGCATCTTAAATATATACAATTTTTATTTGCCAATCATATCTCAATACCAGAATATTAAAACATTATTTTCTGAGCACATACTTACTTGTTCCAACCACTATTCTAGGCACTTGGGGTACAACCGTGAGCAAAACAGACACTGCTCCTTGTTTTCATGGACATTAAATTCCAGTGGGAGAGACAAATACGCAAACTAAACATAATATGTCTGAACTAGGTTGAGAACACTAAAGAGAAAGAATGCAAGGTTAAGGGAATAGAGAGTGCGGGCTGAGCAGAGTCAGAAGAGCCACCCTGAGAAGGTGACACTTGAGCAGAGACCTGAAGCCCGGGAGGGAGCAGCAGCGGCCCTTGGGGTTATCTGAAGGCAAACGTTCCAGACAGGGGTAGTCAGTGCAAAGGCCCTAAGCCTGCTTGGGCCTCGCATACCTGAGGACCAGCACGGAGGCCAACATGGTCAGAGCAGATCAGGAGGGAGAGCAGGAAGAACTGAGGTCAGACAGGCAATCAGGGATGGGCTGTGGAGTCAGATGACACAGGGCCTTGTGGGCCACTGTAAGGACTTTGAATTCTGCTCTGTGTGAGATGAGAGACCTCAGTGGTTTGAGCTAAAGAGTGAAATAACCCAACTGCCACTGTAGAACACTCTCTGGTGGCTGTACTGGGGGGAGGGGAGGGAAGCACAGGGACTGGTTAGGAGGGGGCTGCCATAGTCCAGGCAATAGATGACAGTGGCATGGACTAGGGTTGTAGCTTGGATGTCGTGAGAAGGGTCCGGAGTAGAACCGGTAGGATTTGGAAAGTTCCCTGGAAACGTGCCTGATGTCAGATAGTCCTGGACGTTACCAGATGCTCATACTGGGGATTCCAAAAGACAAACTGAATCTGGTCCACTGAGCCCCAGGCTGGGCATACAAGTGTGGACGCTGCATCCCTGCAGAGAGCAGGCAGAAAGCCATGTGACCAGGTCTGTGTGTAGGAAGGTGGGGAAGCTCTCACCTGGCCAGCAGGGCCTCTCCCAGTAGGACTCACCACGCTTTACCCCCTCCCCATGGTTCTGAAGAGCTGGGTGGCTCATGTCACCAGGAAACCCAGTGAGACAGTTTGGGGACCTGGCTCTACTACTTCCTGCTGTATGACTGTGGGTAAGACGTCTGAATCTGGTTCTCAGTTCTAGATGTGTGAATAAGAATCAAAATATACCACCTGTGGGGTTCTTGCCAGATTTAAATGAATTAATATATATACCATCCAATGCAAAAACTGGCCCCAGGCTTAGAGTCAGAATATACCAACCATTCCTAGGTGTGCAACCTTAGACTTACAGCCCTCCTGGGCCTCTACATCCTGACCTATAAACTGGGGGGAATAACACCTTTTAGGGCCACTGGGAGGATTACAGCAAATAACACGGAAAGTGTTGGTCTCAGAAAAGTACCTCAATGGCAGTGAAGGCCCTCCAGGCCTCTAAGTGATACCTGATCTGATGCTTTGGGCTCCTGTTCCATGCCATCACCTCAGCCCTGCCAAGTCTGTCCACCTTCCCCACCTGCCTGCCCTGGGAAGACACGGAGGCATCAGGGAGACCCTGGGCCTACTCTATTGCCCCGTCAAGCTCAGAACCAGCGGTTCACTTCTGCAGGCTCTGCAAAAGTTCCTGGCAATTTTAAAGGTGGACGCAGGCTCCAGTCCACCAGAAACAACCAGCACCTGTGGGACATCCATGGCGACTTCTCTCTCAGTTATGGTGGCTGACCCCGCTGGTGGCACAGACCTCCCGGGGCCTGTGTGATGAGCCGGTGAGCACACAGTAGGTAAGTCACAAGCCTCACGGCCCCCTCCCCGCACGCTGGACGGCAAACCAAACACACCACGGCCAGGTGCAATGGCTTTAGATAGCTCCAGTTCGCATGCCTGCCAACGTCATTTTCGGTTTCTGTCAGACACAAAGCCTCAGTTAACATTTAAAAGCCCTGTGCAAGGACCTTTGGCAGATTCCACACATAAATGATTAGCTATAGAAGTAAGTCCTGAAGGCCTCGGAGAAACCAGGACAGAACAAAGGCAGTGGGCCGGAGAGAGAAGTCAAAGCTTCTCCATTTCTTCTCTTTCCTTCTATCTCTGGGTGGCCTTTAAGGACATCGGAAGGTGGGAGAAAAAGGTGTTCAATAGTGTTATACTATCTGTCAAATGATTAAGTTTGTGAGATATTACAATACACTCTGGGGAACAGAAGCCTAATATGGAGTTCTTCAGCAAAGTCTTCTTCAGTTGGAGTTTAAATACACAAATTCCACTGACTTGAATCCAGCATCTTCTTCTTACTATCCCTCACCCTCAGCCCCCCTCCCCTAGGAGCGCCGAGACCCAGGCCTGGGGACCAGCCTCCATCGATGGGGTCAGGCAGAGGCCACCATGACGGGACTTCTGTCCATCACCCAGAGTTGAGGAAAGAGAGCGAGGCCGCCCTCGGCAGTGACCCCTTGGAAGGCCCAGGCGTCCTAGTGAGGGTGAGGGTGGCTCTCGCCCTCAGTTCCAGGGGGGTCAGGTTTTAAGTAGGTCACCCCTCAGACATTCACACCACCTACTCTTTATCTCTGTCTCTTCTATTTTAAGGTAGGAGTGCTGCCAGGCGGTGGTGTGGGTTACCCCGCTTCTCCTCCGGGAGCCAAACCCCTCACCTGCCAGGTGGGGTCTCTCACGGGCTCTAACCTACGTCCTCCAGCCGCACCCCCAAGCTGGGCCCTGGGAGAATGACTGCCAGCCCCCGCACAGCCCACTCTCCTTCCACAACCACCATGGGGCCCTGGTCACACCCAGTTTATGCTCTGGATCGGCACCACCCTCGGGACAAAGCCCCAACGTCTCTGAACCCTTTCTGTGTCTCTTCCTCTCGCCATGTCCTTGAGCACACCATCCACTCACAGCTCTGTCGTGCTGCCTCCTCTCCCCTGAACATCCAAACTCCATCACCCAGCAAATCCCTGCTTGTTTTCCAAGGTCCAGCACAGGCTCCCCTAACCCCACAAAGCCTCCTCTGTATCTCTCCAGTCCCCACGCTTCCCCATCCAATCATTTTCACAGTATCCCCTAGTTGTTCACATGTCTCTGATCCCACCAGAGCTAAAGATCTTTGAGGACACCGATGACACGTTGATTCATAACTGAATGCCTACTACGTACCAGATACCTTCTGGGAGCTAGCGATATAGCAGTAAACAGACAAAATAGAGCTAAAATTTTAGTGATAACAATAGCCAACGCACAACAGTACTTTCTAGATCCAAGACTATTCTGAGTTCTTTATATTAACTCATTTAGTTCCCACCACAATTATTATTATCCCCATTGCACAGATGAGGAAACTGAGGCTCCAGGTTACACACCTGCTCAGGATCCACAAGCTAGTAAGCAGCAGGGCTGGGACAATCCTGTACCAGACCATGCCTCTAACCACTGGACCATCCTGACAGTAAATAATGTTTTCTCTACGCTGCTTTACTCATTTTGGTATCCACAGTGCCCAGGTGAGTGTTTGACACACACCAACTGCCCAGTAAAAGTCTGCTAAGTGCCTGACCAGGCGGTGGCGCAGTGAATAGAGCATCGGACTGGGATGCGGAGGAACCAGGTTCGAGACCCTGAGGTCGCCAGCTTGAGCGCGGGCCCATCTGGCTTAAGCAAAAGCTCGCCAGCTTGGACCCAAGGTCACTGGCTCCAGCAAGGGGTTACTCGGTCTGCTGAAGGCCCGAGGTCAAGGCACATGTGAGAAAGCAATCAATGAACAACTAAGGTGTCGCAACGAAAAACTGATGATTGATGCTTCTCATCTCTCTCCGTTCCTGTCTATCCCTATCTATCCCTCTCTCTGACTCTCTCTCTGTCCCTGTAAAAAAAAAAAAAGCCTGGTAGGTGAAGGGACCCCTGAATTATAAATGCTGGTCCCCTGCTTGAGGTACCCACTCTTCCTCTTGCCCCCACCCAATCCCATTCAGCTCACAAGACCCTCCAAGTCTTCTCTGACTCATCCAGCCCCTGAACTGGCTCCTCCTGGATTTCCTCTCCGTGCTGTACCTGTACAACTTAGCCTGACACCTAATCACACCACCTGACCACCCTATCACCTGAAGCTAGGTAGACAGCTTGCTTCGCCAGCTCCCTGACATCGCCCAGAGTATAGCCAATATGGTGCCAGGTACATGGCAAAATGGATACAGAAATACTAAACTGGATCCAGCCTCCCCTCTTTGTTTTTCCATTCTCACCAGAGCTATTTTTCCCCTTGCCCAGGGGAAGCAAGCCAGCGCTCAGGTCAGACACGACCTTCACTGCAACTATACCCACATTGCCAAAACCTATACACTATAACAGCCAAGGTCATAATTAGGGTACAGTTGTGGTTAAAAACAGCAAGTACAGCCTGACCAGGAGGTGGAACAGTGATTAGAACATCGGAATGGGATGCAGAGGACCCAGGTTTGAAACCCTGAGGTCGCCGGCTTGAGCATGGGCTCATCTGGCTTGAGCATGAACTCACCAGTTTTAGCACGAGGTCGCTGGCTTGAACATGGGATCATAGACGGGACACCATGGTCGCTGACTTGAGCCCAAATGTCACTGGCTTGAAGCCCAAGGTCACTGGCTTGAGCAAGGGGTCACTCACTCTGCTGGAGCCCCCTGGTCAATGCACATATGAGAAAGCAATCAATGAACAACTAAAATGTCACAACAAAGACTTGATGCTTCTCATTTGTCTCCCTTCCTGCCTGCCTGTCCCTATCTGTCTCTCTGTCTCTGTCGCAAAACAAAACAGAAAAACAGCAAGTACAACTGGATGTTTTTAACCCTGTGGTGAAACCCATCAAGATGTTAAATGCCCTCTATTAGAAAATGTCCATAATGGAATCTGAGCTGGACAGTATGCACAGTTATTGTCTGGGTATGCCAGGAGACAAGAGTACCTATGGGATGTAAGACAAGAAATTAGCCACATATATTTGGATCAGCAGAAGCATTGCAGAGAAAAGACAAAATACCTGGTATAGCCTGACCAGGTGGTGGCGCAGTGGATAGAGCATCGGACTGGGATGCAGAAGACCCAGGTTCGAGACCCCGAGCTCACCAGCTTGAGTGCAGGCCCATCTGGCTTGAGCGAAAGCTCACCAGCTTGGACCCAAGGTCGCTGGCTTCAGCAAGGGGTTACTCGGTCTGCTGAAGGCCCGTGGTCAAGGCACATGTGAGAAAGCAATCAATGAACAACTAAGGTGTTGCAATGGCAACGAAAAACTAATGATTGGTGCTTCTCACCTCTCTCCGTTCCTATCTGTCTGTCCCTATCTATCCCTCTCTCTGACTCTCTCTCTGTCCCTGTTAAAAAAAAAACAAAAAACCTGGTATAAGGGAAATACTTACACCTGATCAGGTAGAAGCACAATGGATAGAGCATCGACCTGGGACACTGAGGACCCAGGTTCAAAAATCCCCAAGGTTGCCGGCTTGAGCCCGGGCTCATCCAGCTTGAGTGCAAGGTCGCTGGCTTGAGCATAGTTAGGATCATAGATGTGACCCCATGGTCACTGGCTTCACTGGAGGTCCCTGGTCAAGGCATGTATGAGAAAGCAATCAATGAATAACTAAGGTGCCCCAACTATGTTGATGCTTCTCATCTCTCTCCCTCCCCCCCCCCCCGCTCATGCACACAAACACACACACACAAAGGAAAATGCTTCCTAAAATTTATTGAACTATATACTATGTTCTGGGGACTGAGTATTTTATATGTATTATTCTCATTTAATCACTGCAAAAGACCCATATGCAGATACCAGTGTGTGCCCCATTTTATTTAAAGGTTAAATAACTCACCTGTGTCCTACAGCCACAAAATTGGGCTGGCAAACCTGCGCACTCACTCTGGACCCTACAGCTGCCCTGTCTACAGTCCAGAGTGGGAACAGCTGAACTGTGTGTGAGGCTGAGGCTAGTCAGAAGTGCTCATTACAGACAGTAGCCTCAGAAAAGTGGTCCCTCCACCTGATAACACATACCAGGCAGGCAGAGCTTTTTAGGAAGGTTTCAAATGGGCAGAGAGGGAGAACCAAGGGAATGTTACCAATCTACAGGAAGTAAGTTAAGAACTTAAGGTCCTTCCAACCAAAAGGTTGGTCATTGTATGGCCAGTAGCCACAGCCACCATCACAGCCGCTTGGCCCATGCAGGTTTGTATTTGATTCGGACAGACGGTAATGAAACAACGAAGCCAAGAACTGGTGGGCCATTACCTTTAATCCTAGCTTGCACCCGGAGGGCAAGAAATATACACAGTGGGAAAACACTTCCCTTTCCATTCAGGGCTCCCAAAGCCACTGACTTATCCAAGTTTCCTAGAATCAAAGGTTTCTACCTCACCAGCCTTATTCACCTCTGTTCATCTCGTTCTCTCTGCACAAACTGGCTTCTCCTTTAGCACTCTGCCATCTTGGCTGCTTCTCGTCTCCTCCATGTGGCCTTTCTCTACTCTCCTCTCTAATGCTAATCTCAGGAACCAACAGAGAGCAAGCTCCCGGTCTGCCCCATTTTATATTGGTAGAAATCAAAACATTTAATCCAATATACAAACAAGGAAGTCTCTGATACAAAGTCACTTAGAGTGGGAAAGGCTTAGTCTTAAAACTAAGCCTTAGGCTATAAGGATCCTGCCTGCTTACAGCCTGTCCCCCATACCCAATGCAAACTGTAAGCAAGCAAACATATACATCATATTTGCAAACTTATTTGACCCACAGTCATCAATGCATCCTTCAGATTGTTTTATAACCAAAAGGGGAAACTGTGAACAAAAAGGGGGTTCTAAAGAAAGTAACCTCACAAGGTGATCAGATCATTAATTCCTAACTGGGCATTTCATGGTGGCTGGTCCACACCCCAGGCATACAACTTCTTTACTGAAAGGCTTACCTTTGCCTTAAGAAAGCCCAGTCCATCATTTCTACGCATCTAGGTTAACACACCTTTGAATTGCCCCCTTTCAGGCCCTTCCTTCTAAGTGCGAGAGCACATGATTTTAAGTAGTTTGTAATCCAATCCCTGCCTTGCTTTCTCCCACCCCCATGTAATCTTCCTTTCATCTCCTCCTTATTTTCAAATGCATAAAAGAAGTTGCAAAACTTATCCTCTGAAGCATTGGAAATCTTGCTCATTCCCTTATGTTTTCAGTTTTGGCTCAAAAAAACTCATATAAAAATTCAAAAAGAACCTAAGGTCTTCAGCAAGGACAAAGTGCCCGGGGCCACAGAATGTTTAACGTAACTTAAAAGCTCAACTCTTTGTTCTATGCCAATAGGTGCCAGTCCCCAGCTACCAGGGCCTCCCCTGCCTAAGCAGGCTGTGGATTTGTCAGGACTCAGCGCCCTGAGGTTGGGCTTCTGAGCCAAGGACATTTGTCCTCCCTCCCACGGTGGCCACTGCTCCCATCACCATACCCCTCACAATACCCCTGAGGCACCTTAACCTCACAGACTGCCTGCCTGCCTGCCTCTCTCCCTCCACCAGGAATGTCCAGGGACAAAAACCTGGGCAGTAACCCAGAGGCTACAGGAAAGCATTAGAGTGAGGTTTCCATGCTAACTCTCCTCAGAAGGCCAAACCTTTTCACTATAAAGAGGAGTTTATTTTTGAAAAATTCTTTTCACTTTGGGTGGGACCACTTAAATCCATCTCCAAGCTCAGAGCATAGCCCTCTGGGAGCAGTCTGAGAAAGCCACCTCCAGTTCATTCCATTCCACAGTCCCCCGGGCCCAGCGTGAAGTCCAGGGGCTTCTCTGTAATTAATTGGACATTTGTGTCTCGTAGGCAGGGGGATGGCAGTGCCTACCAGACCAGGCAGGGCTCTGTCCAGGAGCTGACTCAACAGAAGGCCTGGCAGGGTTTGCTCCAGGGAGTCCTAGGCTAGGCTGCGCCCTTACCTACCTCTCTGTGGCTGCAGTCCTCTAAGTGATTTTTATAAAAGTTGAGTGTTTCCCTGAAACAAATCAGAGCCAGCCTCCGCAGTACAGCCACCACAGAGCAGGGTGGGGACAGGCCAAGCAGGGCACAAAGGGACTGACAAAGGGACTGTGAGGATCCCAGTTAAGGACCACTGGGGTTGGTTCTGGCCCAGCCTCCTAAAACCGATTCGGTAAGTTCCGTGACCTCATCTTCCTTGTCCGTAAAATGAGGATCATATTTTACAGGTTAATAGGAGGATTAAAGGAGCCCACGCCTATTAAACCCTTAGAATGGTGCACATGGTGAGCATTACACAAACATTTGTAAAATAAACAAATAAATGATGATGCTGCAAAAGCAACTGCCCTCTCCATATGACAGTCCCTCTGTCCCAGCGCTCAGCTTCCTGCATCCCAAAACAAAGCAAAATCCAACAAAGACCTTAGAGGGAATAAAATAAAAGAACAATTATCAAACTCTTCCATTGACTCAAGGAGGCAATCAGCACCAACAGATCCTCCCTGTCAAAGGACCAGCAAGATCATCGCATAACCTGGTTATTACACCTTAAAACACTGGGCTGCTTGGACACATATAGAGTTTGAAATAAAAAGTGTGCTGTGTTGTCAAATATAAATATCCATCTATACACAAAATAAAAAGCCAATTACTTTCTTCTCCCTCAAAGAATGAATACCCCCTAAGTTTTAGAAACCATCTGGTACCACCTAACTAGGCGGTGGTGCAGTGGATAAAGCATTGGACTGGGATGCAGAGGACCCAGGTTCAAAACCCCGAGGTTGCTGGCTTGATCGCAGAGCTGCTGGCTTGAGCATGAGATCATAGCCATGATCCCATGGTCACTGGCTTGAGCCCAAAGGTTGCTAGCTTAAACCTCAAGGTCCCTGGTTTGAGCCCAAAGTCACTGGCTTGAGCAAGTGGTCACTCACTCTGCTGGAGCCCCCAGTCAAGGCACACATGAGAAAGCAATCAATGAACAACTAAGGTGCCACAACAAAGAACTGATGCTTCTCATCTCTCTCCCTTCCTGCCTGTTTGTCCCTATCTGTCCTTCTCTGTCTCTCTTGCTAAAAAAAAAGAAAAGAAAAAGGAACCATCTGGTGCCAAACTTACAAACACGTCTGCACATTTTCAGGTGAGGAGGGCTGGAAGAAAGTCACAGCAGAAGCCAAGTGCACGCTTTCCATCTCCCACCCACATACCAGGTACCTCCAATTCCACTTAGAAACTCATTAATGGGTACAGTGATTATAGATACAGTGTGTCCGTGACCGGTTGACTGGTCAAAAGTGTACCATGACTTTATAGACACACTGTATTAAGCGTCACAGCATTCATCTGCCTGTTTCTTTGAGTCCCCAGATCAAAATGTGTTAAGAAAAAATACAATCTTTCCAAACACTTTCATCAGCCAGGAAGGGAACCGTCCTCCCCCGCCCCCCCCCCCAGGACCCTGACCGCTGACTTCGTGTCCTTCTTCACCCCTTTTGCTTACAAATTCCAATTAACCCACAATTCCAGTCAACCCTCTCTTCTTGTACGTCTTCCAGTGTTGAGAGGGTCATGCCAAATGTCAAGTCAGCTAACCTACACTGATTTGGTTGAGCACCAATTCTGCACCTGACACAGTCCCAGAGCACTGGTGGGCTGTTCCTGGCACCGAGTCACAATCCTGCCTCTGCCCCACCTCCACAGAACGGGCTCAGGGAGGACCGCCATGCCAGACACCTCCACAGCTTACTCATCACCACCACTGTCTGTAGGGATGCATCTATTCTCCCACACAGAGGGGCAATTCCCATTTCTTAATTAATTGCAGCCTGCCTACCTGCTCTGGTTATCAATGCCAATCACTCAGAACCCCCCCTCACCCTAGCCACCACCACCCCCCAAGCAGACCTCTGAGTGGTCATGGAGTTCAGAGATGTGGAACAGCCAGCCCACCCTCAGGAAGGCACAGTCCCCATTCAGTAGTCACCTACAAGACCAGGCCTACTAACAACCTGTGTGGCTGAGAGCATCTCCTGGGCAGAAGAGAGGGCAGAGCAGTCCCAAACTCTCTGAAGGAACCAGAGGCCCACAAGGTGCTTACTCTCTGGGATCTACCCTGGATAGTTGAGTGGGCATTAGAAACAGATGTACCCTATGACACTGTCTCAAGGACTTCCCACAGCTCCATCTAATCCAGGGGTGCTCAATACGTCGATCGCGAAGGAAGTGTGGGTAGATCACATGACATTAAAAAGACATTTGTCTTTTGATTGGCATATAGGGTAGCCAATCTGACATCTGAACTTTTGACACCCTACGCATGTGTGTAAACCACGCTAACTTGTTCAGTTACATTGCTGCGTAGTTAGCCTTCAACTTATTTAAACTAAACACAACAAAGGGTATCAAAATGAGTGCCGTAGCTGGTCCGAGTAAGAAGCCTAAAACCTACCACTTTCATACAGAATGGGAGGGGATTCTTTTCACTATGCCATATTCTAAGTGTGTTTGCCTCATCTGTCTGTGTGCCATTGCTATTCCAAAGAAGGGAAATGTGGAGCGGCTTTTTCGGACTGTTCATAAAAACTATGACATTGACTTTCCTCCAAAAAGAGAGCTGAAAAGGAGAAAGGTGAAAGAAGAATACACAATATTAAATAGTAATAATAGTAACTTAAATAATGATAATATAGAAAAAATAAATTTATGTTTTGCATTTTTATTGTAGGTAGATCATTTTGACTTGATCATCTTATAAGTAGCTCGCAAGCTGAAAAAGTGTGGGCACCCCTGATCTAATCAATTCTTACAAATGTAAATGGAAGAGCCCACAATGCCTGAGCACCTGCTATGTGCCAAACACCATGCCAGGAGCTTCAACTAAGCTATCACATTTAATTTTCAAATCACACTAGGGCCCTGGCCAGTGGCCCAGTGAATAGAACATCGTCTGGAGCACCAAGGTCACTGGTTTGGTCCTGGAGTCACTGATTCAAACCCAGGGTCACCAGTTCAACCCCAAGGTCACTAATTCGAGCCCCAATCAAAGCACGTATGAGAAGCTACGTGGAACAATGAGTTGATGCTTCTCTCTCTCTCCCTCTCCCTTCCTGTCTCTCAAAATCAATGGAAAAATAAGTCACACAGGAAGGAAGTAACACTGTCATCATTGTAAAGTTAGGGAAGCTGCAGCTCCGAGATGTTTGTCTGCTGTCATCCACGGAGTGTGCAATAGTGCTGATGCCCAGTTCTACCTCCTAGAAGTTCCGGCTGAGCATTCTAGAACACTGCCTCTACCTCAGGTCTACCCTCGCTGCTCACTCACCAAGTGTTCGAATACAGACACCTCGGGGACTGCCTCAAAAAAGAGAGAGAGAGAGCTGGGTCCCCTACCAGGCAGTGCAAACACTAATATAAAACCTAGAAACCCCCTCACTGGGGGAGGGGGTGGGGCACGGACGGGGAGTAAGTCAAAACTGCCCATTTGGAAAGTGTGTCCATCATAAGAGAAATGTATGCATTTCTCTCTGGTTGGACACAGTCACACAGGGTTTTGAAGATGAGGAATCACTTTTTTGATACCTAGCACCGACCACTTTAAAGGGCCCGGCTTCTTTTTAAAGACAAGTCTCAGCAGGTAAACACACTTTTCCCTTGGCTTGCCTGATCTGATTTCCCTAAAGGGAACAAACCACAGCTCTTCTGCCACTTGTGCCACATGTCGCCACAGGAAGGGGCTTTGGTTCTAGGAGTAGTAATGATAATCCTTAATTCTTATATAGCATGTACGATATGGCAGGCACTGTTCTAAGTCAGCACTAGGGTCATCATCCCCATTTTACAGATGAAGAAACATCTGAAAGCCCAGAGAGGTTAAGTGACCTGCCCGAACTAGCAGCAGGACCAACCAAGACTTCAATCCAGACACTCTGACTCCAGAATTCATGTTTTGTAAGCCCCATGCAGCACCACCCCTCAGACACAGGAGCTGGAAAAACCCCTAGGGCAATATTCCCAATTACACCACTCTCCTGAAGCCCAGCTACCCAGGACCAGTCCTGACTCCTCACTTTAACATCAGCCTCTTCCAGGCACAGACAGGCTCAAACTCACCCTCACACCTCCCCCCCCCCCCCACAGCTCCTTCGAAATTCCTCCCCAGCCTCTCCTGCCTTAGGCTGCCCACTGCTTTGCTCCACCGCTGCCTGGCCTGCCTCACACTCATCCCCTGGCCCCCAACCTCTGTCACCCATACTGACACTGTCCAGCATCCCTTTCCTCTGGGCACTGATAAAGGGCAGAGATGGTGATTTCTGTGTCTCTCCATATCGCCCAGTATGGAGGCTAGTATATAGCAGATACTTCATCAGTCTGGTGAAGTATGAATCCTGAACCAAAAGCTTCCGAGTAAACTGCTTCTCCAAGGAGGAGCTCACCACTACTTAAGGTGACATACTGATGCCATCTGTGGACATGCACAGACCACTGAGTTTGCAAGTGTAGAGAATATGATCATTGCAGAGGTCACTGCATTAATCTAAAACACTGCTCTGTCTCCACAGCTGGGAAGGAGACGATCTCCCATTTCATCCGGGGCAGGGGGTCGTGGGGTAGGGGTTACTGCAGGAGGCTGTGCAGCCAGGGGTCTAGGGATAGGGATGGGGGTGAAATGGCCTGCTGCTGCCTCCCTCCCACAAGCACAATGCCCACACTCTCTGACTGCACTGTTCCAGAGAAGCCCAGGAGGTAGCCAGCAGTCCTGGAAAAGACTGCATGCTAACTCCAATCTGTCAGGTCTCGAGAAGCTGAAGGCTCTGCCTTTGCAGGAAAAACCCCTGAGAACTCTGGTGCTCTTCTGGCAGAACCTGAAAAGAGACAGTGCGGCTCTAAGCAGGCTTAAGAGGCTCATCGGCCCCTAAGCTGTAGTCAGCCGACATCTGGGGGGAGGATGAAGGTTCACTTCCCCAGAATGAAACAGGTTTGTGGAACAGACCATAGGAGGATTCAGGACAGAGTGGGTGGCAATGGGAGCCAGAGGACACCTTGTACCACATCACACACACAGCACAGAAATTTGGAGCTGCAAAGACTCAGGTTCAAATGCCAGCTCTCCTACTGATGCTCTTTTTGACCTTAGAAAGATCTTCTAAACCTCTTCCCACTCCATGCCTTCACTGCTTGATCTGTAAAATCAGGGCAATAAAAATACCTGCCTGTAAAAGGAACCTAGATGTTTTCAACTAGGATAGAGCACCACAAAGATGATCACTGCTGACATCTGCGGCCCAGGCAGCACCAGACAATAAGCCTGTCCTTCAGCAGTCAGAGCCGACAACCAGGTGGCCACCCAGATTAAGGAGCGGTCATCTGTGTGGCCCTCTAAATGCCCAGGAGCTGTTTTCACACCTCATTACCCAGGGCTCTTTGTTGCCAGGTCCCTGCCTCACGGACAAGGTACCCACAGCTTTGGGGCAGTGTGTCCTTGTTGGACAAGGTTGTTTTTAAATTAACTTTTTATTTGGAAATCTTTTCAAATTTACAGAAAAGTTGCAAGAACAGTGCAGAGACTCTCTGTGGTCTCACCCTTGTCAACACTTCGCCTTGTCAGCTCTGACCCACTCGTTCGGACACATGCACACACAGTTGTTCTTTTCTTCCTCAACTGCTTAAGAGCAAATACTTCAAGGCCATCTTTTTAATAACCATGATTATGCAGTTTTTATGGCTCCAAACCAACCTGAGTCGTCCTAAAGTAAGTCCACAGGCTCCCAACCCAGGCCACCCTAGTTCAAGGGCACCAGACTTCTCCTGCAGCAGCTGGGTGAGATTAGGGTTCAGAATTCCAGAGTTCACATCCCCTCTCCATCTCATAACTGTGTGGATGTACAAAAGAGGGGCTCTTTTGTACTGGGCATTTACTATGTGCCAGGTACTTGCTATACCCTTTCCATCAATTAATTCATATATTTTTTTTCACATTTATCCCCATTTTACTGCTGAGGGAGTGAGGCTTAAAGGGAGCATAGGTAACCTACCCAGGTCAGGGAGCTGTATCAGAATCTAGGACTCCCGAGCCCATGCACCTGCCCGCCTCCTTACACACGTTACCACCACACACAATGCCTGGGGGTTCTTCTGCATGATGGAGTTGCCTAGCTGTGCTTTGGGCTTCCAAAAAATCCATCCCTGTTGCCAGGCCAGCATCCAGGTGACTGATTAGGCAGAATGCAATAAAGAGAGGGGATCTGGCACAAATGAGTTCAGGCAAAAGATGACCCAAGGTCACAAGAGCCACTGATGTTGTCTTTCTCAAGGCCTACACATCCTTCCTTGGACATGCGGGGCCCAGAGAGGCTGGAAAGCCAATGAGCCATCTCCCCATACTTCCTGTCACTTAAGGGGCAATTGATACCCCGAGGGGCACACGTTTCTGAACACAAAGCCATACAGCAAACATAATGCATTCCTACCAAAGTACTGATCTTAAAGGAAAATATAGAAGGATGTAAGTTAAACTGAGAATAAAGTTTACACAAATTTTTGGGCAGAACCAACATTTAGAGGACATTTTCTACCATCCAATCTCCCAGGTGAGTGGACCTTCACCCTCTTCTGTCATTAAGGCTGTGGTTGATAAGTCTGAGAAGCTCTAATCTGAGACAACCACATGTCCACCCTCTTCTCTGAACCCTTGGAAAGCTAAACTAACACAGCAAGCGGCTTTAGGAAGTCGCTCCATCACTTTGAGCCCACATTTCTTCACTAAAAAAAGCAGTAATTGGAGCCTCCAACCAGACAATTGTTTGTGAAGCACTCTCTAAACAATAAAACGTGAACTGAAAACTTCTTATTTCAGAAAATCTGAATGAAAATGTTTGACAGCCGTTTAAAAACAACAGACATATAAAACCATATTCCTCTGTGTTCTTCCCTCTGCCAACATTCACTTACGACGCCATGCCAGTTTACTGAGATGCTGTTGTCTCACGCTGAACAGAAAGATTCAAACCAGGCTCTCCTCTAAAGAGGCAGAAAACTTGAGCAGGCACCTCATTAAATCACCAAACAGCCCACATCATGAAGTGCTTCCTTAAGCAAGATCCTTTTTTTTTTTTTTTCCTAGCAAGATCCTTTTTATGTGGTACATAACACAGTGGAATATTACTCAGCCATAAAAAATCTTACCATTTGTAACAAAATGCTATGTGAAATAAGCCAGAGAAAAACAAATACCATATGATTTCACTTACATTTGTAATCTAAAAAGCAAAATAAACAGCCCAGTAGCTCAGCTGGTTAGAGCATTTGTTCTGAGATGCCAAGGTTGCAGGTTCGATCCTAGGTTAGAACACATACAAGAATCAACCAGTAAATGCATAGGTGGGTAGAGCAATAGACTGATATCTCTCTCTTTCTCCCTTCCTTTATCTCTCTAAAAATAAATTTAAAATTTTTTTAATTAAAAATAAAAACTTTAAATATAAAAAACAAAATGAACAAATAAAAAAGCAAATTCCTAGATACAGAAAAGAAATTGTCTCAGATCAGAGGGGGTGGGGGCCGCATAAGAAACGTGAAGGGATTAACAAGTACAATAGCAGTTACAAAACAGTCGCAGGGATGTGAAGTCCAACATAGGGAATATAATCGATAATATCATAATATTATACCGAATGTAATAACACCTAATAATACTTAATGGTGTTATTAGTAAAATAAACACCTAGTGGTGTTACGTGGGTACAAGACTTATCAGGAAGATCACTTTGTAAACCATATAAATGTCTAACCATTAAGTTGTATGCCTGAAGCTAACACTCTTGAATGTCAACTGTAACTGAAGAATAAAATAAAAATAAAAATAGCTCCTTTTCGCAAAGCCTTTAATTTAAGAAGCCCAAAATTCACTGCCATAAATATTAAGAAAAGGGGAAGACTGCCCCAAGTGCCCAAGAAACCTGCACCTGCCCTCTTCACACATACTCACAGCACTGCGAATCACTGCTCCCCCCAACCCACCCGTCCTTTCTCTGAAAAAAAAAAAGAGCCTTTCGAAGCAATTGGCGACGGGTTTCTGAAGGTATTCCCAGATCTTTTCCGGATGGTTTTGAGACCCTGGTACAAATCATGGCTCTTAATCCTTCCTTCTGCTCTCTGCACAACGCCGCTCCTGTTCCCTCTGCGCGGAACCTAACATTTCAATCCGTGAGTCAGTTTTCACCCTTGATAAAACAATCAGGAAATCAAACAGAAAGTGTGGGATTATGCCAAAATTTGCCAAGCTGGGAGAACGTTTTCTTAACTTGCGACAAGAGGTGTCAGAGTTTCCTTTTAAATTGAAACAAGCTGTGTTTCCCAGAATGTCTTTGTAGAACGGTGGCTCTCCCGTTTGAAATCAAGTTCCTGGGGCTGCTGTTCCCAGAAACATTTCAATGAGAAAGATGACAACTAAAGGAACCAACAGGCTGGCACACTACAAGACAAATCTCACTAAAATGAAGTTCAACATTTGTCTGAGGAGAAAAGGGTGGCAGACAGGACACACTTCTTCCTGGGGTGGCCTGAAAGACTGTCCCTTGGCTGACAGCATAATTAAACTTCAAGAGGATGGCTTCCTGGGACAGGCAGAATTCACAGGCTTTCCGGAAGGGCCTCTCTGCACTTGGTGGCTACAGCCAACTGGGGTCCCCACCTGGACATTCTGTCACCCCTGGTTCAGCCTTCGCTCCCCAACTCCTCCTGCGTCCCTTTAACGTCAGAATAAAAAATGGGTTTGCTGAATACAAAAATGCACTCTAGATACTCAGCATTATCTCTAGAAGGTAACCCTTCTGGCTTAGGCTTGAAGCCTTGGCTCCTGCCAGTCCCCACTCCCGGCCTCCCTGGGCCTCACCCGTCTCCCAGGGGCCTGCACACCAGCACTCTTGCCCTGCAGTGTCTCAGAGTGGCGCATGGCGGTGGTGATTCAGCCTATGAGGTCAATGCCCCAATATCTGCATTTAAATTTTTATATATCAATATATTCTACAATATAGAGATGAACCATAAGATTTATGTTAATAATTTAACTTCTTTTTTCACTCAGAATAGCATTAGATACCAAATAACACCACTATGACAAGCAGAGAAAGACTGCAGAAGAAAGAAAAAAGTTTTATACCTTAATACCTTCATTTTTCTGGTTTTTTGAACAAGTGGCCCTCCACTTTTATTTTGTACTGAGCCCTGTAAAGTCTATAGCCAGTTCTGCCTCTAGGACCTGCTTGGATCCTAAAGGCTGGGGAGCAAAGTGGAAAGTCAGCCTTACTCCAACCCTCAGAAATGTCTCTCTCTCCCAAGAGCCTTAGTGCCTTCATTTGGGGATGTGCACCCACAAGGAGAATGGCACCTACAATGGATGGCCTTCAAGGCTCCAAAGCTGAAACTGAGGAACATGAAGCTAGAAGAGACCTTGTGCAATCATCTCTTTCCCCCCAGGAACCAAGTCACAGAAGACGGACACTTGGTGACCAGCAAGGTAGTGCAGCCAGGTCCAATGGCCGGCAGACGTCCAAGTCCCCAGATACAGAGCATGATGTCATGAGGTTAAGCAGCCAGAGGTGAGGTTCCTGCTCTGTGTGCTGTTCTTGACAGTAAGAAGCTGCATACAAGAAGCCTAGGGTCCCAGCACCAGCCTTGCCAGGTGCTGTTCCCAGCTACTTTGCTTCTTTGACCTTGCCTTGTCTCCCCCATACCTTGATCTCCTCCCCAGTAAGTTTTCCAAGACCAGGAATACCTACTGAACTCCCTGGGTCCCTTAAACACTGCTGCTTCAATAAATACCAAGTGCTGGGATGGGTACCAGTCGCAGAGGTTGGGAACAGGGTTCTGCCCTCAAGGAGCAACCTTGACACAGGTTAGGTAGCCAAGAACCCCCTCTCTGCCATTCCTCCTCCTTATCGACTCAGGACCTATTCAAAACCTGCTGCAGGGAGAACCCAACCCATGGAGTTCCAGGAGACCCCTGAAGACCAGCCCAGCGTAACCCTCTAGCTCCCACGTGGTCTCTTCCAGAACTCCCCCCTCGTGGGTCTCATGTTTAAAAAAGCTGTGTCCACCAAACTGTTTTCATTAAGTAATAATTAACGTCTCCCATTTCTTACTAATCAGAGACATGTGCCATCACCAATCAGCACAGGAGACCAAGAGCTGCTGCCCTTCCAAGGCACCTCAGTCCCCAGCAAAAATGAAGAAGGGGTCTGGTCCCCAAGCCCTGGGTAGCCTGAGTTGGAGCAATGGCACCACGTGTCATGGGGCTCCTTCAAGTATGGACGCTGGCTCTCACCTGTGAGCTGGGGTAGAAGCCACCATTACTACCATAGTTACCACATTAGAGACTGACGACCCATGGTTCTAGTCCCAGCTCTGACACTTCACTGAAACTTCATGGACCTGAGTGTTATCATCTGAAGAACAGAATAACCCCTGTGCTGCAGCTTACAGGAGCTGCTGTTAGAAGGATCTAGTATGAAAAGGTATAAGAAAAAGACAACTGCCTCTGCTGTTGGAATGCCCAGGGTTATTACACGTTTCCACATAGGTAAAATGGAACTAGTAACAGCTGCTACTTCATCAAGTTGTAAGAATTAAATCAGATTATAGTTATAAAACAGTTCCTGGATTTTTCAAAAATTTGAAAGATGAGGTTATTCCATAATTGTTACCACTATGATTGCTGCTGCTGTTAATGGCACTAATATCAAAATTACTATAACATCCTGCTACCTGGCTAAGGCACTCATGGGAAAACAGCGGTCTTGAGTACAAGCCTTCTTAGAGGGGATGTCAGCATCGCCTAATCTAGAACTGAGAGAACCAGGAGTACTTCCCCATATATTTTGTCCCTAAATACACAGTTGAACCCAAAGTGCAGAAACCAAAACTAAAATCCACCTGTCTTAGCTTAAGGTGTTCTCCTTTAAGAAATGGATTCTGTCTAGTACTCAAACATCTGCTAAGTATGGGGTGCAGCTGATGCATCTTGAAAATCTCACCCAACTATCCAGGCAAGGACTCACTGGGGAAAGTAAAATCAGCTGTGCCGATGCTTTGTCTCCCCCCGCCCCCACCCACCCACTCACCAAACCTATCAAACTCCTTGCATGGGCTGAGGCACTCGCAGTCCTTCCCCCTGTCAGTGGGTGACGTGCCCTGCTCCCACCTGAAGCCACAGAGACTGATGCCCTGGGTCCCTCCCCTCTCAGAATTGCTGCTCCAGCAATTGTCAGCCTCCCTCCTGCAGCATCTCTTTCTCCCTCTCTACCGGAGCATTCCCGTCAGAACCAGCCACACTATAATTTCCTACAATCTCTCCTTCAGACCCACATCCTCTCCAGTTCTCAGCTAATTTCTCAACTGTACTTTGTAACAACGCTGTGCCAAAGATTCACCCAAACTTACTATCTCTTTACTGCGCAGCGTCTCTTCCATCTACTCCGGCCAGGTTTTGCCTTTTAGGCTTCTGGGAGCCATCGTTCTCCTAGGTTTCCTTCTATCTTCTCAGTCCTAAGTCTGCTTTGCTGAATCCACCTCTTCCCAGCCTCTAAATGCTGCTCTGTCTCCAGGATTGGGGCATTAAATCCTGTTGTCTTGAATAACGCTTGTTAATACCCAAATGAATCTCTTCAGTCCTCTCTCTCTCTTAGCTTCAGATGCATACATCTAACTTGTTGTTCACATCTCAAATGTAACACGGCAGAACAAGATCTCACGCTCTTCCCCACCCCAAACCTGCGCCTCCCCCCAGCCTTCCCATCTCAATGATGTGAGCACCAATCATCCACCCAGGTACTCAAGGTTCTAAGAGTCATCTTTGACGCTTTTCTTCCAAATCACTGAGCCTGATTCTGACCGCTCCTCTCCATCTCCACTGCTACCACCTGCAGTCAAGCCATCATCAAGTCCTGCCTGGACTACAGCGACAGCCGCCTACTGCTATCTTGTCCACTACTGTTACCCAACCACAGCCCACCCTGCAGCATGTAGAATGACTTTTATTTTTATTTTTTAACTGATGAGAGAGAGAGAGGGAGGAACATCGATCTGTTCTTGTATGTGTCCTGACAAGGATAGAACTGGCAACCTCTGCGCTTCAGGATGATGCTCTACCCCACCAAACTATCCAGCCAGGGCTAGAGTGATCTTTCTAAAAATGCAAATTAAATTGTCGTTCTCGACTTAAAAACCTCCAATAACGCCTGACCAGGCGGTGGTGCAGTGGATAAAGCATCGGACTGCGACGCGGAAGACTCAGGTTCGAGACCCCGAGGTCGCCAACTTGAGCGCGGGTCCATCTGGCTTGAGCAAAAGCTTGCCAGCTTGGACCCAAGGTCACTGGCTTGAGCAAGCGGTGACTTGGTCTGATGAAGGCCTGCGGTCAAGGCACATGTGAGAAAGCAATCAATGAACAACTATGGTGTCGCAACGGCAACGAAAAACTAATGATTGATGCTTCTCATCTCTCGCTGTTCCTGTCTGTCCCTATTTATCCCGCTCACTGACTCTCTCTCTGTCCCTGTATAAAAACAAACAAAAAAATATCCTCTAGCCTGACCAGGCGGTGGCACAGTGGATAGAGCGTCGGACTGGGACATGGAGTACCCAGGTTCGAGACCCAGAGGTCACCAGTTTGAGCGCGGGCCCATCTGGCTTGAGCAAAAGCTCGTCTGCTTGGACCCAAGGTCCCTGGCTCCAGCAAGAGGTTGCTCCGTCTGCTGAAGGCCCGTGGTCAAGGCACATGTGAGAAAGTAATCAATGAACAACTATGGTGTTGCAACGGCAACGAAAAACTAATGATTGATGCTTCTCACCTCTCTCCGTTCCTGTCTGTCTGTCCCTATCTATTTCTGTCTCTGACTTTCTCTGTCCCTGTAAAAAAAAAATATATATATATATATATCCTCTAATAACACCTCCCTGGACTTAGAATATAGTATAGCCTGACCCGTGGTGGCACAGTGGATAAAGCATCAACCTGAAACACTGAGGTCACCAGTTTAAAACCCTGGGCTTGCCTGGTCAAGGCACACACAGGAAGCAACTACTATAAGCTGACGCTTCCCACTTCTTCCCCCTTTCTTTCTCTTTCTCTCTCTCCCTCTACCCTCCCCCCAAAAAATCAGTAAATGCATTTTGTTTTCTTCTGCATTTTCCCAAAGTAAAAAGGGGGGGAGGGATAAGCAGACAGACTCCAGCAGACTTCTGACCTGGATCCACCCCGAATGCCCACCAGGGGGTGATGGTCGGCCCCTCTGCAGCATCGCTCAGCTGCAACCAGAGCCATTCTAGTGCCCGAGGCAGAGGCCATGGAGCCATCCTCAGCGCCCGGGCCAACTTTGCTCCCATGGAGCCTTGGCTGCAGGAGGGGAAGAGAGAGACAGAGAGGACGAAGAGGGGAAAGGGTGGAGAAGCAGATGGGCACTTCTCCTGTGTGCCCTGACTGGGAATCAAACCCGGGACTTCCACACACCGGGCCGAGGCTCTACCACTGAGCCAAACAGCCAGGGCCTCAATAAATAAATTTTTAAAAAATCTAAAAATCAAGCATCAAACTGGGACACAGAGGACCCAGCTTTGAAACCCCGAAGTCGTCAGCTTGAGTGCGGGCTCATCTGGTTTAAGCACAGCTCACCAGCTTGAACCCAAGGTCCCTGGCTTGAGCAAGGGGTCACTCGGTCGGCTGTAGCCCCTGGGCAAGGCACATATGAGAAAGCAATCAATGAATAACTAAGGTGCTAAAATGAAAGAATTGATGCTTCTCATCTCTCTCCCTTCTTGTCTGTTTGTCCCTATCTGTCCCTCTCTTTCTATCATATATAATATATATATATATTATATATATATATAAATCACTTATATGTTAAAAAAGAATGAAGTATAAAAACTTCTAACCTTGACTCACAAAGCCTTACACTGTTTAGCTCACTCCTATCTGTTTGGCCTTCTCATGCCACTTTCTCCCTTGTTCATCACATTCTAGCCACCCTGGCCTTTCTGCCTTCTGCTCCTTGAACTTAAAAACTTTTTGCCTTAAAGTTTGCACTGGCTGTTCCCTCTTCCAGAAATGCTTTGCCACCTCCTCAACACAAGGATGGATCTTTTTTTCTGTCATTTATCTTTTACCTTAAATGTCACCTTCTCAGAAACACCACCACTGACCTTCCATCTAACCAAGCCACTCAGTCACTTGATATCACCCTATTTTAACTTCCTGCATAGTAATTACCACTCACTACCTGATATTATTATTTGCTTATTTACTTATTTTCTGCCCCCCCCCCACAGTAGATTGCAAGCTCCATGAGTACCAGGAGCTTGTCTGTCTCATTCACCTCTATAGTTCCAATGCCTAAAACAATGTGTGGCACACGGGAGATAGGTAAGAAGTATCAACGGATGCAGTTAACAGCCAGAGAGGGCCACTGACAAGAGGTTCCAATGGTCCCAACCAGCTCCCCAACTTCACACACGCCCACAGAAGAGGACAGCACAACCACAGCCAACAGTCCTAGTGCTCACTTCTATAAATCACATCCATCAGGGGTTCAATCATCCTGCAAGAGCCCAAACCCAAGAGGGAGGCTTGGGGACTTTATGGACCATTTAAGCATCAAAAATGCTGCTCTGCTGCCAACTAGCAGTGTTTTCAAGTTGTTGAACAAAGGATTTCTGACTCACAGTCCCCCAAACGACACTTAGTATTATTAGTCAGACCACCGTCCAGACAAACCTTAAGCTAGCTCTTTTCCTCAGTGAACAAACATTTACCGAGTGCCTACTCTGTGCCAGGCACTGGGGCAAAGGCTCAAAAGCAGTTTCTGACCTCATGGAGCTCGCTGGCCAGCAGGCAGAGGGAGAAAGGCTGCCATACAGGTATAGCCTGGTACGGTAAAGACTATACTAGTGTTAATGTCTGAATGGCGCCTTGATTTCATTTCTACAGACCCAAATCTGCAGTAACTTGGATTGTGCCCGGGCTTTTGAGGAAAAGCTACTCCTTGACTTATCAGAGGCAGGAGCCGATTGGCTCTGTTGAGCACCGGCTACAGAGAAGCCGAGTTCAGGAAATATTGGTCAATCGCCCACCCCGCAGGCCGCAGCAGTGGAGGGACAGTGGGGCGGGGTGGGGTGCGGTTCCAACTCTCCACTACCATCCCTGAGAACGCGGAAGAGAAGAAAGGCTACCCCAAGGAGATTCCCTTCGTCTCTTCCCCCCCTTCTACAACCACCCCACCCCAGATTCCCGGACCCTGGACAGAACTGCTAAGACTACTCTTCCCACCCCTACTCATCCCGGTCCCAGCTCAGCGCAGCCGGATACCCCAAAGGGGAGGCGTGTCCGACTCCTCACACCAGCGCCCAAAGGAAACCCAATTGCCGGGTCCAGCTCGCAGTTTGCAGCACCAGCCCCCGTGGCGGGCCGGATCCCGGACCCCCGGGTCCCGGACCCCCGCCCCGGTCCGCCAGCAGAGATGTGTACCCCACTCCGCCTCCCGTCCGCCTCACAACTCTGGCAAACAAAACCCCACACATCTGCGGCCGCGGCTCAGTGCGCGCCAACTCGGCCAGCATCCACGCCGGGGGAGGTGGCGCGGGCGTGCGGCGGGAACCGGGTGGGACCCCGCAGCACAGGTGAGAGCGCAGCGGCGCCCAGTCACTCACTCGATGAAGTAGCTGGCGCCCTCCTCCGTGAAGCCCTCCTCCCAGCCGCGGGGCAGGTCTGCGGAAACGCGAGGAAAGTTAAGGTCAAACTTGGCGGTCCAGGAGCGCACCCCCCGGGCGCCCCACCTCGCCGCCCCGCCGCCCACCTGAGCGGATCATGTGGCCGGAGTTGACGGGCTCTCCGGTGCGCGGGTGCAGCCAGGTCGTGCAGCGGAGCTGGTCACTGCCGGGAGAGAGGTGCACCTGTTAGCGCCGCCGCCGCCCGGGGGGCGCCCGCCAGGCCCCGCTCCCCGCCCGGCCCCTCGCCCCCGCCCGCGGCCCCGCGTTCCCGCGCCGCACTTGATGAAGAAGACGCGGCCGTCCTGACACACGCCGTAGGACCAGTGCTCAGGTAAAGTGTCCCGCCCGATCGCCGCCGCCGCCATGTTCACCGAGCACGGAGCCGCCGCGGGCGCCGCGGGGCGGGCGGGAGGGAGAGGAGGCGGGGGAGGAGGAGGGAGAGGAGGCGGGGGAGGGGGAGGGGGCGGTGCGGGCGGTGGCGCGGCGGGCTCTGCCTGCGCGGGCCCAGACGGCACCCCAGGGCGCTCCATCTCTGTGCCGGCTTCTTCCGGAGCAGGCGTGCGGCCAGGTCCCGGGCGTTCGCAGTGCCGGGACGGCCGCAGGAGTTCACCGTCGCACGGGCTCGCCTGAGAACTGTGGCCGCGGCCTTTGTCCCCGGGACTACCCCGCCCCCAGCCCGCCGCGCGCCCCTTGGCCTCTGAGGCCGGGAGATTCGGGTTGGGCGGGGGCCGCTGTCGGGGATGCTGGGCGAACTCCGGAAACAGGGTGCACCCCGAATGCTCCAGTAAACCCCACCCGGTCCCTGCGACAGAACTTTTCTTCCCGAAAACTGTACTTCTTTCCGAACCGTGTAAACCTAAACAGGTTACTTCCATATTCCGAACTTCAGTTTCTTCCTATAAAAAATAAATTAATAAATATTACACGGGATTGTTGTGCAGGTTAAAAGAAGTAACAATGGTATAAACTGTTTACCTGGACCCTGGCACGTAGTAGGTCCTCCATTAATGCCAGGTCAGGTATGATTTCATTTACTCAAGATTGCAGTGGGAATGTGAAGTCAGAGGGTGCAGGTACTCTCCCACACACACCCGCCCACAGTCCTACTACTGTTGCAGGGATCACAGGTTCTGCCTTCAATTCTCATCAAGTGACAGAAAGAGGTGCTGAGAGCTGGACTGGGACTGTGTCTCATCCTCTGTTGATCTTCAGAAGAGCAGATTCTCTAGGCAGGACCTCCGGTGGGGCTCTGGAAGGTTCTTTAAAAGGCTGGAGCCATCTCATATTCAGGTCTCTGCTCTCATCTCAGCTTCTCTGACCCCTCTTCCAAAGGAGACCCTCCTTCTCCTCCCTTCACTATCTAGTTCATTGCTATGTACACTTAGTTGAAGTTTTTATTTGTGTGTGTTTCTTTATTGCCTTTTTGTTTCAGATTAGCCCCCTGCCCTCACTAAAATGTCAGCTGGATGAGAGGAGAGACCTTGATCTGTCTCATAAAGGGCCATATCCACAGCACCTGTAACAGGGCCTGACTCAGGTATGCAGTCAAATGCTGAATGAGGGTGTGAAACACTCCCCACTGACACTGCACACCCAGCAGGGACAGAGGGGAAGCTGGTCTCTGGGAGATATTAGGCCCACCTTTGAGGGACATACACAGTAGTTGATGGTTGATGTGAGAAGAGACCCACACAAAAGTGAGACAGTAGACAATATGGGCATTACTTATTCAGAAGGGTGCCCCAGACAGGTGGAATTCAGCTAGCCCTAAAGGATTGGTCAAGATTGACTGGGAAGGGGCAGAAGGGGAGAGCAAACACAGGGTTGTGGGAGGGGTGTGGGATGTTGAGGAGGCCATACATATGCCCTTCCTGGGGAACAGGCAGCAATATTGGAGGAGACTCAACAGGAGTTAAAGAAAGGGAACTGGTGTTATTGTGGAGAACCCTGAACACCTGTCTGAGAAGGTATCCTGCTTTTGAGGAGATTCTTGAGCAAATGACAATGGAGAAATAGTGTTTTCATTGTTAAACATTAATTTAAAATAACACATTAAGTGGCAAAGGTCATGAACACACAATTCACTAAAAAAAGTAATACCAGTGACTTTTAAACAAATGAAAAGACACTCAACCACCTCATAATAGGACAAAGGCAGATTAAAATTAAGGTGAGATACTATTTCTTAGATATCAAGTTGGTAAAAAATGACATTCTTTTTCATTGTTGGTGGAAATGTATAATGATTGTCTCTTTGAAGTTAGTTTGGTAAAAGCTATTGGAATTTAAGTACATTTACCTTTTGACCTTGCAAAGCCACTGCTAGAAATTTATCCTACATGAGTGCTCACACAGGTGCCCAAAGGTGCCTGTTAACTAGACTTATTGTGGTGATATTTCACAACATATATAAATATTAAATCATTATGTTATACACCTAAAACCAATACAATGTTATATGTCAATTATACCTCAATTTTAAAAAAAAAAAAGGTTAAGCCTGACCATGCGGTGGCACAGTGGATAGAGCGTTGAACTAGGATGCAGAGGACCCAGGTTCGAGATTCCGAGGTCTCCAGCTTGAGCGCAGGCCCATCTGGCTTGAGCAAAAGCTCACCAGCTTGGACCCAAGGTCGCTGGCTCGAGCAAGGGCTTACTAGGTCTGCTGAAGGCCCGTGGTCAAGGCACATATGAGAATGCAATCAATGAACAACTAAGTTGTCGCAATGAAAAACTGATGATTGATGCTTCTCATCTCTCTCTGTTCCTGTCTTTCTGTCCCTATCCCTCTCTCTGATTCTCTGTCTCTGTAAAAAAATAAATAAATAAAAATAAAAATAAATGACAAAACAAAAATAAAAACAAAAAATTTGAAAGAAAGACTAATTAGCCTGACCTGTGGTGGTGCAGTGGATAAAGCATTGACCTGGGAACACTGAGGTCGGCAGTTCAAAACCCTGCACTGATCTGGTCAAGGCACATATGGGAGTTGATGCTTCCAGCTCCTCCCCCCTTTCCCTTTCTCTCTCTCTCTCTCTCTCTCACTCACTCACTCTGTGTCTCCTCTCTAAAATGAATAAAATAAAAAGAAATTTTTTTAAAAGAAAAAGAAAGACTAATTAAATTATGTCATATTCCTACAATAGGATGCTATGCAGCTGTTAAAAAGAATGAGATAGATGTCTATGTACTGCTATGGAACAGTCTCTAAGATAGTAAGTGAAGTGCAAGATGGTATACTACTATTAATATACAGGGAGCATCATGGCTGAATAATATATCCCTTGTTTGGGTCACCCCCCCCAAGAACAATTTGGCATCTATTCGTGGACGAAAGTGTTTTGTGGAAGCTGTGGGATCCAGTACCATATGCCAAGAAACCCAGGAAGAGTTTTACCCACACATGCACTGGGCGTTAAGCATATAGACCTTGGTCCGGGCTATGGACACTGCAGTGGCCCATGAACTGACTCTTAGCTCTCTCAGCTGCAATCAAGGAGCCCCTAGAAAATATTGTCTTAGACAATTACCCACAGATAAGGGAATCTTTGTGGGAGTTCAGGTTTCCTGCAGAGAAGTTCTGGCATATCACTGGAGCAAAAAATACAAGTTTAGGTGCATTGAAGAACATAGTAACAACTAGAGAAGGTGATGGCTCTTTCCAATGCAAAAACAGCAATACAAAACTTCATGGAACATGAAAAATCAGCAAAACTTGACACCACTAAAGGATCACAATAATCTTCTAGTAAGCAATCCCAAACACATCTAGATCTGCAATGTACCTGATAACTGATTTAAAATAGCTGTTTTAAAGAAATGCAATGAGCTACAAGAAAATACAGAAAGACGACTCAATGAAATCAAGAAAACAATATATGAACAAAATGAGAAGTTTAAGAAAGTGATAGAAATCATAAAAAAGAGAGCCAAACAAATTCTGAAGCTGAAGAATACAATGAATTAAATGAAAAATGCAATAGAGAACATCAATAGGAGAATGAATCAAGCAGAAGAAAGAATCTGTGAGACGATAAGAACTTTGAAATCACCTAGTCAGAGAAGAAAAAATGAAATAATGAAAAAGAGTAAAAGTAAGCCTACACAATCAGTGGGATACCATCAAAAGAAATAATTTGTGGCCTGACCTATGGTGGTGTGACCTGGAACGCTGAGGTTGCCGGTTGGAAACCCCGGGCTTGCCTGGTCAAGGCACATACAGGAAGCAATTACTACAAGTTGATGCTTCCCACTCCTTCTCCCCCCACCCTTCACCTTCTCTTTCTCTGTCTCTACCCCCTCAAAACAATAAAATAAATAAAAAGGAAAAGATAGCTGAGAACTTCAAAAATCTCGGGAGAGACTTGGATATCCAAGTACATAAAGCTCATAAGTCAACAAATTAAAGAGGCCCTCTTCAGGACACATTATAATAAAAATGTCAAGTTCAGGCCAGGTAGCTCAGCTGGTTAGAGCATCGTCCTGATACAGCAAGGTTGGGGGTTCCATCCTGGTCAAAGCACATACAAGAGTCAACAAATGAATGCATGAATATGCATGAATGCGGGAAACAACAGATTGATGTTTCTTCTCTCTCTCTCTCTCTCTCTCTCTCTTTCTCCCTCTTGCTTTCCCTCCCTCTCTTTCCAAAATAAATAAGTAAAAATTTTATTTATTTATGTAACCCTGGTCAGGTAGGTTAGTTGGTTAGAGCATCATCTCCACATGCCAAAGTAGCAGTTTATATCCCTAGTCAGGGCACATACAAAGAATCAACCAATCAATACATAAATAAATGGAACAACAGCCTGACCTGTGGTGGCACAGTGGATAAAGCATTGACCTAGAATGCTGGAGTCACTTATTCAAGGCCCTGGGCTCACTGGGTCAAGGCACATGTGACAAGCAACTACAAGTTGATGCTTCCTGTTCCTTGGCCCCCCCACCCTGCCTTTCTCTCTCTTTCTCCTTTTTCTAAAACTCAATAAATAAAATCTTTTAATAAAACAGAATAAATGGAACAACAAATTGATTTTTCTCTCGCTCACTAAAAGAAAGGGAGGGAGGCAGAGAGAAAGAGAGAGAAAACGAAAGAGAAAGAAAAGGAATGAAAGGCAGAAGAGGTGAGAAGGACCCCTGGCCAACCATAGCCCAGGCACTGCTGCATCCAGCCCCTACCTCCCACCACCATCACCGTCATGCCCAATAGAAAGGCTGAAGGAGATGCTAAAGGAGATAAGGCCAAGGTGAAGGAGAACCACAGAGATAATACACCAGGGTATCATCAGTTAAACCTGCTGCTCCAAAGCCAGATCCCAAGCCTAAAAAGGCCCCTGCAAAGAAGGAGAGAAGGTACCTACAAAGAAAAAGGGGAAAGCTGATTTTGGCAAGGAGGAGATACCCTGCAGAAAATGGAGATGCCAAACAGACCAGGCACTAGAGGATGAAGGTGCTGGAGATGCCAAGTGAAATGTGTGCATTTTGGTAACTGTCTTTCTGGTGACAGTACAGTTTGAAATGCTATTTTTTTGCCTGACCGGATGATGGATAGAATGTTGACCTGGGGTGCTGAGGACCCAAGTTCAAAACCCTTACATCGCCAGCTTAAGCATGGGCTCATCCAACTTGAGTGAGGCCTCAACAATTTGAGCCTAGGTTCACCGGCTTGAGCGTGAGATCATAGACATGACCCCATGGTCACTGGCTTGAGCCCAGAGGTCACTGGCTTAAAGTCTAAGGTTGCGGCTTGAGCCCAAGGTCGCTCTCTTCAGCAAGGGGTTATTGGCTTGGCTGGAGCCCCCAGGTCAAGGCACATATGAGAAAGCAATCAATGAACAACTGAGGTGCCACAACTATGAGTTGATGCTTCTTATCTTTCTCCCTTCCTGTCTGTCTGTCTGCCACCCCCTAACTAGAGAAGAAAAATGCTGGGGGGGGTTTTTTATCACAGAACACTTCATTGTTGTTTTTTGGCGGAAGGACATATAGTACTAATAGAATGTTTCCAAAGTGGAACTGACATGGGAAAAAACACCCTTCCCTTCTAGTTTTTTTTTTTAATTTTTTATTTTATTTTATTCATTTTAGAGAGGAGACACAGAGTGAGAGAGAGAGAGAGAGAAAGGGGGGAGGAGCTGGAAGCATCAACTCCCATATGTGCCTTGACCAGACCAGTACAGGGTTTTGAACTGGCGACCTCAGTGTTCCCAGGTCGACACTTTATCCACTGCGCTACCACAGGCCAGGCTCCCTTCTAATTTTGAGAGATTTCCTTTTGGTTGCTGGGAGGAAGGATCCCTTGATGTAGACACACATTAGCCACCTTGGTACAAACACCTTGTGGTGTGGGAAAACTAAAGTTTATTGTCTTTTTCTCCCTCTCCACTTTAAGCATAGACTTGACTCCCTTAAACCCAAAGACCTGTTGGAATCTGATCCCCCAAAACTGGTTACCACATTCTGGCCACATGGCTCAGTAGAGCATCGTCATGAAGCAAAGGCTGCCAGTTCGATCCATGATCAGGAAACACACAGGAACAGATTGATTTCTCTCTCTCTCTCTCTCTCTCTCTTCCCCTCTCTCTCTAAAATCAATAAATTTTTAAATAAAATGGTTACCAGTATGTTGTGCAATCTGGACTTTCCAGTGTCATTGAGATGGCATCCCTCAAAAGAGCAGCAGTTCCTTTTTTTCAATTATGGATCTACAGATGGATACGTAATTCTGCCATTTTCATTTAATTTCCTGAAAGTCAGGGTCAGCTTGTGGAAAGTTGTTAAACAACATGCTTAATGTGAAATGTCAACCCTCACTCTAAACTTTCTCTGTTCAGAGCATCAGATAAAGACTTCATTGAGTGGCTTTCTGATTTTGATAGTCCATTGAAGAAGGAGTTTGAAAATTGTTATATACTGTTAACTGTTGTCTGCCCATGTCCTGCCTGAAATACCATGATTGTTTATGAGATATCTTTTTTTTTAAGTGAGGGAGAGAGGGAGAGGAAAGGACAGACAGACAGAAAGGGAGAGAGATGAGAAACATCAACTCATAGTTGCGGCACCTTAGTTGTTCATTGATTGCTTTTTCATGTATGCCTTGACAAGGGAACTCCAGCCAAGCCAATGACCCCTTGCTCAAGCCAGCAACCTTGGGCTTCAAGCCAGTCACCTTTGGGCTCAAGCCAGCAACCATGGGGTCATGTCTATGATCCCACACTCAAGCTTTGAACCCAGCACTCAAGCTGGTGAGTCCATGCTCATGCCAGATGAGCCTGTGCACAAGCCACTGACCTCGGGGTTTTGATCCTGAGTGCTCAGGGTCCCAGGCCGACATTTGATCCACTGTGCCACCACCTGGTCAGTTTAAAAAGTATCTTTAATAAAGCTGGATACAGTTCAGCTTGGGGGATAAAGCAGGAAGAGAGAAAATAAGCTTGTAACTTCCTAGGAACTTGTAAGGCTATTAACAAATCTCTCAGCAGAAACCTTCAGGCTAAGAGAGAATGGAAGATACATTTAAAGTGCTCAAAGGAAAAAACTGCCAACTAGGAATGCTCTATCTGGCAAAATTATCCTTCAGAAATGAAAGCAAGGTAAAGAATTTTACAGAAAAACAAAAGCTAAGGGGGCTCATCATCACTAGACCTTACAAGAAATGCTGAAAGGAGTTCTTCAAGCTGAAATAAAAGGAAGCTGATGAGTAACATAAAAACATGAAAAAATACAATATACTGGCAAACATACACACATATATAAATACAGCTTACTGAGATTTAACCAAGAATAAACAGAAAATCTGAACAGACCAATGAATAAGGAGATTGAATCAGTAAACAAAAATCTCCCCCCTGGCCAGGTAGCTCAGTTAGTTGGAGTGTGCTCCCAATACACCAGGGTTGTGGGTTTGATCCCTGGTCAGGGTACATACAAGAATCAACCAATGAATGCATAAATAGGTAGATCAGTCGAGCAACAGACTGGTATCTCTCTTTCTCTGCCTCTCTCTCTCTTTGTCTCCCCCTTCCTCTCTCTCTCTCAAAATCAATAAATAAATTAAAAAGAATATCTCTAACAATGAAAAGCCCAGGACTCAGATGGTTTCCCTGGTGAATTCTACCAAACATGCAAAGAAGAATGAACACCAATCCATCTCAATTCTTCCAAGAATTTTAACAGAAGGCAATGCTCCTGAACTTAATTTACGAGGCCAGCATTACCCTAATACCAAAGCCAGATAAGGACACTACATGAAAAGAAAACTAGTGCTTACTTCAGCAGCACATATAGTAAAACTAGAATGATACGGAGATTAGGAGGGCCCCTGTACATGACATGTTCCACAAAAGAATGGGGGAAAGGGAGAGAAGAAAACTACAGGCCAATAGTCTGCATAGAGCAGGGAGTAGGTGACTCTCAAGGGACAGTCATAAAATTTCTCAGAAGATATGCAGAAAACTTTGTTAGCTTCTGAGAAGAAGCCTGCGGGTCTGGTATGAGTAAGAAATTTTTAGATTTTTGTTACTTCTTTTTTAACCTTAAGTGTATACTATTTTTTCAATTAAAAAAATAACTTGGAACCAAACACAGAGATGGCAGGATGGCGATGGATGGGCGGATGTACCAACTTCCAACTCCTGGAACCAAAGTGGATTATAACTCAATTTTAAGAACCATCATCTGGATAAACCAACTATGAACTAAACTAAGTGGACTCTTCAACCAAGGAACACTGCAGAAGCCACATTGAGACTGGTAAGAAAAGCAAAAACATGGAAAGGGCTGCACAGCTCCGCGGAGCAAACGACAGACTCGCGTGGCAGGAAGAGAGTTTAGCGGAGAGGGAGGGACCTGGGTCCCAGGAACAAAGCCTCAGCCTGCAGCCCCAGAGCCTAGAAGGGGCGTTTGGACAGTATTGAGCTGTGAAACAAGTGAGGATACTGTTTGTGAGAAAGAGACAGTTTTCTCAGACCCAGGATTCTCCTTAAAGGGACAGCGCAGAAAACCTCTCTCACAACCACTCACCTGGGGCTCTGGGGGACAGGGAGTGAGGAGAGGACCAGAGCAACAGGAAGAGAGTGTGGACTGGAAGGCACAGGGAAAAACACTCTGAGGGACAGCCACCCCAACCCCTGGGCTGAGTCACTTCCCAAATCAAAAACGAATATTTCCCCTAGAAGTAACAATACCAGCAAAGGGAGACAGGACACCAGCCAAACAAGCTCTCCCGTGGCACTTAGAGCAGAGCTGCTTAGACAAAGAAAGCTTCCAGGACTACAGTATGAAGTGTTAGGGTCTGAGCTGCAGTGCCCCCACCCACACTGCTGAGGGCTTGCTGGAGGGACGGTGACGGCAGGACGCGGAAACGCGGTTCTGTCGGCAGGGGCGGAGGCCCAGCCAGCGTGAGCTCAGTCTAGCCCAGCAGTGGCGGAGGGGACGCACGAAAGCGGTCCGGCAGCTGTGGGCCCACCTGCAGTCCCACCTGTGGGGGAAAAGCGGGAGGCCAGGAATGGGCAGAGATCTGCCGCTGAGCATGGTCCCATGGGCGTGCAGCATCACCTGACCTCCAAGGTTTGCAACCCTGCCTGAGCCGGCCCTGACCGCGGGGGCAGGGCTAAAGCCCGGGACAGGTGGAGGATCGCAGCTGAGCGCACACCAGCAGCCCCGCCCAGCCTGAGAAACTGTGGCTTGCGATCCTGCGCGAGCCAGCCCTGACCATCAGAGCTGGGCAGAAGCCCGGGAACAGACGGGGTCTACAGCTGAGCAAAGGTGCTCACCCCTACCCATGGTGCTGAAGTTTGTGGCTTGAGTGCAGTGTGCAACCCCATCTGTGGGGGCGAGGTGAAGGCCCAGACAGGCTGAGGCTTGTAGAGCCAGGCATGAGAACACAGTCCCTCCCGCGGAGGAGAGGCGGAAATCACAGCAACAGCCGCAGTGGACCGGTGCCAGCAATGCCCATGCCAACCTCCCTAGGCAGCGGCAGAGGGGGAGGTGGGCCTGCAGACAGACCACACCTGGGGAACACAGAGGCAACACCCATTGGACTCCAGTGGCCACACCCTTCTTATACACAGACAAAATGGGCAGGCAGAGAAATGCAACCCAAATGAATCAAGAGATATCCCCAGAGAAGGACCTGAATGAACCATATGTAACCAAATTACCGGATGCCGAGTTTAAAATAATGATAGTTAGGATGTTCAAAGAGCTTAGAGCAACAATTAATAGTTATTACGAACACCTAAATAAAAAGATAACAGGTATAGAAAAGAAAATTGAAATAATAAAAAAGAATCAGACAGAAATGACAAATATAGTATCAGAACTGAAGACCACAATGGAAGGAATTAAAAGCAGGTTAGATGAAGCTGAGGATTGAATCAGTGAGTTAGAGGACACAATAAACAAAGGCACAGAAGCAGAGCAGAAAAAAGAAAAGAGACTCAAAAAATCTGAGGAAACTCTAAGGGAGCTCTGTGACAACATGAAGAGAAATAACATCCGCATCATAGGGGTTCCCAAAGATGAAGAGAAAGAACAAAGGATAGAAACTTTGTTCAATCAAATCATAGCTGAAATCTTCCCTAGATTAAGGCTGGAAAACATTTCACACGTTCAAAAAGCACAGAGAACTCCATTAAAGAGAAACCCAAAGAAATCTACACCAAGACACATCATAGTTAAAATACCAAAGCTAAGGGATAAAGAGAAAATTTTAAAAGCTGCTAGAGAAAAAAAGGCTATCACCTACAAAGGAGCCTCCATAAGGATGACATCCGACTTCTCAACAGAAACACTTGAGGCCAGAAGGGAATGGCAAGATATATTCAAAGTAATGCAGAACAAGAACCTACAACCAAGACTACTCTATCCAGCAAGGCTAACATTTAAAATTAAAGGAGAAATAAAGATGTTCCCAGACAAAAAAACCCTCAAGGAATTCATTAAAACCAAGCCAATTCTGCAAGAGATGCTAAGGGGCCTGTTGTGAACAGTTCAAAGGGGGAAAAGAATATAGCAAAAGAAGAATACAGCTTTAAAGAATAAAATGGCAATAAACAACTACATATCAATAATAACCTTAAATGTAAATGGGTTAAATGATCCAATCAAAAGACATAGGGTAGCTGTGTGGATTAAGAAACAGGACCCATATATATGCTGTCTACAAGAGACACACCTTAAAACAAAAGATGCACATAGACTGAAGGTAAAAGGATGGAAAAAAAATATTTCATGCAAATGGCAATGAAAAAATAGCCGCGGTAGCAATACTTATATCTGACAAAATGGACTTTAAAACAAAGGCTGTAGTAAGAGATAAAGAAGGACACTACATAATGATAAAGGGAACAATTCAACAGGAAGATAGTACCATTATAAATATCTACGCAGCAAACATAGGAGCCCTGACATACATAAAGCAGACTTTGATGGATATAAAGGGCGAGATTAACAGCAATACTATAATAGTAGGAGATTTCAATACCCCACTAACATCACTGGATAGATCCTCAAGGAAGAAAATTAATAAAGAAAAACCAGGCTTAAAGGATACACTAGATCAACTCGATTTAATAGATATCTTCAGGCCTGACCAGGCAGTGGCGCAGTGGATAGAGCGTCGGACTGGGATGCAGAAGACCCAGGTTCGAGACCCCGAGCTCACCAGCTTGAGCGCGGGCCCATCTGGCTTGAGCAAAAAGCTCGTCAGCTTGGACCCAAGGTCGCTGGCTCCAGCAAGGGGTTGCTCGGTCTGCTGAAGGCCTGCAGTCAAGGCACATCTGAGAAAGCAATCAATGAACAATTAAGGTGTCACAAAGGCAACGGAAAAACTAATGATTGATGCTTCTCACCTCTCTCCATTTCTGTCTGTCTGTCCCTATCTATCCCTCTCTCTGAATCTCTCTGTCCCTGTAAAAAATAAATAAAAAAATAAAAAACAATAGATATCTTCAGAATTTTTCACCCTAAAGCAGTAGAATATACATTCTTTTCAAGCGCTCATGGTACATTCTCTAGGATAGACCACATGTTAGGACACAAAAGTGTTCTCAAAAATTTAAGAAGATTGAAATCATATCAAGCATTTTCTCTGATCACAATGGCATGAAACTAGAAATTAACCACAAAAGAAAAACTGAAAAAAACTTAAACACTTGGAAACTAAATAGCATGTTATTAAATAATGAATGGATTAACAATGAGATCAAAGAAGAAATAAAAATGTTTCTAGAAACGAATGATAATGAGCATACATCAACTCAAAATTTATGGGACACAGCAAAAGCAGTACTGAGAGGGAAGTTCATAGCACTACAGGCATACTATGAGAAGCTACAAAAAGCTCAAATAAGCAACCTGACCCTGCATCTAAAAGAACTAGAGAAACAACAGCAAATAAAGCCCAGGACTAGTAGAAGGAAGGAAATAATAAAGATCAGAGCAGAAATAAATGACATAAAGGCTAAGGAAACAATACAGAGGATCAACAAAACCAGAAGCTGGTTCTTTGAAAAGGTAAACAAGATTGATGAACCTTTAACTAGACTCACCAAGAAAAAAAGAGAGAGGACTCAAATAAATAAAATTAGAAATGAGAGTGGAGAAATAACAACTGACACAACAGAAATACAAAGTATTGTAAGAAAATACTATGAAGAACTCTATGCCAAAAAATTAGACAACCTAGGTGAAACGGACAAATTTCTTGAATTATATAATCTCCCAAAAATCAATCTGGAAGAATCAGAACACCTAAACAGACCAATTACAACAAATGAGATTGAAACAGTTATCAAAAATCTCCCAAAAAAGAAAAGTCCTGGGCCTGATGGCTTCACAAGTGAATTCTACAAAAAATTTAAAGAAGAACTAACTCCTATCCTCCTCAAGCTATTTCAAAAAATTCAAGAGGAAGGAAGACTTCCAAACTTCTTTTATGAGGCGAGCATAATTCTGATCCCGAAACCCAGCAAAGACAACACAAAGAAAGAAAATTATAGGCCAATATCCCTGATGAATTTAGATTCTAAAATTCTCAACAAAATATTAGCCAACCGGATCCAGCAATATATGAAAAAAATCATACACCATGATCAAGTGGGATTTATTCTGGAGAGGCAAGGCTGGTTCAATATTCGCAAATCAATCAATGTGATTCATCACATAAACAAAAGGAAGGACAAAAATCCCATGATAATTTCAATAGATGCAGAAAAAGCATTTGATAAAATCCAGCACCCATTCATGATCAAAACTCTCAGTAAAGTGGGTATACAGGGAACATACCTTAACATGATAAAGGCCATCTATGACAAACCCACAGCAAACATCATACTCAATGGGCAAAAATTAAAAGCAATCCCCTTAAGATCAGGAACAAGGCAAGGGTGCCCCTTTCACCACTCTTATTCAACATAGTTCTGGAAGTCATAGCTACAGCAATCAGACAAGAAGAAGAAATAAAAGGCATCCACACTGGAAAAGAAGAAGTAAAACTTTCATTATTTGCAGATGATATGATATTGTATATAGAAAACCCTAAAGTCTCAGTCAAAAAACTACTGGACCTGATAAATGAATTCACCAAGGTGGCAGGATATAAAATTAATACTCAGAAATCAGAGGCATTTCTATATACCAACAATGAACTGTCAACAAAAGAAATTAAGGAAACAATCCCCTTCACTATTGCAGCCAAAAAAATAAAGTACCTAGGAGTAAATTTAACCAAGGAGGTTAAGGACTTGTACTTGGAAAATTATAAAACATTGATAAAAGAAATCAAGGAAGATACAAACAAGTGGAAGCATATACCGTGCTCATGGTTAGGGAGAATAAACATCATTAAAATGTCTATATTACACAAAGCAATTTATAAATTCAATGCAATACCAATTAAAATACCAATGACATACTTCAAAGATATAGAACACATATTCCAAAAATTTATATGGAACCAAAAAAGGACACGAATAGCCTCAGCAATCTTAAAAAGGAAAAATAAAGCAGGAGGTATCACGCTTCCAGATATCAAGGTCTAATACAAGGCCATTGTACTCAAGACAGCCTGGTACTGGCATAAGAACAGTCACATAGATCAGTGGAACAGAAAAGAGAACCCAGAAATAAACCCACACCTTTATGGACAACTGATATTTGACAAAGGAGGAAAGAACATACAATGGAGTAAAGACAGCCTCTTTAACAAATGGTGCTGGGAAAATTGGACATCTATCTGCAAATAAATGAAACTAGACCATCAACTTACATCATTCACAAAAACAAACTCAAAATAGATAAAAGACTTAGATATAAGCCGTGAAACCATAAGCATCTTAGAAGAAAACATAGGCAGTAAGCTCTCCAACATCTGTCACAGCAATATATTTGCCGATTTATCTCCATGGGCAAATGAAATAAGAGGCAGGATTAACAAATGGGACTATATCAAACTAAAAAGTTTTTGCACAGCTAAAGACAATAAGAACAGAATAAAAAGACAAACCACACAATGGGAGAACATATTCGACAATACGTCTGATAAGGGGTTAATAACCAAAATTTATAAAGAACTTATAAAACTCAACACCAGGAAGACAAACAGTCCAATCAAAAAATGGGCACAAGAAATGAATAGAAATTTCTCCAAAGAGGACATACAGATGGCCAATAGGCATATGAAAAAATGCTCAACATCACTAATCATTAGAAAAATGCAAATTAAAACCACAATGAGATATCACCTCACACCAGTCAGAATGTCACTCATCAGCAAAACAATACAGAATAAGTGCTTGCGAGGATGTGGAGAAAAGGGAACCCTCCTGCATTGCTGGTGGGAATGCAGACTGGTGCAGCCACTGTGGAAAATAGTATGAAGATTCCTCAAAAAATTAAAAATCGAACTGCCTTTTGACCCAGCCATCCCAGTTTTAGGAATATACCCTAAGAACACCATAGCACTGTTTGAAAAGAAGAAACGCGCCCCCATGTTCGTAGCAGCATTGTTCACAATAGCAAAGATCTGGAAACAGCCCAAGTGTCCATCAGAAGACGAGTGGATTAAAAAGCTTTAGTACATATATACTATGGAATACTACTCAGCCATAAGAAATGATGACATCGGATCATTTACAACAAAATGGATGGACCTTGATAACATTATACAGAGTGAAATAAGTAAAACAGAAAAAAAACTGAGAACTGCATGATTTCATACATAGGTGGGACATAAAAGTGAGACTATGAGACATGGACAAGAGTGTGGTGGTTACGGGGTGGGGGGAGGGAGAGGGGGGAAGGGAGGGGCACAAAGAAAACCAGATAGAAGGTTACAGAGGACAATTTGACTTTGGGTGATGGGTATGCAAAATAACCTGGAGATGTTTTATTTGAACATATGTACCCTGATTTATTAATGTCACCCCATTAAAATTAATTTAAAAAAAACAAAAAATAACTTGAGCTGACCTGTGGTGGCGCAGTGGATAAAGCATCAACCTAGAATGCTGAGGTAGCCAGTTCGAAACCCTGCGCTTCCCCGATCAAAGCACATAGGACAAGCAATCAATCAATGAACAACTAAAGTGAAGCAACTAGGAGTGGATACTTCTCACTCCCGGTCTCTCTCTCTCTTCTCTCTGTAAATTCTCAAAATAAAATCTTAAAAAAAGAACTAACTTGAAAAGAGAGATCATGAATTTAAAGGGCTACTTATTAGCACACTGCCCAACAAATAGTAGGCTCAATAACTAAAACATCCTTTTTTATCTGTCTTTCACTAAAATAGTGGTTCTTAATCTGGGTTCTATCGAACCCTAGGGGTTCTATGAGTCGGTCTCAGGGATTCAGAGAAGCCTCTGCTGCGGAGGCCAGAATAAAGTAATACCGTAATTTGTTGTGAGTTCATGCACTTTGTTGGTTTTGTTCTTTGAGCAAGGTGATGTTCATGCACGGCTCATTTTGTGCACCAGTAAAAAAACATATACCTATGTCTTGAATTTGGGAAAAAAAATCATATTTTCTTTATCACTAAAGAAGGGTTCGGTGAATGCGCATATGAAACAGGTGGGTTCGGTACCTCAAAAAAGGTTAAGAACCACTGCACTAAAACATTTGTCACCCGTTCCTTCCTTCCCTCCCCCACCCAACAGCATCTCCATTTGTGTATTTGATCAGTAAACATGAACTTAGTGCACATTGTATGCTATGTTAGGCACTGCTCTAACAGTGTAGCTGCTTACATAAAGTAGACACAGACCCCCCTGCCTGCATGGAGCTTCTAGTCCCCATCCTCACCTCTGGCAATTTTGATTTCTTAATTCTTGCCTCCCTAGCTTTATACAGGCCAGACACACACACACACACACACACACACACACACACACACACACACACACACACACACACACACACACACTTAAAGTAGCTTTCCTATTCCCCTCCTTCAGAACCTGACCTAAATTCTCCATAGAGCCTCCGGACCCCAGGGACAGTCTCCATATTCTCAGCAGAGGAACTCAGAGGAGCCTTGGGCCAGCTTCCTGCTGCTCCTGCTGGAGCTCCCTGGGGCCCCAAGTTCCCTCTTCCGTAGGGCCCGCCTCTCCTCACATAGCATCTACTCCCCTTTGGGTGGGAGGTCCCAGGGATATGTGCTTCCAGAACATACTGGCTTTCCCTGGACTGTGGCTGAAAGCTGGGATCTGTGAGACCCTAAGCTTGAGCCACAATGTCCCTAAAGGCCACTGTCTGGAGAGGCAGTGCTGAATGGGAGGGCAGTAGTACAGCCGTGGGGTAAGGGGGTTCAGGTAAAATAACTTTAATAGAACTTTTTCATCCCTTCTTTTACTCTGTTTTTTAATGTTGTGCCAAAACAATTCATACTCTTACAGAAACATCACAAAATAGAGACAGGCAGAAGAAAGATTTAAACAACTCACATATCCCACCTCAAGACCATTTCTGCTCACACCTGGAACAGGAGCAGAGGGGAAGGGGCACTAGGTGAGGAGCTAGAGCGAACTTGAGCCCTTGCCGTCCCTACACTGTGTGACCTTTCCTTCTCAGAGCCTCAGCTTATCTACAAGAAAAATGCCCCTCTGGCCTGACCTGTGGTGGCGCAGTGCATGAAGCGTGGACCTGCAATGCTTGAGATGGCCGGTTCGAGACCCTGCACTTGTCTGGTCAAGGCACATATGGGAGTTGATGCTTCCTGCTCCTCCCCTCTTTCTCTCTCTCTCTCTGTCTGTCACTCCCTCTCCTCTCTAAAAAATGAATAAATTTAAAAAAAAAAAGTTTAAAAAAGAAAAAGAAAAATGCCCCTCTGGCTTTCCTCCTCTGATGCTAAGTCAGTGGTCCTGAGCAGTCCACTTGTCAGTTAGACCCTTAGGGAGTTGCACTGCTCAGCTATTATGATGGTTTTGTTCACTGTTGTATCCCAAAGCCTAAAATAGCACCTGATGCATATTCGATAAATATTTATTGATTGAGCCTGACCAGGGGTGGCGCAGTGGATAAAGCATCAACTCAGAACGCTGAGGTCGCAGGTTGGAAACCCCAAAGTCACTGGCTTGAGCAGGGGATTGTCCACACGATCCCAAAGCTCACCAGTTTGTGCCAAAATGGTCACTGGCATAAAAAGCCCAAGGTCATTGGCCTGAGTAAGGGGACACTGGCACAGCACTGGTTAAGGCACATATGAGAAGCTCAATATACAACTAAAGTGAAAGCCACAGAGTTGATGCTTCTCGCTTGCTTGCTCTCGCCTCCCTCCTTTGGAAGCACCCAATGCACAACAAAGAGAAAGCAACTATAAGTCGATGCTTCTCACCGTCTCTCTCTCCCTTTCTCTCTCTCAAATTAATTAATTAATTAATTAATTGAATGGATGGATGGATGGGTGGATAGGTGGGAGAGGGGAAAAGAGGAGCCAGGGCCGTTGTAAACTATGGAGAACGTTACTGAATGAAGAAATGCTCAAGTTGGGCAGAGCCCCGATGACTCACATTCACACCTGATTTCCAATCTTAGTGCAGGACAAGGCCAGAAAGGAGTCTGTTAGAATGTAGGAAAATGTGATTCAGTCAGGACTGCAAACAAACACTCCTCCTCCCTGGCCCAGGGCTTCATCTGCTTCCAGAGTTTAGCAAGGCATGCCCAGCAGGGGCTTGGAGCCTACCTGAGTTAACCTCCTTTTCTAGATAACGATCACCCAGGCAGTGAGACTGGCCAAAGCTCACACAGCACCCCTAGACAGCAGTGCCTGATGGAGAAAACAGGGCTGAGGTACTACTGGCAGACCTGGGTCCCATCCTAACTGTGTTACTCGAACACTGTCCTGGGCTCTTCCCCCAGGACAGAGGGTACCTAAGTCTCATCACCTGGATGGTGAGCTGAACACACCCCAAGATCCCAGTTCACCTTCCTCAGCGACCCTCCTGCCACGCACTCTGGCTGCCATCGCACACCCACCCAGGCTCACTAGGCTCTCCTTTCTAGCCCCCACCCATTCTTCATCTTGCTCTCAGAGGTCAGAAAGCTGTACTGGTCAGAGGACAGTCCTTCAGCAGGGTTGAGAGTGTCATACTCCAGGCTGCTTTAAGGAAATGGGAAGAAATAAGCCCTTCTGTTTCTAAAATCTATTGACCAGCCTCAGTAGTCTTGTATTGGCCATGTGACTTGGAGCAATGGACTAGACATCCATTTTATAAGAGGAAACCAAAACAAAGAGTTTAATAATTTCTGCACTCTAGCATTGCTGTAATAGGTGCTGGAGGCAAGAGTTTGTAATCCGTAACTCCTGGACCCTGAGTTAGAGGCAGTCCGAGCTCAGGGTGATTTGCATAAATAATGACACTTTAGTTAGTATAGAACTTTCCAAGTTACAAAAATGAATCATGATGTTTGAAGCTTTGTGAATTTGTTAAAAAAATAAGTGTATTGGCCCTGGCTGGTTGGCTCAGTGAATAAAGCATCAGCCCAGTGAATGGACGTCCCAGGTTTGATTCCCAATCAGGGCACACAGGAGAAGCAACCATCTGCTTTTTTCCCTCTCCTCCCTCTCCTTTTCTCTCCCTCTTCTCCTGCAGCTAGTAGCTTGATTAGTTCAAGAGTCAGCCCTGGGCACTGAGGATGGCTCACTGGTCCAAGCAGGTCAGCCTCAGGAGTCTCTCACTATCTCCCTTCCTCTCACTTAAAAAATATATATTAGTGTAGTGGTTTTTTTATTTAATGCAATTAGGTCATCTTTTATTTAGATTTTATTTATTTTTTAGAGATAGGGGAGAGGGTGGGGAGAATCTGGGAGCATCAACTCATAGTAGTTGCTTCCTGTATGTGCCTTGACCAGGCAAACCCAGGGCTTTGTTTTGTTTTTATTTTTATAATTTTTTAAAATTTATTTATTTGCCTGACCTGTGGTGGCGCAGTGGATAAAGCGTCAACCTGGGAACACTGAGGTCGCCAGTTCAAATCCCTGCACTGGTCTGGTCAAGGCACATATGGGAGTTGATGCTTCCAGCTCCTCCCCCCTTTCTCTCTCTCTCTCTATCTCTCTCACTCTGTGTCTCCTCTCTAAAATGGATAAATAAAAAGAATTTTAAAAAATCCGTAAAATTTATTCAGTTTTTATAGGAGACAGAGAGAGACAGAGATAGAGAGAGAGTGAAGGGGGGGAGGAGCAGGAAGCATCGACTCCTATATGTGCCTTGACCTGGCAAGCCCAAGGTTTTGAACCAGCAACCTCAGTGTTCTAGGTCGACACCTTATCCACTGTGCCACCACAGGTCAGGCCTAGTGTAGGCTCTTAAATACTGTGCAGACCCTTTAGGAAATGTATGCAGCGCTCCAATGATGGGACCTCAAGCACTGCAACCTGTTAGCTGGAGAGATAAAGGAGGGGCTCAGTGGAAGGACCCACAAAGAATACCTTGTCAGTCTTCCTTGAAGACCAGTCTTGCCCCAATCTTTAAGCCAAAAGCAATGTTGGTGGGGTGTAGGGCCCATATTCATGGCCCACGCTGAGATTCCAGATCAGTTAAGGTACCCTTTTCCCTGGACTAGAAGACTAGATGCTAGCAGAATAGGACCCTTGGGTGACGTAAGACCTTCCCACACCTCCAGCACGAGAAGGTGTCCTCCCAAGTTCCCCACTACAAGTATGGCATTCCAGGCCCAGCACCATGGCCTTCCCACATTAGCAGAGGCAAACCAGGAGCTCCAACCTCCACCCTGTTGGTCAAGGTGTAAGTGGAGAAGAGCATAGCCCCAAAGCAGCCTTCCTCACTTGGACCCCCATGCCGGGTCACCCTCAGGCACAATAGCTACCAGAACCAGAGGACAGTCCCTCTCAGCACGCTTTCCACTTTTCCAAGTTGTTTCTCTTCTATCTCTTTCTCTCTCACCGCCATCCTGTGAAGTACGACTCCAGTAGACAGACGAGGAACTACTACTACCCAGGGTAAAAACCACACTCCTTTTCAGTAGTGACCTCCCCATCCCTCGAGGAGTTTAAGCAGAAACTGAAGAGCCACTGTGAGTGGTGATTCCAACCCAAATCCTAACAGCTGCCAGGTCCTGTTTGCACACCCAGGCCCTAGAAAGCACCCTGCCATTTCCCACCCTCCTGAACCTCTCTACTAGCAAAACAGCTCTGGTCACGTGGCTCCACTCTGTGTCTCCTATAGAACAGTCCAGCAGCTTGGCCTAGACCCGAGTCCTCTGTGGGCTGACATAACCACTTTCCCAGACTTCTCTCACTACTACCAAGTTCACCGGTCAAAGTAAATTACTCACTGGTCCTGTGCATTGCACACTCTCCCCCACCACATTTGGCTCATGCACGAGAAGCTCTATTCTTGGGGTGCTTCCCCTCTCCCCTGGCCCAACATGTCCTTCAAGATCCATCACCTTGTGAAGCCTTCCCAAATTTTTTATGAGTTTTTAACACTTTATTTGCACCTCTCTTCTGAAGCTAATTTCTACCTTGTGAGGTTTGTACACTTAATGAATAGTGTAATGTGCCTATCAATGTAAGAAACGGCCATAGCTGTTGAAAATTTTTATAAGACTCTATTTGAGCCAAAACTTACAACATATACCAGGGAGCAAAACCTCAAATGCCCCAGAGAATAATGGGTTTTTGTTTGTTTGTTTTAACAAAGACAGAGAGTCAGAGAGAGGGATACATAGGGACAGACAGACAGGAATGGAGGGAGATGAGAAGCATCAATCATCAGTTTTCGTTTTTGACACCTTGATTGTTCATTGATTGCTTTCTCATATGTGCCTTGACCGCAGGCCTTCAGCAGACTGAGTAACCCCTTGCTCGAGCCAGCAACCTTGACTTGATCAAGCTGGTGAGCTTTTGCTCAAACCAGATAAGCCTGTGCTCAAGCTGGCGACCTCGGGGTCTCAAACCTGGGTCCTCCACATCCCAGTCGAATGCTCTATCCACTGCACCACCACCTGGTCAGGCAAGAATAACGTTTTTTTAGCTTCCTTTACATATTTGAAATTAAGGAGGAGACGCCGAAAGGATGGGGTGGGAGAAAGCAAGGCAGGGATTGGATTACAAACAACTTAAGGTCATGTGCTCTCGCACTTAGAAAGAGGGGCCTGAAACGGGGCAATTCAAAGGTGTGTTAACCGGCCTAACCAATGGTGGCGGAGTGGACCAAGTGCGGACCTGGGACACTGAGGACCCAGGTTAGAAACCCTGAAGTCGCCGGCTTGAGCACAGGCTCAGCAACTTGAGTGTCAGATCATAGACATGACCCCGTGTTCACTGACTTGAGCCAAAGGTCACTGGCTTGAAGCCCAAGGTCACTGGTTTGAGCAAGGGGCCACTGGCTCGGCTGGAGACCCTATCTGGTCATAGCACGTAAGATAAGCAACGAACAACATAAATACCACAAATACAAAGTTGATCCTTCTCATCTCTCTCCCTTCTCCCTCCACACCCTTAAAGAAAAAAAAAGTGTGTTAACCTAGATGCATAGAAATGATGGACAGAGCTTGCTTAAGGCAAAGGTAAGTCTTTTAATAGAGAAGTGTCATGCCTGGGGTGGGTGATTACCCACTATGACCTGCGCAGTTAGGAATTAATGACCTGATCACCCTGTGAGGTTACTTTCCATAGAACCCCTTCTCTTTATCCACATGCCCCATGTCCAGGTGCAGAATCAGGTATGTCATCTTATTAGCATCTGGCCTAGCACCTTGCCCATAAGAGGCACTCAGTGAATGTATTTTGAATGAATTAGCAATGAATAAATTGCTGTTCACCACTGTGTAGAAGAATACATATCACAAAAATGTTCAATAAACAATTGCTGAGTGAATGAACTGTTTTTAAATAATTCTAGACCTCATAGGGACTTTTTAAAGAATGTTGGGCATAAAAAAGACACAATATAGCAAAAATCTCCTTGAATGTATCACTTACCTTATGAAAGAAAAATTACAAACACAGTTGAAATTCGATGTGTAGCCTGATTCTTCCCTCTGGAGATGATCACTATGCTGACTTGGAGGTTTGTCAATCCCAAGCTTCTGCTGTATTTGGCACTATGTTTGTAGCCAAGCAACAGGTAACAGTGTAAGAAAGAAGCAGTGTGACTGAAGGCGAGGCAGGGATGCCATGAACAGCTTAGAGCTGAAAGGCAACTCTTACCCTTACCTTAAAGATCATTTACGCCAACCTGAATAGACCTTGATAACATTATACTGAGTGAAATAAGTAAATCAGAAAAAGCTAAGAACTGTATGATTCCACACATAGGTGGGACACAAAATTGAGACTCGTGGACATAGATAAGAGTGCAGTGGTTACCAGGGGGAGGGGAAGGCATAAAGAGAAACATATGGGGTGACAAATGATTTGACTTTGGGTGATGGGTATACATAATCAATTGTCCAAGTGATGTGGAGATGGTTTCTCGAAATCTGTGTACTCTAGTTGACCAATGTCACCCTGTTAAATTTAATTGTCTAGCCTGACCAGGCAGTGGCACAGTGGATAGAGCGTCGGACTGGGATGCGGAAGACCCAGGTTCGAGACCCCGAGCTCACCAGCTTGAGCGCAGGCCTATCTGGCTTGAGCAAAAGCTCATCAGCTTGGACCTAAGGTTGCTGGCTCCAGCAAGGGGTTGCTCGGTCTGCTGAAGGCCCGCGGTCAAGGCACATGTGAGAAAGCAATCAATGAACAACTAAGGTGTTGTGACGGCAACAAAAAACTAGTGATTGATGCTTCTCACCTCTCTCTGTTCCTGTCTATCTGTCCCTATCTATCCCTCTCTCTCTCTCTCTGTCCCTGTAAAAAAAAAAAAAAAAAAATTTAATTGTCTAAATAAAAATAAATTTTAAAAAAGTCTCTATGGGGGGGCAGGGGAGGGAGGAGAGGGGGGAGAGAAGGGGCACAAAGAAAACCAGATAGAAGGTTACAGAGGACAATTTGACTTCGGGTGATGGGTATGCAACATAATTGAATGACAAGATAATCTGGAGATGTTTTCTTTGAACATATGTACCCTGATTTATTAATGTCACCCCATTAAAATTAATTTTAAAAAGTCTCATTTTTACTTATAGGTAATAAAATTAAAGAGGAACAATGTAAAAGGGAACAGTGCCTAAATTCACTTAGATTTCTAGAATTTTAAATTTTGATTCCACTAATGGATATTTTCATGTTAGGAATTAGCTAAAATGGGGTTTTTTTGTTTTTTTTTTTTTTGAGAGTACGTTTACTAAAGCTGGGGACAGTGAAACAAGAAAGGATTTAGGATAGCAGAAACAACAGAGAGCCCAGGCGGGGCTGCATGGACTCACTCAGTCACAGTGACAGAAGTGGGCCTTGGCTGGGCTACCTTAAGCTCACTGCAAAGACAAAGAAAAGAGGGCCTTGAAGACAGGTTCTGGGGGTAAGCCTGGGACGAGCTGCCCTTCCCACTGATCCCCTGGTTGCAAGTCTCATGGGGACCCTTAGAGTTTAGAAGAGAGCAAAAGTAGATGGCCTATGAAAAGGTGTGGCACAGGCATGCTCCAAGGAGAGCATACCATGTTTCCTTCTTTTTTTTTAATTCATTTCTAGAGAGAAGAGAGAGAGAGAGAAGGTGGAGAGAAGCAGGAAGCATCAACTCCCATATGTGCCTTAACTGGGCAAGCCTGGGGTTTCAAACTGGTGACCTCAGTGTTCCAGGTCAACGCTTTATCCACTGCGCCACCACAGGTCAGGCCATACACCATGTTTCTGTTAATTTTTAAGTTGCCTTGTCTAGAAAAACAGGACTTATAAAAAGAAAACTTTGTAGAATGCTAATAAGCAGTGAGGTATACTGATAGGAACACTAGTCATTCTAATGGTCTTAGTTCAAGTCTCAAAGTAGGTTACCTTTTCTGAGCCTCCATTTTCCTATCTTTAAAACGGGAGTAATTTTTATTTTGTTATTTATTGATTTTAGAGAGAGAGAAAAAGACATCAATTTGTTGTTCTATTTACTTATGCATTCACTGATTGATTCTTGTATGTGTCCTGACAGGTCACCAGACCTGTACCCTTGGCATGTTGGGACAACACTCCAACCGAGTTACTGGGCCTAGGCTCTAAATGGGGGTCATTTTTAAAAACTCAGCTTATGCCAAACCTCCTTCCAAAAAAACCCTGGAGTTAGCTTTTTGGGAAGTTGTAAAAATCAAAGAAATAATAAATGTGAGAGTACTTTTAAATTATAAGCTGCAGGTTTACAGTAGTGTTAGTTTAGCATCACCAGCAACAACAGCAATACACGCCACCTAGTAGTGAAAAAGAGTAACTGCATGCAGACACAATTCAACTGCGGCACACACTATATAGTGGGCACAACTCGGAGCCTTACAAGGATCACTGGACATTTGAGAAAAAAGACTAACTTAAAAGACAAACAAAATATCTCAGAGGAAACAGAAAGTGTAGATATAGAAAAAATTTAAGATTATCATTAAGTATTCAGAGATGAGAAAACAGATTTATCTATAAAACAACAGATTTCTATAAAAAAGAAAATCCAGCTGACCAGATGGTGGCGCAGTGGATAGAGCGTCGGACTGGGATGCGGAAGACCCAGGTTTGAGACCTCGAGCTCTCCAGCTTGAGCGCGGGCTCATCGGGCTTGAGCAAAAGTTCGCCAGCTTGGACCCAAGGTCGCTGGCTCCAGCCAGGGGTGGCTCGGTCTGCTGAAGGCCCGCGGTCAAAGCACATGTGGGAAAGCAATCAGTGAACAACTAAGGTATTTCGACGGCAACGAAAAAGTAATGATTGATGCTTCTCACCTTTCTCCGCTCCTGTCTGTCCCTATCTATCCCTCTCTCTGACTCTATCTCTGTCCCTGTAAAAAAAAAAAAAAGAAAATCCAGATAACAAAAATGAGCTGAGCAGGGGCTCTTAAGGGTTCAAAGTAGCCAACTGTTAAATTTTCAGGAATTCTACAAGCCAGTTAAGCACTGGCATTATTAAAAATTAAATTGTACAAAACTCAAAGGAAAATTATATTTAAAACAAATTTAATAAATACTCAAAACTCACCAATTCCTTATAATTTTATACCATATTTTTATTATCCAAGGTCTTAAAGTCATTTACATTTACTGTTCCTGTAGAGTGGAAATACAATATAATGAACAGTCTTCTACCAAGCATGCCTCCCAATTCCATTGTGACATCTCATTGGGAGCTTACAATCTGCCGTAGTGGGAATGTTTATACCACAGAAACAGATAAACACTGCAAATCAGAGTTGTCTTCCTCTTACCTCCACCAAGAGTTAAACATTTACCAACATACATTTAACATTATACAACATATAAACTTATACACACACATACATGTTTACCAACATGCCACTGGCTCTGAGAAATCAAAAATACAAAGGCAGAGCTCAGGTGGTGCTTCAGTTGAATAGAGCACCATCTTGATATGCCAAGGTTGCAGGTTCGATCCCCAGTCAGGGCACATACGAGAATCAACCATGAATGCATAACTAAGTGGAACAAGTTGATGTCTCCATCTCCCTTCCTCTCTGTCTAAAATCAATCAATAAATTTTAAAAAGAATTTTTTTAAATATGAAGGCAGAAATAAAAACTTAGTAAGATTAGAAGATAAAGTTGAACCTCTCAGAAAGTAGGAAAAAGGATGGACAAAAGTTGTTAAAAGATGAAGAACATAAGGATCAGTTCAGAAAGTCTTACGTGAAAATAATGAGTTCCAGGAAGAAGAGAACATAGAATATAGAGTGGAAGAAATATAAAAGGAATAATTCAAGAAAATTTCCCACAACTGTGAGAGAATTTTATAACTGACAAAGCTTGAGTACCTTGCAGAAAAAATAAAAAAAGATAAAACCAAGGTATTATTGCAACTCTTAGAACACCAAACAATAAAGAGACGATTCTACAAGCATCAAGTACAGAAAAAGGAAAAAACAAAAGGAGTGGAAATCAGGATAACATCTGACTTCTCAATAGCTAGATAAAATAAGCAGTGATAACTTTTTTAGGAAAAAATTATTTCCAACCTAGAATCTATTCCCAAGTTCTCTTTCAACAGAGAGAGTTGAAAAAAAGATATATTCTGCCTGCCTGTGGTGGTGCAGTGGATGGAGCGTCAACTTGGGATGCTAGGATCACTGGTTCAAGGTCCCAGACTTGCCCAGTCAGGGCACATACAAGAAGCAACAATGAGCTGATGTTTCTTGCTCCTCCCCTCAGCCTTACTCTCTAACCCAGTGGTTCTTAACCTTTTTTGAGGTACCAAACCCACCAGTTTCATATGCACATTCACCGAACCCTTCTTTAGTGATAAATGATTTTTTTTCCCCAAATTCAAGACATAGGTATATGTTTTTTACTGGTGCACAAAATGAGCCGTGCATGAACATCACCTTGCTCAAAGAACAAAACCAACAAAGTGCATGAACTCACAACAAATTACGGTATTACTTTATTCTGGGTTCCGCGGCAGAGGCTTCTCCGAACCTGAGACCGACTCATCGAACCCCTAGGGTTCGATAGAACCCAGGTTAAGAACCACTGTTCTAAACACAATAAAAAAATATTTTTATTTATTGACTTTAATGAAAGAGAGACAGGAACATCGAGCTGTTCCTGTATGTGCCCTGACTGGAGATCAAACCCACAACATCTGTACTTTGGGACGATGCTCTAATCAACTGAACCATCCGGCCAGGACAATAAATAAAATCTTAAAAAATAAAAACAAAAAAACACCCTTTTTCTAAAAATCTCAAATTTATGTATTCACTTAACCAATATTTATTGAGAACTTATGTCAGATATTATTCTAAATACTAGGGCTTTAGTAGTGAAAAAACTCCTGCTCTAATGGGGCTTACTTATAACCTGAAAATATAATAATTTAAGTAACTACTCTGAAGAACAGCAGTTTTGAGGAGATGGAGTGCTGGGTACTTTTTTATTTTTATTTTTTTTACAGGAACAGAGAGAGTCAGAGAGAGGGATAGATAGACAAACAGGAATGGAGATGAGAAGCATTGCAACACCTTAGTTATTCATTGATTGTTTTTTGTTTTTTTTTTCTTTTTACAGGGACAGACAGAGAGTCAGAGAGAGGGATAGATAGGGACAGATAGGAACGAAGAGAGATGAGAAGCATCAATCATCAGTTTTTCATTGTGACACCTTAGTTGTTCATTGATTGCTTTCTCACATGTGCCTTGACTGCAGGCCTTCAGCAGACCGAGCAACCCCTTGCTCCAGCCAGTGACCTTGGGTCCAAGCTGGCGAGCTTTTGCTCAAGCCAGATGGGCCCGCGCTCAAGCTGGCGACCTCGGGGTCCCTCGGGTCTCAAACCTGGGTCTTCAGATCCCAGTCTGACGCTCCATCCACTGCGCCACCATCCAGTCAGGCGGATTGCTTTCTCATATGTGCCTTGAACACGGGCCTTCAGCAGACCGAGTATCCCCTTGCTCGAGCCAGCGACCTTGGGTTCAAGCTGTTGAGCTTTTTATGCTCAAACCAGATGAGCCCACGCACGCTCAAGCTAGCGACCTCAGGGTCTCGAACCTGGGTCTTCCGCATCCCAGCCTGATGCTCTAACCACTGCGCCACCGCCTGGTCAGGCTAAATGTATTTTTTAGATTTTATTAATTTATATTTTAGAGAGAGAGGAGAGGGAAAGAGGAAGAGGACGGAGAGAAGCAGGAAGCATCAACTCCCATGTGCCTTGACCAGGCAAGCCCAGGGTTTCAAACCAGCAACCTCAGAGTTCCAGATCGACACTTGATCCACTGTGCCGCAACATGTCAGGTGCTAGGTGCTTTTTTTTTTTTTTTTTTTGAGTCAAATAGTGCTTTTATTATTTTTATATATATTTTATTATTATTAATTCTAATGGGGTGACACCAATAAATCAGGGTACATATGTACAATGAAAACATCTCCAGGTTATCTTATCATTCAATTGTGTTGCATACCCGTCACCAAGTCAAATTGTCCTCTGTCACCTTCTATCTGGTTTTCCCTGTGTCCCTCCACTCCTCCCTATCCCACCCTTCCCTCCCTCCCCCCACCCCGTAACCACCACTCTCTTGTCCATGTCTCATAGTCTCACTTTTATGTCCCACCTATGTATGAAACCATGCTGTTCTCAGTTTTTCTTTTTTTCTGATTTACTTATTTCACTCTGTATAATGTTATCAAGGTACATCCATTTTGTTATAAATGATCCGATGTCATCGTTTCTTATGGTTGAGTAGTATTCCATAGTATATATGTACCATAGCTTTTTATTTCTTTTTATTTTATTCATTTTAGAGAGGAGACAGAGAGAGAGAGAGAGAGAGAGGGAGAGAGAGAGAGAGAAAGGGGGGAGGAGCTGGAAGCATCAACTCCCATATGTGCCTTGACCAGACCAGTGCAGGGGTTTGAACTGGCGACCTCAGTGTGCCCAGATCGACGCTTTATCCACTGCGCCACCACAGGTCAGGCTGTACCATAGCTTTTTAATTCATTCGTCTTCTGACGGACACTTGGGCTGGTTCCAGATCTTCGCTATTGTGAACAATGCTGCCATGAACATGGGGGCGCATTTCTTCTTTTCGAACAGTGCTATGGTGTTCTTAGGGTATATTCCTATAAGTGGGATAGCTGGGTCAAAAGGCAGTTCGATTTTTAATTTTCTGAGGAATCTCCAAACTTTTCCACAGTGGCTGCACCAGTCTGCATTCCCACCAGCAGTGCAGGAGGGTTCCCTTTTCTCCACATCCTCGCCAGCACTTGTTCTGTGTTGTTTTGCTGATGAGTGCCATTCTGACTGGTGTGAGGTGATATCTCATTGTGGTTTTAATTTGCATTTCTCTAATGATTAGTGATGTTGAGCATTTTTTCATATGCCTATTGGCCAACTGTATGTCCTCTTTGGAGAAATTTCTATTCATTTCCTTTGCCCATTTTTTGATTGGATTGTTTGTCTTCCTGGTGTTGAGTTAGGTGCTAGGTGCTTTTTAAAGTGCCTCTCTGGCAAGGCTACAGTTGAACAGAGACCTAAATGTAGGAGGAGCAAGCAATGCAGATATCTGGGGGAAGAGCCTCCCAGGCAGAAGAATACAGGGGCATAGCCCTGGGAAGAGGGTGAAGCCAGGCTCATGACAAGTGTGGTAGGAGACAAAAGGGAGAGGTAGTTGGAGGTTGAATCACAGGGGCCTTTTCTTTTATTATTATTTTTAATTAAATGTATTCATTTAATTAAATGAGGGGAGAGAGAGAGAGAGAGAGAGAAGGGGGAGCAGGAAGCATCAACTTCCATATGTGCCCTGACCAGGCAAACCAGGGGTTTCAAACCAGTGACCTCAATGCTTTTATCCACTGTGCCACCACAGGTCAGGCCACGGGGGCCTTGTGTATTGATACTTTTCATTTGTCCCTTCACACCCACTCCCCACCCTGCTCTATGGGCTGGGAAGCTGATATATGGACTACTCATATCTTCTAAAGCAGGGGTCCCCAAACTTTTTATACAGGGGGCCAGTTCACTGTCCCTCAGACCGTTGGAGGGCCAGACTATAAAAAAACTATGAACAAATCCCTATGCACACTGCATGTATCTTATTTTAAAGTAAAAAACCAAAACGGAAACAAATACAATATTTAAAATAAAGAACAAGTAAATTTAAATCAACAAACTGACCAGTATTTCAATGGGAGCTATGGGTGCGGATGCATCCTGTGCTCCTCTCACTGACCACCAATGAAAGAGGTGCCCCTTCCAGAGAGGGGGGAGGCGGATAAGTGGCCTCAGGGGGCCGCATGCGGCCCGTAGTTTGGGGACCCCTGTTCTAAAGAGTTTCGTTATAAGAAACTCCAAATTTCTCAATTTGGGTGTGACATCTATCTTTCCTGTAGGATGCTGTTACTCCCTTACAGGGCAAGATAAGGATTTTAGGTTTTATTCTGAACAAGATGGGAACCACGGGACATTTTGAGCACATGGAACACCTGTAACTTAACATTTTGAAAAATAATTCTAGAGGCTGAATGGGAAAGACCTGGTGGTGGTCACAGGTAGCAAAAGGCTACTTACAAAAGGATAAGTAAGAGTGGTGACTCAGACTAGAGTGGTTGTAGTAGTTAATAAGTGGTCAAATTGGGGATAGGTTGTTATGGTAGAACAAGAGAATGTAGTAATCGAGTTGCTATGTGATACAGTAAGAAAAAAAGGCAAGGAGGACTCAGGTTTTTGGCTGCAAGATAAATCAAATTTCCATTCACTCAGATGAAGGTGTCCTGAGAGGGAGCAGCTTTGGGCTACAAAATATAAGAGTTCAGTTCAAAATAAACAAAATCCAGGTCTTATCAACCTCAGGCCTGTCTGGTCAGGGCACATATGGGAGTTGATACTTCCTGTTCCTCCCCCCTTACTTCTCTCTCTAAAATGAATAAAAATCTAAAAAGAAAACAAAAAACAAATTCCAGGTGTTTATTAGAGATCCAAGTGGGGATGCTGAATAGGTGGCTGTGTAAGGCTGGAGTTCAGGGTTGGTCTGCACTGGAAGTGTAAATTTTAGTCTAGCAACCTCAAAAATGGCACTTAAAGCCACAGCCCAGATTAAATTACCTAGGAGCTGGTATAAACAGAGATAAAATGAGGTCTAAGGATTGAGCCCTTCTTCGGAAGCTACTAATGATGTTTCACCAAAAGGAAGGAGTAAACCAGGAAAGGAAGACATGAGGTGTAGAAATAGTGAATCTGATCCTGGAGCAGAAAGAATCCCACAATAATGGCAAAAGGCAAACCCAGAACTATAGGTCTAAAAAGGAACTGATTTGAATTGGAGCTCCAGGATGAGGGTCTTGAGAGGGACATCACCAAGAAAGAAAACAAATTTTTTTAAAAATTTTTTCCAGGGACAGACAGAGAGTCAGAGAGAGGGATAGATAGGGACAGAAAGACAGGAATGGAGAGAGGTGAGAAGCATCAATCATTAGTTTTTCGTTGCCGACGCGACACCTTAGTTGTTCATTGATTGCTTTCTCACATGAGCCTTGACCGCAGGCCTTCAGCAGACCAAGCAACCCCTTGCTGAAGCCAGAGACCTTGGGTCCAAGATGGCGAGCTTTCGCTCAAGCCAGATGGGCCCGCACTCAAGCTGGCGAGCTCGGGGTCTCGAACCTGGGTCTTCCGCATCCCAGTCCGACGCTCTATCCTCTGCGCCACCGCATGGTCAGGCAAAACAAGTAAATTAGATGGAGGATACTGATATTTAAACTATGGTTCAGAGTTTGGGGATGAATTAAGACAGAAACACAGAACACTAAGCAGATGGAAGAACAATGTAATTGCTAACATAATTTATGTAAATATATATTTACAGAAATGTTAAGTATAGAATCATATCAACTCAATATAAAATATTCAAAGAAATATAAACAAAATACTAATTCAACCATAAACTTGTATTATTATGAGGATTCCAGGGAAAGAGGTATAAACTAAAACCCAAGAAATCATAGTACTGGGTATTATTTAGAGCAATTCGAAAGAATTGAAAGCAGGGACTCAAATAAGTACATGTACATGAATGTTCATAGCAGCATTCTTTAAAATAGTCAACAGGTGGAAACAGCTCAAATATCTGTCAATTAACAAAATATGGTATATACTTACAGTGGGATATTAGTACTGATACATGATACATGAATGAAGCCCCAAAACATCATGCTAAATAAAACCCAGACATAAAAGATCACATATTTTATGATTCCTTTCATTTGAAATATCCAGAATAGGTAAATCCACACGAACAGAAAACAAAATGTTGGTTTCCCAGGGGTGGAGAGGGTAAAGAGAATGAGGAATAATTGCCTTATGACTATGGGGTTTTATTTTGGAGGCGATGACAATGTCTTGGAATTATATAAAGGTGGTAGTTATACAATATTATGAATATACTAAATGACACTGAATTATTCATTTAGAAATAAATTTTGTTATGTAAACTTCACCTGTTTTTTTTTTAATTTTTTTAAATTTTATTCATTTTAGAGAGGAGACACAGAGTGAGAGAGAGAAAGAGAGAAAGGGGGGAGGAGCTGGAAGCATCAACTCCCATATGTGCCTTGACCAGCCCAGTGCAGGGTTTTGAACTGGCGACCTCAGTGTGCCCAGGTTGACGCTTTATCCACTGCGCCACCACAGGTCAGGCTAAACTTCACCTGTTTTTAAAAACACAAACATTATTTAGAAATAAGGCATATTATAATGGCAGAGAAATAGCAGAGTTAAAATCAGTTGCCCTAGTCTTCAGGCTGCGAAATGGAAGTCATGTAAAATGACAGGACTTTTGAAGTCACATATATGCATAACTACAATTTTTAAAATGTAGGATCAACACCTGCCACTTGAGTTTTAAATGAAGAGAAATCTTCAAATCTTAGGTGCTCACAGATGCATAGATTTGGACAAATAAGATCCATATGCTGATTCCAACCATGTCAAATAGTAGATGCACAAAGAAAAAGCATATGGAAACTATTGTTTAAAAAGAGAATAAATGTCTAAGTCTGGAATACAGATGAAGACTATACTATATTAAATAGAAGGGAGAAGAAATTAAAATTTTAATTAGACTGACCTATTAGAAAAAAATCAAGGAATGTCATTAGGGATAGTATCAATAAAATTCTTAAACTTCTACAGCAAAAATATAAACAAGATTGAAATTGGGAAAGTATTTATAGCACATGATGAACAATGTTTTAAAATAGACATTGAAATAGGACATGGATAGACAATTCACAAAAAATAAACATAAGATGTTCATCAATAGCCCTGGCCAGTTAGTTCAGTGCCCTGGTCGGCAGACTGCAGCTTGCGAGCCACGTGCGGCTCTTTGGCCCCTTGAGTGTGGCTCTTCCACAAAATACCACATGCGGGCGCTACCTTGATAAGGAGTGTACCTACCTATAGAGTTTAAGTTTAAAAAATCTGGCTCTCAAAAGAAATTTCAATTGTTGTACTGTTGATATTTGGCTCTGTTGATTAATGAGTTTGCCGACCACTGAGAGCATTGTACCAAAACACAAAGGTTGTGGGTTCAGTTCCCATTCAGGGTACATATAGGAAGTGACCAATGAATGCACAATTAAGTGAAACAAATGAATGCTATGCTCTCTCTCCCTTCCTGTCTCCCTAAACGCAATCAATAAGGAAAATAAAAAAAAAATATTTGATAACCAAAGAAGTAAAAACAGAAGAGGATCATTGCCTCTTTTAATATAAAAGACTTAAAAACAATTTTGAAAGGATATGAAAAAACATTCTCATGTACTTTTTGAGTACTTATCAGTACACTTTTTTTTTTACAGGGACAGAGAGAATCAGAGAGAGGGATAGATAGGGACAGACAGACAGACAGGAACAGAGAGAGGTGAGAAGCATCAATCATTAGTTTTCATTGCCCTTGCGACACCTTAGTTCATTGATTGCTTTCTCACATGTGCCTTGACCGCGGGCCTTCAGCAGACCAAGCAACCCCTTGCTGGAGCCAGCGACCTTGGATCCAAGCTGGCGAGCTTTTGCTCAAGCCAGATGGGCCCACGCTCAAGCTGGCGAGCTCGGGGTCTCGAACCTGGGTCTTCCGCATCCCAGTCCGATGCTCTATCCACTGCGCCACCGCCTGGTCAGGCTCAGTACACTTTTGATAGTTTTGCACAAACTATAGTTATACGCAAACTGTAAAACATACATGCCAAAGATTCCATTCCTGGGGATTTATCTCACAATAACCATAAGGCAAATTGTTACATAACATGTATGTAATACTAATTGTCCACAACTAGACATAACAAGTAACATGGAACCACATATATAGTATGGTGCCCATTGCAAACAAGTGTCTAAATATCTTAACATGTGGCTATCTAGAGGGAAATTCACTAAACAAACCGTCACCCTGGCTGGTTGGATTAGTGATAGAGCGTCGGCCCAGTGTGTGGAAGTCCTGGGTTCAATTCTCAGCCAGGGCACACAGAAGTGCCCATCTGCTTCTCCACCCTTCCCCCCACCCCTTTCTTCCCCTCCCGCAGTCAAGGCTACATTGGTGCAAAGTTGGCCCCAGCACTGAGGATGCCTCCATGGCCTCCAGCCTCAGGGGCTAGAATGGCTCCAGTTGCAACAGAGCAACACCCCAGATGGTTAGAACATTGCCCCCTGGTGGGCATGCCGAATGGATTCTAGTCAGGTGCTTGCAGGAGTCTCTTTGCCTCCCCACTTCTCACTTCAGAAAAATACAAAAAAGTAAATAAATTTATCATGGTTCTCTGTGAAGGATTTAACTACATTATTAGATTCTTGAGAATCTAAATCAGGGGTCCCCAAACTTTTTACACAAGGGGCCAGTTCACTGTCCCTCAGACCCTTGGAGGGCCGGACTATAAAAAAAACTATGAACAAATACCTATGCACACGGCACATATCTTATTTTAATTAATTAATTTATTTATTCATTTTTAGAGAGGAAACACAGAGTGGGGGAGAGAGAGAGAGAGAGAGAGAGAAAGGGGGGAGGAGCTGGAAGCATCAACTCCCATATGTGCCTTGACCAGACCAGTGCAGGGTTTTGAACTGGTGATCTCAGGGTTCCCAGGTCAACGCTTTATCCACTGCGCCACCACAGGTCAGGCTGCACATATCTTATTTTAAAGTAAAATAACAAAATGGGAACAAATACAATATTTAAAATAAAGAACAAGTAAATTTTAATCAACAAACTGACCAGTATTCCAATGGGAACTATGGGTGCGGATGCATCCTGTGCCCCTCTCACTGACCACAATGAAAGAGGTGCCCCTTCCAGAGAGGCGGGGGCTGGATAAGTGGCCTCAGGGGGCCAATGCGGCCCGCAGGCTGTAGTTTGGGGACCCCGATCTAAATCCTCCAAATCACACAGCCTTTATGTGGGAGGACTGTTCCTGAAAGCTAAGTTTGACCCTTCTACCCACACTCCAAAGGACTGCAGGTGGTTTTTACATTTTCTCTTATATTAGTATCAAAGTATATTATATTTTAAGGCAATAAAAACTTGCAACATCCTGTGTGATATTTGCAAAATTGTTGACTTGATGGAAAGAATTAAAATACGTAAATATTCCTTATAATTTAACAAAAAGTTAAATATGCTTTGAAACTGCATGTTCCATCTACAACTGACTAGCTTTTAGTTCAGAACCATCAATACCCACCATTTGCTAGCTACCTAGGATTTGCAAAGGGTCACATCTTTGCTAAGGATGTTACCTTGTTTTATTTGTTCATCACTCTTGGAGATGTCTACCTTATCACAGAAGTCTATTCCTTTGTATACGATGGTTAGCCACTTTTAAGACATGAACATAAAAGCACAAGGGATTAAAAACTTACACGTAACAGTAGAGAATAGGTAAGATACTGCAAGCTTCTGCACGTATTTCCCACATCTGTGAACGTGTCATAAAGGGGACTGAATCACTGCGTGCCTAGCGGAGCACATAATGCTGAATAGGGGGATACAGGGTCCTCAACACACTCACCCCCCTCCAAAACCCAGTCACCAACTAGTTATGATACTGGTCTCTTGAAATCCACTATGCCTACTAGTGTGATTTCAAACACACTACTATTTAGTGTAAAACTTAAATAGAAAGCTTATTAAGTATCAACTTCTGCATTCTGAGAGTGCAGCTCTGCAAACCAGCCACATATGCAGCTCATTATTTACTGGTCTTACTACCTGGAACAACACTCTAATTGTTCAAGAGAACTAGCTCTTCCAAACAGGGATACACACAGTCCTCATTTGGTTAAGAATTTTTTTTTTTTAATTTTTTTTTATTTTATTCATTTTAGAGAGGAGACACAGAGAGAGAGAGAAAGGAGGGAGGAGCTGGAAGCATCAACTCCCATATGTGCCTTGACCAGACCAGTGCATGGTTTTGAACTGGCGACCTCAGTGTTCCCAGGTCGATGCTTTATCCACTGCACCACCACAGGTCAGGCTTGGTTAAGAATTTTTAAAAAATACATAACTTGGGCCTGACCTGTGGTGGCGCAGTGGATAAAGCGTCAACCTGGAAACACTGGGGTCGCCAGTTCAAAACCCTGCACTGGTCTGGTCAAGGCACATATGGGAGTTGATGCTTCCAGCTCCTCCCCTCTTTCTCTCTCTCTCTCACTCTGTGTCTCTTCTCTAAAATGAATAAAATTAAAAAAAAAAAAAAATACATAACTTGGCCTGACCAGGCGGTGGCACAGTGAATAGAGCGTTGGACTGGGATGCGGAAGACCCAGGTTCAAGACCCTGAGCTCACCAGCTTGAGTGCGGGCCCATCAGGCTTGAGCAAAAGCTCGTCAGCTTGGACACAAGGTCGCTGGCTCCAGCAAGGGGTTGCTCGGTCTGCTGAAGGCCCACGGTCAAGGCACATGTGAGAAAGCAATCAATGAACAACTATGGTGTCGCAACGGCAATGAAAAACTAATGATTGATGCTTCTCACCTCTCTCCGTTCATCTGTCTGTCCCTATCTATCCCTCTCACTGACTCTCTCTCTCTGTCCCTGTAAAAAATAAATAACTTGACAACACTATAGTGAGTAAATTTTATTTTTACTCATTCAAAAGATGAAAGGCTCAGGGACCTGAGCTCACCTCAGTTCTTCCTGTTGCCTTGAATCCCTTCTTCATCCTTAAGCCTCACTAGCAGATCTGGAATAAACATCATTTTCTTCTGAGGTCTATACTAGAAACGTTCTTTCTCCAGAGACACTTTCATGTATGTATTTCTGACACTACACTGCGAATAACATCACAGTTCTCAGCATCTAACATCAAATGCATCAAAAATACTTAGAAACATTTTTGCCACATCAAAACAGTAAGTCATTACTGCCTAGTCTCTTTTTAGCCCTGATGAAGTTATAACCTGCTCAACTAGATTCAATTTATAAAGTGGATGCAATAATGGATGCTATCTTATTGCTCTCTGTGAAATTACACAATCCGAATTCTGCCAAAACAGTTCCACATCAAAAAAAGATCAGCACAGGCCCTCGCTAGTTGGCTCAATGGATAGAGCACTGGCCCAGCATATGGATGTCCTATGTTCAATTCCTGGTCAGGGCACATAGAAAAAGCAACCATCTGCTTCTCTTCTCCTTCTCTCTTTCTTGCCTACCTGTAGCCAGTGGCTTGGTTGGTCCGAGCGTCAGCCTTAGTCACAAAAAATAGCTCAGTTGATCCAAGCACTGGCCCCATATGATGGTTGTCAGGTAGATCCTGGGTAGGAGCATGTAGGAGCTTATTATCATTATCTCCCCTACTCTCACTGAAAACAAACAAACAAAAACAAACAAAAAACCCCACACATATGAATCTTATGACAAAAATTTTTTAAGAAAAAGAAACACAAAACATGCTTCTAGTTAAACAGAGATTTTATTTCTTGTGTACATAGACATTTTATGCCACCAGGGCAGAGGCTGTGGATGACTCACTGAAAAGGAAAAAGAGGGAGATGAAAAGACTGGATTAACACAGGTACTCCATATTCATTCATATAATCTCCCAGCTAATGGGAGTAATTTCCAAACAGCTAACATAATCCCAAATATTTAAATGCTCCAAACTGCTGAGTTCCTGAGTTCGTTTGCTGTGGCTCAAGCATAACAAATTCAAGATGCTCACTCAGACATCCAAGGAAGAACTGGCCAACATAAGGAAAAACCTTTCTGGTGGAAACTGCGAATGTTCGGAAATCAATCATCATAGTGAGCAACTTTTTGCAACCGATGCAAAAAGAGACAAATTAAACACCCGGAAGTAATGGTTTAAATCAAAATTTTTTCCACCTATCTAAAATGGGTTCATGTTCTAAATCAGGGGTTTGCAAACTATGACCCTTTCCTTGTCTTTGCAAATAAAGTATCAATGGAAAACAGCCATACCCCTTTGTTTACATTATCATCTGATTGTATTACTGTTATAATAGTCAGAAGAATAGTTGACCATATAGCCAGCTGGGACTTAAAACATTATTGTCAGTCCTTTTACTATATTTACTACCTGGCTAACTGCTGTTCTTGTTAACAAATAAGGTTGCTACTTACTATTTCCAATTGGGCGGGAGGACTCGTTTGGTCTTATAATAGCGAGCCAACCGGTGAATACGGCTCTCGATCAGAATCAGACGGAACTTAGCATCTTTATCCTAAAAATCAAAATTGAGAGAATTCAAGAAAACCATTCAAAACAACTAAAAATTATTTTAACAAAACAATGTATAGACTCTATGCACTTTAATTAAAAGTTACTCAATTCTCTGAAAGGAAACCACAAGCTCGGGTTCATGTGGTTACATTGAGTTCTTAAGGGAATTTAAAGTTTTTAAATTTACTCATTTTTTAGTGTGTGTGGGGGAGGGGAAGGAAGGGGGTAGAGAGGGAAGGGGGGAGGAGCAGGAAGCATCAACTCTCATATGTGCCCTGACCAGACAATCACAGGCTTTGAACCAGCAGACCTCGGCATTCCAGGTTGACACTTTTATCAACTGCACCACCACAGGTCAGGTGGAATTTAAGGTTTATTTCCACAAAACTATGCAGGATGATTTGTAAAACTCAGCAAATAAACACTTCAACATTTTCAACCAAATGATTATAACTAGGGGAGCCAAAGCTCCCTGTTCTCTTCTGGTAGAATTTTAACTTTAGTCTGACTAGTTTGAGCCCTAAATCACCTTATCTAATATAAATCAAGTACATTATATTTTCTTAAAAGAAGTTAGTATAAGCAGTTCTCTTCTTACCTTTCTGTTCCTCTCAAGATGTTTTCGAACAGCAACAGCTTTCTTAATTAAATGATACAGATCCTCAGGAAGATCAGGAGCAAGTCCTTTGGACTTAAGAATTCTCAAGATTTTATTGCCTGTCACAAAACGTACTTGTGCAACACCATGTGAGTCTCTCAGGATCACACCTGTAAAGGGAATAATACATTATAAATTCCCACGTTGAACACACTGACTGGAGCATGTGATGTCAAGATTCTGAAATTAAGTCACTTTTCAAGTTTCCCATCTGTAAAATGGGCTTACTTTTTTATACATCAGAGAAACCAATGTGAAAATTCACACAAAGCTTACTCAGACACCCAAGGAAGGTTTACCCAACACTAAGGAAACCCTTCTGGTGGAAACTGCGAATGTTGGAAGACCATCATCATAGTGAGCTTGCTAGATTATAGAATGATCAAAGCAATTAATAAGATTCCAACTATGGCTTGAGCAGGTGGTAGCACAATGGATAGAGCAGCACTGACCTGAGATGGTGAGGACCCAGGTTCGAAACCTCGAGGTCACCAGCTTGACAATGGGATCACAGACATGACCCTATGGTCACTAGCTTGGCTGGAGCCCTGGTCAAAGCACGTATGAGAAAGCAATTCATGAACAACTAAATGCTGCAAATACAAGCTGATGCTTCTCATCTCTCCCTGTCTTGTCTTTCTTACAAAAAAAAAAAAAAAATGATTCCAGCTATGTATACTTGCTTAACTAAAACCACCATATGTGTTAAGATATCAGCTATTGTAGTAAAAACTTAATGGACCTTTTTTTTAACCTCAAAATAGCACCATCTGACTATTGAACAGTCTATGTATTTACATTGTGGGCAATGCTTCCTTATACTACAGGCTCCAGCAGGGCAAATATTTTGCCTTTTTTTCGACTTCTGTATGTATTCTCAGGGTCCAGAACCACAGAGCAGGCAAACATTTGCTGAATAAAGCCACTTGCTGTCACACAAAACTGAGATTCAAAGCATATCTAACTGTGGGAAAGTGTGACAAGCACTCTTTAGTTGCCCACCGTTAACTCCTTCATCTCACTGTGTGATCTGAGGCCAGTTATACAGCCCCACTGTGCCTCAGTTTCCTCAATTGTAAGCTGGGAAAAATTGCTAGTATTTATTTGAAAGTACTGCTGTCAGAATTAAACGGGGTCAGTATATGTCAAGTGCTTAGAACCTGCACTTAGGACTGAGTGTCTAGCTCAGGGGTCCCCAAACTACCCATTCAGCCCCGAGGTCATTTATCCAGCCCCCACACTTCCGGAAGGGGCACCTGTTTCATTGGTGGTCAGTGAGAGGAGCACAGGATGCATCCGCACCCATAGTTCCCATTGAAATACTGGTCAGTTTGATTTAAATTTACTTGTTTTTTATTTTAAATATTGTATTTGTGCCCATTTTGTTTTTTTACTTTAAAATAAAGATATGTGCAGTGTGCACAGGGATTTATTTGTTCATAGTTTTTTTTATAGTCCAGCCCTCCAACGGTCTGAGGCACAGTGAATTGGCCCCTGTGTAAAAAGTTTGGGGACCCCTGGTCTAGCCCATAGTAAAAACTCATCAAACTCTGGAGAACACTTTAATTCACCATCTTCAGAGAACTGCAGAGTTCAACCTAATCAATGATTATTAGGTCTAGGTCATCAATAGTAAAGCCAGGAAATAGGTTTGCAAGGCACGTTTGGGACACATTTACCACCATCCGCCCCCACCCCCTTCAGCAGGTTACACGAGGACAGGCGGAAAGGGCTACTTCAAACACTCACCGATTTGTGAGGGAGTCAGGCCCTTCTTGGCCAGTTTGTAGATCTGCTCCTTCACGTCGTCAGACGTCAACTTCAGCCACTGTTTGTAAAGAAGAAAGCGGCTTAAGACGACAAACCTAGAATGGTACCGGGGTACAGCGGTCCTCCCTTCCTCGACCTCGCGCTCCTCGTGCACACAAGGCCCCCACCCCGGCGCCACTTCCCCGAAGCGACGAGTAGTAGTATCCCCGTCCCCCACCTCACCCCGGTCGCCGCACACTACTTACGGTGGGGACGCTGCGGCGGTAGGGCAAAGCCGACTGGGACAGGCCCTTCCTGGAGAGAGAAGCAGTCTTGGGGTGAACAGGCGCTCCACGCCACAGCAACCTAGAATATCAACCCCTGGACCCACCGCCCACACCCGTTCCACACCACCCCCACCCTCGCGGCCGAGCCCTGGACCCGCTGGGAAACCCGAGCTCACCCGGGAGCGTGCATGCGGCCCATGATGGCGGCGGACAGGCAGCGAAAAAGAGAGCTGCACTTGCGAACGCCGCAGGAAGCCACCCAGCACACAGGAAGTGACTTCACATGCCCTCGCTTCCTTGAGTGCGGGAGGCGGAGCTACGCTGCGTGCCCCTCAACGTATACGGAACTACATATCCCGACATGCATTTCAGTATGGTAGTGGAGTCCTCGATCAACAGGACTACATATACCGCTTGGATTGGTCTTTGAGCAGGAAATCCACTCCACCTCCTGCGCGGACTGTGAGCCTCTGATGGGGCTGCCAACGCCTAGTTTGTTCAGGTTCGAATACCGGACTGGGAGTGGTCCCGAAGCATAGATTACTGCAGGGGTGGAAGACTAAGTCCCTGCCCTAGGAAAGGCCGTCTCTGCGTCCCCAACTCCCCCAGCGAATTTTGGTGCGGGAAGTTCAGCGGTACACAGTTGTTTATTCAGTCACCAGCGCCAGCCCTTATGTTGGCGCTAGATACTTCAAAAGCTGTCCCTGTCCCTAAATTCTCAGATACAATACCATGGTGTAAAGTGTCACACTGGAAGTCACTAATGGTAATGACTATTCCCCGGCCAGCGTTACCACTGCTTACCTGAGTCCTAACCTAAATCAGGGGAGGGATCACTGACCACTAAGGACCGCCCAGGGACTTGAAGCAGGCGCTGGCTACTTGGGACCCCCGCACGCTTTCCACTATACGAGGCTGTGGTCCTGCAGGGTCTCTTGGAGCCGCGTGCCCGAGTGGGAGTTAAACAGAGAGGCACTTTGGAAACAAGATGGCAAAGGCAGGAGCTGCATGTATGGAGGTGAAGAGAAGTGTGTGGAAGGTGAGAGAAATAAGGAAGCCCTTGAACTTCCTTCCTGGCAAAGGGAACTGCCACCGAAACTTTTAAAACTCGGTGCTGGTACACAGGAATGCGTTGAAAGATTGAGGAAATGAAGGGGCTTATTCAAAAATCAAATGGCCCTGGGAAGGAGGGGAGGTCAGTCAATTCAATAAACGACTGCTAACAAATTTGAAGTAACGGTTGACTTTGAAAGAAACTGGAAGTACTATAACATCCACCCCACTCCTTCAGCCTATATGATGAGTAACTTTTCCAAAGCATTATGTATTTCATTCAAATTGAGTAATCCGTTATTACCTAGCAAAGATGCATTCATATGGTTGACCAAATTTACACTTTTAGCCCAGACATGGAATAAGTTTTAACATGGCTCTAATTCCCAATCCCCACCCCTAGCTACCTACTCTAGACCCTTTAATTTCAATTAAACACCACCCATTTGCTCAAACCATGTAAATGTTAGTCTCGCTTTTCCTTTTTTGTCTAATTTCATTAATCTCAGATCTACCACCAATTTATATCATGAATACATTCACTTCTCTCCATTCCACTGCTACCCCCAATCCAAGATGAGAGAGAGCTACCACCAGCTCTTATCTGGACAACTCAGTGGAATCCCAACTGTGTGCTGTTACTACTCATGTCCCCAGCGTAAACATGTGACAACCCATTCTCTACCTAGTTATCACAGTGATTTTTTAAAAATGTAAATCCAATAATTTATGATTCCTCCTCTGAGTACAACCTTTTTATATTTTATCAAGGCATTTAAAATAAATCCAAAACCCTTGCCTCTATGTCACCTCAGAGAGGCCATCCCTGATGGAAGAGTATCTAATGTAATCCTCCTCCCTTTCAATACAAATATACTAATTTTTTTTTTTTGTGTGTGTGTGTGTGTGTGTGTGTGTGTGTGTGACAGAGATAGAGTCAGAGAGAGGGACAGATAGGAAGGGAGAGAGATGAGAAGCATCTATTCTTCATTGCAGCACCTTAGTTGTTCATTGATTGCTCTCTCATATGTGCCTTGACTGGAGGGCTACAGCAGACCAAGTGATCCCTTTCTTGAGCCAGCGATCTTGGGCTCAAGCTGGAGAGCATTACTCAAACCAGATGAGCTGTCACTCAAGCTGGTGACCTTGGAGTCTCGAACCTGGGTCCTCCACGTCCCAGTCCAATGGTCCATCCGCTGTGCCACTGCCTGGTCAGGCCAAATATCCTATTGATTACCTTCATAGCACATGAATCTCTGATATTTTCCTTTCTAATTGCTTGCTGGGGTGTTGGCCTCCAAATAAAATTCAAACTCTGTTGATTTTTTTTTTTTTTTTTTTTACAGGGAGAGAGAGAGAGGGATAGACAGGGACAGACAGATGAACGGAGAGAGGTGAGAAGTATCAATCATTAATTTTTCATTGCCGTTGCGACACCTTAGTTGTTCATTGATTGCTTTCTCACATGTGCCTTGACTGTGGGCTTTCAGCAGACCAAACAATCCTTTGCTAGGAGCCAGCGACCTTGGGTCCAAGCTGGCAAGCTTTTGCTCAAGCCAGATGGGCCCTCACTCAAGCTGGCGACCTCGGGGTCTCGAACCTGGGTCTTCCGCATCCCAGTCCAACACTATTCACTGCACCACCGCCTGGTCAGGCCAAACTCTATTGATTTTAACTCCAGCACCCAGAACTTTGCCTGGCAGGCAGGAAGTTAGGCACTCAAAAACCTAAGTAATTTGTTCTTTTTAAAAATTTTTTTATTAGAGTCAGAGAGAGGGACAGACAGGAAGGGAGAGAGATGAGAAGCATCAATTCTTCCTTGCAGCACCTTAGTTGTTTATTAATTGCTTTCTCATATGTGTCTTGACCGGGGGGCTACAGCAGACTGAGAGACCCCTTGCTCGAACCAGCAACCTTGAGTTCAAGCTGGTGAGCTTTGCTCAAACCAGATGAGCCCGCGCTCAAATTGGCAACCTTGGAGTCTCTAACCTGCGTCCTCTGCATCCCAGTCCAATGCTCTATCGACTGCACCACTGCCTAGTCAGGCAGTAATTCGTTCTTCATTTGAAGATGTCTGGACTACAAACTTGATTTCTGGAGGTAGTAGAAGGTAGTGGGAAGAGTAAAATTTGGCAATTGAGTCCTGGATTACAGTACATCTGTATGTGATTTGGATCAAGTCAGTTACTTAATTACATATGAGGTTTCAAAGCATTGCTGGAATGATCTGCCCTCAGCCCCAATATCAGTTAAGTCTTGTAGTGGAAAGATTGAGGGATGTCTATGATGTAACCAACACCAGCATTGGATTGTTTTGAGAATACCACTATGGGTTAAAAAAAATCAATTGTTAGAAAAGACCATATAACTTTTCTAATAAAGAATTTTGACTCAAATATTTACTCGTGGAATAGGAATTATAACTTATTTCAAGGTTTCTTTTTTAGTTATGTTTAAGCCTTCCACTAGTTTTTAATGCACCTTATCTGGCCATGTATATCAATACTATCAAAGAGAAAATATGTAGTTAAGTGTGTGCTGAATTTTTAAATTTTAACTTTTATTTTTTATTTTTCACAGAGACAGAGAGTCAGAGAGAGGGACAGATAGGGACAGACAGACAGGAAGGGAGAGAGATGAGAAGCATCAATTCTCTTTGTGGCATCTTAGTTGTTCATTGATTGCTTGTCCATTGATTGCTTTCTCATATGTGCCTAGACCAGGAAGCTCCAGCAGAGCCAGTGACCCCTTGCTCAAGCCAGCGACCTTGGGCTTCAAACCAACAACCATGGGGTCATGTCTATGATCCCATGCTGAAGCCGGAGTCTACACTCAAGTCAAACCTGGGGTTCTCAGCAACCCAGGCTGATGCTCTATCCACTGTACCACTGCTTGGTCAGCATGTCTAAGTTTTTGAAAACTGCCACACTGTTTTCCACAGCAGCAGCTGCACTGTTTTACATTCCCACCAGCAATAAACAGAGGCTCCAATTTTCTACATCCTCACACTTTGTGTTCTACCTATCCTAGTGGGTGTGAATTAGTAACTCATTGTAATTTTGATTTGTATTTCCCTAATGACTAATGAAGCTAAGCATCTTTTCATGTGACTTAGCATTTTGGAGAAATGTCTATTTAGTCATTTGCCCATTTATAAATTGAGTTGCCTTTCTTTCTCAGATATGATTTGTGACTATTCCCTCCCACTGAGTTGTCTTTTTACTTTATTAATAGTGTCCTTTGATGCTCAAAAGATTTTGATTTTGATGAAACCCAGTTTGTTTTTCTTTTGTTGCTTATGTTTTCTGTGTCATGTTTAAGAAACTCTTGTCTAATCCCATGTTATAGATGCATACCTGTTTAGGTCTTTGATGCATTTTGAACTGATTTTTGTATGTTTTAAAGTTCTACCTTCAGCCTGACCAGGTGGTGGTGCAGTGGACAGAGCTTTGGCCTGGGACACAGAGGACCCAGGTTCAAAACACCAAGGTTGCCAATTTGAGAGCAGGCTCAGCCAGCTTGAGCACAGGCTCACCAGCTCTGAGCACAGGGTCACTGGCTTGAGGATGGGATCATAGTCACAACTCCATGGTTGCTGGCTTGAGCCCAAAGGTCACTGGCTGGACCAAGGGGTCACTGGCTCTGCTGGAGCCCCCCACCCCCAGGTCAAACCATATATGAGAAAGCAATCAATGAACTAAGGTGCTGCAACTGAGTTGATGCTTCTCATCTCTTTCTCTTCCTGTCTGTCCCTCTCTCTCTCTAAAATAAAGAAAAAGTCCTACCTTCTTTTGCCTGTGGTTACCTATCTTCTGTGGAAAAAAATTATTTTTTCCCCATTGATTTTGTCAGTCTTCTGTCTGTACTGGATCACGATTCAAAATGAAAAAAGAAAAAACCAGTTATCCTAGAAATAAAAACTACAACCAAAATTTAAAACTCAATAGATGGGTAAAACTGTTAAAAAGTAAGTAGTTGCCCTGGCCAGTTGCCTCAGTGGTAGAGCATCAGTCGGATGTGTGGAAGCCCGGGTTCAATTCCCAGTCAGGGAACACAGGAAAAGCGACCATCTGCTTCTCCACCCCTCCCGCTCCCCCTTCTGCTTCTCTTCCCCTCTTCCAGTCATGACTTGGTTGGAGCAAGTTGGCCTCAGGCACTGAGGATGGTTCCATGGCCTTGCCTCAGGCGCTAAAATAACTCAGTTGCCGAGCAATGGAGCAGCAGCCCCAGATGGGAAGAGCATAGCCAGGTAGGGGGTTTGCAGGGTGGATCCTGGTCTAGGCACATGCAGGATTCTGTCTCTGCCTCTCAGTAAAAATAAATAAAAATAAAAATAAGAAAAGAGAGCCCTCGCTGGCTAGCTCAGTGGTAAAGTGTTGGCATGTGGAGGTCTATGGTTCAATTCCCAGCCAGGACACATAGGAGATGCGCCCATCTACTTCTCCATCCTTCCCCCTCTTCTCTCTCTCTTACCCTCTCTCAGTCAAGGCTCCAGTGGAGCAAAGTTGGCCCGGGAACTGAGGATGGCTTCATGGCCTCCACTTCAGGCACTAGAATAACTCGTTTCAATGAGGCAACAGCCCAGATGGGCAGATCATCGCCCCCTAGTGGGCATGCCGGATGAATCCTGGTCGGGCGCATGCAAGAATCTCTCTGCCTACATGCTTCTTTCTTCAGAAAAATACAAAAAAAAAAAAAAAAAAAAAGAGAGAGAGTAGTTAATTGGAAAAGTCATAATAAATAATTGAGAATGAAGTTACTGAACCATAGATTTAAGAATTCTAAAGAGAAAAAAGAATTCCTACACCTGGGCACATCATAGTTAATTTGATTAAATAAAATTAGACCTAAGGTAATAATTGTTGTAAGTGTACAATGCATTCATTCATGGAGTTCATTATACTATTTTCTAATTTTGTATATGTCTGACATTTGCATGATAGTGTTTTCAAAGAGTATGGGTGAAATAAAGTTGGTTTTCTTTTCTGACAGAAATTGAGTTCATCACCCCAAGAAACTGGCTCTGTTTAAGTTATTACTCATGATCTCTGAGTTCTTTTACGTGTTATGGCAATTGTTCTAAAACTTTTTGAAGTCGAGGCGCATTTAAAATCCTAAATAATTGTAGGTGCACTATATACAAATTTCTGAGAAATATGTTATAATAATTAAGTCAAATATTAAAGAAAAATATATAAAGTCCAAGCATGCTTTTATGGTAATTAAAATAAATTCAACAAAATTAAATTTATTGTGACATTAAAAAACATTTTTGTTATATTTTTTGTTACGCTTTTTAGAATTCGTAAAAGAGGGATTAAAAAATAAAAAAACAACAAAAAAGTTATCTTTTTATATATATAGATACATTCTTAGTAAGATTTAGTAAATTCAGCAGATCCCAGTATGAATGCGTTAAGTTTCCTCATTCTTGTGTTTATGAGAAACATGAGCCTGATGTGTCCTAGCAATTTCTTCAATGTTTGGGCATATATTTGCAAGGCAAACTCTCATTTCCTCATCAATACATTGAAGAATTCCTCTTTTTACTCTTAATTGTGTTGAGTGCAGAAAACCCCCACCATACATATCATCTTAACTTTACACCAAACAAAGGATAGAAGAAACTTGCCTCCAGTCTTTCCAGGGAACAAGGCAGGTAGTGTAAACAATCCAGCACCACAGTTTAACAGCCTTTTGCAGCCTAATCAGGCAAGAGAGGTGGGGGGTTGGGCAGACTGTCAGCTTACAGCCAATTCCCCACACCTCTGTCCCCCCAAAATCTAAACTCCAAAAACCCTGTTGGCTTTTTGGTCCCCATATTTCTCTGGAATACCATAGGGCGCACCTGGAAATTTTCTGTGCCCTGGCGCACTTTGAGAACCACTGTGTTATGGTATTAGAAGAACCTACATTTTCCTGTTGTATAAATATGTCTATAACATGGCTGTTACTACACTACTTAATATTTAAATAAACTACCAAAGGCCAGGGACCACAGTCACAGAATCATTTCAACTCTATGAAATGGTGAAGGGCTCTAGGAAAGTGGCAATCCACACCTTCAAAGAACCACAGTAAGAAATCAGACTCATTGTATTTGGTCACCTTTAGGTCAGTTCTAAAATTTAGGATTATTTGAACCTAATAAACTCCTGGGTGAAATGTAAAGAACAGCCAACAATGAGCTTAAAGTTTGAAACCAAAAACATTAGTATGTTGATGAGGAAAGAAATCATAGCATAGTTCCTTTATTCCAGAAATATTTTAATACAATCATAGTACAGTTATGAAGTCACATCCAATCCACTGAATATTTTCAAGGTATTAATAAAAATATTATACATCTTTATTCACTACTTTCATATAATAAAAGTATTTGGTTCTTATAGATCAGACTAATGGCCATACTTATTCATATTTGCACAGCTAGTTAAATAGCTTGTAAGTAAATCTAAGGATTTTAGTAGTGTGGCTGCAGTCCCTTCTGATCTGAAGTCTAAGTATCAAAATTAAATGTTTTCTTTTTTAAATGCAACAATACCTGAATTCTAGAAAAGAATGGTTAACCAAATTAAGGCAAGATACTGAAACTTTTATACAACTTTAATTTGAAAAGATAAAGAATCTTTTATAAAAGATCATACATGCCTTAACATTTAGATACCTATTGATTCTTATAAAGGCAGTGATAAAAACGTCAGTGCAAGTTCTACAGTGGGTTCTTCAGTAGAGAAAACAATAGGTTCTTGGAGTAAACCATATTTTCAAATCTCAAAACATTCCAAGAGGAAAGAATTCTTTTGGTGCAGGACTTACATATAACGTAATTATTTTTACTCAGTAAGGATAGATATAAAACATGATTAAGCATACATAAAAATTAGTGTCTTGGCCAGTTTGTTTAAACTTTTGTTTGATTTACTTGAATGCAAGCTTTAAAAAAGATTAAAAAACCAACTGATTTAAAATCTATTGATAGTAGTAGTGCAAAAAGGTGCCTCAGTCGTTTTTTTTTGTTTGTTTTTTGGTAAGGGCTGAAGATTAACATTTCACAAAGAAATAACTTATATTAAAATATATGTAAAGTGTGAGTGTGGTGTTTTAATAACCAAAGAAGGTACAAAATGAGTTAAATTAAGAGAAAACATTACCACTTGTTCTGAACTCTGGATAACTGTACAATATTAATCATAATATACACTTTTAGATATCTAAAGAATCCAGGTTTCTTGTAATTGAAAAGTGACATCACATCTTCTAGCTCTATTAGCTGTGCTAAGAGACATTGCAGTAACAGACCAAAATAGGCAGTATACATTGAGTTCAATTAACAATGACCTTTTACCAAAACCATACTTTTACAGTGGCTAAGTGACAACTCATGGAATGGAATTAGGTTTCATAAACTTAAGTGAAGATAACTAGTACTTCTTTACATTTGCAAAGCTATTATATACTTAAAACATTAACAGTGTGGAAGAAGAAAATAAATGGTGGTGCTTTGATCTGCATTTTAATTAATGTATTAAATAGATAACACATTTAAACATTTAAAAAGAAGACATTCATATATCATACTCAAGGGATTTCCTACAAATGGACCATTAGTGTTAGGCACCAAAAATTTCAAGTTTTATTTTTAGCCTGTCCGACTGATACATCTTCAACTCATAAATTTCTGCTCTGCAGGTATCATCATCTACATTAAACATGTGCACAGTTCATAAAAATTCTGTTCTAGACAACTGAATTGCAGACTGTCCTTTCTTGGTATTCTATGTTGCATATTCTGTCAGTTATCTCACAGCACCTGGATAGTTACAATCTCTATTATCATTTAAAAAGTGAATTTCTATTTAGCTATGAGAATATTATATATACATATTTATCCAAACTAAACACAAAACTGTATATAAAGTTGAATCACTAATAAAAATGAATCTTATTCTTAATGGTTACTGTAAATAATTTCAATCATGTCCCTTATGATTTGGAGTCACATTATATTAAGGAAAATAATTTTTGAATGTACAATGTTTACAAATGTAAGACAGCTTACAAGACAAATTTTGCCATAAGCGTCTACATTAAAATTCAGTCTGGACCCTAGAATTCTTGTTTTGGGCCTATTATGAAGAGTCTGCCCTACTCATTGGCATTCTTCTACCAAAGAGGAATGGGTACATGGGTAAACAATTTTCACTTGTCTAATGAGGGAGTGGAGTATATATATGTGGAAGTGAAACTACCAAACTTCAACTCACACTCCTAGGAATAAGTGTAGGACTGTTATGGAATGATGGAATTTAGTGCACAGCTACACTGATGAATCAATCTCAATGTAACAAAGACAAATCAAATGCTGACTGTTTAAGTAACTAAGTCACACATCAGAAGTAGAAAATATGATTTTTCTGTGGGAAAAACCCTAGTAAATGTACATAATTTCTTGTCTTGAGTAAGTTAAAAGTGAGTAAAAACTACTTACTACTTATCAAGTCACAGAAAATAGTCAGAATGAAGTGCCAGGGAAGCACGTGAAGTTAAGGCACCATTATTTACAACTTCGGTCATTGGCACTTCATTCTGAAAAAAGCTTTAAAGACATGGAAAATAAAAGACAATTATTATTTTCCCCTACTTCCACAGACTACTTAGTAGTTCTTAACATTACTATCTATAACTTGTGCTTTGCTTTTCGGCCCTGTGAGTAGCAGCTGCACTTGATGATAATAACATCCTGCACCTTTCCTTTCCTTTGGTGTTTGCAAACATGCAGTGCAGAAGGTGCAAAACAGGAGAACAAACATGTTGTGTCTGTGTGAGAAACAATGAAAACCAGACCAAACTAAAGATATTACTTTGTATTACTCAAAAGAGGATTAAGTTATTCACCAAGTCTTTTTCAGACTTATTATACTATATATTAAGTTTAGGGTTTAGAACATCCTATATAATGACTTTAAAACAGCAATGGCTTCAACAAATTCATAAAAGTTAGTATGTGACTGTTGGTCCAACATGTGTGTTGAAATGCAGGAAGTACTTTATAATTTCTGTCCAAGTAGAAAAATACTATACAAAATTCTCAAGAGAGTGTGTGTGCGCACACGCATGTTTATAACTGTTCTTGCTTCCAAAGCTCAGAAATTCGCTATTCTTTACAAATAGGTTGCTGCAGTCAGCGGATACCACTTAACCGTTTCTTTGCTCAAGTTGAAATCTTTCAAAGGCAGAGTTCTTCCGCCCAAGAAAAAATTCTCCCGCAGAGATTCTGCACTGAGGACACTTAGTTGAAGTTCTCTCTGTCTTAGGGTTTCTTTGCTGTATCCATTGTACACAAGCTATATATAGCAAAGGCAAAAAGAAAACAAAGTTATCAATCACTTACGCTTTGTTTCTTGGATTATTTTAAGAAAACCAGAAGCGAGTTTATTAGTCAAGAGTCACTACAATCAATGACATGTATTATGACACATTTGGTGGAATGTGTGTCTCATGCTTTAGATGTACGTTTTGTACTTTAGGAGTCTTAGATTGCATTGTCAGTCCTCTGAATGTCTGACATAGGAGTGCACAAAGTAGAAAATTATTACGGCTAACTAAAACATGGTTATTCTAAGATGTAGGTATAGGGAAGGAAAAAGAAGTTACAAAACAGCATGCATTGAGATGATCTAATATGGGAAAAAGAATTTAGAAGGAAGCAAGCTGAGATAGCATAATTATTTACAAAAAATGAGAGATTAAAATTTTCTTCTGTTGGATTTTATATACCATGAAATGAGTTTTTTAAATTTAAATATTTATTTTACAGAGAGGAGGAGAAAGAGCAAGAGAAAGACAGGAACACCAATCTGTTCCTGTATGTGCTCTGACCAGGGATCGAACCAACAAACTGTGCTTCAGGACGATGATCAAATAACCAACTGAGCTATCTGGCCAGGGCTCTATGATTAATAAGTTTATAAACTTGATGAAAATTCAGAACTATTTGCTTTCAAATCTCTACCCAGACATTTTTGTATAGATGTAATGTTAATGTGCACAAATAAAGTGATGTTTATCCTAAAGAAAAAGCTAAGAGTTGGTGGGTTTAAACAGATCAGTATGTAAGTTGACCATGAGGAGCTGAGCAGTCACAGTTCTGCTGCACACTGTTCAGCTGATGCCCTGCTTGCTGCTTTCAGTTAGGCCAGTGGTTCTTAACCCTTTTTGAGGTACCGAACCCACCAGTTTCTTTTCATATGCGCATTCACCAAACCCTTCTTTAGTGATAAATAAAATATGATTTTTTTTCCAAATTCAAGACATAGGTATATGTTTTTTTACTGGTGCACAAAATGAGCCGTGCATGAACATCACCTTGCTCAAAGAACAAAACCAACAAAGTGCATGAACTCACAACAAATTACAGTATTACTTTATTCTGTCCTCCGCAGCAGAGGCTTCTCCAAACCCCTGAGACCGACTCATCGAACCCCTAGGGTTCGATAGAACCCAGGTTAAGAACCACTGAGTTAGGCGCACTCTATTTTAAGAGGGTTACTGACAGACTAAAACAAACTAGGAGGAGGATTCTGAAACTACAACCTATCAAGCAAAGGTAAAGGTACTGAAGATACTTTAAAAGAATAAACAAAAAAAGCATTAAACTTCAATTATGTGAAGGGCAGATATATGGAAGGAAAAGAACAGTTCTGTGTGGTTCCAAGAGGTACAACTGAGACCCAAGGTACAATCTATAAGGACAGAAGATTTCTGCTCAGCATAAAAAATAATCTAAGAGTTGCAGTGGCCCAAAACAAACTGAATGACCTGGAAGCATTTCAGCACAAATTGACACCTCCCATACACAGTTTTTTTAAGTGACAGGAGGAGAGATAGATGGGCCGATGCTCAAATCAACTGAGCTATCCTCAAAACCTGGGGCCGACACTCAGACCAATCAAGCTACCCTCAGCACCTGGGGCCAACTCTCGAACCAATCGAGCCACTGGCTGCAAGAGGGGAAAAGAGCGAGAAGGGGGAGAAGAAGGGGAAAAGCAGCAAATGGTCGCTTCTTATGTGTGTCCTAACCAGGAATGAACCCAAGACGTTTACATGCTGGGCCGACCCTCTATCCACTGAGCTAACCTGCCAGCGCCCCCTTTAAATGTTTATTTTGTTGATTTTAGAGAGGGGGGGGGAGAGACAGGAACATCGGTCTATTCCTGTATGTGCCCTGACCAGAAATTAAACTGGCAACCTCTCTGCTTTGGAATGATGCTCCAACCAACCATTCTAAGCAGCCAGAGCTGAATATCCCCTTCTTGAAAATGTTGTACACAGGGTTCAACCACTGGAAGAGTAGTTGAATGATGGCCCCTAAGATCTACCTAAAACCTAAGGTCTATGATTGAGGGTTAAATTCTGCATCACTTTGTTAAATACCATTGAATTACTATTGATATTGCTTTACTAATACAACAACCCATACCTAAAAATTTTAAATTTAAAGTGTTTGAAATTTAAAATCTCAAAACAACAAATCTAGGAAATTTTTAGAAATGATTTTAACTTACCATTTCGTTGAATGTTGGATTCCTAGTTTTTCGTGAAATTTTGGTTTTACGTTTGGATGTTTTGTGGGGATCTGGAAGTAGGTATGTCTTGACATATGGATTTGGGTCAGCCCCATCTTCAGTAACCTACAAAGAAAAGCATCCCTTAACAGTAATGCTTTCTACCAAAGTATGGGTTTCCTCTACAGTGACCATTATTTGTAATCACTCACAAGATCTTTGATGTGCATCACCATGATGAAAAGAGTACCGTTTCGGTAAGAGACAGATAATTTCACTGATCCTCCTATTTGGCCTGGACTAGGACTGAACGGACCCGCATCTGAAAAATTTATAAATATGTTCATCTTTATTTATCTTGCTTGCAGTGATTCAAGATACAACAAAATTGTTTTTTGCTTTAGCTCCAGGACAGTACAAAAAGGTCAAGAACCTGGTAGGCCACTGGGTATCTATTTCTTTAGTAATCACATTCCATTAGAAAAATTATGTTTATCTTGAAATAGACTAGCTTAGGTCTCATCTCAGTGGACAATAGGCAGTAACCCCACTGTCACTACCACATCCACTGAGAAGTTAGACTTGAAAGCCATGAACTATCAATAAAAGGGGAAAAAACTCACCTGCAGACCTAGCTATTCCTTCAGCTTTCTCATCACGAAGTAAAGGGTGAAAAAATGTACAAACAAGATCACACTTAAGAGAGAAGAGGAAAAAGATTCATTAGTTTAAATATTACATAGCACAAAAAATAGTATGTTATTTTTCAGTTAGGATAGTGACCTCTGCTACATCCGTTGAAGCACTCATCAAACTCTGTAAGTAACTGTTTAACTCAATTTTTCTTTTGGCTGCTACATCTTTTATGTGTGTTCTTCCTAGGACCATCCTATTAGGAAAGCTACAAAAGAAAAATAAAAATGGGATTTAAATTATTTCATCTGGAAGTATTTATAGAATCAAGTACAATATTTACCTAGAAAGATCATTTTTTATATACTTAAATACAAAGTGAAGTCTTAATCCATTATAAAGTTTTATGATTTCTCTTCAAAGTACTGGAGATGAAACAATTCAACTATCCATTATCCTTTTATGAACCTTGGTAGAAAAGGTGCATGGTTTTACTAAATTGCTATATATATATATATATATATATATATATTAAATTTTTATTTATTGATTTTAGAGAGAGGAGAGACAGAGAGAAGGGGAAGATAAGGAGTAGGAAGCATCAACTTGTAGTAGTTGCATCTCTTATGTGCCTTGACCAGGCAAGCCTGGGTTTTGAACCACTGACCTCAGCATTCCAGATGGATGCTCTAACTACTGCGCCACCACAGGTCAGGCTAAACTGCTATATTTTTAACTTATTTTCTATTTATTTCTTCTCAAGATTAATCAGTCATAGATATTTTATGCAGATCTTACCCTACAAAATAATCATTACTCAATCAGCCACAGCTACTAGAGACCAGTAAAATCCACAAATGACATAGGGTCCAAATCAAGATAATCTTAACTCTGCTCTGACTGGGTAGCTCAGTTGGTTAGAGTGTCATCCCAATATGCCAAGCTTGCAGGTTTGATCCCTGGTCAGGGCACATACAGGATCAACCAGTGCATGCATAAATAAGTGGAACAACAAAGCAATGTTTCTATTCCCCTTTTCTCTCTCTCTAAAATCAATCAATAAATAAAAATTTAAAAACAAAAGATAATCTTAACTCTATTTGTTGGCAGTAGGAAAATGAGACTGTACATCCCATGGAAATAAACTCTGATACCCACTTTGCTGCCTTTTTCCTTTTAAAATCTAGTCTGTGAAGAATATGAGCAATTTAACAAAGGACATCTACTGGTCATCAGCTACATTAAAACTGAAAAGAGTATCAGATACAAAACTAAGCACTAAAATTCTGATTAATAATTTCAGTGGCTCAGCTTTTTGTTTCTCAGAGGTCAGTATGGTCCTAATAGATTATTTCTGCAATGATTTAATGTCTGATTCTTTTAAAACCAAGATTCCAAATTATTATCTTGTGTTGCTTACTGTAGTAAAGACAAAAAATTTAAAGCTTCAACTAAAATGAGAAAGACCCTGGCCTAAGGTTAGCGTTGTCCCAAAACACCAAGGCTATAAGTTCGATCCCCAGTCAGGGTACATATTAAAAACAAATGAATGCTTCTATATATATCTAAAATCAATCAATAAAAGAAAAGTAAATAATAAAAATTTTTAAAAAATAAATAAAATTAGAAAGCTAGAAAAACCCATAATTTAAGATCTTGACCATTTATTCATTAACTCATTAATCAAAAAATTTTAGTTCCTTGTCTATGTCTAGTACTGTATTAGGCCCTTATGATACAAAGGAAAATAAGCCACATATGGTCCACAGTATTTTACTAAGTGTTAGCATTTCTTCTGACTTACATTTAATAATAAATTATTTCCTATAAAAAAAGGATGAATGAATGTACATGAATGGGAACATACCCTGGTAACTTCCAAAGTGGAAAAATAATACTGAGCTTGTTGTGAAGTTCCTGAAACTCGTCAAATGTCCTGAACACAAATGATGGCTCAAGTTGTCCTTCTCTCAGTATTCGGACTACATAAATCTGAAGAAATCACATCCAAACACATTAGATACATAATAAAACCTTTCCTGACAGAAAGAAAGTTTACAGCTTGACTTTAATATATAATCCCAGTGATTTTTAACTCAGCAATATATATGTTACCAATGGAGGAAACAGCAAATATAAAACTCGTATTTATAGCATATCTAACTACATTCTAAGAGTGAGTGATCTTAGCCACTGTATGATATAGAAACAAGAACTAGAAAGTGAATCATTTTATTTCCAGGATTAAATAAATGTGCTTCCCAAATTTTTAAATGCAGTGCATTTCCAATGAAAATATTATTAAGTTCATTTAAGAGAGTAAAGAAGAAAAAAGGCAAAATTTATGGCAACTGGGGCATAGGGGAAAACTTATCTTACTGGTTATTATAAAATCTATTTATAATATTTTTATTATTAAATATTTATTAAAACTTATAAAATCAAAGTACTTTAAAGAGCAAAATACTGGTACAGATTCAGATACATATATGGAAGAAATAAATTCAAGGATATGTATAAATTCAGTGACTTAAAGGTGGCATAATAAATCATTGAGGGGAGATGGAGTGCTCACTAAAATCGTATTAGGATAAAAGGATCAGTAATCAAACAAATATTTACTGATAATAAATACATGGGTGAACATTTAAAAAATAGTAAAGTCACTCTCTAAAGCTTATCAATATATCAGAAATTTAAAGATCAACAGTGTCTCAAATTATTATCTAACAAAAATACTACCACAAGGGTGAAAATTAACATCAACCATGATGATAATGATGTACTATTGGGGGGGGGGCATGCTGAAGATCTTGTTTTTATAAAACAAACTTTATGTCTGTGTGTGTGTATATCTGTTATAAAGCTTCATCATCCCTGGAGAGTAAAATAAGAATTTAGACTTTTACTTCATATGCTTCTACATTGGTTGAATATGTTACAATGAGCAAGCTTTACCTTTGAAATTAAGAACAAACTGAAGATAAGGAAGGAAAAAAAGCACTACCCTTTTAGTCTTGTCCCTGAAAAGAATATCATTTCATTTGTCCCTCATGGTTTTGGAGCAAATCTACCAAGAAATAAATACCAAAAAAACAATTAGGGATGTTCCAAGAACATTTATTTATTTTTGGACCATCCATGGAAGAAAGAAGTATGAAAAGAACAAATGCTTAAAACTTTAGCGGGGTCAGTGAAGGAAGTAGAAAATGACAATAATGAAGGCATGAGTTTCTACATGCCCCAACCAAACTTACATAATGTTTATCTGGGTTGTATTTCTTATGATAAGTGAAAACAGAGACTTCCTTGATTCGACCGTCTTGTCTAAAGGAGTATGTTTTAGGTGAAAATGAAAGTATAGGCTCATCATTGGAAGGAAGACCAGAAAAACGCAGCTGAGCAAGGTTGTGAATGAAGAAGTTAAATTTTGTGGCAATGCTTCCCAAACTTGATTCAATCAGCCTACAAAATAATCAGAAAATGTGTTAATAGATGTTCATAAGAATACATGCTCAATTCTTTTAACATAATAAAAGGTGAAGCCTGACCTGTGGTGGTACAGTGGATAAAGCAGAGACCTAGAATGCTGAGGTCACTGGTTCGAAACCCCAGGCTTGCCTGATCAAGGCACATACAAGAAGCAACTACTACAAGTTGATGCTTCCCGCTACCCCTCTCACTCATTTCTCTCTCTCTTTAAAATCAGTAAATAAAATCTTATAAAAAAGGTGAAAAATACTTTTATTCCTTTTAAAATATTAAGCAGATTTTCACTCTGTCAAGGATTCCCTTTGTTTTATAGTCTAAAACCTGTTAAAACACATCTTACCCCAACAAAAATTTTAGTACAAGAAGCTCTATTCCATCCCATCCCACTATATCCAAGAAATAATGCTTTGATTTCTTGAGCCTTCTGGAGTCCAATATAAATGAAAAGCTTTTAGGAACAGAAGATGATTGGTATGATGCCAAAAAGATGATCTTATTCTTTTATTCCGCTGTAATAAATGGGGGTAGTGACAACTAAACTGGCGTAGAAGGAAACTAGATCTGGAATCAGAGTCCTTCTCCAGATAATCATAACCTCCCTCAGTTGAGAAAATAAGTGTTGACAGGATGGGGAGTTTGGTGAGAATCAACTTGGCAAGAAGGCCTGGATAAAGCACTTTAGGCAAGCAAAGGGAACTAGAAGTCTCAGAAACAGGCTAAAGGAATCCAGAAAGAGAAAGGAGATCCAAAAGGAGAAGTGAGAGAACCACACACAAAGATTTTTGCTTTGCTATGGACTAAACTTTTGTGTCCCCCAAAATCCACGTGTTAAAGCCCCAACTCGTAGGCTCTTTATGGAATTAGCAATTAAGATTGCAGGTAGAGCCCTGACCCAGTAAGATTAGTGTCCTTATAAGAAGAGACCAGAAAGTTCATGCTTTCTTGTTCTATCTTCCTCTTGCATGCAAGAAAACAGAGAGAAGGCGTAGTTTGCAAGCTAGAGCCCTCACCAGAAAGCATATCGGCTGGCATCATTCCAACTCGCAGAACTCCATGAGAAAATAAATTTGTTGTTTAAGCCACCTCATCTATGGTATTTTGTTATGGTAGATCAAGCAGACTAATATATGCCTGCTTCACAGCCTTACCCAGAGGAGTCAAAGAAACTCCTTTAAAAAACAAAACAAAACACATCAATACCTAAATTATCAGGATTAGTGTGGAAGCCTGTACAAAAGTTAGCGTTCTTCAATTCAATTTAGCCTAGACTCGAGACTAGGGAAGTCAGTCCAGTGTTTTCTATCTTTTCTCCACGGAGAGGAAGAAGGCAAGAGAAAAAGGAGAGGAAAGAACATGAGCTCTGTGTCCCTCCCTGCTATGGCATTATAAAGTGGTACCTAGTCAGTGATCAACCCGGCCCCAGACACTTAGCACATATTTGCCAGGAAGACCTGCCTTTAAAGCAATAAAGACAAGTTCAAATGCAATCATTGGTATTTGTGTTTCAAGTACTACAGTATATCATAATTAACTATAGCAGTGTTATGTTACAGAGCTTGCCATTTTAAGTACTTAAGGTATCCATGAAAACTGTTACAGCAGAATCCTCAAAACTAGATTAAGGGGGAAAAATAACTTGTATTGGCACTGTAGAAAATATATTTCACAGAAACAATTCATAAATAGAATTCTTATAATTAAAATCATATACTAAATAAAACTCGAGATGTGTTTTGAGAGAAATTTATTTTTTAAAGTTGCACATCCTTTATACTTATTCAGTAAATAAACTTGACAACCTGACATTTGCTAATACTGTGAATCAATTATTCCTTATATACCAGAATTTTGATGTATACAATATATAGCATTTGTTTATACTACAAGGAAAACAAATCAAAGCTAAACTACATGTGCCTTCTCTACTATACTTCAGCATGCCTTACCTAGTAAAGAAAATCGTAGCTTCTGCATCTGTTGTTTGGGGTTGAAGTGCATCTCTAACATATTTCAAATCTTGAATACTTGTAAGTTCTGGTAATCCTGAGGGAATCATCTATAAAAAGGGAAAAGAAGTTTGTGAGTCAATTTAAAAAGAAATCTGTTCCCCATCCTTCCCTAAAAGCTGTCCAGGTAATCAGAACTAAAGTAAACAAAACCATCACAGTTTTGGGGAGTCTGTGTTTTAGAAAAGTGATTCTCTTATAAATGAAAAAACTGGGGCCAATGAAGTAAACCGTTAGAAGTCACAACGTCAATTCATGAAATATAAGCTGTGAAATCCAGACATTTTTGTCTACTACTTTGTTTTATATTAATTTTAGTCACCGTAATCGTAGTGGGGTTTTTTGTTTTTACTTAATACACACCAGAAAAGTATAAAAGTCTTAAGTGTACAACTTAATGAATGTTCACAATCTGAACACACGCAGAGGAAGACACATCTACAAGCATCTCAGATGACCCTTTGAGGGTCCCTTTCAGTTACTATTACTTCTCACCCTCAGAATAACCTGTCTTGTGATTTATTTTGTTGTATTTTCTCGAAATGGTACCTGGCATATTTCACATTGAGGCAATTTTTAAATATGTTGTTAATAATATATCTGACATAATAGATGATAGCAAATTTTATTCCCAAATCACAAAATATCTTTTTTCAGTTATTGAAACACTGAAGTATTACTATACAATTAATTAAATGCTTGTAAAGAACAGTGTTACCAGTGAAAGGAGGTTAAGAAAGAGGTTTGTTTGCTTTCTTATCAAGTTATAGGCCTGACAGCAGAGGTCCACGAACAACTGGAAACGAATGGTGGGCTTCTCACCCCCATTAATGACATATGCCATATCAGAGGTCAGCACAAAAGGAGCCCGGTCCCTATTAAAAAGGAAAGTACATACAAAGTATTATTTACAAAAAACACTGAAAAAGTGCTATTGCTATTACACAGTTATTGAATTAAGCTATCTGAGCCATAGCAAATTCCAATTGGAAAACTTAGTATCAGGCTGTTTTAAAGTTGCATAATTCTTTTTTTTTCCTGAAGTGAGAAGTGGGGAGGCAGGCAGGCAGGCAGGCAGACTCCCGCATGAGCCAGACCAGGTTCCACCCGGCATGCCCACCAGGGGGCAATGCTCTGACCATCTGGGGCATTGCTCCATTGCAACCAGAGCCAACTTTGCTTTAATTGAGCCTTAGCTGTGCGAAGGTAAGAGAGATAGAGAGAGAAAGGAGAGGGGGAAGGGTGGAGAAGCAGATGAGCACTTCTGTGTGCCCAGGTTAGGAATCGAACCCGGGACTTCTACATGCCAGGCCAATGCTCTACCACTGAGCCAACAACCGGCCAGGGCTTAAAAGTTGCATAATTTTTAAAAATTCACATTTTCAGGAGAGTCATCATCTAATCTTATCATTTACATAGAACTTACATGTGAAAAATTTCCCAAGGTGATATTTATAAATCCACACACTCAATAGAGATCAAACATAGATACAAACATAAACAGAGAAAAACTTAGTACTTATTGACATTATACAAATGGGAACATTTCCAATAAGTACCACTAACTAGACAAAATAAAATACACCTATTTCAGCAAAGGTTATACAGACATACTTATTCTTGTGGTAAAGTTATCTGCTAGGGTTTTTTCCATCCCCAGTTATGTTCAAAAGGAGCTACAAAACAAAGAACAGCAAGAAAATAGGGAAGGCTTAGGACATTAATTTGTGAAATTGGAAGTGCCACTTTTTTCATCAACAACAACAATATTAGTACCTTTTGAAGCTACCAAACATCTGTGCATGGCCCAAAAACTTCCCAAAGTCAATGTGAAACATGTGTCCTGTGCTTCGAAGCATTATATTGTCATTGTGTCGATCACAGATGCCTAAAACATAGGTGGCGACACAGCATCCAGCACAAGAATAGATAAAATTCTCAGAAGCCTATTAAAGACATAAAATCATGTTAAGAGAAAATTATTTTTAAAGGAGGCAAGATTATAAAGATTAACATAATTCACCACTCTTTGATAACCTGGTAACAAATCCAGCCTTTTCACAATTCAATTATAAAACACCCTTCTAATAAAGGTGGTTATTGCCCATACTCTCCAGCTCCGTCCTTTAATAAGCAGAGATGGCACCAGACCCTATGTAGCCTATGTATTGCATCTGTACATTTTTATTTATTTTATTTTTAAGCGAGAGAGTCAAAGACAGCATTTGAAGTTTCTGTCAGTATTTATTTATTTGAGTGAGAGAGAGAGTCAGACACAGACAGACAGGAAGGGAAAGGGATAAGGAGCATCAACTTATAGCAGTGCCACTTTACTTTTCATTGATTGCTTTCTCATAAGTGCCTTGACCCGGAGGATGCTCCAGTCGAGTCAGTAACCACTTGCTCAACTTAGCGACCTTGAGCTTCAAGCCAGTGACCATGGGGTCATGTCTATGATCTTATATTCAAGACGGCAACCCTGCAGCTTAAGCTGGTGAGCTAGTTCAAGATGTCGACCCCGCACCTCAAGCCGAGACCTCAGGCTTTAGAACCTGTGTCCTCAGCATCCCTGATCAACACTCTATCCATTATGCTACCCAATGGTTATACACTCTTTTATTATGTTTATTTTATTGACTTTAGAGAAAGGGAAAGAGTAAGAGATAGGAACATCAATCTGTTCCTGTATGTCTTGACAGGCAAACCTCTGTGCTTTAGGACAACACTCTAACCAATGGAACTATCCAGCCAGGGCTGCATTTGAACATCTTTCAAGCATTATGTTTGTAGAACCCTGTTTCTCAGAGGTTCTGCTGCTTATAAGTGGTAACACTGAGACAAAGAGTAATCTGAATAAAGGAGTATTTTTCTGGTTTTGTTTATATTTTATTTTTATATTTTTTTTAGCGAGAGAGAGAGAAGGACAGAGACAGACAAAAAGGGAAAGAGACAAGAAGCATCGATTCTTCATTGCAGCTCCTTAGTTGTCCACTGATTGCTTTCTCATATGTGCCTTGACCATGGGGCTACAGCAGAGCGAGTGGCCCCTTGCTCAAGCCAGCAACCTTAGGTTCAAGCCAGTGACCATGGGGTCATGTCTATGATCCCACACTCAAGCCAGCAACCCCATGCTCAAACTAGTGAACCTGTGTTCAAGCTGGTGACCTTGGGGTTTTGAACCTGGGTCCTCGGCATCCCAAGCCAACACTCTATCCATTGCACCACTGTCTCATCAGGCTTTCTGGATTTTTGTATTATTTCATTTTTTGTTTTTACATTGTAGGGAGGGCATGTGTAAAGAAAGTCAGCTTAAAGATAACAGTGAAGTGGTTACCAGGGGGAGAAGGGTGGAGGAAAGGGAATAAAGAGAACAAATAAACAGTGACAGAAAACGACTGGACTTTGGGTGAAGGGCACACAACACAATCAACACTTCAAACACTAAAAAGAAAAAAAAAGTCAGCATATAACTCTAAACGTCCAATAATATAATTAATGTATTTTGTTGCCTATTTGGTGGCTCCTTATGTCATCTGTTAAGTTTCTCAAAGCTGTACACTTTAGTCCTGCCTGTTCTGGAGATTAAATTACAAATATCATACAGAAGTATATAGCAATATGCATACAATAAATATTTTTATCTAAAGCACATGCATTTGGTTTATTATCAAGGATAAACATTTCTTTCTTCTTCTTCTTTTTCTTCTTTTACAAGTGAGAGGAGGGGAGATAGACAGACTCCCAAATGTACCTCAACTGGGATCCACCTGGCAACCCTTGTCTGGGGCTGATGGTCTGCCCATCTTGGGCCATGCTAGTAACAGAGCTATTTTTAGCACCTGACGCAGAGGGATCCATGAAGCCATCCTTAGTGCCTGGGGCTAATGTACTCAAACCAATCGAGCCATGGCTGTGGGAGGAAAAGAGAGAGAGAGAGAAGGAGAGAGAAGGGAGAGGGGCGGAGAAGCAGACGGCCGCTTCTCCTGTGTGCCCTGATGACCAGGAATCGAACCTGGGACATCCACATGCTGGACTGATGCTCTGCCACTGAGCCAACCAACTAGGGCGATAAACAGATAAACTTTTCTATTTTTTTTTTTTTGAGGTGAAGGCCATGAAGTCGTCCTCAGTGCCTGGGATAAACATTTCTAAATGGAGCAGTTATATAGTTCTACATGTCCATGTGGTTAATTTTATCCCAAAATCCCCAGAAATCATTATCAATAGTGATGATAATAATAGCAAATGTTTATATAGTGCCTATCGCAAATCAGCACTACACTTTGTTTCTCTCCTCCCTTCACAGTACATATGTGCATATATATATATATATATATGTATGTACACATGAACTCATTTAAATTCTCACAGTAAACCAATGACATAGGTACGACTGTTGCTATTTTACATATGAAACTGAAACACAGAAGTTATTTGCCCAAGATCATATAACTGTTAAGTGGCAGAGCCAGGATTCAAACCCAGGCAATGTGATTCCACTACACAAAAGAGCTGAAAGCCCAAAAAGGCACTCAATGCATGTTATTTGGCCATTATTTTGTGTCAAAGAACTTACCCAGAATCATAAAAAAGCCAACATTCCTATAAACAAGTATTGGTTTCTGCTGCATTGCTTCCCCAAACCACAAGGTACAAAAAGGAAGTGTTTTTTTTTGTTGTTTTTTTTTAAAATTTCTTTTTATTGTATTCATTTTAGAGAGGAGACACAGAGTGAGAGAGAGAGAGAAAGAGAGAAAGGGGGGAGGAGCTGGAAGCATCAACTCCCATATGTGCCTTGACCAGACCATCGCAGGGTTTTGAACTGGCAACCTCAGTGTTCCCAGGTCGGCGCTTTATCCACTGCGCCACCACAGGTCAGGCAAAAAAAAAGGAAGTGTTTTTTAAAAATTTTAAAAGACCAGCAAAATCCCTCTACTGCCTGACCTGTGGTGGTGCAGTGGATAAAGTGTCGACCTAGAATGCTGAGGTTACCAGTTCGAAAACCTGGGCTTGCCTGGTCAAGGCATAAATTGGAGTTGATGCTTCTAGCTCCTCCCCCACTTCTCTCTCTCTCTCTCTCTCTCTAATATGAATAAAATATATATATATAAAAAAAAAACTCCCACAAAAATAAAAAAATCCCTCTACTTGACTTCTTGGGTCAACAAATAGCATTTGCACATATCTACCTGTAAATGTGATACATTAACGATGTGACATAACTTAGCCAGGCAAATGACATTAAAACTGGAATCTTCTTATATTACCATTGAAAGTATTCTTGAGTGTTCCTTCAGCCAATTTAGGAACATTACAGGCCTTATGTCCTAATAAGAGACTTCCCTTTCCTCTTAAGTAATGCAAAAGTATACTAAAACAAAAAATGGATGCTTCTAATAATAATAATAATAATAATGACTATCAATTATAGAATTTACTCTATGTAATACATTATATATGTTAACTCATTTAATTCTAACAATAACCTATAGTATTATTTTTTTACAGCCATAATATACTATATTTTCACTCCATAAGATGCACATTTTCCCCCGCAAAGGTGGAGGGGGAAATGTCTGTATGTCTTATGGAGCAAAAAATAGAGTATATTATAATACCATAAAAATATAATACAATAATATCTTATAGCAGATGTCACTGAGGCACAAAGAGTTTAAATAATTTGCCCGACGCTGCATAGCTAGTGAGTGAGTTGGGATCTGAATTCAAGCCCAGAAGTTCTGGCCCATAATCTTGCTCTTTACCACACAATGCAGCCACTCTACTCATTTATTATAATACCATAAAAATATAATACAATAATATCTTATAGCAGATGTCACTGAGGCACAAAGAGTTTAAATAATTTGCCCGACGCTGCATAGCTAGTGAGTGAGTTGGGATCTGAATTCAAGCCCAGAAGTTCTGGCCCATAATCTTGCTCTTTACCACACAATGCAGCCACTCTACTCATTTCCCTAACTTTTTCCAAGACTTTTGTGAAATACAACATTCTGGATTGTAAAAATACCTCTGTTTTGCTGACCTCTAAATACATGTTTGGAAAGTTTTTTGGGTAGTTTAGCATTGGTTTCACTCAGATTTCTGTCATTAAATGCATTGTTCTTATATTCTTTACTAGGAGAAAGATACCATTTTCACGACTTAAAGAGTAAATGGCTGACACCAGAGCTAGAAAACAAAAGCACTGAAGACCTTAGTAATACATTGTTAAAGAAATTATTTAGAATAAAGGGACATGCTAATCACCTTTTCATATTCCTCTTCAGAGGGATTGTATTTCCTCAGCCACTCGGCAAGTGGTTTATCTTTAAAGGAGCCGGTCACACCATATTCCACTTGAATTTTCCTGAGAGTATCTGAAGCAGGAACTAGCTCCACCATGCCTTTAACAACAAAACATTAGTTATGTGAAAATATCTTCCAAAATTAAGGCTTTAAAATTTATAGCTTTTGATCTTTGACATAAGACACCAGCTAGCAATTACCATTTATTAAGAAATCAACTCTGGCAGCCCATGCAAGAAAATGTGGAACATTCAAATTATTTTTTATTTTTGGAAGACCCACAATGTCAAAGTTAAATTTAATTATTTGAGACTCTAAAATCTGTAAAACCATGTGCTACCTAACCCCTGAATAATAACAATTTTATTTATAAACTAGATAATATAGACCTCCTTAGAAAAATTACTTATAAGATACATGCTGTCACATAATACTTTCACAAAATCCCTTCTCTAATCGTGTATTTGAGCAAGATAAGAGTATATCAGGTTACATTAAGCCCTTTCAAAGGGAAATACAAATTAAAATTATCCATGTGATATGCTTAAGCCTCAAGTAGGTATTTTGTCTCCTAACTTAAATGTATATACCTGCCTAGGCAAATTATTTGTTTTATTTATAATTCCTTTAAAACAAGTATCAAACAAATAAATTATGAGACATCTAAACAATGAAATAAAATGAGGAAATCTCTTGTGCTTATGTAGAAAAATCTCAAAAATAGGTTTTTTAGACAAAATCCTGATGGAGATCTATATCTTTTGTGTTTAAAAGAAAGACTATTATGTATGTTGGAATACACACAAAATATTCCCAAAAAGCTATGTAAGTGGTTATATTTTGGGAGTAGGGTGCCTAAGATTAAGGATGGAGGTATAGGAGCAAAATAAGATTTACTTTTCAGTTACATGTTATACAGATACTTGACTGCCATGTATTATTTAAATATTAGTATTATATATTTTAAAAATCAAGGCATCAAAATACAAGATACAGAGACATGCTTTGGACAAAGAACTGGAAGAAACCAAGCAGGCCAAGGCTTCCTGGCCACCCCAAAAGGAAGTATGCAGGGCTAGGCAATAATCCTAGTAGTTGGATCACGTATGACAGAATAAATTCATTTGGATCTTTTATGCTGTTTTGGTTTCATTATCCGGTTTCTAGCTCACAGCGACACCCTTATTCAGTGAGTACCTGCATCTTGATTCTATGACAATAATTTTAACTGTTAATATATGTACAAATTTCTAATTTTGTAACCAAATATACATATGTACAAATTACTATCTATTAAATAGTGGACCAAAGTGCATTAAGAAATACAAAGTACTACCATCTGTGTAATAAGATACGGTCCCAAATTGAGGGAACTTAAACTCAATTCAGTAAGGAAGATACAAAACATGCAGTAGATGTCTGTGAGTATTAAAAACAATGGCTGAGTCTGGAGAAGGGAGGAATCACTATAGACTGAAGTGTTTATTAAACACTTCAGAGGATGTGGATGTGATTTCTTTAAAAAGATACAGTGAGATAATACAAGTAAAAAGCCAAACACAGGGCAGGACACAAAGTAGTCACTTAATCATTCATTAGAAACAACATAAAAAACAAGAGCAATCTGATTGCCTCCAAAGTTATGTAAAATTTCATAAAAAGAAAGAGATGATGTTCAACTGTGCAATAAGTGTGTGACAGAAAAACTAATGAGATGGTAGGCTATTGTTGAGGGATATTACTTAATAAAACTTCCCTCCTACAAGACATAAGAAAACAACAAGCAAGAATTCTTAAATTGGCTACATTTCCTTTTTTACAAGATAAAAGTCTGTACATCCTAAGCTGAATGAAAAAGTTACTGGACTCTCATATTGCCCTGATGAATAAAATGAAGAAATGTGGAATAGTTAACAGCACAATGAAATAGATGAGCAACCAAATAAAATACAATACCCAAAGATTTTACAGCTACTCAAAAGGAGATCTCTAATGACAGGGGTTGGTGCTTTGCCTGTTCTTAGTAAACATGCTTTCCAATGATTTAGCAAAAGCTACAGAATATACATTCTTCCAAACCTGTCATGACACAAGCAAAGAGGTTCAACGACAGATAACAAAACTCAGATTTTAAAAAGAGCTCAGAATACTAAAAAGTAATAGATCAAATATTATATGAGTGTAAACAGTGAAGGTCCTACGCTTGGGTCTAAGAATCAAAATGTACAAGTACAGAATAACTAAGACATGGTTTAGAAGAACTGGTATGATGGTTTTATTAATGAATAATAAGCTCCATATATGTCACACTTTGCCTACCTTTCTGGATTCTACAAAACCTAGGTTTCATTCCTATTGACTATGAATCAATCACCTGGACCTTATGCAATGAAAATAATCAGGTGATAAGGTAATTTAAAGTCTGTATGACATATTGCCAAACAATTTGGAACTCAGGATCTCAAGAGGTCATCTTGAAGAAGGATTAGACTTAATGACATGATACTCTATTAATAAAACTGGAACTAATGGTTAGAAGAAACCAGGAGCCAGTTCCCATTCACCTGAATCCAAGAAATAACTACCGCTATGAGAGTTATCCAGGACATAATGGACTACCTTGACATACAGTGAATTTCCTTTAGTTAAGGCATTTAAGTATAAACTGAATGGCAAATATTAAAAGAATGACTAGATAAGGTTTTCAGTTGGGTTCCTAGTGTCTACGATTAGAACCTGTAAAACACTTCTCATTTTCATTAACCACAGGTAATCTTTCTTTCACTTTTATTTTCTACTTTTTTTTTTTTTTAACTTTCTCTCCTTCAAAACCCACACATTTTGCCTTCGAGACCGAGGTTGCTGGTTTCAGCGTGGACTCATTTGGTTTGAGCAAGGCTCACCAGATTGAGCCCAAGGTTGCTGGCTCAAGCAAGGGGTCACTTGGTCTGCTGTTGCTCCCCGGCAAGGCACATATGAGAAAGCATTCAATGAACTAAGGTGCCACAACGAAGAATTGATGCTTCTCATCTCTCTCCTTTCCTGTCTATCTCTATCTGTCCCTCTCTCTGGCTCTCTCTCTGTCTCTGTCCAAAAAATAAATAAATAAAAACAAATAAAGTAAAATAAAAACACTACATGTTATTAGCATTCTGCAGATAGTAGGTAGGCAACAAACTTTGTTGAATAAGAATACAGTGGTCTCTCGTCTATCATGGGGGTTAGGTTCTAAACCCCCCCAACTCCCACGATAGGCGAAAATCCACAAAGTAGCAACCTTATATTTATTTTATTATTTATATATATATATTTTAAGGCTTTATAAACCCTCCCCACACTCTTATAAACCTTTCCCACACTGTTATTAACTTTCCCATACTTATTTTGCCTATTTTACCACAAAAATAATTAAATAATATAAAAATACCCATATACTGCAAAATCCCACAATATAGCAAAATATCTGTGATACAAAATTAGATATATACAATTTTTAAATCCACGATACAGTGAGACCGTGAAAAGTGAACCGCGATATGGCGAGGGACGACTGTAATAATAATGGCTGTGATCCACCTAGCATCTTTGATGTTATCAGATACTAGCGTGTTCGCATCATTATCTCACTTAATTATCAATGTCTCTATGAGTATACACTACTATTATTATTCACACTTAACATGTAGAAGGGAAAAAAATTCAATAAATAAGATAAAGTCTGTTAGCAAAAAACAATAAAAGTTGGCAGTAATGAAATCAAAGGTAGTTTAATTTAGAGATGGCCTTAATTTTAAGTCAAAAGCTCAAGATCATAAAGTCCTTGTTGGGTCAATTAATGGAAACCTCTGGTTACTACAAATCACTTATTAAGGGCTATTCATTGAGTTACTTAATCATGAGCAAATGAATCAATAAAGCAACACTAAATTAAAATGAGAAATAACTGAGATCACAGTGCATCAGCACCAGTATCTTTTTCACAGAGAAAAAGAAAAATAGAAAAAATAAAAGACACCAAGACACAGCTAACAAGTTTACCTCGATCTCTGCCAGTTGAGAGACATCTGAAAATCACCATCCTCAGATCTAGTCCTTCTTTAAGCCAGATTTTGTCCATAATCTTTATCATCTGTAAAGCTAACATATCCTGCCGTAGATCTTCACCAACCTTAAAAATCAAGAAAATAAAACTTGTACCTTTGCAAAAACACTTAATAGAATTATTTATCATAAAGGGGAAAGGGGAGAATACAGAATACAGAAAAGAATGATGAATGAGATGAACAGAACTGCCATTTAATTTTTCTGCAGCATTCTAGAGACAGTTACTTAACCTCTTCATGTCTGTTTCCTGAACTACGCACTTTGAAAGGTTAGGTTCTACGATTTGTAATTTATATTCAATTTTTTTAAATGGTAACATGGGAGGAGATCTTTGCGATGATCAAAACAGTCCGTATCTTAACTATCAATACCAACATCCTGACTGTGATATTGCACAATAGCTTTTGCAAGATGTCATGATTCAAGGAAACTTAGTGAGAATACAAAGGATCTCTGTATAATTTCTGATAACAAAGTATAAATCTACAGTTACCTCAAAATAAAGTTCACTTAAATGAAAATGTTACCTTCCCAAAGTAAATTAATTCTAACTGGAATCATGTTGAATTTTCATTTACTTTTTTAAACTGGATAAAATAACTTAAAAAAAAAAAACTGGTAATGAGACCCTAGCTGGTTGGCTCAGCGACAGTGTCAGCCCAGCGTGTGGAAGTCCCAGGTTTGATTCCCGGCCAGGGCACACAGGAGAAGTGCCCATCTGCTTCTCCACCCTTTCCCCTCTCTTTTCTCTCTATTTCTCTCATCCAGTCGTCCCACAGCCAAGGCTCCATTGAAGCAAAATTGGCCCGGGCACTAAGGATGGCTCCATGGCCTCCACCTTAGGTGCTAGAATGGCTCTGATTGCAGGGGTGCAATGCCTCAGAGGGCCAAGCATCGCACCCTGGTAGGCATGCCAGGTGGATCCCGGTCAGATGCATGTGGGAGTCTGTTTGTCTGACCCCCCACAAACCCCCGCATCTCATTTTGGAAAAATACAAAAAACAAAACACATAATGATGAATACATTTTTGAGATTGTCCGAGGAAATTATGAAAAGAAAAGATAGGAAGGGATTTAACTTAACAAATATTAAAACTTAATGTATAAAATTTCAGTATTCAAATAGATGATACACTGTTTTAGGAAAAGACAAATATATTACTAAAATAAGACAGTCCAAAATCACATCTGAATATAGGAAAAGTTGCTATATATATCAAAAGAGGTTCAAGAAAAGCTATCTTTATGAACCTTCACTAATCAAACTTACTGAACTAACTAAAGCTCTCCGTTATTTATTCAAAATATAGTAATTATGATCAGAATGCCCAAAAAATTTGACTGATAATAGATTCCTACCCTACTCTTGCTGCTTTCACAGACAAGTTATACGTTTTCCAAAATGAGCACCACTGTTTATGGTTTTGCAGGTTTGCACTGCACAACTCTAGTGGGTGTCATTCACATGGGTCTGTGCGAAAGGCACTGCCTGGAGTTATGATGTGCTCAACCAGCATGCAGCAGCTCTAGCCCAGTTTCATTTATTACCAAATGTTTGGCAACAGTTTATGTCAGTAATAACCTTTCACATAATCATTCAATTTAATTAAATATTAAAGTAGTTTTAAAATTTTGGAGAAAGAATTTGAGAAACAAATTTTTAAATTACCGTTTAAAAACAGAGTAACCTTATTTTGCTCACCTTAAACATGACATTAATCTCTTCCCCCATTGGATCAGCATTCACCATTGTGACCTTTAGGGGCACAGCATTAGAACTGAAGAAGGAACACGACTACAAATACAACAGGGTAAGTATTAGAAAGATAACACTGAAATAAAAATGGGTTTAAGTTGTACCCTGGCCTTTAAAAACCACTATTTGTATTACTAATTAGCCCAGTTCACATAGAAGTATTCAAATTTTAATGATTACTCAACATTCTATCCACTGCACCACTGGTCAGGCCCAGCTACCTTTTGAGGACTCTAAAAAAGTGTTACAGTCCCGGAAGTTTACCTGGCTATTCAACAAGGAAGGAGAAAAAATGCCTGTTAGTGGGTAGCTTTACCAATAGAATCGATAACATATGCCTCTATTGTAGCTATTATGCCATAATAAAAAATAATTTAAGGTAATAATTTTACAGTTTTTATTTCAGAAATGGTGATTAATGGCAATGAACTGAGATAAATATGGATCTTATACCACAGACATCCCCAAATACCAATAACCAACCTATATAGATTTGATAATTTTCTTTACACATAACTGCCTATTTCCCTTCTTCCTATACATTATCGTCAAATGTAATATGAACTTGTAAGTATTTTGTGTCACCTTAATATTTAATTCTTTTGCCACAAGACTTGGTTTGAGAGGGAGACGACATTTATTTCTTAGAAAAAACGACTGTATTCGTTCCATACTCCTTTGGAGGACAACCTAAAAAAGAGATTGATACTTTAAGTACATAATGATAATGAATACCTATTTCTAAACAAAATTATGATGCCGACCCAATTCTTAAAATGCCTAATTATCGGGGGAGTGGGAGGGGAAAAAAGACCCACTTCTGTGCCAGTCTCAGCACCTGGTGGAGGTGCCCCCCATCCTGTCGCGGTCAGAATGCAGGGTCCAGGTGGGCACCTCTGCCTCGGAGGCTGCAGTGAAGTTCCACTGCTCCGAGTGGCTTCCTGGGCAATGGGAATCAGGGGGGCCACCAATCCCTAGCTGTAGGATGCTGGCCCAGCTAGCGTCCCAGCACTGGTACCAAAGTCCTGGGCACGCCTTCAAGCTGTACTGGAACGCCCGGCCCCCTTGCTGGCTCTCAGCCTATGTGATACCGGGATGCCAGAGCGAGGAAGGCTGCAGGGCCCCCACATTTTGCTTCCGCTGAGTGAATCCGCAAAGGCAGCTTTATCCACAATCCAGCACACAACTGGCTACACCCAGACACCAGGGTTCTGGGGCCCAGGATCTCCAACATCTTTCCACACATGGGCTGCATCTATACTCCCTGTGCCCCCTGGATTTCAACACTCACACCAGGTAACCAGGGAGGCCACTGACCAGCTCCATGAGGCACTGCCTGGTGTCAGGCCTCCTAGAAGGACCCTAAGAAGGTGCTAGCCTCTATCCTGGGCAAGAGCAACACCATCAGCATCTCTATTAATGGTGTCAACCTCTCCATGCCTGCCAGGTCATTGCCAACCACCACAGTCCATCTCCTTTTCATCAGGCGGTGACACAAACATGATGGCTTATATGGCTTATGTCGCCAAGGACACCATCAACCAGACAGTCGGCCACATTCTGGAGTGCTGCAAGGGTTTCTCCCAGAGCGACAGCACTATGGGCCAAGTCTTCCAGTTGCACTTGAAATACCTGCACAACCCCAAGTGGTCATCTGCCCCCCTCCCTGGAAAAGCTGACCAGGCTAAAGGGGTCAGCCTGGGAGGACAAAGAGGACATGGAAAACAATAACTACAGCAGCACCCCAGGGAAGGCACTGCCCCTGGGCGAACTAATAAACACCCAGATCACTTTAACACAACCTTCTGACCTTGGGGCCCTAGAAACCCTCAGCCAAGGAGCATCTCTTCAAAGAGACACCAAAAGTGACACCAGCAGCCCGGACTCAGAGCCAGGCCCCTCAGCCCCACTGTGGGATGGCTACCTGCAGGCAGATGTCCAGGGGCCCCAAACATACAAAGATAGATATACACACAGATATACACACCTATAGATCAACACACAGGGTTTAGACACCCCTGAGCCTCTTCAACCTGAGCGGAGCCCCAAGGACCTATTTAACATGGCGACCCTTCCAGGGTGCCCTGAAACTGCATGATTCCTCCGTGGCAGCAGGCCGGTGGCCCCCCTTCCCTTGGAGGACAAGTGACCTAACCCCTCTACCCGCAGAGCCCCTATTGCCCCCACAGAGGAACAACTATATCAGGAGCTAAGCCATCTGGCGGCAGAGAAACTGCTGCCAGCCGATGGGGACTTCCTCCTGCCTGTCAGCATCACCAACTCTGGGCAGTACTTTCTCACAGGCATGTACCCAGGGCAGCCCAAGCCTCTGCTGCTTGAGGACCCTGAGGGCATGGAGCAGATGAAAGACATGCTGTTGGGAGAGCATCATCCCCTAATTAACCATCACCTCAAAACATGTAGCTCATTGTGGCAGCTGAGAGCAAGCAGTACCCATGTAGCATGGTCAAGCAGGAGCCCTGAGCCAGATGATGATTCTCACCCCAGCCACTGTCCCTGCTCACCAGACATCCCTGTTGTGGCCTTATAGCCTTTCTCTGGACCCTGGTCAAGCAGAACCACTGCTGTGAGAGACTACAGTCTCTTCTACATGGGCCTGGAATCTCCCTCTCCAGCCGAGGTCAACCATTCCAGGAGATGAGTGCCCAAACTCCTCTCTCTCCCACCCAGCCCCTACCCTCCTCCCTTCTGCCTGGAGTGAGGGCATACATATCAAAGACAGAACTGTTTATCTCCTTTAATGAAAATATATCAAAAAGCAGCAAAAAATACTTCTTAATGCCCAATTTTCAAATGGTCAAAAAGAGTTGTTACTGAAGAGTTAATTTTTACTATAAAAATAAAATTGGAGCCTGACCAGTCGGTGGCGCAGTGGATAGAGCGTCGGACTGGGATGCAGAAGACCCAGGTTCAAGACCCCGAGCTCGCCAGCTTGAGCGCGGGCCCATCTGGTTTGAGCAAAAAGCTCGTCAGCTTGGACCCAAGGTCGCTGGCCCCAGCAAGGGGATGCTTGGTCTACTGAAGGCCGTGGTCAAGGCACATGTGAGAAAGCAATCAATGAACAACTAAGGTGTTGCGACGGCAACGAAAAACTAATGATTGATCTTCTCACCTCTCTCTGTTCCTGTCTGTCTATACCTATCTATCCCTCTCTCTGTCCCTGTAAAATAAAATAAAATTGGAATGGGCAAAGGCTTTATTAACATAGGGCAGAAAGTATGTATGTTCACATTTAACATATTAGTTAAAAACTGCTAACAGTCAAATTAACAGAAATTAAACAAACATGAGATATAATTTTTCATCAGATGAAAATTTAAGATAATATCCAGTGCTGGCAACAGTGTGAAAAATAGATACTTTCATAATATATTGGTTGGGAGGGAAGTGTTAGTGGCATATATAATGTGTGTGTGTGTGTGTGTTTTGATAGAGCAATCTAATAGAAACTATTATTACTAAAAATTTGCATATAGCTCTTAACTATTTCACCTATGGGAGTATCCTATAAAGAAATACTAGCACCTGGGTGGTGGCAGCACAGTGGATAGAACATTGACCTGGAGCACCGAGGTCACCACCTCGATCCTGGTAAAGGCACATATGAGAAGCAATTAATGGATGTACAACAAGTTGATGGCTCTCATTCTTTTCTCTCTCTCTCTCTCTCTCAAAAACAAAGAAGAAGAAGAAGAAGAAGAGGAGGAGGAGGAGGAGGAGGAGAAAGAAGAAGAGGAAGAAGAATAGGAGAAGAAGGAGGGGGAGGAGGAGGAGAAGGAGGTGGAAGTGGAGGAGGGGGAGGGGGAAGAGGTGGGAGGAGGAGGGGAAGGAGAAGGGGAAGAAGGAGGGGAAGAAGAGGAAGAAAAGGAAGAAGAAGAGGAGGAGGAGGAGGGGGAAGGGGAAGAAATAATACTATTAGCAAAGGACAAAAATGTATACACTAAAGTTTATTGTTTGGGAAAAGAAAAATATGTAAGCAATCTACACAAAGGTAATTAATAGTTCTTAATTTATGCTACACTTACCTTGTAATATTACATATCCATTAAGAAACATGAAGTGTAACTATGTACGTACTGACATGAATTCTTCATGATGAATTAAAAAAGTAATTTGCAGCCCTGACCAGTTGGTTCAGTGGTAGAGGGTTAGCCCAGCGTATAAACGTTCTGGGTTCAATTCCCAGTCAGGGCACACGGGAAAAGTGACCATCTGCTTCTCTCCCTCTCCTCTTCCTCCCTCATTCTTCCCTTCTCCTCCTCTTCCCCTTCTGCAGCCAGTGACTTGACTGGTTTGAGGACAGGTCCCAGGCACTGAGGATATCTCAGTGTGTCCTGGTGCATCAGTCTCAGCCACTAAAAACAGCTCAATTGATTTGAGCATTGGCCACAGATGGGGCTTGCTGGGTAGATTCCTGTCAGGGTGCATGCAGGAGGTGCTGTCTCACTGTCTCCCCTCCTCTCACTTTAAAAAATTAAAAATTAATTAGAAAAGCAATTTGCAAAAAAAGAAAAAGCTTACATAATTGTTGAATTTAATATCTAAACAAATGAAAAGACATCTCATGTTCATAGACTGAGAAACTTATTAAGATTGCAGTATTAAATAAAAAAAAAGAGATTGCAGTATTTCCCAAGTCAATCTACAGATTCAACAAAATCCTTATCAAAATTCCAAGTGCGTTTTTGCAGAAAGAGACAAGTTGATCCTAAAATCATGTAGAATTGCTAGGAACTTCCAAATATAAAACTATCTCAAAAAAGAACAAAGCTGGAAAACTCATACTTCTGATTTCAAAACTTATGACAAAGCTACAGTAATGAAAACAATATGGACTAACATATACATCAATGAACCAGAACTGAGAGTCCAGAAATAACCCATTTATATACGGTCAACTGATTTTCAATAAGTGTACTGAAATCATTCAATGGAAAAGAATAGTCTCTCTAATAAATGGTGCTGGGACAAGCGGAATAATCACATGCAAAAGAATGAAGTTGGACCTGTATCTCATGCCATATAAAATAAAAAAGTCAAAGTGGATCAAAGACTTAAATATAAAAGAGAAACTATAAAACTTCTAGAAGAAAATATAAGTGCACATCTTTACAATCTTGGATTTGACAATGAATTCTTAAGATAGGATATCAAAAGCACAAGCAACAAATGAAAAAATAAGTTGGTTTTCATAAAATTAAAAACTTTTACGCAAAGTATACTATCTAAGAAATAAAAGATAACACGCAGAATGGGAGAAAATATTTGTAAATAGTATATCTGATAAGAGTCTATTATCTAGAACTCTAACAAGTCAACAACAACAACAAAAACAACTGAAAAAGGACTTAGAAATTTCTCCAAGTAATATATACAAATTGCTAAAAAAACACCTGAAAATGTGCTCAAAATCATTAGTTACTAGAAAAATGCAAATCAAAACCACAGTGAGATACCACTTCACACCCACTACGATAACTATAATTAGAAAAAAAGAACATAATAAACAAATGTTGGTGAGAGTGTAGAAAAACTGGAATCCTCATACACTGCTGGTAGGGAATATAAATGCTGCAGCTACTTTGGATAACAGTTCCTCAAAAAAGTCTCTCTGACGTAAAGCAAAAAGAGGCATTCAAACAAAAACTCGTGAATATCCATAGCAGCATTTTTCATAATAGTCAAATAGTAGAAACAAGCCAAATGTTCATCAACTAATGACTGTGTAAACAAAATGTGGTATTATACACACAACGGAATGTTATTCAGTCATAAAAAGGAAAGAAGCACTTACACGTTAGATTATGGATGAACCTTGAAAACATTAGGCTAAGTGAAAGAAATCACACAAAAGAGGCCACATTGTATAAAGCCATTTATATGAATATCCAAAATAGGCAAATCCATAAAGATAGCACATTAGTGCATACCAGGCTGGGCAATAGGGAAGGGGGGAATGAAGAATCAGTCTTAGTGCATACATGACAATGTTCTGAAATTAGATTGTGGTGATAGTTACACAACATTGTGAATGTACTAAAAGTGTATCAATGTACTAATGTACAGTGTATCAATGTACTGAAGTGTATCAATGAATGATACACTTTAAAATGATTAAATGGTAAATTTTATGTTTCTATAAAATTTTTTAACTCCAAAATTTTTTATATATGTTTAAGTGTACATATGTGTAAAGTCATAAAAAATGACCAAGAACTAAACACAGCAAATTATGAACAATACGTTCCTACAGGGAAAGAATAAAATAGATAAAGTCTTAATTTTTATTCTATAAACTTCATTACTTGGATTTAAAAGAAATTTTTTTTTTTTAATGTATTGATCCCAGAGGAAAGGAGAGAAACATCAACCACCTATTATATGTATTCACTGGTTGACTCCTACACGTGCCCTGCCCAGGGATCAAACACAAAACTCGGGTGCACTGAGACAATGCTCTATCCAACTAGGATACCTAGCCAGGGCCATTATTTGGATATTTGTAAACACTGGCTAGCATCCAGTCATAATTTTATTATTTTTACAGTTACAAAAGTTAAAAAGCAAAATAAAGGGGGGGAGGGAGAACTCCAAGAGAACAATTTTAACCAGAAAGGAATTAAAAAGCATTGCTTTTCTGCCCTGGCCCGGTAGAGCAGTTAGTTAGAACATCATCCCAAAAAACCAAGGTTGCAGGTTCAATCCCTGGTGAGGGCACATATAAGAATCAACCAATGTCTACATAAATAAGTGGATCAACAAATGGGTGTTTCTCTGTCTCTTTCTCTCTCTCCCCCTTCCTCTCTCTCTAAAATCAATAAATATAAATTAAAAAGCACTGATTTTGAGTTAGATTGTAAAATCTTTCCCTAAAGATTTTAAACAACCTTTAAATTCATCTGCCCAAAATAGCATAAGTGTACTTAAGGGTTCTATTGGATGCTTATTGATAAAGAATAACAACTTCACTTATGAGCATTGTAAAGATCCTTTAATATAAAAATACAGTGTGTCCGTAAAGTCATGGTGCACTTTTGACTGTGTGACCAGTCAAAAGTGCACCATGACTTTACGGACACACTGTATTTATTTACGTTCCCTCTTAAGGGTGCATACCTGTCTGGTTGAGCCACTAGCCTGCTTTACTTTTTCTGCCACTCCTCCTAAAAGCTGTACAAGTTTTGTCTGCTTCAAGAGTTCTTCTCTGAGTCCTTTGCCTCCGACCGAGAGGAGAGCACCCAAGACATGTTCATATCGGGCACCAAACTGTGCATCATGCAGGGCATCTTTGAGGAGCCTAAGAGAACAAAATATTTGTCAGCCGCTTCTGAAAACTGAATAAGCTAAAAAATAAATTTAACAAGTTCAATTTTAGGTTATCAAGAAATTTATTTTAAGCCATATAAGCAAGTAAAAATTCGTTTGTTACCATAGAGCTCTAACATTGTAAATATCTTTGCAATCGAGAGTTTTGTTATTTTTGGTTTTTATTTCTAAGGATATAAAAAATTAGCTTCAAAAGAATAATTTAGCTTCTTTATAATAATGCCTTTTAAAACACCTCGAACCCACAGTAAGTAGTCGGAGCATACCGTTTCGACTTTCAGAGTATGTCATCTGTATAAATACTAGGAATGGAAAAAAGTACTGAAGAAAATTTAAATCTTACCAATATAAACTGTGTGCTATCTGTATATTTCCCAATGCCCTGGACAGAAGGAAGCGCACTAATGAACTGTTCAAATAAATTTCATATTTCAAAGCCTACACATAAAGGAAAATAAGAATTACTAGTGGTCAAACCCATACTACACAGTGAGAATAAAATTAGCAAAAAAGAAATTATATAAAGCTTACTCTTATAGATGAAAGATGATACAGATAAAAATTTAACATAAATTAACAGGCTAAATTAATAAAATCAAGCAGAAAGGTATAAACTTGAGGATAATATTCATTAATTATGTCTAAATGGCCAGTAGAAAAAAATAAAAAAGCTCAAGTCTGGTTTGTTCTAAGAATCTAAAAAGCCAAAGAATTGAAAATTCAGGTTCATATATATAATATGCAAACAGGGCAGCTGACAATAGTAGAAAAAAATCTTCACACACTAAACCCAAAATGCAATGCATCTCAACATTCTTATACAACAGAAATACTTTTTATCAAAACAGAAAGGGGAATCCCTTAGCAAGTTTCCTACTCATGAAAACTGGGGGAGAGTAAGAAGAGTGGGTAACGGAGTAAAAAACTCACCTGTACAAACTGTGGAAGAAGATCTGTCAGCTCATCATCACTAATAGCCTCAATCCAGGTCACAGCTTGGGACCTCACTTCCTGATCAGCGAATCTAGAACAGTATCACAAAAATCAAGATTTGACGCTGACTTCTTTCTAATGAAGCTATAGTTCCTGAAAACACAATCTCAAAATCTATTCCTGACAACAAATGCTCAAATAGCTCTTTATTCAAAAGCAATGTGTTTTTTCTTTTTTTGGGGAAAGAAACTCTTACTGTGCCATACAAATTCTATTAGGTGACTGGTTTAGAAACCATAAGCTTATAAAAATTAATTTTGGCCCACATCATAAATCCTAATTCTTTAGGTTAGTTTTAAATATGACATGCCATTTTAATAACCTTAATGAAGAGGTACATTGGTAGAAATATACATTTACATATTTATATTGTATTGATTGCTTTCATGTTAAAACAAAGAGAAGTAACTCCTGCAACATACTACCTTACTGGAAAAATGAACAACAATAAAACAGAACAAATAAATTCAGTTATAGCTGACTTACTTTGAATCAAGAAGTTCCAATGCAGTCAATGGGTGTAATGGAGGCCACTGCTGAAGCAATGAGTAAGTTTTGGCAAGATTAACCCATTTCCAGTTTGGTGCACTTGCAAGTATTTTAGGAAGACAATCTGGGTGACTGAGGCAATAATAACGTTTCTCCCACAAAAACACTTTGTCTTCTTTAGAAAGTCTGCATACATAACAGAACCAAATTATTTCTAAACGATATCATAATAACAGTTATAGTCTGAATGATCAAAAATACAAAGAAGAAATTTATTCATTTTAGGACAGCCACTTCTTAGTAGAATCATTAATACTAATTTGGAATAAAAAAACGCAATGTACAGCAAACACCACTAATTTACCCTAATTTGGAGAATAGAAAGAAATCATTTTGCTTTGATAAAAGTCTTAGTTATGAAAATGAAGGATAATTCAGAGCAATAAAAATTTATGAGCTCTAATCAGATGCCAGACACTAGAAATCAGAGTTGAATAAGCAAAATCCACCCTAAGAGCAAGGATTTTACCCAAGTAAAATCAAACGTCATGTAATACACAAATGCTATTACAAAATTTTAAAAGATGATAAAGCTCAATTGAGAAATATTCAAAATGAAAAGGACTTGTTTTGGAGATTCCAATTTAATCTTATTGACAAATATTTAAGTGAATGAACAATTTCACTATTTTACTACCCATCCATCTACTTTTGTAGACATAATACACGCACTTAAATGTATTCACCTCATGTGGAATACTGAAACAAATTCCAATATTGAAAAAAGTGCAGTGAGGTCTCCCTTCTAATTACCTTAAAACTGAAAACTGCCTGCACCTGTATGTTCAGAGTCCACTCATACCGAAGCATATATATAGGTGTATGTAGATCTTTTTCTTTTAATAGTAACACACTACATACACTATTCTACTCCTTGCTTTCTTCATTTTACATAATAATCCTGCTGCAATGAGTATTCTTATCTCCATAAGCAGATACAAAAGGGTTTCTTTCCTCTAAGATATATAACTACTACAAGTACAATTGCTAGGTCACAGACTATACACATTGCGAGCCTTATAAATATTGCCAAATTGCTGTCCAAAAGCTTTTTAAAATTCTGCCAACAGTGTAATCCCATTTTTCTGTATCTTCATCAACACTTTCTATTTTAATTTCTGATGTGTGTGAAATGGTATCTTGTATTAATATACATCCCCTTGATTACTAAGAGGTTGATATCTTTTCAGATGTTTAAAAGAGATATTTCTTTTCTAAAAAACATATCTATTAATATTCTTTGTCTATTTTACTACTGAGTTGTTGGTTTTTCTACTGATATAAAAAGGTTCTTTACACATTAAGGAAATTAATCAATTGCTATTCACTGTAAATACAATTTCCAATCTGTTGTTTACCTTTTGACCTGTACAAATTTCTAAAGTTTATATACATATAGTCATATATTATTTTATATAATTAAAAACAGATGGAGAAAAGAACACAATGTTCTTTGCACACCAAGAACATTGCTAAGTCATGAATTAAATCAGGGCATTTAATAATCTATTAACTTGAGCTTTACATTTTAAGAGATAACTAGGCAAAACAAAATGAAAGGAGCATACCCAAGTGATGAGTCTTTATGAAGAATATCAAGAAGTTTCCTTTTTATATCACTTTCCAATGTTTCTAACTTGTGTTGCTGTGTGACACTTCTGTCAACTTGAGGAGTGGTATAAATGATATCAAATGTGGGAGAGGGAAAATCAACCTTAAAAATTTAACAGAATTAATCAAATTACAGCTAAATAGGCCACATATTTACCACATTAACTTGTCTTTGAAAATATTAATTTTTCTTAGCTAGCAGGGTGAATTTTAGATTGTATATATTAAATTAATGTCCTTTTGCTGAAAGCAATTACCCTTGTTGATAATTCTCAATAACACATATATTGCTTGGATGGGTACAAGGGCATATTTTAATACTTCTCAGAAACAGGAAATGGAGCTTGACTGTTGGTAGTGCAGTTAATACAGCATTGATCAGGGACACTAAGGTCACACATTCGAAACCCCAAGATCAATGGCTTGAGCGTGGGCTCAATTAGACTTGAATACAGGCTCACCAGCTTAAACATGGGGTCACCGGCTTTAGCATGGGTTATATATATGATCTCATGGTTGCTGGCTTAAGCAAGGGGTCACTGGCTCAGCTAGAGCACCCACCATCATCAAGGCACATATGAGAAGCAATCAATGAACATTAAAGTGCTGCAACTGAATTGATACTTCTCATCTCTCTCCCTCCTATCTTCCTATCTCTCCCTCACTTAAAAAAAAACAAAAGGTAATTTATTGACATTTAAATTGAAAATAGGCCCTAAAATTGAAACAAGATTGATTAGGGTGTCTTAGTAACAACCCAAATCATGGTACACATACACTTTTTTTTGTAAGACTTTATTGAGTCATTTTAGAGAGGAGAGGGGGGGGAAGGAAGGGGGGGAGGAGCAGGAAGCATCAACTCCCACATGTGCCTTGACCAGGCAAGCCCAGGGTTTTGAAACAGCAACCTCAGCATTTCAGGTCGACGCTGTATCCACTGCACCACCACAGGTCAGGCACATACACTTTTTCTAAAGAAATTTAAATTTAAGTCTCTCTACATGTCAAGAAGTACCATTACCTGCAACACTATTCTTTCCATCACATATCCTTTTTTGGGGATTGTTCCAGGAATAGGAGTTGTATGTGATGAAGTCCAAAGATACAGAAGCTTAGTTCCACATGTTAAAAACCTTCATAATGTAAACAGAAGAATACCGTGATTTTCATTTTTTAAAATTAATTCAAAAGTCACAACACATGGTAATAAATATGAAATGTTATTATTCAAACAATTATAAAGTGTCCTCTATATTTAAAAAATGTCATTTTAAAAAATGCATCAGGAGGAGTCACTCTTCAGAGTGTACTAATCATTAGGTAAATGAATTAAAGTGTAGGGGTTGGAACAAAGGAAGACAGAATGAAGGAACATATCTAAGGAGGAATGGGGTTGAAGAAAAACAGAACCTACTGGCATCAAAACAACTTCTATAAACTGAAAGGTGTAGTCTTTGAAGATCATCTACCAAGGAAGTTTAGATTACAGAACTGCTCCCTGACTTTTACAAAACAAAACACACGCCAAAAACCAGTACCTACTTTGTGACACAATACTAATCATTTGAGAAGCTGCATCTGTGCCCTAGACCAGGGATCAGCAAACTTTGTCTCTAAAGAACAAGACAGTAAATATTCTGGGCCATACTATCTTTGGTGCAGAGACTCAATTCTGCTATTATAGTGCAAAAGTAGCCAAGAACAATACATAAATAAATGTGTGTACTGTGTTACAACAAAAATGTATTTACAAGAGCAGGCAGTGGGCTGACACTTGCCCTAGACTACCAGTTTATGGCCTACTTAAAAATATTTATCAATAAAGATATTGACATAGCTTTACACAGAAGAAAGTTCTGAAAACGGGAAGTATATATAAAAGCAGGAAACCATAAACATCATTCAACTTTGTTCATTTTATTAAAATAGCAAACATTCTTTCCAAAGCTAGACAATAGTCTTAATATTTTGTCTTATAGGTTAATAGCCTTTAAATCTTTGACTCATCATATTCTATCTTTTTAGAATCACTCTCACACACAACCACATTATTTTAAGGTAAATGCCTATCACATTATTTCATCTGTAGATACTTTTATATATCAAAACGGTAGTTTTATTTTAAAATAAATACAATACCACTACCACTCCTAAAATAACTAACAGTAATTACTTAAAATCATCAGCTATCTAGTAAGTATTCAAATTTCCTGATGCCTCAAATTTTATTTTTTTTATGGTTGGTTTGATCGATTTAGAATCCACGCAAGGTCAAATGCTTGCATTTGGTTGATACGTCTTTTTAAGTACCTTTAGTTCAAGGGTCAACAAAACTTCAGCCTGTTACCTGGTTCTGTAAATAAACATTTTATTATAACAAAGCCACACGTTCATACTGTCTATCACTGCTTTTTCTTTTGTGACAAGAGACCATATGACATGCAAAACCTAAACTACTTCCATCTGGTCACCTTTAGAGGAAAAACTGCAATTCTTCCTCTAATCTATAAATTCTTTCTATCTTTTTTGCCCCTGCCATTTGTTGAAGAAACCAGGTCTTCTGCTAGAATTTTCTATATCCTGGACTTTACTAATGCATTACTCTGGTCATTTAGCATGTCCCTTTGTCTCCTATATTTTCTGTAATAAACTAGTAGTTAGAACTAGAGGCTTGATTCGGGTTTAATTATCTGGTAAGAATAGTTAATACCCTACAGGTGGAACTGTATACTACTTTCTATTGCATTAAATAAAGAGGCACACATTGTTTGGTGTATTTCTCTTTCTGTGGTGTTAACATAATCACTATATTTAGGTTCTGTCAGTCTAAACCAGGGATTTTCAACTGCTGGTCCGCAGACTGATGCCGGTCACCAGAAATTTTGTGACAGTCTGTGAAAGAGTTAACCACCATGATATTGTATGAAGATTACAGACCCACAATGATCTTGGTTGAATTCGCTTATGCTCAGGTGATTGCCACTTATCAGTCTGTATTATCTATGAAAATACTATTGAGGTTATCTTAGACAACTTTGGAACTTGTAGGCTTATTCTGATAATCTTGCAGAGCAATTACAAATCATATGCAATAAACAAAAAAGCATTTGGATAACCTTAGATAGTGTTCAATGCATCGTACACGTGGAAATCTAGCACCAGCTTGTACCATGCTGCACTGTTACGCATGAAAAAAGTTTGTTGCACGTTTGCATTTCCAGCCAGGTAGGTCATCGGTCCCAGAGTATAACAAGGTCGAAAACCACTGGTCTAAACCATCCATTAAAAAGTTCCAGAAAAGCTAATCACTTAATGGTTTCAAGCAGGCATTAATAATCACCGCTTAAGTCAATGGTTCTCTATCAAGAGTGATTTTGCCCTCAACAGACATTTGAAAATGTCTAGAGATATTTTTGGTTAGCAACTAGCATCTAGAGGACAGAAGCCAGGCACATTGGCAAACATCCTACAGTGCAGAGTCTCCCACAGCAAACAATGATCTGGCCCAAAATATCAATAGTGTCTAGACCGAGAAACCCTGGCCTAAATCTAACCCTGACCTAAATTATTTCAGTAAAAATTGCAAAATTGGGATATTCTATCATTCTTTCTGCATCTATGAGCTGAAATTTTTCTATAAAAAACTTTTTACTATCAATTACTTGGTAACACTGAGATAACTGTAAAGAAAAGGCAAGTTAAATGCTTGATTCTGCTTACTTAAAAATGAGTTAAGAACTTGTTATTGAGGTTGACTGAAATGCCTGTTAAAGTCATCTGGCTTCTAAAACAGTGACTTCATCAGGTTCTATGCAAGTTGGACCTTCACATAAATTATTTTAGAAAGAATTTCAAGACCAGGATTTCTGATTACTATACTACAGTACATTAACTGAACTAAATAATTAACACTGTGTTTCCCTATGTGCATTAATGTAAAATCATCTTTCCTCTTAATTTCTGAGTATATGTTGAATGTTAAGTATAACATTACCTTTGGAGATTGCACTAATTGGCAAAATGTCAAACTGAATGCCATCTGCTTGCTGTTTTAACAGCAGAGTGTTTGATGCAAACTTTTTAGTTGTCTAACACCACCTTATTCTGTTGAATTTTGAAAAAATTTTATATCCTTCACCTAAAAAAATAAGTCTACCATTTAATTAGCTAAGTGCTAGAGGGCAAGTCACTTAAGCTCTCTGTAACAGGTAAAGGATAATAACAACACCTACCTTCATAGGGTTGTTGTGAGGAATATAAGGATATGTATACAGCACTTAGACTGACTGCTACCACCTAGTACACAGTAAATGTTATGGGTTTATTTGAGTGATATTGTTATTAAACATAATAGACTTCTTGACTGCAAAACTTTAGAGATAATTTAGTATGCCAATATGCATTATTGCTCTCCAAAATGTTACCATATATTGTATGAAACAAGTCCCAAACTTAATTCAATTGATTTTTTTTTCATTTAGGAAGACTTATTTTTCAGATTTTCTTTTCAAGTTTTTAAAATTCATTTTCGAGAGGAGAGAGAGAGAGAGAAGGAGGGGGAGGAGCAGGAAGCATCAACTCCCATATGTGTCTTGACTAGGCAGGCCCAGGGTTTCAAACCAGCGACCTCAGTGTTCTAGGTCGACTCTTTATTCACTGTGCCACCACAGGTCAGGCCCATTTAGGAAGACTCTTGATGGTCTCATGGAACATATTGTTACTAAAAACATAATTTAAATAGTCAGCTGAAAGGTCAGTTAGATTACACTATTCCACTGGTTATTATTAGTAGACACAAAGCTTGAAAGGAATTCCTTTATCCTTAAGGACATTAAGTTTTTGTACAGAGAACCTTTGGAAATTAAAGACCAGGGACCCACAGCCATCAGGGTAGATCAGTTAGGTAGCCAGGTAAAGAGAAGGGACTAATGTTCAGTTCAGACTCCCTGAAACTTGAGATGTATGGGGCAGGAATGAGAAGAGGAAAAATGGAGTTATTTTAGTAGTATCAAGGGCACCTAAAAGACCGCAAGTGTTATGTCAATAATCTAGTGCTTATATAAAATGACAGTTAGTGAATCAATTGCTGCTTTTCTCCTGAAACAATGAGTGGCAAACAAGCCTTTGAATACCTATAGAGATATGTTGAAACTATAGCAAAATAACTTTGGTTTACTCTGATCTGTGTCTCTGAAATGACCTCCTTTTATCACACTGAGAAAACTGAGGCAGCTCAATATCTCATATTGTTATTCCCCACACTGTTCTCTAGCCAATTTTGATGTGGTAGATGTGTCCACAGTTACTTCCCACCACAGCTCAGAACACTTACCGTTTAAAATCATAAAGAGGTAAAGAAACTTTGCCCAAAGCTTCTGGCCCCTTTCTCTGTTTATTAGAATCAGGGGAACTTCCACTGCTCTGATTTAAAATTCCAAAAAGAGTAAGGTGAAGAAGTGATTCTAACGGCAACTGTGATATCTGGATGGGAAAAATAATCCTATGGGGAAAAAAATGTATTAATAGAAAAAACAAATTAGATCAAATATAAAGATTAACCCTTTAATGAAAGTGACAATTTTAGTTATTTCATTTGATTTATCAAATAATCTTTGATCCTGAGTAACCTTTACTTAAGTAGCAAGCTTGGCTAATATATACTGTAAAATTCTTAAATTTTATTAAAATTTCAAATATATAACATTTCTTTCTTCAAAAATTTGTTAGCACCTGACAAGGCAGTGGTGCAGTAGATAGAGCATCAGACTGAAATGTGGAGGACCCAGGTTCGAAACCCCGAGGTTGCCAGCTTGAGCGCGGGCTCACCAGCTTGAGCATGGAGTCGCTAGGTTGAGTATGGGATCATAGACATGACCCCAAAGTCGCTGCCTTGAGCCCCAAGGATCACTGGCTTGAGCAAAGGGTCATTCGCTCTGCTGTAAACCCCCGGTCAAAGAACATATGAGAACACAATCAATGAACAACTAAGGTGCTACAACAAAGAACTGATGATTTTCATCTCTCTCCCTTCCTGCCTATCTGTCCCTATCTGTCCCTCTCTTTGACTCTGTCTCTGTAAAAAAACAAACAAAAAAACCCACAAACTGATTAGTCCCTTTACCAAAGTCTCGCAATGCTAATTTCTAGGCAAAATAATAGTAGTCATTTTATTTCCTTTAGGAAAAACTAGATAAGTGTTTATGAGTATTTCTGATTAGGAATATACGTGTGTACATATATATACAAACATATGTAGGTACATATTTGCCACTTTTTTTTAAGTCTGAAAGGACACAGAAGGTAGGTAGTGGTCACTCTGATGAGCCATAAAATGGTTAAATGTTGAATAGAAAGTTACACGTTTTACCCTATATGTATTTTGTATCATATGGTTAGTTTCATAGACATGTTGTTTTTGTAATTTAAAAAATAAAAAATGGGAAGGCCCTGGCTAGTTGGTTCAGGGATAGAGCATCGGCCCAGAGTGTGGTATTCCCAGGTTCTATTCCTGGCCAGGGCACACAGGAGAAGCGCCCATCTGCTTCTCCACCCTTCCCCCCTTCTATCTCTCTCTTCCCCTCTTGCAGACAAGGCTCCACTGGAGTAAGGTTGGCCTAGGTGCTAAGGATGGCTCCATGGCCTCTGCCTCAGGCACTAGAATAACTCTGGTTGCAATGGAGCAACAACCCAGATGGGCAGAGCATTGCCCCCTAGTGGGCATGCCGGGGGGGGGGGGGGGGCTGGGTGGTGTGGGGGGGTCCTGGTCACAGAATAAAAAGTAAAACGTTCTGCAATGGCCTGTTCACCTGAATAATGAAAGCATTCTTTTAGTTTAAAAACAGTTTTTGGTCCTGGCCAATTGGCTCAGTGGTAAAGTGTCAGCCTGGCGTGTGTTATGTCCTGGGTTCGATTCCCGGTCAGGGAACACAGGAGAAGCAACTATATGCTTCTCCACCCTGCCCCCTTCTCCTACACTCTCTGTCTCTCTCTCTTACCCTCCTGTAGCCATGGCTCCATTGAGGCTCTGCCTCAGGTGCTAAGAATAGCTTAGTTACGAGCATGGCCCCAGATGGGCAGAGTATCAGCCCCAGATGGGGGTTGCCGGGTGGATCCGGTTGGGGCGTATGTGGGAGTCTATCTCCCCTTCTCTCACTTGGAAAAGAAAAAAATTAAAATAAAAAACAGTATTTAAAAAACATTAACAGCCTGACCAGGTGGTGGCACAGCAGACAGAGCTTCAGCCTGGGATGCAAAGGATCCAGGTTTGAAACCCTGAGGTTACCAGCTTGAGCGTGGGGTCACTGGCTCACCTATAGCCGCCTGGCCAAGCCATATATGAAAAAGCAATCAATGAACAACTAAGGTGCCACAGCAAAGAACTGATGCTTCTCATCTCTCTCCCTTCCTGTCTGTCTGTCCCTATCTGTCTCTCTCTCTCAAAACAAAAAACAAACAAAAAACCACATTAACAGTTGAGGGTATTATACTGGACACTTGAATCCATGTTAACAAATAAATTAAATATTTAATTTAAAAAATTAAAAATAAATAAAAAACATTAACAGTGCAAAATACCATTTGGACATGGACTTAAGATATTTTATTTTAATCTGTTAAGCAAAAACTAGGCTCCATATATATAGTGTAATAGAATAAATACTAAACTAAGCAAGGTTATAAATTACCACCTTTCTATATTTATACATAAATTTGTAATTTTAACTCGACAAAGTCTAGAAAGAATGGCATATTTCTGCAATTTAACAACATGTAGAATCAGATTTTTAAGTCAGAATCTGTCCTATAGAATTCTATCTAGAATAGATCTTACAATGTCAGTAAAAATTTAATGGATTTTAATGGAAATTGTAATAAAAATAAAAACGAGGATGCATACATGGAAAAAAACTAAACAGGGCATAATGAAAAAATAGAAGCCAGAAACTTTACTTACAGTTCATCCCATTTAATAAGATAGAAGAAATTCTTGTAAGTGCCAACCTTCTTTGAATGAATAGGCTTAAAAAGATCCTTTCCATTGTGAGACAGGGAACATACCAAGTAGTATTTTTCATAACTAAAAAAGGAAAAGAGTTTAATTTAATTTTTATTTGATAATGTAGTTTAGTTAACTAATACAAATACATATAATTAGCCATCCTTCCCTAAAAGTTACTATTATCTGAAATAATTTGGTCACCATTCATTTCAACTAACAGAAAAATATCTAAAATTGAACTATTGCAAATTCTGTAAAATAGAGTAGAGGCAGAGCAAAGGGAACACAGAGGAGAACATTTATCCCTAGTTCCCAATGTAAGGGAGCAAAATGATACCAGCTGAAGAATTTATCTAAATTTTGTGCTCACTTAGTTACTAGCTTTAGATTTTTGTTGAATGACACCAAGTAATTATTCACTGCTAGGTAAAATCTAGGAAGAAAGAGTACAAACGTTTTTATCACTAGGTGCTCTTTTCCCTTGCTAAGCCACTGAAATAGAGTCAGTGAAGTATATAAATAGTGTACTAGTTTGACTCACACTGAGTCAGTCCTTATTAGGAGGCTTCTATCCATGAAAACACATAATATTATATTCTCTCACTAGACAGTTATATTGTCTCACTAGACAGCAATAATTTAGCTCCTAATTTCTACAAGTACAGAGATAGTTAGATACAATCCGGCAATCTCCTAGGATAGAAGTTTTAGGTTCAATGAAACTATATTCTACTAGGCATATACATCAACCACTTTGTTCATATATACATTATAATAATTCTAAGTATTTTTAAAATCTAATCTCATTGGTTCACAAAACATTCACAGTTAATGATTCGTTTTCTTCAACCTCATTCCATTTGTCTTTCTTTACTTTAGCATTTTATTAACTTTATTTCTATCTTATCTCTGTAGTTTTTGGTACTGTCTTCTACTAAATATTTGTTCTCCTGATTGCTGTCCCTAAATTTATTTGTGTATCCATAGAAGATATGAAGGGTATTCCTTGTAACTCTATAGAAGAATGAAATACCTTCAGACGGTAGTAGTACCTGTTTAAATGCAAGTTTCAGGTGGGCAGTTTCACTGCCTTGTTTACTGCTGAATCCCTTGTGGCACGAAGAACAATGCCCAGAGATTGTGCTCAGTATATATTTCTTCAATGAATTAATATGCCACAATCAACTCGTTATGTTATTTTTTATATTTCCTTTATTTTATATAAAGCTTCATTTAAGCAGGATTTGTGTTTGGTATCTCTTTACTAGGCTTTACCTTATTTACAGCAGTAAGCTATTATGAAACTATTTCATTTAAAATACTCAATTCCAACTTTTCTGTTCAGACTAATCATTTGTAAATAAATAGAAGTTGGCAAACTCTATGGCACTGACAAAAATAAAAAAGGAAAAACCCGTATGAAAAAGTGTAGAAGAAATTGGCTCTTGCTGACTTCAAAGCCTAGCAATCAGTAAACTACTAAAGCGGGGGGAAAATAGGTTAAAATCTAGTCCCAATATATTTCAAACCACCCTCATTCTTAAGGAAAGGCAAAAAGAATGGCAGTTACAAATTGACTAATTTATTAATCAGCATTAGCCCTTGTAAGTTTAAGCATATTTACTTGCCCTTTTTGCATGTAGTGGGAGTGATATATTTTACTGGAACTTTTCCGCTTCAAACATCTCTAATTTTTATGAAAACCACAAAGGTATCTGGTGATTCTTTTATCATCCATTTAAATACTAAGATAAAAGTAGATGCTAACATTTTGTAAGATTGGAATAAGTTCTAAGTAAAGCTGTACATCTTTTATTTTATTTATGTATTTATTTATTTCTTGTATTTTTTTTGAAGTGAGAAGTGAGGAGGCAGAGAGACAGACTCCCACATGCGCCCGACCGGGGTGCACCCAGCAAGCCCAGTAGGGGGCGATGCTCTTCCCATCTGGGGTGTTGCTCCATTGCAACCAGAGCCGTTTCAGTGCTGAGGCGGAGGCCATGGAGCCATTCTCAGCACCTAGGCCAACTTTAGCTCCAATGGAGCCTTGGCTTCAGGAGGGGAAGAAAGAGATAGAGAGAAAGGAGAGGGGGAAGGGTGGAGAAGAAGATGGGTACTTCTCCTGTGTGTGCTGGCTGGGAATTGAATTCAGGACTTCCACACACCAGGCCAACGCTCTTCCACTGAGCCAACTGGCCAGAGCCTACATGTTTTCTTTTAAACAGTTACTTACTTTGATACCCAGTTACTTGAAATTCCATGTGCAGCAAAAATAGTAAACTGGAGCTGTTCTGTTGTAGTCCATGCTTCCTTGATGTTCTTGTTACTTTGGGCACAGTCTGCAGGACTCCTACCAGAATTTCCATGAAGTCTGAGAAGACCATAAATCGCTGCAGTTAACTGGTCCAAGCTTACTTGAATAGGATTTTCAGGATTCAGTGAACCTAAATGTAAAGAACTTGTCAATATAATTCTCTGAAAAAGCAACAATTACCTGCTAAAATTTAAAGAACTTAAAGGCATACCTACCCCTAGTTAAACTCTTGTTAGTGTCTCCCTCTCCAGGCAGTGTAGTCACCTGCATACAAAAAAAATTATTCAAAAAATTACTCATGAGATAACATAAAATGTTTACTTTTCATTTCAATACTTGAATTAAAGGCTATATCTAAGAAACTTCCCAGGGAAAAACCTCCCAAAAGTGTTTGCAGCGTGAATATAACAATAAAAATGTAAAAACCCACAGACAAATAAACAGATGATTTTTAGAATCAAGAAAAATCAGGCCCTGGCTGGTTGGCTCAGCAGTAGAAGTCCCGGGTTTGATTCCCAGTCAGAGCACACAGGAGAAGTGGCCATCTGCTTCTCCACCCTTCCCCCTCTCCTTTCTCTCTATCTCTCTCTTCCCCTCCTGCAGCCAAGGCTCCACTGGAGCAAAGTAGGCCTGGGTGCTGAGGATGACTTCATGGTCTCCACCTCAGTTGCTAGAATGGCTCCAGTTGCAATGGAGCAACGCCCCAGATGGGCAGAGCATTGCCCCCTAGTGCGGTTGCCGGGTGGATCCCAGTAAGGCACATGCGGTAGCCTGTCTCTCTGCCTCTGGCTTCTCGCTTCAGAAAAATACAAACAAACAAACAAACAAAATAATCATAATAATTTTATTAGCCAATGTCACCCCAATAAATTAAATATAAAAAGAAAAATCATAGAGTAACTGAAAATACCTGCAAAATATACAAACTCAACAAAATCTGCCTCATTAAACTAAATTAAGATTTGAAAATATATTGATACAGAATTTCATTTTCCATTAGTTGTTCCACTATTATCATAAGAATAGCCTTAAAGAAACTAGAATTCTAAATAAGTTAATAAAAACAGCTCTTATAATTATTTAAATTGAGCTCTCCTCCTACTCTCTGCTCCTTTATCCAGCAAATATAATGAATAGAAACTGCAAACATTAGGAGTATGGTAGTCAATCACCACCAAATGATTTCATATACTACATTTTTAAATTTTTTGCAACAAGCACACGATAAAACGACGAGAGCCCAAATTTTATATACATTACCATATGATAGGCTCTCTGAAAATAAATGGATTACAGTCTCTCTTAGATATTTGTTGAGGGGCATACTTATCAACATTTAACGTTTTTTTAAAGATTTTATTTATTGATTTTAGAGAGAGAAAGAACAACAATGGGAGAGGAATGAGTATGTGCCTTGACCAAGAAAGCCCAGGGTTTCTAATGGGTGACCTCAGCATTCCAGGTCAACACTTTATTCACTGCACCACCACAGGTCAGGCTCAACATAACTTTAAATTTATCGTGTCTTGTGATCTACTTTCTCTCATCCAGCAAGAGCTATGAACATCCCTATGAACAGAATCAATTAAATCCCCATGGAAATAACAATGGGGAGAGCTTTTACTAAAAGCAACAGTATGTTATTAAAAGAGAGCTCCTAACCTGGTTTTTACTGAGGCAGTAAGTCACCATTACTGAGGCATTTGGCTCTTCTCAATGAGGAGGAGGTATAGACCTAAACAAAACTTCTCCTATTGGCAGTCATGGACATTTCCATCCAAAAGGAGAAATGGTACCTACTATCATCCAGGTCCTTCAAGCCAACCAACTCACACCAGAGTTCCTGCTCCACATACAAAAGGTTCAGTTCGACATCCACCTATTCATTGCCAACTCTGACAAAGCTCTTTGAAGGCAGCACATCTCCTCTTAGGAATTCTCCCCTTACCGAGTCAGTCACCCAATCAACTCAAGAATAAAAGCCAAAGTTAAAATAACATTTTGTCCAGCAGAAGAAAAAATCTGCCAGTTTAAGCAACAGATGCTCACTTAAGCATAGATCTGCATGTTAATAAAATGCTAAGTAGAAAAAATACTCACATCAGCACTTTTACTCCTTGGAAGATTAACAGCTCTCTTTAGCTTCTTTACCGATTCTGTAATGGCAGGAGTCTCTACACCATCTAAAGCACTACATATTTTTCTTACAGCCTTAATTACTTGATCTACTGCTCGGTGTTGGTGCTTTAAAAATAAGAAGTAAAATAAACATAAGTATGTGGAATTTAAAGGATCAATTCCAGACACGAAGTCAGGCCCCAAGTCAGATGTGTCTAAGAACAGATATCCTTTACTCTTTTGTGATGAAAAAAACAAAAAACAAGACTGTATGTTAATTACACACCTTACTTTAAAGAAAAAAGCAGGTCCAGTTTAGTTTCATTTTGCACAACACAATTATTTACATACAAATACCATTAATTTGAAATTAGAATTAGAAGTAACATAATAAATTACTAACAAATTATTAAATCACTAAAAAAATGAAGTTACCCTTTTTATTCTCACTTAGGAATAATTTCCACCTTAAAAATATCAACCCTTCTCAAAAACACAAAAATGAAATAAATATATATATATATCAATACTTCTCTACCTCCTGTTAAATTTTGATTTCACAAACCAAGTTCTTTAGAGATTGCTAACATATTAATAATACTGGGCAACAGAAGTGAGTCAACTTTTAAGCATCACTTCCATTTATACAGCCATCATTTTTAAAGTTCTGTCACATGAAAAAACTTCCTTGTGGACAATCTCTATGAACTATTCAATCACAGTTGATTTCACCATGATTCAAAAGTATACACATACAAATATGTAATAAAATCATTTACCTGATGAGAATGATGTAAAACTACTCCTCCACTCCCCCAACATCATTTTAAAGTTCATACCTCATTTAGAAACATTCTTATATAATGCATTAATTCATCAAACATTTATGCCAAACTTACATGCCAAGTACTGTTAGAATGGGTGAAACTCAGTACTGTACCATGCCTTAAAAATTTAAATCTTTCCACCCTTGAGTTTTGGCTATCATAGACTGAATTTTCCCTTCACCTTCATGCTTAAATGAAACTACCTCATTTTCTCAACAACCCAATTACCCTGCAGTCCTTGGGGCCTGAATATTTGTTATCTAACTCCCCATTATTCTTATTTATATTTTCTGCTTACTTTTACTCCTTCACCTTCAAAACCTTCCCAGTTTTGAAACTCATGCCATTCTCCTACGCTATTGTCCATCATTTTTAATGCACCAATTATAAAATTGTTTATCAGGTTTTTGTGGTTTTTTTTTTTTTTTTTTTTGTGGCAGAGACAGAGAGAGTCAGAGAGAGGGACAGAAGGGACAGACAGGAAGGGAGAGAGATGAGAAACATAATTCTTCGTTGTGGCTACTTAGTTGTTCATTGATTGATTTCTCATATGTGCCTTGACTGGGGGGCTACAGCAGACTGAGTGACCCCTTGCTTGAGCCAGCAACCTTGGGCTTAAGCTTGTGAGCCCTGCTCAAACCAGATGAACCCAAGCTCAAGCTGACGACCTTGGGGTCTCGAACCTGGGTCCTCCACATCCCAGTCTGACGCTCTATCCACTGTACCACCGCCTGGTCAGGCTGTTTATCAGCTTTAAATTTACGTTCTTTGCTCTACTTTGTGATACTGGAGCTAGACCCTGTAAACATTTCTCCTTTGCCAGCTGGCACAATGTTGTTTGGTGATAGAGGCCACCAAAGAGGCACTCAGAGGCAACAGAAGTGTGACGGTAACTCTCATCAGGGTTCTAGTCCTCCATTTTTAAATTCAGGGTGGGAGCCCAATGGTCCTCAAAGACCAGCACCAGGTGCACCCTCAGGCCATGCTCTCCCAATCTGTCAAGTTTCTTTGCCATAGGTAGGCAACCTGTGTGTTTCTGTGACATACAGAATTTCTGTGACACATAAATTTCAGCTTGGTGTGGGAAAGAGGCTCTATCATAAGTTCTTTTTTTAAAATCTTAAGTTCTTAAGAGTCCTTCACTATTCACTGTTCCTCAACCTAAAGTTGATAGTTGCTTTTTTGCACCTGTTATTTCTGGATCCCTTCAAATAGGATTGGCAAACTTTTTCTTTTAAGGCAAAATAATAAATGTTTTAGGCTTTGTGGGCCAAACAGTCTCTGCCACAATTCAACCTGGCTATTAGGGCATAAAAACTGACATGGATAATTCATAAGTTAATGAGCATGGCTATCATCCAATAAACTATATTTACAAAACATGTGACGGGCTAGATTTGGCAGGCCAATAACATGCAAACTCCGGCCTTCGCGTCCCCTTTAACCCTTTGTGGTAATTAACTACCTTTTACTAATGAATCTTTAAATTTCCCTGTTCAAATAACTATTATAGTTTCTGCCTCCTGACTTGGAACCTGACTGAGTAATCTGCCTTGCCACTGACACGTGGTCACTTCCCCCACTGCATGCCATATTTTTGTTTTGGATAGTTATCTGACTTTCTACCTTACATCCTAAATAAACCAGTTATATAAATGTCTACATAGAAAACTCAGAGTATCTTCAACCCCAAAACTGTACCCTATCAAAATCTCACCTACAACATCATATGCTGATCACAATCTCCTTTGCTTCCAGCACTCATACCCTCATTCTGACAAAACCTATTCTTTGAGCTCAAAAACTTCTCTGCTTCATCTACCAGACAGTGAGTACTTCTGAAAATATCTCACAACCACAGAGATTCAACAGTCCCCAATTTCAGCAGAAACCTGCATGCCACTTAACATTCCTTTTACCTGCTCTTGGTCAGCTCTTTCCTATTGCCCTTACAATATGAAGCCAAATCATTATTCCGTGCCTCAAAACCCCTACTGCTACCCTAACTTCATTTTATTAAAATAAATTAACATCTTATCTATTGAAAACAAACATGAAGAGGAATTAAAACTTCTGCAACTTCCTGACCTCCCCTACAACCTACCTAGGAGAAATTAAAATATATACCCACACAAAAACTTATACATGTATGTTTATAGGAGTTATTTATAAACAAAAACTGTAAACAGTCCAAATGTCATTATTTGTTGACTAGATAAACAAAAAGGTAGTGGGTCAGAATGTGTAGGGCCTTGAAGCCCACAATTAGGGCTTTCTATTTTACTGAGATAGCAAACAAATTTTTGAGCAAAAGAGTGGCATAATTTACATTTTAAAAGGATTTATAAACTATATTAATCTTTTCAGAGAACCATCTTTTGACTTTGATTTTTCTTTTATTTTACATTTGCTTTTAAATGCTTATTTTCATTTTTTAAATAAAATTTTATCTTGTAATAATTTTATATTTATAGAAAAGTTGCAAAAACAATACAGAGTTCCAGTATAGCATTAAAGAAAGCTAGTTTAAGTAATTTCTTACAAATCCATGTTACATTTGTCAAAATTAAGACATTAATGCTGATACATTACTATTAACTAAACTGCAGACTTTATTCAGATTTTACCAGTTTTCCATTAATTTCCTTTTCCTGTTCCAGGATACAATCCAAGATACCACGCTGCATTTAGCTACTTACTTACTTTACTTACTTACTTATTTATTTATTTATGCTTGCCTATGGACTATTAAAAAGGGTAGAAGCTGAGAGACCAGTAAAGAACTATTATAACCGACTAGGATTACAGCTGTGGTAGTGATATAAAGTGATTACAATTCTCAATATTTTCAAAGTAGAACAATCAGGAATTAGATTGAGTATGGAATGTGAAAGACCCTTTTCTTGAAAAATCAAATATGATTCAAAGGTTTCGACCTGAGCAACTGGAAGTACAGAGTTGCCATTTTATAAGAAGAAAAATTATGGTGCCCTGGCCAGGTAGCTCAGTTGGTTAGAGCATCGTCCTGACACCAGGTTGCAGGTTCCATCCCCATTAGAGCACATAAAAGAGTCAACCAGTGAATGCAAGGATAGGCAGAACAACAAATCGATGTTTCTCTCTCTCTCTCAAATCAATAAATTAAAATTAAACAAAGAAGGGTAACTGTGATAGGAAAGACAGTATATATTTTTTTCTTCTTCTTTTCCAAATGAGAGGAGGGGAGACAGAGAGACAGACTCCTGCACGTGCCATAACCAGGAACCACTAGGAGCGATGCCCTGCCCATCTAAGGCCATGCTTGTACCCAAGCTATTTTTAGTACCTAAGGTAGAGGCTCCACAGAGCCATCCTCAGCACTTGGAGCCGATGTGTTCCTACCAATAGAGTCACGGGAGAGAAAGAGAGAGAGAGAGAGAGAGAGAAGGGAGAGGGGAGAAGTGAAGAAGCAGATGGTCGCTTCTGCTGTTTGTCCGGACCAGGAATGAAACCCGGGAACATCCACACACTAAGCTGATGCTCTACCACTGAGCCAACTGGTCACGACCAAATTCAGCTTTTCTAAATCTTAAATTTGAGAAGTCAAGAAATAGATATTTGAAGTTAGAGTTGAATGACGTGGTTTAGGTCTGGAGATATAAATCTGAACCAGGAGCATATAGAGGGTATTTAAAGACATGAGATTAAATGAGATCACCTAGGACAGTGATGGGCAATGTTTTGAGCTTGGTGTGTCAAAATTCACCAAAAAACCGAGCACAACTCGGGTGGTGTGTCACTTCGAGGAAAACGGCCTAACCGGAAGTCCCAGAACTAGATGCTCTGTCCCAGAGTTCTGTTGTTTTGGCCTACAGACCTCCGGCACAGAGTGTCTACACTATAGCAAATGGTTTATCCTAGGCTAAAGCCATGCAGGAGCCGAGGATGAAACGTCCTTCTCAGCATGCAACCCCATACTTCTCTGGTATGTGACTGTGTGTCATCGAAAATAGCTACGTGTGTCAGTGCTGACACGCGTGTCATAGGTTTGCCATAACAGACCTAGAATGTGAATAGAGAAAAGGTCCTAAAAATGAGCCCTGAGGAATTCTAATATTTAGAGCAGGGGTCCCCAAACTTTTTTACACAGGGGGCCAGTTCACTGTCCCTCAGACCGTTGGAGGGCCGGACTATAAAAAAACTATGAACAAATCCCTATGCACACTGCACATATCTTATTTTAAAGTAAAAAAACAAAATGGGAACAAATACAATATTTAAAATAAAGAACAAGTAAATTTAAATCAACAAACTGACCAGTATTTCAATGGGAACTATGGGTGCGGATGCATCCTGTGCTCCTCTCACTGACCACCAATGAAAGAGGTGCCCCTTCCGGAAGTGCGGAAGTGCGGCAGGGGCCGGATAAACGGCTTCAGGGGGCCGCATGTGGCCCGCAGGCCATAGTTTGGGGACCCCTGATTTAGAGGTCAGAAAGGTAAAGAATCAGGAAGAAGGCACAGATGAGAGTAAAAACAGAGCAGACACTGTAAGTAAGAGAACCAAGAAAGTGATACCCAGAGGCCATGTGACTGTTTTGTCTGAAGAAACAATCAGCTCTATCAAACACTATAGAAAAATTGAGAAAAATAAAGACTAAGAACTTATTACTAGAAACATGGAAGTTCTTCATGATCTTAGTAAGTGCAGTTTTAGGGAAGTGCTGAGATTGAAGGCTTGACTGGAGAAAGTTCATAAGAGAACAGGAAGAAAGAAAGTGGAAGCAGCAAGAACAGATTAACTTTCAAGAGTTCTGCAGCAAAGAAAATAGAGAAGTTCTGTGGCAGGGATTTTCAGACTTTTTTATTCAAGATGGGAGATATATCCAAGGATTAGTCCTTGAACTCTTTTTCTCTACCTACAATGGTTATCTCATCCAGTCTTATGGCTGAAAAATGGCATTTATAGTCTGATGCTTCTCAAGTTTATCATCATCTCCGGTCTGGATCATTAAATTCCAGATTCATATCCAACTGTATATTTAACATCACTATTTGGATTAATAATAGTCATATCAAACATAATGTCCAAATTGAGTACCAGATCTTCCCCCCAAACAATATTCTTATGGTTTTCCACATGTCACTAAAAAGCAACTCCAAAGTTTCAAATGCTAAGGTTGCAAATGCTGGAGTTATACTTAACTCCTCCCCCAACCCCATGCTCCAAATCTAACCTATCAGTAAATCATCCTAGCATAAATTTGAAAATATATCACAGAATTCAACCCCTTTTCACCACTTCTATTATAATGGCCCAAGCCAACATCATCTCTCCTGTGGCTAGCAAAATATCTTTAACTCATTTGTTTCCTTCCACTCTTGACTCCCTCCTCATTCTATTACAGATACAAAGACTTAGTGGGCTTAAATATACCAAGCACATTCCCCTGGCAGAAAACCAGTAACTTCATCCTCTCCTTCAGTTCTTTACTCAGATTCATCTTCTCAATGAGGCTTTCTCTGATTACTTTATTTGAAATGGCAACAATATTTTTTTCTATATCACTCACCACCTGATAACACATGTTTTTCTAGCATAGTTCATTGTCTCCTCCAACTAGAATTTAAACTAAGGGCAGGGATTATAGTTTCTATTGTTCACTCCCATATCCTCAGCACCTATGACAATGCCTCACAATGAGAACATACTCATTAAACATTGATTGAATAAATAGAAATATTCCTATGCTGATGAGAATGTACTACTAGCTAGAAATATGGAAGTTATCTGACACTATTTCTTCTTCTCTTACATCTCATTACCTATCAAAACCTTACCAATTTTATCTAAGAATTGTTAATCAGTTTCCTGCTTTTTAACTTTCCCCAGTCATTATCTTTCACTCAATCTACTATACAAAAAACCCTTCCTAAGCAGTCTTCCTAAAACCAATCTTGCCAACTCTAAATCTAACTTCCACAGTATGGTCAGAGTGAATTCAGAACTCAGGACAAACCATGTCACGCATGCCACCCCACTCTACTCTACTCTACTTCCCACTCTCAGCTAAGAACACATTAAATGGCAAACAGAGTTTATTTAGTCTTTGGAGAACATACGGTCTCTGTCCTGACTACCCAACTCTAGTATTAGAGCAAAAATTCAGGCAGAGAAAATGATATAAACAAATAGGTGTGGCTGTGCCCAGCTCCCAAAATTTATTTACAAGAATACAAAGTGCACTGGAGGCACCTCTCCCTCCTGGGAGCATGCCCATGCATTTCCCCTTGCCCTCTTCTTTCCCCAGGTGCATTACCTTTACCTTCCTCTGTTCTAAGCTCCAAGGGCCCTTTCTTTTCACCTGTGTAACTTTCTAAACAACTTTCTCTTATAGTTTTTTGGGTTTTTTTTACAGAGACAGAGAGAGAGTCAGAGAGAGGAATAGATAGGGACAGACAGACAGGAACGGAGAGAGATGAGAAGCATCAATCATCAGTTTTTCGTTGCGACACCTTAGTTGTTCATTGATTGCTTTCTCACATGTGCCTTGACCACGGGCCTTCAGCAGACCGAGTAACCCCCTGCTGGAGCCAGCAACCTTGGGTCCAAGCTGGTGAGCTGTTGCAAACCAGATGAGCCCGCACTCAAGCTGGTGACCTTGAGGTCTCAAACCTGGGTCTTCTGCATCCCAGTCCGATGCTCTATCCACTGTGCCACTGACCGATCAGGCAGTTTTTCGTTTTGACACTTTAGTTGTTCATTGATTGCTTTCTCATATGTGCCTTGATCGCTGGCCTTCAGCAGACCAAGTAACCCCTTGCTCGAGGCAGCGAACTTGGACTCAAGCTGGTGAGCTTTTGCTCAAACCAGATGAGCCTGCGCTCAAGCTGGCGACCTCGGGATCTCAAACCTGGGCCCCTCCGCATCCCAGTCCGACGCTCTATCCACTGCACCACCGCCTGGTCAGGCTCTCTTATAGTTTGAGAAAAAGTAAAAAGAAGAAAGTAGACTGGATATGGCCCCCTAATCTAGAGGATAAAGTGAAAGTCTTCAACATAAATTATAAGGTGATAACTTATGTCTGGATATCTCTAATGTCATCTCTCAACCTTCATTCCACATTTTGTACTCTAAGTACTTCTAACACATGTATCACACCCACGTGTTTTTGTTCACATGCCCTTCCCAACTATCTTCTAGCTAACTCATACTGTTTAAAATGTGGCTCAGGCATCATCCCTTCTTAGAAGCCTTCCTTGAACCCTTAAGTTGAGAAAAGTGTCCTTTGACCTCCCAGAGAACCCCAATGTACACTCTATTTTACATTTAATGAATTGTTTAAATCCCCCATCAGTAGTTTTAAATTTCTGGTAGATGGTGACTCAGTAATTTACTATCATAACTGCAATAACTAGCATATAGTAAACATTCAATAAAAGTTATTTTTTAATTCAACTAAAGGTTCTTCTTAGTAATAAAGCCGAAGTGAGACCAAACATGTTGACTCAGCATTATTAACAACTTTTTTTAGTAAGCTGGGTCAGAAAACAAGTCATCATATATCAACAGCAAGGATATAGTTTAAGTAGTCTGTAAATATTTTATCCAATGCTAATACCAGTATTTAAAAGAGAACAGAGATAAGTCATCATGCCAAAATGTGAATTAAGACTTACTTCAATTCGAAGAGCCAGCTCCACTTGGTTGTGATAAGACTTTAAAAGTTCTTCAATAGGATATCTGAAATAAAGAACAGTTAGTTATTGTGGCTAAAGGATACTATATACAAAAATAATTGCTTTATTTACCAAAATAAATGTATTCACATCTAAAAGCAAACTTTGAAAACCTGCAATTAATGCTTATATGCCACACCTTGTCATGACTTCTTTATACGGTTTTTCTATTTGATGTAGCTGTTTGTTTAAATCCACAGGTGTTTCATCATCTTCCGCCTAAACAAATACATATACACCAATGTTTAACAAAAAATTCAAATCCATTTTCTGGTCTTTCTACTGACAAATTAAATATAATTAAGTGTATGACAAATTCTTGAAAGCAAGTAATTTTTTCAGAACTGATGCTAAAATATCAAAATTATAAATATTATTTATAACTGACTCCAAAAACAATTAATATCCTGAAATTTTTTAAAAGAAAAAACATAAATGCTTTTAAGTCTAGATTCTGATAAATGAATAATTCCCAAAGCAAAAACAACTTCTGTTCTATATATAGAGGCTAGAAGCTAAAAATTCTTTTAAAAATGGCTGGCAGACAAATGAAGGTAGGGTGAAAAAAAGATGGAAAAGTGATTATTTGAATTTCTGCATTTTTTTCTAATAATAATCAAATTTCTCTCCACCTTACCCCCAAAAAATGAGGTTCTGGTCTCTCTCCTACCATAAATCCTTCCTATGATAATACACTCAAGAATATTACTCCTTAGGAAATCAAAAAGAGGAGTTACTAATAATTGCTAAAATGTACTGAATTCTGTGAAATAATTCACTACACTGAAAATGAAATAAACTCCAGCTAACACAGCAGCAAAACTGAAGAAAATAAAGAATATAGAAGGTAGAAATGACTGCTGTATTCCCATCCAAAATTCTACCAAATGAATAATTCTCTTTAGAGGCTCAGTGGTAGAGTGTTGGCCCGGTGTGTGGAAGTCCCAGGTTCAATTTCCGGCCACAGCACACAGGAGATGTGCCCATCTGCTTCTCTACCCTTCCCCCTCTTCTCTCTATCTCTCTCTTCCCCTCCCGCAGCCAAGACTCCACTGGAGCAAAGTTGGCCTAGGTGCTGATGATGGCTTCATGGCCTCCGCCTCAGGCGCTAGAATGGCTCTGGATGCAACAGAGCAACGCCCCAGATGAGCAGAGCATCGCCTCCTAGTGGGCATGCCGGGTGGATCCTAGTCAGGGGCATGAGGGAGTCTGTCTGCCTCCCAGCTTCTCACTTCAAAAAAATACAAAATAATAAATAAAACTAAATTCATCACGTAAATATACAGTAATAAAATGGCCTCATTTCCTGCGTGCTATTTTGCTTTAACCTCCAAAGAAACTACTGTTCTTTTGAAAACAGAATTCTTTTTCATTGGTGAAAAATAATGTATTTTTCTCAGTTTGGTGCAAAGGTTAATATGGGTCTTTTTTCCCCAAAAAACCATATTTAGTATTCAAAATCTTTCCTTCTTCTTCATTTCTCCTTGACTAGACCCTGACATTTTCATTCCTGTGCAAGACTATTGCAAATCAAAATTTTAATTCTTCCACTTTGATTTTCAAATAGGCCTCCATGTCTGAGTACATGCTACCTAAACCTCAATGATTAAAAACCTCCCTGCATAGCCTAACCAGTGGTAGAGCAGTGGACAGAGCACTGACCTGCAATGCTGAGGTCCTAGGTTTGAAACCCTGAGATCAATGGCTTGAGTATGTTGTTGACATGGTCCCACAGTCACTGGCATGGGCTCGAGCCTGGCTTAAAGCCCAAGGTTGCTGGCTTGAGCATGGGGTCACTGGCTTGGCTGGAACCCCCCATTCAAAGCACGTATGAGAAGCAGTCAATGAACAACCAAAGTGGCACAATTACGAGTTGATGTTTCTCATTTCTCTCCCTACCACCCCATCAAATAAATAAATAAATAAATAAATAAATCCCTGCATCTGCTGAAAAGACTCTTGCTGAGATAGAGTTCATCATGTCTAGTCCAACCCAGAAATCTTGGAGAATATACAAATTGCAAATTGGCTTTTTAGAGTAATTATTCCAATTTAATCAAATGCAATTCAGTTATAAGGTAAAAACTTACTGTTCGGGCCAGATTCTGACACATTGCACTTAAGGTCAAAAGTTGTAGTTTAATCTCTGTGTCCCATTTTCGACAGTTTTGAATATGTTCATGACTTCCAAGGCAATGATTACTGTTAAAATATATTAATTATCCATCAATGTTATTTTCTTCAAACTAGAAAGTATAGAGGTGAGAGTAAAATATTGTATCTGCTTCAGAAATAGAAGAAAATGGCAAAAGAGATAGTTTTTTAACTAAGTGTGAGCATTTAAGTAGAGGAATAATTTTACATAAGAGTCAAAGCAAAGAAGAAAGAAAATAAAGAAGAAAACATGAAAAATAGGGACAATACATTTTTAGTAGTCTATAAGAATAAAATCTGTAGTATACCTTAAACTAAATGCTAGATACAATACTACTTACCTGGTTCAGTAAAAGTCATATAATAATCATTTCAGGTAACTAAAAGGAAATCACAGTCGGCCACTGTGTAAAATTGTGTTTGCTACACAAGGAAAATAGCCTATAATGTGACTATTAACTCTTTGCAGAAAGAAAAACAATACCCTTAAATTTACTTATCAATTGCCCACCACTCTTCCCATCTGGGACTATAAGCTTTATAAGGGAAATATCAAGTCTTAATTATCTCTGAAATCCCTTCACTGTTTTAAACGTGACTTAGTAGACAAAATACAACTCAATACAAGTTTATTGATACAATGAATAAATTCATTAGGACTCAACGTGTTTTTGGATTATAATTTGAACTTGAAATTTTTCTAATTTTATTCATTTTTTTTTTTTTTTAGAGAGGAGACACACAGAGAGAGAGAGAGAGAAAGAGAGAGAGAGAGAGAGAGAGAGAGAGAAAGGAGGGAGGAGCTGGAAGCATCAACTCCCATATGTGCCTTGACCAGACCAGTGCAGGGTTTTGAACTGGCGACCTCAGTGTTCCCAGGTCGACGCTTTATCCACTGCGCCACCACAGGTCAGGCGAAATTTTTCTAATTTTAGCTGTTAAGCCCTGGCCAAATAGCTGCACTGGCTGGAGCATCATTCAGATATATGGAGATTGCTAGTTCCATCCCCAGTCAGGGCACATATAGAAACAGACTGATGTTTCTGTGTTTCTCTCCCCCTCTCTCTCTTTCTCTCCCTTCCTCTCTCTCTAAAATCAAATAAGTTATTTTTAAATCAAGAGAATGCTTTAGAAAAAAAGAAAAAAATCTGTTAAAAATGAAATGTCCAAAGATGTTGCTCAGTAGTTAAATGAACAAACTTACTTCTGCAGCACTTCCTCTTGACCACAGACTTTCAAAACATAGCTGCCAACATCTACTTCATTTAGGTCATCATGCACCCAGCAAAGGGCTTGCATTATAATGATTTCTACAGTAGAACTCACTGTAAAAGAATTAGTCATCATTTTCATTTTGTTCAGTTAACTCTAAGTATACACTTATTCAGACTGTATTTCTTATAATCTAAGACAGTACTTACTGTTCAAGAAAAATATAATGTAGGTCACATGTATAATTTTTTTTAAAATACCATTTCAACATATAAATACAATATCAAAATTACTGAGGAGATACCTTATATTCTCTTCAAACTAAATCTTTGAAAATGTACATTTTATACTTATAGCACATCTCAATCTATATTAGTCACATTTCAGGGCTCAATAGCCACATGTGGCGAGTGGTTATTAGGGAAGATCTGAGCTAAGAAAGCCACCTCCCAATCATAGACACTTCCAAAAAGGATGACATTTAGCACTATCTAGCAAACAATGATTTAAACTACAACATAAGGAAAAAGAGTCACCAAATAAATGTTTGACATTTGCCTGGTAAATTTTCTAATAAAGGATAAAAATTTAGTAAGTAGAAAGTATTTTTCAATTATCATTCTTGAATAGCTGGATACTAAGATTGCAACACATTAAAAACTAAGGTAACTTTTAAAGTAAACTATTTTTTGTAAAGTAACTTATTTCTATACTTTCAAGCCCCTATGTGCAATTTAGAAGATACTGATTACATTCAAACTTCATGAAATTAACAGCTTGGTAGAAAAGGCCATAAAACCTCTAGTTCAAAGGCTACATTTCTGAATATTCAAATGAATGATAACATTTATAAACCATTTGTACCATAATACGGTTTCATTTCTTAACATTTACATGATAACTGTGCACATTTATGAAGAACCAAACAATAGGCATTTAAAATAGCCTTTAAACAATTCAGATCTTACTACAGCAAGTCAAAATTTGACACAAATTAAAACATTTGCTACCACTGTGTAAGCATTGATACTTAGGCTTATTTCAATCAAGGGGGCCTATTGTCTTTTTTTCTTCAACTGTAGTATTAATTCTCACTTCATACTTAGATTTAAGTGATTCTTCAAACCAAATATGTAAGGTCTATTTAAAAAGAATAATTCTTCTTTTTGAAACTAAAAATACAAAAAGACTTTATAGTTGGCTAACATTTTTGTTTCAAATATTTTTTCAAAGGGCCTTGAAAAATACAAAGCCACAAAATGTATACAAATATTAAACATATTACTAGTCATAACCACTAAAGGAAAAATGGCATGATTTTTAGGCAAAAGTACAGTAGAAATAAAGGATCTTATTCTGCTGTTGGAATACCATTAAAATAATGCACATTGTGAAAAGCAATAAATATAAAAGAAAATAGTTTTTAGAACTATAACAAAATATTTCCTACAGACTTAGGGATAATTTCAAGAAAGGATACCCATATCAAATTTCGAAGGAAGACTTAGAACCAAGGGAGAAATATCTTCTTATAGTAGCAATTTTCAGCAGGTATGCAGCAAGAATGTTTAAAACATGCAATACCTTACTATTTAGTCAGGGGCACCAACTTCTCTTCAATTGTCAAATAAAAAAAAATGACAGTAGCCAATACCACAGCCTTCCAGCGTGAATGAATCAAAATACCTATTTTTTTGTGTCAGACTGGCAAAAAGATGTATTTTCTTTTAAGTGCCACAGAATTTTACTATTAGTTTATGTGTGCCATGAGCTGAAAAAGGTTGAAAACTGCTGCCTTAGGAACTTAGCAAGATAACTGGAATTTCAATTTTACTGACGGCTTTTTATAAACAACCATTCTTTTTCTCATAAAACAAAACAAACAAACAAGAAATAAAGAATTGGTCTTTCTATTTAATTAGCCATCTACAGTGTGTCCGTAAGTCATGGTGCACTTTTGACCAGTCACAGGTCAAAAGTGCACCATGACTTTACGGACACACTGTATTTATTAGACATTTTATCTAATGCTTTGTGCCTTAGCCAAGATTCACTGATTAATCTAACTCAGCATTTTTCAGAGAACTATGTACAATTGTTATAAATGTAAACTGTTTTCCCACTGGTCCTAAACAGGAAAGTATCCATATACAGTGCCACGTTTTTGAAAAGAACTAATAATGATTATTAAGTATTTTACCACACATGAATTTTTCCAAAAGAACACTAAGAGGTGGTTTGTTAAGAGAATAATTATTAACATTTTAAACATTTCCTCTCTAATCAGAGCAAAACAGGATGGCTGGGGAACTACAAACCTACCATCACATGTAAAAGTAACTGGCAGTTGAAACCCTTCAATTTCAATGGAGACCTTCACACTAGCAGTTTCTCCACATATGTTTCTTTGCACTGTGACTGGACTTAACAAATAGCCTGGATTTGTGCAGCGATCGGTATATGGAAAGTTGGTCTTCAATCTGTTCGCAAGAAAGAAGAAATTAAATTTTTTTTTTAAAGCTGCATTTATTTGAACTCTGAACAAGGCTTTGCATGCTTACGGCCATTCAATTCTGTCCTTTGTTCAATTTTAGAGCAACTCATTAGAACTGCAATGAATGGACCCCTGTCAAAACTCCAAATACCAGTATTTGCATTTTTAAATAAAAGAAATCCAAGGAAAGAGATTTGGTAGCATTATCAACATTAATCAATCACATACTGGACACATGGCATTAAAAGAGATGCTCTTCTTCACATTCTTTTGCAACACAGTATAATTACACAAAATGGTACATTTTTAACAAATCACTGATAATGCAGGCGATGTAGCCCTAAATTGTAATTGCCAGAGAAATAAATTTGCTGTCCTTTAAAAACCATTTTTTTCCTAAGGTCCATTTTCCTACACATTGTTTCTGGTTGTTAGACAATGATTTAAAGGAAAAAAAGTTCCTGGCCTGACCTGATAGCTCAGTTGGTTAGAGAGTTGTTCCAATGTGCCAAGGTTGCAGGTTTGATCCCCATTAAGGACCCAGTAATCAACCAATGAATGTGTATTTACACAACAAACTGATGTTTGTCTCTCTCTCTCTCATTCTCTCAAATTAATAAAACATAGAGAATGGATTTTTATGTTATGAGGCCTTTATTCCCTCAAAGTGATTTTTAAAACTTAGGGAATGTTAAGAATTGCCTGTGAAAGTACTTATAGTATTCATAGGTATTCAGAGGAGCAATATAATTTAAATTTAAATAAATGAGCATGGTGCATGGCTAATCTCCAGAAAGCACTTCTGTTATTAGAAGACAAGGGAGGATCTGATGCCTTCTTTAAACTCATGGGCTTCCTTTGACTTCTTTCTGGAGGTTAGAAGACAAGTCCCAATCTTCGCATCTGCTTTTCATAGGACTATAAATGAAATGAATACGGAAAGTAGTCTACAGTGTGTCCATAAAGTCATGGTGCACTTTTGATTGTGTGACTGGTCAAAAGTGTACCATGACTTTATGGACACACTGTATTTGCTTCTGTAAAAATTAAAAGGTTCTGGAGAGGTAACAAGTTTAACAATTTGTGCAAAGTCTCTAGAACTATCTGAGTTTAAACCCTGATTTTACAACTTCCTAGCTGTGTAATCTTAGGCAAGTTATTGAATCTCCTATTTTGCTTCAGTTTTCTCCTCTATAAACTGAGGATTATACTATTTCTAACCTCGTAGGGTTGTTGTGAGAATTATGTGAATTAAATACTAAAGCACTCAGGCCTAGAGACATGGTAAGTGCTACAAGCATCTTGTCAAATGACTGAGTAAATCTGGTTTCTGCATTGTGATCCTAAGAGCCACAAAGCATCCACCATTAAGAAGAAATCTAATTGCCTGACCAAGTAGTGGCGCAGTGGATAGAGCATCGGCCTGGGATCCTGAGGACCCAAGTTCAAAACCCTAAGGTCGCTGGCTTGAGTATGGGATCATAGACATGACCCCATGGTTGCTGGCTTGAGATCAATATCATTGGCTTGAGCAAGGGGTCACTGGCTCGTTTAGAGTCCCCTGGTCAAGGCACTTATGAGAAAGCAATCAATGAACAATTAAGGCACCACAACTATGAGTTGGTGCTTCTCATCTCTCTCTCTTCCTGTCTGTCCCTCTCTGTCTCTTAAAATGTAATTGAAATAAAGGTAATATTAAGTAATAAAATTAGATTAATATTGGAAATGCACCCTTAGATGCAGATGTGGACACATTTTTTTCAGATATCTGACTGCTAACAAGCTTATCCCTCTATAACATAATGACAAGATCTTCATAGAGTCCAGCCTAAGATTCTTATTGTTTTACACATACTTGGTATTCTCTTCTTTTCTACAGTATGACTAAGATATTCACAGTCACAGCAAATCATTAAATTAACCAATATATAAAATGTTACAGAATTTTGTCTACAGTTAAGCAAGCTTTCAATTTTCAGGAAACTTTAAGGATGATGAAAGGAAAACCAGAAATTCCTGATGATAGCTCAAAAAACAAAAATTTATTAGACAAAAAGTCCAGTAGTAAAAGCTACATTCAATAACCTTGACTTTGGTGAGCCCTCTAATTCCTTTTCTTAAAAATAATCCTTTCTTGCCTGACCAGGCGGTGGCACAGTGGATAAAGCGTCAGACTGGGAAGTGGAAGGACCCAGGTTGGAGACCCCAAGGTCACCAGCTTGAGCGCGGGCTCATCTGGTTTGAGCAAAAGCTCACCAGCTTGGACCCAAGGTCACTGGCTCCAGCAAGGGGTTACTCAGTCTGCTGAAGGCCCACGGTCAAGGCACATGTGAGAAAGCAATCAATGAACAACCAAGATGTCGCAATGGCAACAAAAAACTGATGATTGATGCTTCTCATCTCTCTCCGTTCCTGTCTGTCTGTCCCTATCTATCCCGCTCTCTGACTCTCTCTCGTCTCTGTAAAAAAATAATAATAATAATAATAATCCTTTCTTTTATACAACAATGTGAATGGTCTTAATGTCACAGAACTGTATGTGAAAAGTAGGAAAATGGTTAAAATAGTATATAGTATGTTATATATATTATATCACAATACATTTTAATGAGTCTTTTTTCTCTCTGCTTGACACCATGAAAGATAGCTAATCCAGAAAACTACAGTAATTTTCTTTGTTCTTCTATAAAATTGATAACTTTTTCTATTCTCATGGTTTTGTTTGATTTTTAAAAATTTGGAAAAAAACCCACTAAGATGGTAATAGAGTTCTTAAAGTTGGGCTTTATTGTTTCGTTTTTTTTTTTTATATATAACTAAACCTACAAGATCAAATTAAATGAGTAAATTGGTAATTGCTGAGTAAATGATTCACTTTCAATGTAACAGACCATATAAGGTTTCTTCATGGATGCTTTAGGCCAACATAGCTTGATGGTCTTAAGCAATTACCTATAAAGAGTATATTTTGTAATTTAAATTTTTCTCTATAATTTCCATTTCCCTCTTACCACCAAAGAAATAGCTTTGTTTAAAATGGCTCTATAGTTCAGGAAATTGAGTATTTTTATGCACACAGTAAAATCTTTTAGTTTCTCTACTATGTGCTCAATCAAGCTAAAGTTACATATAGACAGAGCCCTATCATGCAAAATCAGAAGAACAGAAGCGATAAAGATAAGGGTCTTAACTGAACGCTACTTCACAAAAATGTATGCTCGGCATTGTTTAAAATAAAATTAATGAGCTAGCTCCAGTTAGCTCTGTGGATAGAGCATTGGCCTGGCATGTAGACATCCTGGGTTCGATCCCCAGTCAGGGCACACATGAGAATCAACCATCTGCTTTTCTCTCCCTCCCTCTCCCACTCCTCTTCTTCCCCTCCTATAACCAGTCGCTCAGTTGGTCCAAGTGTTGGCCTCAGGTGCTGAGGGGATAGCTCAGTTGATTCAAGCATTGGCCCCAGGCGGGGGTTGCCGAGTAGATCTCCCCTCCTCTCAAATAAGTAAATAAGTCAATAAATATACATGAACTAATTCAGAGGTGAAGTGCTTGAAAACATATAAGCAGGAGAGGAGTAAGGAGGGGCAAATATCCATTGACAAAAAATTTGACTTTGGGTAATTGGCACACAATGCAATCAACAGTTCATAAGCTATAGAAATGTTTATGTTTGCCTGACTGGGTGGTGGTGCAGTGGATAGAGCGTCGGAGTGGGATGTGGAGGACCCAGGTTCGAGACCCTGAGGTCCCAGCTTTAGCGCAGGCTCATCTGGTTTGGGCAAAGCTCACCAGCTTGGACCCAAGGTCACTGGCTCGAGCAAGGGGTCACTCAGTCTGTTGAAGGCCCACAGTCAAGGCACATATGAGAGAGCAATCAATGAACAACTAAAGTGTTGCAACAAAAAACTGATGACTGATGCCTCTCATATCTCTCCATTCCTGTTTGTCTGCTCCTATCTATCCCTCTCTCTGACTCTATAAAAAAGAAATGTTTATGTTTACCTGAAACCTATGAATTTGATCAATGTAACCCCATTAAATTTAATTTCTAAATTAAAAATAAAAAACATATAGGAAATCCTTGAGGTCAAGACACCATTATAGGATATAAATATTATATCTGAACCATATACGAAGAAGAAATACAAGGCCAATCAGAACAAGTCTAAAGTGTAGTTTCTCATCTTAGCCTAGAAAACTTCTGCTGGTACCTAACATTCCTTTAAGAGTATTCTTTGAACTGATAGCTTGTATATACAGCAAGCTTTGTCAATTAACAATGAGTATGAAAGGAAAGAAAACAAGAAATAAAAACCAGAAAAATGCAGTGATAATGAAATATCCTGAATCAAAGTATTCCAGAGCTTGAAACTGAAAGAGATCTTTGAGGTCAATAGTTCAACTCCCATATTTCACAGAAGCAAAAAAAACAAGGCCTAAATTGGCACTAAATTCTAAGTCTGTTATACAGTAATCTTAACTGTAAGCAATTATCATCCTGATAGTTTTATACTAATTTCACAGCTCAATGTAAGTGATTAAATCATTTAAGGAAATTTCAAAAAATAAAGAATTGGCTCCTAAGAGTATAAATACTTGTTTTTAAAATGCACTGCAGATACGAGCTAACTGGAAAAAGAAAATAGAGCCATTAATTTCTTCAAGGGACATGTCCTGCTGACCCCAACCCCCAAGGTCACAGGGGAACTACAGTTTCTAGAACATGGGTTCAAAAACACTTCCACTTCCTACTCTACTGAAATATTTGTTGCAATCATACTCTATTAATGAAAAAATTACAAAAAGATCTCATTCTTTCTTTAGTTCATCTGGGGTTTCATATACAAAAGCACGTGTGTGTGTGTGTGTGTGTGTGTGTGTGTGTGTGTGTGTGTGTAAATAAAAATAACCATTTTAGTTTATTGGCACAATCTTTGTAAATGACTCAAAGATTCAAATAGGGAAAAAAAGCAGATCACAGAGAGTTTAATTTCTCAAATTAAATACAATAGTCACTCAACATAGTTTCATAAAAAGCATACAGGGCTTCTGGAGAAAATTACAGAAACCAAACACATAACAGATTATTTCCAAACCATTAAAGTAAAAGATTATTTCCAAACTCTTAACCACACACACATAATGATGTAATAGCATAGATAATTTCATTTTTATTCTTTTTTTAAGACTTTATTTATATTTATTGATTTTAGAGAGAGAAAGAGGGTAAGAGAGAGAGAAAGAGATAGGGGAGGAGTGGGAAGCATCAACTCGTGGTTGCTACTCATATGTGCCAAGGCAAGCTTGGGGTTTTGAGCCAGCGACTTCAGCATTCCAGGTCCAATGTCTTATCCACTGTGCCACCACTGATCAGATGGTAATTTCTAATACATGCAATCTGCATACTAAGTCATCTAAATTGTCTCTTCCATTTTAAATGCCTATTTAAAAATATAAGTTTTAAAAACCCAATTAAAAGTAGTAACCTCTGCAGGAAAAAAAAAGTGTTTCTACTGATATTTTTATTTTGCTTCTCCCCTAGGGTATTCTGCAGAAAAGAAATTCTGGTTAAAAGGTAAGATAAAGAGAGATCGTTTAAATCAAATATAGTTGAATAACATCAAAATGATGTACCTACTCAAAAATTATCTAGAAACCCAAAACTCGGCTTTGCTTAAAACAGATCACACTGGGAACAACTATACAGGATTCAGAATAAATCCTCCCGTGGTGATCTACTCTCCCTTCTTTTGATAACATATCTCATTCCCCTTAACTGCAATATATGTTATCCCATTTTTTTCTTGCATGGATTTTCTCTATCTGGTGCTGACTGAGTGGACTCCCTTTCATCTTTGCTAGCAAGACCATTAGAATATGTCTCTCACTCCCACTCCTCTCTCTAAAATCAAGCAATTAATAAATTAATTTAAAAACTCCATCTGCAGTAGAAGAAAATGAAGTCAACAAGCATAAAGGAAGGGCAGGGGAAAAAAGGGGAGGAAGACAGAAGGATAAGAAGTGGGAAAAGAGTTCAAAGGAAGGAGGAAGCCTTACAGTGTATGTATTTTTGGATCTGGCTGTCCCTGAGCTCTGTCCCATCCTTCCTCTTTCTGCTATATCGGTTTGTGAACCAATACATAACCTTCTTCATTTAAACTAGTTGAAGATGGGTTTCTAGTACTCATAAGTTTAGCTAATATCATGATAAAATGGAAAGAAAATACATTGCACTAGAGGTAAAAGAAACCGGGTTGACAAGTGAGTAAGCTTTGGTAGGTAAATTCTCTGAGTCTCTAGTTCCTCATCTATAAAGAATATTATACACATTTAAGATTAAAAGAACATTTTTAGAAATGTATTTTTCTAACCTTCGAAAAATACATTTGCTCCCCTAATCATGCCTGTTATCTCTTAAATGAGTTAGAAAAGTATAAGGCAAAACAAGCATCCTTGAAACAAAAATGGGCATCATCTAACTGTACTTAAATTTGAACATTTAAGCCATATTTTCACTGATTAATAGGATATTAAAAGTCTATTGTCTAAGGCAAACAAGTGTCCTTGAAACAAAAATGGGCATTATATAAGTGTACTGAAATTTAAACATTTAAGCCATATTTTCACTGGTTAATAGGATATTAAAAATCTATTGTCTGACTTCAGTTTTTGTTCTACATACTCAGATGTTATCAACTAAAATTTTAAGCCACAGGGAAAAAATAATTAAAACCTAAAAAATTTAGTATTAGAACTAAGCTAATTTTCATAAAATTTTAAACAAGCATTTAATAAAAAATAATCTTCTATTTATAAAGGAAAATTCCTTACTTTGTAATTGATTGACAAAAAGCTGCCCCTTCTTCATTTTGTACTTCAAGTTCTTGTAGAAGAGAACTTCCAGTTGGCAAACTACTGGTCCCATTTGGGTCTTTCTGTAATCAAAAAAGTATTTATTTTAAAAGTAAAAGATCCCCAAATGCTACATAGCAGCATAGCACAAACACATTTTTATAAAAATATTACAAAGATATGGAGATAAAATTTATTACATCAGTGATAAAGTTTTAAACTATGGACATCTCTATCTGTAAAATGAATGCTAACTAAGCCTTATGTTAAAGTTCATTGGTTTTATTTGCTCAAAAGCAGAAATATGCTGTTCTTTGTACTGGTCAGTAAGAATGGAATGCAAAAGACCTTTCCATTCAAAATCTTCCTGAATTGAACACTAAGTAAACAGCAGAATAAAATTAAAGGACTAGCTTTTATTTTAAGAAAGTGAAGAGATAAGCCTATGTGAGACTCTTCTAATAAAAGAAGAATTCTATATACAGGCTGGGACAAAAGTAGGTTTACAGTTGTGAGCACACGAAACAGAGCTTATTCTTATTATTGCATTCTTTTCCGTATGAACAACTGTAAACCTACTTTTGCCTAATCCTGTATTTTGCTAAGGTCTCAAATTCCAACAAAGCAGCTGGTTCTTATTTTAAGAAAATGAGTTCTAGGAGTTAGTGAACATTCTCTATGTTAACAAACTTATACAAACCTGACAGTCCTTCAAAAGTTAAGTTTATGTCTGATCAATTTGTGTGCAACATTTAGGAGATAAATACACCACTCAAGCAAAGCCAAATAGCAGAGTCCACATTTAGAGGTATTTTGGTTAATACATAAAAATACTTAATTTGGCACAAATTTCAAATGTAAATTTCCACTAAAATTAGAACATTCACAATTCAAAATTAAGTGAATCAAAACATAGTGTATAAATTTCAAGAGTTGTAATGGATTTCAATAAACATTTTGTCAGAAAATTAAACTGGAAACTTAGAGTAATAATTCCTTTAGAAATTTTCTTCTTTTAAAACGTGGCAGAGCCCTTTCTAGTATATGATATGCACATTTTGGGAAGAAAAAAACAAATACATCTTGAGTTCCAGAAAATCATAACTAAAAATAACAAGGCTTATGGGGAAAAATTGAGTTAAGGCAGATTACTCAAAATCAGTGTAACTTTATAATCAAAACCCAACTAACACAATAAAAGGACTTTATAAAAATATTAACACAGTTAAGTGTTCACCTGAATTTGAACCTAGCATTACAGCCTTTGAACCTTAAACCCTGAAGCTCCTCCTTCACTTGTCATAGGGATTCTTGAGAACTTCTAGTTGACCAATTTCAATGAAATTAAAAATATCATCTAGGATACAGACTTTTCAACAAAGTTCTTAATGCAAAGGAAATATCTTCACAGCTTTGTACATGAACTCTCTTCATCAGAGAGTTTAACACTGTGGAATATTGAAACCACACTTGAAGCTACTCATCAAAACCACCATTTTTACTTAACACTTTGTTAGGACTTTTAGTGTTTTCCTTAATATTTTCTTATGTTACTAATACTTTTTTTTCCAATTATTTTTATTTACAGGGACAGAGAGAGTCAAAGAGAGGGATAGATAGGGACAGACAGACAGGAACGAAGAGAGATGAGAAACATCAATCATCAGTTTTTCGTTGTGATACCTTAGTTGTTCACTGATTGCTTTCTCCTATGTGCCTTGACCATGGGCCTTCAGCAGACCCAGCAACCCCTTGCTCGAGCCAGAGACCTTGGGTCCAAGCTGGCGAGCTTTTTGCTCAAGCCAGATGGGCCTGCGCTCAAGCTGGCGACCTCGGGGTCTCAAACCTGGGTCTTCTGTATCCCAGTCCGACACTCTATCCACTGTGCCACCGCTTGGTCAGGCTAATACTTTCTATTTATTTTTAAGTGAGAGGAGGGAAGACAAACAGACTCCTGCATGAGCCCCAACTGAAATGCACAAGTCAGCCCACTGCTGGGGCCAATGCTTAAATCAATCAAGCTATATCCTCAGTGCCAGAGGCCGATGCTACCGTTTCCCCAAAAATAAAGACATAAGACCTAGTACAATTTTTTTTAAGCTTAGAAATATAAGGCCTCCCATGAAAATAAGACCTAGCACATCTTTAGGAGCAAAAATTAATATAAGACACTGTCTTATTTTCGGGGAAACAGGGTAGATTGTTGTACATGGAAATAGTCACAAGAAATTCTTGATGGAATTCAGAGTTTGGCTGGTTATGCTGATGTTTGTGATGACATGACTATAGTATATTAATAAATGTTGATTTTTTGTTCAACAATAAATGTGAATTCTTGTTCATGGAAAAATATGACATCCCCTGAAAATAAGACCTAGCGTGTCTTTAGGAGCAAAAATTAATATAAGACACTGTCTTATTTTTGGGGAAACACGGTAGGACCAACCGTGCTATCCTCAGCACCCGGGGCAACACTCGAACCAACAGAGCCACTGGCTGTGAGAGAGGAAGAGAGAGAGAGAGAAAGGGGAAAGGAAGGAGAAGAGAAGCAGATGGTCACATCTCCTGTGTGCCCTGACTGGGACATCCACACGCCGGGCCAATGCTCTAACTGAGCCAACCAGACAGGGCCAATACTTTCGCTTTAATTGTGAGAAAATTTGTTCTTGATTGCTTTAAGATATTAATATGGTGGTAAAGATTCTGTCTGAACAACTAATACTACCTTCTACATTATACTGACATCAATCTCATATCTACCAATTATATCACTTAATTTGTGTTATAGAAACAAGTACTGGAACCTGACCAGGTGGTGGCGGAATGGATACAGCATCAGCCTAGGACACCGAGGACCGAGGTTCCAAACCTGACCAGGTCGTTGGCATGAGCATGGGCTCATCGACTTGAACACAGACACACTGGCTTGAGTGCAGGATCACTAGCTTGAAGCCTCAAGTTGCTGACTTGAGCCCAAGGTCTCTGGCTTGAACAAGAGGTCAACTCAAGCTCCCCGGTCAAGGCACATGTGAGAAGCCATCAATGAACAACTAAGGTGCCACAATTATGAGTTGATGCTTTTCATCTCTCTCCCTTGCTGTCTGTCCTTGTCTGTACCTCTCTTTTTCTCTTTCTTTCAAAAAATAGAAGAAGAATCAAGCACTGAAGCAAATAGACTATATACTACCTTAAAACTGGGACCTGACATTTCTAATAAACCTTTGGTCTGACACTCCCAATTTTGTCACAATCTAATCCAATCATCTTTGGGACTTCCCAAATTATTTTTATGTTCCAGTTACTCTGAATCATATCCTCTTCCTCAAAAACACAAATGAGCTATCCTGCCCTCTGAAACCGTCTTCATTGCTTTCCGCCTAAATTCCCCCACAAGTTATTAATCTATTAATTTTTAAGGCCCAATGTAATGCCACTTTTATAATGCCTTTTTATAATTACTCAGTTTGAAGCAATTCTTTCCTCTCAGCACTTCTGTGTACTTAGTCTGAACAAAACACTGTATCATTATACCTTTTTAAAGAGCTATTTTTAATTCTTTTTATTTATTCATTTTAGAGAGGCGACACAGAGTGAGAGAAAGAGAGAGAGAGAGAGCGAGAGAGAAAGAGAGAAAGGGGGGAGGAGCTGGAAGCATCAACTCCCATATGTGCCTTGACCAGACCAGTGCAGGGTTTTGAACTGGCGACCTCAGTGTTCCCAGGTCAACGCTTTATCCACTGCGCCACCACAGGTCAGGCTCATTACACCTTTTTATATTTGTCCTAATGTGAAAGCTTCTTGAAGATAAAAATAAAATTTTATTGAACTTTATATTTTTGTAGAACTTTCTTTTTTATTTTTGAGAAAGAGGGACAGACACACAGAAAGGGAGAGAGATGAGAAGCATCAACTCATTGTTGCAGCACTTTAGTTGTTCATTGATTGCTTTCTCATATGTGCCTTGACTGGGGTTTCCAGCTGAGCCAGCGACCCCCCTTCCTTGCTCAAGCCAGCGACCATGGGGTCATGTCTATGGTCTCACGCTCAAGCTGGCAACCTCATGGTTTCAAAACTGGCCCTCAGTGTCCTCCAGGCTTTATCTACTATGCCACCACCTGGTCAGGCAGAAATAGATTATAATAATTAATTTTCTAGCCTGGCTGGAAAGAGCATTGACCTGGAACTGCCAGTTCAAAACCCTGGGCTTGCCCAGTCAAGGAACATAGGTTAAGCAACAAGCAAGCAATTAACACCTAAAGTGAAGCAACTATAAGTTGATACTTCTCACTCCCACCTCCTCTTTCTATAAAATCATTTAAAAAATCTTGAAATAAAAACAAAAACAAAACCACTAATTCTCTAGTCACACATTAAGGTAATAAAAGAATCTGAAAAGTTAACTCAATTGTTCTGTCTACAAAGTAAAAAATAGCTGTGTTGACAATGATTTCATTTCATATGTTAACATTAGCATTTTTTGTTTTTCTCCACTCTGAAACAAAAAAAAATTTCTTTTTTAATTTTAGTCCCACAGCTCTTGCCCCTAATCCCTCTGAACTCCACTCAAACAACCAAAGCATTAAAGCATCCCTTTTCTCCATTGATCTTGTACACTATTATGTGGTACTCAAGGCTTTCTATTTTGTACTGCAATTACATGCATACACATCCTATCTCCCTCTTATAACCCAAGTTCTTTAAGGATGAGGTCTATATTTGATTAATATTTGCAACCCTCACATTATATAGCCTCAAATATTTTTCAATGAATGAGACAAATAAAAATAGCAAAAAAACTGCTAATGCCATTATCCAATATATAGAACAGAGAAAGTTATTGGGTTTGGAAATCCACATAGATGTTTAATCATTATCTAAAAATATTTTATTCCAGAAATTCTATTTCAGAGCTAAAGACCTAGATTTGGGGTCATCCATTCAGTTTCTGCGATTTTCTACAGGGAAATTTATCTCTGCTAATTGCTATCAGCATCATCAGGATCACTGACGGGAATATCTCAGCCGAAAGTGTTTTGGGTCCAAGTTCTATCAAAAGAAGACAGTCTCTGTAGAAGGCTGAGGGACATATAGGGGCTGCATCCATTGGGAGTCAAGCTGAGACACCTTTACACACACATATACACACAGAATAAAAAATTAAAGTGGCGTGCTCTCCTTCTTAGAAGCACACCTATAACTTTCTCTTCTCCCTCCTCTTCCCCAACAGGTGTGCATCTCCTAAACTCTAAGAGTCCCCACAGAACTGGCAAACAAGGGAGCAATAGACAACAGCAACTCCCCCTGAGCTAACAATGTGAACCTGACTCCAAGGTCCACTTTTCTCTGACTCTCCAGTGAGCCAAAAGCAGCCCTGCCTGAGTTTTCCCGTTGCTTCTTCTATCCTAAGCCCTTTCTTGTTTCACTGTCTCCAGCTTTAACATTTAAATGTACTCTCAAAAGAAAAATATTTTTTACACAGCGACAGAGAGAGAGTCAGACAGAGGGATAGACAGACAGGAACGGAGAGAGGTGAGAAGCATCAATCATTAGTTTTTCATTGCCATTAGAACACCTTAGTTGTTCATTGACTGCTTTCTCACATGTGCCTTGACCGCAGGCCTTCAGCAGACTGAGCAACCCCTTGCTGGAGCCAGCGACCTTGGGTCCAAGCTGGCGAGCTTTTGCTCAAGCCAGATGGGTCCACGCTCAAGCTGGCGAGCTCGGGGTCTCGAACCTGGGTCTTCCGCATCCCAGTCGGACGCTCTATCCACTGCGCCACCACCTGGTCAGGCAAGAAAAATATTTTTTAAAATGAAATTGGATCATGTGATTATAGAGAGTGACAAGTTTCAAGATCTGCAGTTGGCAAGCTAGATACCCAAAAGAGTCAATGGTGTAGTTCCAGTCTGAATCTGTGAAACCCAAGACCCAGTAAGAGCCAATGTTTCCATTTGAGTCTGAAGGCAGGAAAAATCCATGTTCCAACTCAAAGGCATTCAGGCAGACAGGAGGAGTTCCTCATTGATAGTAGGATCAGCCTTTTTGTTGACTCTATAGGCCTTTCGCTGCCAGTCAGACCTTCAACTGACTGGACAAGGCCTACTCATATACATATATATAAATGCACATATCTATATATATGTATGTGTGTGTATACAGTGTGCCCGTAAAGTCATGGTGCACTTTTGACTTTTGACCAAAGTGCACCATGACTTTACGGACACACTGTGTGTGTGTGTGCGCGTGCGCGCGCGCTATTTATTTTGTGTGTACGCGCGCGCAAGAGAGAGTGCAACTCTCTGAGAGAGAGAAGGGGGGGAAAGACAGACAGAAAGAATGAGAGATGAAAAGCATCAATTCATTGTTGTGACACCTTACTTGTTCATTGACTGCTTTCTCAAATATGCCTTGACCAGGGGGCTCCAGCAGAGTCAGTGACCCCTTGCTCAAGCCAGTAACCTTGGGCATAAGCCAGCGACCTTGGTCTTCAAGCCAGAGACCTTTGGACTCAAGCCAGCGAGCATGGGGTCATGCCTATGAGCTCATGCTCAAGCCGGCGACCTCAGGGTTTCGAACCTGGGTGCTCTGCATCCCAGTCAGACACTATATTCACGATGCCACCGCCTGGTCAGGCAGGCCCACTCATATTAGAAAAGGTATTCTGCCTTTACTCAGTCTGCTGATTCAAATATTAATCTCACCTAGAAATACTCTTACAGACACACTCAGAATGTTTGACCAAATGTCTGTGCACCCCATGGCTTAATCAAGGAGACACATAAAATTAACCATCATAGCCTCTCAACCATAAAGAGTCATGGAGTCACATCGTTGCAAGAGTCTAAACCAGTAGCTTTCAAATTCCGTATCTTGGAGCCTCAAAAATAAAGCACTGAACAAGAGAACAGATGAAAGATAAAAGACAACCAAAAACAAAACTTTGTGGGATGCTTATGTTTATAAGCTAGACAAAAGAAAAGGAGTCAAAGATCACAGGAAGAAAACTAGTAAGTATGTTTAACTGGGGCATGAGAAGAGAAGTTTCAAAAACAGGATGTAGTCAATTGTTGTAAATGAAGCAAAAGGGTGGAGGAGTATGGTTGCTAGTTTGGCAATAATATGAATACTAATACTGTTACCAGAAGTAAGTTTCTGCAGTACAATGGAAACAATAGAGGACAGTGATGGACTGGAAAGGCATTAAGTACAAAGCCCCCTTTAAAGAGGAATGGTAGAAAATACTTTGGGGAGACAGGAATAAGAAAAGAGATAGAAGAATTAAGTTCTGGGAAAGGGAAGAATATTTCTTCTCACAAAACAAAAAGAAAGGCAAATTTAGGTGGGCAAGTACAGACAGAGGATGACCTTGACCTCCACATAAAAAAAAAGTGAGGTCATCTACTAGAGAAGTGAAAAGCGTAGATTAGAAGATTAAGGAAAGCAGTGAAAAATTGAAATGATTCATAAAAACTTTTCAGTATATTCTCTGTAAAGCAGTTATAAGAATATAGGGAAGCTTTATGCCTACACATGTCCAAGGTTCTTGCCACATTACCTAGAAATTAGATGCAACACCAAATTTTTAATAAGTATACCATGAGCATTAAAAAATATATATATATCAGGTATTATTCAGCACAAAGTCAGTTACTTCCCTTTTTGAATTTTTTAAATTTTACAAAGAGACTTCAGTAACCTATTCAAATGGTGTACTATATTCAGCTCGACAATATAAACTAAGTTTTGTTCAAGTTTCTCTCATCTTTAAAATTAATAACAGTCTGTCAATGCAAATATAACATTAATACAATAAACTTTTAGAAAGAGCAAATATCCACAGAACTTCGCAAAACCAACTTGTATGAAAATAACTTGCAATCTGCTCACAGTAGCTAAATGTATAGCTTTTACCTCAAAATCTGACTCAAATTACCAGAAGACAATTTTAAGTAGTATTCCTTTTCCTAGTTTTGTTCACAAAACATTCAAACTAAAGTATTCACATTATTAACAAAACCAGACACTAGAAGGAAACAGGAAGCAAACTTGCTGAGTGAGAAGAAAAGCACCCTTCTGAGTTTTTACCACAAAGCATAATATTCTTACAGAAAAATGAATATACTTAAATACATAAAGTAATTTTAAAAAATAGACACTGCAATCTTATTTCCCAACAAAAAATATAAACCTCAGGGAACCGTTTTTTATTTATTTATTTTTAATTTATTCATTTTAGAGAGGAGAGGCAGAGAGAGAGTGGGGGAAGCAGGAAGTGTCAACTCCCATATGTGCCTTGACCAGGCAAGCCCAGGGTTTCGAACCAGCAACCTCAGCATTCCAGGTCGACATGTTATCCACTGGGCCACTGCAGGTCAGGCAGGGAAACCTTTTAAGTAGAGATGAATGGTGTGTGAAAAGTAAAAGCTCCATCTAATGTCTGTGCCCAAACTTCCAAAACTGCTAGTGTTCTGGTCACCTCATTTTGGACTAAATGAAACCAAACTTTATCTTCTTGCACACAAAGAAAATGATAAAATCTTAGTGTTAGTAAAATGGCTTAGAATTTTTCTTTGAATATAAAAATTCTTTTATAGTGTTCGTTATAAATGCACACAAAACCTCTGACTGAAGACTTCAATAACTATGCACTGATAATCTATTAGCTATTTTTATAAATTCCTTTGTTGACATTTAACTATAATACCTGCCTCCCTGAACTTCTTTCCCTCCTTGTTCTATTTTATGGGGACAATAAATTTTAAAATTGTCACTAAATTGAATTTCTCAATTCACAGAGAAATATATAAACAAATAGGATTTGCTTAATTTTCCATAAAATGTATTTTAACTCTCAGCACCTGCTACCACTTGTCTCTATAACAATCTAGCACATGGCCCTGGATCGGTGCCTCAGTGGCTAAAGAGTCATCCTGGCGCACCAAGGTCATGGGTGCGGTATCTGATTAGGGTATGTATGAGAAGCAATCAATGAGTACACAATTAAGTGGAACTAAGTAGAACAATGAATTGATGCTTTTCTCTCTCTCTCAACCAAGGGGTGAATAAATCTAGCACACAAGGCTTGCTAATTAAGGTTGCACAAAGTAATGTATTTAATATATGGAAAAATTTAGTATATCACCAATTTCATTTTTTATGAGAATATTATAATATTCAGGTATTCTGCTCCCTGAATTGGTTTGAAAAACCATATCCAAAATACAAAACTTTAAAAAGAAAAAAAATCTCTACTTCCTCTTTTATATGGCAACTTTTCAAACTTTAAATATATATTATTACTGAAAGGGATCTGAGAAATCATCTTCTAACCAACTTTATATCATAGATGAAGAAACTCAGATCCAGAAGTGACTTCTCTTTAATTAATATTCTCCAGGCAAACTATTTCCAATCTTTACAACAGTTCCTTATATGATATACATAGCTTGTAGATCCCAAACACTGTATAGTCTTTTTAAGACATACTCTAGTTTACCATATACCCCTCTTAGAATATGGTGCTCAAACATAATTAGATGGGGTTTTAATGGAGCAGAGTATAATGAAATGATTAATAGCAATACAGCTCTTCAGCCATGCTGCAGTTGACTCCTTTGAGACACTGATAAGTTTAAATTAGTCACCTCAATTTAAGACACTGTACCATTTAGTAAAGCTGCTTATGTAATAATCTAGCTCCAATCTCTGACTGACCAGCTGATCAAATCATGCTATTTTTGTTTACCTGATTTGACTCATGCCTCTCATTACCAATTTGCTTACTCCTTGACCCTTCCCCTTATACTTTAAATAAAATATAAGAACATGTTTCTGGTAAAACTGATCTTGCTGAGAAGCCTAGTTACCATATTTCCCCATGTATAAGACACTGCCATGTATAAGACGCACCTTAATTTTGGGGCCCGAAATTTGAAAAAGAAATTACATAAAGTTATTGAACTCAAGTTTTATTCATCATAAAATTCATACAACTCCTCATCACTGTCAAAACTCCCATCTGCCTGACCTGCGGTGGGCGCAGTGTTTGATAAAGCGTCGACAAGCATAGACCTGGAATGCTGAGGTCGCTAGTTTGAAACTCTGGGCTCGCCTGGTCAAGGCACATATGGGAGTTGATGCTTCCTGCTCCTCCTCCGTTCTATCTCTTTAATCACTCTCTCTCTCTCCTCTCTCTCTAAAAGTGAATAAAATCTAAAACAAACAAAAACCATTAGCTTGCCCTCATCAGTGTCTGATGACGAATCAGTCTTCATATATTGCCTCATCCTCAGTTCCATCTGACATTTGAAATGCCACAACCACTGTATAAGACGCACCCAGTTTTCAAACCCCAAATTTTTCAAAAAATGGTGCATCTTACACATGGGGAAGTACGGTAATTTTTAGAGTCTGAGAAGCTAGCAGTTCTCGCTCTGCAACTCCTATGTGATCTGATTTCCCATATCTTGCTAGGGAACTTCTTTCTACTACCTATCCTCATTTATCCTGTAAGATGCTTTCTTAAAACACCATAAATAAGGAAAATATCAAGATGGTACTGTGACAAATACATATTAAAAATGATCAGGAGGCCTGACCTGTGGTGGTGCAGTGGATAAAGCGTCGACCTGGGAACACTGAGGTCGCCAGTTCAAAACCCTGCACTGGTCTGGTCAAGGCACATATGGGAGTTGAGCTTCCAGCTCCTCCCTCCTTTCTCTCTTTCTCTCTCTCTCTCACACTCTGTGTTCCTCTCTAAAAAAAAAAAAAATGATCAGGAAAAGATATATGTGGGGACACAACAAAGGGATGTACACGGGTATCACAGCCCCCCTCCACCAAAGGAAAGGGGGGAGGAAACGTGAGAGGAACTAGAAGTGACCAGAGGGCAGCAGGAAAAGGAAGCAGAGTTTTGGAGCAAAAGCATTAGCAACCTATGCTAGGGTTTTAAGTTGCAAAGATATTGTTCTCATTTAAATAAAAATTTTAAATTATATTAAAAAAATTGTTCCCATGGAACTCTATTTTACATTTTGCTATTTGTCTTGTAACATTCCCAAATTCATAGGTTCCTGAGATAGGATTTCAAATGCCAGTCCAAGGGAACAGGTTGGCTAAATCAGAGCTATGTAAATTTTTGAAAAAGTTATCTTTCTCCCTCAAATTTCACACTCTACTTCTTCCCCCACCCCCATGCCTAAACACACACAAAATCAGAACTGAGTAGGCCTAAATTGAGTGTCCTCTGCAGAACACTGTGACATACGCTGAGTTTAGTAAGCTGATTATTTGACCCATGTTTAAATACTGCCTAAATAGAATTTATTACTTCCAAAGTAGCATGTTCTATCACTAGAGTTAAAAGAGGGGGGGGGGGGGTTAAAGTTGCATGGTTTGCATAGTACCTTTTCTTTTTACAAATATCCTGTGGCCCTTCCCTTCTCTAACTTATTACTATGGAAATTTTCAGCATAAACAAAAGCAGAGAGAATAATATAAGGACCCTTTCCCTAGCTCCTCATGCTTCTATTAAGACAGTGGTTCTTAACCTGGGTTCTATCGAACCCTAGGGGTTCAATGAGTCGGTCTCAGGGGTTCTGAGAAGCCTCTGCCGCGGAGGCCAGAATAAATACCATAATTTGTTGTGAGTTCATGCACTTTGTTGGTTTTGTTCTTTGAGCAAGGTGATGTTCATGCACAGCTCATTTTGTGCACCAGTAAAAATATATATACCTATGTCTTGAATTTGGAAAAAAAAAATCATATTTTATTTATCACTAAACAAGGGTTCGGTGAATGCGCATATGAAACTGGTGGGTTCAGTACCTCAAAAAAGGTTAAGAACCACTGTATTAAGGCTATAATTTATTACATTTCATTTGTAGATTCTTCAGTATACACATCTTTAAACTATAAGAGCTCATTTAGCCCTGCTCAGGCAGTTCAGTTGGTTAGAACACCATCCCAATACATGTTTGATCCCCAGTCGGGGCACATACAAGAATCAACCAATGAATGAATAAATAAGTGAACAATAAATCAACATTTCTCTCTAAAATCAGTAAAATTTAAAAAGAGCTCATTTAACTAAACATAATACCATTATTACATGAAAAATTAATAATTCCTTAACTTCTTATCATCTCAGTTTCGTCAACTATAAAGTAGGTTCCTCTGGCCTCAGGATTCTTAGCAACTCTTTGTCTCAGTGACTATATTAAAAAAAAAGAGAGAGAGTTCAGTTTGAACATCTGCAACATAGATAAAAAGTATATAGATCTTAGGTTCTGAGTTCCATTCTTGGTTCATGGAACAGTAAATAATTCCTGTCAACCCAGAAACCTTTACTTGTCTAAGATGATAACCACAGTTCACTTGGAATGGTCGACTCAGCTCACATTAACAATGTTTCTCTTAGCAGATAAATGACTTTCCAATACTGGGAAAGTTAGAATTTAAGATACAGAGATAATAAACTAGACATCTGTAAATATTTTATTAAATTCAATATAATTTATGTGTTGTAGCTACACTACAATGCATACATACAGAGGTGTGAGGCGAAGAGCAGGATTATTTGCAAGTGACTGGATGCTAATTCTGGGTTATCAGGACAATAAAGGGCTCTGCCTCCTACCTGACAGGACAGAAATTTCCTTTCCTCTGATAACAGAGACTAACCTTCCCATTAGTTCCAAGATCTCCAGGTGGCCCTTCCTGAACAACTTCTATATATAGCATTTATCCCTAATCCAGACTGCATGATGTCAAACACTACACTGTCAAGCTTAATCTGTAAAAAGGAGATCCACAGTTGCGGAGGGATCCCTCTTTTGGATAACTGACCGAAAGATGGAATCCATTAGTGACCTGGCCTGAGCAGAATGGGAGGATCAGGGGGACCAGGGCCTTCCTTTTTTTTTTTTTTAACTTAGGCAAAAGTCACAGAACATAAATTTTGCCATTTTAACCATTTTAAAATGTACAACTCACTGGTTTTCAGTACATTTACAAGTGTTTGTGGCCATTAGAACACTGAAATGTTTTAATTCCAGAACATTTTCATCATCCTCCCACCAAAAAAAATCCTGTACCCAATTAAACAATCATTCCCCATTCCCTCCTTCATCCTTCCCCCCACCTCCTGATAAACACTAATCTGCTTTCTCTATGGATTTGCCTTTTCTGGACATATATAAATTGAATCAAACAATATGTGATCTTTTTGTGTTTTGCTGCCCTCACTTAGGTTTTCAAGGTTCATCCAGGTTGTGCATGTATCGGGACTTCATTTCTTCTATGGGTGAATAATATCCCACTGTATGAACACACCACTTTTGTCTACCCATTTATCTGCTGATGGATATTTGAGTTGTCTCCACGTTGAAGAATAAAATTGCTATGAACAATCAAACTTTTAAAATGGGCAAATGACTTAAATAGATATTTCTCCAAAAAAGGATAACCACATGGCCAATAAGCACACAAAAAGATACTTTACAAAAAAAAAAAAAGAGCCCAGGCCAGATAGCTTGGTTGGTTCATCCTCCTAAAGTGCAGAGGTTGCCAGCTTTATTCCAGTCAGGACACATGCAAGAGCAGATCATTGTTCCTATCTTTCCCTCTCTCTCTTCCTCTCTCTCTAAAAATCAATAAAATGAACATTAAAAAAAAAAAGATACTCAACATTATTAGTAACCAGGAATATACAAATCAAAACCACAATGAAATATCACTTCATGTCCATTAGAATCGTTATAATCCAAAATTTGAAAAATAACCAGTATTAGCAAGAATTTAGAGACACTGGAACTCTCATACAATGCTTGTGGGAATGTAAAATGGTGTAGCTACAATGCAAAAGAGTTTGGTGGTTCCTCAAAAAGCAAAACAAGAATTACTAGCAATTCCACTCCTAGGTATAACCCTCTACCACTTTTTTAGAAAAATGATTCTTGGCTTAGAGTTTCCCCTTTTCCCTTCAAATACTTCGAGAAATGATTGTTATTTTATAAAAATAAGACCAAAACCGTAACAAGACATGGACTATTAAGAGAAAATCTGGACTGACCAGGTGGTGGGGCAGTGGATAGAGTGTCTGACTGGGATGTGGAAGACCCAGGTTCGAGACCCCAAGATCGCCAACTTGAGTGCGGGCCCATCTGGCTTGAGCAAAAAGCTCGTCAGTTTGGACCCAAGGTCGCTGGCTCAGGCAAGGGGTTACTTGGTCTGCTGAAGGCCCGCGGTCAAGGCACATGTGAAAAAGCAATCAATGAACAACTAAGGTGTTGCGACGGCAACGAAAAACTAATGATTGATGCTTCTCACCTCTCTCCGTTCCTGTCTGTCTGTCCCTATCTATCCCTCTCTCTGACTCTCTCTCTGTCCCTGTAAAAAACAAAACAAAAAAAAACAACAAAAAAAAAGAGAAAATCTGATATATTTATAATTCAATTTAAACGTGAAATTAACTTATTTTAATTAAAAGGTATTCAGAGATTGTTACTAAATTTGTAAATAGTATTGAAAAACTTAAAGAGAACTTAATAATGTGTCTCTTAGTATGAGCAGTAATCAAAATACATTTAGAAACCATTACAATTGTTAAGATTCTTTCAACCAAAATATCCTCATTTTCTCTTCTATGCCTTCTAATACCTGCTTCTCTTTCCCCTAGACAACCACAATGGCTTTTTAAAGTCAACAATTCGACTGACCAGGTGATGGCACAGTGGGTAGAGCATCGAACTGGGTTGTGGTGGGCCCAGGTTTGAGACTCTGAGGTTGCCAGCTTGAGCACGGGCTCATCTGGTTTAAGCAAGGCTAACCAGCTTGAGCCCAAGGTCACTGGCTCGAGCAAGGTGTCACTCAGTCTGCTGTGGCCCCCCAGTCAAGACATATCTGAGAAATCAATGAACAACTAAGGAGCCGCAAAGAATTGATATTTCTCACCTCTCTCCCTTCCTGTGTCTGTCCCTCTCTCCAACTCTCTCTGTCTCTGCCACTATATAAATAAATATTGCAAAAAAAGTGAAGTCAACAATTCAATATAAACCCATCCAAATCACGCAAAATTCACTTCTCCTTCCCTAAATGCTAGCTGATTCCCAGTGCCTAAAGAGAAACTAGGCACTAAATGGTATGGTATATGGTAGTTTCTCATAAAATTAATAAAAGAATTACCCACGTTACAAGAGAAAAAGAGAAACTAGGCACTGAACAATATAATTCACATTAGGGTGAGTCTGAGGGCCCTGTCTAGTTGGCTCAGCAGTAGAGTGTGTAGAAGTCCAGTGTTTGACTCTGGTCTGGGCACTCAGGAGAGGCAACCATCTACTTCTCCCCCTCTCTCCCTTCTTTCTTTTGCTATCTCTCCCCTCCCTCTAAACACACAGCTTCATTCAAGCACTGTCACCCAGGGGCTGAGGATGGCTCTGTAGAGTCTCCACCTCAAAATAGCTCGGTTATGAGCAGCCCTAGAAGGGAGTGGGGGGAACAGGTGTTTGGGAGGTGGATCTCAGTTGGGTGCATGTGGGAGTCTGCCTATCTCCTCTCTTCTCACTTAAAAAAAGGGGAGGATAAAAAGGTGAGAGTGAGGCTTAACATTCTCAGGATCCACAGATGTTATAAAAGCAAAATACAAATCAGCAATTAGGTATACTATATTTGGAAAGGAAAAAGTCTAAATACTGCGGCCTCACTTCTGAAGAAAGACATCCTTCCACAGCCACCTTTAACTAATTTTTTCAGATAGTAAGACTATGTGAACTCAACAGCTACACCATCACAGACTACTGTTCCTTCCATTCCTTGCTTTTATCCATATTCGACAACACGTCTGATAAGGGGTTAATAACCAAAATTTATAAAGAACTTATAAAACTCAACACCAGGAAGACAAACAATCCAATCAAAAAATGAGCAAAAGAGCCTGACCTGTGGTGGCGTAGTGGATAAAGTGTCGACCTGGGAATACTGAGGTCGCCAGTTCAAAACCCTGCACTGGTCTGGTCAAGGCACATATGGGAATTGATGCTTCCAGCTCCTCCCCCCTTTCTCTTTCTCTCTTTCTCTCTCTCTCTCTCTCTCTCTCGGTGTCTCCTCTCTAAAATGAATAAAATTAAAAAAACGAAAAAAGAATATTCTTATCTACTCTCTGTGGATAAGAATATTTAAAAAAAAAAATGAGCAAAAGAAATGAACAGAAATTTCTCCAAAGAGGACATACAGATGGCCAATAGGCATATGAAAAAATGCTCAACATCACTAATCATTAGAGAAATGCAAATTAAAACCACAATGAGCCTGACCAGGCGGTGGCGCAGTGGATAGAGCGTTGGACTGGGATGCGGAAGACCCAAGTTCGAGACCCCGAGGTCGCCAGCTTGAGCGTGGGCCCATCTGGCTTAAGCAAAAGCTCGCCAGTTTGGACCCAAGGTTGCTAGCTCCAGCAAGGGATTGTTCGGTCTGCTGAAAGCCCACAATCAAGGCACATGTGAGAAAGCAATCAATGAACAACTAAGGTGTTGCAATAGCAACGAAAAACTAATGATTGATGCTTCTCACCTTTCCATTCCTGTCTTGTCTGTCCCTATCTATCCCTTTCTCTGACTCTCTCTCTGTCCCTGTAAAAATAAATTAAAAAAAAAAACCACAATGAGATATCACCTCACACCAGTCAGAATGGCACTCATCAGCAAAACAACACAGAACAAGTGCTGGCGAGGATGTGGAGAAAAGGGAACCCTCCTGCACTGCTGGTGGGAATGCAGACTGGTGCAGCCACTGTGGGAAACAGTATGGAGATTCCTCAAAAAATTAAAAATAGAACTACCTTTTCACCCAGCTATCCCACTTTTAGGAATATACCCTAAGAACACCATAGCACTGTTCCAAAAGAAGAAATGCGCCCCCCATGTTCGTGGCAGCATTGTTCACAATAGCGAAGATCTGGAAACAGCCCAAGTGTCCGTCAGAGGACAAGTGGATTAAAAAGCTTTGGTACATATATACTATGGAATACTACTCAGCCATAAGAAATGATGACATCGGATCATTTACAACAAAATGGATGGACCTTGATAACATTATACGGAGTGAAATAAGTAAAACAGAAAAAAAAAACTGAGAACAGCATGATTTCATTCATAGGTGGGACATAAAAGTGAGACTATGAGACAAGGACAAGAGTGTGGTGGTTACGGGGTGAGGGGAGGGAGGAGAGGGTGGGAGATGGGGGAGGGGAGGGACACAAAGAAAACCAGATAGAAGGTGACAGAGGACAATTTGACTTTGGGTGATGGGTATGCAACATAATTGAATGATAAGATAACCTGGAGATGTTTTCTTTGAACATATGTACCCTGATTTATTAATGTCACCCTATTAAAATTAATAAAAAAATAGCCGGACCTGTGGTGGTGCAGTGGATAAAGCGTCGACCTGGGAACACTGAGGTCGCCAGTTCAAAACCCTGCACTGGTCTGGTCAAGGCACATATGGGAGTTGATGCTTCCAGCTCCTCCCCCCTTTCTCTCTCTCTCTCTCTCTCTCTCTCTTTTTCACTCTGTGTCTCCTCTCTAAAATGAATAAAAAGAAATTTAAAATTAATAAAAAATAAATTAAAAAAAATAAAAAACTAGGACCATATATAAGGAGAAGACATGGAGGGACAGATAAATTACCTAAAGTGCCTATCAGTGATAGTCAGATTCTTGATTAGAGTTTTTTAAAATTTATAATCATTGAAAAGATAACACCAGTGGTTAGCCAATTTTTCAATTCGCCTAAACACATTTAATCCTTTACCATACAATCTAAGAGTCACAGCACACTTAAGAGCAAATAAAAAATTCAAAATGAAAAATATTTTTACCTAATAAATTATGCAGACAAATATAAATTCTATGTTACTACTAAGATTGAGAAATTGATAAAAACAAACAAACAGAAAAACTATACCTGGCCGTGGACTTTTGCAAGCTGAGCTGTTCGAATATTTAAAGACTGGCTTCTTGTTACCATTGTCCCAGAAAGAGATTTTCCATTCACCTTTCTTTCAAGGTGACAACTTGCTGGTGATCGCTCTTCAAGAAGAACAGCATCCCAAGGATCCTCTGCTAGCAAACGTGGAACACTTTTCTCTTCTTTATAATCTAATATCTCCATATTGTCCACCTTAGGCTTACTTAGAGGATCCAAGTCTAACCAGTCGAATTTACTGATGCCTTCAGACTTTGGAGATACTTGTAGGTTGTTGATTGTAGTTTTTGAATTTGTTATTTCCAAATCAGTCCTTGCTTTTCCATTTTTTAAAAACGCTGATGTACTAGCTATTTTGTCAAACAGCTTTGCCATGTCAGGACTGACTACTGGACGATAGATAGGTAAGCTTCCTTGGGGATGAAACGGTGTGGCGGACGTCAAAGGATATGAAAAATATGGAGACTGTCCTGGAAGACTTAAATATATAGGTTCTGTGGATGGAAAAGTAGGCATTCTTGGATTAAAGCCATTCTGGAATGCAGTCTGTTTGCTACTGTAAGTTGACTGATAAATAGAAGGTAAAGTATACGCAGAAGGCCCAGATAAACCAGTTGGCCACTGTCCTCTCTGAATGGTAGGTCTAAGATACAGCTGTGCAGAAAATGAAGGGCTCAGAACAGGAGTAACTGGCAATACAGGTGTTCTCCTTGTCTCGAAACTGTCATCTAGCAATAGTTTCTCCAGTTCAGCTGGCGTGAGCTTCTCTACATCAATATCCACTACTCTCTTTTGGGTATCTGATTCAGGAAACACCATGAGGTCATAATCCTGTTTGTTAAGAACTTGTGCTTTTTGTCTGGTGCTTTTCGACAACTCAAAGCCTCTCTGATTATCAGTTACTCGTCTATCTTTTTGCAGTTTTGCTAAAGCCTCTGCTTCCATCTGTAATGCTTCTTCTTTGTCCACATCTTTTGTTCTTGTTGGTTCCAGAGGTGAAGATGAACACTGCTTAAATCCATTGTCACTGGATATCTGAGCCATGTCCATTTAAAAGACCAACCTTCCCCTATTTGTTTCTTGTAGCTCCCAATAGCAAGACCTATACACACAAAAAAATTAATATTTAATTAAATTATTTTTAAATACAAATTTATTTTGTTTTTAACCTACTTCATATAATTCAGTTAGGATTTTTTTTTTTTTACAAGGACAGAGAGAGAGATTGATAGGGACAGACAGGAACAAAGAGAGATGAGAAGCATCAATCACCAGTTTTTCATTGCAACACCTTAGTTGTTCATTGATTGTTCTCTCATATGTGCCTTGACCGTGGGCCTAAGCTGGTGAGTTTTCTTTGCTCAAACTAGATGAGCCCGCGCTCAAGCTGGCGAGCTAGGGGTCTCAAACCTGGGTCCTCCACACCCCAGTTCCAATGCTCTATCCACTGCGCCACCGCCTGGTCAGGCCTAATTCGATTAGGATTTAAAGCCACTTACATACTACCGAATAAAATAAAATGAACAGTTGGGGGAAATGTGGGTAAAGGAACACTTTTAAGATATCTTACACACTCACTGTTGGGTTAAGGCAGATGTTTAGACATACATGACTACCCCGTTCTTTGACCTATCAGGAAAGCTAGAACAATAAATAAATTCAACAAGCTTTCATTTCAGTTGTCACAATGGCTACCATTAACCAGTTGCACTTCTGGCATGAAATGGCTTAAATGCTAGTCACTATTTGCAAGAGTTCCAACAGGGTTTACTGTTATGCAAATAGCAAGTCAAAAGAGTTTCAATCTTTTGCTATTTGTTAAACTGCTCAAAAACCAATTAACAATAGAAGTACTCAATACCGAGTCAATAACATCAAATAGTCTATCAAAATACCATATGAAAAACTAAATGAATTTGTCAGTTTTGATCACACACTTCTGATTATCTTCAGTTAAAATCAGGTTATAACACTAAAATTTACCCTTTTATTTTTATTTTTTAAATTGCTTTATTGATTTTAGAGAGAAAGGGAGAGAAAGAGAGACAGAAACACTGATCTTTTCCTATACAGTGTGCCCGTAAAGTCATGGTGCACTTTTGAGTCACAGGTCAAAAGTTCACCATGACTTTCCGGACACACTGTATATGCCCTGACCGGGGATCCAACCCACAATATTTGCATATTGGGGCAACACTCCAACCAATCAAATTATCTAGCCAGGGCCAAAATTTATCCTTTCTAAATTGCTAAAATATTTATTTATAGAGTAGAAGATAGCTTATTAAACTTTTTCACAAATTAGTTTTTGAAAATTTATACTTCTCACTTGACCAGAAAGTGGTGCAGTGGATAGAGCATTGGACTGGGACTCAAAGGACCTAGGTTCGAAATCCCAAGGTCGCTGGCTTGAGCACGGGCTCATATGGTTTGAGCACCATATGAGCCCAGCTTGGGCCCAACGATGCCAGCAAGGGGTCACTCACTCTGCTGTAGCCTCCCAGTCAAGGCACATAAGAGAAAGCAATCAATGAACAACTAAGGTGCTGCAAAGAAGAACTGATGCTTCTCATCTCTCTCCCTTCCCGTCTGTCTGTCCCTCTCTCTGTCTCTGTCTTTGTCATATATATACATACATACATACATACATACATACATACATACATAAATAAATAAATATAAAAATGTATACTCTGGCCAGATAGATCAAGTTGGTTAGAGCACCTTCCCGATACACAAAGGTTATAGGTTCAGGGCACATACAAGAGTCAACCAATGAATCCATAGATAAGTGAAACAACAAATTGATGTTTCTCTCTCTTTCCCTTCTCTCTCTCCACTAAGCCAACCAGCCAGGGCCATCTTCTAACTTCTAAAATGAAAAAGTATCTCTTGCTTGATCGGTGGTGGCGCAGTGGATAGAGCATCGACCTGGGACCCTGAGGTACCAAGTTCAAAACCCCAAGGTCTCCGTCTTGAGCGTGGGGTCACCTGGCTTGAGCATGGGCTCATCAACGTGATCCCATGGTTGCTGGCTTGAACCCAAAGGGTAGCTGGCTTGAAGCCCAAGCTCACTGGCTTGAGCAAGGGGTCACTGACTCAGCTGAAGCCCTCCCCCCATGTCAAGACACATATGAGAAAGCAATCAATGAACAACTAAAGTGCTGCAACTACCAGCTGATGCTTCTAATCTCCCTCCCTTTCTGTCTGTCTTTCCCACCCCCTCTTTCACACACACATACACACACACACAAACAATCTCTTAAATTACAAGGATTAAATGAAACAATGCAATTAAAAGTGTTTACCACTGGTCTCAAGTAACACTAAATAAATGCACCTATTATTGATCTAATCTGATTTGAAATACACCAAATATAAAGGCTTAGAAAGAGAGCTCCTGTTTACATCCTTTTTCTAGCATAGTGCTTGTCTATAGTACACACCGAATAAATGCTTAATAAAAGAACATAAGGAAAACACTCAAAGTAAACTCAAATTAACACAAATGAAAATTTTAAATGTTGAGATAATACTAAATGAATAATTAGCGATTAGTGATGAGGACATGAACAAAGAGGTATTCAAGATATCCTTTGAGCCTGACCAGGCATTGGTGTAGTGAATAGTGTCGGACTGGGATGCAGAAGACCCAAGTTCAAGACCCTGAGGTCGCTAGCTTGAGCACGGGCTCATCTGGTTTGAGCAAAGCTCACCAGCTTGGACCCAAGGTCACTCACTGGCTTGAGCAAGGGGTTACTCAGTCTGCTGAAGGTCCACGGTCAAGGCACATATGAGAAAGCAATCAATGAACAATTAAGGTGTCGTAATGAAAAACTGACGATTGATGCTTCTCATCTCTCTTTGTTCCTGTCTGTCTGTCCCTACCTTTCCCTCTCTCTGAGTCTCTCTCTGTCTCTATAAAAAAGGCATCCTTTGCAATTCTTTTAGAAAATTATCATTGAATTTGAGACATATCACTGAAAAGCTATTCCAAATTTTCCCCTTCTGTAGTAGAGAGCAAAACTAGACACATGTACGTTCCAAATTTATTCTCTTCATTGTATGTTTTATCAAAATAAAAACTACACAAATAAACAAATAATTGACTCTTGCTAAATATACAAAAGTAATTAGAGGAAAGTACCGGTATCTACAATTTACTTTAAAATACATCAAAAATAAGATGAATTGATGAAAAAGAGGGATGATTAGATGGATAAATACATGAAAAGAGAAGTACAGTATAGAAAATTGTTAGTAGAATCTAGTAGTAGGTATATGTGTACTCACTTTGGAATTGTTTCAACTAGCTGTATTACTGAAAATTTTTACAATAAAATGTTGGGTGTCGGGGGAATAGGCACAAATTTCTCCTATTCCAGTATACACCCTGCTTTGCAATATGACTTTGCTGCTCCTCCCATAAGGAGGTGGGGTCTATTTCTTTAATTCATCTGAGTTGGCTTTGTGACTTTGACAATATGAAAGAAGTGACCGTTTGAAAGTTTAAGTCAAGGTCATAAAAGGCTTGGCTGCTTCAGCTCTTCCTTTCTTGAGTACAGGCACTGTCATATGAATACTCATAGAGAATGAGAGCATATAAGGAGAGAGAGGCCCACACATCACCAAACATGTGCGTGAAACCACCCTCTTAGACCATCCATCCATAAACCAAATGTGCGTGAAACCACCCTCTTAGACCACCCATCCATAAATCAAATGACCACACCCACGAGTGATCCAAGGCATGACTAGCAAAAAATAAAACAAAAACCACCCAGCCTGAGTTCAAGACAAATTGCTAACCCACAAAATCATTATGGAATGGTTTGTTTTGTTTTTGCTTTTAGAACACAAAACTAAAGATACTTACCTATTTAACAGTAAATTTGTTTTAACCAATACAGCCACCTTCCTTTACTTGCCCTCAGAGAATGAACAGTCCCTTTTTCTGAAAGCTGGCCCTTCCATTTATATCCTTAATCCCACTGAGGTCCCCTACTTTTTTATAAAAATTTGCATTGTCAATTCTCAATTACTTGCTTTGCTGTTTCTCTGCCATAAAAATGTTCAAGTTTTCTCTATACTGAGGGGGGACTTCTCAGCATTCTCCTTTAGACTAGAGTTGTTTTCATTTCAATATTCACCTTTCACAGCCAAACTTCTTTAATAAGTGACCTAGAAAGTCCTTTCTTTATTCACTTTGCCTTGGGATAAAAAATCTACTTTTCCTTCAGGACACAATTCAAATAAAGCTTTTTGTCTGAAGCTTTTCTTAAAATGGCTATCAGAATTTATCTTTTCACTCAACCAAAAATTCTTATCTTTATTTTGTAGACTTTATGCTGTTTTTGCCTGCTTGCCATCCTTTCTTATGATATTAGAATCTGTAACTTCCTTTCTGAAAACTACTTATCTCCCTTTTATTCCACCTAATCTGAATAGGGCTGGACCACACTTACTTCTCCCCATCCTCTATCCACTCCAAAGAATCCAAGTCTAGCCAATCAGAGTTAGCCCCAGGACTTCTGAAACTATCTATAAAGGAAGCTTATCATTGAGGTTGCTAAACTGATAGGATGGGAGCTTGGCACTGCTGTGACTACCATGGCCACCACTTGACCAGAAAAGAGCAAAGATAAACGAGACAGATTCTGGATTTCATTAATCATCCAGATCTAACTCATATCCAAGGCCAGTCTTTTCATTTATGTGAGCCAACAAAACCAATTCTTTGCTTAAACTGGCTTAAAATTACCTTCTGTCATGATAACCAGAACTATCTTTATTAACATAGGATCTATAAGCTGTATGTCCACCAAACAGACTAAAATAAGCTTCTTAAGCGCAGAGGCCTACTTTGCTCATGTTTTTCTTCCCTACATTTAAAACTACCTTGCTTAATGTTGGGCAGATAAAATATATTATGCTCACTTTGTTAAAGATGGCGCTGCCCACATGGAAGTTCATTGATATTAATGTGTGTTCTGGGACAGGCTGTGGGCAGGCTGGGTCGTTATAGTCTAAGGTTTAGTTTTAAGAGTAAGCTTTTCCCCACACCCTTGACTGATTAGATGATGTGGGGTGGTGCCCTCTCCTGAGGAATCCCATTATGCCTCAGATGGGTGACTTTGTATCAGAGACTTTCTTGTTTGTAGACAGGATTAAGGGTTTGGATATCTGCACTATAAAGTGGGACAGACCAGTAGCTCTCTCTCGGTTCCTGCTATCACCATTGCAGAGGCCTCCCTGATCCCTTGTCCTCCATGGGAAAAGCTGGTTTTCTGCTTTTCCCTTGTCTTCTCTTGTGGCTTGCCTGTCTTGGTGAGACACCAATAAACAGAATGGCCTACCATCCTCCAACTCTGCCATTTCTTCACCGTCAGCCCCAATCCAATGGGAACCTGCATGTGAATGGCCACGATGGCGGCTCCTGGCCTTACACTTAATAGATATGGAACTTAATTTAATGAACATATGTGTTAACAGGAGGGAATAAGGACTAATAAACAATCCTAAAGAAGGGATTTCAGATCACACAAGAATATGGAGAGATGGTGGGAGATATAAGTGTCAACTGCCTGTTATTGAACACCATAACACAGCCTATTTTTCACAAAATCAGATGGGTAAGAATAAAATAACATTTTACAAAGAGATAAAGATACTGAACTGTAATTCATCTTCCACAAGCATAATGACAATTTGTTATTTTAAGTATTTTCCTGGCTACCAAATTTAGCCAGGAAATGTTTAATTGTTCTGAAAGAGGGAATCTGGATTTATTTTAATGGAATTTGAGATTCAGTTTATTCAATGGAAAACACACTTATTACAAATATTTCAAATTAATGTTATCTCTCATTTACTGAAAAAGGTATAAAATTATTAATTTAAAATATATTTTAACAGTGAATGTGGTTTTTTTTATATCAATTCACTTCCTTGCTCTAGTATCAACACAAAGCAATATATATACGCTAAAGTAAATTCAACTCATTGACTGTGACCTATTAGTAGCTAAATTACCATATTTTAGTTTTCCAAAGATTATGATGCATGTATACTCAAATGGTAATAAAAGACTTAAGGCTGTCCTCAAGTAACCCTGTGCTTTAACTATTTTCCTGGGCTGCTGTATTGACATGCTTCATTAATTCTGAAAAATTAGACTTCATTTGATAAATATTTAGCAGGAAATAACTTCCTACATGCTAATTCAAAATGAAAATGTCAATGCTAACGTCCTCCTAATTCAAACTAGGAAAGACAATATAACTAGTTTTTGAATAATGATTGTATACCATCTGCCAAAAATTTCCCACAATAAAGTAACCTAGTGATGATCACAAGGCCATAGCTACTTTAAAATTCTTCAAAAGAAGGCAATTAAACTACTCAATTAAACCTTTGAATACCATTTGCAGACCCAAAAGAATTAGTTTAAAAAGCTCTTGGCTTCTTCTGTGGTAGATATTCACTTAGAATTTAAATTTAAATCTCAGAAAAAGAAATAATAAAGCAAGTCAGCCCTGCTATCCATGTAAATGCTTTTCTATCTTAAAATTTGAGACACTTAAGAAAATGGAGAGCCCCGGCTGGTTGGCTCAATGGTAGAGCGTCGGACCGGCATGTGGAAGTCCTGGGTTTGATTCCCAGTCAGGGCACACAGGAGAAGCGCCCATCTGATTCTCCACCCTTCCCCCCTCTCCTTCCTCTCTATTTCTCTCTTCTCCTCCCAGAGCCAAGGTTCCATTGGAGCAAAAGTTGGCCTGGGTGCTGAGCACGGCTCTCTGCCTCAGGCACTAGAATGGCTCCTACCTCAATGGAGCAATGCCCCAGATGAGCAGAGCATCGCCCGCTGGTGGGCATGCTGGGTAGATCCTGGTCAGGCACATGTGAGAGTCTGACTGCCTCCCCGCTTCTAACTTTGGAAAAATACAAAAACATGGAGAAATAATGACTTGAGTTCAACGTACAAATACTACTCCTCTAAAATGAAAGAAAAATAAATTATAGAACCTCCTTGGAATTGAATATTTGCCACCATTAAAATAAAATTAAGAGGATAATAACCATGGAAGTATTTGTCAAAACTATAGCCAAGTATACCATATGCCAAACATTCTTTTAAGCAATTTAATCCTCACAAATTCTATTGAGTAGCTACTATTATTATCCCTAATATACAAATGAATAAACTTAAACACATAAATTTTATAATGTGCCCAAGCTCGAAGCAGCTAGTGCTGAAATCAGAACTCAGATTCAGGTAGTTCTAATTTGCTATAATATATATTTTTACATTAACTATTTATCTGGAATCATTAAGTATCTAAACATACCGTATGCATTATAAATACCAACTTTCTCACCTCTTTTTTTCTTTTTAGCAAGAATGAGAGAGGGACAGACAAGAAAGGAGAGAGATAAGAAGCATCAACCCATAGCTGCGGTGCCTTAGTTGTTCATTGATTGCTTTCTCATAGGTAACTTAACCACAGGGCTCCAGCAGGGCCAGTGACCCCTTGCTCAAGCCAATAATCTTGGGCTTTAAGCCAGCAACCTTTGAGCTCAAGTCAGTGACCATGGAGTCATGTCTATGAACCCATGCTCAAGCCAGCAACCCCGCACTCAAGATGGCGATGCCACGCTCAAGCTGGCAAACTTGGGGTTTTGAACTTGGGTCCTCAGTGTTCCAGGACAATGCTCTATTCACTGCACCACTGCCTGGTCAGGCCCAACTTTCTTCCTTAATCTTAGGGTTATTTCCACCTGCACCAATAAATTTTGTTGTTTCTTTTAATTCTATCATGAAGTAGTTATTAATACTGCTATTTAGTTATAACATGTATCAATTTATCAGTTAATTTTTTTATCACCAGATGAGTAGCAAATTTTTAATTTCTTTGAGGACATGAATTCTTATTGTATTCATCCTCTACTCTCAAACCTACTGTAGTCGATGAATGAATGCATCAACCGCTAGAGAATTTAAGACACCATTACTTTAACAAAAAACTCAAATCCTGAAACAGAAAACATATTCAAAGAGTTCATTTATTAATAATTCAACTAAAATTGAAAAATCACATGGCTGAGTTTAATATAAACAAGTGGTGAGAGAATATCATCTTTTAAAACTAGATAGGCCTGGCCTGACCTGTGGTGGCACAGTGGATAAAGCGTCAAACTGGGAACACTGAGGTCGCCAGTTCAAAACCCTGCACTGGTCTGGTCAAGGCACATATGGGAGTTGATGCTTCCAGCTCCTCCCCTCTTTCTCTCTCTCTCTTTCTCACTCTGTGTCTTCTCTCTAAAATGAATAAAATAAAAAGTTTTTTTTAAAAAAAAACTAGATAGGCCTGACCAGGCGGTGGCGCAGCGGATAGAGCATAGGACTGGGATGCGGAAGACCCAGGTTCAAGACCCCGAGCTCACCAGCTTGAGCGCGGGCCCATCTGGCTTGAGCAAAAGCTCGCCAGCTTGGACCCAAGGTCGCTGGCTCCAGCAAGGGGTGGCTCCGTCTGCTGAAGGCCCGTGGTCAAGGCACGTGACAAAGCAGTCAATGAACAACTATGGTGTCACAATGGCAGCGAAAGACTAATGATTGATGCTTCTCATCTCTCTCCATTCCTGTCTGTCTGTCCCTGTCTATCCCTCTCTCTCTGTCCCTGTAAAAAAAAACCACAAAACCTAGATGGGACATGGCAACAGAAAACTAAAAATAGGAAGGTGCCCTATCTGTGCTAAAAGGAAAAACTCCAGTAGATAAGATACATTCTCCTATCTCTACTGATTCATGAAGGGGAAAAATTTATCTGACAAAAGAAACCAAGTACTTTTGGGGTTAGGCACTATATAAATTTATAAAAAGACAAAATGAAAGACTGTCTAGGTGTTAGGTGAGATTAAGTTAGAGCAGCACTATTCAACAGAAATAGAATGCAAGGCACATCTGAAAATTTTAAAATGTTATAATTATAGTAATAAAAAGATTAATTTTAATATACTCTATTTCACTCAATATACCCAAATTTATTATAATTTCAATAGGTAATCAACAAAAATATGAAAGGACAAGGAATTATGATCAGCCTAATCTCTGGAGTCTGTAACAGCAATTTGTTTGACTTAAATATTTATGAAGTTGGAGTTTGTTTTAATGTCTAGGTGATTATTTTAAATAGTTTTTGCTGTGATGATTGTGCAGGAATGAAAATTTCATTAAATATGCGACCAGGGGGTGGCACAATGGATAGTGTCGGCCTGGGATGCAGAAGACCCAAGTTCGAAACGCAAGGTCACCAATTTAAGCTTGGGCTCATCCGGCTTGAGCACAGGGTCGCAACTTGAGAATGGAATCATAGATATGACCCCATGGTGACTGGCTTGAGCCCAAAGGTTGCTGGCACAGCTTGAGCATGAGATCATAGATATGACCTGACGGTGACTGGCTTGAGCCCAAAGGTTGCTGGCATAAAGCCCAAGGCCATTGGATTGAGTCTAAGGTCGCTGGCTTGAGCAAGGGATCACTCGCTCTGCTGGAGCCCCCTGGTCAAGCCACATATGAGAAAGCAATCAATGAACAACTAAGGTGCCGCAAGGAAGAATTGATGCTTTTCATCTCTCTCCCTTCTTGTCTGTGTTTTTGTCTGTCTCTCTCTAAAGAAAAAAAAATGTGACCAAAGAACTTGGATACAAAATTTCCTTATATAGTTGTGAAAACGGGAAAAAAATATGAAGAAATAATTCACATTCTTTTTTGTTTATACTCCGCCTTCAAAATCTGATCTATATTCACACCACATTTTCAAATGCTCAGCAGCCAAAGGCGGCTAGTGGACAACACAAAATTAGAATTTATGAGGAAGGAAAGGAACAAAATGCATGACAAATAAATATCACTAATTTCTTTATGGTAAGAGAAGTATTATCTTCTCAAAAGTCACCTGTTCCCTCAGGTCAATAAAGTAACTCTATTAGTAAATTTTTCAAAATAAAACTTTATATATAGTTTTTGTTTGTTTTTATTAATTTAAATGGGGTGACATTGATAAATCAGGGTACATATGTTCAGAGAAAACATCTCCAGGTTATTTTGACAGTTGATTATGTTGCATACCCAAAATCAAATTGTCTTCCGTCACCTTCTATCTGGTTTTATTTGTGCCCCTCACTGCTCCCTCCCTCCCCCCACCCTCTCTCCCCCCTCCCAATCAGCACACTATTATTCATGTCTCTAAGTCTCATTTTAATGTCCCATCTATGTATATGGAATCATATAGTTCTTAGTTTTTTCTAATTTACTTATTTCACTCAGAATAACGATATCAAGGTCCATCCATGGTGTTATAAATGATGTGATGTCATCATTTCTTAAGGCTGAGTAGTATTCCATAGTATATATGTACCAAAGCTTTTTAATCCACTCGTCTTCTGACGGACACTTGGGCTGTTTCCATATCTTCACTATTGTGAACAATGCTGCCACCAACATGGGGGCGCATTTCTTCTTTTGGAACAGTGCTATGGTGTTCTTAGGGTATATTCCTAAAAGTGGGATAGTTGGGTCAAAAGGCAGTTCCATATTCTTTAGATTTTTTTTTTTTACTTTATCTATAAGTAATATTTTATTTCTTTCTACTTTATCTTACCTTTGATTTCTTTTTGTTTCCTTTCTAGGTGTCTAAGAATCTAAAGAATTTTACATAGAATTGGTGGTAGGCATTCTGGTTTTTGTTTATGGTCAAAGGGAAAGCTTTTTAGGTTTTACCATTAAGTATACTTGTGATACCCTTGGTCAAACAGGGAACTCCCTTTGGTTCATATCTGGCTAAGAATATCTACTGAGTTCTGAACATAAGCTAATTTAAAATATATTTTAAAAAGATTATATTCATTTTTGAGAGAGAGAGAAGGGGGGGGTGAAGAGGGAGGTACCAACTCGTAGTAGTTGCTTCTTGTATGTGCCTTGACCGGGCAAGCCCAGGGTTTTGAACTAGTAACCTCAGCATTCCTGGTTGATGCTTTATCAACTGGCCACCACAGATCAGGGTAATTCTTTAAATACTTATGTTGTAAATTGCATTTTGTATTTACAACTGAATTTTTTTTGGACTTTCTGTGTATGTGTTTATAACTAAGATTTATTTCTTTTCTCACACTTGGCTAATTTTGTTATCAAGGTTACAGTAGTTTCAGAAATGATTTGAGGAGTATGCCTTCTTTTTTGTTCTCTGGAAGGGTTTGTGAAAGACTGTTTTTAAATCATAAAAAGCCAGTGAAGCAAGCCATCTGGCCCTGGAGTTTTCTTTCAGGAAAATACTTTTGTTTACTGATTCAGTTTCTTTATTGGTTATAAGATTATTCAACTTAGTGTTTCTATTTAAGTTACTGTTTTCTAAGAATTTCTGTATATTTTAAGTTTTACTTGAGTAAACTGAAAAATAAATACCCTTATTATCTTTCTGAAGTCTGCTTCATCAGTTAGATATCCTATTTTTATTCTTGGTATTGCTTATTCCTCTTATTTTTTTCTTATCAGCATCACCAGATATCTTAGTAGTATTTTCAAAAGATCCAACTTTTGCCTTTGCTAATCTTCTCTTTTATGTATTTTCTATAACACTAATTTCTTCTGTATTTATTCCTTTCTGTGTGGTTTCCTTTTGCTGTTATTTCTTTCATAATAAGATAGATGCTTAGTTCATATATTTTTCAACCTTTCCACTTTAATAGTATCATTAAAAATTACTATAAATTTTTATTTACTGTTTTATGTATCTAATAAATTTTGGTATGATGTATACTTTCCCTTTTCTTGTGAGTTTAATTTGGAATACAGTAACCAAAAGGGCCAAAGAGCCAAGAACCTCTTGAAAAAGACTAAGGTGAGAGGAGTTGCTTTATCCAAGAAAGACTTATAAAGCTAACTTTACTTAAGATGGTATTCTATTTATGCAGGGAGAAGTGAACTAAAGAACAGGCTAAAAACCCAGAAACAGACATACAACTACATAGATAACTTACATATATTTAAGACAAAAGTGGCATATCAGGACACGGGAATGAATTTTTTCAATATATGGTACTAGATAGAGCAAATGAAAGGGAAATAAAATGAAACTTCTACCTTGTACCTTAAGCAAAAATCAACTCAAAACAAGCCAAATGCCTAACTGTGAAAGAAAAACGGTCAAGTGTTTAGAATCAGAGAAGGGAAAATTTTCTTAACATAGAGAAGACACTAACCATAAGGGAAAACATTAATAAATTAGAATAAAGTAAAATTCAGAAAATTTACCCACCAAAAGACACCAATAGTATTATTAAAATTTAAAAAGCCACAGAAAGAAGATATCTTTAACATATAACCAAAGAACTCAAATTCTGGATAAATAGCTCCTACAAATTAAAATGATGGTCAATCTAAAACAAAAATGAGCAAAGACACTAACTTCACAAAAGAGAAATCCAACCGCCAACAAATATATGAAAAAGACTCAATTTTATTAATAACCAAAGAAATGCATATTAAAACCATAGTGAGATACCACAACACATTTAACACTGGGAAAAATTTGAAAACTTACAAATACTAAATGATAACAAGTATATGAAAAAATGGAAAAGTATACATACACTGTGGCATGAACATGGATAAATTGTATGTTCATGGGCTGTTTCTACTCAAACACTGCTGATATCAAATGTGCGAAGTATTTTTCTATACTAACATCCAGTTCTCCAACTCTCCAAATATCAATTAAGTGTCCTACAATTCCATTCGAATCTGACAGTGAGACTCCACAAGTTTATAGCCTCAGTTCCATAAGACTGTCCTCACTTTAGATGCCAGGTGCAAGTATCAGATCCTCAGGTTACCTGTACTTCTGTCCAACTTGGGTAAAAATAGAGGGTTTCCATAATCCCCACTCAGGTTTGATAATTTGCTAGATAGTTCACAGGAAAACAGCTTGCTTACTATTACTCGTTTATTATAGAGAACACAATTGAACAGACAATAGAAGAGATGCACATGGTAAGGTTGAGGGTGGGAGAATGCGTGGAAGTTCCATAGCTTCTCTAGAAGTGCCACCCTTCCAGCACCTCAATGAGTTCATTAACTTGGAAGCTAGGAAACCCTGAAATTTAGGCAGTTTTATGGTTATGGAGATTCCATTACTTAAGAACAGACTGAATCACTGGCTATGGTGATCAGCTCAATTTCCAGCTTCTCAATTTCTCTCCTCTCCAGAGGTCAGGGGTGGTGTTGAAAGTTCCAACCCTCTAATCAAATGTTGGTCTTCTGGCAACCAGTCCCCATCCTGAAGCTATCTAGGGGGTCCCAGACACTAGTCATCTCATTAGCATACAAAAAGACACTCATCACTCTGGTAATGATGAGTTTTTGAAGTTACATGACAGGAACTGGGGTCAAAGACCAATTTTTTTTTATTATATCACAGTTCATTTAATAAAATCCTACACAGAAATACCAATGAACAAACTAAAGTTATTTTTAAAAAGTGGATAAAACTTAGAAACAATAAGCAAATGGAGAGAAAAATATACATATAATTCCATTTATATAAAGTTCAAAATCATAAAAAACTAAATTATATCAAAAATGCTTACATATAATGCTAAAACAGTGGTTCTTAACCTGGGTTCTATCGAACCCTAGGAGTTCAATGAGTCAGTCTCAGGGGTTCAGAGAAGCCTCTGCTGGGGAGGCCAGAATAAAGTAATACTGTAATTTGTTGTGAGTTCATGTACTTTGTTGGTTTTGTTCTTTGAGCAAGGTGATGTTCATGCATGGCTCATTTTGTGCACCAGTAAAAAGCATATACCTATGTCTTGAATTTGGAAAAAAAATCATATTTTACATATTTTATTTATCACTAAAGAAGGGTTCGGTGAATGCGCATATGAAACTGGTGGGTTCGGTACCTCAAAAAAGGTTAAGAACCACTGTGCTAAAACTGTGAAGGAAAGGAAAGGATTATCAAAAGTTAGGACAGTGGTTACTCAGAGAGGAAGGAAAAGAGACTTCTGATCAGAGAAAAGTACCCTGGGGACTTCTGGAACACCACAATGTTCTAACCTAGCAACTAGTTATACAAATGTTTATTTTACAAGTATGTGTTCAATAATCATATATGCTACATGCACTTTGTACGTTATTTCACAATCAAAGAATCTACACATATTTTAAATACATTTCCATATCTGTATTATGAAATGTGAAAAAACATCTGTATTATAAATAATGTGGCGTTTTGTTTTTTACCAACATACAGCAAAACTTTGTAAACACAAGAATCCAACTTTTTAGTGATACCATAAAAAAAATACAAAGAGCTATACTTTCCCTTTCATTTGCCAATCTCTAGGCTAAATTAATGGCACTACCCTTACTCATTAAGAAATAGAAGAGCCTGACCAGGCGGTGGTGCAGTGGATAGAGCGTCAGACTGGGATGCGGAACACCCAGGTTCGAGACCCCGAGCTCACCAGCTTGAGCGTAGGCCCATCTGGCTTGAGCAAAAGCTTGTCAGCTTGGACCCAAGGTCGCTGGCTCCAGCAAGGGGTTGCTCGGTCTGCTGAAGGCCCACGGTCAAGGCACATGTGAGAAAGCAATCAATGAACAACTAAGTTGTTGCGACGGCAACGAAAAACTAATGATTGATGCTTCTCACCTCTCTCCGTTCCCGTCTGTCTGTCCCTATCTATCCCTCTGACTCTCTCTCTGTCCCTGTAAAAAAAAAAAAAAAAAAATCATACTTAAGTCTGATCAGGCAGTAGCGCAATGGATAGAGCACTGGACTAGAATGGGGAGGACCCAGGTTCAAAACCCACAGGCACCAGCCTGAGTGCGGGCTCACTGGCTTCAGCCTGGGATCACAGACATGACCCTGATGGTCACTGGCTTGAGCCCAGGGTTGCTGGCTTGAGCAAAGGGTCATTTGCTCTACTGGAGTCCATCCCCCCATTCCCCCACCCCCCACCCCCCAGTCAAGGCGCATATGAGAAAGCAGTCAATGAACTAAGGCGCCACAACGAAGAATTGATGCTTTTCATCTCTCTCCCTTCCTGTCTGTCTGTCTCTATCTGTTCCTCTCTGTCTCCATCACAAAAAATATATATATATACTCACAAAAATGAGGGAATATTTCAAAATGAATATGAAGCTATAAAATATTCCCTCATTTTTGTGAGCAGTACAGTGGTACCTTGAGATACGAACAGACCAACATACAAATATTACTTTAAGATACGAGCTGCAAGTCAGTCTGTATTTTTGTTTGGGATCCGAGCAAAATTCCAAGATACGAGTTGTGATTCGGGAAGCTGTCACTAGTTGGCGCATTGGTGCATGGGTCCAGTATCGGCAGCACAACACCAGCATCTCGTTCTTTCTCACGTGTAACCCGGCAGAATCAAGTCAAATCTCGTGCACTGTACTTGTTCTTGCATCATTTTTGCATTTTCTTTTTTTTTTACAGGGACAGAGAGAGGGATAGATAGGAACAGACAGACAGGAACAGAGAGAGATGAGAAGCATCAATCATTAGTTTTTCATTGCCGTTGCTACACCTTAGTTGTTCATTGATTGCTTTCTCACATGTGCCTTGACCGCAGGCCTTCAGCAGACCGAGCCACCCCTTGCTGGAGCCAGTGACCTTGGGTCCAAGCTGGCGAGCTTCCGCTCAAGACAGATGGGCCCGCGCTCAAGCTGGTGACCTCTGGGTCTCGAACCTGGGTGTTCCGCATCCCAGTCCGATGCTCTATCTATTGCACCACCACCTTGTCAGGCATTTCTGCATTTTTTACTAACTTTTTGTGTGCTATCATGGGGCCGAAGAAAATAAGTGTAAAGGGCAGTGGTGAGAAGAAGAAGAGAATGATGTCAATAGAAGTAAAGCAAGAAATAATAGAAAAATATGAGCGTGGTGTACGAGTGATTGAACTGGCAAGGCTGTATGACCGCAGTACATCTACAATTTATAGCATCCTTAAACAAAAGGATGCCATCAAAAGTGCAAATCCAGCAAAAGAAACTACAATTCTGTCCCAATTAAGGATAAATATCCATGAAGAAATGGATAAGCTTCTGCTGGTGTGGGTGAAAGAGAAAGAGCTGGCAGGAGATACAGTGAGGGAGACTGTAAAATGTGAAAAGGCATGTATTATTTACAGCAACTTGAAGAACCGTCAACCTCAAGAGGCAGCAGAAGATACATTTAAGGCAAGTCACAGCTGGTTTGAAAATTTCAAGAGTGAAGCTGCAAGTGCTGATGTTAAGCCAGCTGAGGAGTACATTGCATGTTTTGCTACACTTATCGCAAAGGAAGGCTACACCCCCCAGCAAGTGTTCAACTGTGACAAAATAGGATTGTTTTGGAAAAAAAAATGCCCCGGAGGACTTTCATCACACAGAGAAGCTACCAGGCCATAAACCCATGAAGCCGACCATCTGACGCTTGCATTGTGTGCAAATGCTAGCGGTGACTGTAAAGTAAAGCCACTGCTAGTGTATTGTTCTGACTCACAAGATTCTTAAAGAAAAATTGCAGGTTATGTGGCCTGCCAATGCTAGGGCATGGGTTACGTGGCAGTTTTTTATTGAATGGGTAAATCTCATCTTTGGTCCTGCAGTGAAGAAATATCTTCAAGAAAATAAACGCCCGATGAAAGCATTACTAATCCTTGAAAATGCTCCAACCCACCCACCTGGTCTTGAAGATGACATTCTCGATGAGTTCATATTCGTGAAAGTACTCTACATCCCACCCAACATGACTTCAATCTTGCAACCTATGGATTAGCAAGTCATTTCCAACTTTAAAAAGCTTTACACAAAGCACTTGTTCCGCTGCTGCTTTGAGGTGACTAAGAATACAAATCTAACCCTTCGAGAGTTCTGGAAAGATCACTACAACATCATGATATGTTTACGCATTACTGACTTGGCATGGCAAGAGGTTACAAGAAGAACCTTGAACTCGGCATGGAAAAAGTTATGGCCTGATGATGTTGCAGACAGGGACTTTGAAGGATTTGAACCAGAGACCGAGACCATGGTAGAAGTGTTGGAGAAGATTGTGTCCCTCGGAAAGTCAATGAGTCTGAAGGTAGATGAGGGTGACGTAAATGAGCTCGTCGAGGAACATGAGGAGGAACTCTCAACTGAGGAGTTGAAGGAGCTACAGATGATGCAATATATGGAGCTTCTGAAAGAGATTAGTCCTGAGAAGGAGGTAGAGTCAGAGGAAGTGATTTCTACAAGTGAAATTAAAGACATGCTGGCAAAGTGGGAGAAGCTTTCAAGTTTCATTGAAAAGAAACACCCAGAAAAAATTTCAACTGGTCGTGCTTCAGCACTTTCTAATGACATTTGTTTACCACATTTCCATAACATTTTAAAAGGCAGGCAAAAGCAAACCTCTTTGGATAGATTATTATTCAAAAGTCCTGCAAGTGAAAGGGCTGAAAGTGCAGCCAAAAAGGCAAAAACAGGTGATGATTAAATGAAAAATACATAATGTTAAGCTTAGGTTAAGTTTAAAGTGAAGAAAGTGCATATTTTTACAATTAAGTTTTTGTGGTTTCATTTTAAGTAAAGAAAGTGCAGTTTTAGTTTTGTTGAAAGTAAAGAAAATGCAGTTTTAGTTTACATTTAGTGTTAAGAAAGTGCAGTTTTAGTTTACGCGTCTACAGTGCCTGCATCGCTTCCTCCCTCCCTCCTCCTCCACCATTCACCTCCGTTAGCCGCACTCATCTGTCTCCAAGGTCAGTACTAAATAACACTTTTTTCTTTTATTTCATATATTTTGTTACATATTGGTAAAGTATACATGTGTGTTTCTTAATTAAAAACATGTCTTTTTTCATAATTTAGGATGGTCTGGGGATGTTTCACAGGGCTGGAACAGATTAAATCTATTTCAGTTATTTTAAATGGGAGAAATTTGTTTGATATACGAGTTGACTGACGAGCTCAGTTACAGAACGAATTAAACTCGTATCTCAAGTACCACTATATATATATATCATAATATATATCATACCTAAAATGAGTATTATTAACCTAAAAATGTACAATATTTTTAACCCACTCTTGTTGCATTCGTTTTCATTTAAAATAAAAAAATAAAGTACTTGAAAGTCATATTAACTACGTCAAAATAATAAACCATGAATTTCTTTCTCTGAAAAAAGAAAATCATGTGTATATATTCTCGGAATTATTTTTCAGAGCCACAAGATCTTTTTTAGTCAGACCAAAACACTATTTGGAAGTACTTGTGGGAAATACAATTCAAATCTGCTGTGTGATGAGAAATACTGGGTCTTGTACTCAACAGAGCAATTTAGCTAGAGATGAATATTAAATGTTACCCATGTAAAACTGAAGACCTGAAATAATGAAAGTAGTTGAGACTGACTGACTTGGGAGAATGTGTAGAATGAACGGAGAGAAAAAGACAAGGAAGAAATCATGAAGACCACAAAAACTTAAGCAGGAAACAAAAGGTCAGAGGACAATAACTGACAGGTATGAAGACTGGTGTCAGAGAAATGAGGGAGCAGAGAGTATCCTAAGAAAGCAATCCGTATTGTCAGAAACTACAGGGAGGTGACATAGGATGAGGACTGAAAAACACTCTCTAGGTCTAAGAGTTCTGAATATTTTTTTTTATTTTATTTTATTCATTTTTAGAGAGGAGACACAGAGTGAGAGAGAGAGAGAGAGAGAGAGAGAGAGAGAGAGAGAGAAAGGGGGGAGGAGCTGGAAGCATCAACTCCCATATGTGCCTTGACCAAACCAGTGCAGGGTTTTGAACTGGCGACCTCAGTGTTCCCAGGTCGACGGCTTTATCCACTGCGCCACCACAGGTCAGGCTAAGAGCTCTGAATATTTTAAAGATTACTGTTTTGGGATACAATTCACTTACAAAATTCACCCATTTAAAGCATACAATTCAGTTGTTTTTAGTATATTCAGAGTTCTGCAATCATCACCACTACCACATTTCAAAACATTTGTATCACTCCCAAAGGAAACCTTCACACATTAGCAGTCACTCTTCACTTTACCACCCCCACAGACCCTCATTAGTGATTTTCAGAGGGCACTTTACACAAGTGTGGAAAACTGAAAATAAGAAATTACAAGTAACAAGGGCATATTATCCTTTCAATTCTTTGACAGTAAAAGAACTAGGAAAGACAGGTAAAAAGCAGATGTCAGGAATGAAAGTTTAAAACGGAAAAGGACTTCACATGCGTAGATTGAATAGGATTCAGGAAACAAAGACTGAAGGGCACATGATCTAGGAGAGAAATACTAGCTCAGATCCTTGGTATAGTTGAGTAAGAGAATCAGCACAGACAGAAGGGTCTGACTTGGTTAAGGAAAAGACACCTTAGGAGACTGAGGTAATAAACGTAAGAAACTACTGAGTCAGTAACTAGAAATGGATGACTGGAAGTGGGGAAAAAACAATGGTGGGAAAAGCAGATATACTTTTCATTACCTAAACTTTGATAAGTTTTAAATATTTCATAAATGGCAAGCTTTACTATTTTAAAACAAAGATGATAAACACGTAATAGCGGGATTTTTCTCCTTATTAGTTAGAGAAAAGATGAAATTGGAGCCATAACTGGATATAAGAAAAGAATGAGTCATAAGAAAGGTTAAAAGAGGAGCTTTCCCCAGTTTCTTTACAAGTTTAAAGACAGATGACTCCCACATTCTTTAATATCCATACCACACTTAAAATTATGCTTTACCTAAGTACTACAATTAATGAAAGGCATAACTCTCACATTTTGACAAAAAGCAATGGCTACACTGTAGTCTCCCAAGCACTAGCAGTCATCATACTTATTACCCTCAGCCCTTAGAAGCAACATTCTACACATAAAAGATTAAAAACCAGAGCATTCATCCAGAATAACTTTCTGTATTTGCAGATGTGTATAACTGTATGTATTTGGGAGGTGACATGGGCAGGGAGATACAAGTCACAGGAAGAGGTTCCTGTTGAATGTTTTACTGACAAAGCTATTTTCAATCTAACTCAGAATCTCAACAGCAGTACTGCTTTGTGGAGATAATTGCTGAACTTTGGATTACTTTATTGTTCATTCATTTCACATGAATAAGTAAATATACTCTAATATCACTCAATTCCAGCATGATAAGTAACAGAAAGCTTTTGTGATAAATCTTATGGTAGGCCTTGGCCGGTTAGCTTGGTTAAGAGTGTCATCCTGAAACAACAAGGATATGGGTTCAATCCCCAGTCAAGGCACACACAGGAAGCAACCAAAAAATTCACGACTGTGTGGAACAACAAATGCTTCCCTTCCCCCACCCCTCATTCTCCCTTCCTTTCTCTGTCTCTAAAAAAATCAATAAAAATTAAGCCCTGGCTGGATGGCTCTGGAGCCTTGTCCCACAGCACAGAGGCTGCCAGTTTGATTACCCACCCAGGTTATCGAACACAGACAGAAGCAGCTTGATGTTCCTTGTCCCTCTCTCTCCACGCCACTCTCAAAAGTAAAAATAAAAAAGTCTTATGGCATAAACTGCCATTCCAACTTGGATTAAGGTAGGAAAAAATAAAACTAAGTTACAACTGAGAACCCACAAATAGGAAATAATAATGAAAAACTAAAATGACTACTTCAGTAATTTTATCCCCAAACTCCATCAATTTCTATGGCTAACTAAATTTTGATTTCACGACACTGCATGAAATTGCTGGTTTCATAGAACAGCAGGAAGAGAAAACGATGGACCTGAGCTCAAATATCACACCTCCCTCTTACTGTGTAATCTTAAACTACAATAATCTGCCTTTGTCTTATTTTTTTCACGTGTAAAGCACAGGTCACATGTCATAGTGTTGTACACTTAAATAAGATTTTATAGTCTGACCTGCGTGGCACAGTGGACAAAGTGTCGACCTGGAATGCTGAGGTCACCAGTTCAAAACCCCGGGCTTGCCTGGTCAAGACACATATGAGAAGCAACTACTATGAATTGAATGCTTCCCACTCATTCTCCTCCCTTTCTCTCTTTCTCTCCTCTCTCTAAAATCAATAATTAAAATTATTTTTAAAAATTTATAATATAGCCTGACCTGTGGTGGCGCAGTGGATAAAGCGTCGACCTGGGAACACTGAGGTCGCCAGTTCAAAACCCTGCACTGGTCTGGTCAAGGCACATATGGGAGTTGATGCTTCCAGCTCCTCCCCCCTTTCTCTCTTTCTCTCTCTCTCTCCCACTCTGTGTCTTCTCTCTAAAATGAATAAAATTAAAATAAAATTAAAAAAAATTATAATATAATGCCTAGTACATAACAGCATTAAAAATACATATTATAAAAAAAGAGGGGAAAAACAAAAAAATACATGTATTACATCTGTCCAATTATTGGAACAAACAGTAGTCTATTCCTACCATTAAAAACCACAGCTTAGGTCCTGGCCAGTTGGCTCCTCAGTGGTAGAGCATTGGCCCAGTGTGTGGAAGTCCCGGGTTCAATTCCCGGCCAGGTCACACAGGAGAAGCGCCTACCTGCTTCTCCACCCTTGCCCCTCTCCTTTCTCTCTATATTTCTCTTCCCCTCCCACAGCCAAGACTCCATTGGAGCAAAGTTGGCCTGAACGCTAAGGATGGCTCTGTGGCCTCTGCCTCAGGTGCTAGAATGGCTCCGGTTGCAGTAGAGCAGGGTCCCCAAACATTTTACACAGGGGGCCAGGTCACTGTCCCTCAGACCTTTGGAGGGCCGCCACATGCAGTACTCCATACACTGACCACCAATGAAAGAAGTGCCCCTTCCGGAAGTGCGGCAGGGGCAGGATAAATGGCCTCAGGTGGCCACAATCTGGCCCGCAGGCCACAGTTTGGGCACCTCTGCAGTAGAGCAATGCCCCAGATGGGCAGAGCATCGCCCCCTACTGGGCATGGCAGGTGGATCCTGGTTGGGCGCATGTGGAAGTTTCTCTGCCTCCCTGCTTCTCACTTCAGAAAAATACAAAAAAACAAACCAACAACAAAAACCCCACAGCTTATTACCAATAAGCACATGAAAAGATGCTCAACATCATTACACATTAGTGAAATGCAAATCAAAACCACAATGAGACACCACTTCACATAAACTAGAATGGCTATAATTTAAAAGAAAGAAAATAAGTGTTGACAAGGATGTGGAGAAATTGGAATCCTCGTACTCTGCTGATGGTAATGTAAAATAGTGCAGCCACTTTCGAAAGTACAGTGTGTCCGTAAAAAAATTCAACGGGAATTACCATAAGGCAACTCTTAGGTATATATACAAAAGAATTAAAAACAGGGACTTTTATATCTGTACACAAATGCACAACAACATTAATCACAATAGCTAAAAGCTGCCAAAAAACCCAACTATCCATCAACAAAAGGATATACAAAATGAGGCGCATTACATACAATGGAATATTTATTCAACCATTATAACAAAGTTCTGATACATGCTACAACATGTATGAAAACAGCATACAAAGTTAAATAAGTCAGACACAAAAGAACAAATATTGCATAATTTCAACTATCTAAAATATCTAGAATGGGTAAATTCATAGAGACAGAAGGTAGACTGGCAGTCAACAGGGGTTGGAAAGAGGGGGATTATGTAGTTACAGCTAAATAGGTACCGAATTTCTGTGTAAGGTGGTGAAAAAATTTTGGAAACATGGTGGTGATGGTTGCACACCTTATAAATATAATTAATGTCACTGAATTGTACACTTAAAATGGTTAAGATGACAAATTTTGTTATAGAATTTACAATAAAAGTCATCTTGACAGAAACCACACAATTTTCCACCTTTAAAAAAATATTTTTTTAATTTATTGATTTGAAGGAGAGAGAAGGGGGAGAGAGAAGAGAGAGGGAGAAAAAGGGAGAGGGAAAAACATCAAGCTGTTCCTGTATGTGCCCTAACTGGGAATTGAACCAGCAACCTTTGTGTCTTGGGACGATGCTCTGACCAACCAAGCTATTTGGCCAGGGTTCCATGTTCAAAATGCTTAATTCTAGGCTCTTATTTTTGACAATTAGCAAATACCAATAGTTTACATACATTAAAAAAAAATAGGGGAAACTAGGTCCAGAGTTTATGGGAATTCTCTGTACTATTTTTATTATCTAAAATTGTTCTAAAAATTACTTTAATTTTAAGGCAGCTTATTGAATCTCAAAATCATTATGCTGCATGAAAGAAGCAAGACTCAAAAGGCTGCATATATAGTATGATGCCAATTTATATGACATTCTGGAAAAGCAAAATTATAGAAACAAACAAACAAAAAATGTTGCTGGCAGAGACTGGAGGGTGAGTGGAAAGGACTGATTACAAAGGATCATAAGGGCACCTTTTTGCATGATGGAAATACTCTACATCTTAATTGCAGTGGTAGTATACATTGTTGCTATTTCTCATAATTTATAGAGCTGTACATCTAAAACAAATGGACTTCATTATAAGTAAATTATATCTCAATAAATCTGATTTTTTAAAAACTGAACAGTGTCTGACTTGAGGTGGCGCAATAAGTAGACAGGGCATGGACCTGGAATGCTAAAGTTGCCAGTTCAAAACCCCAAGCTTGCCAGGTCAAGGCACATACAAGAAGCAATTACTGCAAGTTGATATTTCCTGTTCCTCCTCACCCCCTCTCTAAACTCAAATAAATAAATTCTTTAAAAAACACACACACAAAAAAAACCCTGAACAATTACAGTGTCATTGCAATACAGGCAAAATTCCAGTCTGGTAAGTGTTATTATGAAGTTTAGTCAGATAAAACCAGGCTATGAAACCAGGAGACAGAGCACCTTTTCCAACTCAGCACTGTGGTCTCAAAAACACACACACACACGTTAAAAAAAAAAGGAGTCAGGCCTGACCTGCGGTGGCGCAGTGGATAAAGTGTCGACCTGGGAACACTGAGGACGCCAGTTCAAAACCCTGCACTGGTCTAGTCAAGGCACATATGGGAGTTGATGCTTCTAGCTCCTCCCCCCTTTCTCTCTCTCTCTCTCCCTTTCTCTCTCTCTCTCTCTCTCCTCTCTAAAATGAATAAAATAAAAAAAAAAAGAAGTTTAAAAAAAAAAAGTATAATGAATCATCACTTAGATTTAAAAAAAAAAAAAAAAAAAAGGAGTCAGAACAGTTATAAAGCAAATTAGGAACACAAATAAAGTTACTTAATAAATCAATTTGGTATGGCTACTCATAGCACAATGGTCTTTCTCGTTTATAGGTATTTAGGTCTCCTTTAGTGCTTATCTTAGGCAGGGAAATACATGCTTTGCATAATTCCCAAAAATGCAAATAGTACATTTTAAAAAGTATTTTTCCTGTTCCCTAATTAGACAAGTATTTTCCTAATTCTTCCTGCATTGATTTCTCTCCATTGTCTCCTCTCATTTTCCATATCCTTTTATCTTAAAGAGGACTTTCCTCTTTGCTTTTTCCTCATTCCACAGCAGAACTTTGACAATACTTAATCTCTTCCTGCTTCTGTTATTTTCTGAAGGTAAACTGACAATTTCTGTTTTTATAGGAAAATACCTTTTTAAAAATAGCCTACTACTGCAAAATTTATAACCAATTTTCTTAACACTGCCTATTCCTTTCTCTTCTCATAGTCAAATTCCTTATCAAATCCCTACTCGTTTCACAACAGGAACTAGCATTACTCTGCTGCTCAATTATAGCCCCCAATCTCTCCTAACCATGTCTTCCATACTACTCTCAAGCCACAAGTTCATAGCCTGTGCTAAGATTTCCTGAATCATCCAAATAATATAAAATTTGACCACAGGCCTAAATTCTTCATAGCAGATACTGTCTCATCTTTTACTATGTCCTGTCCTTATCTTTTCAAATAAGCCTTGTGAATCCTTCCTTAAACATACTTTATTTCTCTTATCTAAGTTTTCGCCCAAGTTGTACTCTGTGCATTGAAGTATCTCTGTCCTTGACACCTCATTACCTTTTTACTAAGGCAACAGTTTAAGATCTAAATTCTTTTCCAAATATTGATATCTTACTGCTTGATAGTACCACAGCAGGGTCTAGAACATGATCACTTTAATTCCACCTTTATAAATAAAAGGAATTCATCCTTTAAGATTTAATTTGAGCATTATCTTATCAGATGCACTTATTCTCTCTCCATCTCTTAGCACTGTCTCATTCATTTTTCTATCCCAGAACCACTGCAGTTCCAAGCACTTTTGCAGGGCTCTGAAAATAAGATCTTTCAGAGGGTCAAGTTTTAGTCCTGAGGCACAACTAACAAATCAAATCATGTACTATGTGAATGCACAAAACTAAACATTCATCTTTATCATTTACCTGCCCACATTCTTTTTTGGAATATGGTAACTATGTAATAAAATGGTTAGTTTATGTTAACAAAGCAATACAAGTTACAAGGCATTAAAAAAAAAAAAAAGTTCTTTGTGCCTGAACAGATGGTGGCGCAGTGCACAGAGCATCAGACTGGGACACAGAAGACCCAGGCTCAAAACCGAGAGGTCACCGGCTTGAGCGCAGGCTCACCAGCTTGAGCACTGGGGGTCATAGACATGACCCTATGATTGCTAGCTTGAGCCCAAACATCACTGGCTTGAGCAAAGGGTGACTCGCTCTGCTGTACCCGCAAGCAAGGCACATGTGAGAAAGCAATCAATGAACAACTAAGGTGCCACAACAAAGGATTGATGCTTCTCATCTCTCTCCCTTCCTGCCTATCCCCATCTGTCCTTCTCTCTCTCTCTCTCTGTTTCTCTCTTGGTCTCTGTCACCAAAAAAAAAAAAAAAAAAAAAAAGTGCTTTGCACTGCTGCTGCTCTGAAAAGTTTGGTCTGATGCTCTGATAAGAATCTGATCTCTTGGGAAATCCAACACTCCCATTAGGTGTAAGTTCACTTACTGCGTGTATTTACTAAGTAAGAAAACATGCAAGATGAAGGAAAGATTCCTGAACATGGGAACTGACACTGCAATCAATTAATCGAAAAAACTGGAACCATTCATGGCTCAAGGGAGAAAAACCATGTTAATACACAGCTAATTGCTAAAATTATAGTTTCTAAAGTTCCTAAACACAAGGCTGCCAGCTTTCATATTCCATAATACAGAAAAAAATTGAGAAACCGATGGAAAAAAACATTAAAATATATTGATTTTCAAGAAAAACTGCAAGCAAAAAGAAAAACAAAAAAAACTGCACATAATGTGCATTCAAAATACAAATAGCAAGAGATTTTCACTGGAAAAAAATTGTTTCAGAATGTTAATTTATGCAAACTAACTTGTGGAAGCTCTGTTATGTGCTTTGTACTACATAAAAATCACTTTTGAATTAAATTTGAGTTAAATAATAAAATCTCTCTATTTTCATTCAGTCATAATGCTTTCCAGTACTCAAAGACTGTCTTAATGTTAAAGAAGCAGTTATCTTCAACTATATAGACCTCAAGGCTTGTTCATCTAATTTGTTACCATGAATAAGTGCACCCACCCCAACTATGGCAGAGCTGCTAAGTCTCTTAGGAAGACTTGGCCCCAAGCCTAAGAGGCAAAGGTACAAAGTCTCTCCTGGAATCAGTGTTCATGGACTTCCTATGCAGTCTTACCCCTCTTAACTATATCTTCACCACTCTTCTAATAATAGCTTTCGCCTGACCTGTGGTGGTGCAGTGGATAAAGCATCTACCTGGAATGCTGAGGTCACTGGTTCAAAACCCTGGGCTTGCCTGGTCAAGGCGCGTATGGGAGTTGATGCTTCCTGCTTCTCCCCCTTCTCTATCTCTCTCTCTCTCTTCTCTAAAATGAATAAATTTTAAAAAATTTTAATAATAGCTTTCTTTTTCTGTTTCTCTTCTCATTTATGGCTTTGATGCTCCAATATATTAAACAATTTTCACAACAGAGCTTTTCTGCCTAACATCCACCTGGAAAGTTTTAGGGTATTTCTTTAATAGGTAATCTTGTTCAAAGAAGGCCTCTTTCCTTAGACTCAATTAAACACCCACTGTTAAAAATAAAAACATAATTACAACCTCAACTTCTATCAGCAGAATACAGGGAAAGTACTACTACAGGTTATTCCATGTTCTTTATCTCCTGACTTTCTTCCTCTGTTTCCTCCTTCCTCATTTCCCTTCTCAATCCCCGCTCCCTACTTCCGAAAAAAAAATTTCACAGCTAAAGAATCTCGTTTTTAAAGCCAAAACATTTAGTGCTGTTTTTTTTCTTCAATTATTTATTGTTCCTCCGTCACTCAGGAAGTTATTCCGGCCGCCCTCCCAGAAAGATGATGCGCTAAATACACACTGAAATAATAGTCCCCTAACAAGTGGAATCGCGGCAAAAAAAAAAAAAAAAGGCTACAGCGGGGAAGTGAGATGATAAAAGGTTCATTGGCCCCAAATCATGAGATGGGAGAGAGAAAGGTGAAAAAAGGAGATTAGGGAACGAGAACAAAAGTGAGAAGTGCAACACACTCGCCAGATTTAACATTTCGTCAAGAAAATAGGACCGGCCAGTGCGGCTCCAGCCCGGTCCCGAGGGACAAGGGGGTAGCCTCCCCTCCCCCTCTGGAACAAAACTAAATCCCAGCCCCTCCGCCTCTGTCCCCAAGAGAGGGCCCGGCGGGGGCACCGACGCTCGCACCTTTGCCAGGGCAGTTGGCTACAGCCTGGATGTAAGCAAGGCCCGGAGGGAGGTGCGTCGGACTAGGGCAGCGCCGAGAGTACGGGATGGAGGGTCAGAGGCGGGCACCCGCGGGACTCGGGGCTCCGGCAAAGAACCCTTCCATCCCGGAATCCCCGGGACACCTCGCCGCCCTTGCAGAACTAGGTCCCAGGAACCGGCTTCCGTCGCACCCACCGCTCCTCACCTCACACTGCCTGAGCCTCGGTTCCCACCACAACCCGACCCGCAGCAGCAGCCACTGTCCGAGCCATTTTTCGCTCAGCTGCCTCAGCCGCCGCGGTGGATTCCGCGGCCAGCCAAGTGCATACGTCACTTCCGGCCAGGACAGCACCGCCTTCCGTGCCCAGGCTTCTTGAGGATTGGCTAGTGCAGACGGCCTACCTGAAGTAGCGGGCGGAGCTTGGGCGCGTCCCGGGAAGTGCCTGCTGAAGTGATAGCTAATAGGGTCCTGCTACCCTCCCAGAAATGTTGAGTGGTCTTTGGACGTCTCTCCTCACAACCCTTACTCGGGGAGTGGGGCCTCCCAGGCCCCGCCAACCGCTGAAGTGCTCTATTGTTGCCATGCCCTCTCCGGGGAATCGGCGCTCGCCTCTATGCCGGCTGCGGCTCCCAGATTTGTGGTCATTGCCCCAGGCCGCGCAGAGATTAGTTTGTGATTGGAAGACTGAAAGGAACAGTCCTCACCTCGGCTCGGGTGCTGTAGGGTGTGTGGTTAGTGACCCATAACATGGATTGTGTAACGCTTTCGGAAGCGCTTTTTTAATCCTCTCAACAGCCAGGTAAAGAAGATCGCCCAGTAATAAATACCCAGCTTCTTTTCTACGTTGCAAACTATCTTCACATACAATCTCCAGGATGATATTTTCCTCGTTAGAACTGAGTGAGATCATGCTTCTAAAGCGTTTTGTTCTCAGTGTGAGATTAGAAAATTGCATAACCATGTCAAGCAGATAAGAAAATTATCCCCATTTATAGATAGTGTAGCTGGGGACCCTGTTTAGATTGGGTTCTGACTCCAATCCGTAGTATCATACAACAGATTTCCCTTTCAACAGTAAGAGGAGAGATCCGCTCCTTCCAGTTATTTACAATCTAAAATGGTAGAGCAATTTGAGCTGCAATTCTCAGTTTAAACTACAATGAGATACCATCTCACACCTGTTAGATTAGCTGTTATCAACAAGACAGGTAATAACAAGTGTTGGAGAGGCTGTGGAGAAAAAGGAACCCTCATCCACTGTTGGTGGGAATGTAAAGTAGTACAACCATTATGGAAGAAAGTATGGTGATTCCTCAAAAAAACTAAAAATAGAACTACCATATGACCCAGTAATCCCTCTACTGGGTATATACCCCCAAAACTAAAAAACACTGGCACGTAAAGACACGTGCAGCCCCATGTTCATTGCAGCATTCTTCACCGCCAAGACATGGAAACAACCAAAAAGCCCTTCAATAGATGACTGGAGAAAGAAGATGTGGTACATATATACTATGGAAATACTACTCAGCCATAAGAAATGATGACATCGTGTCATTTACAACAACATGGATGGACCTTGATAACATTATACTGAATGAAATAAGTAAATCAGAAAAAACTTAAGAACTATATGATTCCATGCATCAGTGGGACATAAAAATGAGACTCAGAGACAAACAAGAGTGTGGTGGTTACTGGGGGGGAAGAGGTTGGAGTAGGGGAGGGGAAGGGGAAGGGCACAAAGAAAACCAGATAGAAGGTGACGGAAAACAATTTGACTTTTGGGTGATGGGTATGCAACATAATCAAATGTCGAAATAACTTGGAGATGTTTTCTCTGAACATATGTACCCTGATTTATCAATGTCACCCCATTTAAATTAATAAAAAATATTTAATTCATGAGAAGGTTGTAAGAAAAGTATATACTTATCTCCTACACATAATGGGAAAGAAATCTGTTTGATATTTTTTTCTTTTGGGGGGAAGATAGGGGATTGGGAGGATATGAAATGGACAAAGCGTTCTGTAAAGCCAGTAGTCAATGTAAGATTGCCGGGTGCCGCCGATGAACAAACGAAGAGCCGAAACAGCCAAATGAGCAAAAGTCAGGCTTTATTGGGAGGACTCCGGGCGAGTTCACTGACCCTCGGATGTGAATCTGTGAAGGCGCGCCCGGGGAGGGTTTTGGGGTTTTTTATATCTGCAGAGGGGAAGGATGGTAAAGGTCGACCGGTTTGGTGGGGCGTGCAGTTCATGGAACAGCCTTGGGGACAAACAGTTTCGAGAATTCGGGTGTGTGCGGTTTGAGCAAGATTAACAACTGCCGGACAGCTCAGGGCAAGGGAGGGTTTCACTACCCAACCCAGAGGCAACTACCGGACATTCCTGGCTCTTTGGTATAGGGAGTGGGGTGATGTTGGTCTTTCTGGCTGCTTCCTGCTATACGGGGGCGTCGTTAGGGGAGGGGTAGGAAAGAGCCAGAGCAGTCCGTATCCGCTATGATGGGCAGGGGTTGGTACTGTTGCAGCATCATCTGGTTGACCGCTATCCTGGTGATTTCCTGAAATTGGGTCCGCTACCTGGAGCGTAGCCCTGGGCTCGGTGAGGGTAACTGGAGTCGAAGAGCCAGGGCCCCCTCAGTCGTCCATCAAGCCCAGCAGTTCTGAGACCGGGAATGCCTGGTTCTCAGCTCCCTGGCATTGAGGTGCCGGAGGCCGAGCCAGGGTCGGGCAGTCCGACTTCCAGTGGCCCATTAGTTTGCACTGTGGGCAAGGCTTGGTGGGGGGCCTCGGTTGCGGGCAGGCCTTGGCCCAGTGGCCCTCTTTGGCACATTTAAAGCAAGTGCCCGGTGGTGTGCGCTGTCCTCCCTTAGAGGCTGGTTTTTTTATCAGTTCCCCTACCGGCCGGAGGGCCGCTACCAAGGCTTGGGTCTGTTCCTGGCGGGCGGCTTCAGCCATTTCCTCTCGGGCATTAAACACTTTAAAAGCCATTTTTTACCAGGTCTTGGATGGGGGTCTCAGGGCCCTCTTCAGCCCTTTTAAGTTTCTTTCTAATATCCGGGGCTGACTGAGAGATAAAGTGAGAGGCTAAGACTGTGGCCCCATTGCAGGACCCTGGGTTTAGGCGGGTATAACGAACAAGGAAGGGCCTCTTGAAGGTTCAGGAAAAGGGCTGGGTTTTTTTCGGGGAGCTGGGTAATTTCCCTCAGTTTATCATAAGTTACAACCTTGTTAGAAACTGCATCCATACCTCTGATTAAGTATCGGAGCATAAGGTTTCAACGAGGGATGTTGGACCCTTGGCCAGGTTGATAACTCCAATTGGGGTCTTCCCCGGGGACCGCCTCTGTGCCAAGGGGGATTTGGTCATCCACTAGATGGTCCCTGTCTGCCTGCTGTCTGGCGGCAGTGAGGATGCGTTCATGTTCCTCAGGGGTAAGAGTAGAGGTACAAATTACTTTAATGTCATGCCAGGTCAGGTCATATGTCTGAGTCAAGTACGGGAATTCCTTAATGTAGGTTGAGGGGTCGGCCGAGAAAGATCCTAGCCGTTTCTCAATCTGTGAAAGGTCTTGGAGGGAAAAGGGGACATGTACCCGAACTAGGCTCTCTGCCCCAGCTACTTCGCGGAGAGGGGAGAGGACAACGAATGACGATTGGGGGCTGTGCGACCTGGTATGAGCTGCAATGGGAGAGGGGAGAGGGTTGGCGGGAGGTGGGGCAGATGGAACCAGAGGGGTGGAAGGAGCCGGAGGGGCGGAAGGAGCCAGAGCCTGGCCCGGGTCTGGGGGGTTCTCCCAGGGGAGAGCCGGAGGAGGAGATAGGTGGTCGGGAAGGTCATTGGGTTGAGAGTAAGGAGAGGGTTCCTGGGGTGAAGCCTTGGGAGGAGGGGAGGTCTGGGTTAGAAGAATTTGGAGAGTGGAGCAGTAGGAGTAGAGATCGGGGTGGGAACGGAGATCCCCGAAAGCCTGAATATATGGGGTCTCAGAGTCTTTTCCCGTGTGCCGGCAAAAAATTGTCTAGGTCCCGGAGGACGTTAAAGTCAAAAGTACCCATAGGCGGCCAGTGAGACCGGTTATCTAGGGTGTATTGAGGCCAGGCGACCTGTGACAGGAAGACGAGTTTCTTCCTGCGAAGTGTCTGAGTGTATCCCAATTTGGAAAAATTTTTAAGAAGACATCCTAGAGGAGTTTTGGGTCTATTTTGGATTTGGAGTTTCCCATAATTTAGTAGTCCTTTGGACCCCTACGTGTCGAAGGAGAAAGGATATGAGGGAGGCGTCTCTTCCAGATATCCGTCTCCGGACAGGAATAGAGGAGCGAGTGAAAGGCGTCCCTTTCAATCGGAACCCCTATTAAGACTCCAGGAGTCGGTGTGGGGAGGGCCTCTCGGCTCGGCCGAGTCTAGGACGAGAGACCCCGGCGGAGACACAGGTCCAGTGAGACAGAGAATCGAATTACTCACGGTTGAAAGTCACTCTCGCAGGGAACTCCAAATTCAAAGCGACGGGTGGCACGAGGCAGAAGGAAAGAGAAGGGGGACTCTCGCTCCGGCCTGTGGGGGCCGGGGCAGGTCACAAAGCCCTTCTCCCGGGTTTCGGCACCAAATGAAAGATTGCCGGGTGCCGCCGATGAACGAACGAAGAGCCGAAACAGCCAAATGAGCAAAAGTCAGGCTTTATTGGGAGGACTTTGGGCGAGTTCACTGACCCTCGGATGTGAGTCTGTGAAGGCGCGCCCGGGGAGGGTTTTTGGGTTTTTTATATCTGCAGAGGGGGGAGGATGGTAACGGTCGACCGGTTTGGTGAGGCGTGCAGTTCCTGGAACGGCCTTTGGGACAGACAGTTCCAAGAATTTGGGCGTGTGCGGTTTGAGCAAGATTAACAATTATCAGAAAGCTCAGGGCCAGGCAGGGTTTCACTACCCAACCCAGAGGCAACTACCGGACAGTCAAGGCCACTGTTCGGCAGATAAAATATAATATGCTCACTTTGTTAAAGATGGTGCTGCCCACATGGAAGCCCGTCACCCAGGTGATATTATTTGCCCTTATGCTTGTGATGACTGTGGGGGAAAAGTTGTAATGTAAGCAGGCCGGGTCGTTATAGCTTAAGGCTTAGTTTTAGGAGTAAGCTCTTCTCCACGCCCTTGACTGATTGGATGATGTAGGGTGGTGCACTCTCCTGAGGAATCCCATTATACAGAGACTTCCTTGTTTGTATAATTGGATTAAAGGTTTTGATTCTACAGTATAAAGTGGGAGAGACCAGTAGCTTGAGCTCTCTTTGGTTCCTGAGTTCCTGAGGTTAGTATAGAGAGCAGAGTAAGGCCACGTGGAGGAGAAGTAGCCAAGATGGCAGAGTGCTGAGGAAGAAGCTAGTTTGTTAAGAGTTTGTGCAGGAGGAGATGAGAAACAGAGGTGAATAAGTCTGGTGAGCTAGAAACCTTTGGTTCTAGGAAACTCGGATAAGTCAGTAGCTTTGTGAGCACTGAATGAGTGGGTTTTGGAGCCCAGTGTGTGTTTTTGCTTGCCCGCCGGGTGCAAGCTAGAATTAAAGCTGATGGCTCACCAGTTCTTGGCTCCTGTGTTTCATTACGATCTGTCCGAATCCAGTGCGAACCTGCGTTGGCCAGGCGGCTCTGATAGTGGCCGCGACTACTGGCTTTACAGCCAGGCAGCTGTGATGGTGGCATTGACTACTGGCTTTACAGCCACCATCACAGCAGCCTGACCCATGCAGGTTCGCATTTGATTCGAACAGTCAGTAATAAAACAACAGAGCCAAAAACTGGTGAGCCATCAGCTTTAATTCTAGCTTGTACCCGGCGGGCAAGCAAAAACACACACTGGGCTCCAAAACCCACTCATTCAGTGCTCACAAAGCTACTGACTTATCCGAGTTTCCTAGCATCAAAGCTTTCCAGCTCACCAGACTTATTCACCTCTGTTTCTCATCTCCTCCTGCACAAACTCTTCCTCAGCACTCTACCATCTTGGCTGCTTCCTCTCCTCCATGTGGCCTTACTCTGCTCTCCTCTCTAATACTAATCTCAGGAACCCAGGAACCGAGAGAGAGAGATCAAGCTACTGCTCTCTCCCATTTTATAGCATAGACTCAAAACCTTTAATCCAATTATACAAACAAGGAAGTCTCTGTATAATGGGATTCTTCAGAAGAGTGCACCATCCTACATCATCCAATCAGTCAAGGATATGGAGAAGAACTTACTCTTAAACTAAGCCTTAGGCTATAATGACCCGGCCTGCCCACAGCCTGTTCCAGAACACACATTAATATCAACGAACTTCCACGTGGGCAGCACCATCTTTAACAAAGTGAGCGTAATATATTTTATCTGCCCAACAAGCACTCTGCCATCTTGGCTGCTTCTCCTCTCCACGTGGCCTTAATCTGCTCTCCTCTCTAATACTAACCTCAGGAACTCAGGAACCGAGAGAGAGAGAGAGAGAGAGATCAAGCTACCGGTCTCTCTCACTTTATACCATAGAATCAAAACCTTTAATCCAATTATACAAACAAGGAAGTCTCTGTATAATGGGATTCCTCAGGAGAGTGCACCACCCTACATCATCCAATCAGTCAAGGGTGTGGGGAAAAGCTTACTCCTAAAACCAAGCCTTAGGCTATAATGACCCGGCCTGCCTACATTACAGACTTTCCCCCACACCCATCCCAAGCATAAGGGCAACTAATATCACCTGGGTGACGGGCTTCCATGTGGGCAGTGCCATCTTTAACAAAGTGAGCATATTATATTTTATCTGCCCAGCACACTCTAATTGCTGTATTAAACATACCTACACCTCCCAGGAGATGAAACTAGATGGAGTTGCTATTCTGTGAGAAGTTTAAAAGCAACTGTTATTCCTTGTAGCTGTGGCTACCAACTCTAGTTCATCCACCCTTCCCACTTCTAACTTCCCAACACCCTCCAAGCACACACACTTCCAGGCAGGCTTTACACACCCTAGAAGAATGTCCCTTAGGAATTGCTTTAGTTTCAACAGCATTGTTCTGCTTTATCTTCTCATCAAAGGAGGAATTTCTAGAGTTGGCAGCTCTTCCATAGGATTAAAAGGAGGGGGAAACCAATTTATCTTGGGTCTGGTTTCCTAGCTTTTGCTCCAGAACTGAGTGTGCCTTCAGAATAGAAGGAGGAGGCCTTGAGAGAACATTGTGTCTTCAGGGAAGATTAACTTTGACTTACTTGTATTTTTCTTCTATTATTTGTATAAGAAATATCTTTCCTGGGTTTCAGCAGCAGAGGACTGTTGCTCGAGTTCCCTGTTGCAGTTCAAACTTTATCGTTTTCTATAGCTCTTGAATGGTCAGGGCTTAGTAGGCTCTGATCCACCAGAAGTGTCCCAATAAGAAGAGGAAAACCTTCCAACGTGTGAAGATGCAAGGCTATGTCCCAGATCTGTAACAGGACCCTCACCCAACCATGCTGGCACTCTGATCTCTGATTTCATGCCTCCAGATATGTGAGAAATAAATGTCTATTGTTTTGAGCAAAAGAATAATTAAGTAAGAAGAACAAGAAGAGAAAGAAAGGGAGTTTGGTGTTTCTCCAGATCTCAAAAGAACAGTATTTAAATAGTTAGGTATAAAGAATCTGAACTCCACCCCAGTTGGGTAGCTCGGTTGGAGCATTGTCCCAATTCGCCAAGGATCCAGTTCTACCAATGAATGCATTAATAAGTGGAACAACAAATTGATATTTTCCTCTCACACTCTACCCCTCTCTCTAAAATCAATCAATAAATTTTTTAATTTTAAAAAAAATCTGAACTCCCTTAGCATATCTTATCTGTCTGCCAATGGGCATATGAAGATGCATGTGTAAACAGTAGAAATACAGACTTCCAAGATAAAGTGGATACTGGTGCTATCATTTGAAACCAAATAGAACATAGTTGGCAGCTGTTTCTCCTCTTTCCCTTTTCTCACTGGCTTCTGTTTCTGTCAATGTAAGATCATCCAAAACTATGGAGAATTTTATAGAAATGTATTTGAGCCAAATAGAATACGCCTGGAAGCAAGATCTCAACAAACTGAGAAAACTGCTTCTTAGAACAACAGTTTGCAGTTTCTTTTATGCAGAGGTGGGATTCAAATAATTTAACAAAGGTTCTCTGCACTAATGACCATTTTAAGTATAAAAAAATGATATACTGAAAGGTAGTTTATTATTTCATGTATTTAATACTTAAATAAGAACAATAAAAGGTATATAAAACTAAATTATGTTATAAAAAAGAGTTTAAAAATACTAATGAGGACCCGGTCAGTTGGCTCAGCAGTAGAGCATCAGCCCAATGTTGTGGAAGTCCTGGGTTTGATTACTGGTCAGGGCACACAAGAGAAGTGACCATCTGCTCCTCCTCCCCTTTCTCTCTGTCTTTCTTTTCTCTCTGTCTAGTCCCCTTCTGTAACCATGGTTTAAGCAAGTTGGCCCTAGGCACTGAGGATGGCTCCATGGTCTTACCTCAGGTGCTGAAATAGATCAGTTGCCGAGCAACAAAGCAGTGGCCCCAGATGGGCAGAGTATTGTCCTGCAGGGGCCTGCAGGGTAGATCCTGGGTCAAGGTGCATGTGGGAAACTGTCTCTCTGTCTCCCTACCTCTCTGCTTCTCACTTAAAAAAATATACCATAGTTCTCCATGTATAAGACATTCACATGTATAAGATGCACCTTAATTTGGGGGCCTAAAATTTAAAAACAAAGTGTTACATAAAGTTACTAAACTCAAGTTTTATTCATCATAAAATTCATACAACTCCTCATCACTGTCAAAACTCCCATCCATTAGCTTGTCCTCATCTGTATCTGATGACAAATCACTGTCTTCATATATTGCCTTGTCCTCAGTTCCATCTATGGCATTTGAAATGCCATAATCACTGTATAAGACGCACCCAGTTTTTAGACCCTCCAATTTCTTTTTTTTTTCTGAAGTGAGAAGCAGGGAGGCAGAGAGACAGACTCCTGCATGTGCCCAACCGAGATCCACACAGCATGCCCACTAGGGGGCCATGCTCTGCCCATCTAGGGCGTTGCTCCATTGCAACCAGAGCCATTCTAGCACCTGAGGCAGAGGCCATGGAGCCATCCTCAGTGCCCAGGCCAACTTTGCTCCAATGGAACCTTGGCTGGGGGAGGGGAAGAGAGAGAGAGAGAAAAGAGAGGGGGAAGGATGGAGAAGCAGATGAGCGCTTCTCCTGTGTGCCCTGGCCCAGAATCAAACCTGGGACTTCCACATGCCAGGCTGATGCTTTATCACTGAGCCAACTGGCCAGAACCAGACCCCAAATTTTTCCAAAAACAATGCATCTTATACATGGGGAAATATGGTATATTAATGAAAAATATTAAATAATACCTGACAAAAAGCAACAAAACTGTTATTTAACATATTTCTATATTGCTTCTTGATTGGTGTCCTCACTTGCAATTATTTTCACCTATGGACAGAATGAACATTACTATGGGCATTTAGAATACGCTGTTGTGGAGATGAATGTTAAAAAGTGTAAGGAATGTAAATTTGTGATTTCCACATTGGGCAGCTGCTCAGACACCCACCTTAGAACCCTGAATACAAGTGCCAATTGTTTTAAAACTTTATTTATTCATTTTAGAGAGAGGAGACAGATAGAGAAAGGGGAAGAAGCAGAAAGCATCAACTCCTATATGTGCCTTGACCAGGCAAGCCTGGGGTTTTGAACCCATGTCCTCATCATTCCAGGTCGACACTTTACCCACTGTGCCACCACAGGTCAGACACAAGTGCCATTTAACAACTCAACAAAAGTTAGGTATCGGTTCTCTCAAACCGGTGTTAACTGGCTTAATCCCACCACTGCTTTAGAATTAAGGAAGGAACTAAGAAAGATTACATGAAGGTGGGAGAAAGCAAGGTAGGGATTGGATTAGAATAGTGGTTTTTAACCTTTTTATATACTGCTCACAAAAATTAAGGGATATTTTAAAATGTATATGAAACAATAAAATACCATATTTCCCCATGTATAAGACACACTTTTTCAAAAAATTTGTGGCCTAAAACCTAGTTGCGTCTTATACAATGGTTATAGTTTTTTTACTTGCATTTCTCACTTTTTAAAAATTTTTTTTTATTAATTTTAATGGGGTGACACCAATAAATCAGGGAACATATGTATAATGAAAACATCTCCAGGTTATCTTATCATTCAATTGTGTTACATACCCGTCACCCAAGCATTTCTCACTTTTTTGACAGTGATGAGGAGTTGTATTAATTTTATGATGAATAAGACTTGAGTTCAATAACTTTATGTAGTACTTGTACATTTTTTTTCAAATTTGGGCCCCAAAATTCAGATATGTCTTATGCATGGGGGAATACGGTATCCCCTAATTTGGGACTAGTGAAATAAAAGAATTATTTGGAGACTTTGCTAAGGCAGAAGTCACCCTGAGCATAAGCGAATTCAAATAAGATCATTAGGTCTATAATCTTCATAAAACACTTGGTTGGTTAACTCTTTCGCAGATGGGCACAAAATTTCTTGTGGACCAGAGGTTAAAAATAACTGTATTGGAGATAGTTAACAAAATTATGTGCTCCCTTGAGGGTGGTTTTGTCTCCAGATATCTCAAAAATGATTACTCTGGTGTTTCAAAGGTGAGTTAACCTAGATTCACAGGGCTTAAGGCAAAGATAAACCTTTTACCAAAGAAGTTATATGCCTGGACCTGACCTGTAGTGGTGCAGTGAGTAAGGTGTCAACTTGGAATGCTGAGGACACCAGTTGGAAACCCTGGGCCTACCTGGTCAAGACACATATAAGAAGCAGCTATAACTATAAGTTGATGCTTCCTGCTCCTCCCTCCTTTCTTTCTCTCTCCTCTCTAAAAAAAATAAAAATAAAAATACACACACACACACACACACACACACACACACACACACACACCTGGGGTATGACTACCCACCATGGCCTTCCCAGTTGCAAATTTATGATCAGATTTCCCTATGAGGTTAATTTCCATAAAATCCCTTTTCATCCACAGTTTCCCCTTTTGGTCATAAATCAGTCTGAAGAATGCATTGATGACCAAACCTTTGGTCAGATAGTATGGTCTTACAGTACTAGGAAGGCTCATTTCTAGGTAGTCTCATGTTGTTGAAAAGGTGGACCATTAGTAATGGGGAAATACCAAAACCATAAGATGTGAGTTCCAGCCAAATTTTTCTAATAAGGGAAAGGCAGGTAAATGGAAAAAAGTCAGGCCTTATGTCCTTCATTGCAAAAAACACTAAGGATCATTCATATCCTGTGAACTAGCATGATTTGAATTTTGCCATCTGTCTCGTTTTTCTGTGTTTTGCATCTGGTATAACGTTTAATCAGTAATCACAAACAATTGGACTATATTTAAAAACCCAAAGAACAAGCATAAATATTATTGTCACTAATATCATTAGCAGACAAGTGAAGACAATGAAGTAAAATGGTTTGAGTTATAAACATCAATCCATGGGGATAGGTCCTGTCAGTGTCTTGGGATAGCGGTTTTCCTCTGATGTCAGTGTCTTCTCATCCTGGAGGAGTCTTTGGTGTTCATGGTAGGCAGCAGTGTCAGAGACAGGGGAAGATGCCCATTTGTGGTTAAGTGCCTGATAAAACCCCTTCCAAAAAGGTTGGAGAGTTTTTTTTAAAGATTTTATTTATTGATTTTCCGGGGACTGGGGAGAGTGAAAAGTGTCCACTCATAGCTGCTTCACTTTAGTTATTCATGGGTTGCTTGTCATATGTGCCTTGACTAGGCAAGCCCAGGGTTTCAAATCAGCAACCTCGGCATTCCTGGTCAACATTTTATCCACTGTGCCACCACAGGCCAGGCTAGAGAGTATTTTTTATTTGATGTCCTTTTCAGAAAACAAAATCTCCAAGTGGCAGTGAAAGAAAGCGGTTACTAATATGGCATTTTATTTTTTTCCTCTTTCACAGAATTTATTTTATACTTATTATACCAAACAGCATTTTAAAGACTTTTTTTTAAATTTTATTTTATTCATTTTAGAGAGGAGACACAGAGTGAGAGAGAGAGAGAAAGAGAGAAAGGGGGGAGGAGCTGGAAGCATCAACTCCCATATGTGCCTTGACCAGACCAGTGCAGGGTTTTGAACTGGCGACCTCAGTGTTCCCGGGTCGATGCTTTATCCACTGCGTCACCACAGGTCAGGCCTAAATAGCATTTTAAACAGTGACATATAAATTCCCTAAAAAAATAAAGCAAAGATAAAAATATTTATCTTTTGAGAAATAAGATAAGACCATCACTTATAGTCTTCAAACATTTATTGCACTTTAGCCCTGGCTGGATAGTTTGGTTGGCTGGAGCATCATCCCAATGCATAGAGGTTGACAGTTCAATCCCCAATTAAGGGAAATACAGAAACAGATCAATGTTTCTGTCTCCCTCTCTTTCTAAAATCAATAACTAATCTAAAAAATTATTTCACTAACTTTCATAATTTTTAAAATATTTATTGATTGATTTTTAAAGAAAAGAAGAGAGAGAGAGAAACATCAATTTATTATTCCACTTATTTACATATTCACTGGTTGGTTTGTGTATGTTCTTTGACTGGGGTTCAAACCTGCAACCTTGGCGTTTGGGAACAACGCTCTAACCAACTGAACTATCCAGCCAGGGCCTTTCATAATTTGACATTGCATTCATGAAACAATCTGCAGACAACTAGTTTTAACAGACAAATTAAGGGACACTTTTAAGCAGACATGACTCTCCTAAGTTGGTTATCAGCTAAGAATTTTGCAAACATTGCTTATATTATATGTAACGGAGCTCGAGAGCATTGCACCTTCTCCAAGTTGCATGGTGAGAACCATTAATAGTTTAGTGGAACTTGTGGCTCTTCTCAAAGCCATGGTTCTTGTGGCCTGCAGATGTCAGCCCTTGCTTCTCCCTGTGCTTGTGGACGGGTTTGGTGATCCACAGGGTGTCAGGATTCTGTCTGATAGCTTACTCGTACTGATCAATGAGGATACCCACAAAGAATTTGTGTGCGGAAGCTTCACCAACCCAGTGAGAATTTAGGACTCTCAGACCTTCGCAGTGGCATCCAGCTCACTCCTGGGCAACAGACTAAAGCCTTCAAGCAAACTTTCAAACACCATGGTGGACAGGCTTGCCATAGACTGCACCCTTAGGAACTGGGCATTTGCAGCCCACCATGGTTCACATGAGTCCAATATATGACATAACTTTGCTTGGCCGTGTATCCCAGCCTGCGTACTTTATCAGGCCAGGGGCCCTGTGGAGTACAGAGAGCTGGAAGTACTGTCAGCATCACATCCTGAGAAGAAAGCACATTACGTTGGACTGCTTCCTCCTCTATAGCTCCTGGATGAACTTGTAAGTATCTGTCTTGGCTTACCTTATAGCTGCAGTCAGATGGAAAGGAAAGACCAATTTAGCATTTCCTTAAAAAATGTAACTTTATAAACCTTGGCAATAGTTTAACATATCTTCTCTCAATAATGTCAGCTCATAAGTTCCTTCACTTAATTTAGGTTCGGCTTAAATGCACTGTGATGCATGAGCAAAGTAAACACTGAAGAATGGATTTTGCCAGGGAGCCTTAAAGAACCGAGAAGCCACTTTGGATTTTCCATATCAGTGACAATTCATTTAATTTACAACTATTGTCTACCCGTACAATATACCTTATAACTTTTTATTGGCAAATACATTTCACAATTTTAGAAACATACGTGTTGTCACCAAGGTGCCAGAACTTTCATGAACAGATAAGACTAAAGTAGGAAAACCTATGTTCAGTGATTAATGATTTTCTTTTCTTTTGTAAACCCAGGTTAAATAAAGCATGTCTGTTTTACTTGAACCAGTGGTTCTCAAACTTTTGAAGTCGGGGTGCATTTAAAATCCTACAAATAATTGTAGGTGCACTATATACAAATTTCCAAGAAATGTTACAATAATTAAGTCAAATATTAAAGAAAAAATATAAAATCAAAGCATGCTTTTATGATAAACAAAATAAATATGACAAAATGAAATTTATTCTGACATTAAAAAACATTTTTATGTTACATTTTTTGAGTTATGCTTTTTAGAATTCATAAAAAAGAGAGGTTAAGCCTGACCTGTGGTGGCGCAGTGGATAAAGCGCCGACCTGGGAACACTGAGGTCGCCAGTTCAAAACCCTGCACTGGTCTGGTCAAGGCACATATGGGAGTTGATGCTTCCAGCTCCTCCCCCCTTTCTCTCTCTCTCTCTCTCTCTCTCTCTCTCTCTCTCTCTCGCACTCTGTGTCTCCTCTCTAAAATGAATAAAATAAAAAAAATTAAATTAAATTTAAAAAAGAGAGGTTAAAAAATAAAAAAAAACGACAAAAAAGTTATCTTTTTATATATATAGATACATTCTTAGTAAGATTTAGTAAATTCGGTAGGTCTTGGCACAAATGTGTTAAATTTTTTCATTCTTGTGTTTATGAGAAACATGAGCCTGATGTGTCCTAGTGATTTCTTCAATGTTTGGGCATATATTTGAAAGGCAAACTCTCATTTCCTTGTCAATACATTGAAGAATTTCTCTCTTTTTACTCTTAATTGTGTTGAGTGCAGAAAACCCCCACCATACATATCATCTTAACTTTATACCAAACAAAGGATAGAAGAAACCTGCCTCCAGTCTTTCCAGGGAACATGGGGGGTAGTGTAAACAACCCAGCACCACAGCTTAACAGCCTTTTGAAACCTAATCAGGCAAGTGAGGTGGGGGTTGGGCAGACTGTCAGTTTACAGCAAATTCCCTACACCTCTGTCCCCCAAAAATCTAAACTCCAAAAACCTTGGTTTTTTGGTTCCCAACAGGCACATATTTCTCTGGAATACCATAGGGTGCACCTGGAAATCTTCTAGGGTACACCAGTGCACCCTGGTGCACACTTTGAGAACCACTGATTTAAACCAACAAACTTAAGCTAGGTTTTATTTACTAAGGATTAATCTTAGATTGTGTAACTTAAAAAGCAAGGTTAGTTTCTTTATTTCCAAGAATTTCTTTTTTTTTTTTTTTAGAATTTATTGATTTTGAGAGAGAGAGAGAGAAGTTGGGGGAGAAGCAGGAAGTATTGACTTGTAGTAGTTGCTTCCTATATGTACCTTAACTGGTGACCTCAGTGTTTCAGGTCCATGCTTTATCCACTGCACTGCCATAGGTCAGTCCAAGAATTTCAGAATAACCAAATCCTTACAAGTGCTTGCCTTTAAATTAATTTTACCAAAACCATCCAAAAATCATATTTTTCTTTTCTTGGGGGTATGGATAGAGACAGAGAGAGGTACAGATAGGAAGGGAGAGAGATGAGAAGCATCAATTCTTTATTGCAGCACCTTAGTTATTCATTGATTGCTTTCTCATATGTGCCTTGACCAGAGGCTACAGCAGAGCGAGTGACCCCTTGCTCAAGCCAGTGACCTTGGGCTCAAGCTGGTAAGCCTTGCTCAAACCAGATGAGCCTGCACTCAAGCTGGCAATGTCGGGGTTTTGAACCTGGGTCTTCTGCATCCCAGTTCGATGCTCTACCCAGTACGCCCCCACTTTCAGGCCAAAAATTATCTTATATTTACAACATACATATATAAACCAACATAGATAGACATGTCAAACAGTTCTTTTAGCCATGAGAAAAACTCATTAGTTTATAAAAGAAAAATTAAATTCAGGGCCTTGGCTGGTGGCTAAGTGGATAGAGTGTCGGCCTGGCATATGGACATCCCAGGTTCAATTCCCGGTCAGGGCACACAGGAGAAAGGACCATCTGCTTTTCCACCCCTCCCCATCTCCCTTCTTTCTCTCTCTCTCTCTCTCTCTCTTCCCCTTCAACAGTGTTGTAGTAATATAATGTTATAGTAATTAAATAACGGTGTGTCCGTAAAGTCATGGTGCACTTTTGACCGTGTGACCGGTCAAAAGTGCACCATGACTTTACTGACACATGTATATAGAAATATAAAACACAAAAATATGGATGATATATAAATGTAATTAAGATATAATATTAAAATTAATTAAGGAAATTAAATAAAGTTATGCTGTCTGGATAGGAATTGATATAGTGGGTGCAGATGTGATAAACAGACCAACTTTCTAGCAGGGCCCAGTTAGTGTGTGTGTGAAGTTATACATAGATAAGAAGTGGCTTGATGTCATAACTTTGTAAGTTAATGTACATAAGAACATCTTAAAAAGTGGTTTGATGTAACATCTTAGTAGATTAGCATAAAAGGGGTTCCCTGCAAGGAACTCTTAAAAAGGTGGTTTGAGGTGATAATCCTGTAGATTGACACCTGTTAGAAGGTGTTGGCCAGAAAAGGTACTAAAGCTGAGAGGCCCCGTGTTGCAGTAGTTGCCCAGACTCCAACGTGAATGTGAACTGTCTCCATGCTGCCCTGAGCTCTGACCAAAGACAGCAGAAAGGAGCACGCTGATGGGGCCCCCTTAAGCTGTACGCAGGCACGCCAAAAGGATTTGTGAGTAATAAATTGTGTGTGTGATTCTTACAACTAACTGTGTGTTCGTCTCGTGCTTTTCCTCCGGTGGCAGTTAATGTTAGTAATATCCTCATAGCCTCCTCAAGAGTAGTGTCGGCCTGACCAGGCTGTGGCACAGTGGATAGAGTGTCGGACTGGGATGCGGAAGACCCAGGTTCGAGACACCGAGCTTGCCAGCTAGAGCGCGAACCCATCTGGCTTGAGCAAAAGTTCGCCAGCTTGGACCCAAGGTCGCTGGCTCCAGCAAGGGGTTGCTTGGTCTGCTGAAGGCCTGCAGTCAAGGCACATGTGAGAATGCAATCAATGAACAACTATGGTGTCGCAACGGCAACGAAAAACTAATGATTGATGCTTCTCATCTCTCTCTGTTCCTGTCTGTCTGTCCCTATCTATCCCTCTCTCTGAATCTCTCTCAGTCCCTGTAAAAAGAAAAAAAAAAGTAGTTTCAAAGAGGCTGCCAGCCTGCTGATAAGCAGGAGTGTCTCACCGCATGGGGAAGTTGCATCAGGGACGCTTGATCAATGTAGAGCTTGGGCTCTACTGGGACAAACAGCCATGGCTCAAATGGTTTGAGCGCGTTGCTGGGTGCTGAGGATGGCTCCGTGGAGCTTCCACTTCAGGCACTAAAAATAGTTCAGCTGCAAGCATGGCCCCCAGATGGAGTTGCCCAGTGGATCCCAGTCGGATTGCGTGTGGGAGTCTGTCTCTCTATCTCTCCTCCTCTCACTTAGAAAAGAAGAAGAAAGAAAAGAATAATTGGATCCATATTTAGCCCTGGAGGCATTTACAACTTATATTTGTCCTTGACATGTCAAGTTTCAAATTACCTCCCTTTTTAAATAATGATAACTTTTATTTTAAAGGAAGATTTTATTTATTCGCATCAATTACCATATGTGCTTTGACCAGGCAAGCCCAGGGTTTCAAACCGGCAACCTCAGCATTCCAGGTTGATGCTTTATCCACTGTGCCACCACAGGTCAGGTAAGGATAGCCATTTTTAATACCTCAAAGAATTGGCTGGACATTTAAATAACATCATAGGTTGATCTATTTATCTAAATCTTCATTTTGAAGTTTAGAGAGACTAATTAAATATATGTTTTTCATTCATTCTGCCTAATTTTATAGCTGGCTTTTTCTAATTGTGCACATAAAAGATTAATTTAAAAGTATAAAAGGAACAGTATGGCATTTCCTCCAAAAATTAAAAATGGAACTGCCTTTTGACCCAGCTATCCCACTTTTAGGAATATATCATAAGAATGTCAAATCACTGATTCAATAAAAGATATGTACCCCCATGTTTATTGTAGCATTGTTTACAATAGCCAAGATCTGGAAACAGCCTAAGTGTCTGTTAGTAGATGAGTGGATTAAAAAACTGTGGTACATATATACAATGGAGTACTACTCAGCCATGAGAAAGAAGGAAATGTTACCCTTTGTGATGGCATGGACGGACCTGGGGATTATTATGCTAAGGGAAATAAGCCAGGCAGAGAAAGAAAAAAATCATATGACTTCACTTATATGTGTAATCTAATGAACAAAGTGAACTGAGGAACAGAATAGAGGCAGAAGCAGAGTCACAGGAAGCAGAGGAACACCTGTCAGAGGAAAGGGGGATGAGGGGATGGGATCAGAGAAGGTGAAGGGATTAGTGAAATTATATATACATAATACAGAGATACAGATAGCAGGACAGCAAATCCCGGAGGGAAAGGGGTAGGGAGTTAGGGGAAGGGGGACAAAGGTGGTATAATGGGGGACACAGGGGTGGGGGTGAGGGTGTTATATTGAGTGTGACACTTGAATCCATGTTAACACAATAAATTAAAATTAATAATAAAAAAAATTATGAAAGGGACCCTGGCTGGGTAGCTCACTTGTTTAGAGCATCACCTGGAAGCACACAGATGTAGCCAGTTTGATCCCCAGTCAGGGGACATATAGGAGCAGATTGATGTTCCTGTCTCTCTTGTGCTCTCCTTTCTTCTCTCTAAAAATAAAATAAAAAGTATAAAAGGGTCCTCATTTTGGACATCATAGTACTGTATTAATGTGGCCTGACTGTTATGGGGCTTGTTGGCATCAGAGGCACAATTTTCCATGTTAATTTTAAGTTTTCCTGGCCCTGTTTGGTTTGCTCAGTGGGTTGAGCATCAGCCTGGTGTGCAGACATCCTGGGTTCAATTCCCAGTCAGGCAAACATGAAAAGCTTCTCTTCCCCTCCTTCTGCCCCTTCTCTCTCTCTTCTCCTCTCACAGCCAATGGCTCATTTTGTTTGGGCTTTGGCCCCAGGCACTGAGGATGGCTCAGTTGGTCCAAGTGCATCAACCTCAGGTGCTAAAAATAGCTTGGTTGATTCACGCATCAGCCCCTGATTGGGGGGGGGGGGTTGCCAGGTGAATCCTGGTTGGGGTACTTATTGGAGTCTGTCTCACTATCTCCCCTCCTCTCACTTAAAAAAAGAAAAGAAAGAAAGAAAAGAAAAAAAATTTAAGTTTTCCTTTGAGATCTGTAGAGTCTGAACAAACTTCTAGGGAAAACCATCCCTTAGGTGCAAGTCTCTGAATAATCCAAATGCAGTAACTATTTCTATAGTACTGTTACAGGAAAATGACCCTGACAAAGGAGACACTCAGACAATTTAATTAATGTAGGAAGGAGAATTTATTAGTAGCCGGTGAAGCACATGAGACTAGTAGCACCAAAGTACAAGCTCTCTGAATTAGATTTTCTTACAGGTTATATACCTTTACAGCAGTGGTTCTTAACCTGGGTTCTATCGAACCCTAGGGGTTCGATGAGTCGGTCTCAGGTTCGGAGAAGCCTCTGCCACGGAACCGAGAATAAAGTAATACCGTAATTTGTTGTGAGTTCATGCACTTTGTTGGTTTTGTTCTTTGAGCAAGGTGATGTTCATGCACGGCTCATTTTGTGCACCAGTAAAGAAACATATATCTATGTCTTGAATTTGGAAAAAAAAAATTTTTTTATTTATCACTAAAGAAGGGTTCGGCGAATGCGCATATGAAACTGGTGGGTTCAGTACCTCAAAAAAGGTTAAGAACCACTGACTTAATACTACCTGACTTGTGGTGGCACAGTGGAAAAAGTGTCCATGTGGAATGCTGGGGTCACCGGTTAAAATCCCTGGGCTTGCCCAGTCAAGGTACATACAGGAAGCAACTACTACAAGTAGATACTTCCCGCTTCTCCCCCCACCTTCTCACTCTTTCTCTCTTTCATTCTTTCTCTTTCCTTCTCTCCAGAAATCAGTTAAAATAAAAAGGAATACCTGAGCAAGGGCCAGAAAGAGCTTTCCTGAGACTGTGCCCCACTGGTTATGCACTTCACATGGGGTGAACTGGGTAAGTCTCTTGGGTCTTCTTGATTTAAGTAGCAGATCTGAGACTTTATTAGAGCTGTTCTTAGAAAATCTTCAGGGTGGATAAAAGTTGAGATAAACCAGGGAAAGGGGAAAAATGGGTTGCTGCCTTTAATTTCAGCTTTTTAAATTGCTTACTGAGAGTCTATACAAAATTTTTGCTGCTTAAATGAGAGACTGAACTCACTTTGGCTCTGACCACCAATGAAAGAGGTGCCCCTTCCAGAAGTGCGGTGGGGGCCAGATAAATGGCTTCAGGGGGCCACAGTTTGGGGACCCCTGCCCTAGAGTGCATTCACCCTGCAGGAAGGGCCCATACCTTAGAAAGTGTCAGTTTCAGGAAAGCTCTTTCTCGCCCCTGCTCAGGTATTCCTTTTTTATTTATTTATTTTTGATTGATTGATTTCTGGAGAGAAGGAGAGCATTAAAATACTGTTTTGTTTAATCCAAAGCTTAAATTTTGTTTTAATCAATGCTATCCTCAATTTCTCTCAAGATCATAACCCCTCTCAGGGCAGAAACGAGAGTAGATCTATGCTTCCTCTTCTCATGGCTTCCTTACCCAGCCTCTTGCTGTTTACTCCTTTTACATGCATAACTCCCAACCTCCTTTGACCTTACACCCGCTTCAATTTCTGCCTGATTTCTCTGCTTCCAATTATAGCAAAGCTAAAAAGAACTATCTGTACTTGCTGACTCTACTTTCTCACCCCCTCTGGGCTTTATCCCTCCAATATATTGAAATGTCTCCAATCAACTCAGTTTTGACACATACCTTTTTTGTTTGTTTGGGGGTTTTTTTTGACACATATCTTGCTAAATCAGGTCAACTCTCTCTCCTCATCCTTCTGGACCAACAAGCAATTTTTTGTTGTTGTTGTTACAGAGAGAGATGTTGTAATGTAACCAGTAGTTCCACAAAGACACCAAGTCCAGATGAATTTTTGAGTTTATTCATTAGCCGGCTAGCTACACAGGGCACAATCCTAAATCATTTAGGGCCTAATACACTTCTGAGCCTGCTTTTATACAAAATCCAGTACTGGTTGGACTGGGTAAGGAGGGGCTTGTGATCCCTTTGCCTAGAGCAGGGGTAGTCAACCTTTTTATAAAAATTGCCCACTTTTGCAGTGGTAGTCAACCTGGTCCATAACGCCCACTAGTGGGTGTTCCAGCTTTCATGGTGGGCGGTAGCGGAGCAACCAAACAGCACTGCGATTACATAGATTTAACTATAGTAAGTTGTTTTACAAAGATTTATTCTGCCAAACTTAGCGAAAATCCGACATAAAGTACTTGGTAAGTAATTATTATTATATAAAGTCCACTTTTGTATCACTGTTAGTAGTAAAATTTTCTAATCACCCACTGGTTCCACAGTAATTGTGATTTATAAAATAGGGAAGTAACTTTACTTTATAAAATTTATAAAGCAGAGTTACAGCAAGTGAAAGTATATAATAATAATTACTTATATATAAAGGAAGAACTATCAAGTGGTTCCTTTATGTGCTTTAAAGAAGGATATCAGTTTTGTGCATCATAAAAGTAATGTGTGTAGGATATGACTCACAAGAGAAATAGCCAACCTTCTCTTTTCTCCTCTTCCCTCCCTATAGGTATCATAAAGAAACATCTGTGACAGGCACTTGAAAAGCAGCTAACACTTAGTATGTGCCAAACCCTAAGAGATTTAATAAATCATTTATACTTCACACCCTATGAGGAGGGAAAAATTGTAATTCCCATTTTATAGATATGAAACACAGAGAGGTTAAGTAACTTACCTGGGTCACACAGCTAATAAGGGATGAAGCCAGGCAAGCTGACTCCAGTGCCCAAGCTCTTAAATATCTACCATGCTGACCTAGGCAATGGCATTTCAGTAAGTCTAAATGGTTGTCACCATTGTCGTCCTCTTTCAGGAGGGTGAGTAAGGAAAAATATGTGGGGTGTGAAGGTATGTATCAAATCCGATAACCCCCAGGTTTTCTTTTTTGTGCCACGGATCCTTTTGGCACAAAAGGATGAAGTTTATAGACTCCTTTTTCAGAATAATGCTTTTACATTCAAAGCTAAAATACAACTGTAAGTCAATTACATTGGGATATAATTCTCAAAATATTAAATCAGCATTGCTATAGTAATATACATGCTTCTTTATTAATGTGCTAAATAATATATAATGGTATAGTGGCTACTATAATTTCATAGTAGTATGAGCATAAATGATATTTCAAGGTATTTTTAATAGCTGTAACATGACATAGAAATATCTATTGGTGCCTGACCTGTGATGGCGCAGTGGATAAAGCGTCGACTTGGGAACACTGAGATCGCCAGTTCAAAACCCTGCACTGGTCTGGTCAAGGCACATATGGGAGTTGATGCTTCTAGCTCCTCCCCTCTTTCTCTCTCTCACTCTGTGTCTCCTCTCTAAAATGAATAAAATAAATAGAAATTAAAAAAAAAAAAGAAAAAAAAGAAATATCTATTGGTGACAGTCACAGATACTACAAATACAGTTATGACTCGTTGCCTTCATTACTAATGGAAGGAATTGCTGAATTGCTGTTATAGGTTAGTAAAAGTAAAGATGTAACTTTGTTTCCCATCCAGGTTCATAGGCCTCCTGAATTCTGTCCATGGATTTCTTGGAGGTGGCTTGGAGGAGTGGTGGGGAGGTCAATGGATCACAGGTTATGGCCTGTCAGCCAAACCTAGGAGCAGTTTCTGGGTATGCTGTGTTGACCAAGTGTATGGACAAGATGTGGATAAAGAAGAGGCCCAGGCAACTGAACAGGAATTGCTGGATTTAATTCTGTGGACGGATCACCCTCTCACATATACCTATTGATTCATAATGGAAAATTAAATGAATTAAAACTTGTTCTGCGATATCTAAGAATAACCCCTTAAATGTGTTTCTAACATTTAGTGAATTGCAGTATTATGCAAATTTTGAAAAGGGAAGCAGATTCAGGGGGGAAAAACAGATACAGATGTGTAGGAGTCTCTTTTGGCATCTGGAGGGTTTATAGCTTTGGAACAAATGAGAGGCACCACCTTGGTCAGGGTGGCAAGCCTTCTTCATTCTGCCACCCCTTCTCTATAGGAACTTCAAAAGTGGTCAAAAGACAACAACATGGAGATCAGAGAAGAACATTTTTTAGAATATTTGTGGGACAACACAAGACACCCAGGAATGCACTGAAGCCCTGCAGTGGTAAGGGCACAGATCAGCACAATGCAGATAGTAATATAAACATGATATCATTTGTTACTATCTGATTAGTCAGAGGAAATTTGAGTTATATATACATAGAAACTGCATCTTCATACTACTAGAAAGGTTTGTATTAATAACAATAATAGCTAACACGATTGAATGTTTACTCTCTGCCAGGCACTGTTTGAAGCACTTTATTTGCATTAATATATTTAATTTTTAGAGTAAACTTATGAGGCAAGTGCTATTAATATCTTCATTTTACAGGTGAAATTGAGGTGCAGAGAAGTGGATGTATATTTTTTACTTAAATGCTATTTTGACTGTGTACTAGCTGTTGTAACAATAAACTTTGACATCTTAGTGGCTTATTTCTCTCTCACATAAGCCCAATAAGAAGTTGGGTGTTTAGAGACCTTGACTGATGGGAAAGTCTACCATTTTCAGTATATTGCATCCAAGGTCACTCTGGTTTCTTGAACCAGTCTGAAGGTAAAATGCATCCAGTTCCCCTGGCCATACAGAACTCACTTGCCCACATCTAACTGCAACGAAAGCTGGGAAATGTAGTTGAACTGTGGGCCCAGTGGGAAAGGAAACCAATCTGATAACCAGCTAGACAGTATGTTATGCCAACAGATCAGATAACTATTAGCTCAAACAGAAAGCCTCTTCCTCTTCCCCCGCACACCAAAATGTGCTTTTTAATGGGCTAAAACCATTCTTAGATAAGCTTAGTACATAGCATTATTTTTAAGAAAAGAAAGATAATTATTTGCCTCTATGCTGAGAATATGTATTATTACCACTCAGCAGGTTCTGCATTTTTCTGTATAATTATTGTTAGAAAAAGCATGGCTTGAGATAAGCTCTTCTTACCTTCAGATATTGTTTGTGGTAGCTGTCCTCCAACATTTAATAGCTTTATTGAAAGCAATTTTTATTTTATTTTTGTGTGTGTGTGACATAGAGACAGAGAGAGACAGACGGAGGGACAGATAGGGACAGACCAGAAGAAAGAAAGATGAGAACCATCAATTCTTTGTTGTGACACCTTAGTTCATTGATTGCTTTCTCATACATGACTTGACTGGGGAGTTGCAGCAGACTGAGTAACCCCTTGCTCAAGCAGCGACTTTGGGCTCAAGCTGGTGAGCCTTGCTCAAACGAGATAAGCCCACGCTCAAGCTGGCGACCTCGCGGAGTTTCGAACTTGGGTCCTCTGCATCCCAGTCTGATGCTCCACCCACTGAGCCACCGCCTGGTCAGGATTTTATTTTATTTTTTAAAAAGATTTTATTGATTTTAGAGAGAAGATAGGGGGAGAGAAAGAGAAGAGTGAGGGGAAGAGCAGGAATTATCAGTTTGTAGTAGTTGCTTCTTGTATGTGCCTTGACCCAGCAAGCCCAGGGTCTTGAACCAATGACTCTAGCATTTCAGGTTGACACTTTATCCAGTGCACCATCACAGGTAAGGCAAGTAAGTAATTAAAATAATTTTTTTGAACGTTTATTTTTTTTATTTTTTTTTTAAATTTATTTTTATTTATTCATTTTAGAGAGGAGACACAGAGTGAGAGAGAGAGAGAGAGAGAGAGAGAGAGAGAGAGAGAGAGAAAGGGGGGAGGAGCTGGAAGCATCAACTCCCATATGTGCCTTGACCAGACCAGTGCAGGGTTTTGAACTGGCGACCTCAGTGTTCCCAGGTCGACGCTTTATCCACTGTGCCACCACAGGTCAGGCTGAACGTTTATTTTTTAATGCAATCTTTAATTACTTTTAAGTGTTATTTCTTTTTCTTTCTTTTTTTTTTAATCTTTTGAAAGGAGAAACATTGACTTGTTTTTCGACCTATTCATGAATTCATTGGTTGATTCCCGTATGTGCCCTCACCAGGATTGAACCTACACCCTTGGTGTACTGGGTTGACACTCTATTATTTTTTTTTTTATTTTATTCATTTTAGAGAGGAGACACAGAGTGAGAGAGAGAGAGAAAGGGGGGAGGAGCTGGAAGCATCAACTCCCATATGTGCCTTGACCAGACCAGTGCAGGGTTTTGAACTGGCAACCTCAGTGTTCCCAGGTCGATGCTTTATCCACTGCGCCACCACAGGTCAGGCTCTTTTTCTTTTTCTTTTTTTTTTTTTTTTTACAGGGACAGAGAGAGTCAGAGAGAGGGATAGACAGGAACAAAGAGAGATGAGAAGCATCAATCATTAGTTTTTCATTACCGTTGTGACACCATAGTTGTTCATTGATTGCATTCTCTATGTGCCTTGACCGTGGGCCTTCAGCAGACTGAGCCACCCCTTGCTGGAGCCAGCAACCTAGGGTCTAAGCTGGCGAGCTTTTGCTCAAGCCAGATGGCCCGCACTCAAGCTGGCAACCTCGGGGTCTCGAACCTGGGTCTTCTGCATCCCAGTCCGACGCTCTATCCACTGCACCACTGCCTGGTCAGGCTAAAAATTTTTTCTTATTGCCTAACCTATGGTGGCACAGTGGTTAAAGCGTCGACCAGGAATGCTGAGGTTGCCAGTTCAAAACCCCTGGCTTGCCTGGTCAAGACACATGTGGGAGTTGATGCTTCCTGCTCCTCCCCTCTTCTCTCTCTCTCTCTCTATCGCCCTCCCTCATTCTCTCTCCCCCTCTGCCCTCTCTAAAATGAATAAATTTAAAAAAATTAATTAATTTATTTATTCATTTTTTTAGAGAGAGAGAGAAGTGGGGGGAGGAACAGGAAACATCAACTCCCATATGTGCCTTGACCAGGCAAGCCTGGGGTTTCAAACCAGCAACCTCGGCATTCCAGGTCCCAGCTTTATCCACTGCGCCACCACAGGTCAGCAAGAAAGTAATTTTAAAAATATTCTTTCCATTTACTTGACAGAGAGTGAGAGAGAGAGAAAGAAAGAAAGAGAGGGAGGAAAAGGGAGAGAAAGAGAGAGAAGCATCAACTTGTTTCATTTCACTGTTCCATTTATGTAGTTGTGTATTCATTGATTGCTTCTTGTAGATGTCTTTGTTTTTTGTTTTTTGTGGCAGAGACAGATCAGAGAGAGGAACAGATAGGGACAGACAGACAGGAAGGGAGAGAGATGAGAAACATCAATTCTTCAGTGCGGTTCCTTAGTTGTTCATTGATTGATTTCTCATATGTGCCTTGACCAGGGTGGGGTGGGGTGGTGGCTACAGCAGACCGAGAGACCCCTTGCTCGAGCCAGTGACCTTGGGCTCAAGCTGGTGAACCTTGCTCAAACCAGATGAGCCTGCGCTCAAGCTGGTGACCTCGGGGTCTCGAACCTGGGTCCTCCACATCCCAGTCTGACGCTCTATCCACTGCGCCACCGCCTGGTCCAGCCCGTAGATGTCTTGATGGTGGTGGTGGGGGATAGAACCCACAATCACTGGCTCACTGGGACGACACTTTTTTCCCTGGGCATCCAGCGAGGACCTAAAAAACAATTTTTAAACTAATTTATTAATTAAGGTATTATCTTAACTAACAGAGGCTAGAATGATCTTGACCACTTGTATGTGGAAGAACATGGGGTTTGAGTGATTATTTGTCTATGTATTTAGGTGGGTCTAGATCTATGGAAAGTCTTAAGCCCACTTTCAAATGGCAATTGGATGGCCTTCCTTTCAAGCTAACACACTGTTAGACTCCTTACTTCTCTCAGTGCCAGTCCTACCTTTAGCTCTGTTGACTGTCCAAACAACTAGTTAAAAGTAAAGATAGTTAATAGTAATAGTTAATAGCTAATAATAAAAAAATTTCCATTCTAGTTTCTTGCTAGTGAAATAATTTCAAATTCTTTACTGCATATTCATCAATAGCTCGAGTGAAAGAAGTAATATTCATTGAAAATTACTTAAAGAATACGTAATGCGTCCATTTCTCAGACATTCTAAGTGCTATCTCTGATTTATAGCTGCTAGAATTAAGCTCCATAGCTGCATTGCCTCAGGACCCTTGTGGGATTGCCTTTACTGAGTTGCCTTTTGGCTCTATGCATTGAAGTTAGTTTAAGAGATGGCCGTAGGGGCCCTGGCCGGTTGGCTCAGCAGTAGAGCGTTGGCAGGTATGTGGAAGTCCTGGGTTCGAATCCTAACCAGGGCACACAGGAGAAGTGCCCACCTGCTTCTCCACTCCTCCCCCTCTCCTTTCTCTCTATCTCTCTCTTCCCCTCCTGTAGCCAAGGCTCCATTGGAGCAAAGTTGGGCAGAATGCTGAGGATGGCTCCATGACCTCTGCCTCAGGTGCTGGAGTGGCTCTGGTTGCAATGGAAAATTGGCCCAGATGGGCAGAGCAACGTCCCCTAGTGGGCACGCCGGGTGGATCCTGGTTGGGCGCATGCGGGAGTCTATCTTTTGCCTCCCCGCTTCTCACTTCAGAAAAATACAAAAAAAAGAAAAAAAAAAGGGATGGACCTAGGAATCTTGCTGTTGTAATTATTATAGGGATATTGTTAAGGACTTTAACCAATGTGTCATAGAGTGACTTAATAAAGGAATGTTTCTCTCAGGTCTTAATACCAAGGAGCTACTTTTCTCTTAAGAACCATTTCATTTTTATCATAGGGACACTGAATTTCATAACTGTTCGTATTTTCCTGCTGCTTTCTTTCTTCTGGGAAGCTCAGAATCAAATATGCAGCCCAGATATAGCTATTATTTAAAAGTGTATAATATGCATTTTTGTAAGCCAATCCTAATAGTTAACTTTATTTTCCTTCTGTTTGCTTTTACTTTTGAGCTCGACCTCAGTTGCTTAACTCATTCATTCCCTGTTATATTTCTGTAAGTTGCTTTAAATTCTTTTGGGAACATATAAACTTTATATGTTTGAAAATGTATTTGCATGTTTTTTGTTTGTTTTTTGTGGCAGACACAGAGAGAGGAACAGAGAGAGAGAGACAAGAAGCATCAGTTTTTCATTGTGCCACCTTAATTGTTCATTGACAGCTTTCTCATATGAGCCTTGACCAGGAGGCTACAGCAGACCGAGTGACCCCTTGCTCAATCCAGTGACCTTAGGTTCAATCTGGTGAGCTGTGCTTAAACCGCATGAGCCTGGGCCAGCGCTCAAGCCGGCAACCTTGGGTTCTTCTGCGTCCCAGTCTGATGCCCTATCCACTGCAACACCGCCTGGTCAAGCTGCATGTATATGTTTAAAGTAATGCTCAAGTATTTGGAATAACAAACAAAAGATTTTGAGTTAGATGTTTCCTTAGCTACTATTATTGAATATTTTTTATGAAAGCAAATCTTGCATTGGAATTCATGTTTGTTTCTTTCCTTATACTCCACTGCTGCTTCTAATATTTGTCCAATCCATGCTGCAGAATCCTCTCTCTCTTCTCTCTCTCTCTCTTTTTTTTATAGGTTACAGGGACAGAGAGTCAGAGAGAGGGATAGACAGGGACAGACAGACACGAATGGAGAGAGATGAGAAGCATCAATCATCAGTTTTTCGTTGCAACATCTTAGTTGTTCATTGATTGCTTTCTCATATGTGCCTTGACTGCGGGCCTTCAGCAGACCAAGTAACCCCTTGTTGGAACCAGCGACCTTGGGTCCAAGCTGGCAAGTTTTGCTCAGGCCAGATGGGCCTGCACTCAAGCTGGCGAGCTCGGGGTCTCGAATCTGAGTCTTCTGCATCCCAGTCTGATGCTCTATCCACTGTTCCACCGTCTGGTCAGGCAATGCAGATCCCTCTCAACCCTTGTTTTTTCTTAAGCTTTTCCCCACCTCTTTTGCTCCTTATTGCTAGGTCTTTCTCCCAAGACCTCAGACCCTGCTGTTCTCTCAGCCTGCAATGTTCTTCCCAACAAGCTCCTTCTCCACAGAGAAGCTTCCTGACCTCCATTCTCTCTAGAGCTGATGTTTGTCCTCTACCCACCCCACCTTATTATTCTCCTTCATAGTGCCTGCTTTTCTTCCTCATAGCGCCACCTTCTGTCTTCATTTTATAAATTCACTTGCTATTTATCTTTCTCTTTTAGAGAAGATGAACTCGTGATGTAAAGTACTGTATTGTGCTTCATCTAGTTTTTTTTTTTAATTACTTGGACCTGGCTGGTTAGCTCAGTTGGTTAATTGTGTCATTCTGAAACAATAAGGTTGCCGGTTCCATCCGTGGTCAGGGCACACACGGGAAGCAAGCAATAAATGGATGACTGAATGAAACAACAAATGAGTGCTTCCTTCTGCCACCTCTCTCCCTTCCACTCTCTTTCTCCTTGTAAATTAATCAATAAATAAAAACAAATTAACCCTTGGCTGGATGGCTTAGTTGGAGTGCTCTCCCTGAGCCTACAGGTTGCTGGTTCAATTCCCTGGTCAGGGCACATATGGGAGCAGCTCAATGTTCCTGTCTCTCTCTCCCTGCCTTTTTTTCTTAAAAAAATATTACTTACTGATTGATTTCAGAGAGAGAGAGACACAGAGATAGAGAGTGAGAGAAACATCAATTTGTTGTTCCACTTATTTGTGCATTCATTGGTTGATTCTTGTGTGTGCCCTGACCAGGAATCCAACCCGCAACCCACAACCTTGGCATACCAGGATGACACTCTAACCCAGTGGTTCTCAAACTTTTTGAAGTCGAAGTGCATTTAAAATCCTACAAATAATTGTAGGCGCACTATATACAAATTTCTGAGAAATATGTTACAATAATTAAGTCAAATATTAAAGAAAAAAATATAAAGTCCAAGCATGCTTTTATGGTAATTAAATAAAATAAATATGACAAAATTAAACTTATTCTGACATTAAAAAACATTTTTATGTTATATATTTTAAGTTGTGCTTTTTAGAATTCATAAAAAAGAAGGGTTAAAAAATAAAAAACCGACAAAAATGTTATTTTTTTTTTATATATATAGATACATTCTTAGTAAGATTTAGTAAATTCAGCAGGTCCCGGTACAAACGTGTTAAGTTTTTTCATTCTTCTTTTTTTAATTTCTTTTTATTTAATTTAATTTTTTATTTATTATTATTATTATTTTTTACAGGGACAGAGAGAGAGTCAGAGAGAGAGAGAGAGAGGGACAGATAGACAGGAACGGAGAGAGATGAGAAGCATCAATCATTGGGTTTTTTTTTTAATGTTTAATTAATTAATTTATTTATTTTACAGGGACAGAGAGAGAGTCAGAGAGAGGGATAGATAGGGACAGACAGACAGGAACAGAGAGAGGTGAGAAGCATCAACCATTAGTTTTTCGTTGCCGTTGGGATACCATAGTTGTTCATTGATTGCTTTCTCACATGTGCCTTGACTGTGGGCCTTCAGCAGACTGAGCAACCCCTTGCTGGAGCCGGTGACTTTGGGTCCAAGCTGGTGAGCTTCTGCTCAAGCCAGATGGGCCCGCGCTCAAGCTGGTGACCTCGGGGTCTATAAACCTGGGTCTTCCGCATCTCAGTCCAATGCTCCATTCACTTCGCCACCTCCTGGTCAGGCAATTTTTTCATTCTTGTGTTTATGAGAAACATGAACCTGATGTGTCCTAGCGATTTCTTCAGTGTTTTATGCCCTTAACACAGAAGGTAAAATAAAAATTAATAACAACATAAAAAACAAACTAAATTATTTTCCAGAGGCCACTTTATGCAGTTGTCAGCAAAGCTAGATTGCCATTCAGGACTTTCTGGCCTGTAGTCCTAGACTGAGATTTTAAAGCCGTACCTCTATCTCCACATACATGAGGTAACTGTAATTGTTATGTAGCCAGTCATTCTAGGAATTCTGGAATGTCTTAGCTGCAACTATGCCATCTGTAATAAGAAGATTGATAAAAAGTTCTATACACTATTTTATTTTATTAAAGATTTTAATTATTGATTTTAAAGAGAGAAAGGCAGTGGGGCAGGAGCAGGAGGCATCAACTCGTAGTTGTTGTTTCTCATATGTGCTTTGGCCCAGCAAGCCCCGGGTTTCTAACCAGCAACCTCAGCATTCACGGTTGATGCTCTAGCCACTGTGCCACCACTGGTCAGGCAATGTACTATTTTAAATATGCCACAAGTTTTGTTTCTTCTGCCTTCACATAAATGGATTTTTGCATTTTATTTTAGGGGCAAGGGACATGTTAGCTAAAGGCAAAAACAAACAAACAAATACACCCGCCCCAATTAAAACCCCCTGCAAATCAAAAACAGCCATTTAAAACATGTTTTCAAATTTTCAAAGTGTTCTATTTCCACTTTTCTTTCGTGTCCCTGAACAGTGCTTTCCTCTCTGTCTGAGGCCTTAGAGCGTTAAAATAAAGTTAAACATGTTACAACAGTAAACTTTTATGAGTTCCTTTGAAGGCATGAAATGTCAGTATTCCCTTTATCCAGACAATCATGGATTGTTGCCTACCTTGCTTGCTGATCTGGGCCAGGATGGGACACAGACAGAGTAGGAAAGGGTCAGACTAGAGATCAGTGATAGGGCAGCTAAAAGGAGAGAGCAGCCACCCTCAGAGAGGACGAGATCTTTGACACAGTTCTCGAAGGACAGTTAGCATTCCTCAGTCAATCATGATCGGAATTGGCATTCCAGACTGTGGGAGTAATATGAGAAAATAACAAGAACCGTGTATTTGTAGAATTATAGATAGGAGAGGAGCATGGTTGAGGATAGATAAGGTAATTTCAGAAAGGTAACTTGACTAAGTGTTGTTTATTTCAACAATGTTGGATAAGAGCTAACCATAGTAACTAATATTTGTGTTAAATAAATATCTACTATTCGACAACACTGATATAGCACTTAATCTATTCCCAATGAAGTTTTAAGCACTTTACAAGTATTAACTAATTTAATCTCCACACAATCTGATTGTTATTCCCATTTCCAAATGAAGAAACTGAGGAAAAGAGAAGTTGAATAACTTGCCCAAGGTTGTGTAACTTGAGAGGAGTGGGGACAGCATTTGAACTTGGCAGTTGAGCTCCAGAATTTCTACTGATGATCTAAATATTTGACCTGCATTATCTCCTTTATTCTCATAATAACTGAAGTTGGTGATATTGTTATACCCATTTTGTAGATGAGGGAAGGAACACAAGCTTAAGTAATTTGCCTAATAGTATGCCATGGCAAAAGGTTTAAACTCAAGCAGTCTGACCCTAGAGCCTATGTTTTTGTGGTTGGTTTGTTTGCTTATTTTTTAAAATTTTGATATACATTCAAAATGTTTCAAAATTCAAAAGGTCTAAAACAGTATACAATGAAAAGTCTCTTCATGTCGGTTACCAGCTATCCAGTTTTCTCCCTGAAAACCAGTGCTATTCGTTACTTATGTTCATTTCCACTAAATAAAAAAATATATGTTATTTCCTCTGTACTATCACACAAACTATGTATACTACACACAGTGTTGTGTATTTGCGTTTAAAACCTAATGTTATATCTTCTGAATGGCTGCATAGTATTTCTGGGTATGACTGTACTATATTTTGTTTAACCAATCCCTCCCTTACTTTTAGGTGATTTAAAATCTTGCTGTTATGAAAAATAAATGGCAAACAAAATTAAATGGCAATGAATAAACTCTCTTGTGTATATGTCATTTCCCACATCTGTGAGACTATCAACAGGGCAAAGTCTCAGAATAAATTTGTTGGTCAGAAATATCTGAATCTGTAACTTTGATAGTTGTCCAGCTGCTCTCAGTCGAGGCGGTTCTGGTGTGTGCACCCTCCTGGGATATCAGACAGTGCTTGTTTCTCGACTCCTTTAGCATCCCAGTGTGTTAAGTGGAAAATTGTTATCTCAGTGTAGGTTTAATTTGCATTTCTCTTATTGAGAGTGTGACTGAACATCATTCCATGTGTTTAAGAATTTAAGTGTTATCTTTGAAGCATTGTCATCCTTCAGAGCCAGTAAATCAGCAGGTACGATTGTCTGGCTCTGAGACACAGCTCTGATAGCAGCACAAGGTTTAGCAGATGAGCCATAAAAGGCATTTCTCTCCTCTTTGCACCCTCCTACCTCCCATTCCCATGGCTTCACACACACAAAGGAAAAAAGGTATTGCCACCTCAGAAATAAGTAAGTGAAAAGTATGACTTCAGTGCTCTGGAAAAAGAGTTTAAATCATTCAACTTTAAAATTTTTTTGATAGGCTATTTGATTGCAGCCTTTGTTCATTTTTCTTTTGGGGTTGTTGAGGTGTGAATGAGTGTGTGTGTGTGTGTGTGTGTGTGTGTGTGTGTATTTGTGTGTGTATATTTCAGCTCCTGGCCACAAACCTACACTTGATTTTTCAGGTCTAACAAGGCAACTACAAGGCTTTACTTTGCAGGACTGGAGAGGAAAGGCTGTCTCTGCTATAGTTGATGCACATTGCAGTCTCTGAAGGGAACTTTAATTAAGGACTCAGGCCTCCTGCAGGCAGGCCGCAGTCTTAAGTACAGTGTGTTCATAAAGTCATGGTGCATAAAGTCATGGTGCATAAAGTCATGGTGCATAAAGTCCTGTGATTGATCTAAAGTGCGCCATGACTTTACGGACACACTTTATATCTCAGCAATTTTCAACTGAAGTGCTGCAAGAATATTTAAAACATGCAATACCTGACTATTTAGTCAGGGGCACTGACCTCTTTTCCCTTAGATTGTCAAATTAAGAAATGACAACAGCCAACACAATAGCTGTCTAGTATGAATGAATCAAAATTATAACTATATTTTTTGGTCAGATTGTCAATAAATATATTTTTTGTTGTGCCGCAGAATTTTTTTTTAAAAACTTCTCTTTTTAATTTTATTCATTTTAGAGAGGAGACACAGAGTGAGAGAGAGAGAAAGAAAGGAGGGAGGAGCTGGAAGCATCAACTCCCATATGTGCCTTGACCAGACCAATGCAGGGTTTTGAACTGGCAACCTCAATGTTCCCAGGTCGACGCTTTATCCACTGTGCTACCACAGGTCAGGCGGTGTGCCGCAGAATTTTACTAATTAGTTTATATGTGCCATGAGATCAAAAAGGTTGAAAATCGCTGTCATATCTGCATTTCTAGTCCAGGAGCCTTTCTTAGAGATCTATCTATCATCATCTACCTATCTATTATATGTTTATTTATTTTTGTCAGTGACGTGTTTTTAGCTTTATTGAAATTCATTTGAGAGAGAGGAAAGGGGGAGGGTAGAAAGAGAGAGAGAAGCACCAATTTGTTCCACTTAGTTGTATACCCACTGATTGCTACTTATATGTTCCCTGACTTGAACTGGAGACCTCAGGGCCAAGCCAGTACCTTTGGGATTAAGCTGGTGACTTCAGTGCTCCTGGAAGATGTTCTATCTACTGCACCATGGGCTAGGGCTACGGCCATTCTTTCTTACTAAAGGTCTGATGTAGTTTTAAGCCAGGCCTAAGAAATACAGGTCCAGGTGGATTTCCATATCCTTTTTCTTTTCTTTTTTTTCTTTCTCTTTCTTTCTTTCTCTCTCTTTCTTTTTTAGAGAGAGAGACAGACAGGAAGGGAGGGGGGATGAGAAAGATGAAATGCATCAACTCGTAGTTGCTTCACTTTAGTTATTTATTGATTCTCTCTTTTTTTTAACTACTTTTCCTTCTTTTTCCAAGTGGGAGGAGGAGGAGGAAAAGGAGGAGGAGGAAAAGGAGGAGGAGGAGAGAGAGAGAGAGAGAGAGAAAGAGAGAGACTCCCACATGTGCCCCGACTGGGATCCACCTAGCAACCCCCATCTGGAGCCAATGCTCTGCCCACCTGGAGCCATGCTTGCAACTGAGCTATTTTTAGTGCTTGAGGCAAGGCTCCACGAGCCATTCTCAGTGCCCAGGGCCAACGCATTTGAACCTATCAAGCCATGGCTGTGGAAGAAGAAGAAAGATTGAGAGAGAGAGAGAGAGAGAGAAGGTGAGGGGTGGAGAAGCAGATGGTCACTTCTCCTGTGTGCCCTGACCAGGAATCAAACCCAGGACATCCACATGCCGGGCTGATGCTCTACTATTGAGCCAACCAGTCAGGGCCAACATCTTTTTTTTTTTTTGAAGATTTTATTAATAACTTTAGAGAGAGGATAAAGAGAGAGAAAGTCAGGGGGTGGAGCAGAAAGCATCAACTCATAGTAGTTGCTTCTCAGATGTGCCTTAACCAGGCAAGCCCGAGGTTTTGAGTTGATTGCTCCTCATACACGCCTTGGCCAGGGGGTTCAAGCTGAGCCATTGACCTCTTGTTCAAGACAGTGACCTTGGGCTCAAGCCAGCAAACCTGGGGTAATTTTGATGATCCCATGTGCAAGCCGGCGACCCTGCACTCAAGCCAATGAGCCCACGTTCTAGCCAGGGACCTTCGGGTTTCAAACCAGGCCCTCAACATCCAGGGCCAGTGCTCAATCCACTGGGCCACCACTGGGTAGTCAATTTTTATATTCTCTTAAGTAGGTATGTAAACTTTTATTTTAAGGTTCATACCTTTGTCACCATCATTTTTATTTGATGTACAATAAGACTTGTGTTTTCCCAAATGATTGTGTTTTCTTTTTTGTGGCATAGACAGAGTCAGAGAGAGAGAGGGACAGATAGGGTCAGACAGACAGGAAGGGAGAGAGATGAGAAACATCAATTCTTTGTTGTGGTTCCTTAGTTGTTCATTGATTGCTTTCTCACATGTGCCTTGACCGGGGGGCTATAGCAGACCAAGTGACACCTTGCTCTAGCAAGTGACCTTGGGCTTAAGCAGGTGAGCCTTGCTCAAACCAGATGAACCTGAGTTCAAGCTGGCAACCTCGGGGCCTCGAACCTGGGTCTTCGGCATCCCAGTCTGACACTCTATCCACTGCACCACCGCCTGGTCCAGCTTTCCCAAATAATTTTTTTTTTCCCAAATGATTTTTTAAAAGGTATTTTATTTATTGATTTTGGAGAGAGGAGAGAGGAAGAAAAGGGGTGGGGAAGGAGCAAAAGCATCAACTGGTAATAGTTGCTTCTTGTATGTGCCTCGACCTGGCAAGCCCAGGGTTTCAAACCAGCAACCTTAGCATACCAGGTTGAAACTTTATCCACTGTGCCACCACAGGTCAGGCTATGTGTTTCCCAAATGAAAAGATCAAGTGAGAATTTTATGCAGATTTTCATCGGCAGGGTAATGGGTCCTTTGCCAACTTGGAAATCTATTTCATTCAATGTGACATCTCTCCACCTTTAGTAGTTTTTTAAATATATATTTTGCAATGTACTGAGCTATACAGTAAAGAGTGCCATGTTTATATATGCATACATATATTGATTCTAGCAAAAATACATGAGTATATATGAGTTATGTAAACCCAGCAGTTGGTTAGAAGGAGAGTCTCTGATCATTAAGACATGAATGAATAACAAGTATATTGTCAGCAAAGAACAATCAATAGCACAGATTGGTTTAGTTGTCAGGCAGGATGGAGGTCTCACTCTCTCTTTAGATTTTATTTTTTGATTTTATGGAGAGGAGAGAGAGGCAAGAGAGAGAGAAAAAAAGAAAGAAAGAAAGAAAGGGGGGGGGGTAAAGGAGCAGGAAGCATCAACTCCTAGTTGCTTCTTCTATGTGCCTTGACCAGGCAAGCCTGGAACCTCGAACCAACAACCTCAATGCTCCTAGTCAACACTCTGTCCACTGTGCCACCACAAGTCAGGCTGGAAGGGAGGTCTCCTTATTCAGGACCTTCCTGAGGGTCCTTTACTGAAGCCTCTTTATTGGTGGGGGAGAAGGGAGGGAGAAACACTAAAGACACTTTTTTGCCTCTGATTGAGTACTCTGTACTTTTCTACTCCTATATTTCCTTTAAATCCCCACCCGCACCCAAGCACCGCATCAGTGCCGACCCACCTGACTTGTGATAGTCCATGGGGAAAATACAATAGGAGGGTGTCAGAAAATTTAAAAAAATTATAGATCTTAGAGAGAGAGGAAGGGAGTGACACATAGAGAAAGACAATGAAAGAAAAAGAGGGAGAAACATCAATTTGTTGTTCCACTTATTTATTCATTCATTGGTTGATTCTTCTATATGCCCTCACCAGGGATTAAACACGCAACATTGGTGTATCAGGACCATGCTCTAACCAACTGAGCTACTTGGCCAGGAAGAAATTTGTTGTTTGAAATTATATCAGTAAAAAAGGAATTACCTTACTTTTGCCAAGAGGTTTTAAGTTACTTTGATACTGCCTTGATTTCCAATCTAGGTGAGGAGTTTCAGATAAGTTCTAGGTATAACATTCCATATTTATATTAACTTTGTAATATTCAAGGAAACAGGTCCCTTGGTCCATTGGCAGTCCAAAATTTTTTTTAAGACTTATTTATTCATTGTAGAGAGAAGAGAGACAGGACGGGTGGAGGAGGGGAGAGGAAATGAAGAGGGGAGGAGCAGGAAGCATCAACTCCTATATGTACCTTAACCAGGCAAACCCAGGGCCTCGAACCAGCAACCTCAGGGTTCCAGGTTGATGCTTTATCCGCTGTGCCATCACAGGTCAGGCCATTGGCAGTCCAAATTTGATGGAAATCCATTACAAATAACCCTGTTTCACTTTGAACCTATCAAAAACATGGCTTCCCTCAATTAAACCTAAAATTATGCTCTTTTCTCAAATCCTTTAACGATTCTTTATTTTCCTCTCTTTGGTGAGAAGCCCCATAGCTCCTTTGTAGTAAGGAGTCAATGAACTTTTGTTACCCACTGGCTTGTCTCTGGTGCTCTTTGGCTGACTGGGCTAGGAAAGATTTGAATCCAGGTCTGACTATAGCAGAGTCTAGTATCTAAATGCCAGACTAAACTGGAAATTATCTTTTATGTTATATATATTCTCAGTGACCAACCAAGGACCACCAGGAACATTCTTGTAGTTGAAAAAGTTTGGTTTGGTTTATAATTCATTGCAGCAGGGGACAACATACACCATGGGAAAACACAGGGCATCTCAGTAGGAGGGTGTAAGAAAGAAACTCATTTAGGACTTGAGCCTTGGTTGGGTGATATTGAGGAGGCTACAAAGAAGAAGGGGTATGTCTAGATTGGGTGCTTAGAAAGTGGGGAAAATTCTCTCATTGAGTATCTCGATAGATCTTATCTGCAGGAAGGGCAGACCAGAGTGAGGCTAAAGCTTGTAACTGGTAAAGCAGCATCAGTCACATTAGTCAGGATAGCAAGATGTGTGGTATTTTATGGCTTGGAAAATGTTCATGTTTTTTCTATGTTCAGACATGACTGTGGAGTAGACTTGTTTATGTCTTGATCTATTAGGGTCACAGAGTGGTCTTGTTGAGGATCTGTGAAATAGTTCATGTTGAAACAGAAAATCAAGACCTAGCTGTGAGTGCCAGGCCAGCTCACAGAAACACCAAGGCCCAGCAGCTGGTAGTACCAGGGCAGCTCCTGGATGCCAGGGGCTGCTTTTTGTCTTTCTCAATACCTACATATATGCAGTGGGCACATGTGTACATATGCATCTATGCACGTCTCTATTAAATTTATTTAAAATTCCAACAAAAGCAAACTGATATTTGGTATATTTCCATTTAATTAGGAATGCATATATATTTATGGCTTGGGCATGGGTTATAATTTGTTTTGTGATGGGTATGTATATATATTTACTTTATTGAATATAAAGTACGTTCACATGGTTTAAACATTTTTCTAAGTGTACAGAGAAAAGCTTCCTTTCTGTCCTTCATCTGTCCAATTCCCATATTCTCTGGTAGGTAACTACTATTATTAGTTTCTTGTGTATCTCTCCAGAAATACTCTTTGTATAGATCCCACATAGGAATGGGAATATATTCTCCTTCTTGTGTTTCTTTTATAAACTTAAAGAAAACAGATAAACATGGAGTTTTGCATCTTGCTTATTCATTAATACAACTAGGAGATCTTTCTATTTGAGTACAAAATACGTCCTTATTCTCAGGGAAGTTTTATTTAAACTATAATTTTTTAAATGATGTATATCTGATTTGTTTTCAATCTCTTGCTACCACAAAAATCATTGCAACAAATGCCTTTGTACTTGCATTTCACTCGTTCATACACAGAAGGACATATCCCTTAGACTCATTCCCCAAAATGAAACTGTTGTGCCAAAGAACGTATACATTTTTCATTTTGAGGGATATTGCCAAACTGTCCTGTAATGGGGTTATACAACTTGACAGTCTTATCAGTGGAGTAAGAAGGTGTCCGTTTTCCCACAGCCTCACCAATGCTATGTTCTCAAACTTCCTATTTTTTGCTAATGAGATGGTGAAAGATAACATTTTAGTGGTTCTAGTTTATATATTTATTAATATGAGTCAGGATAAGAATTTTTGAAATAGACTTATGTTTTAGAGCAGTTTTAGGTTCACGGTAAAAGTGAGGAGAAGGTAGAGCGGATTTTCATATACCTTCTGCCCCCACACAGGCATAGCCTCCTCCTCCATCAAAATCCTGCACCAAAGTGGTACATTTGTTACAACTGATGAACCTACATTGACACATCATCATTGCCCAAAATCCATAGTTTACATTTGAGTTTTATCTTGTGTTGTACATTCTATGAGTTTGGACGAATGATGTGCATCTACCATTATAGTATCATACAGAATAGTTTCACTGCTCTAATAATCATTCGTGCTCTGCCAGTTCATCTTTCCTTCCCCTCTGACCACTGGCAACCACTGATCTTTTTGCTCTCTCCATAGTTTTGCATCTTCCAAAATGTCATATAGTTGAAATCATACTCTATATAGCCCTTTTAGTTTTTTATTTTTTTATCAAGAGAGAGAGGGACAGACAAGGACAGACAGACAAGAAGGGAGAAAGATGAGAAGCATCAACTCATAATTGCAGCACTTTAATTGTTCATTGATTGCTTTCTCAAACATGCCTTGACTGGGGTGGGGCTCCATCTGAGCCAGTGACCCCTTCCTTGCTCAAGCTAGAGACCTTAGGTTTCAAGCCAGTAATCAAGGTGTCATGTCTATGATCACACTCTCAAGCTAGTGACCTCGTGCTCAAACTGGTGAGCCTGCGCTCAAGCCAGCGACCTCAGGGTTTCAAAGCTGGGTGCCTAGCATCCCAGGCTGATGCTCTATCCATTGTGCCACTGCCTGGTCAGGCTATGTAGCCCTTTTAAATTGGCTTCTTTCACTTAGTGATAAACATTTACGGTTCCTTCAAGTTTTTTCATGGCTGGATAGCTCATTTCTTTTTAGTGATGAATAATATTCCATTGTGTGGACTACCAAAGTTTATTTATCCATTCACTAATGGAAGAACATCTTGGTTGCTTCCAAGTTTTGACAATTTTAAATAAAGCTGTAATAAACATGTATGTGCAGGTTTCTGCATGGACATAAATTTTCAACTCATTTTGATAAAAACCAAGGAGTGCAATTGCTAGACCATATTATGACAAGAGTATATTTAGTTTTGCAAGAAACTGCCAAACTATTTTCCAAAAAGTGACTGTAATATATTGCATTTCTACTGCAATAAATAAGAGTTTCTGTTTCTCCTTATGCCTGTCAGCATTTGATGTTGTCAGGGTTTTGGATTTTGATTGTTCTAATAGGTGTGTAATAGTATCTCATTGAGTTTTCAATTCCCTGATCATATGTGATATTGAGCAACTTTTCATATATATCTTTATTTGCAATCTATAGACCTTCTGTCAGGTCTTTTGCTCATTTAAAAAAAAGATATTATTTATTGATTTTAGAGAGAGAGGAAAAGAGAGAGAGGTCAAAGTTGCTTCACTTTAGTTGCCCAATGATTGCTTCTCATATGTGCCTTTACCAGGCAAGCCTGGGGTTTTGAACTGGCAACCTCAGCATTTCAGGTCGATGCTCCATCCACTGTACTACCACAGGTCAGGTTCATTTTTTTAATTGGGTTGTTTGTCTTTTCATTGTTGAGTTTTAAGAGTTCTTTGTATATCGTCAATAATAGTTGTTCATCAGACACATTTTTTTGCAAATATTTTCTCCAATTTTATGGCTTGTCTTCTCATTCTCTTAAAAGACAGGTATTTTTCATGTGATAAAGAGCCATTCTCGTTCTTTTTTATGAACCGTCTATTCAAAATCTCTTGATGGGCTGCATTTTCAGAGTCATTTTGCTGTTAGATTTTAGCAGCAATTACCTCTTTCTAGAGTTATCCATGCTTCCACTCACAAATCCCTCCCAACTGGAGTCTCAGATCAATACATCTTTTTGTATTATGATACCCGGGAAGCTTGAACTAAATTAAATCTAATGGTAAAACTGTCTTCTGTGAATTTCTAATTTTTAGGCCAATAGAGCTTGTTGGCAATAACCAATTATCTTTCTTTTTCTTTTTTTTTAAATTTATTTATTTATTTATTCATTTTAGAGAGGAGAGAGTATGAGAGAGAGAGAGAAAGAAGGGAGGAGCAGGAAGCATCAACTCCCGTATGTGCCTTGACCAGACATGTGCAGGGTTTTGAACCAGCGACTTCAGCGTTCCAGGTTGATGCTTTATCCACTGCGCCACCACAGGTCAGGCAACCAATTATCTTTCACTATCAACCCATGGTGGGATTCAGATTATTCGCACCAGTTTGGCAGAACCAATACCTAATTTTTTGTTGAGTTTGCTGAACTGGTTGTCAAAATGGCACTTGTAATCGGGGTTCTCTCTAAGGTGGGTGCCTGGGCAGCTGCTCAACATGGAAATCACAAATTTACATTCCTTGCTTCTTTTTGTTTATTTTTTATTTTTATTATTTGTTGCAAAAGAAAAGTTTATTTTCCTTGCTATTTTTTTAATAGTAATGAAATAGAATATGCTGAGCAACTGCATATTCTAAGAGCCCATAGTAATGTTCATTCTGTCCATAGGTGAAAAATATTTGACAGAACTATGCTTGCAATATTTATTTATTCATTTCATAAAACTCATAATATCTTTGATGAAATAGTACATTTTAATTCCCTCTCATTTGTTACTTCAGTAAACAAATATATAATGTAAAGAGAAAAAAAATGCCAAATAACCAAGGGGTGACAAGCTGTCGTTGGAAATAACCTAAATAAGTTTTATTGCTTTTTGTCAGGTATTACTTAATATTTTTTCATTAATATTTTAAAATTCTTTTTTATAACATAATCTAGTTTTAAATACATCTTTTATTCTTAAGTGTTAAATGCATGAAATAATAAACTACCTTTTGGTATATAATTTTTTTATACTTAAAATGGTCATTAGGGCAGAGAACCGATTGTTAAATTATTTGCACTTAACTAATAGAGGGCAAACTTCTGTCCTATACTGTTATGAGCTGGTTCACACCACCTCAAGAGAGCCAACTGTTCAACTTGCAGGAATTTCGTAAACCAGTTGTTAAACAATTTCATTTTAAAAATTAACTTATATAAACTTACAATTAAATAAATTACATTAAGAATAAAGGCAAAAGAAGTGATCAAAACTTATTACTTTATTCTAGTTCTGGTCAAGCCTGTGGACGCTGCACTTACCTCCTCCCATGACCACATCAAAATTACAACCAATATTAGAACAATCAACCTGTATAACCATTAGAAGACTAGCTGAACAGAAACTTTATAGATAAAAATATAAAGAAGAAGCCACGACAAGACTGGTAGGAGGGTCAGAGACACTGGCTCCTGTACCCATATATGATGCTCGAGAATCGGGGAAGATATCTCAGCTGTAGAGGTTCCCCAGTGAGGAGAGAGGTGGTCTCAGCCCCATGCTGGGCTTCCCAGCTCAGAAGAGTAGTGCCGGGAAGTGGAACCTATATACTATCCAAAATCATATACTGTGGAAATCAGTGGGATTCCACCCAGGTGAGATGGAAGGATGCTGGGAACCCAGATGTCCTCTTAAGGGGCCAGTGCACAAATTCTTTCAGGCAATTACCTTGGGCTCTGGTGGAGGGACAGTGACTTTGCGGGGTGGGTGGGGGTGTGCCAGAGACATACAGGGAGAAATTGAGTGTGTGGTTTGACTAGGGCTAGAGGTATGGCCACCATTGTCCCAGGATTGAACCATCCTCTAGCACTGCCAATTGAAGCCACCTTTCCTGTATTGAGCCCTCCCCCAACACCTTCAAATTTGGATCTACATTAGCCTGGTGACCTCCAGTAGCTCTACACCCTACACTACACTGTACACTAGCCCTGACACCCTACCCTACCCAACTTGTGCATGGCCCCAGGCTCTCTAGCACCAGCCAGCCTGGGTCCACTTTGCAACCTTTCTTTAAAAAGTCTCACGGAATTCTATCAAGCTGGGGGATGGGAGAAGGTGTGCCAAAGACACAGAGAATCAGTTGTGTGGCTTCAGAGAGAAGGTTGGAGGGACAGCCACTATTGTACCTGTGTTGAGCCCTCCCTCCACTTGACCAAATCTGAACCTGCATTAGCCTGGGGAGTTGCACTAGCTCTACCCTGATGACTCCCTGAGACCCATCCTCGCACCAAAGGATCTGTAGGCCCTGGGCAGCTGTACTGCATTAGCCTGAGACTTTTGCTAAATCTGTATTACCCTGGTGAACATCACCTGTCCCACCCTGGTGACTCCCTGAGACCCTGGGATATTCTCCCTCCTCTCACCTAGGCCAGGATTTTATAGGAGGCTTCAGGGAATTTTCAAGCCTGTTGAAATGAAATGTAAAATTCTGTGTAATGTGTATGGGTGCTTTCTCTATGGGAGAAAGTCCGGAGATTTATTCAACTTCTCAAAAGGAATGTGGAATGCTGAAATTCTAGGTCTGAAAGGGTTTTTCTTACCCTTTCAAGCCTTACTGATCTTTCTCCTCTGGGAAATATATATATCCCTGTTCTAGCTTTGTACCAATACTCTCTAATTTTTAAACAATTGATTTTGAGGGAGAGAAAGGCAGGAATGGGGGGGGGCGGAGAGTGAGAAGCATAAACTTGTAGCTGCTTCACTTTAGTTGTTCATTGATAGCTTCTCATATGTGCCTTGACCCATGGGGCTAAAGCCAAGCCAGCAGACTCTTGATCAAGCCAGTGACCTTGGGCTCAAGCCAATGACCTTGGGTCTCAAGCTAGCTACCTTTTGGGCTCAAGCCAGAGACCTTGGGATCACGTTGATGATTCTGCACTCAAGCTGACAACCCTGCACTCAAGCTGGCAACCTTGAGGTTTCGAACTTGGGACCTAAACATTCCAGGTTGATGCTTTATCCACTGAACTACCATGGGTCAGGTCAGGCTAATTGTTAACTAGTGGCTTCCATTGGATTATGTTGCTTTTCTAATATTTAGGACAGATACTTTAAAATCATGGGCAGAAGACATAAAAGGGAACCAAATAAACAAATTAGAGGTATTGTAGAGGAGGCGTTTAAAATGATTCCAAACACACACAAAAATATAGTAGCTGTTATTGGCTATTACATAGTTATCAAATGAGAGGCAAAGTAGCACTCTTGAGGTCAACCAAGGTTTGAATTCAAGTTTTGGTACTTAATAGCTCAGTGATCTTGGGTGAGTTGCTTAAATTCTTTGTAGCTCAAATTTCTACTCTCTAAAATGGGAATAATAACAATACCTAATGTATGCAACTGTTGTAAAAATTAAATGAGATAATGAATGTAGAGTGTTCTGAATGGCATCTAAATTGTAGTAAATGCTTGGAAAATGGTTGTTATTATCCCAGACTAAAGCACTTTCAAATATATATTATTTTTCTTAGTTTTCTTTTTTAAAACTAAAAACAGATGGAGTATGTGTTGAAAAAACAACACATACTCAGCTCAACTTGACCATGTCACAGAGTCCATAGCTATCAGTTTTGAATTAATCCTGTTGGTCAGGCTAATTATCACTGGGGAACAATTTTTTTTAAAATTTTCTGTTGCATGAAGTTTTAGAACTTTTTCTATACATTTCTGCATCACTGATTCCAAATCGAAAATCCATTTTTTGATGCATGCTTTAGTTTTTATGCAATTTTAATTTCTTTTTGTTATAGTTAATGGCATGCATTGGTTTTTAAATCAGAGTTAAAGGGCAACGAATCTTGGATTGAACATAACCACAAGGCAATTAATGTTTTACTATCATCACTTTTACATAATTGTAGTTGTTTTTAAATGTAAAATATTATTATCTGATAAAAACACCCTCTTATTTTTTTTTTGTTAGTATTTTCTTATATATATATTTTATTATTATTAATTCTAATGGGGTGACACCAATAAGTCAGGGTACATATGTACAATGAAAACATCTCCAGGTTATCTTATCATTCAATTATGTTGCATACCCGTCACCAAAAGTCAAATTGTCCTCTGTCACCTTCTATCTGGTTTTCCCTGTGTCCCTCCCCTCCTCCCTATCCCACTCTTCCCTCCCTCCCCCCATCCCATAACCACCACTCTCTTGTCCATGTCTCATATTCTCACTTTTATGTCCCACCTATGTATGAAATCATGCTGTTCTCAGTTTTTCTTTTTTTCTGATTTACTTATTTCACTCCGTATAATGTTATCAAGGACCATCCATTTTGTTATAAATGATCCGATGTCATCGTTTCTTATGGCTGAGTAGTATTCCATAGTATATATGTACCATAGCTTTTTAATCCACTCGTCTTCTGACGGACACTTGGGCTGGTTCCAGATCTTCGCTATTGTGAACAATGCTGCCACGAACATGGGGGCGCATTTCTTCTTTTCGAACAATGCTATGGTGTTCTTAGGGTATATTCCTATAAGTGGGATAGCTGGGTCAAAAGGTAGTTCTATTTTTAATTTTCTGAGGAATCTCCAAACTGTTTTCCACAGTGGCTGCACCAGTCTGCATTCCCACCAGCAATGCAGAAGGGTTCCCTTTTCTCCACATCCTCGCCAGCACTTATTCTGTGTTGTTTTGCTGATGAGTGCCATTCTGACTGGTGTGAGGTGATATCTCATTGTGGTTTTAATTTGCATTTCTCTAATGATTAGTGATGTTGAGCATTTTTTCATATGCCTATTGGCCATCTGTATGTCCTCTTTGGAGAAATTTCTATTCATTTCTTTTGCCCATTTTTTGATTGGGTTGTTTGTCTTCCTGGTGTTGAGTTTTATAAGTTCTTTATAAATTTTAGTTATTAACCCCTTATCAGATGTGTTGTCGAATATGTTCTCCCATTGTGTGGTTTGTCTTTTATTCTGTTCTTATTGTCTTTAGCTGTGCAAAAACTTTTTAGTTTGATATAGTCCCATTTGTTTATCTTGCCTTTTATTTCATTTGCCTGTGGAGATAAATCGGCAAATATACTGCTGCTACAGATGTCGGAGAGCTTGCTGCCTATGTTTTCTTCTAAGATGCTTATGGTTTCACGACTTACATTTAAGTCTTTTATCCATTTTGAGTTTGTTTTTGTGAATGGTGTAAGTTGATGGTCTAGTTTCATTTTTTTGCAGGTAGATGTCCAATTTTCCCAGCACCATTTGTTAAAGAGGCTGTCTTTACTCCATTGTATGTTCTTTCCTCCTTTGTCAAATATCAGTTGTCCATAAAGCTGTGGGTTTATTTCTGGGTCCTCTGTTCTGTTCCATTGATCTATGTGCCTGTTCTTATGCCAGTACCAGGCTGTCTTGAGTATAATGGCCTTATAGTAAACCTTGATATCTGGAAGAGTGATACCTCCTGCTTTATTTTTTCTTTTTAAGATTGCTGAGGCTATTCGTGTTCTTTCTTGGTTCCATATAAATTTTTGGAATATGTGTTCTATATCTTTGAAGTATGTCATTGGTATTTTAATTGGTATTGCATTGAATTTATAAATTGCTTTGGGTAATATAGACATTTTAATGATGTTTATTCTTCCTAGCCATGAGCACGGTATATGCTTCCACTTGTTTGTATCTTCCTTGATTTCTTTTATCAGTGTTCTATAATTTTCCGAGTACAAGTCCTTAACCTCCTTGGTTAAATTTACTCCTAGGTACTTTATTTTTTTGGCTGCAATAGTGAAGGGGATTGTTTCCTTAATTTCTTTTGCTGACAGTTCATTGTTAGTATATAGAAATGCCTCTGATTTCTGAGTATTAATTTTATATCCTGCCACCTTGCTGAATTCATTTATAAGGTCCAGTAGTTTTTTGACTGAGACTTTAGGGTTTTCAATATACAATATCATATCATCTGCAAATAGTGACAGTTTTACTTCTTCTTTTCCAATTTGGATGCCTTTTATTTCTTCTTCTTGTCTGATTGCTGTAGCTAGGACTTCCAGAACTATGTTGAATAAGAGTGGTGAAAGTGGGCATCCCTGCCTGGTTCCTGATCTTAAGGGGATTGCTTTTAATTTTTGTCCCTTTAGTATGATGTTTGCTGTGGGTTTATCATAGATGGCCTTTATCATGTTAAGGAATGATCCCTGTATTCCCACTTTACTGAGAGTTTTGAGCATGAATGGGTGCTGGATTTTATCAAATGCCTTTTCTGCATCTATCCTCTTATTTTGTTTTAAAATTGAATCATGGCTTCTTCAAGTAGGCATAAATGTAAGAATAGTCCTGACACCTTCTGTTATATATGTGGCTGTTACACACTTCAATGTCAAAGGCGCAATATTTCATCATTTGTGACACGTGCATATATTGCCTATTTTCAAGTTCCCCTTGGCAATCAAGACAAGAATTGGGCTCCTCATATTGTGTGTCATAACTGTGAGGAAATGCTTTGTGACTGGACAAAAGGAAAACACAAAGGAATGCCTTTTGGTATTACCATGGTTTGGCGTGAACCTAAGAACCACAGCAGTGACTGTTATTTCTGTCTGATCCATACAAAGGGCATCGGCAAGATAAAATGGCATCTGATCGCATATTCTAATATTCCTTCAGCAATACGACCTATCCCACACACTGAGACACTCCCGGTTCCAGTTTTCAATGGTTTTATTTCTTCTAGGGACCAAGAAAGTGAACATGGTGATCAAGTGTTTTTTGATAAGATGCATGAGGAAATGGTTGTAGAATCTGAAGGGTCTTCTGATGACAAGCAGTCATTAATCCCTCAGCAGTTTAGCCAACCTGAATTGAATGACTTAGTAAGAGATTTGGGCCTATCAAAGAAAGCAGCTGTGTTATTAGCCTCCAGCCTTCAAGAAAATAATGTACTTCACCAGTCAGTTAAAGTATCCCATTTCAGGAAGCGTGAACAAATTTTTGTGGACTTTTTTCCCTAAGACAAACATTTTGTTTAATGTCATGATATCAATAGCCTTCTCAGCCAGCTAGATGTTACCACATACAGTCCAATAGAATGGCGACTATTTCTTGACAGCTCTAAACAATGGCAGACTACTGCTGGAGCATCAAACGAGATTGTCCTCAACAAGTACATAAACGCAAGAGCTACAAATGCAAATTTTTGCCTGAATAGAATTTAAATAAGTTTTATTTTGTTTTTTTTGTTTGTTTGTTTTTTGAATTTAAATAAGTTTTGCGCAAATTTTATTATTAAAATAAGTGTTTTAATATGTCTATGTCAAAATTGTAGACAAATTCTGATGCAATCATATCTTTTAGTGTATTCGTGTATTTACTGCATTATATAAATTATTATATTTTCATAAGGATGATGCCCAAGAAGACATTCTACTTCATTATGTTAAACTAAATGTCGAAAATTTTACAATAAGATGAAAATAAAATCTTGAATTGCAAAAAAACTGTAGCTTACAGAGAAAAACTAATATCAGATTTGAGATCAGGATACTCGAATTAGGTAAGAACAAGTGTTTTGTGGATGCAACAAAATTTTGTTCCCCAGTGTTATCAGGACAGTAAATTTCTCCTTTCTACTTTTCTTTATTCTAGATCAGGTCCTAAAAATGGGACTTGTCAAGAGTCCCTGGAGATGTTCCATCAATGGAAAGCATAGGGTAGCAATAAGATGGGACAGACACCAATAACACCATCCACGGTTAATGAGTGAGCCTTGCTGTTTCCTAAGGTTGATTTGCTGGATCAGGCTGTTTACAGTAGAAAATAAACTTTGGGAAATTGGCCAAAGGATTAATTTTGCTCTGAATCAACTTCAACATTCCTCTCTGTGAAATTATATTTTATTTTGCTGCCTTAGCAATGCTTACTGTCTCTTTTGTCAGATGATCTGAATTTTGAAGATGCTTATGTTCTTTCAAAAATAATAGTTCAGTTCTTCTGTTGTTTACTCCAGACCCACTTTTGTATGACTCAGTGTTCTTTTGTGCTGATCCCATGATCTTCTCCCTTTCCCATATTACCATAAAGTTTACTTTGCTTTTACAGAATTCATGGGTATAATCCTGCAAAATGTCTCTATGTTGTTGTAATGTGTGCATCAGTGCCACATTTAAGGCAGGGACACTCACACTGTTGGTATATTCTGCCAGTTTATCACTTACTTCTGTAAGCCTTGCCAAAAACTGTTCAATCTCAACTGCCTGGTCCTGGCTGGTTGGCTAAGTAGTCAAGCATCAACCCAGCATGTGGAAGTCCTGGGTTCAATTTCCAGTTAGAGCACACAGAAGAGGCAACCATCTGCTTCTCTCTCCTTCTTTCTCCTTTCCCCTCCCACAGCCGTGCTTCATTGACTCGAGCACATCAGCTAGGGGACTGAAGATAGCTCCATGGAGCCTCCATCTCAGGTGCTAAAAATTGCTCGGTTGCAAGTATGGCTCAAGATGGGTAGAGCATTTGTTCCAGACGGGAGTTTCTGGGTGGATCCTGGTCAGGTTGCATATGGGAGTCTGTCTCTGTATCTCCCCTCCTCTCAAAAAAAAAAAATATATAGCCTGACCTGTGGTGGCGCAGTGGATAAAGCGTTGACCTGGGAACACTGAGGTCGCCAGTTCAAAACCCTGCACTGGTCTGGTCAAGGCACATATGGGAGTTGATGCTTCCAGCTCCTCCCCCCTTTCTCTCTCTCTCTCTCTGTCTCCTCTCTAAAATGAATAAAAAAAATATATATATCAATTGCCATTCTTTCAAACATTCTGTCATGGTTTGATCCATTTAAAAGGGGTATTGTGTCAGATATACCTGTTGTATCTTTCGTATCAGGCACGGCTGTGATTGTAACTCCTACATAGTTTACTGAAGGAAACTAGTTTTAGGTCAAGTTCAAAATCTAGCTGTCAAACCTGTTTCCTGAGATCTCCCTAGTAATTTCACTTAGAGTTTCTCCCCCATTCTTTTGATTAGAATATTTGAAACATATACAAAAGTATAGAGCATTTATTCCTGGGTACCCTTCACCCAACTTTAATGATCAACGTATGGCCAGTCTTGTTTACGCTACATACCTACCCACTTTCTGCCTACACTTGGATTATTTTGAAGCAAATTCCAACCATCATATCATTTCATTCAGTATCTCTAAAAAATAAGAACCCTTTTGCCTGATCAGGTGGTGGTGCAGTGGATGGAGGGTTGGGCTGGGATGCAGAGGACCCAGGTTCGAAACCCCGGGGTCGCCGGTTTGAGCACGGGCTCATCTGGTTTGAGCAAGGCTCACCAGCTTAAACCCAGGGTTGCTGGCTTCAGCAAGGGGTCACTCAGTCTGCTGTGCCCCCCCCCTCTGTCAGGACACATATGGGAAAGTGGTCACTGAGAAACTAAGATGCTGCAGCAAAGAGTTGATGCTTCTCATCTCTCTCCCTTCCAGTCTGTCTGTTCCTCTCTCTGTCACAAAAAACAAACAAACAAAAAAACCAACTAAACAAAAAAAAAATAAGAACTCTTTTAAGAGTTTATTAACATCTTTTAAGAGGTAGAGTAACTGAAATTCAGTGAAGTTAAGTAACATTCCTGAAGTGACCCAACTGGTAAGTGTGTTAACCAAAGTTCAAATATAAGACTGACTTCCTTCCTATTGCCACTTACTGACTGATATAATATCCATGATCTGAAGGTTAGGCAACAAAATTCTAAATTTTAATAATAAATCTTAGCATTTGAAATTTGGAAAGAAATCAGAATGGAATAAAGCACAGGCATTCAACATTGAGCAGTAATAGACCACAGATTACCGTAAGTTCCTCTGAATTTATTGTTTGTCTGGTTGAAAGGATTTATCTTGATCTTTGAAACCATAAAACATGAAGTATGACAGCAGGGCATTAATCATTCTAATTTTGTGCATGGTTAATAACTGAGCAAATGTTTGTTCTCCAGCTTCAAGCACTAAAACAGATACCACATCACCTGCTTGTAGTTTTTCAGACTTTCAAAAGGAAATACTATATTCCTAGCAAAGTGATTATTTAAAAAGGAAGCGTATACAGGCAGAAACTGCATTGCAGGGAATCAAAATTGTAGTGCCCAGCACCATGAGAGCTTTCAACAAATGGTAATTGATGATGATGAAAATGACAGTAATCACAATAATGAGTTTGACACGTGACATATGAGCCACATGAAGGAGCAGGAAAATGTGTCAGCGATTCATCTGTAAACAGCAGCTTGCAGGGAAGCTTCGGAGAATGCCTGAGGACAAGGTCAAACAGGTGGTGTGTATGTTGCAGGACTTAAAACCACAGGCTGTGGAGCCAGCCAGAATTCTGATCCCCTACTACTAGGTGTACACATTATTTATCTCAGTTTCTGCATTTGTAAAATGGGGGTAGAGTACCTATTGCATAGTATTGTTATGAGGATTAAATGACATCATGTGAGTGATTTAGGATTTTATCAATATTATTTGGGAGGTACCAGGAGATGTCCTCCAAGCTTGAGAAAATGAGGAAAGTAAGAGTACTTTTCAGAAGCAGAGGAAGACCGATGAGTTCTTAGGCTGGCATTCATGCACCTAAAGAAAGACTGGTCATTTATGAGAGAGTAAACATTCCAGGTTCACCTGGTAACCTGATGAGGACCTAGTCTCCCGGCTGAACTTTGCCAACAGGAGAAATGAGCTGGTGTTCGGTCTTAAAGTATGGAAATCCTGTGACAGTGGTGTTTCTCTGCAGATGATTAGATTAGCATTTGGCTTCTATGCATTCTTGGTCACTCTGAGGCCTTTAACAGGAAAGAACAGGTAAAGTCAGACTTACCCTTACACAGCATGCACACAAATCACACACGGGTCTCTCTTTTTTTATTTACAGGGACAGAGAGAGAGTCAGAGAGAGGGATAGATAGGGACAGAGAGACAGGAATGGAGAGAGATGAGAAGCATCAATCATCAGTCTTTCGTTGTGAGACCTTAGTTGTTCATTGATTGCTTTGTCATATGTGCCTTGACCGCAGGCCTTTAGCAGACCGAGCAACCCCTTGCTCGAGCCAGCAACCTTGGATCCAAGCTGATGAGTTGTTTTTTGTTTTGTTTTCTCAAGCCAGATGAGCCCACGCTCAAGCTGGCGACCTCGGGATCTCAAACTTGGGTCTTCCACATCCCAGTCTGACGCTCTATCCACTGCGCCACTGCCTGGTCAGGCCACACACAGGTCTTTAAAATGCAGATTTGGATTCCCAGATCTGGGGTGGAACCCGAGATTCTCCCAGGTGATGCTGATTCTGCTGGTCCCTGAACCACATTATGAGTAACAAAGCTGCAGACAACACACCACCACTTCCAGTTACAGCTCTATTTTTAACAAGGATTTATCAACAATATTTATTATCCTTTTTTTTTTTCTTTTAAGAGTCATAAGTTTCCAACTCAGAACTTAATGCTTGCTGCCAAGCATTCTACATCTAGGAACTGGAGCAAGCCTTTGACCCAATTCCTTTGTTTTGATCTCTTAGACCCAGACAGAGGTCAGGATGTGTCTAAATCTCCCTCTCTCTGGTCCAGAGCAGGTCCAGCAAGGGTACTGGCTAATTGGCTAGGTATCCTGTCTGAGGTAGACTGAAGCTGAGAGAGAGAAAAGGGTGGTTGAACACAGGTCCTAGGGGAAGCCCAAAGGCAAAGCAGGAGAAGCTGAAGTGGAATTGGCTGGATGAGTGGGAAGAGAACCCATGAAGGTGATGAAGAAATGGTGGCAGTTGATTGCTCTGGGTCTAGGAGACCTCACCTTATCTGGTAGACCTTGAATAGGTGGCATGATGGTATCATCACTCCTGTTATAGGCAAGGCTAAATGTCAATCAGAGGCCACTCAGACTTGAATTTGCTGAAATAAGGGAAAGGCAATGCAGAGCTATTGAAAGAATCTTACTTTTTAAAATTTGGGTTTTTTTCTTTTTTTCCATCATTTCTGAAAATTTTGATTTGCTCATCTGAAAACTGAGAGAAAAATTAAAATAAATGGATTATATGAAACTTAATTATAGATAAGATTAAAATTTATCTATAATCTTTAGATGAATGGTGTTGCACAAGCATGTAGTGCAATGTGTCAAAAGGAAATAAAATACAACTGTGCTAATTAAAAGAAACAAAAAGCCTTCGTGAGCATTTGAGATCTTGCTCTCCAGCATATGTCATCAGTTTGGGGAGTAAATACCTTCAAGTCTTGGAAACTTGCCCCCCATTGTTTTTCTCTTACAAGGAAATCCTGCTACAATTTTTAATTCCTTTTTTGAACGTCATCCTACCCCCGTGCCCGTTGCTGAGGGCGGTATTGGGGGATGTGGGCTGTCATAGTTCTTAAGTACAAATAAAGGCACTTTAATATCTCTCCTTTTCCTCCTGTATGCTAAATATCTTGTTGAACTATAAAATAGAAAAAAAACCCTTTAATTAAAAGAAAATTTATTTTGTATTTTTCTGAAATGAGAAGCAAGGAGGCAGAGAGATAGACTCCGCATGCGCCCAACCGAAATCCACCTGGTGTGCCCACTAGGGCTCTGCCCATTTGGGCCATTGCTCCATTGCAACCGGAGCCATTCTAGTGCCTGAAGTGAAGGCCATGGAGCCATCCTCAGCACCCTGGCCAACTTTCTTCCAAGGGATCTTTGGTTGCAGTATGGGAAGAGAGAGACAGAGAGAAAGGAGAGGGGGAAAGGTGGAGAAGCAGATGGGCGCTTCTCCTGTGTGCCCTGCCAGGGAATCGAACCCGGGACTTCCACATGCCAGGCTGATGCTCTACCGCTGTGCTAACCGGCCAGAGCCAAAACCTTTAATTTTTATTTACTGATTTTAGCATGAGAGTAAGGGAGAAAGAGAGAGCAATCGAGACAGGAACATTGAGCTGTTTCTGTATGTGGTCTGACCAGGGATCAAAACGGCAACCTTTGCACCTGGGGATGATGCTCAATCCAACAGAGCTATCCAGCCAGGGCTGAAATTAGAAAATTTTTATCTTTTAGGAAGTTTTATTTATTTTTTTGTATCCCACAAATAATGTTTAAAGCTGTTCAAAGTTTTAATTATTACAACCAACAACATAAGGTAAAAGCTTGTAATCTCTGAAAAGTAAATTATAACAAATGCAAGGACTTTATTTCCTTCAAAGGTAACTAGTATGTGAATAAAGGAAGAAAACTGTGTATTAAGCTAAACATAATATTGTTTGCTGCTACACAGTAACCAGTAGGCACACAATGGCTTGGGTTTTGCAAACAGCAGAGCACAATTCTTTATCACGTAGTCTTGACTTTGATCTCAGCTAGATGTCTGATGTTGGTATGCTCCTTCATCTCTATTAGCCTTATTTCCTTCTCTGTAAAATGAGGAATTAGACTAGTTGGTACCCAATACCAATGTTCCATTGATTGAGTAGAAGCTTACTTTGATTTTGAGAGCATCAAAAAGTATTTGCCATTTCCCATACCACTGAATATCTTAGGAAGTAAAGAAGAGAGGTGAAGCAACTCACCCCCAGTAGCATAAGTGCAGAACTAGGATTAAACTCCCAAGATGCCTGACTTCTAGCTAAGGATACTTTCTACAATATAATGTAACTTAATATTGTTTTCAGAGATGAAAATGTACCAAAATAAACCACAGTAGGTGTTGGTCTAACATAATTTTCTCTAAGGAAATTATTTGGCTGGGTGACTTAATACAACTCATAACTGACTGATATTAGTTAGAGGTGCAGTTTTAAATTATTCCAGAGAACCATAAGAAAGCAGGTCAAGTTCTTACATATAGTCAAATAGCTAGTTTCAAGATACACAGTAGCCTGACCTGTGGTGGTGCAGTGGATAAGGCGTTGACATGGAACGCTGAGGTGGCTGGTTCAAAACCCTGGGCTTGCCTGGTCAAGGCACATATGGGAGTTGATGCTTCCTGCTCCTCCTCCCTTTTCTCTCTCTCTTCCCTCTCTAAAATAAAATAATAATAGTAATAATAAAAAGATTACACAATACTGGTCGTGGTCTGTGAGTGACTTGAGGGCAGAAGCCATACCTGGCCTTTCTCTGTGATTAGCAAGCATTGGGCAACTCATAAATCCTCCCACTACTACAGGGCTATGGGGGCAGGGAGGCAGCGAAGGAGCAGATCTGAATCATCAGGAAGGGGAACTGAAAGGGAGGGCACTCTCAGGAGAGCAAAGCAAGAACCTGAACAAGTATCTATTCTCTGTGCAGGTTTGTGAATAGGGATGTCAGGTGTCCTCAACAGAAGTTCCATATAACTAGGCAATGTGGAAGGGGGTGGTGGTAAAAAAAAAATACCATTCTTTTTTTCTGGCTATACCCTGTCCTTCCCCACACTTTTCTCCTTTGAGAAAGTTGTAACATTATTGTATACATAGCATTTGTGTACCTGAATATATTACTTGAAAACGAATAAACTAGATAGCACAATTATTCACATATCTTTATGCAATATTTATATATCACTTAATAAGTGCCAGGCACCATTAGAAGTACTTTTCAAATAAATATTGTCATTTGATCCTAATAACAACTCTATGAGGTTCGTACTATTGTAGGAAGCTGAGGCACGGAGAGGTTAAGTAACTTGCACAAGGTCATACAGCTAGTAAGTGGCAGAGCCCAGGTAGTCTTCTCCCTAGTCCACACTTTGCTTTCTCCATAAGAAAAGATCACAATTGGGTGGTAAGAGTTGACATTTGTATTTTTAGTTGCTTGGCTTCTGGACCTACTTCTTATGTTAGGGGAATTTTGGTGAGAATCGAGAGAGGCAGAGTCACTTCCCACGCTAAAAACTAAAAGTGGCAGATACTCGTTTTCCAGCATGTGCTGAGCGAGGCTCAGCCTTTTAGATGCACTAGTTTGAATCTGGAGCTAATGAGCCTGACCTGTGGTGGCACAGTGGATAAAGAGTCGACCTGGAATGCAGAGGTCCTCAGTTTGAAACTCTAGGTTTGCCCAGTCAAGGCACATATGAGAAGCAACTACTAGGAACTGATGCTTCCACTCCTCTCTCCCTTCTCTCTCTCCTCTCTCTAAAATCAATAAATAACACTTCCCCCCCAAAAAGAATTTGGAGCTAATGATAAGCAAAGGAGAAGCCATGGAAAATCCTCCCAACTGCAGTGAGGATGGTGCTGTAAATGGTTTAGGCATCACAGGGAGAGTAGAGCGTTAGTGGTAGGGGGCTTTACCAGTTGACTGCCAGGCTTTGAATCCTGACACTGACCCTCAAGCAAGATGCCTAGCTTCTTTGTGTTTCAAATTTCTCATGTATAAAATGTAAATAATAATAGTACTATCTCTTGAATTGTTATAAGAATTATGCAGGATAACAGAGGTAAAACAGCACCAGGAACAGAGTAATCTCTCAATAAAGGTCCACATTTGTCATTTCCTTAGTACCTTGTTTTTCTTCTTTTTCCAAGTGAGAGGAGGGGAAATAGAGAGACAGACTCCTCCATGCGCCCCAACCAGGATCCACACAGTGATACCTATCTAGGGCCGATGCTCAGCCCATCTTGGGCCATGCTCGCATCTAAGCTATTTTTAGCACCTGAGGCAAAGGCTCCATAGAACCATCCTCAATGCTTGGGGTCTATGTGCTCGAACTAATTGAGCTATGGCTGCAGGAGTGTAAGAGAAGGGGAGTGGGAGGGGTGGAGAAGCAGATGGTCACTTCTCCTGGGTGCCCTGACCAGGAATCAAACCCGGGACAGCCACAAGCTTGGTTGATGCTCTACCATTGAACCAACTGGCCAGGACCTAAATATTTATTATTTTTATTTTAGAGAGAGGGGGGATAGATAGATAGAGAGAGAGAGAGAGAGAGAGAGAGAGGAACATTGATCTGTTCCTGCATGTGCCCTTACCAGGAATCAAACTGGCAACCTCTGTGCTTTAAGACGATGCTTTAACCAACTGAGCTATCTGCCAAGGCTCTTTTAAAAATTATTTGACACACATATTTATCTAACTTTTCTGGGAATCATGTAATGACTTTGAAGTACAAAGCAGAATCTGCTCTGACAGAAAGCACATCTTGGTGTCTTTTCAGATGAAGGGTTTTCCTAGCCCTTGCCAGGAACTCCAAGAGCCACTCATCTTTGCGAATGGGAATTTTCCCAGGCTCACAAATGGCGCCTTGCCCTTATCTCCAAAGATAAAAGAGTATTCTAGGGACCAAGGCCTATATGCCAGCTGCTGCCCTTCTTGATCACAGTCTCTTATATTAACCAAAAGGCTATGGATTTCCTTACCTACCACAGGGAAAAGACAAAGTCAGACACTATAAAACTTTCACAGTTTTAAGGAACTAAGTTTTTTGTGCTGACACAGTCATGCTGCCCTTCAACTTACCCGACTCCAGGGACAGCTCCCAAGTCTGGGTGCCAGGAGTCTCATAGGCCTATATCCTCTGCCTGAGTGACCACTCAAGAGTCTTTGGAGGTCTGAATTATTGAATTTCTAGGGAGCTGTGGCAGCATCCAAAAGGTCCATTGAAGATGTTGGGGTTCTGGACACGTTATTCCAAAATATGGCACCATGGCATATTAATATTTTAAACTAAAGGACTTTTTTTTTAAATTTAATTTTATTTTATTCATTTTAGAGAGGAGACACAGAGTGCGAGAGAGAGAGAGAGAGAGAGAGAGAGAGAGAGAGAGAGAGAAAGGGGGGAGGAGCTAGAAGCATCAACTCCCATATGTGCCTTGACCAGACCAGTGCAGGGTTTTGAACTGGCGACCTCAGTGTTCCCAGATCGACGCTTTATCCACTGCGCCACCACAGGTCAGGCAAAACTAAAGGACTTTTGAGAAAATAGCAGAAGTAGCAAAGTCACTCTGACTTTCCCTTTACCCTTTTCCCCTGAAATAAGTCATAAAACCGTCATGTGAGTGCTGTTCTCTCTATACCTGGGGGAAAGGAGCATCCTTATCCTGAAGACAAAGGGACACTGAGAAGAGTTCTAATAAACAGACCTTAGAAGTTTCTCCCAGTTTAGAACACTTACCTTATACTCATTAAGCTGTAACATTTCTCCACAACTGTTCACTCTCCATCAAACCTAGCATAAAATACTCAGGCCTGTTTCTTTGGGTCTTCATTTTCTTATGAAGGCTTTGTGTCACATAAAACTCATATTAAATAAATTAATATGCTTTTTCCTATTAATCTGTCTTTGTCAGTTTAATTTTCAGATCAAACCAGGGATCCTAAGCAATGTTTTTGCCCTTACAAAGGCTATGTCCTGGCCTAACCAGGCAGTGGCACAGTGGATAGAACGTTGGACTGGGATGCTGAAGGACCCAGGTTCGAGACCCCGAGCTCGCCAGCTTGAGCGCGGGCTCATCTGGCTTGAGAGAAAAAACAAACAAACAACTCATCAGCTTGGACCCAAGGTTGCTGGCTCGAGCAAGGGATTACTCGGTCTGCTGAAGGTCTGCGTTCAAGGCAGATATGAGAAAGCAATCAAAGAACAACTAAGGTGTCCCAATGAAAAACTGATGATTGATGCTTCTCATCTCTCTCCATTCCTCTGTCCCTATCTCTCTCTCTCTCTGACTCTCTCTCTGTCCTTGTAAAAAAGCACACATGCACACAAAAATAAACAAAGGCTGTGTTCTGCCCACTGGCCCATGTAAACCATGCTGCATCCCTGACCAGGGCTCCCTAGGTCATCATTCAGGTAAGGCCTCAACACCTGTGGACCTCAGGGTCCATGTGGAAGTTTCTGTCTGCTCTAGGCTGGCCTATTCCCTTGCTAGGTGAGTATAATGAATACCAGAAATAGTGCAAATGCCACAAGGGAGGTGAGGCAGGTGATAGGCACTATGGATAAATAAGTCTCTTCAATGGAGGAAGATCATTGGAGATCAGAGGCTCTTTTTTCCTTCTGCTGTTTTTCAAGAGCCTTGAGCTCAAAGCAGTCAGTAGGCTGAATAAACATATTTTGAGCTGGCATGTTCTGAACCCCTCCAAGACTTATTTCACAATTTTGTTTTTAGAAAATAGCTACATCTTTTCTCTGATTTATCAGTATAAAATATAATGCAAATGTATGTTTCTTGTTTTTCTTGGATTTGTTTTTCCTAAAATATGGAGGTTTATCAAATAAAGTAACATTACTTCTACATAAAGTCAATAAAGAGAAAAAGAGGTCTTTGACATCCAGGAGCTGGCCTGCTACTACCAGTTGCTGGGCCTTGGAGTTGGTGTGAGCTAGCCTGGCACTCACAGCTAGATCTTAATGTTCCACTTCACATGAACTATTTCACAGATCAACATAAGATAAGGCCACTCTGTGACCATTGTGTATTAAGACAAAAACAAGCCTGCTCCAATCATGTCTGAAAACAGACAAAACAAGAATATTGTCCAAGCTATAAAGTACCAACTATTTCCCTACACCAGCTAGTATGAGCAACTGATACAGTTTTACCAATTATAGCTCTAGGCTTACTTTGTGTACTCATAGAATTCTCCCCACTTTCTGATAACAGAGTGAATCCTCTCTTCCTATACCTTCTCCAAAATCACCCAATCAAATATCAAGTCCTATAAGTCTGGCCCTGGCTGGTTGACTCAGTGATAGAGCATCAGCCCGGCATGTGGACATCCTGGGTTTGATTTCCAGCCAGGGCACACAGGAGAGCACCCATCTGCTTCTCAACCCTTCCCTCTCACCCCTTCCTCTCTCTATCTCTTCCTTTTCCGCAGCCATGGCTCGTTTGGAGCAAGTTGGCCCTGGACACTGAGGATGGCTCCGTGGCTTTGCCTCAGGTGCCAAAATAGCTGAATTGCCGAACAGCAGAGCTATGGCCCCAGATAGGCAGACCATCGCGGGGTAGGGGGCTTGCTGGGTGGGATCTCAGCTGGAGCGCATGTGGCAGTCTGTCACTCTGCCTCTTTGCTTCTCAATTAAGAAAAGAAAAGTCCTATATGTCCTTTCCTACAGTTCCCCACAGTGTATGGTCTCTCCTACTAAAATGAGTTATAAAACAAACTTGTTCAACTATAGGAGTGTTCCTAGTGGCTTTTGGCTGGCTGTCATTTCAAATGCTAAAGACTATGAAATATAAACTTGTGTCCAACTAAATTGAATCATTATACTTACTAATATTTTTATTTCAATAGTAATTATATTTTGTAGTGTGTATGTTTTGTGTTAACCTGAAGTTAACTTCTAAGTTCTTTAACATAAAACATTGGACTGATATTAAGTTAATAAATGCATAGTCATCAAATACCTAGATCACTTCTAAGTAAAGTCGAATATTGAATCACTGATTTTACCAAGCATAGTTTTAAGTGTACATTGTTTTAATTCTTATTTTTATATGCTTAGAGAGGCTATAACTTTGGATCATGTTGATAAATATGTTAATTTTTGCTGTGGAAAATTGCATAATATGTATTTGTGAGCTTTGCTAATTTGCTAGCATTTAATGTTCCTAAACAAGAGGCAATTCTCATTTATCCATCCCTTCAGTTTTCTCTGTGCAATAGAAGTTAGTTACTTTGGTTAAAAGTTACTCAATAAATGGTTGAGACTATTTTAGAAGCAGTAGTAATGGATAAATGCAACTGTTAAAACTTTTTGTTTTTCAAGAAAAGAAAAATAGTTTTTGTCCTAAAGCAGAAATTCTCAGGTTTTGGTCTCCAGATTCTTTTACTTATGTTTCCATATTGGAAATTGACCCAAGAAAATGTTAAAGACTTTTTTTTTTTACAGGGACAGAGAGAGTCAGAGAGAGGGACAGACAGACAGACAGGAACGGAGAGAGATGAGAAGCATCAATCATCAGTTTTCGTTGCGACACCTTAGTTGTTCTTTGATTGCTTTCTCATATCTGCCTTGAACGCAGACCTTCAGCAGACCGAGCAACCCCTTGCTCGAGCCAGTAACCTTGGGTCCAACCTGGTGAGCTTTTGCTCAAGCCAGATGGGCCCGCGCTCAAGCTGGCAACCTTGGGGTCTCGAACCTGGGTCCTCTGCGCCCCAGTCCAACGCTCTATCTACTGCGCCACCACCTGGTCAGGTTGTTAAAGACTTTTTAAAATGGTTTATTTAAAGTTAACAATGGTGAATCCATTGCATGTTGACATTAAATAACATGTTAGTATTATCATAAAATACCTTTGATCTCATGTACTTGGGAGAGAACCACTGCCCTAAACATTAGTAAGGTGTTAGTTCATTCTAAAATATTAAGCATAATACAGAATCAACAATATGTTAATTCTATTTGACTTGTGTTTTCTTAGTCCATTTGGGCTGCTATAGCAGAATGTCTTGGTAGCTTATAAACAACAGAAACTTATTGCTTATAGTTCTGGAGGCTGGAAAGTCCAAGATCAAGTTGCCAGCATAGGTTGGTTCTTTTTAAAAAAAATTTTAACTTAACCACCATTTAAAAGAACAGTTCTCTTATTTATTTAAATTCATTTTATAGAGAAGAGAGAGAGAAAGAGAGAGAGAGAGAGAGAGAGAGAGAAAGGGGGGAGAAGGAGCAAGAAGCATCAACTTTCATATGTGCCTTGACCAGACAAATGCAGGATTTTGAACTGGCGACCTCAGTGTTCCAGGTCGACACTTTTATTCACTGCACCACCACAGATCAGGCCTGGGTTGGTTCTTTTAGCCTTGAATTTTGATCATACTCTGTGGTTTGCCTTAGCTTATGATTTCAGTTAAGGGCAATTTCCATAGCTAAGGAAAATATCAAGCCAATTCATAGCCCCTGGAACCTGTATCTAAAATTAGACCTGTTGATTGCTTTCTGGCAATCTGTCCAAACACATCAGTTCAGAAACCAGCTTACTGTTCAATCTGAATCCCAGCCACTACCATCACAATACAATGTGATATCCAAAGTTGTAGTGACATAGACAACAATATTATCTTCAACTATGAGATCAACCCAACTCAGAACATAGTTATGTGCCAGTCCATCTTGACATAGGAGACAAACTACTTCTGACTAACTAAGGTTAGAACCAAAGCCTGCTTTAGGATGGCTCAGAGCCCGGAATATGTAGCTTATTCCCAGACTCATTCACTCATTAATTTATTCAACAAGTATTTATTGGAAGCCTACTAAGTTCCAGGCACTGCGGTAAAAGTTAATGCTTATCTGGATATGGGAGGATTCCCAAGTGGCTTAAATCCCTCTAGTGGCCTAAAGATAGGGTCCAGCTCCTTTTCCTGTTGTTGTCAACATTTCCAGACTAGTGTCATTAGATAAATTTTCATAGATTTTTCTCATGCCAACCTATTCTACTTTATCCCTTTAGGACAACTTTTTATTGCATAATTGCATGTCCTATACGGCCCTACCCCATAGCCTTTTGACCTAGCCTGTTTCTATCCCTGCTTATGACCATTCATGCAAAATATATTTATTAAATGTCTTTAGGTGCCAGGCCTTGGATACACAAAAATACTACCTTTAAGTAAGTTATATTTTTTAATTCTACCAAAGGAGTTTAATAAATTTAAAAAGAGAACTTACTGCCATTTTAAAATAAAGGTATGGATATGAGTTCTTCAATAAATTTATCTTCAAAATTCTATGAGAGCCTGTATGGCCAGGGGCTGCTATCATGGCCATTGAACCAGCCACATGCAGGTTCTCATTGAATTCGGGCAGACGGTAATGAAACAATGAAGCCAAGAACTGATGGGCCATTCATTACCTTTAATCCTAGCTCATACCTGGCAAGTGATTAAATACACACAGCTGGAAAACACTTCTTTTTCCATTCAGGGCTCCCAAAGCTACTGACTCATCTGAGTTTTCCTAGAATCAAAGACCCCACCAGCCTTATTCACCTCTGTTCCCATCTCCTTCTCTCTGCACAAACTCTGCACAAGTTGACTTCTCCTTCAGCACTCCGCCATCTTGGCTGCCTCTCCTCTGCAATGCTAATGGCAGGAACTGAGCAAGAGAGCCCTTGATCTGCCATATTTTATAGTGTTGAAAATTAAAGTCTTTAATCCAATATACAAATAAGGAAGTCTCTGATACTAAGCCACTTATCTGAGGCATAAATGGGATTCTTCATAAGACTGCACCATCCCCCATCATGCAACAGTCGAGGGTGTGGGAAAAGGCTTAGTTTTGAGGAGATTTTAGTATTAGAAGGATGTTGAAAAGATCTTAGTATTAAAAGGGTTGGAAAGGGTTAGTCTTAAAACTAAGTCTTAGACTATAAGGCAGAGGTCCCCAAACTACGACCCGTGGGCCAAATTGCGGCCACCTGAGGCCATTTATCCAAATCCCGCCGCACTTCCGGAAGGGGCACCTCTTTCATTGGTGGTCAGTGTAAGGAGTACTGTATGTGGCGACCCTCCAACGGTCTGAGGGAGAGTGAACTGGCCCCCTGTGTAAAATGTTTGGGGACCCCTGCTATAAGGACTTTGCCAGCTTACAGCCTGTCTCCTACACCCAATGCAAACTAAAAGTGAGCAAACATATACATCATATTTACAAACTTATTTGACCAGCAGAGCCTAATGGAGGAGTTGTTTCTTAATGATAGGAGGGTATGACTGGGGAAAGTGATCTTTCCATTCTTTGAAGAATGACTAGGAATTTAGTGAGAGAGAAAGAGATTCTTAGAAAAGCTGCCTGAGCTAATGCATACAGGCAGTAAGGAGGAGAAGATGCTCCATGAACAAATAGTTGGTGATGTTATGGAATATCTTACCCTTTGGAGAAATAATGATTTATAGCACTTGGGGATAATGAGATTTGTTTTAAACCTGACCCAGGAATGTTTGATACCAAAGATATTTGACAATAAACATGTAATAAGATTTATACCAATATTGGTGAATTTTTTGGAAAGTATCTTATGCATCAATTCCCTGATTAATACATAGACTGTAAAGTTCTCAAATACATAATGGGGGCAAAATGCTCTGAGGTAAGAGTGGCAAGATCAGAAAGAATGTTCTTGGGATTAAAACGTCAGGATAGAAAATCCTGCTGCTTCTATCCTTATCACAATAAGTTTCCAAGGTCTGCATATCTTCTTACATCGCAGATTGCCTTCCCTCTTGCAATATATATTCTCAACATTGACTCACCTCTTAAACGGAATTCCCCAAACCAGTGTCAGAAACGTAAATGCTTACAAGTGCTAGTGGATAATATGAGTGAAGCTGGTTAAGTGGGGACTGGTAAACTAAGAGTATCTGCCCTGTTCAAAAACGGAAACTGTTACCTCGCTCCAGTCAGTCATTGCCATGTAGGAATGAAGGTCAAGGGTTCTCAGAACTCCAAGATTTTCAAGAGAAGCCAGAAATCTGGTTTTTATTATGAAAACTCCCAATTTGATAACTAATTGGGGAAAACACCCCAGCCCAACCTAAGACTGGCTATCAGAACATGTTTATGGGCTAAATCTACCCCTGGGAACCAGTCTGTAATCTTTGTCTTAGAACTTTTCTAGTTTTCTGTGACTTAAATACTTAAAGGAATAAAAGGTTGTTTCATCTCCTCTGACATTACTGGCTTCTCAGATATAACTTAACCCCCTTCCTCTTGTGATGTACTATTTTGCACCACCCTCTAGTGTTCAGACATTGCCCATTCCTTTAAGCATCAAGTTTTATCTCTCTGTTTGTGATATTACAAACTATACCAACAGTTTTCCCCTCTGCTCTTGAAGGTTGCCCGGCCACACCCTTTATGACACCATGAATTGCCCTACCACCTTGGAATGAAACCTCATTCCTCCTTTACATATTTCTTTCTGTCATCCCCTTATGACATCACATGTTAATCCCATCCCAGGATTGCAATCTGGAATGGGCTGTGGGAAGATACAATCTGTATGGCATCACAAAAGGATGAGTTTATTTGGGAAAGTTCATGATGTCATAAGAAAATGTCTACATAACAGAGATTTTAAAAAAAATCATTAAAGCCTGACCTGTGGTGATGCAGTGGATAGAATATTGACCTAGAACACTGAGGTCGCTGGTTCAAATTCCTGGGCTTGCCCATTCAAGGCACATACAAGAAGCAATCAACTGTGATCTCGCTCCCTCTCTCTCTAAAATCAATAAATAAAATATATAATATGAGGAATGGAGGAGACAGAGGCCAGATGGCATAAGTTGAGAGTAAAAGGGAAGGGAGCAAGTAGAGAACAAAATTTGAACGAGTAAGCAGAGAAACAAGTTGGAGGGTGATGTGTGGTCAAGAAAAGGATTTTATTTCAAATATTTTATTATGATAGCTTTAAGTATACTGAAGATGTGAAAGAATTTTGCAATGTAAATCACTAGATTCTATAATATAATTTTATTCTACTTACTTTATGACATCTTTTTTGTCTATCCACAGGAAGTGATTTTAGAAGATCGAAACATTCCTAAAGTGTGTTTGTATGCCTAGAGTGTGATTCTACTGCTAGGAAAGATTAATGATACAGAAAAGAAAGGGGATAGCTAAATGAAAAAATGAAGTTCTTGAGAACTGGATGGGGGAACTGGATGCAGACTATATAATAAAGGGATTGCTGTTTGTTGTTTCAGAGGGAGAAAAAGGAAATGGTTACAGAATGAATTTGATACTTGGAAAATGTTGCAGAAATTATAGTATTGTCTAATTAACAGCTCAGACATTCTTCTCTTGCTAATAGAACACAAAATTTGGCATTAATGAGCCCAGACTCAGGGATTATTAGTGATTGATTTAAAGCAATCATGACCATTGCATTCTCCTTTGCCAGATACTAACTTTCCCATCATCTTGGAGCTAAGAGAATGTCTATATAACCTATTTCTGGTCCATGGAACTTAAAGGTTGTTTTTTGAGTGAAAGCTGTTCCTCTGCTGATAAAAGGAGAAGGAACCTGACCAGGCGGTGGTGCAGTGGATAGAGCGTTGGACTGGGATGCGGAGGACCCGGGTTCAAGACCCTGAGGTCGCCAGCTTGAGTGCGGGCTCATCTGGCTTGAGCAAAGCTCACCAGCTTGGACCCAAGGTCGCTGGTTCGAGCAAGGGGTTATTCGGTCTGCTGAAAGCCCGCAGTCAAGGCACATATGAGAAATAATCAATGAACAACTAAGGTGTCGCAACGAAAAATTGATGATTAAGGCTTCTCATCTCTCTCCGTTCCTGTCTGTCTGTCCCTATCCATTCCTCTCTCTTACTTTTTCTCTGTCCCTATAAAAAAAAAAAAGGAGAAGGAACTTCTCACATAAAAGTTTCTTTTGTCCCCCACTAACACCTGTGTTTTTTCTACTTTTGAATGTGCTTATGATTTAAGATGTCAGGTAGTATGATAAACATCTTTCAACCTTCAATAAACTTGAAGATGAAAGCCAGAGCTGAGGAAAGGAAAGAGGCTGTGATGATACTGCCTAGCAGCTGAACCAATGCCAACAACTATTTACCTCCGGATTTATTTTTATCACAGAAAAACAAACTCCACTTCATTGAAGTCCCTGTAGTCAGGTTTCACATCACTTTAGCTAATACAGATAGAGAACATGGCAAAAGTATGGTGGCTAATCCTTTTTTTTGCTAAGAACTTCTTTCCAACATGATTTTAGTTATAGATTTTATCCCCCAGGTCACAGGAGTGAATACCTGACCTAAACAGAACTTAGATTTTTCCTACTGAGAAATTTAAACTTAATTAGGAATACCCAAAGACACTTCTAGAATGGAGACCCCTGAGATTCTTTTCCCACTCAGTCTGTGTATGAGTTAATTCATTATCTTCACAATAAACCCCCCTTTTCATTAAGTTAGCTGGAATTGGTTTCCAATGTTTTAAATCAGTGGTTCTCAACTAGGGGAGATTTTACTCTTCAGTGGATATCTAGTAATATCCAGAGATACTTTTGATTGACACAATAGGGGTAGGGGTGTGCGGTGATACTGGCATCTAGCGTGTAGATAAAAGGGATGCTGCTAGTATTCTACAATGCACAAAACAATCCGCCACAACAAAACTTTAGTCCAAAGTGTTAATAGTATTGCTGTTGAGAAACCCTGCTTAAAAAAAATTCTTTATCTTGTACAAGGAGGTTCTCAACAAAGCTGCCAATGAGTGGGATAGAGAAATTGGAGGTCTAAGGAGCTAGAAATGTGGAATGGCCTTTGATAGTGTGGAAGAGAAAGTATGCTGAAGAAACATTGGAGGAATGTGAGGCAGTGGTTAGGTTCTGTCTGAGGTTGATGACCATGAATTTAGAAACATGGGACTAATTAGACTTATTCTGCAGAGTTATATTGGTACAGACAAAGATAAGGCATACTGTGGGTTCATCCAGAGCTGGGTTTATTTTGTCTGGCGAGAGAAAGAAAGGAAATAAAAGGCCAGAGAGTTGATGTTTGTATGGAATTTATTTTACTGATGAACCAGAGAGAAGAAATAAAAAAAAGATTGATAATAAAAACTGATGAGAGATAAAAATTAAGGAAACAATTCCACTTACAAAAACAAAAAGAATAAAACACCTAGGAATAAATTTAATTGAGTGAAAAACCTGTACACTGAAAACTATAAGATATTGATAAAAGAAATTAAAGCAGATACAAATAAATGGAAAGATAGTCCACATTCATGGATTGGAAAAATTAATACAGTATTGTTAAAATGTCCACACTACCCAAAGCAATCTACAGATTCAAAGCAATCCTATCGAACTAGAACAATCCTAAAATTTGTATGCAATCACTAAAACCCATGAATAGCCAAAATAACCTTGAAGAAGAAGAACAAAACTGGAGGCACCATATGTCCTGATTTCAAATTATATTACAAAGCTATAGTAATAAAAATAAGTATGATACTGGTATAAAAACAGAAACAATAGCTCAAGGGAACAGAATAGAGAGCCCAGAAACAAGCCCCCCCCATATATATGGTCAATTAATTTATGACAAAGGAGCCAGAGTATACAACGGGGATAGGAAAGTCTCTTCAATAAATGGTGTTGAGAAAACTGGACAGGTAAATTCCAAAAAACAAAACAAAACAAAAACAACTGGACCACTAGCTTATACCAGACACAAAAATAAACTAAAAAATCTTGGACAGTTGATGTCCTGTGGGATCGTAGAAGTGACAAGGGGAATAATTAAAGTATTAAATAGCCAGGATCTCCTTGACATTTTTTTATTGGAATACAAAGAGATGTAATATTGGGTTAAGTTTCACTGTTATAGAGCCGTTGCCTGATTTATATCCACATGACATTCGGAAATATTTTCCTCAGTGATTTCTCCTAATCCTGCATCTTGCTATTTGTTTGCACTATCTTTCTTGTTTTCTTTTTCTTTCACCCCAGAATTTTGCTGGCATCTCAGTCACCAAGCTAGTGTTCATTATCCTTTTCCTTTCATTGGATTGTTGGGTTAAATCAATCTTCTCATTTCCCATTCTTCATCTTCACCGGATGATTATAAATAATCTAGATAGGTTATGACCAGATAATAATCTATTAAAGGTTCTAACCCAAATTTTAGTGCCTGGATCGGGCACTGTTTATTTGGCAGTATGGTAGATAACAAGTGTTAAAAATGCAGAAGATATTTCTTGCCTTTAATGTATTCACAATTCAGTGTTTTCTACAGTGTTGGGATGTGGTATTACCTTCTGATTTTATACTAGCATTGGTTACTAATGATACATAACCAAGACTCAAATATTTCTCATGTTTTTCCAATTGAAATTTAGTGCTCCTACACTATTACCTCTTGAATTCCTCTTTCTCTAGACCTTTTACTCTTCGATCTATCCATGAGAACTGAAGATGATTCTTTTCTTTACATTTGCCTCTGCTATCAAACCTTCAGGGGAGGCAGAGCCACAACATTCTAGGGCATTCATGATAATGAGGGAGATAGTTTGAAATTTTAATTTAAAGAAAATGGATAAGTGTTTCCTCCTGAGCCTTGAATAGGAGCTTAACCTCCAGGTACTGTTCTAAGTATGTAGCTGAGGAGTATATGAGTAAAGATTGCTTTACTTGAAATCCAGAGACCTGAATTATATTCCTAGCTTAGCTGCTAACGTGAAAATGGCTAACATTTACTGAGCACTTACTATGTTCCAGTCACTTTTGAATTAACTTGTTATGCTGTAAGGAGGAGAGTAGTATATATTTATTTTTATTATTTTATTTTTTTGTGAGACAGAGACTGGTAGTTCTGTTACTTTAGTTGTTTATTGATTGCTTCTCATACTGCCTTGACTAGGGGGCTCCAGCCAAGCCAGCGACCTTGGGATAATGTCTATAATCCCATGCTCAAGCTCACTGCCCATGGTCAAACTGGTGAACCTGTGCTCAAGCCAGGTGACCTCTGGGCTTTGAACCTGAGTCCTCAGTTCCGCAGGTTGAGGTTCTATCCATTGCGCCACCACCAGGTCAGGCAGGAAGGTGGTATTTTAATCCCCATTATAGAGACAAGAAAACTGAGGTTACCTTTCAGGTCATGGACTTGGTTTGCGATGAGTCTGGTTTTGCAACACAGGCAGTTTGGCTCCAAATTGGTGCATTTAGCTACTATCATCTATTACTTCCTGATAAAAAGTTGCCATTACTAACATATGCAACAGGTTCTGTACTGGTTTTTTGGAGTGTTATCTCATGTAATCTTCACTCACGACTGTGAAATACGATTTTCACAATGGAGAAATCTAAGGTTCAGAGGTGCTATTATTTAGCAGACTCAAGCTCTAAAACCAGCCTCTGGGCTCCGAAAGCTTCTCTAACCCTAGAGCCACGTATATCTTTGGGCCTCAGTTTCCCCGTCTTTAAAATGAGGGTTGTGGAGATGTCTTAGTTCTATGAGGGGGAGGGAGGGGAGAGTGTAGAGATAAGAGATATCCGCACATGGCTGTGAGAGAAGGTGCAGTGAAAAGCAGTCAAGCCAGAGTGGCCCAGCATAACGGGGTGAGGGCTGAGGGGGCTTGGGTGTGTTAGAACCAAACAAGGCCTTTGGGCGAAATTGGGTCTGACAGCCCGTGTCTTACGGGTTTGGGCGCTGCTGGAGCGGGCTAGCAACCAAGGGAGGGCCCGCTCCCGAGAAAGCACGTTATCCGCCCAAATCCTGCTCTACAAGCTTCTCCATAAAAGCAAAAGAAGGAAGGGGCGCGGCTTCCCCGCCCGCGTAGCAGAGCGCCACGTCCCTCTTGGCTCAGCCTCTCCGAAGCTCTTTCGCGTGCGCGTTTCGCGGCGTTCGCCTCCCGGACCGCCCGTGCAGTCTCGTCTCCGTCCTCACCAATCAGCGATTCGGCGATCCCAGTAGGACCAGTCAGCGGCTGGCTGGGGGGGCGGGAGCTGTTGCCATGGCAGCGAGGAGGCGGGAGCGCGAGATAGGGAGAGAGAAGTGCAGAGCTAAGCTGCAAACTGGGAGCTAGCGAGACAGGTTTGTGTGCTGCCGGCTGAGCCTCGCGCGTCCAGACTAGGGCTTGGTGAGGCCCGTGACTTCGAGGTGGGTGATCAGTGTCGCGGGAGGCTGGGGCGGGTCCTGAGATAAGACTCAGGTCTTTGCCAGCGCTGCCCGGGCGCTGAGGATTGCTGGGGCCGCACTGTGAGAGGGCATGGGTGGGAGGGGGCTTCCAGCTCGGGCTTGAGGCGCAGGGCCCTTTCCTCCGCTCTACTCGCTGCAGGCTTTCTTTGGGGGGTCGGTGAGGTTGTCGGGTCTTGGCGAGGAATGGCGGGGTGAGTGCGGGACCGAGCCCCGGGTGGGGTTCCAGCCTGGCCTTGGCAGGTCGATGGGCAAGGGAGGTGCCAACTGTTGAGGAGTACCCACCGATTCCGGGCTGATGCTCACTAACCCCCCCGCCGCCGAGCAAAGCTAGGCCGGTGAATCTTGTTCTTCTGCCCGTTCTGTTAAGCCGGTAACCACTGACACTTAGGAGAGGAGAAAGTTCTTGTCAGTTGTGCATTGTTTTCCTTTAGGTGACAGATCGTTGGGTGTGAGGTTTGGTCTTTCGTTTTCAGAGTGTGAGAAAGATGATTCTTCCCGTTTGCACCTGCTAAGTAGTAACTCCGTGAGCAGATGTGGTTATTGTGGCTGGTGCTGTCCACTAAACTCCTAAATTAGATAATGTACATTTTACACAATTGAATAAGTAAATGCTGCCTGCCATCTGTGCCTTTTACTTAGGATATTAAACCTGTGGATGAATATGAACACCAAATGATATATTACCTTGTTTAAAAAAAAGTGAATGAGACTGAGGTTAAATGCAAATATTTCTGATAGTTTTGTTTGAAGGAGGTTGTGTATTTAGAATTGATGAGACAGTTGCTTGAAGGAATTCTTAAAGTAATATGACTAATGGTATTGTAGGTTTAGATCAGAATATCTATAGCTTCTTTTACAACCTATGTAAGTTGTTTCCTAAGGCATTCCTGGGGAATTCTGTTGAATAATAGAGTCAGGCAGTATCCAGATTCTAGCATCTTGCCCCTCATAGAAAGTGCCTCAGAATTCATCTTGATTTAAGTTGAGTCTGAGTTCTTGTTTTATAAAACTTAAACAAATTCAACTAATGTTGAACAAATGTTTCAACAAACATTCCTCAGTTAATAGGGTTGAGAATTTGAATAAACAAACATTTAGAATTAGAAATGAAATTTCAAATATTATCACTCTTGTTACTAGGGTAAATATGAAACTTTACCTCTCATTTTGGTCTTTAAACTCTCCATGATCTTGTTCAACTTTGTAGTATGAGTGAAAAATTTATTTCTGTCTCCTTGTGGTTACTCATGCTATTCTTCAGCATCTATCCTAATTTTACCCATATTGCAAGGGTCAAGTCCATGTTGTGTTTACCTTTCTCTGATCTCCTGAGATAGTTATTATTACTTTTATATATTTTTTGTGTGTGTGACAGAGACAGAGAGGGACAGACAGACAGGAAGGGAGAGAAATGAGAAGCATCAATTCTTTACTGTGGCTCCTTAGTTGTTCATTGATTGCTTTCTCATATGTACCTTGACCCCGGGGGGCTACAGCAAACTGAGTGACCCCTTGCCCAAGCCAGCAACCTTGGTCAAGCTAGTTAGCCTTGCTCAAACCAGATGAGCCCGAGCTCAAGCCAGCTACCTCGGGGTTTCTAACCTGGGTCCTCCACGGCCCAGTGCGACACTCTATCCACTGCGCCACCACCTGGTCAGGCGGGATATTGTTTACATCACATATTTTGTATTTTCCCATTCAGCATGGTTTTTGCCAACTTGGTTGATGGTCTGTAAAGACCAGTTAAAATGTAATGCACAATTAAGGCAATGAGGGTACCTTTCAAATCACTTGTTATCGATTATAGGCATTAATATATAGAGCATCAGGAACATGATTAACACCAGTGCTTTTTGTTTTGGGATTTGTTGTGTATATCTCTGTATTAAGGTGACCAGATTTTAAAATTGGTAAAGCGGAACACCGGGGGGCGGGGGGGTTTCTTGATTAAAAATTTGATCTATATGGAGCAAAAAAAATTTTCATAGAATGCAAAAATAGTATTGTAATATATATTTTTAAATTTCAACATAAGTACAATTTACAAATATAATACACTAAAAAATTATGTATAGTATTATTTTATTCTTTGGCATATTTCTCATTTGAGTGAATTTTTTTTAGTAGATTGCTGTCATTGTTTAAAAGGTCATGACATTTTTCACAGGAATTTGTTAAATTATATTTCACACATAAAATGGCTTTCAAAGTCTCAACACTTAATTGTGATTTTTCTGATGTCCACACTTTATTTACCGTAGAAAAAACGTATTCAGTCGCAGCATTAGTTCCTGGTAAAGACAGCGCGTATTCCACAATTTTGAATGCATTATTGTATGGAACATGGTTTGTTTCAAAATGCTGAAATATTTCTAACCATTTGTTCTCTACTGTGATTTTTGCTGATGCCCAAGATTTAACGTTTTTCTTATCAATCTATTTTTTAAAATAATGATACCTCATTAAAAAGATCATTTTCGGAAATATTACTATATGGGAAATTTTGAGTGAGTCAGAGGGATCGGGGTTACACGGTCCGAAACCGATGCTGGAGCTGTACGAGCAGGTAGCAGCAGACAGGGCAGCGCCGCTGGCGGTTGACAGCCATGGCCCCAGCAGGTACGTCCCACCCGAAGTTGTTTGTTTTGGGGCCCGCTCGGGGCAGCCAGCTCTTACGGCAGTGTGGGCGCTTCCAGGTCGAGGTGGGGTCTCCCTGCCGAAAACTGTATATTCCCTTCCTGTTCTCCCGCCATTGCCTAGCTTTTTGTGCATTCTTTCCAAAAATCGGGACTTTTTAAAAATTTTTTTAATTTCTTTTTATTTATTTATTTTAGAGAGGAGACACAGAGTGTGTGTGTGTGTGTGTGTGTGAGAGAGAGAGAGAGAGAGAGAGAGAGAAAGGGGGGAGGAGCTAGAAGCATCAACTCCCATATGTGCCTTGACCAGACCAGTGCAGGGTTTTGAACTGGCGACCTCAGTGTTCCCAGGTCGACGCTTTATCCACTGCGCCACCACAGGTCAGGCTAAAAATCGGGACTTTTTTAAAATGCTGCGGGACGCAGGACAAATTGTTAAAAATTGGGACTGTCCCGCCAAAAGCGGGACATCTGGTCACCTTACTCTATACTAAATTAATTTTGTGTTATTTAGAATAATATTTAAATTGCTTTGCACTTTTAAATAATCCTTTGGATGATGCAGGTGAACAAAATACTTTTGCAAGTATTGAATAGCTGGAAGAATCAAGGGTAGGATTTTATTTTATTTTTTAAAATTATTTAGTGGTTTTTAGAGAGAGGAGAGAGAGAGAAAAAAAATGGGGGAGAAGCAGGAAGCATCAGCTCATGGTAGTTGCTTCCCATATGTGTCTTGACCAGGCAAGCCTAGAGTTTTCATTTGGCAACCTCAGCATTCGAGGTCGATGCTTTACCCACTGTGCCACCACAGCTCAGGCAAGTGTAGGAGTTTCAAATGTATTTAAAATAATCCTTAAAGTAGATAGTATTTTAAATATTGTGAGTAATTGAGTTGACTATATTTGGCATGATAAATGATTAACTTTTTCTAAATAATTGATGTTCTAGAAAGGGGAAATTTGTTATTTTCATGTTTCATACATGCAATTAGTTTATAGACTTTAAAAAACAGGTTGCTAAGAATTTCAAATAACTTATTAGGAAAAGGAAAAACCTCAATCACGTTAATGATTTTCGATCTAAAATTTAAAAAATCCACTACAGTATGGTGAAGAGTATATTTAATTAGAATTTGATTGTCAGATTCTAATCCTGGCTTTACTAAATGATTTTGGCAAATCAGTTAACTTCAAGGATTTAATGGGAAAACTTACCTTATCCCTTGAAGTGTTATTGCTGAGCAAAATAAACTTTTAGTTGGGATTATTCTTATTTATTTAAAAGGGGAGCAATATGGTAAAATCTGGACAAAACAATCAATATCTTTGTCTATTCTGGTTTTTGATTCTGTTTATTTGTTATATCTCTCTCTCCTCACTGTTGGAATATGATATAATTTAGTCTTCTTCCACATCATAAAATCTTGGTACTTTTTTCACAGTATGTGACAAATTTATACACTGTCATGTACCATTATTTAAACCTACATTTATGTTTACATTTAATGTTCTTTTTATTATTTTTTTTTACATTTAGAACCTGTTAAGAGTTCGTTTTTAGTGAAAAAGCATTGAGCTTGGAGCCAAGACCCACATCCTTATTAATTTGATATTGTGCAAGTCATCTTACCTCTCTGGATCGCAGTTGCCTCATCTGTAAAAAGGAGATAATAATTTATAACCTATAAGAAGGTAAGTGATTAGTTAAGAAAGCAGATAAATAAATATATAAGTAAATAAATAAAAACAGACTCAATGATGCCTTAAACACACAATGTTTATTTTCTTATGTGAGATAATTCTTGATGTTGGCAGTCTAGGTTAGGTATAATAGTTTTATAAAGTCATCAAGGACCTAAGTGGTTTCCAGTTCTTTGCTCTGCTATTCTTACGGTGTGGTGTGGTCCTTGTAGTCCAAGATAGCTGCCAGAGCTCTAACCATCACAGCCAAATTCAAGGCAGCAAGGCAAAGACTAATAAGGGTGAATGCTCTTCCTTTGGGGAGGTGTCCTGAACCAAAGCTCAGAAGCAGGAAAATGTAGCTGGATGCATGGCTGCCCTGAATAAAACTGGGCTTTTATTGAGGAGGAAGGGAATATTTGGATATTGGCTGGTAAATCGAATTCTCTGCCACAGTATGGATTTTTTCTCTTTCATCTCTGAGTATTGTAAGCTATGAAAACCAGTCATAGAAGCTTCAGTACTTTGCTATGGCAGAGCTTTAAGACTGACCATGACAACAGAAAACGGAAAAAATAACTTTCATCTAATAAATTGTTTCTTTTCTTTCTTTCTTTCTTTTTTTTTTTACAGGGACAGAGAGAGAGTCAGAGAGAGGGATAGATAGGGACAGACAGACAGGTATGGAGAGAGGTGAGAAGCATCAATCATTAGTTTTTCATTGCTGTTACGACACCGTAGTTGTTCATTGATTGCTTTCTCACATGTGCCTTGACTGCGGGCCTTCAGCGGACCGAGCAATCCCTTGCCGGAGCCAGCGACCTTGGGTCCAAGCTGGCGAGCTTTAGCTCAAGCCAGATGAGCCCGTGCTCAAGCTGGCGAGCTCGGGGTCTCGAACCTGGGTCTACCACATCCCAGTCCGACACTCTATCCACTGCGCGACTGCCTGGTCAGGCTCTTTTCTTTTTTTTTTTCACTTTTATCTCATGATTCATTATGAAAGACTTTCTGGTTTGATTGGGTATTTATTCTGGTTACTTTTTAAAATTACCCATAAATGCTATTAGATGTTTGTTGTGCAATTTATGGATGTATTAAAAAAGAGCTTTTTTTTTAAACACTTGTTTTATGCAAGGCACTAAAAAGACAGAGATAAGTTATTTTAAGGGTATCCCATAATAAATCATCAGGAAGTAAATTTTTGATGAAAAATATAATTCGGCCCTGGCCAGTTGGCTCAGTGGTAGAGTGTTGGCCTGGTGTGTGGAGGTCCCCGGTTTGATTCCCAGTTGGGGCACACAGGAAAAGTGCCCATCTGCTTCTCCACCTTTCCTCCTCTCCTTTCTATTTCTGTCTTCTCCTCCTGCAGCCAAGGCTCCATTGAAGCAAAGTTGACCCCAGTGCTGAGGATGGCTCCATGGCCTCCGCCTTAGGCACTAGAATGGCTCTGGTAGCAACAGAGAAACACCCCAGATGGGCCGAGCATTGCCCCCTGGTGGGCATGCCGGCTGGATACTGGTCGGGCACATGCAGGAGTCTGTCTGACTGCCTCCCCCCACCCCTTCTCACTTCAAAAAAATACAAAAATATATCTATCTATATCAGTGGTTCTTAACCTGGGTTCTATCGAACCCTAGGGGTTCAATGAGTCGGTCTCAGGGGTTCGGAGAAGCCTCTGCTGCAGAGGCCAGAATAAAGTAATACCGTAATTTGTTGTGAGTTCATGCACTTTGTTGGTTTTGTTCTTTGAACAAGGTGATGTTCATGCACGGCTCATTTTGTGCACCAGTAAAAAAAAATATACCTATGTCTTGAATTTGGAAAAAAATCATCTTTTATTTATCACTAAAGAAGGGTTCGGTGAATGCTCATATGAAACTGGTGGGTTCGGTACCTCAAAAAAGGTTAAGAACCACTGGTCTATATCTATCTATCTATCTATCTATCTATCTATCTATCTATCTATCTATCTATCTATCTGTGTGTGTGTGTATATATATGTATAAAATTTATCTCAAGATACAGTGAAGGTCAGGATGATTATATGAGGTACACTTTTGCCTTCCTTGTTAAAGTTGTGGGGCTTTTTTTTTTTAATATATATTTTATTATTATTAATTCTAATGGGGTGACACCAATAAATCAGGGTACATATGTACAATGAAAACATCCCCAGGTTATCTTATCATTCAATTGTGTTGCATACCCATCACCAAAAGTCAACTTGTCCTCTGTCACCTTCAATCTGGTTTTCCCTGCGTCCCTCCCCTCCTCCCTATCCCACTCTTCCCTCCCTCCCCCCATCCCATAACCACCACTCTCTTGTCCATGTCTCATACCCTCACTTTCATGTCCCACCTATGTATGTAATCGTGCTGTTCTCAGTTTTTCTTTTTTTCTGATTTATTTCACTCCGTATAATGTTATCAAGGTACATCCATTTTGTTATAAATGATCCGATGTCATCGTTTCTTATGGCTGAGTAGTATTCCATAGTATATATGTACCATAGCTTTTTAATCCACTCGTCTTCTGACGGACACTTGGGCTGGTTCCAGATCTTCGCTATTGTGAACAATGCTGCCACGAACATGGGGGCGCATTTCTTCTTTTCGAACAGTGTTATGGTGTTCTTAGGGTATATTCCTAAAAGTGGGATAGCTGGGTCAAAAGGCAGTTCTATTTTTAATTTTCTGAGGAATCTCCAAACTGTTTTCCACAGTGGCTGCACCAGTCTGCATTCCCACCAGCAGTGCAGAAGGGTTCCCTTTTCTCCACATCCTCGCCAGCACTTATTCTGTGTTGTTTTGCTGATAAGTGCCATTCTGACTGGTGTGAGGTGATATCTCATTGTGGTTTTAATTTGCATTTCTCTAATGATTAGTGATGTTGAGCATTTTTTCATATGCCTACTGGCCATCTGTATGTCCTCTTTGGAGAAATTTCTATTCATTTCTTTTGCCCATTTTTTGATTGGGTTGTTTGTCTTCCTGGTGTTGAGTTTTATAAGTTCTTTATAAATTTTAGTTATTAACCCCTTATCAGATGTGCTGTCGAATATGTTCTCCCATTGTGTGGTTTGTCTTTTTATTCTGTTCCTATTGTCTTTAGCTGTGCAAAAACTTTTTAGTTTGATATAGTCCCATTTGTTTATCTTGCCTTTTATTTCAGTTGCCCATGAAGATAAATCTGCAAATATACCGCCACTACAGATGTCGGAGAGCTTGCTGCCTATGTTTTCTTCTAAGATGTTTATGGTTTCACGGCTTACATTTAAGTCTTTTATCCATTTTGAGTTTGTTTTTGTGAATGGTGTAAGTTGATGGTCTAGTTTCATTTTTTTGCAGGTAGATGTCCAATTTTCCCAACACCATTTGTTAAAGAGGCTGTCTTTACTCCATTGTATGTTCTTTCCTCCTTTGTCAAATATCAGTTGTCCATAAAGCTGTGGGTTTATTTCTGGGTTCTCTGTTCTGTTCCATTGATCTATGTGCCTGTTCTTATGCCAGTACCAGGCTGTCTTGAGTATAATGGCCTTGTAGTAAACCTTGATATCAGGAAGAGTGATACCTCCTGCTTTATTTTTTCTTTTTAAGATTGCTGAGGCTATTCGTGTTCATTTTTGGTTCCATATAAATTTTTGGAATATGTGTTCTATATCTTTGAAGTATGTCATTGGTATTTTAATTGGTATTGCATTGAATTTATAAATTGCTTTGGGTAATATAGACATTTTAATGATGTTTATTCTTCCTAGCCATGAGCACGGTATATGCTTCCACTTGTTTGTATCTTCCTTGATTTCTTTTATCAATGTTCTATAATTTTCCGAGTACAAGTCCTTAACCTCCTTGGTTAAATTTACTCCTAGGTACTTTATTTTTTTGGCTGCAATAGTGAAGGGGATTGTTTCCTTAATTTCTTTTGCTGATATTTCATTGTTGGTGTATAGAAATGCCTCTGATTTCTGAGTATTAATTTTATATCCTGCCACCTTGCTGAAATCATTTATAAGGTCCAGTAGTTTTTTGACTGAGACTTTAGGGTTTTCAATATACAATATCATATCATCTGCAAATAATGACAGTTTTACTTCTTCTTTTCCAATTTGTATGCCTTTTATTTCTTCTTCTTGTCTGATTGCTGTAGCTAGGACTTCCAGAACTATGTTGAATAAGAGTGGTGAAAGGGGGCAACCCTGCCTGGTTCCTGATCTTAAGGGGATTGCTTTTAATCTTTGTCCATTTAGTATGATGTTTGCTGTCGGTTTATCGTAGATGGCCTTTATCATGTTAAGGAATGATCCCTGTATTCCCACTTTATTGAGAGTTTTGAGCATGAATGGGTGCTGGATTTTATCAAATGCCTTTTCTGCATCTATTGAAATTATCATGTGATTTTTGTCCTTCCTTTTGTTTATGTGGTGAATCACATTGATTGATTTGCGAATATTGAACCAGCCTTGCCTCTCCAGAATAAATCCCACTTGATCGTGGTGTATGATTTTTTTCATATATTGCTGGATCCGGTTGGCTAATATTTTGTTGAGAATTTTAGCGTCTAAATTCATCAGGGATATAGGCCTATAATTTTCTTTCTTTGTGTTGTCTTTGCCCGGTTTTGGGATCAGAATTATGCTCGCCTCATAAAAGGAGTTTGGAAGTCTTCCTTCCTCTTGAATTTTTTGAAATAGCTTGAGGAGAATAGGAGTTAGTTCTTCTTTGAATTTTTGATAGAATTCACTTGTGAAGCCATCAGGCCCAGGACTTTTCTTTTTTGGGAGTTTTTTGATAACTGTTTCGATCTCATTTGCTGTAATTGGTCTGTTTAGGTGTTCTGATTCTTCCAGATTGATTTTTGGAAGGTTATATGATTCAAGAAATTTGTCCATTTCACCAAGATTGTCTAATTTTTTGGCATATAGTTCTTCATAGTATTTTCTTACAATGCTTTGTATTTCTGTTGTGTCAGTTGTTATTTCTCCACTGTCCTTTCTAATTTTATTTATTTGAGTCCTCTCTCTTTTTTTCTTGGTGAGTCTAGTTAAAGGTTCATCAATCTTGTTTACCTTTTCAAAGAACCAGCTTCTTGTTTCATTGATCCTCTGTATTGTTTCCTTAGCCTCTATGTCATTTATTTCTTCTCTGACCTTTATTATTTCCTTCCTTCTACTTGTCTTGGGTTTTATTTGTTGTTGTTTTTCTAGTTCTTTTAGATGCAGGGTCAGGTTGCTTATTTGAGCTTTTTCTAGCTTCTTATATATGCCTGTAGTGCAATAAACTTCCCTCTCAGAACTGCTTTTGCTGTGTCCCATAAATTTTGAGTTGATGTATGCTCATTATCATTTGTTTCTAGAAACTTTTTTATTTCTTTTTTGATCTCATTGTTAATCCATTCATTATTTAATAACATGCTATTTAGTTTCCAAGTGTTTGAGTATTTTTCAGTTTTTCTTTTGTGGTTAATTTCTAGTTTCATGGCATTGTGATCAGAGAAAATGCTTGATATGATTTCAATCTTCTTAAATTTATCGAGACCATTTTTGTGTCCTAACATGTGGTCTATCCTAGAAAACGTACCATGAGCGCTTGAGAAGAATGTATATTCTACTGCTTTAGGGTGAAAAGTTCTGAAGATATCTATTAAATCAAGTTGATCTAGTGTCTCCTTTAAGTCTGCTGTTTCTCTATTAATTTTCTTTCTTGAGGATCTATCCAGTGTTGTTAGAGGGGTATTGAAATCCCCTACTATGATAGTATTGCTGTTAATCTCGCCCTTTATATCCATCAAAGTCTGCTTTATGTATGTCGGGGCTCCTATATTTGGTGCATAGATATTTACAATAGTTATATCTTCCTGTTGAATTGTTCCCTTTATCATTATGTAGTGTCCTTCTTTATCTCTTACTACAGCCTTTGTTTTAAAGTCCATTTTGTCTGATATAAGTATTGCTACTCCTGCTTTTTTTTCATTTCCATTTGCATGAAATATTTTTTTCCATCCTTTTACCTTCAGTCTATGAGCATCTTTTGTTTTAAGGTGTGTCTCTTGTAGACAGCATATGTATGGGTCCTGTTTCTTTATCCATGCAGCTACCCTATGTCTTTTGATTGGATCATTTAATCCATTTACATTTAAGGTTATTATTGATATGTAGTTGTTTATTGCCATTTTATTCTTTAAAGCTGTATTCTTTTTTTGCTCTATTCATTCCTCCCTTTAAACTGTTCACAAGAGGCCCCTTAGTATCTCTTGCAGAATTGGTTTGGTTTTTATGAATTCCTTCAGGCTTTCTTTTTCTGGGAAGCTCTTTATTTCTCCTTCAATTTTAAACGTTAGCCTTGCTGGATAGAGTAGTCTTGGTTGTAGGTTCTTGTTCTGCATTACTTTGATTATTTCTTGCCATTTTCTTCTGGCCTCAAGTGTTTCTGTTGAGAAGTCCGATGTCATCCTTATGGGGGCTCCTTTGTAGGTGATAGTCTTTTTTTCTCTAGGAGCTTTTAGAATTTTTTCTTTATCCATTAGCTTTGGTATTTTAACTATGATGTGTCTTGGCGTAGATCTTTTTGGGTTTCTCCTTAATGGAGTTCTGTGTGCTTCTTGAATGTGTGGAGTGTTTCCCAGCCTTAATTTAGGAAAGTTTTCTGCTATGATTTGATTGAACAAAGTTTCCATGTCCTGTCCTCTCTCCTCTTCTTCAGGCACCCCTATGATGCGAATGTTGTTTCTCTTCATGTTGTCACAAAGCTCCCTTAGAGTTTCCTCACATTTTTTAAGTCTCTTTTCCTTTTTCTTCTCTGCCTCTGTGCCTTTGTTTATTGTGTCCTCTAACTCGCTTATTCGATCCTCAGCGTCATCCATCCTGCTTTTAATTCCTTCCATTGTGGTCTTCAGTTCTGATAATGTATTTGTCATTTCTGTCTGATTCTTTTTTATTATTTCAATTTCATTTTTTATATTTGTTATCTCTTTATTTAGGTGTTCATAATGACTATCCATTGTTGCTCTAATTTCTTTGAACATCCTAACTATCATTATTCTAAATTCTGCTTCTGGTAATTTGGTTATATCTGGTTCATTCAGGTCCTTCTCTGGGGATTTCTCTTGATTCATTTGGTTTGCATTCCTCTGCCTGCCCATTTTTTCTGTGTATAAGCAGGTTGTGGCCACTGGAGTCCAGTAGGTGTTGCCTTTGTGTTCTCTAGGTGTGGTCTATCTGCAGGCCCCCTACCCCCTCTGCCGGTGCCTAGGGTGGTTGGGTATGAGCGTTGCCAGCGCCGGCCCACTGTGGCTTTTGCTATGATTTCTGCCTCTCCTCCGTGGGAGGGGCTGTGACTGAAGCCACAAGATTAGCACCAAGGGTAGAGGTGAGCACCTTTCCTCAGCTGCGGATCCAGCTCCGCGGGTTAGGCGGGGCTTTTGACGTGCTCTCAGCTGTAAGCTTTTGCCCGTCAGGAGCTTTAGCCCCGCCCTCGAGGCCAGGGCCCTTCTGCGCAGGGTCAGAAACCAAGGTTTATTGGGGCGGGCGTGTTTGCTGGCTTCCGTTCAGCTGCGTACTTCCGCTCGTCCCGGACTCTACCCCGCCCCCGCGTTCAGAGCCCGCTCATGCACGTATGAATACTATCCGGGGTTACTCCGGCCGGATGGGGATAGTAGCGTGGGCTCAGCTGCGAGCCTCCACTTGTCTCAGGGTCCACCCCGTTCCCGCGCTCGGAGCCCGCTCGCGCACGTATACTGGCCAACCGCGGTTTCTCCGGCGGGGGGGGGGGGGGAGGGGGGGATTGGTAGCGTCAGCTCAGCCACGAGCCCCTGCCCGTCCCTGGTCCTAGCCCGGTCCCCGCGGTCAGGGCCGGTTTGCGCAGGGCCTGCCCGTTCCTGGCCTCCCGCTTTGTCCCCGTAAGTGGGATTAAAGGCGGGCCCGCAGCTTCCGGACTGCTTTCGTGGTCCCCTCTGACCCTCTGGGCTAGACCAATCTCCCACCGGCTTGGCCTCTGCCCATGCCGACAGAACCGCCTTTCAGCGTCCTGCCGCCCCAAAACCTTAAGCAGCCCTCAGCAGAGTAGGAAGGGACCTAATACTCCACACTGTAGGCCTGGGAGCTCCCTCACTTGTTTCACAGCTCAAAACTGTCCAAACGCCTCTTCTAGGCTCTGAGACTGCAGGCTGGGGCTTGGTTCCTGGGACCCAGGTCCCTCCCTCTCCGCCAAACTCTCCTCCCGCCACACGGGTCTGTCCGGGCTGCCGTTTGCTCCAGGGAGCTGGGCAGCCCTCTTCGCGTTTTCGCTATTCCTACCAGTCTTAATGTGGCTTCTTCTGTGTTCCTTGGTTGAAGAGTCCACTTAGTTTTGTTCAAAGTTGGTTTATCCTGGTGATGGTTCTTAAAATTGAGTTGTAATCCACTTTGGTTCTGGGAGTTGGAAGTTGGTACGTCCGCCTACTCCTTCGCCATCTTGCTCCCTACCTCGTGGGGCTTTTTTTTTTAAACCACTTTAACTATTACCTGTCTTGAAAAATTTTGTCTTAACTACCAGTTCTTGTTTAACTTACTTAGGTATAGTATTTTATTTCGTTCCAGACCTTTATTTGTAAGTATTACATGAATATACCCTATACTTGTCATGCGAAATGGTTCAGATGACATTGTATCTGTAAAAAAAGTAACTTGAAATAAAGTTTCTAGAAAAGGAAACTGATATTCAGGGAGTGTAAGTTGAAGCAGGGAAAAATCTAAAGATTCAGTCAATCTTTTAGGGGTATTAGATGGAAGATAAAAAGCAAATGAAAATTTTATTACAAAGTATATATGTGTTTTTGTGAGGTTTTGAATTTTTCCTTCTATCACTTAGGGAAAAAGTAAGTAATTCTTTTACCACTAGCGCTTTGATTTCCTTTTGTTCTGATCTAGAACTATGGACCTCACTAAACAAAATAATCAGGAGCCTTATGAGTTCTTTTGTTTTGTTTTTAAAGTGAGAGTGGGGGAGATAGACAGACTCCTGCATGTGTCCTGACCGGAATCCACGTGGCAACCCCTGTCTGGGGCTGATGCTCTGTCTATTTGGGGCCATGCTCACAACCGAGCTATTTTTAGCACCTGAGATGGAGGCTCCACAGAGTCATCCTCAGCACCTGGGCGATGTGCTCGAACCAATTGAGCCACTCACTGCGAGAGGGGAAGAGAAGCAGATGGTCGCTTCTCATGTGTGCTCTGGCCAGGAATCAATCCTAGACATCCACACATAGGGCTGGCACTCTATTTGCTGAGCCAGCCCGCAAGGTCCTTTTTTTTAAAAAAACAAGATTTATTTATTGATATTTTTTCTTCTTTTCCAAGTTAGAGGAGGAGAGATAGACAGACTCAGGCATGTGTCTGGACCTGGATCTACCTGGTGACTGCCATCTGGGTTTATGCTCTTAACCCAGTTGTTTTTAGTGCTTGAGGTAGAGGCTTCACCGGAGCCATCTTCAGCTCCCAGGTGAATGCGGTGAACCAATTGAGCCATAGAAGGGGAAGAGAAGGGAGAGAGAAGGGGGAAGGAGAGGGGTGGAGAAACAGATGGTTGCTTCTCCTGTGTGCCCTGACTGGGAATTGAACCCGGGACATCCACACAAAGGGCTAGTGCTCTACCACTGAGCCAACAGGCCAGGCCCTATTTATTGATTTTATAAAAGAGATTTTATTTATTGAATTTTAGAGAGAGGGGAGAGAGAGAAAGGTGGGGGAATGGGAGCAGGAAGTGTCAACTCGTAGTTGCTTCTTGTATGTGCCATGACCAGGCAAAACCTGGGTTTCAAACCAGTGATGTCAGCATTCAAGGTCAATGCTTTATCCACTGTGCCACCACAGGTCAGGAGGAGCCTTATGAGTTTTTAAGCGACATTTAACATTGTAAGTCACCTGACTAAAAGTATCTATTTTCTGTATACCATTTGAATGCCTTTAAAGATATTTTTATTTAAAAAAAATTATTGATTTTAGAGAGAGGAACGGAGAGAGAGAGATACAGAAACATTGATTGGTTCCTGTATGTGCCCTGACCAGGAATTGAACCTGCAGCCTTTTTGTATTGGGATGACATTCGAACCAATTGAGCTGTCTGGCCAGTGCTAAAGATTTTTTAATTAACAGAAAAAGGATCATGCTGTGCATTGTTTTATAAGCAGTATTTTTTCAAGTTGCAATTCTTTATTTCATAGGCTGCCTTTCACACTTCATTGAAAGTCCTATGAGAATAGGGATTATGTCTATCTCACTTAACTTTATATCTGGTATAATATCTGATACATAGTGAGTACATAATAAATATGTATTTATTAAATTAATAGATACACATAACAGATTAAAGAAAATATACTTTTTTTAGAGGGGGGATAGACAGTAAGGGTGAGAGATGAGAAGCATCAATTTATAGTTGTGGCACCTTAGTTGTTCATTGATTGCTTTGTCATATGTGCCTTGCCCAGGGGGCTCTAGCCTAGTCAGTGACCCCTTGATCAAGGCAGCGACCTTGGGCTCAAGCCAGCGACCATGGGTTCATGTCTATGATCCCACACTCAAGCTGTTTACCCCACGTTCAGGCTGGTGAGCCCACACTCAAGCCAATAACCTTGGGATTTCAAACCTGTGTCCTCAGCATCCCAGGCTAACACTCTGTCCACCTTGCCACTGCCTGGTCAGGCTAAAGAAAACATACTTTAATTAATTTTAAATTTAAAAGGAAGATGAGTAAAAGAAGAGGAGGGTTCAGGGAGGGAGAAAAAGATAGATGAGGGAAGAATAGAGACTAATACAAGAAAGAGAGACAAACTAGTTCAAACTAGTTTTAGTTTTCTGTACTTTTCATTCTTCTCACCCACAACCATTTTCTTTTTAACCACTACTAGGATATCTCTCTTGACAGTCAAAACAGAAAATTGATACATATCCCACCCACCTACCCACCAAGTAAACTTAGTTTGAATAACTACTGGTGTGAATCAATAGTTAAGATATCTGCCTCTGTGAATGAATGGGAGTTTTGATTTGGTGGAGACAGGGAAAGAGAGACAAACTTCCTTTTGGGACCTGGAAATTTAGGGAAATTATTTTTTTATCTATTGAATGCCAGAAGAGGTATAAGAACTCTGCTAACTTTGTAATTTTACCTGTGGCTCTGATGCCCTTGGGATCAGTGCCTTCCAAGCAGTCTAGATCTAGATCGCTGCCTGATTTAGAATTTCAGATCACCGACTGCAGCCCAGTGTCTCCTCTTTAGGTCTCTGTTCTTATGGAAGAGGCGGGAGATAAAAGAAAGGAGAAGGCCATTCTTACTGACCCCACAATGAAAGAAAAGTAGGGCAGTCTCCCCTTCTCCTTATCTGTCATCTCTTCTTTTATATGGACATTTATTTTGATATTTTCAGATTTATTAAAATCGATAAATCTTTCTTTGACACATTTGCCATTATCTTGGTAAGTAAAGAGATTGTTATGTCATTACTTTTCTACCTAATGTGTTAGAACATTTTCCATTTCTATTATGAAAAGAGTTAACATTCATTAAAACCTTATTAATTTTAGATTTCAGTAAGTTAATTGTCCTAATTATTTCTAGAACAAACACTAAAATATTAGAAAGTAGTAGAGGGGGAAATATATGTTAAAAGTTCTCCATCAATCAATCAATCAAAAAAAAAAAAAGGCACGAAAGGAGAGTAAGTAAATATTAAAGAGGCAGGAGAAATAGTCCAAAAGAAGATGATACATTTAAAACTCAATATAAGGTATTTCATTGTCTCTAAGACTTTGTTGATATTAAGACACATCATTATACACCATATACTGCAAATTAAACTATGACACTGTGCTTTATCACTTACAATTTCATTTTATGTTTATTGAAAGTGCTTTTTAAGATACATTTAGACAGACAGTTTTTTCTTTTTTTTTTTTGACAGAGACAGAGAGTCAGGGAGAGGGACAGATAGGGACAGACAGACAGGAAGGGAGGAGAGAGATGAGGAGCATCAATTCTTCATTGCAGCATCTTAGTTGTTCGTTGATTGCTTGTTCATTGATTGCTTTCTCATATGTGCCTTGACTGGGGAGCTACAGCAGAGCTAGTGACCCCTTGCTCAATCCAGTGAGTGACCTTGGGCTCAAGCCAGCGACCTTTGGGTTCAAGCCAGTGACCATGGGGTCATGTCTATGAGCGCATGCTCAAGCCAGTGACCCTGCGCTCAAGCTGGATGAGCCCACACTCAAGCTGGATGAGCCTGCGCTCAAGCTGGTGACCTCTGGGTTTTGAACCTGAGTCCTCTGCATCCCAGTTCGATGCTCTATCCACTGTGCCACTGCCTGGTCAGGCAACACAGTTTTTTCTCACATCACTTTAGTGCATACGTAAAGGAATTACAAGTTAAATACATTCATAGTCTCATTATTTTTCTTTTTCTAAATTATTTTATTGATTTTTAGATAGATGGGGTGGGGAGTGGAGAAGTGGGAAGCATCAACTCCTAGTAGTTGCTTCCCGTATGTGCCTTGACTGGGCAAGCCCAGGGTTTCTAAATGGCGACCTCAGCATTCCAGGTTGACGCTTTATCCACTGCATACCACAGGTCAGGCATAGTCTCATTCTTTTGAAACACTTTCTTGATTCAGACTTGTCAATATCTGTGTTTTTCTACACAGAATTGTTCTTTCAACTATGGACAGTGACAGTGATTTTCTTCTAGAAATTTCTTCAAGCCCCTTTGCCTGGAGTTTTCTTTCAAGCCTCTGACACTCATTTTGCAAGCTCTGATGCTAGTACTTTCTCGAAGATGATACTCATTTTGTAAGCGCTGATGCTAGTGCTTTTCCCAAGATAGCACCAGTTTTCTGATTCAGCTTTCTTTAACTTCTTCAATGGTGTTTTGGCTGAAACGCTGAAGGGTTGCAGTTGTCAGGAAGAATAACATCAAGTTTTATTACTTTTCAGGCAACCTATTTAAATTTTCAGATACACAGCCTCAGAAGACATCTAGATCTAAACTACACTTAGTAGGTTAGGAACAGCTCTTAGACATTCAAACCAGATTTAGTCAACCATCATCCATCCCCTGTCACCCTTTCCCCTTCTTATGCATACAAGAACATTTTTGGGAAATTATTTTGTAGTTTAAAATTTAATTTGGTAGCAACTTTTGGCCATAGACATTTATAATAGTGTTATAGTGATATGCTTATTCCTGACCCATTCTCAGGATCTCAGTGACTAGCACTTTATCATTAGTGTATCATTTTGAAGCATGTAAAAGGACATCAGGATTTTGTCAGCATTTTCCTATTGACTAAATTCAGCTTTGTTTTTTCCCTCAGGTTACATGGAAGTTTTGCAGCTTCTGTTCAGTGTTAGTAGGAAGTTTCTGACAAATTGACATTTTCCTTAAAGATGCATGAATCCATCAAATTAGTCTCATATTCCATATGCTATGTTTTATTAATTGCAGGCATTGTAAGTTTCTACTGCTTTAATTTGCAGTGTTTGGCTGCTCATGTGGGTGGGTACCTTCCTGTCTAAAAGCACTTGTTTCTTTACAAGAAAATGTAAAATTGCTCTTATGCCTTTAATATCAAATACTTCCGCTTTATGAATATCAGCTGCTATATTTCTGTGTTTACAAAATAACTTTGCATTTCAATGCCAAACCATAATATAATCTTTTGAAGACATTTAAAATGGTAATTAAACTCAATTTGTGAAGTACCAACAAGCAAAAACTCCATTTGAAGTTACTGGAGTAAGAATAGCTATGATAAAGTTCATACATGTGTAGGCAGTAAATATTATGTTGCTATTGCCACTTCTTCAACCACAATTTTACACTTGATCTTAGCCAAAAGGCAGAGTAGCAATTGGCAACCTCAATTTTAATAGTCTATTAACTGAAAAACACTCGGATTTCTGAGATGTTAAACTGAGGAGGTGTGCATCTTGGAATTGATTAAGTACTTTATTGGTAATTAAAATTTTTTCTTTAATTTTTTAAAATTTTTATTGATTTTAGAGAGAGGAAGGGAGAGAGCAAGAGAGAGAGAGAGAGAGATATCAATCTGTTCCTGTATGTGCCCTGACTGGGGATTGAACTGGCAACCTCTGTGCTTGGGACAATGCTCTAACCAACCAAGCTTTTCAGCCAGGGTTATTATTGGTAATATGATTAAATATAAACAGAACATACTCCTGTTAGAAGACAGAGATTGTTAGGCTGAATAAAAAGGAAGTGTGGTGTGTGTGTTTATATCCATACCCTAATCAAAAGAAACTGGTTAAGCTATATTAATATCAAAACTAATAGATCTTAACACAAGTTGGGGCATAAAAGTCACTGAAATGTGATAAAAGATTAAATCCACCAGAAAGTTAGAAAATCTTAAATTTGTGTACATTTAATAACATGGCCTCAAAATATTTAAGTAAAAAGACAATTTGAAGGGAAAACAGATAAAAAAATCATAGTGTAAGATTTTAACTTGCAGATTAATAGTTATATTCATTAAAAGAAAGAAGCGGCCTTGGCTGGTTGGCTCAGTGGTAGAGCATTGGCCCAGTGTGTGGAAGTCCCGGGTTCGATTCCCGGCCAGGGCATACAGGAGAAGTGCCCATCTGCTTCTCCACCCTTCCTCCTCTCCTTTTTCTCTGTCTCTCTCTTCCCCTCCCGCAGCCCAGGCTCCATTGGAGCAAAGTTGGCCTGGATGCTGAGGACAGCTCCGTGGCCTCCGCCTCAGGTGCTAGAGTGGCTCCCATTGCAATGGAGCAATGCCCCCTAATGGGCATGCCAGGTGGATTCCGGTGGGGCTCTTGCGGGAGTCTGTCTCTCTGCTTCCCGGCTTCTCACTTCAGAAAAATATAAAAAAGAAAATAAAAAGAAAGAACCATGAGTTGGTAGAATTAGTTCTACTAACAGAAGACCCCATAACTTCAAAGATTGTTACTTGACATTTTACATGAGTGATTGGGATGCATATGGTTGAGTAAGAGAATAAGGACAGTTTTCTTTGGTTGCAGTAGTTACACTTTTTATAGTTTCCTACCTCCTTGGGGATCACATGTCCTTCCGTGAAGGAAGGACTTATTACTATGCTAAAACAGCATAATTCAACGAAGACCAACATGCATACATACTATTTGATAAATTCATTGAATTGGACATTTATTTACTTGTCCAACTCTATATTCAGTTATAATGAAAAGGGCAATGAGAACTTTCAAAGTGATTCAGCTCTAATTATAATTAGCAAATCATAGCATTGACATGGATGGATGAAACCTCATTTACACATTCTAAAAACTAATATGGCAAGATGTACTTGGTTAACATTAAAAAATGAAATTTGGGTAATATGCAATCAGAAATTCTTGTGGGATTTTAATATATGAAATGATGGTTTTAACATGATTATGTAGGGTCACCAAGTTATACATCTTTACAGCACTGAAAAGATATTTTACTACAAAGTGTCAAGGAATAACAGTGGTTATTAATTTATTTATTATGTGGTCATACATTTATTAGATTCCAGGCCCTGATATCAGTCCTCTAGTGATAATAAGCAAAGAGGTAGTTTTAAAGATACAAAACAGTTCTTTTTTCTGGAGTAGACGATGTGAAAATATATCTGCTTATTTGAATTCTGAGTGAACTTTAATATCGGTAATATCTGCCAGGAAATCTTACAAGTTTGCTTGTTGAATTTCTGACCCTTGTTCTGAGATGATATACTGTTTTATCAATATTTGCACCCTGGCAGGATAGCTCAGTCCCAGAATGTCAAGGTTGTGGGTTGGATCTCCAGGCAGGGTACACACGGGAAGCAACCAATGAGTGCACAAACAAGAGTGGAACAACAAATGAATGCTTCCCTTCCCCCTTCCTTCTCCCCTTTCTCTTCCTTCCTCTCTCCATCTTTAAAAAGAAAATATATTAAATCCATTTGATTGGAGTGTCTTCCTGGAGCGCAGAAGTTGCGAGTTTGATTCCCTGATCAGGGCACAGATAAGAGCAGCTCAATGTTCCTATCTCTCCCTCTGTGCTTCTCTAAAAAAAAAATAAATAAAAAAGAAATGAAGCTACGGTATGAACAACTTTTCCTACAGAATTCTTAAGTCAGACTCTAAGAGAATGAGAAGATCTAAGCACATCAAGTTGCAGTAATGAATTTTCCATCCTTAAACAAGCATGCTTAGAAAAGAGCTACCTCAAGGAATTGGCTTTCATCACGCATCTCCACTTTCACAGCAAAATGAGTAGAGTCCCTTTCTAATTCTCCCGAGCCCAACAGAGAAAATGAGATCATGTTGAGAGTTAATTTAAAAGTTGAAAATTTGAATATACTGTTATATTTGATTTCATGTATCCTTCCATGTTCACATACCTAGCCCTGACCTCAACTGACCTCCAGACTCAAAAGTCCAACTTCCTGTTCCATATCTCCACTGCAAATGTAATAGGCATTTTAAACTTAACATGTCAAAACCTATGCATGGTCCCTGCCCCTTCCAGCAACTTTCTTTCCCATCATCATCTCCCTTGTAAACAGCCTGCACCACCATTTACACAGCAGCCCAGGCCAGATGTCTAGAAATCCTCTCCCTTGCTTCAAAATTCCTTTACATGCAATCAATCCTTCAGAAGTCTTACTAGAGGTAGTTTCAAAACATATCCCAAATATGTATACTTGTCAGCACCTCCTACGCTACCACCTCAGTCCAAATCGCCATCATCTCGCCTGAGTGACAGCCAAGATCTAACTGATCTCCCTGTTTCCACTTTTGCTGCTCCATAGCCTAGTCTCCTCTTTTTCCTTACTTCTAAAAAAACTGAAATGTTCACATATAAAATTTACCCTTGTAAATAAACTGTACAATTCAGAGGTTTTTAATATATCCACAAGGTTATATTAGATAGTGGTGATAGGTACATAACCTTGTAGATATATTAAAAACCTATCTAATATTAGATAGGTTTTTTTAAAAAACCTATCTAATATTAGAACATTTTTATTACCCGAAAAAGGAACCCCATACCCACTAGAAGTTGTTTCTCATTCCCTTCTTCCCTCACCAGCAGCCCTAATCAACCATTAATCTACTTTCTTTATGGATTTGCTTATTCTGGACATTGATATAAATAGAATCATATAATATATATCCTTTTGTATCTGATTTTATTTATTATTAATCAGTTTTGTTGTACTTGATTTTAAAGCAAGCGTCTTCTTGAATTCTCAGTCTCTTGCCCTTTAAAATGATCAAAAAGTGAAGCTGGTTTTGGTTTTGGAATGGCAGTCGCAGTTCATTATCTCCTTCCTGCTCAAGTTAAAAACAAAATCCAGCTTAGAGGAAATGCAAATATGACAACCTCTAAACCTCTAAAATCAAAACGAAAGAGGAGCTTTCTCTCCTAGAAGCAAGGTGTAAGTTTGATCAGAGGGCACAATGTCTTACCCTGTGTTGGTGTGAAATATTCCTGGCTTTACTTCATTTTTATTGTGTCTAGATAGGCACTATCTTTGGAGGTTGATATTTTTGTATTCTTTGTATCTCAGCACCCAGATCTTCTATTTGCTCTGCTAGTGTATTTTGAGCTGGCTGAATAAGCAATATTTATTTTCAAGGCATTTAGAAATCTTAATCACTTCATATAATTGGTGTGAGTACAGTTTTATTAGTATAATAATAAATAATGTAAAAGGAAAGATGTATATAAAATATAATGTAAAAAGAAAGAGCTATACTTTAAAGAATAAACTGGTGATAGAATTTAAGAGCTTGAAGAATACTGAGGTCTAGTTAAATTCCCTTATTTAAAAAAATCTATTATTTTTAAAAAGGAGAAAACTAGTGGGAAAAGTTAATCGACTGACCTGTGGTCACATAGCAAGTGAGGGCTGCAACTGGAAGTAGAATATAGACTTAAATTGAATTTTGCCTTACTATTCTTAGGTATGACACCTGGTTCTCTTTTCCTTGAGGATTTCTATTTTCTTTTCAGATAAGCATTCTCCTTGTCATTGTGTAGAAGAGGTTCATGAGTAACAGAGTAAAGGGAGGCAGTATGTTTGCAAATGTTAGCATGTATCAGAATCACCTATAGGGCTTGCTAATACAGAGTGTGCCCCACAGCTGCCCCCCCCCAAAGATTCTCTGATTTAGAAGGTTGGAGTAAGCTTTGAGAATTTGCATTTCTAGCAAATTTGCAGGTGATGCTGAGGCAGCTGGTCCAGGGACCCACACTTGAAGAAGCACTGTTTAGAAGCAGACACAAGCTTTGGAGCCAGTCACTCCCAGCACTGATATGTCTCCTTTTCCTGTACGTTTTATTACTTTAAATTGGGGATAATAATATATATTTCACAGAATTAAAAATTAAATTAGTTAATATAAAAAAAAGGTTTAGCATGCTGCTTGGTTCATAGTTAACACTCAATAGATCATTTCTATTGTTATTTATAATAAGCCTGGGCCCCAAGTTTTGAACCATAAATTTAGTCAGTATTTTAGAGTAGATGTCCAGAGACTTTGTAACTCTGTTACTTTGAGCTGTTGTCAGGTCTCTCTCTCTCTCTCTCTCTCATATTTACAAATAGATTCCTGTCTTGACTTGCCTTATTTATGGCAGATGAGTCAGAAGAGTGAGAGAGTGAAGTGAAAAATTAGTAAAGCAATTTCACTTCCAAGATTGAATTTAACTATAGTTTACTTTTATTAACCTCAGGCTCCTATTGTGTATTGAAGTAAAGGTGGACCCTATAAAAAAGCATATTTTATAATATGTGACAGAGTTGCCAATTTCTGAGACAGAACTGCTTATTCATTACTCTAGGTATGAGTGTTGTATGGTGGGAGGAGAGCCTAAAGGATATCGGAAATAATGCTGGGTGGAGGGAGGAGTCTATGTGAAAGATTCTTTAAACTCTGAGTGGTTCATATCAAGGGATAGTTGCAGTTCTTGATGAAGTCTGCAATGAAGTTACAGAGGTACATCACTGAGCTGAATTTTTTTGTGCACATCATAGAAAGACTATTTAAAGCATTTGAACACTTATTCATTTTCTAACTATATGTGTTCCATGATAGGAGCAATCGAAACACAATTTCCAGAAGTGATTTGACTAGTTAAGTCATAACTTGGACTTTTCGGTCATGACTACACTTTAAACTATTATCTTTTTTTTTTTTTTCTTTATTTAACAGGGACAGAGAGAGAGAGAGTCAGAGAGAGGGATAGATAGGGACAGACAGACAGGAACGGAGAGAGTTGAGAAGCATCAATCATTAGTTTTTCGTTATCGTCATAACACCTTAGTTGTTCCTTGATTGCTTTCTCACGTGTGCCTTGACCGCGGGCCTTCAGCAGACCGAGCAACACCTTGCTGAGGCAGCGACGTTGGGTCCAAGCTGACGAGCTTTTGCTTAAGCCAGATGGGCCCGTGCTCAAGTTGGCGAGCTCGGGGACTCGAACCTGGGTCTTCCGCATTCCAGTCCTACGCTCTATTCACTGCGCCACCGCCTGGTCAGGCTAAAACTATTATATTTTTAATGGTCATTTGGCCAGTCTGTTTGCAGTGACTCATGGAACTTACAAAAGTTTCAATTCAGGGTTAAAAAGAACTAATTCTTTGTTACTTTTAAAATTATTTTTATTTATTCATTTTAGAGGAGAGGGAGAGAGAGGGAGAGAGAGGGAGAAGGGAAGAAGGAGCAGGAAGCTTCAACTCCCATATGTGCCCTGACGGGTGAGCCCAGGGTTTTGAACCGGTGACCTCAGCATTCCAGGTCGATGCTTTATTCACTGCGCCACCACAGGTCAGGCTTTGTTACTTTTAAATTAATTTTTTGAAAAAGATAAAAGTTATAGCTAAAAAATTTGTGAAAAGAGGCTCAACATTATTAGCCAATGAAATGCAAATCAAAATCAAAATGATAAACCATTTTATATCTAGTAGGTTGGCTATCATAAAAAAGATAGACAGTGATATGTGTGGTTGAGGATGTGGAGAAATTGGAACCTTTTTATATTGTTGGTGGCAATATAAAATGGTGCAGCAGTTATGAAAAAAGAGTTTGGCAGTTCCTTAAAAAGTTGAACATGGAATTACCAAATTGACCCAGCAATTCTGCTCCTAGGTATGTAAGTACAAGAATTGAAAACATGCTAACACAATAACTTGAACCCAAATGTTTATAGCAGCATTATTCATACTAGCCACAAAAGTAGAAACAACCCAAATGCCCATTGATTGATGAACTGGTAAACAAAAGGGTGACTATCCATACAATGGAACATCTATTTGGCTGTAAGAAAGAATGAGCAGTCATTCATGTTGCATCATGGTCAAACCTTGAAAACATAATGCTAAGTAAAAAAGTCAGATACAAAATCTATACAGATTGAGAGTGGGTTAATGGTTGCCAGGGCTTAGGAGAATGGGGGCGTGGGGAGTGACTGCTAATGGAATAGGGTTACATTTTGGAGTGATGAAAATGTTCTAAAATTAGATAGTGGTTATAATTACACAACCTTACGAATATGCTAAAGCCACTGAATTGTATTTTATGGCACGTGAATTATATCTCAGAAAAACAGAACATACCCCTTCAGTGGACATGAAGCATGAATGAACAATAAACTTCAGTTGTCATAAAAAATAATTACAGAAGAGGAGGACTTCTGTACATGGTGGGAAGATATTCTGTGCAGAAACAAACCATGCTTCATTAGAGATTCATAGTGCATAGCAGACAACGACAAGTGTTAAAACAATGAGAACCTATTTAGTTTCATCGAGCCAACATCTTCCATCCACGTACTTCATCATAAAGAACATTTACTCAACAAGAATCATGTGGAGGAATCAGTGACCTAGAGAAGAGTGACTCATGGGCTAGATAGAGGATATATAGATAGGACTTATCGGACAAGTTTATTAAAACAGATTCTTGGGCCTCACCCCAGAGATTCTGATTCAGGAGGTCTTGGGTGCAGCCTAAGAATTTGCATTTTGAACTAGCTGTCAGGTGATTTGATTTTCCAGGTTTGAGAACTAAATTTGAGAAGTGTCTTTACAGAATAGACAAATCCTTGCCTGACTTGTGGTGGCTCAGTAGATAAAGCGTCGACTTGGACCGCTGAGGTCACCAGTTCGAAACCCTGGACTTGCTTAGTCAAGGGACATAGGGGAGGTTGATCTTCCTGCTCCTCTCCCCTTCTCTCTCTCCTCTCTAAAATGAATGAATAAAATCTTTAAAAAACAAAGAAATAGACAAATCCTCAACCTTTAGTGGGTGAGTTTTATATGAATTGTATCTTTAAAAAGATGTTTAAAAAAATTGATAGACTAGAAATAGCATTAAAATGTGACTTCTAGTGATTTTGTTAATGTAAGAAAATGCTCTGTGAGAGAGCTGCTTCAATTAAAAATTTCTTCATTTGTTAAGTAAGTCATTGCCCTACTTAGGGTTGTTCTTTATCTGTAAAATGAGTCACTGCCCTATCTAGGACTATGGTAAAAGTGAGGCAATGTACTTTATTTCCAAACTGCGTTTTGTGGATAAAAACATGTTACTTGGGGGAAAAAAGTCCCTGGCCAGCTAAACTGGGGAGATGCCTAGTTAAATAATGTGTTTTCCATATTGTTGGTCAGACCATTATTTTTGACTTGGACCCTAACATGAGTCTGTATGTATAAAATTAATTAAATATGAGGTCTCTATTTATTTTAATTCTTGTAGTAGATCCTTCAGAGCTACTAAGATCTTTATGGAGTGGAAACTGTTTGAATAAGCAAAATTTGAATCATATTGTGGGAATAGCAATAGTTGCTCCTTGTTTGTTTCAACTCTGTTACATCCTGCTTGATATTTTGTTGACCTATTTATTTGAGGAATTATTGACCAAAAAGTAATTTTAGCAAATGACTGTTGTGTATGATAATGTTTAATAAGTTTAAGAGAATATTTATAGCTAGTTATTTGTCTCTTTTAATCAACTTATGTCCATGGAACACCTTATTTTCAAAATTAAGTTAAAGCTAATTAAGTATTATATACAGAAATAATTTTATCTTTCTAATATTTTAATTAAGAAAAAACTATGTAGTTTTTTTCTTATTTTCCCTTTCTTACACCATTTATTTATTTTTTTTAAATTTTGAGTCCTTCAGTGCCATCTTTATTTGAAGCTTTTAAAATTAACCAAAAGTTTTCTAATACTATATAAACTTTAAAAATTTATTTTCTTGTCTTTTTCATTTTAGGTAAAAAGCATTTCTACCCGATTTCCTTTAATGATATAGTTTAAGCATTATTTTTATTTTATAATTTATTTCAACTCTTTTCCTAGAACGCTTTTGTTGTATTAAACTACCTGAATTTTAGTATTTTATGGATGTGGATTTGGGAATGTATGTATAATATATATAGTTTGAAAACATCTTTTCAGGACCTTACTATAATTATACCTTTATTTCAGATGAGGTGGAGGACTGTCCTACTACAATATTGTTTTCTATTGGTTACATGTCTACTTACTGCTCTTGAAGCTGTGCCTATAGACATAGACAAGACAAAAGTAAAAAATGTTCACCCTGTGGACAGCGCAAAGATAGAACCACCAGTAAGTCAAATGAGAAATATAACCCTGTGGGAAGAATTTTAACTAAAATATTGTTAATATTTATTAGTTATAAAATTGGATGTTAAGAAACTTTCTGAAATAGAAGTGAAAAGAGTATATGATAAGCATATGTGGTTTAATATTAGACAATGTTTATTTAATATAGTTAGTATATTAGTGTATAGAAGAATTAATTAATGTAGAGCTCACCAGCCAAAAAACATTATATTTACTCAAAAGAGAGACAGATAGCAATGAGGAGAAACAGGTAACAATGGGGTAAAACCAAATAATATTTTTATTTTATTATTATATTTTAGCGAGAGAGACAGAAAGATGGAAAGATAGGGACAGAAAGACAGGAAGGAAGAGAGATGAGAAGCATCAATTCTTTGTTGCAGCATCTTAGTTGTTTATTGATTGCTTTCTCATATGTGCCTTGACCTGGGGCTGCCGCAGAGCCAGTGACCCCTTGCTCAAGTCAGTGACCTTGGGCTTCAAGCCAACGATGTTTGGGCTCAAGCCAACAACCATGGGGTCATGGCTATGATCCCAAGCTCCAGCTGGCAACCCCACTCTCAAACTGGTGAGCCTGAGCTCAAGCTGGAGAGCCCGTGCTCAAGCCGGCGACCTCAGAGTTTTTAGGGTTTTTGAACCAAGGTCTTCAGCCTCCCAGGCCAATGCTCTATCCACTGTGCCACTGACTGGTCAGGCTCAAATAATATTTTTAAAGTCTTCATATTTTTCTAAGCCATATAGAAAAACTACCTTTATGTAAAATAAAGTAAGACATGATTTTGGTGTTATTCCAAAAACTTGATTTCTGCAAATCTTCATTTGAGCTTTTTAACTTCGTCTAAACTATCAAATTAGATATGTCTCAATGCCATTTTGCTAGACAGTTTTTTTTTTTAGATTTGAGATATTTAGATTTAGTGAAGAATAAAATTTTCAAAATTTATTGTTTGTTTCTTAATTTGAAGGATACTGGACTTTATTATGATGAATATCTTAAGCAAGTGATTGATGTGCTGGAAACAGATAATCATTTCAGAGAAAAGCTCCAGAAAGCAGACATAGAGGAAATAAAGGTAAACACAAATAATTATTTAAAAACCGTTTGAGCATGCCAGACACTGATCTAAGTGCTAGGGATGTTGAGATGACACTCACTCCCAGTCCTTACAGAGCCCTCAGGGGAGACTAACATCTAGAAGAAGAGTATTAAAATGAATATATGATGAATGTATAATATATTTTGTATATACAGAGGCTGGACTTATAATTCAGTAAGAAGCAGTGGGAGGAGATGGGGAGTCATTCTTTTTGGTATGGATTATGTAAGTGCTAACACTGTGACTGAGAAAAGGGAAGAGACTAGGAGGCATCCTAAGCCAAGGTACAAGGGTACTGAGATAAGGGACATACAAGAAACTGGGAGTAGTAACTGTTACTGGAACCTAGACTGGGAAGTGGAGGCCATGATTGACTCAAAGATGAGGTTGGAAAGAATCATGGGTTACATGATGGGGGGCCTTGGATGTCATTTTAAGGGGCTTGGATCATGATGTGAGGACAGAGGAAGGTTTTCAAAGATGTAGAATAGGTTAAGTCCGTGATGGCAAACCTATGACACGCCTAGCCATTTTTGATGACACGCAGTCGCATACCAGAGAAGTATGGGGCCGCATGCCCAGAAGGACGTTTCATCCTCGGCTCCTGCACGGCCAGGTGCGGTAGCCAAGGATAAAACATTTGCTATAGTGTAGACACTGTGCCGGAGGTCTGTAGGCCAAAACAACAGAGAACTCCGGCACAGAGCCTCTAGTTCTGGGACTTCTGGTAAGGCCGTTTTTCTCGAAGTGACACACCACCGGAGTTATGCTCAGTTTTTTGGTGAATTTTGACACGCCAATCTCAAAAGATTGCCCATCACTGGGTTAAGTTCTGATGTTTTAATCAGGTCATATTAACAGAAGAGGTAACGACTATATCTTATGTCAATAGTTGAAATTGCCTCTTTTTTTTAAAAATTTAGAAATGAAATTTAATGGGGTAACATTGATCAAAAAGAGTACTTAGGTTTCAGGTAAACATCTCTACAGCATTTGAACTATTGATTGCATTGTGTGTCCATCACCCAAAGTCAAATCATTTCCATTACCATATATTTGTCCATCTTTACTCCCCTCCTCCTTTCCCCTGGTAACCACTTCACTTTTATCTGTCTATAAACCTGTTTTATATCCTATGTGTGAAATCATATAGTTCTTAGCTTTTTCTTATTTACTTATTTCACTTCGAATAATGTTCTCAAGGTCCATCCATGTTGTTAATTTGCCTCTGTCTTAAGAACCCTATTAGCCTTAGACATCTCCTTAGTACTTATAGTAACGGGAGTTGTAAAAGATCTGATCAGAGAGATTGTTTTAAAGCTCATCTTTAAGAGCAATGACTTAGTTTAGTTGGGCTTATCTAAGAGTCAGCAGTGAAAATAATTTCCAATGATTTTATTTTAAACTTTCAATTATACCTCTCAAAATAATGTTGTTTGCTTATGCTATTTTTTAAAACCTTTCCTTAAAAAATATCACCCATTTGTAGAGTCAGAACTAAAGAACTTTGTTAGAATAAACCAGGGGCCCCCAAACTTCTTACACAGGGGGCCAGTTCACTGTCCCTCAGACCGTTGGGAGGGCCAGACTATAAAAAAAAACTATGAACAAATCCCTATGCACACTGCCCATATCTTATTTTAAAGTAAAAAAACAAAACGGGAACAAATACAATATTTAAAATAAAGAACAAGTAAATTTAAATCAACAAACTGACCAGTATTTCAATGGGAACTATGGGTGCGGATGCATCCTGTGCTCCTCTCACTGACCACCAATGAAAGAGGTGCCCCTTCCGGAGTGGCGGGGGCGGATAAATGGCCTCAAGGGGCCGCATGCGGCCCAGGGACAGTAGTTTGGGAACCCCTGCAATAAACCTTTCTGGGTCAAACATTCTTATTTTAATTTCTTTTTATTTTATTCATTTTAGAGAGGAGACACAGAGTGAGAGAGAGAGAGAGAGAAAGGGGGGAGGAGCTGAAAGCATCAACTTGACCAGACTAGTGCAGGGTTTTGAACTGGCAACCTCAGTGTTCCCAGGTCAACGCTTTATCCTCTGTGCCACCACAGGTCAGGCTCAAACATTCTTATTTTAATCTGTCTACGGTGTGGAGCCCTTTGAAAGGCTGACCAGGGTCAGGCTGTGGAAGCTCTCAGAGCCTGTGTGTGGCCTTTAGTTCACAGCTCCCCCCTAGGAGGCTGTGAACTGTTCTGGGTCAGTCATTTCCCTGAATTGTCTTGAAAATAATTAGCATTTCCCTTGAAGAATTAATTTAACCTGTGGAACTAATTTCCTGGGGTGAATGATAATTAATGGAGAACTTTCAATGTCTCTTATCTACTTAAATTAGTATTAAGAGCATTACTTGAGAGTAACAGAAAATGTGGATAATGGGAAGTACTATACAGGGAGGAGCAAATGGAGGTTTACAGTTGTTCATCTGGAAAATAATGCAATAAGTAATAAATAACAATACAAGACTATAAGTACTGTGGTTTGCGTATTTACCACTGTAAACCTACTCATGCCCACCCTGAATAGATAAAATCAGGGAAAAGAAGATAACAGCTTCCTGGTCTGGTATAGAGCAGGGGTGCTCAATACATCAATCATGATCTACTGGTCCATCGCAAAGGAAGTGTGGGTACATTGCATGGCATTAAAAAGACATTTTTCTTTTGATTGGCATACAGAGTAGCTAATCTGACGCCTGAACTTTTGACACCCTACGCATGCGCGTTAAATCGCGCTAACTTGTTCAGTTACATTGCTGCGTAGTTAGCCTTCAATTTATTTAAACCAGTGGTTCTTAACCTGGGTTCTATCGAACCCTAGAGGTTCGATGAGTCGGTCTCAGGGGTTTGGAGAAGCCTCTGCCGCGGAGGCCAGAATAAAGTAATACCGTAATTTGTTGTGAGTTCATGCACTTTGTTGGTTTTGTTCTTTGAGCAAGGTGATGTTTATGCACGGCTCATTTTGTGCACCAGTAAAAAAACATATACCTATGTCTTGAATTTGGAAAAAAAAATCATATTTATTTATTACTAAAGAAGGGTTCGGTGAATGCGCATATGAAACTGGTGGGATCGGTACATCAAAAGAGGTCAAGAACCACTGATTTAAAGTAAATACAACAATGGGTATAAAAATGAGTGCCGTAGCTGGTCCGAGTAAGAAGCCTAAAACCTACCACTTTCATACAGAATGGGAGGGAATTGTTTTCACTATGTCATATTCTAAGTGCGTTTGCCTCATCTGTCTGTGTGCCATTGCTATTCCAAAGAAGGGAAATGCGGAGCATCTTTTTCGGACTGTTCATACAAACTATGACATTGACTTTCCTCTGAAGAGAGAGCTGAGAAGGAGAAAGGTGAAAGAAGAATACACAATATTAAATAGTAATAATAGTAACTTAAATAATGATAATATAGAAGAAATAAATTTATGTTTTGCATTTTTATTGTAGGTAGATCATTTTGACTTGGTCATCTTATAAGTAGCTCGCAAGCTGAAAAAGTGTGGGCACCCCTGGTATAGAGAATACCTTTATAACTGTCTTCCTTTCACAGTCAATTCCTGTTCTGTATTAGGGGTGTGGAGAGGCAAAATGAAGTAGGGTAAACAATTATTCATGCCTGACCAGGCGGTGGCGCAGTGGATAGAGTGTTGGACTGGGATGCCAAGGACCCGAGGTCGCCAGCTTGAGCATGGGCTCATCTGGTTTGAGCAAAAAAAAAAAAAAAAAGCTCACCATCTTGGACCCAAGGTTGCTGGCTTGAGCAAGGGGTTACTTGGTCTGGTGTAGCTCCCTTGGTCAAGGCACATATGAGAAAGCAATCAATGAACAACTAAAGTGCCACAACGAAAACCTGATGATTGATGCTTCTCATTTTTCTCTGTTCCTGCCTGTCTGTCCCTATCTATCTGACTCTCTGTATCTGTAAAAAAACAAAAACAATTATTCAGTGAAAAAGGAATGCATAAAAATTAGACAGTAAAATCTAAGCCAACAGAATTATTACATATAGCTTAGCAAAAACTCTTTATTTCGGAAGAACTGGAGGATAAAAAGTTGGAATTTATCCTTTCCTTTTTAGCCGTGCTTGTTGAAAGAGGAATCATACTACATCTCTCTACTTCCCAAACACTGCTAACAAGAAGGATTATGGCTCTGCTCGCACCACATCAGTTAATGTACGTTTGTGAAGGGTGTCAGTGACTTCTTTTTAAAAAATTTTATTTAGAAAATTAAATTTAACAGGGTGACATTGATCAATGAGAGTATATAGGTTTCAGGTAAACATTTCTATAGCATTGAAACTGTTATGTTGTATACCCATCACCCAAAGTCAAGTCATTTTCCTTCACCTTATGTTTGTCCCTCTTTACACCCTTCCCTTCTTCTCACCCTCTCCCCTACATCCCGTTCCCCCTGGTAATCACTTTTATCTGTGTCCATGAATCGCAGGAGACACTCTAAAAAAGATGAATTTTTAAGTTATTTATATATGGAATGACTATTGTTATAAAGTAAATTACCTTAATTCCGCAGGTTACGTAGAGACACCAAGGCAGGATACAGAAGAAATTTTAGGAGGAGATTTATTAATAAGCTGGCTACATATGTCTTACATGTGGTATAGCTAACCCAAATCGTGCAGCCTCAAATATAGCTCTGAGGCTATATAGACTTGATCACATACAGGTTGGGGGAAAAGGAGGGGAAGCATGACTCAATAGTCAATCATTAACAAGCTTACAACATTTATCTATAGGCTCTATTAAAAGGAAAAAACATTCCTACACATTAAAACATACAAGGTAACACATAGTGATAAATGTTGATTTACATATTAAAGACATTCCCAAATTTTCTAGGGTCATTGCCACAACAGTGAAAAGTTTTAGCTTAGGATAAGAAAATAGGAAATCACCTTTGCTAAAAGTATTGAGGCTAGCTTTAGTTTACAAGTTTTATACATATAAAGGATATCAAAAGGGATGATTATTAGAAAGCATATAAAATGTTCCAGAATGCAGGTTTTTCAAGCAAGGGGGAGTGGGCTCGTGATCCCTTTGTCTAGAGCAGTGGCAGTCAACCTGGTCTCTACCGCCCACTAATGGGCATTCCAGCTTTAATGGTGGGCGGTAGCGGAGCAACCAAAGTATAAATAAAAAGATAGATTTAACTATAGTAAATTGTTGTATAAAGATTTATTCTGCAAACTTACCGAAAATCCGACATAAAGTACTGGTAAGTAGTTATTATTATATGCTTTAACTTGCTATAACTCTGCTTTTTAAATTTTATAAAGTTACTTCTCTACTTTATAAATCACCATTACTGTGGAACCAGTGGGCGGTTAGAAAATTTTACTACTAACAGAGATACAAAAGAGGGCGGTAGGTATAAAAAGGTTGAGTACCCCTGGTCTAGAGGTATACATCCCTCTCAGGACTCCAGGAGGAGAGGAAGAGTTAAAATCAGTGTAGGATATGTAAACATTGTCTCCTAAAGGATCTTACTGAAGTGGAAGAGGAAGTTCTCAGATAACCTTTATCTTTGCTGTCTAGCAAGTAGTGGCCTCAGTCTTTCCAGAGAACTATAGTTAAATTATGACTAGATGACTCATTTGTCCTTGTAAGCCAGAAAGCTTCTGCATTCTTTTCCCTCCATTCTCCATAGAAAGGAGGGGGCAAAAAGCCTGACTTTTCCTCTTTAAAATGGCGTTGCCAGTACTAAGTTTTACAGTTCAGTTCTTTGGCACCTTATCACACCATAGCTGAAATAGACCAAGTTACTTAAAAAAAACTTTATTGAAATAAAATTCACATACCATACAATTTGAATGCTTTAAAGCAGGGGTGCCCACACTTTTTCAGCTTGCGAGCTACTTATAAGATGACCAAGTCAAAATGATCTACCTACAATAAAAATGCAAAACATAAATTTATTTCTTCTATATTATCATTATTTAAGTTACTATTATTACTATTTAATATTGTGTATTCTTCTTTCACCTTTCTCCTTCTCAACTCTCTTTTTGGAGGAAAGTCAATGTCATAGTTTTTATGAACAGTCCGAAAAAGCCCCTCCACATTTCTCTTCTTTGGAATAGCAATGGCATACAGACAGATGAGGGAAATGCACTTAGAATACGACATAGTGAAAATAATCCCCTCCCATTCTGTATGAAAGTGGTAGGTTTTAGTCTTCTTACTCGGACCAGCTACGGCACTCATTTTTATACCCTTTGTTGTATTTAGTTTAAATAAATTGAAGGCTAACTATGCAGCAGTGTAACTGAACAAGTTAGCGCGGTTTAACGTGCATGCGTAGGGTGTCAAAAGTTTAGACATCAGATTGGCTACCCTGTATGCCAATCAAAAGACAAATGTCTTTTTAATGTCATCCGATCTACCCACACACTTACTTCGCGATCGACCACTAAGTAGATTGAGATCGACGTATTGAGCACCCCTGCTTTAAAGCATACAATTTAGTGTTTTTTAGTATATCCACCAAGTCATGTAACCATTATCATTCATATTTTAAAACAATTTAATTTGCCCCTGAAAGAAACCCTGTACCCATTAAACAATCACTCCCCATTTCCCTCTCTCTTAGCCCCTGGCGACCATAATCTACTTTTTATCTCTATGGATTTGTCTATTCTGGACATTTCATATGAAATTAATCATACAGTATATATGGCCTTTTGTGTCTAGCTTCTTTGACTTAGCATATGAATGAAAATAGATGTTTTCAAGGTTCCTTATGGATATTCTATATTTTGTTTATTAGTCCACCAGCTGATGGATATTTGAATTATTTCTACCTTTTTGGCTAGTATAAATAATGCTACTTAAACAACCCATGACTATCTGAACATACGTTTCAATTCTTTAGGTATGTACCTAAAATGGAATTGCTGGGTCATATGGTAACGCTGTATAACTTTTTTTTTTTTAATAAGAGGAAGTTTATTTAGAAAGTCACAGAAGTAGACAAAGTAAGTCATAGAAGAAACGGGCTCAGGAAACAAGTTACACAGGCAAAAAAGAAGGGCCGTTGGAGCTTAGGAGATGTTCTCTGTTCTCTGGGGAGATGGGGTGGGGCGAGGCGCTGGTATGCTCCATAGAGAAGCCTGCCGTTTAGCTTTTTGTGAAACTGCCAGAGTTCTTCAAAATGACTGCACCACTATATAATTCAGGTTACTTTTTGAGTTTCTCCTTTGTGCTTTAATTATGCTTTATAAATTTTGTGGCTTTTAGATATCTTGATTTTAGGTTTACAAACTGAATATCTTTTGAAAGAAATGCTTTTGTAATATCGAATTTATCTAAAATAGTTAAAATTGTTTATCACTACTTGATTATAACTCTATTATTAATATATGGTATCTATGCTAAAATTGCAGTATAATAAATAAAACTTTTTATTTTATCAACAGAGTGGGAGGCTAAGCAAAGAGCTGGATTTAGTAAGTCATCATGTGAGGACAAAACTTGATGAACTGAAAAGGCAAGAAGTAGGAAGGTTAAGGATGCTAATTAAAGCTAAATTAGATGCTCTTCAAGGTAAGTGCTAACTAAAAGGTAGGAAAATTTCAGTATTTAGACTATGAGAAATTTAAACAGCTATGAAGTAAATTTTTTAAATATGAGGATATTTTAAATAAAGTAATCTTTAAAAATTATTTTTAAAGATTTTATTTATTGATTTGAGAGAGAGAAGAGAGAGAGAAAGGCAGAGGGGTCAGGAGGAGCAGGAAGAATCAGCTCACAGTTGCTTCTCATGTGTGCCTTGACCAGGCAAACCCAGGGATTTGAACTGGTGACCTTAGCATGCCAGATCAACGCTTTATCCACTGAGCCACCACAGGTCAGGCAGAAAATAATCTTATAGTTGATATGATAATCTTCATATATACAGAAATGGCATTTGACAAAATTTAACACCCCTTCTTAATTTGAAAGAAGTAATGAAATATATAGTAATCAATAAATACTTCTGTAACATGATCATATATGTTCAACTCAGTGACATCATACTTAATGGGGAAACACAAGTATGTATTATACCGTATTTTCTTATGTATATGATTCCTTTTTAAAAAAAAATTGGGGTCTAAAAACTGGGTGCGTCTTATACAGTTGTTGTAGTTATTTTAACTTGCACTTACCTCTTTTTCGCGCTTGTTTTTGCTTTCATTGTTGTAGATGAATAAAACTTGAGTTCAATTACTTTATGTAATACTTTCTTTTTTCAAATTTCGGGCTTCAAAATTAAGGTGCGTTTTATACATGAGAGCATCTTATACATGGGGCAATATGGTACCTAAGATCAGGAATAAGACCATTGATGCTAACTATTACTACCACTAGTTAACATGGTGGTGGTACGTACCAGCCAAAATAATAATACAAATGAAAAAGACTGAGGTGAAGTAATTGGAAAGGAGGTGATAAAGTCATCTCCATTTGCTGACAATGTATTTGGAAAACCCAAAGTAACTAACTGGCTGAAAACTTAGTATAAACAACAGGAAAATTTGTGAGGGTAAACTTTTTATACAAAATCAGTATGTTTCATATGTACAAACAACAGCCAGTTAGAAGATATAGTAGAAGAAAAGACTCCATTTGCAATACCAATCAAGATAAAATACCCAGAATAAACCAATTAAAACATTTTAAATATTTCAGAAGGACACAAAAGTAGATTTGAAACAAATGGGAACATATAATATCATCATTTTGTTACAGAAACTCAACATTATGAACATGTCAATTCTCCATAGGTTAATTTATAAATTTGACATGATCCAAACAGAAATATGTACTTTTTGTGGTACTAGCCAAGTTAATTTTAAAGTTGATATGAAAAAGGAAACATGCAAGGAAACTTACATACCTCTCAAAAAGAGGATCAATGAAGACTAGATGTATTAGATGGTAAAATATACCACTAAGCCTTAGTCATCAGAACTGTGTGTGTGTGTGTGTGTGTGTGTGTGTGTGTATATATATATATATATATATATATATATATTTAATTTTTATTTATTCATTTTAGAGAGGAGACAGAGAGAGAGAGAGAAAGGGGGGAGGAACTAGAAGCATCAACTCCCATATGTGCCTTGACCAGACCAGTGCAGGGTTTTGAACTGGCGGCCTCAGTGTTCCCAGGTCAACGCTTTATCCACTGCGCCACCACAGGTCAGGCTAGAACTGTATATTTTTGACATATAAGTAGCAAAAACAGTAGAACATAATAGAAATTCCAGAAGTAAAATTAAATATACATAGAATTTAGTTTGAATTAAAGGTGGTATGTCATTTTGATTGGGATAAAGATAGATTTGAAAACAATAATGTGTTAGTACAATTGGGTATCCATTTAGGTAAAGGTACAATTAGTTTTATCTTGTATACATCAGTATAAGTTCAAATAAATCAAAGATTTAATTGTAGAAAATAAAACCGTAAAAGCATTAGGTGACAACATAGGTGAATTCCTTTATTATCTTAGAATAGCCTTTCTAATAATGAATGAAAACTAAGGGGCCAGATTTAGCAGATGCAGGACACTTCAAGCTGACTCCTGTGTCCTTGTGACTTGCCCACATAGGTTGCTTATTTTGGGTGGTGCATTGTCATTAATAGAATTTGAATGTTTACTCTTGGTGGTGTAGTAGTTCTTTTTTTTTTTTTTTTAATCAAGTGAGAAGTGAGAGGCAAGGAGGCAGAGAGACAGATTCCAGTATGTGCCCAACTGGGATCCAACCAGTAATCCCCATCTGGGGCCGATGCTCTGCCCATCTGGGCCAGTGCTCTGTTGCTCAGCAACTGAGCTATTTTAGTGCTTGAGGTAAGGCCGTGGAGCCATCCTCAATGCCTGGGGCCAACTTGCTCATTCAAGCCGTGGCTGCAGGAGGGGAAGAGAGAGAGAGGAGGTGAGTGGGGGAGGTGGAGAAGCAGATGGTTGCTTCTTCTGTGTGCTCTGGCGAGAATTGAACCTGAAACTTCCACACACCAGGCTGATGCTTTACCACTGAGCCAACTGGCCAGGGCTAGAATAGTAGTTCTTAATCTTCAGATTGCATAAGAAGCACTTGGGGAGCTAGTTATAAGTGCAGATTACTGGATCTCACCTCCAGAGATTTTGATTCTGGGGATGAGTAATCTGTATTTTAAACATGCACCTCTGGTCAATGGATTCTATTGGAGAAATGCATGTGTAGAACATTAAACTCCCTATTGGTGAACAGACTTAGAAAACAAGTACCAAATACTTATTATCCTGAAATTAAGGATAACAATGAGAGGTAAATTGAGCTCATAAACCACACTATTTTAGGTCACTAGGTATGCAAGGTGATTTCATCCTGGAAACCACACCTGAGATATTTTGAGATTTCTTTTCCTTTAGACCAGTGGTTCTTAACCTTTTTTGAGGTACCGAACCCACCAGTTTCATATGCGCATTCACCGAACCCTTCTTTAGTGATAAATAAAATATGATTTTTTTTTCCAAATTCAAGACATAGGTATATGTTTTTTTACTGGTGCACAAAATGAGCCGTGCATGAACATCACCTTGCTCAAAGAACAAAACCAACAAAGTGCATGAACTCACAACAAATTACGGTATTACTTTATTTTGGCCTCCGTGGCAGAGGCTTCTCCAAACCCCTGAGACCTACTCATCGAACCCCTAGGGTTCGATAGAACCCAGGTTAAGAACCACTGCTTTAGACAATCTCCATTTCCTCAATCTTGGCAATATTTTCTTTATTTCAAGGTAGACACTGAATTTCACTATCAAAAGAAAACAATCTAATTGCTTAGAAAACTTATGAATATTTTGTCATTGATTCAGAATTCATGAATTGAAATTTCTGATAATTTGATGGAGGGTGTATAATTATATTAATTATTTTTATTTATTCATTTCAGAGAAGAGAGACAGAGAGAAATATAGATAGAGATAGAGAGAGAGAGAGAGAGAGAAGGTGGGGAGGAGCAGGAAGCATCAACTCCCACATGTGCCTTGACCGGGCAAGCCCAGGGTTTTGAACAGGTGACCTCAGCATTCCAGGTCGACACTTGATCCACTGCAGCACCGCAGGTCAGGCTGGGGGATATATAATTATTAAAGTAGGTAATACAACCACATGGTTTAAACCCAGAAAGCATAAGAAAGTATATAGCAAAATGCTCCCTGATATTTTTGTAACCTGCCAGTTCTCCTTGCCCCTAACACTATCCTTCCTGAGTTTCTTTATTCTTATATGAGCAAATACAAATAAAAATTCTTATTTTTTCTCTTTTTATATAAAAGCTAGCATGCAATATACATTTTTTGCCTAGCATTTTTCCTTTAACAATATGTTTTGGAGATCTTTTTGTAGTAATGTGTAGAGACCATCTTCACTTTTTTTTTTTTACTTATGCGTAGATTTTTATTATGTGGAGATACCATTATTTATTTAACTATGCCCCTGTTGACGGACATTTGTTTTTTTTTTCCTAGTGAACAGTCTTACACAGAACATACATATATCACTATGTATCTGTGTAAGATTACTTGTAGGATAAGTTCTCAGTGAAATTGTTAAACCAAAAGATACATGTATTTGTAATTTGGATAGATATTCCCACCTCCATAAAGTTATGTCAATATACATTCCCACCAGCAATAATTTCTCACAGCCTTGCTAATTAATTGTTATACATCTTCAAACTGTAGAATTTTTGCCATGCTGTTACATGATATACTAGTGATGTTTTAATATATATTTCTCTTATTTTGAGTGAGGTTAAGTGTCTTTATATTTTTCACTCTCTGATCATCCTTTCAGGATAAGTCTTATAACAAATCTTTTCTTCATAAGTAAAACTCCTAGTACAGTGCCATACTAAGAATTCAATAAAAGCTCAGTTGAACTAAATTTAGCAGTTTCTTCTTTACTAGCATAAAAAAAATGTTCCAGGCTTATCTTGTACCTACCCTGCCCAGCCCAGGAATCAGCTATTTTTGTGATAGCATTTCTATTTTTTTTTCCTAGTGGGAAATGCTATTACAAACCAAGGGCTGGCTCTAGCTGTGTTCATTATTTCTGGTGTATATATTCTTTCTGGCACTTTCATCAGATAGAGTTAAACAGTACATTTTGTCTATGGAATATACATGCATGCACATTTGTGTATATATACATGTATGTATGCACACACATGCATATACACATGAAATATACATGTACATATACATATTTTAGAAATAATAAGTTCACACTGATAGCATGAATTCCCACCTGTTTCCACGTGTTTCTTGCCTTCCATCACTCCATGTTTGTATATTCCTTTTTCCTAAGTGGGAATCTTGACTTCAACAAATCAACACGTGTACCTACTTTGTTCAATTTTATAATACAATACAGTCCAGAATCACTTTGTTAATTCAACTACAGTATACTCTTGTATCTTATTTTTTTTAAATTTTTACAAAGAAAAATGATGTATATATAAAAATCAGTCATTATTTAAATGAATTAACTTGAATTAGGCTTCTCCTGTCTAAAAGATTTATTGGAGCAGCATACAAAGAATCTTAGAGCAATTTTTTAGAAATTATAATTAGATCTTTGATAAGGGCAGTATATTAGAATTTAATAAAATGTAGAAAATTTGGTAGTTTTAAGATTATAAAGTTTTTGCTGTTAATTATACTGATGGTCTTCCTAGAATAACATTAAAATAGACACATTAAGTTGTATTCCATTTTAGATTCAAGGACATTACCTCTGCTTAGAATAACAATATGTATGATATTCTACACTGCTCACAAAAATTAGGGGATCAGGGAATGTGCAGATACTCCAGTACTTTCAGCATTTTATATAGTGCATTTTCACCAATGAAACAAAAGTTGGTTTTGCATCTCACTTGCATAATTGAACAATTTTCTTTGACTTGTTTGCTTTCTGATGTTCTTATTTAATAAAAAATAAATCAAATAATTTTTTTATTGCTTCATATTCATTTTGAAATATCCCCTAATTTTTGTGAGCAGTATAAAAGAAAATATGAATTCTTAATCTATAACTTTGTATTTTGTTATAAAATCCAATAGGAATAAATATGAATATTTATTCTTATGTATCATTTATATTAATTACTAGCTTCTAGTAATTTATCATTTATAGTATTCTTATTTTCTTTCAGATACAGGCATAGACCACCATGCTCTTCTAAAACAATTTGATCACCTAAACCACCTGAATCCTGACAAGTTTGAATCTACAGATTTAGATATGCTAATCAAAGCAGTAAGAATAATTCCAAAAAATAATGTCTTTGTTGTGCATTTGAGGTTTTGTAAGTAAATATATGTATATAAATAAATATATATATATATAGTGGTTATATATTTATGTAATTTAAAAAGTAAATTCAATGAAGTGGTAATGTAAATATATACTGTACCACTCTGTAGAATATCTTTATTATTTATTTATTCCAAGTGAGAGGAGGAGAGATAGAGGGACAGATTCCCACATGCGCCCTGAGTGGAGTCCACCTGGCAACCCTTATCTGGTGCCGATGTTCTGCCCATCTGGGACCATGTTCACAACTGAGCTATTTTAGCATCTGAGGTACGGCCTTAGCGCCGGGAGCCAACTTTGCATGAACCATTTGAGTCATGGCTGTGTGAGGGGATGAGAGAGAGAAAGAGAGAGAGAGGGAGTGGCGGAGGGGTGGAGAAGCAGATGGTCGCTTCTCCTATGTGCCCTGAACGAAAATTCAACCCAAAGGCTATTTATATTTTTATTTAGCATACCTAGTGTGAGTATTCATACATTTTGCTAAAGAATTACTATTCTGTTTGATTATAGACTCTGTAGGGATGTTCCATAATGTGGCTTATGTGCTTCCTTTTCTAAAAAAAGTCTAGAAATTTATTATTTTTGCTTCCGGTTTTATTGAGATATAATTGTCATGTAACACTGTTTAAGTTTAAGGTGTACTTTATAATGACTTGACACTGCAAAATGATTACCAAAATAAGTTTATTTAACATCCATTACCTTCTGAAGTTAAACAGTATTTTTTCTCTTGATAAAAACTTTTAGGATTTACTCTCTTAGCAACTTTCAAATATACCATACAACACTGTTAACTATAGTCATCATATATACCCAGGACTTACTCACAACTAGAAATTTGTTCCCTTTGACCATCTTCACTCAATTCCCCTGTCCTCTGCTTCTGATCTCTTTTTCTAAGAAATTAGGTTTTTTTTTAAAGGTCCCACACATAAATGAGATCATATAGTATTGTCTTTGTATGGCTTATTTCACTTAGCATAAGGCCCTCAAGTTCCATCCATGTTTTCACAAATGGCAGGAGTTCCTTCTTTTTTATGGTCAAATTGATGGATAGTTAGGTTGTTTTCATCTCTTGTTTATTGTAAATAATGTTGCATTGAACGTGGGCCTGCAGATATCTCTTTGCCATAGTGATTTTGTTTCCTTTGGATATAAACCCAGAAGTAGAACTGTTGGATTATGTGGCAGTTCTATTTTTGATTTTATTTTTAAGTGAGAGATGGGAGATAGAGACAGACTCCTGCATGTGCCCCGACTAGGATCCCACTTGGGAACCCCTGTCTGGGGCCAATGCTTGAATCAACTGAGCTATCCTCAGCACCTGAGGCAGACACTCGGACTGAGTTACTCTCAACTCCTGGGGCCCATGCTTGAACCAGTCAAGCTACTGGCTGTAAGAGGGGAAGAGAGAAGGGGTAGAGGGAGGGGAAGAGAAGTATTTGGTTGCTTCTCATGTATGCCCTGACTGGGGATTGAACCCTGGGACATCCGCATGCCAGGCCAGTGTTCTATCTGCTGAGCCAACTTGCCAGGGCCCAGTTTTTTATTTTTTGGGGATCTTCCTTACTGTTTTCCATTGTTGCACCAAATTACAATCCCACCAATAGTGCACAAGGGTTCTCCACCTTTGAATCTGTAGATTCAAACTATTTTCTCCACATCCTCACCAGCATTTATCTCGTCTTTTTGATCATAGCCATTATAAAAGGCATGCAGTAATATCTCATTGTGGTTTTTATTTGCATTTCCCTAGTGATTAGTGATGATGCGTACCTTTTCATATACCTGTTGGCCATTTGAATATCCTCTTTGGAAAAGTGTCTATTCAGGTCCTTTGCCCATATTTAAATTGGATTATTTGTTTTGTTGTTGTTGAGTTTATGAATTCTTTATGTACAGGGTGTCCTCAGGTTATAACAGTTTCAACGTGATGTTTCGAGTTTACAACACTCACTCACATAAAAACTTTAAAAATTGAGACATGAATGTTTCGGCTTACGCTGTTAGCATTATACTTGTGGATTATGTGAGCAAACTTGTTTGGTTGTGTGTGGCAGAAGAATACGCAGTAACATGGCATATGAGTGAGGGAGTTGGTGTTCTCCCAGTACACTTACCATGCCATTTTGGACTGTTAAAAGTGCAAGTATTCTATTTGTGTTAGGCTGTGATGTGTTTGACTTACACCAAAATTGGGGTTACGTCAGTGTTGTAGAAATGCAACTGTGTTGTAACCTGAGTACATTTTATATACTAACCCCTTGTCAGATATATAATTTACAAATATTTTCTTCTATTCCATAGGTTGTCATTTCATTTTGCTAAGCATTTCTTTTTCAATACAAAAGCTTTTTAGTTTGATGTAGTCCCACTTGTTTTTTATTTTGTTGCTTGTGCTTTATGTGTCATATTTAAAAATCATTGCCAAAACCCATGTCAAGAAGGTTTTTCCCCTATGTTTTCTTCTAAGAGTTTTATGGTTTCAGGTCTTACATTTAAGTCTTTCATGCACTTAAGAGTTAATTTTTGTGAGTGCTTTAAGGTGTTTAGTTTCATTCTTTTACATGTGAATATCCAATTTTCCAAGCACCATTTATTGAAGAGATGGTCTTTTCTCCATTGAGTATCCTTGACTTCCATGTCAAATATTACTTGATAGAAAATTCTGAGCCTGGCCCGTGGTGGTGCAGTGGATAAACCATCAACCTGGAATGCTGAGGTAGCTGGTTCAAAACCCTGGGCTTGCCTGACCTGTGGTGGCGCAGTGGATAAAGCGTCAACCTGGAACGCTGAGGTCGCTGGTTCAAAACCCTGCACATGTCTGGTCAAGGCACATACGGGAGTTGATGCTTCCTGCTCCTCCCTTCTTTCTCTCTCTCTCTCATACTCTCTCCTCTCTAAAATGAATAAATAAAAAAAATTTAAAAACAAACAAACAAACAAAAAAACCCTGGGCTTGCCGGTCAAGGCACATACGATAAGCAATCAATGAACAACTAAAGTGAAGCAACTATGAGTTGATACTCCTCACTCCCTGCCCCCATACTCTCTCTGTAAAATCAGTAAATAAAATCTTTGAAAAAAAGGAAAGAGAAAATTCTGAAATTCATCTGGCTTCAGGGATTTTAGGTAAGAGTTTGATACCTTTCATATTGTACTATACCAAGTTACCAAAGTAAATGTTCTTTTCTTAATGTTATGAGATTAAGGGATTAGACACTAAAGTAGCTTTCTACTGTACAAATTTGTTACAGTTCCTTCCTTCTTCTTTTCCAAATCAGTTTATATATTACTTAATTATGAGGAACTTCCTAACTTTTAGTTTCTTTGAATGCCTGTATTTCTGGTAATAATAATGACTGAAATAAAATGATAGAATTTAAAAAGAGGAGTCTAGTATTTTTTCTTTTATTTATTGATTTTTTTTTCTGTTTTTAGAGAAAGAGGAGAGAAAAAGAGACAGGAGGGGGAAGGGAGGAGCAGGAAGCACCAACTTGCGGTAGTTGCTTCTCATATGTGCCTTGATCGGGCAAGCCCAGGGATTAGAATCAGTGACCTCAGCATTCCAGGTCAACACTTAGTATTTCTTGGACTTTATATACTGTTTTCTGTTAGAAATATGCTTATATGCAAGAAAAGCTTTATTTATATTTTCTAAACACATCTTTTTATTTAGTGTAAATATTAACATTATAGGCTACAAGTGATCTGGAACACTATGATAAGACTCGACATGAAGAATTTAAAAAATATGAAATGATGAAGGAACATGAAAGGAGAGAATACTTAAAAACACTAAATGAAGAAAAAAGAAAAGAAGAAGAATCTAAATTTGAAGAAATGAAGAAAAAGCATGAGAATCACCCCAAAGTTAATCATCCCGTAAGGATAATGACTATTGAAACTATAATTAGATGATAATACCTCTTTGTACAAGATAGTAGAATTTTATCATAAGTTTTTGGTACTTAAATCTTGATTCTTAAATTTGCAAAGTTCCTCAAATTTTTTATTTTATTTTGAGTATATATACAGATATTATATTTTGTTTTAAGTGGTTTTTTTTTTTAAATTGACTCACAGGGAAGCAAAGATCAACTAAAAGAGGTATGGGAAGAGACTGATGGATTGGATCCTAATGACTTTGACCCCAAGACATTTTTCAAATTACATGGTAACAAATGTGATACAAATATTAATATTTATATCTGCTGTTTGAAAAATTGTAGTTGCTTTACTCTTAATATTTCTGCCAAGGTCTGCTATTGAGTCCTATTCTTAGAAAATGTTTATAGAGTTTTTTCTCTAAGGTAGTCTTTATTGCTGAGATGCAGTAAAAAATATTTTAGGTCAGTAGCTGTGTCTTTTCTTTCTTTTTTTTTCTCAAGTGAGAGGCGGGGAGATAGAGAGACATACTCCTGCATGCACCCTGACCGGGATCCACCTGGCAACCCCATCTAGGGCCAATGCTGGAATCAACTCAGCGCCTGAGGCCGAGGCTTGGACCAATCAAGCCACTGGCTGCGAGAGGGGAAGAAAGAGACAAGGGGCAGAGGGAGGGGAAAAGAAGCATATGGTTGCTTCTCATGTGTGCCCTGACCAGGGACCGAACCTGGAACGTCCACATGCCGGGCCAACGCTCTATCCACTGAGCCAACTGGCCAGGCCCAGTAGCTGTGTCTTTATACCTGCTTTTACTCTTAAGTCATTATATGACTTATTACAAGATTCTCTGTGAAATGAAAGTATTTCTGTGATTAGGTAGGTTATAACTAAGAGGCGATATGCTATAATATTAAAATTTACTTTTATAGAATATTGCTTTACTTTATATTTTTGAAAAAAAATTGATATATTTTTTTAAAAAACTAGGATGAATTATAAATAAGTGAATTGTTATCAGTTGGACGGATCTAAGGCTTCATAAAAAAGAAATCTTTTTGTTTAGCGTATTGATGCTTCATGTCAGTACTGCTGTTTCAAATTATTTGTAAATAGTTATATTTAAATTATTTTCTAAGGTATTAAAATCAGTTTTTTACATTGGAAACTTTAGATGTCAATAATGATGGCTTCCTCGATGAACAAGAATTAGAAGCCCTATTTACTAAAGAGGTAAATGAGTTCATTATTTGTTTTGCTCTCTCTTTTTTCTTCCTTCTGTTATCTTTCTCTCTTTTATGTTGGTTTAATATTTTTCTTTTTAGTTGGAGAAAGTATATGACCCCAAAAATGAAGAGGATGATATGATAGAAATGGAGGAAGAGCGGCTTAGAATGAGGGAACATGTAATGAATGAGGTATCTTAAAAGTTTAAGATGTGTTACTTCTGTGGATTATTCAAGTTGTTGAAATAAAAATCTTACCACAAAATGGAAGACAAATACACACTATAGGTATTTAATTGGATTTTGTATTTTTGATCCAGAATATTTGGTAGATTCCCTTACTGTAAATAAAATTATTTTGTAACTTCTTTAAAATATTTTGAAAGATTAAGATGCTGCTGCACACCAGCTATAAAACATCCTTTTGTTCTTTTTTAAAAAAACTGAATTTATTGGTATGACATTGGTTCTCAAAACCATGTACAGCTCAACAAACCACCATGTGCTCACTGCATGGTGCACCCCTTCCCCTAATAATGTCTTCTTTTGTCCCATTTCCCCACCTCTGCCCACCTCCACCTGGCTGAAAACTGATACAGACATCCTTAGCAGGGTGGCTAAAGCCCACTGTTCTTGCTTCAGCAATTTTCACCTGAAATTGATGAATTGGGATTTCTGTTGACTGCTGGCATCCCAGGTATCAGATGAATTTCTTTGGCCTTATTGTTGTAACTGAATTTGCCATAGTCTACAAGAGCCATTGGAGGTTTGGAGAGGTTGTAAACTTTCACTTTGATTTACTTAGTTGTTTGTTTTTTAAGAAAAAAATGTTGAGAGCATTTTAACTTAAACTTCTTTATTCTTGTATAAACAGTCCTCTTACTGGAAAGATTATTTTTCTAGCCCAAACAGTTGGCCTAAAGAGGGATTTTTACATTGTGTGGTGAGGAAGAAAAACAATACTAACCTAACCAATCAGATCAGCAACTTAAACTTGGTGATCTTTGGGGGTATCAGGGATATATATATTTTACTGTATTTTCAAATTCAAATTACATAGAAGAGAAAAATAGCTATTTTCTGATTCTAGTATAATGTCAAGTGCTCTGTTTTGTTTCGTTTTTCCTCTCAGTGTATGTGACTGTTAGGTGAGCCCTAATTGCTGTATGTTCATGTGGTGGCACCTATTGGAAGACATTTTCTAGAGTCTAAATAATATGAGAAAGAATTATTTGATTTCACTACATTTTCCTTTAATCAGGTTGATTCTAACAAAGACCGGTTGGTGACTCTAGACGAGTTTTTGAAAGCTACAGAAAAGAAGGAATTCTTGGAGCCGGATAACTGGGAGGTAATAGAACCTCCTTGAGATGGGATGTATGGTTCAAGAAATTCTACATCAGTCTATTCAACCTTTAACTTTTATTCCCCATTATGTTGGCATGTATTGTCTGACCATTTTGAATTTTCATATAATATGTCACTTTAAAATAAAATAATGAACTTGATTTCTTGGAAAGCTTGTTGCAATTGAACTCTTATTTGTAATCACATTGCACACAATTAGAAGTCTTTTAAAAATTGTAAAATAATGTTCATTCTTGAAAGTTAGAAATATAAATACATTTAAAAATAAATTAAGTTACCTGTAATTCTACCATCTAGAAGTAGACACTAAAATTATATATTGTTTATGACAATTTAGAAATAATTTATGTATTGCCTGACCAGGCGGTAGCGCAGTGGATAGAGCATCGGACTGGGATGCGGAAGACCCAGGTTCGAGACCCCAAGGTCGCCAGCTTGAGTGCGGGCCCATCTGGCTTGAGCACAAGCTCACCAGCTTGGACCCAAGGTCGCTGGCTCCAGCAAGGGGTTGCTCAGTCTGCTGAAGGCCCGCGGTCAAGGCACATGTGAGAAAGCAATCAATGAACAACTATGGTGTTGCAATGGCAACAAAAAACTAATGATTGATGCTTCTCATCTCTCTCTGTTCCTGTCTGTCTGTCCCTATCTATCCCTCTCTCTGACTCTCTCTCTCTGTCCCTGTAAAAAAAAAAAAAAAACTTTATGTATTTAGTATATGCATGGATAGCATGCAGTGTATAGTGTGCAGTCCCATTCTTAATTTACATATTTATATCAAGTCATAGCTATATATTTTAAAAATATAGTATAAAGTGCAAATGACTTCGTATGTTTGTGAAATTCTGGTTTTTAAAAATTTATCAATATTTAATGAACATTTTTTAGTGCCATTCCTCAAAACCATTATATTAAAAATGACTACTTTGCATGCAGTTGTGTGGTTGTAGTATAATTTATATAACCATTCCTGTAGATTTAGGCATTCCAGATCATTCCACTTTTTTTTTACTGTAATAACACCATTATAACTATCCATTTGTTCATACATTTGTGGCATCTGTGATTTTCCTGAGATTAATTCCCAGGAATAGAACTATTCTCAAAGTTTATGAACATTTTTTAGTTTCTAAATTGCTCCAGAAAGGTATACTGATAGCTTACTGTGTGTAAGTAAGTGCATACATACCTTTATAAGAGTAGTTGAGAGGTACTAACCAACCTAGTTTGAAGAAAGAATACACTTTGACAAGATTTCCCCCCACCGGATCCACCCTGCAAGCCCCTACTGGGTGTGCTCTGACCATCTGGGGCTGTTGCTCTTGGTAACTGAGCTCTTTTTAGCCCCTGAGGTGGAGGCTCTACAGAACCATCCTCAGTGCTGGGGCGGTGTGCTGGAACCAATTGAGCCATGGCTGTGGGAGGAGAAGAGAGAGACACACACACACACACACACACACAGGAGGGGGAGGAAGAGGGGTAGAGAAGCAGATGGTTGTATCTCTTGTGAGCCCTGACCAGGAATCAAACCTGAGACATCTACACGCCTGCCTATCACTCTACCACTGAGCCAATTAGCTAGGACCTATATTTTAAGTCTGTGTGTATGTGTATGTGTATATAACATATGAGTATTTTTGAAAATAAGTTGCATAGGATACTGCTTTAAATACTCAAATGTGCATTTCTTGCAAACAAGGATTTATCTTATAAATATCTTGCAAGAATAATCTATAAACTTTGAGATTCTTGTCAATTTCCCCAATAGTCTTTTATAACAAAGGAAAACCCAAGATAGTGCACTGAATTTAGTTTTAATGTTTTTCTCGTCTCCTTTAATTTGAAATAGTTCCTGAGTTATTGTGTCTCATGGCACTGATATTTCAAAAGAGTATAGAATAGCTATTTAATCAAACATCCATCAGTTTGAGTGTGTCTGCTGTTTTCTTATTATTCCCACTTATGGTAGGAATATAACTGAAGTCATGCTAAGTATCAGGAAATCATGAAGTATCAGGAGACATATGCTGCTGATTATTCCCATAACTGGCAATGTTAACTTTGATTATTTAGTTAAGGGGTATCTATCACACTGTAAAATTACTATTTTAACTTTCATAATGTAAAAGATATCTTGTCAAACAGACCATATTGCATCAGAAGTCAGCTTAAAGAAAAAAAATTCACTCTATATCATATGAGAAGACTTTCCAAATACTATTTATAAGCATTATTTTCCCACCTTTGGGGTGCTTAACTATTTTTTCAGGATTAGACATTCAGGTTTGCATTGGTCTTTTACTATTATTTTAAAAAGTGCTTCCCTAGCCTGACCAGGCAGTAACGCAGTGGATAGAGCATTGGACTGGGATATGGAGGACCCAGGTTCGAGACCTGTATGTTGAGCGTGGGCTCACTGGCTTGAGCACGGGGTCACTGGCTTGAGCATGGTATGACCCCATCGTTGCTGGCTTGAGCCCAAAGGTTGCTAGCTTGAGCCCAAAGTCACTAGCTTGAGCAAGGGATCACTCACTCTGCTGTAGCCCCCCTTCCCCTACTGTCAGGGCACATATGTGAAAGCAATGAACGAACAACTAAGGTGCTGCAACGAAGAATTGATGCTTCTCATCTCTCTCCCTTCCTGTCCATCTATCTGTCACTCTCTCTCTCTCTGACTCTCTCTCTGTCTCCATCAAAAAGAAAAAGTGCTGCCATAAACACCTTTTTATATAAAGTTTTTCATGTGTTTAGGGTTATTTTGTAGAATAGATTCTCAGTATAGCATTACCAGAACCAAGGGAATATTTTAAAAATTGTTCATATAGTTTGTAAAGTATATTGAAATAATTGTACTAATTTACATCTCCACTAATAAAAAATGAGTGTTCTGTTCTTGTTTTTGTATTTTTAAGGATATACTTTGAGACTTACTATCTACTACTAGTTTTAGCACCCATTGGTGATTCTGGTCAGCATCAATTGTTAATGTGACTGTTGACAAAGGGTGATTTTCTAATCACCATTCCTTCTGCAATTGGTAGTTGCCTTCCTTTGTAAGAAAAAGCTATCCCTTCCCCCTTCTCTATCTGTGAATATCACTGTAGACTCATGGTTTCTTGTGTTAGTCGGTAAGCCTGAATGCTTTCTATCATTTATTCGATGCTCAAATTGTTCCATATTTGGCTAGTGGAAATTTCTTCAACTGGTTTTTGTGGCCTTCTGGCTAGTCCCTATCATTCCTTGAGGACTTTCTTGCCGTTTAGCACAACATATTGAAGTCTCATCTGTTCCTTCTCTGTTCCACCTCTGGAATCAGCCATTTTTCTGAGAAACACTGTTTTGGATTTTTTTTTTAAGTGGAGATTGATACTATAGACCAGAAGGATCTGGGTACTTGCTACTGAATTGTACTTGCTTTTAGGTCTGGTCAGATAACAGAGCTGAGGAATTAAAAGTTTTTAAAATATGTTTTTATTTATTTATATTATGTGTATGTACATATATCAGACACATATATAGATACCCTTTACACACATTTTATTCATTTTTATGTATTTGGCTATCAATATATATTGAAACTCATGAGTTCCACACTATCTTTTTTCTTTATTTATTTTTTATTTTACAAGGACAGAGAGAGAGTCAGAGAGAGGGATAGATAGGGACAGACAGACAGGAACAGAGAGAGGTGAGAAGCATCAATCATTAGTTTCTCATTGCCGTTGCGACACCAGTTGTTCATTGATTGCTTTCTCACATGTGCCTTGACCATGGGCCTTCAGCAGACCGAGCAACCCCTTGCTGGAGCCAGCGACCTTGGGTCCAAGCTGGCGAGCTTTTTGCTCAAGCCAAATGGGCCCGCGCTCAAGCTGACGACCTTAGGGTCTTGAACCTGGGTCCTCCGCATCCCAGTCCGACGCTCTATTCACTGCGCCACCGCCTGGTCAGGCTCTTTTTATCTTTATGGATTGATTTTAGACAGAGGAAGGGAGAGAAAGAGAGAGAAGGGAGCATTCATTTGTTGTTTCACTTAAGTGTGCATTCATTGGTCAGTTCCCTCATGTGTCCTGAGTGGGGATTGAACCTGCAACGTTAGTGTTTCAGGATGACACTATAACTGACTGAGCTAACCAGTCAGGGCCTCACATTATCTTCTTAAATTTTAATCTAACACCTTCATTCAGTTCCAATACAACATTTTATCTTTTCTTCTTTCTATATTTCATACAAAAACTGGCTCCCGTTTTTCACAATAATATTACACTTATTTGCTCAGGCCTAGGATGTATATATTTATTAAACAGTTTAGAATTGCTAATCCATGCCTCTACAAACCTAAGATTTTAAGATTTGTTTAGATTTTTTGTTTGTTTATTTTTAACCTGAGAGCATGTAGCCCAAATACTGTGATCAGAAGTTTTTTGGGGCCTGACTTGTGGTGGTATAGCGGATAAAGCGTCAACCTGGAATGCTGAGGTTGCTGGTTCAAAACCCTGCACTTGCCTGGTCAAGGTGCATATGGGAGTTGAAGCTTCCTGCTCCTCCCCCCTTTCTCTCTCTCTCTCTCTCTCCTCCCTAAAAAAAAAAAATAATAAAGAATAAAAGAAAAAAGTTTCTTGGCTTAATTTCCCTCTCCCTTCTGTCAATTATTTTATGCACTAAAGATAAAAGTATTATTTGTTTCTGTTTGTATTCAATTAGGGGAATTTTTTATCATGGATTTTACTTATTTACTTGATTTTGAGCATGTAAAACATTAACATGTTTATGAAAATCAAAACTGTATAAAAGTATATTCAGATGAGTGTGATTTCCTTTCCTTCCCTTTGTCCTTTCCACCCCATCTTTTCCCTTGTTCTGTACATAAGCAGTCTCATTAGTCTTTAGGTTTTCCTTTTGCTCAGAAGAGTACATAAAAATATGCTCTTTTATTTTCCCTTCTTTCTTACTCAAAACTTATAATACTACTATGTTCTCTTGTATGTTGCTAGTCATAGAATTTTAAAGCTGAATCAGACCTTCTGGTTGTATTTCTAAGGTTATCCTTTATTTTTTTTCTTTTAGACGTTAGATCAGCAACAGGTCTTCACAGAGGAAGAACTGAAAGAATATGAAAGTCTTATCTCCTTACAAGAAAATGAACTTAAGAAAAAAGCCGATGAGCTTCAGAAACAAAAAGAAGAGCTACAGCGTCAGCATGACCAACTCGAGGCCCAGAAGCTGGAATATCATCAGGTGCTATTTTGTAAAAGGATTGTGGCATTAAAAAGGATTTTAGGCACTTTGCTAAAAGCCTGTGTTGTTGTGATATTTTAGTGTACTATTGACTATAGAAATTATTATTATTTTATTTTTTTTATTCAGTGCGAGGAGGGGAGGCAGAGAGACTCCAGCAAACGCCCAACCGGGATCTACCTGGCAAGCCCATCAGGGGGCGATGCTCTGCCCATCTGGGGCATTGTTCCATTGCTCAGCAACTGAGCTCTTCGCTCCTGAGGTGAAGGCCATGGAGCCATCCTCAGTGCTCGGGGCCAACTTGCTCCAATTAAGCCATGGCTGCAGGAGAGGGGTGGAGAGAGAGAGAGGAAGAGAGAGAGAGAGAGAGAGAAGCAAGAGGGGAAGGGGTGAAGCAGTCGGGCACTTTTCCTGTGTGCCCTAACTGGGAATCGAACCCAGGACACCCATAGGCTGGACTGATGCACTACCATTGAGCCAACTGGCCAGGGCCTAACTATACAAATTAAATGTTGTTATTTTTAAGACTCTTATCTGAAACCTATGTACTCTTATTGATCAGTGTCACCCCATTAAATTTAATTTATAAATTAAAAAAAGGACATTGATATATCTTTTGAGACTTCTCAGAGTCTAAAGTATTATATTGATAAAACTTTATCTTAAACTTAAATACAAGTTAAATTTAAATAAAAATTTAACATCTTTAATCTACAGTTAAAAAAGCATGATCCTTTCACTATAGGAGATAAAAAGTCACTTACTTTGGAATTGCTCATACTTGCTTGATAATAAAAACAAAATCCAATGTAAAAGAACTACTTTGTTGAAAATTTAAATTTTAGAATTTCAATGTCTCATTTTGGAAAAAAATTTTCAGTTAGTTTGTTGTGATTTGTCAAAGGTCACATGTCAGAGAACATCAAATAATACTTCCTTCTAAAATAATCTTTTTCCATTCTCCAGGTCATACAGCAGATGGAACAAAGAAAATTACAACAAGAAATTTCTCCATCTGGACCTGGTAGAGATTCAAAGTTTGAGCCACGTAAGTAATTTTGTTTGCTTATTTATTTGTTTAAAGAAAAGCTGAATAAATTGAAATCTACATTTATTATTAATATAATTTTCAATTATTAATATCTATACTATTTTATATATAGTTGTGGAAATAGAGCAACTTGTATTACTGAAAAATGAAAAGGCCTCCAGCCTGACCAGGCAGTGGCATAGTGGATAGAGCATTGGACTGGGATGCGGAGGACCCAGGCTCGAAACCCCAAAGTTGCCAGCTTAAGTGCGGGCTCATCTGGCTTGAGCAAAAAGCTCACCAGCTTGGACCCAATGTTGCTGGCTTGAGCAAAGGGTTACTCAGTCTGCTGAAGGTCCACGGTCAAGGCACATATGAGAAAGCAATCAATGAACAACTAAGGTGTTGCAACGAAAAACTGGTGATTGATGCTTCTCATCTCTCTCCATTCCTGTCTGTCTGTTCCTATCTATCCCTCTCTCGACACACTCTCTCTCTCTGTCCTGATTCTCTCTGTCCCTGTAAAAAAGGAAGAAAAAAAAAAAAAGAGAAGGCCTCCAAAGTTTTTATGCATCTGTACATTTCAAAAGTTATATAATTTGATAGCCATATTTATGAAGTGATTTATTTCAACATTATTTATAATTCTTTTTAATCAATTATTGATATTCTCAGGAAACATGTTTTTTAAATTTTTTTATTTGTTTTTTTTTTTTTCTTAACTGTAGCCTCCATTCTGACTTTATTAACAGTTTTAGTTTTATAGCACTTGGTAGGTAAGTGTTCCCCATCCAGACAGACTATACATTCCTGTAAAACATTCAGGTAAAGTAGGCACAAGTTATTTGCATTAGCCTGCTTAAACATTAAACCCTTTCGATGGAGAACAACCTTTATGTTCTCTCAATGTAATTGTAGCCCATATAAGGGCATCGCCAGTGGATTTTTGTACCACAGTTCATAGGGTTCCCATGTCAAGAAGTTCAGAAACTTCTCTTCTCTGTTTTAACCACTGTGATGCAAAGGCTTTCGGTCCCTAGTGAGGGGTCGAGTCAAGGGACCCTGGTCCTTTTGTCAGCCTTCATCTTGATTCACCTCTCTAACCATTGCTTGAAGCAATTGCAGGTCAGCTTTCTCATTATAATCTTTGAATCTTAGCTTTCAAAATGTCTCCAAACCAAGTTAAATAAAGCAGGCTTGTTTGGGGCTCTTTAATTCTGGGGTGTTAGTAGCAGGTCCGTATGGCCTGCACTACCTTGGATAGTACTGTATTAAAACCTTTGCTTGAACCCCATCAATGTCCATTTTATTCATACCTAGCCATCGAGGGTATGGGTGTTTATGCACTGGGCCAGGGCCACTATGTTTGAAATCATAGCGTTGGTTTCTTTGTGGGGCTCAGTGGCATGGATTCTGGGCAGCTTTATCAGCTGAGATTAGCTTAAGCAAAGACTGAGGGAATCCTTTAGTGGTAAAAGCTTTGAGTGTCCCTGACAGCAATGAGGGCTGCTTGGGTCCTTGTTGATGAAAGCAGCTGGGGTCTTCTGTTCTCCTTTTCTGATAAAGGGGAGGTCACAGCTGGGTGGATCCCTTTTGGCAGCAAGCTGTGTGGCAATGGGGGATGGGCTGACTGGTAAAATGCTGCCTGTGCTTTTCTTTGTGGTCATCTTTGATTTCTGTGTTCCCTTGGATTGCCTAACCCTGCATTGTACTCCAGAGCTCTTACAGAGCTATTTTCATCAGCAAGAGCTGTTAATCATTGTTTTGCTGGAGGTACAAGTGCTAGGATCTCCTAGTCCACCAATCTTGCTGATGTCACGCTCTTAAATGTCATTTCTTCTTTTGTGTAAGAAATAAAGATGGTCATTGGGGAACAGGAAGTTTTTACATGGTATTGACTTTAGTTGGAGTACTTTTGTGGAGCTAAACTAAATTGGGACAGACTAGGACCCAAGGAAAACTATCTGGCTCTGCTTCATCCAGAGGTACGAAGACTGTCCTTGATACTGAAATGTGTCTCAGGGCACTTAGAGGACAGGAATTTCAGAAAATGATGAAAGGTAGAGGAAATTCTTTTTACAGAAAAGGGTATATAACTGGTCTGTTTAGATTGGAATGGACCCATTAAAAGTATTTGGAAATAGCTCTCAGTTGGCAAGATTTGGATCACAGACCTTTCTCAGGAGCTATGGATGTGTTAGCCATCACACTGGATTTCTTCCCAGCCATACCCTCTCAATCAGGGCACTATAGGAAGAGGTACTGATTTAGACTGTTGGGGTGATCACCCCAGGTAAGGCATATAGTTGTATAAAATGATCTGTGTGATAGGGAATGGATTCCCAAGAAAGATCAGAGACACACAGACCTATCTGTTGGAGATCATGAGGTGAGAATCCCATAATGAATTTCACATAGAGGCACCAACCTCTTCACCTTGCTTGATACCAGAAGTGTTAGGTATTCAAGGTTGTAGGCATTCAAAGTTGGACTCATGGGATGAGTGTTTTTAGAAGTTACAGGTAAAGAGGTCTCCTTGTCTTTCACTGAAATGATTTGGTTTGGTGCTTCTAGTGCTAGACCTGGCCAAGTTTATAGCTAATGCTTCCTCCCTTTTTTTTAATATATATATTCAGTGAGAGGAGGGGAGGCAGATACAGATCCCTGCATGTGCCTGACCAGGATTCACCCAGCAAGCCTACTAGGGGGTGATGCTTTGCTCATGTGGGGTGTTGCTTGGTAGCTTCAGCAACCAAGCTCTTCTTAGTGCCTGAGAAAGAGGCCATGGAGCCATCCTCAGTGCCTGGGGCCAACTCACTCCAGTTGAGCCATGGCTGCAGTAGGAGAAGAGAAAGAGAGAAAGAGAAAGAGAGAGAGAGAGAGAGAGAGAGGCAAGAGGGGGAGGGGTAGAGAAGCAGATGAGCACTTTTCTTGTGTGCACTGACTGGGAATCGAACCTGAGACATCCACACACCGGATCAATGCTCTACCACTAAGCCAACCAGACAGGGCTGCTTCCTCCTTCTGATGTGCTGGTTTTTGAACCAAGTCTTAATTACTAACCCCCCTCAAGTTGAATAGCTGAAGTAAGTTCTGATATGGTAACTCAGTGTGGGTACATGGTCTTTTCAAATGTATCTTTCAGTATTCCAAGCTGTTCTACACTAAAGGTTATGTGGTCTTGGTGGGGAGACCTTGGCTTTTCTGATCCATTTTATATGGAAGATTTATGTAGGGGGCTGTTATTCTTCATACAAACACAAGCCAGTATGCTGCCTAGTTTCCCAAAATATGAAGACAAGGTCAAACATCCAGATCTCACTTAGCTTTCAGAGTCTTTGATAATAACTTTTAGAAGTAGAATGATATGCTGAGTATTTCTAAGCTCCTGAATTTTGTCTGTGTCAATTGTGCTTTTAAAAATTGTAATCTCTGAGTAGCTAATCATATTTAAAAACAAATATTATATATATAAGAAGATTCAGAATAAAGGAAGATGACTTTAAAATGAATCTCTTTATTTTTTTTAAACAGTTATTTAAAGTCTGAAGTCTACCAGAACTTGGAAGAAAACTGTAAAATCAACATCTGTGTCATCTTTTTTTCCTCCCTTTTTCTCTACTCAATAAATATTTTAAAAGCATATATGAAATAAAGGAAGATATTTTTTAATGAGAACACATTTTTTTCTGGACATATAGATATTTATAGGTTGAAGTCTACCAAAACCAGAAAGAAAGCCTCAGTATCTGCTCTCACTTTCATACTTCCCCCTTTTATCCTTTGCTCTACTTCAGAGATTTCATTAAGTGGTCTTACGCCATGACTTTAATGAAACTATCAGTCACTAGCTCTGTCTGTTGCTTTTTAAATAATTGTTCTCACTTATTCATGAAGGTAGATATTATTTTATGAGTGCTTATTCCTCCCCCTCAATAAAAGTCTCTTTGATATTCATAATTCTGAGAAAATCATCACATTCCCCAGTGTTCCTTGATAACTTTTTTCTACTTTCCTGAACTGCTAGAAATTCTTCTACTGAACAGCTTTTGCTACCACTTCTGGTCATTTTTTATTCATATTTTTGCTTTATACTCGATCATTTAAGATGAAGTTTGCTATATATAACAAAAACATTAAAGATAACAGTGATTTAAACTAAATATTTAAATTTAGTTTCCCCCTTTTATATTAAAAAAATCTGTAGGTAGGTGGTGTCCAGGTTCCTATCTTTCTGCTCCGCTATCTTCAGTGCACGGTTTTTTTCCTCAAGCCACTGCAGTCTCACTGTCCAAGATTGCTTTTGGAGGCAGACGGGAAGGGCAAGTAAGGAAACTTTCTCCAGTTGAATCAGCTTCCTTAAGGCAATTTTCCTGGAAAACTACAGAGCATTTGACCTTGCATCTTGTTAGCCCAAACTGAGTTACATGGCCATCTATTAATAGCTGCTAGGGAAGCTGAGAAATCCTTGTGGCAATGTGACTAGCTAAAAGTTTGGAATTTTTTAACTAAGAAAGACGGGAAGAGGGAATGTTTGGCAGGCAACTTCTAATTTTAGCCCAGACAGCCTTGTTGGCTACCTAAATATTTATGCATATTGAAACATAGAAAACTACCCCTACCTCAAAAAGGAACCACCAAAATCCAATCCATTATTGCATATAGCTCAAAGATCATGATACCTCTGACTACCTACACACTAAAAAGCAAGATGTCTGCCCCCTGGGCACCATATGCATAATGGTAGGACAGGTACAGGATAACTGCAATAAAATCAACCTTTTTGAAAAGGGGGAAATGGGAGACATAGCAGTCACTGAACCACAGCAAGGTCTCTCTACTCTGTCCATAAATATATTCCCTGTTTTTCTCCCCGTATCTAATGTCCTCAGGGGCCTTTGGCATTGCCCTCTAGGAAGTCTTTATTATCAATTAATTAATTAATTTTTTTTTGAGAGAGAGAGAGGAAGGAGGAGAGGGAGACAGGAACGTTGATCTGTTCCTGTATGTGTCCTGATTGGGGATCGAACTGGTAACCTCTGTGCTTCAGCACGATGCTCTAACCAACCGGATATCCATTAATTTTTAAGTACATATCCGAGTGGGCATTGGAAAGGGTGCTCTTCTTGGAGGCAGGCCCATCTTGGCACTTCACTTCCTGTTATTTTGGGTTTGGGAGCTTGGGGATTGTTTTAGACAGTTACAGGCTGTTGTAGGCCAAGTTTAGGGCCTTTGTTTTTTGGCAAATTTTCCCTAAAAATTAGTAAGTTTCTGGTCTGTTTTCATCCATTATTAGCATGAGATCTTGTCAAGACATAGTTAATTTTTGACAAAGAATCCATCTTTATTTGCTGGCTTCTGTGTTCTCTCTCTCCCCTGGGGTCTTAAATGAATAGCACCTACTTGGGACTATTTTACACTATAGGATTGGATGGGATGACAACAGTCTCTAGGTGATCTTTTTCCTTAGGATGCCTCTCATTACTTGGTAGAAAGTTCTTAAGGGAAGTTTCTTGAAAAAGGTTGAGGAAGTTTTAGCAGCTTCCTCAGAACCTTTACTTATGGAGTACAGTAATAGTTGACTTTTGCAGTAATTCAGGGCTCCAGGTATGGCTTTTTTAGTTTGTCTTGTAGATGGAGAACAATTCCCTCAGCAAAGCTCTATACCTTTCCAGCTCTGCAGACTTGTTAACCTTAGCCTGGGTTGGATCTGCCTTGTGGGACTTTGCTAAAAGAGTAGGCAGAGGCAGCCTCCCACTTGCTAGCGTTCTGAAGTTCTACCGCCACTTTCTCTAATACCTTCACTTCAGTTGGCATGAGGTCTCCTGGTCCAAAGCCCTGCCTCCTCAACTCAGCCTACTTCCTATGCAAGATCCTTTTACCTGTTCTACCTTACTCCTAGTTACCAAATTCTGTATAGGTCAAGATTCTTGGTTGTAGCTAATGGAATCTTCTTTAGCTATTAAACCAGATGGGTTAGATTAAGGGGTAGAGATAGCTCACAAAATCTTTGTGAGGGCTGAAGAAACAGAACCTAGGCCGAGCTTCTAGGAACTACATCACAAGAGAGGGCTGCCAAAGAGGCTGCTGCGCTTGGAACAGTCACGAAGCTGGCTGCTGGGATTTGGAAGATGTGAACTGTTGTCAGCTCCAGAACCACACCACAGCTGCTGTGCCTTGTGTTGGCAAAAACGGATACTTCACGTGCTGCCTCTCTCCCTGTTTAACTCCGTTCTGAGTAAGTCTCAAGTGAGTGCATCTGAGAGTTGGACCCACCGTACCTGGAACCGTAGCTACAAGGAATGTTGGGAATGAGTGTTTAATTTTCCCACCTCTGTAGTACAGGAATGCATGCTTAAAGTGTCTGAGTGAACCAATTCACTATAACACCTCATAATTTTAAACTTTCTCTTAACATTAATGATTTTTAAACTCTTAGTCCTCACTTTACAAATTTTTAAGTAATCATTGCATATTCCTCTCAACATATTTCAGATTTTTTTCTTAAATCGTGGATCCCAAAATTAAATGTAGCGATCTAGAAAAGTTCTGTTTATATTCAGCTTAACTCCCCCTCCCCAAAGTCACTCGATAAGAGTGATGCTACTTTTTTTTAGAGATGGAGAAGGATTCCTAGCTTTATTGTTTAAATTGTAGAAAATATTATAAAATGGTCAGAATATTTATTATTGTTTCTGTGCCCAGAAATTGTGATAAGACAGAGTCTCCTAGGGTGGACTGTGGTTAAATTGGAAAGTAGTTGGAGGAGAACTTAGAGAAATTTCTTAAAACGCTTTTTTAGGCATGAATAAGTAATGGATGGATATTAATCTGGACATACTTCATGGTTTCCAGCCAATTATTGTCATTTATATCACTGTAAAAACAATTGTTGCTTAAAATTATTTATGGACCTAACCACATTCTTCCTAACCACGTTATAATTTATTTTTAAATGAATAGTTAGCTATGACTTAAGGAATTCCAGTTTTTGTGAGTATTGCACACTTGTGAGTTAATATTATTTCTTAGAAAGTGGTTAATAGTATTCTTTTCATCTCTTTTAGAAAGCATTGGTCCTGTGTTTAATTTATACCATTCTCTTTCATACCTCTTTAGATATAGTCTTTGGTTTAGCTGACTTACTGGTATGTATTAGTAATTTGAGATTTTGTTTCATATACAAATTTTCATGAAGCATGTACTTTTTTAGTATACTTAGTCTATACAATTAAAATTTTATTTTAAAGGATGATGGTCCACTATAATTTTTAACTCTCATTAAAGAGAACTGCAATTTTAGGAACAGCCATAAAAATCCTTTGATATGTGGCTATACATTTATTTTAACCAAGTTTTGTTCAAAACAGCATGATTTTTATGCTAACTGAGCAGATTTGTATTACATAAGCCTAAATCCAAATCTGATTTTCACGTGAGGAAAATTTAAAGAAAAGTTTAATGTTTTGTGATAATGTGATTTTTAAGATAGCCAATCTAATAAAAGAGGAGGTTAAGAAAAGTATTTTCTTTAGGGTGAAATTTTGACAAGCCCAGTACTGGTTAGTGGCTAAAATGTAATCTGTTTTATAAGTGCAGTACAATCAAAAAGAAATTGAAAAAGAGCCAGAATTAGATGATGAACTTCGTTTTCATGCAAGATTTTTATCCCCTGAAGAATCTGCTAGAGAATTCTGCAGTCACCCTTAACCACTGGTACCTCTGACTTCATACTTTAATTCATTTGTTTTTGTTGGGATTGAAGTATTAAGGTATATTGTGTAAAATGCAAAGTTTACTGTTTAGTTCCTTGTAAGTGATAAAATGGAAGACTTTAATGACAACTTGCTTTCAAGGTGTGAGATTTGAAGGAAATTGGATCCATTTTTTTTAATAAAAAGAAAACCACTATCATTATTGTGACTCACATTCTTCCTTACCACGTTATAATTTATTTTTAAATGAATAGTTAGCTATGACTTAATAAACATTTCTTAAAGAATCTAAGAATTGAACCAGAACAAGCAGCCACAACAAGTGGTGAAGACACCAAGTTGAAAACTTAGAATTTATGGTTACCAGTATGCCAACCTGTTTATTCAAACAAAAGCAGAGCAAAACAAACCCGATGAAACCTTTGATTCAATTTAGGGATTTAGATTTTTTTCCCCCAAATATAGCTTATCGAATTACGGAGAAAAACTATATTTCATGTTAACAGATGTCTACAGTTTTCATCACAGAGCTTGTAGTGCACATTTAATCAAGAAGGGCCATGTTCTTGATGATGAATGTCATGTACCATCTTGGTTGTCAGCCAGCCTTTGATTGTATTTTTTCTTTACACTCTCACCCTTCTTGTTGCCTTCAAAGCTCTACATACTTGTAAACAAGTTTTCTTCTGTTTATATTTGTATATAATCTATTGCAAACAATATATTTGACTTTTCTTATGCAAATTTTCTTACCTCCTTTTGTTTTTCTTTAGGAATAAGTATAGTGTCTGACAATTTCCAGGATTATGAGTATATATCTTTTAATTAAAATGTTAAAATGGTTCATTCAAGGCACGTTTCTTAGGGAACCATTGGCAGAGGACCTGGCCTGCTTCTCCATCCAGGTTTCCTATGTACCAGAGCAGCTCCCTCACTAGGATCTATTCAAAGGCTTGCCCTACATTCCAGTCTCCACCTCGCCACCTGCCTACACGACATTTGTTCTGCGCATGCCCTCCTTCTCCCGAGTCTCCAGTCTCCTCACCCTCTCTCCGCTCACTTTGGCCTTTGGTCCTCTAGCATGCTGTCTTCCTACAGGCCTGCATTTCCGCCCTTTCCCCTGGCCGGGACCCGCCCTGCCCTGCTCTGCTCTGCCCTGCCCTGCCCGGGCCCTGCCCCCCCCCCCCCCCCCCTTCCGAGACAGCAGTCCTCGCCTGTCCTCTCCTCTTACTCACATTTCCCGCGTTCCGGTGTTCCCTTTCGTGTTCTGGTGTTCCCGCCTTTCGCCTCCCGCCTTCCGCCTCCTGCCTTCTGCCACTGACTGAGGACACAGTGGTGAGCCCAAGTCTGCCGGGCTCCCGGGCGTTTTTCTCCTCCCCTGACCCCGGAAGAGAAATAAATGTTTTTTTATTTTACAATTCGTATAATTCTGCTACTGCAGGGAATTTTAAAATGAGTAATTTATTTCCCCCATGATTTTAAAGGTCTGACCTGAGTGCTTTTAAATTGAGAAAAAGTAACACTTCTCTTGCCATCCCCTATGAATCGTATTAAAATGTTATTTTTGTTCAACTTCAGTCCATTTCAAATGTTTACTTTTAGTGATATGAGAGTCTCGGTCAACTGAATCCCTGGGTGTGGAAGATGAAACACAAGTGCAACCCAGGCTGTATTTGTTTTGTGCCATGTCGCTTTTCCTGTTTTGCTTTTATTACCCTTCAATTGTTGATATCATTTAAATTTGTTTTACTTTTGAATTTTACTCTTTTGGGGTTTGATACTTTGTAAATATTCCCTTGTTTGAGTATTGGCCTTACAGATAATTTCCTTTTAAAAACATATTTGCCATTCCCCTTCATATTTTTAACATTTTTATGATAGTATTGAAGCATTTGTGTCAAACAATTGGAAACTGTCATCTTTATGTAGTGATTCCTTCTCATGCCTCAGCATTAAGTGTATCTTAGAATTTGTGGCTTAATTTTTTCTGAGTTCAGATCCTGTACATTTCTCATTTGCTTTGATGTGTATGTATTTTCACTCACTTTGATGTTCATAGTGTGTTTCATTGAGATTCAAGGTTGATCTTGGCCTAAAGAAAACTAAATTTTCAGTAAAGTCAGGTTTTCTAGAGCTAGACAAGCAGGTGGTCATTCCTAGAGTGGTCTCTGAGCACTGTGGACAGCGCTTTTAACCTTGAAGGAAATTGGGGACTCATGAGTAGTGTCCTTGACTCCTGACTCCTTTGCTTTGATGGAGTGAACCAAACTGGTGATTATCCCTTGTCCAATTCTTCAGCTTTTTAATACTCTTCTTAACTAAGAATAGTTAAAAAGAATACACTGTGTACCCTATCAGACATTTTCTGTCTCATGGTTGTTAATAAAGGGAAAAAAATTTTGCGGGGGGACTAGATCAGGACATGAATTCAGCAATCTTAGATTAGAAGAGAAGTAGCATCATTTTTTAAAATTTATTTATTTTTTACAGGGACAGAGAGAGAGTCAGAGAGAGGGATAGATAGGGACAGACAGACAGGAATGGAGAGAGATGAGAAGCATCAATCATTAGTTTTTCATTGCCATTGAGACACCATAGTTGTTCATTGATTGCTTTCTCACACATGCCTTGACCGCGGGCCTTCAGCAGACCGAGCCACCCCTTGCTGGAGCCAGTGACCTTGGGTCCAAGCTGGTGAGCTTTTGCTCAAGCCAGATGGGCCTGCGCTCAAGCTGGCGAGCTCGGAGTCTGGAACCTGGGTCTTCTGCATTCCAGTCCGACGCTCTATTCACTGCGCCACCGCCTGGTCAGGCGAGAAGTAGCATCATTTATTTTTCTTCATTTCTTTTGCCTGGATGATCTGAATTTCTTTTTTTTTTTTTTTTGATCAGAATTTCAATTAAATTCTTTCCTCTCTATGTACTCTCCCATTTTCCTACTTCTGCACTGACTTTTCTATTATTATATTTCTTACTTATTTATTTTTAACAGGGACAGAGAGAGAGTCAGAGAGAGGGACAGATAGGGACAGACAGACAGGAATGGAGAGAGGTGAGAAGCATCAATCATTAGTTTTTCGTTGCTATTGCGACATCTTAGTTGTTCATTGATTGCTTTCTCACATGTGCCTTGACCGCGGGCCTTCAGCGGACCAAAGCAACCCCTTGCTGGAACCAGCGACCTTGGGTCCAAGCTGGCGAGCCTTTGCTCAAGCCAGATGGGCCCGTGCTCAAGCTGGCGAGCTCGGGGTCTCAAACTGGGGTCCTCCGCATCCCAGTCCGACGCTCTATCCACTGCGCCACCACCTGGTCAGGCGCTATTATTATAGTTGTAATGCACCTCCCTAGTCACTGAAGAAAGCTTTGAGAGATATAGAACGTTGTATGTAGTGCCACTGTCAGCTGTTCTAACGTTTCACATCCATCAACTTCATGGGGTTTATTATCAGGCCTTTCAAATGAATTCCCTCCTTCCCTCACAGTCCTAAACTATCCATCTTTTCTCTAAGAGAATCTGTTGTATTACTAATTAAGATGTAGATGTGACTTTATTAAGACAGGATTGATTTCCAAGATATTTATATAAAAGATACAATAGAGGCTAAGTATTTTATTTTAAGGAGAACATTTTGAAGCCAGTGAAAGAATGCCCAGAGTAACTGTTTCATTCTTTCGTGATGGCTCTGGTGACTTCTGGATAGTTCAGTCTGTACCTCTTTACCCAGTTTCCGGACCTGAGAATGGAAGAACCCTGGAGGCTGAAATAAAGCAGCAAAAGTGATGAAGGAGCCCTTCTTCAGTGAGGAAGTTTCTTTCTCTGAAGCTGTTAGTCCAGCATCCATTAGTACACACAAGTCATAATAAGCCCTTGGGATTTTCAGAATATCTATGTATCAATTAATATAGATTCTAATTGAAACACCATATTTTGGGGAGGAATATATGTGCATTTATATGTAAGCTTGTGCCTAAAATGGGTCTGGAGGGTAGACCATTACTTATTCTGTGTCTTCTGACAGACATGTCTTTTAGAATTTAGACATGAAAAAAAATTTTTTTCATTATTGCCTTTTCTTTTTATAAATGTGTAAGGCCAGGGACTGCCGCCGTCGTAGCCATTCACATGCAGGTTCTCACTGGATTCGAGCAGACAGTAAAGAAAGAATGGAGCCAAAAACTGGTGGACCATTCCTTTATTAAAGTCTCGCACTGGTGAGGAGCAAATAGGCAGGGGAAACACTTCTCTTTCACTCAGGGTTCCCAAAGCCACTGACACATTCTCCAGTTCCGTAACCAGGAAAATCTTCTCCAGTTTCTCCTAGAATCAAAAACCCCACTAATCTTAGGGGAGCTCTCAAAGCCCCTCAGCTCTGGTTCCCTATCTACATACCTTCTTCTCTCTCTGCAAAACTGGCTGCTTCTTCAGCACTCTGCATTCTCTCTGCTCTCTCTCTGCAAAACTGGCTTTTTTCTCCTTCTTCTGCTCTCTCTCTTCAAAACTTTCTGTCATGAAAACCACTCCTCCAGCAAACATTAGCAAAACAATGGCCCTTCCCAAGCAGGAAAGTAATTTGCAGTTCACAGACCACATATACCTGGCTCTGCTCAGTCCCTGATGCAAACTATAAGCAGCAAACATAAATATCATATTTTACAAACTTATTTGACCTACAGAAGGAAGTGACCTACAGCGGGCCTGATAAGCCCATGAAGCTGCTTAATCCATATTTTATCACTATTTATTATGTTATAAAAAACATTTAAAGTCAGGATTTTAAAGACAATTTATTTTATTACTAATTTAGGAGGATTTTGAAATTTTTTCAATTTAAATGTTGAATTAAAAATTTAACCTTTGGTGAGTATGTGGCCAGAAATGTTCTATGAATTTTAAACTATGGAAAGTAATTGTATTAGTCTTAAGTGTACTTAATTCTTATCTTATTTAGATAATTGGACTATCTTTAAAACTACAAAGAAATAATTGGATTTCAATTTGATAATCAGGAAGACAGAAACTTTATACAACTTTGTTATACAGGAGATCCTTAGGTTAGGATAGTCTCAACACATAATGTTTCCAGTTTATGGTGCTCACTTTCATAAAAACTTTAAAAAATTGAGATGTGAGTGTTTTAGCTTATGTAGTTAGTTATCATCGTACTTACGGACTATGTGGACAAACTAATTTGGTTGCATGGGGTGGAAGAATATGCAGTAACGCGCGTGAGTGAGGGAGCTGTTGTCCCCCAGTATGCTTACCTACACAATTTTTAGCTTAGTTTTTATGATTTTACAACTGTGTTAGGATAGGTAAGTGACTTAGGTGAGGGTGTGTTTCAACTTACACCAAAATTTGGGTTACGTCATAGAAACAGAACTGTGTGGCAACCTGAGGATCCCCTGTATTTGAATTTGTTGACTATATGTTGTAAAAACTCTTTCAGTACAATAGTTGTTGAAAAGCATTATTCTAGTCATTTGTACTGGTTCATTTTTAATTATATTAAATGTAAAGTCAGAAAAAATATATCTGTAATTTTTTCTGGAGAACAAGACAAATTTGACTGTGTTGAAATAATGGATAACCATATTTTTTGCTCCGTAAGATACACTTTTTTTTCCCCAAAAGTGGAGAGGCAAATGCCTATGCGTCTTATGGAGCGAATGTTCTTTTTTCTTCTTTTTTTTTTTTTTAGCTGCTGCGGGTTCCCGGACAACTAGAAGAGTATTTGAACATTAAAGTCTTTTCTCGTTTGTTAATGACAGTGCTAATGGTTGTTAATACTGCTGTTGAGTTTACATTGTTGAAATATTGTGGGGTTTGTTTTATATTTTGTATTTTTCTGAAGTGAGAAGCTGGGAGGCAGAGAGACAGACTCCCACATGCGCCTGACTGGGATCCACCCGGAATGCCCACTAGGGGTGCGGGCGATGCTCTGCCCATCTGGGCCGTTGCTCCGGTGCAACCAAAGCCATTCTAGCACCTGAGGTGGAAGCCATGGAGCCATCCTCAGTGCCCAGGCCAACTTTGCTCCAATGGAGCCTTGGCTGTGGGAGAGGAAGAGAGACAGAGAGAAGGGAGAGGGGGAGGGGTGGAAAAGCAGATGGGCGCTTCTGTGTGCCCTGGCTGGGAATCAAACCTGGGACTTCCACACACTGGGCCGACAATCTACCACTGAGCCAACTGGCCAGGGCCATTGTGGTATATTTTATTAAATATTTTAACACACCATTTGGTTCGGAATATTTTTTTCTTATTTTCCTCCTTAAAACCCTAAGTGCGTCTTATGGTCAAGTGCGTCTTATGGAGCGAAAAATACGGTACTTGCAAAACACTAACAATTAGAGTCAAAAAGTCTGGAGGCCTTAGATCACTCACCAATGAAGGAAGCCCTTCTCCAGGATTGCCCAGTGGACTCCTTTTCTTCCCCTGCTTCCATTTTTTCAGTAATAGCATTGAAGTGGAAATCACAGTGGTTTCCAGATTCATCTGTGTATAGGAAACCTAAGAGCTTCAAAAAATACCGATGTCTAGGTCCCATCTTCAGCGATGTGATTTTTTTCTTCTGTAGTGTGGTCTGGGCTTTAGAATTTTCAAAAGATCTCCAGGTGATTTTAGTGTGAGGGCAGATTTAGGAACTGCTGATAAATCATGTGGAAAACACATGAACCTTTTCAACATTAGAAAATCTATACTGGAGAGGAAACCTAATGTTATGAAGGTTCTTCTTTAAAGCATTTAGATGTCACTTCAGAGAATTTATAGCTACATGCATGCACACACCAGTATTGGTGTAATATTTAGGAAACATTTGTTTCCACTTCAAGAACCATTTAATAGGAAGGTCATGCTGTGGCAGAGAATCTATGATGATAGTATGGGAGAAAGTACTGGGACTGGGTATTATTACCCTGGCTCTTCCTAACTAGAGTTGACCCTTGAACAATAAGGGTTCAAGCTGTGCAGTTAGTTCCACTTATATGCAGATTTTTTCAATAAATACTCTAAATATATTTTATCATCCTTATGATTTTTTTCTTGCTTTCTTGTAATAATACAGTATATAATACCTATAAAATGTGTGTTACTCTACTATTTATGTCATTAGTAAGGCTTCCAGTCATCTGTCAGCTGTTAAGTTTTGAGGGAGTCAAAATTTTTACATGATTTTCGACTGTGCAGGGGGTTCACACCCCTAACCTTTGCACTGTTCAAGGGTCAACTAAATATGATGTTTTCTTTTCTTCTAGAGTACAAAGTATTCTCATATACCCTTCACCTAACTTCCCCAAATTTAATATCTTATGAAGTTATTAAGATCAGGTGGTGGCACAGTGGATAGATCATTAGCCTGGGATGCTGAGGACCAGGTTCAAAACCCCCAGGTCACTGGCTAGAGCACAGGCTCATCTGGCTTGAGCACAGGTTCACCAGCTTGAGTGTGGGGTTGCCGGCTTGAGTGTGGGGTCATAGTAGTGACCCCTGGTCACTGACTTGAGCCCAAAGTTGCTGGCTTGAGCCCATGGTTGCTGGCTTGAGCAAGGGGTCATTGGCTCAGCTGGGGCCCCCTCGGTCAAAAGCACTCAATGAACAGGTAGGGTGCCGCAACTATGGTTTGATGCTTCTCATCTTTCTCCCTTTCTGTCTGTCCCTGTCTATCCCCTCCCCACTAAAAAATATATATATATAAAAATCAAGCAATTGATTTTAATACAATTCTAACTAATCTGCAAAATTTGCCAATTTGCCACTAACATGTTTTTTGTAGGCCAAGAGCTTACCCAGGATCACACATTACTTTAGTTGTGTATGTAGATATGTTTTTAAATGTTTACTTTGAAAAAAATTAAACCTAATCAAAAATTGCAATAATACTACAACTAATTCTAATATGCACGTTTCTAGATTTATCAGTTATTAGCATCTTGCCACATCTGTGCTCAAGCTCTCTCTCTCTGTATAATTCTTTTTCTTTTCCTCTGAAGCATTTCAGAATTAAGTTGCAGAGATTGTGATCCTCTACCCTAAATCTGTATTTCCTAAGAATAAAGGCACTGTTTTTGATAACCATCTTATAATGATCAAATTCAGATATTTAACATTGTTGCAGTAAGTACTATTAGTTCAACATATATGGCCCACATTCAGATTTCACCATTTGTCTCAGTACTTTCCTTTATAGTAATTTTTTTCATGACCCACGATTGATTTAATCCAGGATTAAGCTTTGCATTTAGTTGTCATGTCTCTTTCATTTCTCTTAATCTGAAATAGCTCTTCAGCTTTTGCATGTCTTTCATGATGGATCATTTTTGAGAGTATAGGTCAATTCTTTTATAGAATGGCCCTTAATTTACATTTGTCTAGATCAGTGCTTCTCAAAGTATGTTCTGTGACTGATGCTGGTCTTCATATCAGTGTTATTCAACAATGAGGGGTCAATATATAAATTGAAATTATGCCTTTGGAAATAATTTTGTCTGTTTAGTAAAAATTGTATTTTTTGTCTTTTGATAGCAATTTTCAGAAATTGTGGGGTTTTTGTGCATTTCAGTCCTAACTTTTTCACAATGGGTTTACCACCAGAAAACAAGTGTCATGAAAATCACTGCTAAATCTAAGCTGAAATAGGAAAGGAAAAGACTCATAGCTACATCTTCATTTAGAGTTCAGTAAATGATTGCAGTGAGATGATTTGAAATGGCCCATTTCTCTGTCAGAGAAGCTATTCTTAATATGGAGTCAAAGTCTGTCTTGTCATATATTACACATAGGAACTTCACTCTGCCTTCAAAAATAATATAACACGTCTGCTCATATACTTAGGTGTTAGCTTTTCGGAGATTTAATGACTAACACTATGTCTTAAACCTTAGTCTACTCCAAGCAAAACTGGCTCCATTCCTTTTACCATCTTTAGTGATTAGGATTACATTCTGCTAAAAATGAAAACACTTCAAATAAGACTGCTTATTGACTTTGTTTCTTATGTTCTACAAGTTCCAGCACTTTTCTATTTTGCTGTGCCCTTGTCCTCAATACATTACTTCTACGCTGTTGTCCAAAATGTCTGCTCAGGCTCTAGCCATTAAGTCTGGGTTCCTGCAGCTGCAGAAGAAAGGGGTAATGAAGTGCACATCCTTCCCTTTAAGACATTTCCCAGAAGTCACACAAAACACTTCCATGTATGTTACTTTGGTCAGAACTTGGTCATATTGCCACAATTAGTTCCAAGAGAGGCTTGGAAATGTAGTCTTTTATTTAGGGGATTTCCTGTGCTCAGGAAGAAATTGGTGGATTTTTAAATGAAAACAGAGTGGTTGACAATATCTACTGTCTCTGCTGTATTGTCCTTGTATGTATGTCCTTATTCTATGCCTTTTCCTTACCATTCTAATTACTTGTTGGATATTTTCATGTATTTAAATATGGTTTCACCCGATCTATGGTGGCGCATTGAATAAAGTGTCAACCTGGAATGCTGAGGTCATCAGTTAGAAACCCTGGGCTTGCCTGGTCAAGGCACATACAAGAAGCAACTACTACGAATTGATGCATCCTGCTCCTCCCCCCCCCTTCTCTCTCTCTTTAAAATCAATAAGTAAAAAAAAAAAAATAAGTAAAATCTAATGTGTGTGTGTACACACACACACACACACACATACACAAATATACATGGTTCCAAATTGTATATGACATTCCAAAAACAAGCTGAACAAAATGTGTCTTATATAAATGACCTCAGTGTTAACTAGCATTTGAGTATCATGCCTCAATGCTGTGCAGCAATAAAGGACATAAAAAGTCAAAGACTTCCATAAACTCTTAAGAATATATACTTATTTGTTTGAAAAGCACTTGTGAAGCTTCTGTTCTGTGCTTTGGGTTGGTGAACCCTGAGGGGGGGGGGACAAAGATGACACCTACTAAGAAGGACTCCTTGTGGCTAACTGGTCTCAAATTTTGAAAAACAGAATCTAGAAGTGGTTTCTGCACAGGGACCTCTCATGCAAACTGCACTTCACGGAGAAACCTGTGCTGAACTGCCTTCCTGCACAGTTTCTGCCATCTGAGCCAACCCTTATAAAGGAATTTCTGGAGTCTGATAACAACCCAACTGATAGTACTGAGATTTTCCTTATTCATTTAGAGCTGTGCAGTTCTGGCTAATCAGCACAGCTCTATTCTGACCAATCTGGACAGTGCCTTTTGGACCAATTAAACTGGGAGGATTTGGCGGCTCATTTACATGAGGACTGACTAATTGGAGACCAGGGGCAAAGACACCTGTCTTTCTCTACTAGCCAGCTCTCCTCTGGCTCAGCACACTTTCCCTTTTCACCAAAGGTGGAAGACTGTACAGTATCTCACTGGCCCAACTGGAACATCTAAAATGTCTTGCCATACTCTGATTTCTCTTCAGATCGCATAAATCATTCGCCTTTTAAAATGTCTTGCCAGAGCAGAGTGGAGCTGACTAATACAGATCAGAGTAGATCACTGAGGAGCGGAGCAGAGCAGAGCTGTTAGGCTGGAGAGGCAGCCTTTAGGTGTTGCACTGAAGTATTCTAAAGATATAAATTGAAACTAAAAAAAAAGAAAAAAAAAGAAAAAACTCAAAAAAAAAAAAGATATAAATTGAAGTTCTAGTTAAGTCATGTAAGCTAAAAAAAAAAAGTAATGTAACGTTATTAAGAAGCTAGGAAAACTCTAACAAGTGGAATAGGGAAACAGACAAGATAATTAAACAAGGCCAAACAATTTCACTAATTTATAGACAGCTAGTGAATGGCAATATCTTACCTTCCCTAACCAAGGACACTTGAGAACAGATGGTTTATACCTCTCTTTTCTGACCAGAGAATAAATAGCTTAAATCATCCTGCTTAGGCAGATAAAGAACAGGAACCCAATTAATTAATGCCATTTGTGCCAGTCAAATTCAAGGACAGATAAAATCAGGGGAACAAATAATAAAAATCTGACTAGGGCCAGACAAATCCAAGATAGAAGTAAAGCAGTGAAGCTGACCAGAGAATAATCTCAAACTCCCCTATACGATCATTTTGACGCATCAGCATATTAAAGAACACACGTGGAAAGCTGACACATATTCTACTGAAACCCTCCCCTAAGATTCTCTGACCGCAGCAGAAAGATAAAAACCCTCAAGACAAAAACTTTGCCAGCTTTAAAATACACCCACTCCTTCTCAGGCATGAACTTTTTACTTTCTCCTAAATTAAGGATCGTCATGGACACTTGCATCCAGCTCCTCCTGGCTAACCCCTGAACCTGTCTCCATTGCTCCCCTCCCTTTTCTCGGGACTTTCCAGTAACCTGACAGCAGCCGGGTGCTTCTAGGAAGCTAAAGCAGACCCCTGCCTTTACCCAGGCTCTCTTCTGTTGCTTCTTTAACCCTAAACTTCCTTTGTTTCACTGTCCCCAGCTTTTTTTTTTTTACAGGGACAGAGAGAGGGATAGATAGGGACAGGCAGACAGGAACGGAGAGAGGTGAGAAGCATCAATCATTAATCTCTGGTTGCCATTGCGACACCAGAGTTGTTCATTGATTGCTTTCTCACATGTGCCTTGACCGCGGGCCTTCAGCAGACCGAGCAACCCCTTGCTGGAGCCAGCGACCTTGGGTCCAAGCTGGCGAACTTTTGCTCAAGCCAGATGGGCCCCCCGCTCAAGCTGGCGAGCTCGTCTGGAACCTGGGTCTTTCGCATCCCAGTCCGACGCTCTATCCACTGCGCCACCGCCTGGTCAGGCATCACTGTACCCAGCTTTAGTAAACCTATTCCAAAACCTGTACTTCGGTTTTGCTCTTTTGTATGAAGTCAAGCAACACAACCAGCTAGAATGAGGCACACCCACTCCAGCCCACTCCAGATCCTCGTCTAGTAACAGTAAGGAGCCGCGGGTCACGCGCCAGCGCTCTTGCGTCACCTTGCAGCCACCTCATTGGAACCGTCAGAGCCCAGAGATGTGAGGACCAATCAGACTGGGGTATTGGGCATACTATAGGTGCCCAATAAGTAAAATATAGCTCATAACCAAATGCGCGAACGCGAGTGCTACTTTGGAGTGAGTCGCCTTTCCGGAATAAACCGCGTCGAGAAAGGGCAGAAAGATTTAGAAACTGCATATAGGGACACTCTGGTACCAACCACATAACCACACGGAAGAGGATTTCTTGCGTATTAAGATCCGCAGCTTTACTTCGTAGAACGAAACTTGCTTAAGAAACTTGGCGTTCTCCACTGTGGACCCAGGTGGGCAGGCCCAAACCAGGCACGCGTGTGGATTCGGCAACCGCCATTCTGGCCGCTTCAATTTCGTGTGGCTTTTTGTGGCTTCCAGTTCTGGTTTTGTGCGGCTCGCTCCCCATCGCAGGTAGGACCGCGGTGGCTGGGAGGGTGGTAGGAGGTTGGAGGGGAATGTGGGGGGATGGGGAAGTTAGGGGCGGTGGTTGTTACTAGGCGCCCCTCCCTGGTCAGATCCTTCCGGGGTTCCACCTGAAGTCCGTAGCCACCTGGGCTGTATCTTGTGTCACCTTGCAGCCACATAATTGGAACCGCCAGAGCCGAGAGCTGTGAGAACCAATCAAACTGGGAGGAGTATTGGGCATACTATAGATTACTAATAAGTAAAGTATAGCTCATAACCAAATGCACGCAAACGCGGATGCTACTTTGGAGTGAGTCGCCTTTCCGGAATAAACCGCATTGTTGAAAGGGCAGAAAGATTTAGCTCAGAAAGATCCCTGCTCAGCTCTACTGTGTGAAATTGGATTCATTTATTGATTCAGCAATTACATACTGGATGCCCTTAACAATTGTGGGAGCCTGAGACTGCCTCCTTTAGTTTGAGTACTCTGCATTTCAGCGCCTCTCTTGCATAATCCTAGACACTGGAACCGAGAAGAAAAATTGGGGGGGGGGTGTTGAAATAAAAATATTCCACCTACGTATCAATGAGGCATCTAGACTTTTACTAAAGTCTTTACTGAGAGTTAGTGGTGATATTCAAATATTCTTTTTTCACGGTTCTGCAAACTATTTCCTTTTTAATTTTCCAATGCACCGTAAACATTATTCCGTGCCACGGATGAAAATCAGCTCCTGAAACAGAGAGAGCTGCAGTTGGATAATGAGAGTGACAATTAAAACAATTAGCCTAGCAAAGGCCTGACATTGGCACTACACTACTACTAGGAAGGTATGTCTTCCTGGTCCCTTTGTAGGACCCAGCAGCCACCTGAGTCCCATTGGGCTCCTGAGATAGAAAGGGTCCTGTAAACTTTTTCCATCCACAACCCCCCCCCCCATTTCTTTCAGGTTTTCTTTACCTTATCCTCTGCCCTAGCCATCTCATCAAATTCTCTTTTCATCTCATTGCTCAAATGCATAGTGTGTATGGTCTCTTTGTATTCTTTGATTCTCATTCCTTCATTTTCACTGTATAGTTTTCCATGTTGAGCTGTCCCCTCCTTTTCCTGTCCTGTGGGAATTCTGGACAGGTTCCTCCTTATCTAGCCTAGCCGAGTGCTGAAATCAGACATATAGACCTCTTCCCTTTCCATGCCCATTCCTTCTCGCCCATTCCAGTGTTCCGTGGGCAGCAAGGAAGGCCTTGGCACTGACCTGAAAGAACTTGGAACAACAATTAGGAGTTTGCAGGCAGCTCAGAGTTCGACTGCAGCGAAGGAGTCTTTTCACTTTTTCTGGGAATGCTGCTGAACATGTTTCTCCTTAATTATTGAACAGAAAACCAAAAAGCCTGAAAGGCATATGAAGAGATGTTTTAACTCATTACTAACTAGAGAATAGAAATTAAAACAGTAACAAAATATCACTTGACATTTAGTAGACTGGCCCAAATAGGCTGGGTGATGCCAATGGTGGTGATGACGATGTCAGATTCTAGGAGACCATCTGGGTGTCCACCAGTGGGGCTGTAGATTAGCCAGATGTGTATGTTTGCCATGGAAAACTGGGAAGCAACTTAAAGCAAAGGACTAGCTGCACACATAGCAGTATGGACCGAAATGGGAAGCATAGTGCCAAGAGGAGAAACAATGACATATAACTCAATACCATTTCTATAAGTTTGAAAAATAAAACAAGACAGTTTTAAAGAGAACAAAAATGTAGACATTAAACATCTTAGTTTGGTTGCCTGATGGGGGAGGAAAATGGAAATAAAAAAGTAAATATTTCTATAAAATTTCCATGAGCAATTAGAAGATAAAATTAAGACTTTTATTTACAGTGCTATCAAACAATAAAATACTTAGGAATAAATTTTAAAAATTTTATTATTAAGTGAGAGGAGGGGAGGCATAGCCAGACTCCTGTATGTGCCAGGACCAGGATCAGACCTGGCAAGCCCCCTTACCAAGTGATGCTCTGCCTGTCTGGGCCACTGGTCTGTTGCTTGGCAACTGAGCTATTGTAGCGACTGAGGTGAGGCCATGGAGCCATCCTCTGCACCCGGGACCAACTTTGTTGGAACCATATGAGCCATGGCTTCAGGAGTGGAAGAGAGAGAGAGTGAGGGAGGAGTGGAGAAGCAGATGGTCACTTCTCTTGTGTGCCCTGACCACAAACCTGGGACTTCCATACGCTGGGCCAATGCTCAACTGCTGGGCCAACCGGCCAGGGCCAGGAAAATATTTAACAAGAGAAGCACAAAAACTTATACTCTGAAAACTATAAAACTATTGTTGAAATAAATTTAAGAAGATTTAAGTAAATCATATGAAAAACATCTTAAGTCTTCTCAGACTGCCATGGCAAATACTTTAGACTGAGTGGCTTAAACAACAGAAATATATTTCTCACAGTTCTTGAGGCTGGCAAGTCCAAGATCAGGGTGTCGACTGATTTGTTTTCCTGGCTCATAGATGAATACCTTCTTACTATATCCCCAAGTGCAGAGAGAGATACAATATCCTTCATCCCTTTTCTGTCTTTTATAAGGGCACTAATCTCATTCATTAGGGTTCTACCCTCATTACCCAATTACTCCCAAAGGTTCCACCTCCAACTACCATCACACTGAGGATTACGAATTATGGAGGGACACATTCAGTCCATAGTATATCCCAAAAACACATTCACGGATTGGAATACAGCATTGTTAAGACAGCAGTACTTCCTGAATTGAACAACAGATTCAGTTCAGTTCCTATTAGAATCTCAGCTGACTTCTTTGGAGAAATTATGAACTGATTTGAAATTTTCTATGAAATTGCAAGAGACCCAGAATAGCCAAAACAATCTTGAAAAAGAAGAAAAAAGAGAATCTTACATGGATTAATGAGGAGCCAAGAACTAAGTAAGGGCCTCTGTGCATGAGACCACCACCCCCAAAAAGGAATTTATTTTTAATTACGTGAAAGTATTTGAGATTACAAGGCCTTTATTTTTTCCCAAGGTTCTCCCATAACTCAGTTTTCTTTTTTTTTAAATTGAATTTATTGGGGTGACACTGGCTAACATAATTATACAGGTTTCAGGTGCTCAATTCTTTTTATTATTAAGTGAGAAGTGGGAGGCAGGGAGGCAGAGACAGACTCCCACATGCACCCCAACAAGAATCCCCCCGGTGCCCATGGGTGATACTCTGCCCATCTGGGGCCTCTGCTCCATTGCTCAGCAACTGAGCTATTTCAGTGCCCGAGGCGAGGCCATGGAGCCATCCTCAGCACACAGGACCAAATTGCTCAAACCATTCAAGTCATGGCTATGGGGAAGGGAGGTGAGAGAGGGAGAGATAGGGGAGACGTGGGGGTAAGAGAAACAGATGGTCACTTTTCCTGTGTGCCCTGACTGGGAATTGAACCCGGGACTTCTACATGCTGGGCTGACGCTCTACTCCTGAGCCAACAGGCCATGGCCACAGGTATCCAATTCCACAACATACCTCTGTACACCATATTGTATGTTCATCCCACCCCCCATTCAAGTCTTTACCCATCATAACTGAGTTTTCTTATTGCTACAGGTTTCTTTACAGTGGAGATGGCAGGAAAGAGTCAGACTGTATCCCTGAATGACAATGCCACCATCTTCTGCAAGGTCCTTGGTTACCAACATCTGGACATCAAAATTATGGGTAATTCCTGGTTTCGGAAGCATCAGGTGAATGAAACAGAGAGCAAGGTGTTTCAGACAATTGGAAAAGATCAAAAGGCATTCCGAGCAGGAGCCAATGTGTCTCTCTTGAGGCTGAAGATGGGGGATGCCTCACTGCAGCTGCCTAGAGTCCAGCTGGAGGATGCAGGAGAGTACCGATGTGAGGTGGTGATCACCCCTAAGAAGGCCCAGGGAACAGTCATTGTGATAGTTGTGGGTGAGTACTTGATGGCATTGTCCTGTAGTTCCCATGGTGATGGGGCTTGGGTTGGAGATGTGGATGGGCTGAGGTGGGCAGAGGTTTGGGCATGGGCCTAGGAGTCAGATAGACATGGGTTTGAGTCCTAGGCTTCCATGAACATCTCTGGACAACTTAGGTAGGGCAGGTTATTAATCATGCTGAACCTCAATATCCTTTGCTCTAAACAAATGTTATGGTACTTACCTTAACTTAGGATTGATTAGGGAATAATCTAAGAAAAATGTAGCTAAAATGCTTAGCATAGTGCTTGGCCTATTAGAAGTGCACAGTAAAAGCTAACCATAGTAATTATTATGTAATTCACCTGGTGTGTGGACAGTGTTCACTGAAGAGATGTGTCTGAAAGGTAGCTGGGAAAGGGGGGAGATGCTATGCTCTGGCTTCACAGATCTGAATCCAAATTGGGTGACTGGGCCAGTCATTTGACATTTTGGATCTGAAATTTCCCCATGTACAAACTGGGGTGATAAATCATAGGTGCCTCTTAGTGTTCTGAGGATTACATAATGTAATGTATGCAAATGTCCCGTTTAGTGCTGTTGTGTTAGATGCTTGGTCAACTTTTTCTTTTTCTTTTTTTTTTACAGGGACAGAGAGAGAGTCAGAGAGAGGGATAGATAGGGACAGACAGGAACGGAGAGAGGTGAGAAGCATCAATCATTACTTTTTCGTTGCCGTTGCGACACCATAGTTGTTCATTGATTGCTTTCTCATACGTGCCTTGACTGCGGGCCTTCAGCAGACAGAGCCACCACTTGCTGGAGCCAGCAACCTTGGGTCCAAGCTGGCGAGCTTTTTGCTCAAGCCAGATGGGCCCGCGCTCAAGCTGGCGAGCTCGGGGTCTCGAACCTGGGTCTTCCGCATCCCAGTCCAATGCTCTATCCACTGAGCCACCACCTGGTCAGGCTTGGTCAACTTTTAACAACAACAATACCTCCTAAACACCAATTGAGTTCCACTTTCCTCTATTATAAGTAGGTTGGATAATACTATGTGTATGAGCTTGGGGTGGGGGTGGTATTAGTTTGTACACTTACCATAACAAAATACCACTGACTGGGTGGCCTAAATAAGAGATTTATTTCCTCACAATTCTGGAGTTTAGAAGTCCGAGATCGAGGTGTCAGCAGGGTTGCTTTCTTCTGCGACCTCTCTGCTTGGCTTGTAGATGACTGTCATCTCCTTGTGTCTTCACATGGTCCTGCCCCTGTTCATGTATGTGTGTCCTAATCTCCTCTTCTTATAAAGAACATGAGTCAGAACAGGGCCCAACCTAATAACCTCATTTTAACTTACCAACCTCAGTAAAGACCATATCTCCTAACAGTCACAGTCTGAGGACTGGGGTTAGGACTTCAACATATGAATTTGGGGATGGGGGCCACAGTTTAGCCTATAACAGGGTGACAGTGTCTATGAGCCTCCAAAATTGTACTTAAGTCTTTGAATGTTTTGTACATATTAATTTGGGGATGGGAGTGAGTGTATATTAGGATTCATTTTCTCTGAAGATCACAGAAAACCTAAAATAAAAGATTTTAAAAAATTAATAGACATTATTTTTTAGAACAGTTCAGTTACAGAAAAATTGCAGAGATAGTACAGAGTTCCCATATGACTCCTGCCTCTGCACACAACTCTCCCTGTTGTTAACATCTTGCATTAGTAGGTATGTTATAATTAATGGACCAACACTGATACATTTTTATTAATTAAATTCCACAGTTTATTCAGCTATCCTTAGTTTTAACCTAATATTTCTGGTAATTTTTCTTGTTCTGAAGGTTACTTTGAAATTCATAGAGCTACTCCAGTTTTCTTTGGACTAATGTTAGTATGGTGTATCTTTTTTAATTCCTTTACTTTTCATCTATGTGGGTCTTCATATTTAAAGTGGATTTCTTTTTTATTGAATTTATTGGGGTGACATTAGTTAATAAAATTATATAGGTTTCAGGTGCACAGTTCTATAATACATCATCTGTATGTTGTATTGTATGTTCACCATCCCAAGTCAAGTCTCCTTCCATCACCATTTATCCCCCATATAAAGTGGGTTTCTTGTAGAAATGCATATTTGAGTCTTTTTTAATCCACTCGGACAGTCTGTGTCTCTTAGTTGAGGTACTTAGACCATTCATTTAAAGTGATTGCTTATATATTTGCATTAATAAGTATCACACATTTGTGTCTGTTTTCTATTCAGTGCACTTGTTCGTCCCCTTTTTATGCCTTATCTGGTTTTAATTGAACATTTTATATGGTTCCATTTTCACTCCTTTCTTTGTATATCAATTATACTTCTTAAAAATTTTTTTAGTGATTGCCCTAGTTTGCAATGTACTTTTACAACTAATTTAAGTCTGCTTTGCAGTAACACTGAACTGCTTCATTGTCAGTAGTGCAGATACTTTATAACGGAATACTCTCAATTCTCCCCTCCTGTCTCTTATAACAGTACTGTCATTCATTTCAATATCTATAAGCTTTAACTACCCAATACATTGTTGCTATAATTAATTTGAATGAACAATTATCTATAAGATTGATTAAGCATAAGAAAAGGTTTTATGTTAACTTCATTTATTCCTTCTCTGACACTCCTTTACGTAGATTCTATCAATATTTCTGAACTGTATCATTTTCTTCTCTCTGAAAAACTTCTTTTAACCTTTTGTAAGGCAGGTCTGTTGGCGACAAATTCTCTCAGTTTTTGTTTGTGAGAGAAGGTATTTATACTTCACTTTTGAAGGATAATTTTTCTGAATATAGGATTCTAGATTGGTGGGCTATTTTCTTTCAACACTTAAAATATTTCACGTCCCGCCTGACTAGGCGGTGGCGCAGTGGATAGAGTGTCGGACTGGGATGCAGAAGACCCAGGTTCAAGACCCCGAGATTGCCAGCTTGAGCACGTGCCGATCTGGCTTGAGCAAAAGCTCATCAGCTTGGGCCCAAGGTTGCTGGCTCCAGCAAGGGGTTGCTCGGTCTGCTGAAGGCCCGCGGTCAAGGCACATGTGAGAAAGCAATCAATGCACAACTAAGGTGTTGCAACGGCAACGAAAAATTAATGATTGATGCTTCTCACCTCTCTCTGCTCCTGTCTGTCTGTCCCTATCTATCCCTCTCTCTGACTCTCTCTCTCTGTCCCTGTAAAAAAAAAAAAAAAAAAATTCACGTCCCTCTCTTCTTGCTTGCATTTAAGAAGTCCAATGTCATTCTTTTTCTTGTTCCTCTATGAGTAAGTTATTTTTTCTTCTGGTTTTTTTCTTTTCTTTTTTTTTATTAAGTGAGAGGCAGGGAGGCAGAGACAGACTCTGCATGCGCCCTAACCGGGATGCACCGGGCAAGCCCCCCATGTCCCCGATGCTCTGCCCATCTGGGCCACTTCTTCGTTGCTCAGCAACCAAGGTGTTGGGCAGATAAAATATAATATGCTCACTTTGTTAAAGATGGAGCTGCCCACATGGAAGCCTGTCACCCAGGTGATATTAGTTGCCCTTATGCTTGGGATAGGTGTGGGGGAAAGGCTGTAATGTAAGCAGGCCAGGTCGTTATAGCCTAAGGCTTAGTTTTAAGAGTAAGCTTTTCCTCACACCCTTGACTGATTGGATGATGTAGGGTGGTGCACTCTCCTGAGGAATCCCATTGTGCCTCAGATTGGTGGCTTTGTATTGGAGACTTCCTTATTTGTGTAGATTGGATTAAGGGTTTGGATTTCTACATTATAAAGTGGGGCAGACCAAGAGCTTGCTCGCTCTTGGTTCCTGAGGTCCTGAGGTTAGTATTAGAAAGGAGAGCAGATTAAGGCCATGTGGAGGAGAGGAGGCAGCCAAGATGGTGGAATGCTGAGGAAGAAGCCAGTTTGTGCAGAGTTTGTGTAGAGAGGAGATGGGAAACGGAGGTGAATAAGTCTGGTGAGCTAGAAACCTTTGATTCTAGGAAACTCGGATAAGTCAGTAGCTTTGTGAGCACTGAATGAGTGGGTTTTGGAGCCCAGTGTGTGTTTTTGCTTGCCCGCTGGGTGCAAGCTATAATTAAAGCTGATGGCTCACCAGTTCTTGGCTCCATTGTTTCATTACCATCTGTTCGAATCCAGTGCGAACCTGCATTGGCCAGGCGGCTGTGATCCTGGCCGCGACTACTGGCTTTACATTTGGCGTAGTCTGTGGCAGGATTCGATACAGATCATCATGGAGCCACCACCACCTTTGAGCGGTGGAGTAGAGGACTGGCTGCTGTTATGGTACCCTATGGCTGTTTTTTGGGGGACTGTAGTCTGGCTGACTTTTAGAGCCATGTGTGAGGAAACCAAGAGCTCTATGGAGGAGGCTGCCTGGGACCTGCAAACCGAGCAGCAGATGGAGCTGGAGGAAACGTGGGAGAAAGAGATGCCGACCCTGGAGCTGGAGGAAGTGCTGGAGGAGGAGGCCGACCAGGTTTGCAAGATTCGCCTGGAAATGGAGCAGACGCTGGAGAAGGAATCAAAGGTTCGTGAGTTGGAGATTGCCCTGGATGTTGTGGAGAGCCAGCAGCAGCATGAGGCCGGGGCTGAGGCCTGGACCGGGGCTGAGGCCGGGGCTTGAGCTGCAAGGCCTGCTGAGCAGAAGGCAGCGGTGGCCTGGAGCTCGAACCTGGCAGCGGGAGCTGATGTTTCCAGTTTCTCTTTGGAGGATGAGGAGAATCCAGCTGGAGTTGCAATCTGCAGTCTCCAGAAGATGAGAGCCCAGGGAGTGCCTGCCAAGCTGCTGGTAGGTCTGCGATTTTGGGACAAAAGGGTGGATGCCATCATGCTCTCTGGAGCAGAGATGGAAATGCTGACTGCCATTGCCACGTGCTTCTCTTTAGGACAGTGTGAGACTTGCCATGATGGCAGGAATGAGGGGGGAGGCTAAGGCCCCATGTGTGTGGACTGATTTCCTGGACTACGACTCGAGTGAGCACTGGCTCTTTTGTTGAATGGACTTATGGATTTTGGACAATGTGAAATATCCTGATGGGGGTGGAGTGGCTTTGCTGGAGGCCCTCCTGCCCCGGGAAGCTTTTCCCATGCTTAGAAAGGAGGCTGAGGACATTTTGCACTTTTGGCAAAGTGCTTAGAGACTGAAAAGTACCTTTGTAATTGTTGAAACTGTATGATTTGTGCTATTATTGTAATTTGTGTAATGTACTTAATTTCCTTGTACAGGAATGCCGGTGGTATAGATTGTGGGTAGTAAAGTGAGCATAGGGGTGGATTGTTGGGCAGATAAAATATATTATGCTCACTTTGTTAAAGATGGAGCTGCCCACATGGAAGCCCGTCACCCAGGTGATATTATTTGCCTTTATGCTTGGGATGGGTCTAGGGGAAAGGCTGTAATGTAAGCAGGCCAGGTCATTATGGCCTAAGGCTTAGTTTTAAGAGTAAGCTCTTCTCCACACCCTTGACTGATTGGATGATGTAGGGTGGTGCACTCTCCTGAGGAATCCCATTATGCCTCAGATGGGTGGTTTTGTATCAGAGACTTTCTTGTTTGTATAATTGGATTAAAGGTTTTGAATCTATGCTATAAAATGGGCAGACCAATATCTAGCTCTCTTGGTTCCTGAGGTATTAGAGAGGAGAGCAGAGTAAGGCCACATTGAGGAGGAGAAGCAGCCAAGATGGCGGAGTGCTGAGTGAGAAGCCAGTTTTTGCAGGAGGAGATGGGGAACAGAGGTGAATAAGTCTGGTGAGCTAGAAACCTTTGATTCTAGGAAACTCGGATAAGTCAGTAGCTTTGTGAGCACTGAATGAGTGGGTTTTGGAGCCCAGTGTGTGTTTTTGCTTGCCTGCTGGGTGCAAGCTAGAATTAAAACTGATGGCTTATCAGTTCTTGGCTCCATTGTTTCATTACCGCCTGTTCGAATCTAATGCGAACCTGCATGGACCAGGTGGCTGTGATGATGGCCTTGCCTACTGGCTTGACACAAGGTATTTTAGGCCATGGAGCCATCCTCAGAGCCAGGGACCAACTTTGCTCAAACCAATCGAGCCATGCCTGCGGGGGAGAGGAAGAGAGATTCAGAGAGAGATGGGGGGGAAGCAGATGGTCGCTTCTCCTGTGTGCCCTGACTGGGAATCAAACCTAGGACTTCCACATTGTAAAGCCAGTAGCCGAGGCCACTATTACAGCAGCCCGACCCGTGCAGGTTCGCATTAGATTCGGACAGTCGGTAATGAAACACAGGAGCCAAGATCTGGTGAGCCATCAGCTTTCATTCTAGCTTACACCCGGCGGGCAAGCAAAAACACACACTGCGCTCCAAAACCCACTCATTCAGTGCTCACAAAGCTACTGACTTATCCGAGTTTCCTAGAATCAAAGGTTTCTAGCTCACCAGACTTATTCACCTCTGTTCCCCATCTCCTCCTGCACAAACTCTGCACAAACTGCCTTCTTCCTCAGCACTCTGCCATCTTGGCTACTTCTCCTCCACATGGCCTTAATCTGCTCTCCTCTCTAATACCTCAGGAACCAAAAACCAAGAGAGAGATCAAGCTACTGGTCTCTCCCAATTTATAGCATAGACTCAAAACCTTTAATCCAATTATACAAACAAGGAAGTCTCTGTATAATGGGATTCCTCAGGAGAGTGCACCACCCTACATCATCCAATCAGTCAAGGGTGTGGGGAAGAGCTTACTCTTAAACTAAGCCTTAGGCTATAACGGTCCCGGCCTGCCCACAGCCTGTTCCAGAACACACATTAATATCAACAAACTTCCATGTGGGCAGCGCCATCTTTAACAAAGTGAGCATAATATATTTTATCTGCCCAACACACATGCCGAGCCAATGTTCTACCACTGAACCAACAGGCCAGGGCATCTTCTGGATTTCTTTTGACAAAAAAAAAATTTTTTTTTTCCTGCATTTTGAATATGATGTGGTGATTTCCTTCTTGGTGTTCTCTAAGTTTCCTGGATCTGTGCTTTGGTGTCTATCATTCATTTTGGAAAATTCTCAGCCATTATTTCACAAAATATTTCTTCTGCTACTTTCTCTTTACTTCTTCTGGTATTCTTATTTCGTGTACATTATACCTTTCATAATTATTCACAGTTTTGGACATTTTTTTTTCCTTCTGGGTTCCCCCAATTCTTTTTGCTCTTTGCATTTCAGTGTGGGAACTTTTTATGGACATATTTAAGTTAGCTGATTCTTTCCTTGGCAATATTAAATCTACTGAAGAGTCTGTCAAAGGCATTCTTCATTTCTTTTATAATGTTTTGGTTTCTAGTATTTTCTTTTGATTCTTAGGGAGTGTTTGTCTCTGCTCACATTATTCATCTGTTCTTGCATGTTGTCTGCTTTCTGCTTTTTCCATTAGTACTTTTAAAATTTTAATCATAATTATTTTAAATTCTCTATCTGATTATTCCAAAATCTTTGTCATCCCTTAGTCTGGTTCTGATGCTTGCTTTGTCTTTTCACACTTTTCAGTATGCCTTGTAATTTTTTGTTGAAAACCTGATATTATGTATTGGGTAATAGGAATTGAAGTAAACAGGCTTTTAGTGTGAAATTCTATTTAACTTTGAGTAGGAATCGGGCTGTGTTTAATGCTAATGCCATAGCTGTAGGTGTCAGAGATTTCAGTTTCCTCTATTTTTGTTTTTCCCCCTTCCCTGTTTTCTTTTAGTTTCCTTATAAACTCATTAGAGTTTGTGTCTTGCAACTCTCTTAGTTGTAATCTATATACAATATATGCTATATATAATATACTTATTATTACACTGGAGTCCTATTAATGTGGTGGAAAAGTAGTGTGGAGGGGAAACAGTCTGTCATCTTATGATTAAATCTCATTCTTTGAGTGGCCTGAGCCCTAGGCTGTGACCTTCAGAAGTGTCCCTACCTGAGACAGGAAGGTTATAGAGAGCTGGAGGGCTAATCATCTACTCCCAGGTCAGCCAGGGCTGTGGCAAAGTCTTCTCCAATGAGAGCATTCTTTATTATGGAGAATGCACTGGGTATATTTTTAAATGGTTACTTTTCCTCTTTCTCCTCCCCAAAACAGGAGGAGATTTTTCTTGCAACGGCAAGAACCTGGTGGGGTTCCTGGAGCTCAAACCCATGAAAACCTCCTAAGACTGGCCCACAGGAGTTCTTACCCTCCCACAAGTCCCCCCTCATCTTTTAGCAATTTGTCAAAGTTATGACTCTAGCACCTTCTGCTTGAGGTAACATCATCTTGGCAGTGGTTCTCGCAATCTGCCTATTTCTCTAAGTTTTCAGGGTGGCGGTTTCCCCTGTCGCCCCAATTCTCTGATGGATCTAAGAAAAGTTGTTGATTTGCAGTTTGTCCAGTTTCGCTTTTTTTTTCTTATTATGAGGATAGGAGTGATGACTTTCAAGGTCTTTCTGTGTCAGGGGAAACCAGAAGCCAACAGGGGCTTTTAAAAAGGTAGTTTATTTTGCTTTCACAAAAATGTAGCCACCCCAGTGCAGGCAGGGCAGTTCTGTGATCATCTGGGACCCAGGGCCCTTTTATCATGCTACTTTGCCATCCTTGACATGTAGCTTCCACCTTGTGTTTGGAAATGACTTCTCCATCTCACACCGTCATGTGGTATTACAGCCATTCTGCAGAAAGGAAGAAGGGGAAGAAGGAGAAAGGGAAAGAATGGCATAGTCCTTTTCTTTAAGATATTCTTGCTCTTTTTTATTTTAAATTTTAATTTATTATGTTAACATGGTTTCAAGTGTCCCACTCAATATAACACTCTCAACCCCCTACTTCGTGCCCCCCATACCCCCATGCAAAGTCTCCATTCCAATTTCACCCCCTTGTTTCCCATCCCCTCCCTCCCTCTGGGACTTCCTGCCCTGTTTTCTATAACTATGTGTTATGTTTATATAATTTTGGTTAATCTCTTCACTTTCTTTGATCCTGTCCCTTCATCCTCCTTCCCTCTGACAGCTGTCCTTCTGTTCCTTGTGACCCTGCCTCTGTCTCTATCTTGTTTCTCAGTTTATTGTGTTCATTAGATTCCACATATAAGTGAGATCATATGATATTTATCTTTCTCTGCCTGGCTTATTTAATTTAGCATAATAGTCTCCAGGTTCATCCATGCCATCACAAAAGGTAAGATTTCCTTCTTTTTCATGGCAGCATAGTATTCCATTGCGTATATGCATCACAGCTTTTTTGTTCACTTATTCACTGACAGACACTTGGGCTGTTTCCAGATCTTGGCTATTGTAAACAACACTAACAGTAAACATGGGGGTGCATATCTTTTGAGTCAGTGTTTTGGGATTCTTAGGATATATTCCTAAAAGAGGGATAGTTGGGTCAAAAGGCAGTTCTATTTTTAATTTTTTGAGGAAACGCCATACTGTTTTCCACAGTGGCTGCACAAGTCTGCAATCCCACCAGCAGTACAGGAGGGGTCCTTTTTCTCCACGCCCTCACCAGCACTTATTGTAGGAGATACCCTTGCTCTTTAAGAATACTTCTTTGAGGTTTCTCTTTCTACTTCTGATTCTTGGCTACAAAAACCCTGAGTTCACCTGGCTACACTGGCTGCAGGGAAGGTGGGGAGATGTAGCTTTAACTTGGATGTGTCATTGAAGAATGAAATGGGCAGCAATTAGCAGCCTCTACCACAACAGTGTTCCAAAGCTTTTCTCAGATTCTCAAAGGTGTCAGTGACACAAAGTAGCTTAAGAAATTCTGCTTTACAAAATATAGAGCAGTTGGGGTCATGGCACATCAGCATCTTGCTCACACTGAGATCAATATACCCAGAATAGTTAGCCTAAGCAGAATCCCATTCTCTTCACTCAGCCTCCCTGAAGGCTTGCTATGGGCCAGACATTGAACTGATAACTAGCTAGTCCCAATCTACCCTCAAAGCATGATTTCTCTCCCCTGGCAGCTAATCCAGTTGGCAGCTTGACCCAGAAGAAAGTCATGGTGAAAGATAATGAAGATAAATATATTTTGTGCAAGTTAAGTGGGTTCCACCCAAAGGACATTAACATAACGTGGTGTCAATGGACCCGGGAGGATACCCATTGCCTGGAATTTTCCGAGGGCATCACCACTGATCCAGCCATCAAGAATGAAGATGGTACATTTAATGTCACTAGCCATTTGAGGATGAACCACTCCCTGGAACACAATGTGACCTACCAGTGTATGATAAGGCACATATCCTTGCCCACCTTGATGACGCTGAACATCACCCTGCCTGGGAAAGGTAAGCATCCTTCTAGATGTTTCCCCTACTTTTCACCTTGAGGGAGTATAATGTAAAACTCAGTTTTGCAGTTAGTCTAAGGCAAGATAGGGGTTAATGGGGAAGGAAAGAAATCTTAGTGTGGCCTTGCTCAGCCCCAGAGTCAGCAGTCTGGCTGAGGTCTCTAAGACAGGGCAGATGCTTCAATAGGTGGAGAGATGACAGTCGTCCTCAGGGCTGCTGCTAGTTTATGGCAGCTTAAGTGGCCTGGGTGGTCTGTATGACCTGGAGTGGAAGTTTGCTAGCTAGCAGGAGAAAGAAGATAGGATCCTGTCCATGTCCCCTGATGATAAGGGTCTATCAGGGGCCAGAGACCCAGCCCTGCCAGCAACTGCTCTGGTCTGGCTCCAGGTCCACTGCAAACTGTTGGCTGGTGGAAGTTGAAGAAGTGGTTCTGTGCCCAAGATGGGAAGGCCATCGTAGGGAGTCCTGCAAATGCCAAGGGCTTTCCCCAGGCACTAGATCCTTAGCTTAAGGTAATACAGCTCCCTACAGAACCCTTCCTGCTGCTGGGGTGGGGTTAATTGAGCTCTGGCTTCTGTGGTCCTGTCTTTGGGCCTAGATGGGGATGACCCTGCTGGTCTGATGCATCTGCCTGGAGCTGAGAGGGGTTAGGAAGGCAGGGGGTGACTGAGTGTGCCAGATGGGGCCTGGGGTGGTCCTGGAGGAAGAGAGGAATTGTTTTTGGGAGCAAGGGCCAGGGATGTGTGTGTGTGGTGTGTGCAGGGATGTGTGCAGGGTATGTATGGGGCGTGGCGAGTATGGAATTGAAATATGCTTTTGCTTGTATGATATGAGGTTTGTCTTGGTGATTTGTGTATGCCTTAGTCTGTTTGGGCTTGTTATAACAAATTGCAACAGGCTGGGTGGCATATAAACAACAGCTTTATTTCTCACAGTTCTGGAGGCTGGGAGTCAGATCAGTGTGCCAGCAAGGTTGGGTGAGGACTTTCTTTGGGGTCAAAGATTTCTTGTGTATCCTCACACAGTGGAATGGGTAAGGGATCTCTCTAGGACTTTGTTGGGCAGATAAAATATACTATGCTCACTTTGTTAAAGATGGCGCTCCTCACATGGAAGCCCATCACCCAGGTGATATTAGTTGCCCTTATGCTTGGGATGGGCGTAATTATATTATTGGATGTGGGGAACAGGCTGTAAGCAGGCCGGGTTGTTATAGCCTAAGGCTTAGTTTTAAGAGTAAGCTTTTCCCCACACCCTTGACTGATTGGATGATGTAGGGTGGTGCACTCTCATGAGGAATCCTCACATTATGCCTTGGATAAGTGACTTTGTGTCAGAGACTTCCTTGTTTGTAGATTGGATTAAAAGGTTTTGATTCTACACTATAAAGTGAGGCAGACCAGGAGCTTGCTCTCTCTCGGTTCCTGAGGTTAGTATTAGAAAGGAGAGCAGAAAAAGGCCACGTGGAGGAGGCCAGGAGAAGCAGCCAAGATGGCAGAGTGCTGAGGAAGAAGCCAGTTTGTGCAGAGTTTGTGCAGAGAGAAGAAGATGGGAAACAGAGGTAAAATAAGTCTGGTGAGCTAGAACCTTTGATGCTAGGAAACTTGGATAAGTCAGTAGCTTTGTGAGCACTGAATGAGTGGGTTTTGGAGCCCAGTGTGTGTTTTTACTTGCCCGCCGGGTGCAAGCTAGAATTAAAGCTGATGGCTCACCAGTTCTTGGCTCTGTTGTTTCACTATCGACTGTCCGAATCAAATGTGAACCTGCCCGAGCCAGGCTGCTGTGATGGTGGCCCTGACCATTGGCTTTACAGACTTCTTTTATAAAGGCACTAATTTCATTCATTACCCTCACAACCTAATGACCTTCCAGAAGCCCCTTTTTAATGCCATCATATCAGGTATTAGTATTTCAACATAGAAACTCTTGGGGGACACAGGCATTCAATATATAGCAGTGTATAGTGATTAAGATGGTATAGCAGTGTGGAAGCCTTAACACATGCATGACATATATATGTGTTATGTGGCGTTTGATATTGCATGAATTTCTGACAAGTGCTACAGCCACTGTTTCATGTATGGAGGTTGTAAAGCCAGTAGCCGTGGTCACCATCACAGCTGCCTGGCCCATGCAGGTTCACATTTGATTCGGACAGATGGTAATGAAACAATGGAGCCATAAACTGGTAGGCCATTACCTTTAATCCTAGCTCGCACCTGGCAGGTGAGAATTACACACAGTGGGAAAACACTTACCTTTCCATTCAGGGCTCCCAAAGCCACTGACTCATCTGAGTTTTCCTAGAATCAAAGGTTTCTACTTCACCAGCCTTATTCCCCTCTGTTCCCCATCTCCTTCTCTCTGCACAAACTGGCTTCTCTTTCAGCACTCTGCCATCTTGGCTGCCTCTCCTCTGCAATGCCGATGGCAAGAACCGAGAGACAGAGGCCCCCTGGTCTGCCATATTTTATAGTGTAGAAATTAAAGCCTTTAAGTCAATATACAAATAAGGAAGTCTCTGATACAAAGCCACTTATCTGAGGCATAAATGGGATTCCTCATAAGACTGCACCACCCCACATCATGCAGCAGTCAAGGGTGTGGAGAAAAGCTTAGTGTTGAGAAGATCTTAGTATTAAAAGGGTGGAAAAGGCTTAGTCTTAAAACTAAGCCTTAGGCTATAAGGACCTTGCCGGCTTACAGCCTGTCTCCCACACCCCATGCAAACTATAAACGAGCAAACATATATATCATATTTACAAACTTATTTGACTAACAGAGGTATATGTGATAGGCATGACAAGATGTGTGGCAGAGGATTGGTGGTTATATCTCTGACAAGGAAATGACATATAATTACACAGCTCTTAGCAGTGGTTCTGTGGTCACCTTGGCCCCTACCAGTAGGATTCCTCTTAACATTCACCTCCTTTATCTCTCTGCAGAACCTGAAACAGAAACTAGCTTGTGGACCACTATTTTATGTATCTGTGTAACCTGTTTACTTTTAACTGCAGTGATTTCATTATATTTCTTACTTCGGAAAAGGTAAGGAGGGTTTACTTCGGAAAAGGTAAGGAGGGTTGGGTGCAAAGTAAAATTTCGCCCTTTGTTTTGGAATTGGCTTTGGGAGTTCAGTGATCACTATCAGCGGATGGTGTTAGAGAGTTCTCAGGATCTATGCCGGGGGATTCTAGGTGTGCTGTGTGTTTGTAGTGTGTGGTTTCTTTCTGATGTTGTGCTGGCGAAGAACTTTCTCATCAGATCCACGTGTGGTGGCTGGTGGCTCTGGAGAGATGCATTGTAAGGCTCCTCTTCCTCTTCATAACATACAAGTCTCATTGTGAACCAGACCTCACCATATTAGTTCCGACCAGCTCTTTGAACTACGTAGAGACTGCACTGTTGTTCTCACACACACAGTCCACAACTCAGAGAGGGGCCGTCCTTCCCCCAGGTGCTCATATTTTGTTAATAGCTTAGTAGGATCGCTTACAACCAGATTTCACTGTTCAGCCAGGAATCTGTAACCCTCACTGGTGTTTCCAAACTAAGACATGTTGCCAAACATGTTTATCCCTAACTGTGGTCCAGATAGCAAATGGAACAGCTCAAGTTCTGGAGGCCCAGGAGACTGGAATAAGCATGTTGGTTAAAATGGTTCTAGATAATAAAATTGCCCTCAGTTATTTATGGGCCTGCCAAGGCAGAATCTGTGCAGTAGCAAGTACATCTCATTATAAATGCTTTAGGAAAATTAGAATAATCAATTAATCAATAAAAAAGTCTGTTTGTTTATCTAATGTTGGCAAATTGATTCTTGAAACATACTCTCCTCATTGAACCTAGGCCAGTGCAAAAAACTGTCCATAAAGGAGTTTACAAATGTTTCTTGTGATATTTGTGAATATTCATATTTCTTGCCTCCTTTTGTCTTCTGATATCCAGGTGCAGGTGCCATAAGCAGTCATTTGACATAACTACTTACTGAAAAAGAGACTGCTACAGCCTTTGGGATCAGCCTGGATTCTGTGGTTTGCACTGACAGCCCCAGTCCTTCACCTTTCCCGACATCCTTGTCTTTTGCCATGTGACTTTACCGTGTCCTCCAATCACGGGCTGCCCTTGAACCCTGGGCTCAACCTTATGACTTGCTCTGGCCAGCAGGTCAGAAAGAGGCCTTGTGTATTTCCATTTGCTTTCTTTCGTGCTTGTGACACTTGTGAGAGGGGGACCGTCCAAGCTGGCCTGCTGGAGGAGGGGAGACACTGGAAGGCCAGTCTACAGTAAGTGCTCCTTAATGTTGTCCATAGGCTCTGCAACTTTAAACAAAGCGACGTGTAATGAAATGAACTTTACTATTGGCTTATTGACACAAACAAGAGTTAAGTTCCTACCATCATCTCATCGGTGTTACAATGAGGCAACATTGACTTGAACCCACATTATTTGAGGACCAGCTGGTGATTAGATGACAGCCTCCTAGTCACCTGAACAAATCTAGCTGCAATCATCAGCGTCAAAAGAGCCAACTCTCAAATGCATGAGAAATGTATATTTTAAAAAGCTACTGTGTTTTAGGCTGACTTGTTTATACAGCAAAAGCTAACGGACATGGCTCCTCAGGAAGCTGAGTTGTGACCAAAAAATTGTTGTTGCCACGGAGATGTGCTGCCGAGATCTCCTTTAAGAGAGAGCCTGCTACGAAGAGTATACTCAGCCAACAAGTTCCAGCTATGCCATTTCAGGGATCTGCTACAGTATTCAAGCTTATGCATGCTCACCCCAGGGAGCTCCAGCCAGTGGCTGAACAAAACAGAAGTCTTTGGAGCTCCCTGTTGGAGTGGCTGAGACTCCAGAATTGCACTATAGTCTGAAGCTCTTGCTACCCAATCCTCCCTCTTTCTCAGGTATCAGAGCTACATCATGGTCTAAAGGCGTTTCCCACCTACTTCTCTCCCCTCTCCCCTTTATCTTTCATAGGTACCACTCCCAATAACTATCTTGTACTTTTATTTTTAAGATTTTATTTATTGATTTTAGAGTAGAGAGAGAAAGGTGGGGTGAGAGGAGTCAGAAGCATCAACTCATAGTTGCTTTTCGTATGTGCCTTGACTGGGCAAGCCCAGGGTTTTGAACCAGCGACCTCAGCATTCCAGGGCAACGCTTTATCCACTGCGTCACCACAGGTCAGACAATCTCTTGTACTCCTTAACATATCTTGAAAGCACTTTTCAAAAGACCCAAACTAACACAAGAAGAGACTGAGGAATCATAACAAGGTGCTTTCATTATGGTGCATTTATGAAGAATTCAGATGGAGGGACCACTAGAATATCAGCAGTTCTTATACTGTGACAGATAGCCGAGACCACAGGCTTCTCAGAGATGTGTCAGTAACTGAAATTACTTTTCCTGATGACCCACACAGCTTGCTCAAGGGCAGATTTGAAAGCTCTGGCCAATCATCTTTTTCATGAAAAGGTAAAAGAGAGTAACATTTTCCAAAGAAGATAAACAAATGGCCAGGAGGTACATAAAAATGTGCTCAACATCACTAATCATCAGGGAAATTGCATATCAAAGCCATTAGGTATCACCTCACTCTTGTTAGAATGGCTATTATCAGAACGACAAGAATAAGTATTGGCAATGATGTGGAGAAAAGGGAAGTCTTGTGCGCTGTTGGTGGGAATGCAGACTGGTGCAACCGCTATGGAAAACAGTATGGAAGTTCCTCAAGAAATTGAAAATGAAACTGCCATATGATCTGGCAATCCCACTTCTGCGTATTTATCTGAAGGAAAGAAGAACATTAACTTGAAAAGATATCTGTACCCTGTGTTCATTGCAGCATTATTTACAATTGCCAAGACATGGAAACAACCTAAGTGTCTACCGAAGGATGAATGGATAAAGAAAATGTGACACACACAGAGTCATGTGCCACTTGGATACATTCTGAGAAGTGTGTTGTTAAGCAATTTCATTGTGGTGACATCACTGAATGTACTTAATACAAACCTAGATGGCACAGCTCACTGCACATGTAAGCTCTGTGGTATATAGCCTGTTCCTCCCAGGCTACCAGCCTGTACACGTTACTGTACTGAGTGATATAGTCAGTTGTAATACATGGTAGGTATTGATGCATGTAAACATAGAAAAACTACAGTGAAAATACGGTATAAGAGATAAAAAATGATGTACCTTACCATGAATGGAGCTTTCGAGACACGAAGTAGCTCTAGGTGTCAGTGAGTGGGGAGTGAATGTGAAGGCCTCGAGAGTACACTAATGTAGCCTTCACTGTATGCTTGTGATACACTACATTTATAAAACAGTGTGAAGTTAAATCCAGCACAAGGGAAAATGGTGCAATCAAAAGATGCAGTCAACATGAGATACGGCTGCTGCACCCACATACTGTTTTATAGCTAATTTTCTTTTATAGGCCCAAGGGATATAATAGCAATAAAAGTATAACATAGTAAATATACTGCTCACAAAAATTAGGGGATATTTCAAAATGAATATGAAGTATATAATATTTCCTAATTTTTGTGAGCAGAGTTAGGGGATATTTCAAAATGAATATGAAGCTATAAATATCCCCTAATTTTTGTAGCTCTGTACATGAGCCAGTAACAAAGTCCTTTATTATCATTATCAAGTGTTAAGTACTATATGTGATTGTGCTGTATTTTTCTTTTTGTAACAGAGATAGGGACAGACAGACAGGAAGGGAGAGAGATGAGAAGCATCAACTCTTCATTGCGGCACCTTAGTTGTTCATTGACTGCTTTCTCATATGTGCCTTGATTGGGGGGTTACAGCTGAGCCAGTAATCCCTTGCTCAAACCAGCAACCTTGGGCTTCAAGCCATTGACCTTTAGGCTCAAGCCAGCGACCATGTGGTCATGTCTGTGATCCCACACTCAAGCCAGCTACCCCACGCTAAAGCCAGCAAACTTGGGGTTTTGAACCTAGGTCCTCTGCATCTTAGTCTGATGCTCCATTCACTGTGCCTCTGCCTGGTCAGGCTGTGCTGTATTTTTATATGACTGGCAGTGCAATAGGTTTGTTTACACCAGTATCACTACAAACATGTGAATAATGCATTGTGTTGTGATGTTAGGATAGCTGTGACTTAACTAGGTGATAGGAATTTTAAAAATGTATTTATAGGCCCTGGCCAATTGGCTCAGCAGTAGAGCATTGGCTGGCATGTAGTAGTCCTTGGCTTGATTCCAGTCCAGGCACGCAGGAGAAGTGACCATTTGCTTCTCCACCCCTTTCCCTCTCCCTTTTCTCTCTCTGTTTCTTTCTTCTCTTCCCACAGCCATGGCTTGGTTGGAGCAAGTTGGCCCTGGGTGCTGAGTATGGCTCCATGCCCTTGCCTCAGATGCTAAAATAGCTTGGTTGCTGAGCAATGGAGCAGTGGCCCCTGATGGGCAGAGCATTGCCCCATAGGGAGCTTGCTGGGTGGATCCTGGTTAGGGCATATGCGGAAGTCTATCTCTCTGCCTCCCCACTTCTCACTTAAGAAAAAAAATGTTTATTGATTTTAGAGAGAGAAGAAAGGAGAAAGTGAAACATTGATTTGTTGTTCCACTTATTTAGGCATTAATTGGTTGACTTTTGTATGAGCCCAGACTGGGAGTCGAACCTGCAACCTTGGCATATCATGGTGATGCTTGAGTAATTTTTTAGCCCCATTATAAGCTATGGGACCACTGTCATATACACAGTCAGTCCATTGTTTCCTGAAATGTCATTATGAGGCAAATGACTGTGTATACAATGGAATATAATTCAGCCATAAAAAATAAGGAAATCCTGTCATTTGTGACAACACTGCCCTTGAGGCCAGTATTTTAAGCGAAATAAGTCAGAGAAAGATATATATAATCTCATTAATGTGTGAATCTAAAATAATACAAGAACAATGAAATGAGCTTATAGATACAGAAAACAGTTTGGGTGTTGCTTAAAATGGAGGATAGGAAGAGGGTGAAATGGGTGAAGGGGTTAAAAAGCTACAGAATTAGAGTTTTAAAGTAAGTCATGTAACATACAGTATGGTGACTAGAGTAAATAATACTATATTGCCTATTTGGAGGTTGCTAAAAATAAGTTTTAAAATTTATCACAAGAAAAAAATTTGTTAACTGTACAGTGATGGTTTTGAGTGAGACTTACTTTGTTTTGCAATACATATATACAAATATCAGATCTTATGTCGTACACCAGAAACTCATATGTTATATGTCAATTATACCTCAATATAAAAAAAAGAGGGGAAAAATAAAGAGAAAGCAACACTTGCTGTTTACATTTCAAATCCTGTTTCTTTGTATGTGAATATTCCGGTATATGAATAAAAATATTCACTTTAATTTATATCTGAGTTATTCTTTGATAGAAGATAAGTGATTTGTCCCTGGTCTCATATGGCTAGTGAAGGGTGGAGGTTGGGTTTTTAACCAATATACCATACCACGAAGGGTGGGGTTGGGCTGTGAATGCGGAGCTTGATCATTAATTTGGTTTGGAGGAGAGGCTTACTCTGCAGTTCTATTCTGTTCTGAGGGGAGCACAGGTTGGTTGGTGTGTTTGACCCTTGCCTTATTTTCTGTAAATGAACCAAGGTGGCTGATGCTATTCCTAATTGCACAGAAGTATGGGTGCCTCAGCCAGGGCCAAGGTTGGCAGGGCTGTGGAGGGTCTCAGGCCAGGTGTTGACCCTGGGTGACACTGTGGTTCTGAATGCAGTTATCAGGGACGTGCAGGTGCATTTCAGGACCTCTGTGGGGCAGAGAAGCCCTGTTCCCATCTCTACTGGAAGTGGGAGTAATGACTCAGAGAGTCGTTAGGTTGCTCAGGATGGGTGCAGTGAGCATACGGCATAATTTACTTGGAAGTCTCTTGGCTTAGAGCAGTGATTTTCAACCAGTGTGCCATGGCACACTGGTGCGCTGTAAGAATATTTAAAACATGCAATGTTTAAAAAATTTAGCTAGGGACACTGACCTCTTTTCCTTTAAATTGTCAGATAAAAAAATAATAACAGCCAACACAACAATAGCTATCCTGTGTGAATGAATCAAAATTATACCTTTTTTTTTGTCAGATAAAAAAAACTATATTTTTGATGTGCTGCTGAATTTTAATAATTATGGTACTTTATGTGAGCCATGAGATGAAAGAGGTTGAAAATCCCTGGCTTAGAGGGATGAATAGAACAGACTCCCCACAGCTGAGCTTCCACCTGACAGTGAGGTAGGGTGACCCTTTGATGATGGCAAGAAGGGATTGCAGCAGCATTGTGATCTGCGCCTATTAGAAGAATATAATCAGAGGAACCAGTAAATCTCACAGTGGAAGGAGGCACATGGCAACAGTGGGAATGGGAACAAATGAAGTCGTCCAAAGCTGTTTACAGTGCTTGAAGGAGAATAACACCCTTTGGGAAACAAGTAGTAAGGCAGATGAGGTTTTATAAATTTAGCAAAAGAAATTAATAATTTTGTAGAGATTATAATAGAGGAGTAAAATAATACAAGGGAAAAATAAAATATAATTAGATGGGAAAATCACAAGTGGGATCTTTTTATAGGAAGATGAAAATATTAGATGTAAAATGTGGGAAATGCTAAATGGACATTATTCATTGGAAGAATATATGAGTCTATGATGTAGAAAAAAAGGCATCAAGGAGTTACTAAGTTGAGAAATAAGTGTGCTTGTTATAAAATATATAAAATAAGTGTGCTTGTTGTATATAAATAAGGAGACCAGCAGAGGGGCACAAGAGGCAGAATTATGGGATGGTTTTCATTCTCCCACTTCCAAGGTGGATGGGAGAGCAAGGACGGTAAGAACCTAACGAAAGTCTCAGTCAGACCTGTACTACATTTACGTCTCTCCAGGCTACTCTGGAGTGACTACCCCTCCTCAGTAATAATGGCCTTATGAAAAACACTGAAATTAATCACATAAAGAGAACAGAGGCTGGGTTCCCCAAAGTCTGGTTCGCTTCACTTTGGGTGCTAATGGTCTGTGGAGAAGGAGTTCTGGATGTACTTGTGTTGCAAGGGATGATACCCCTCCATGAAGGGGAGGTGTATGGCTGAAGATAGCTTCTGGGCACAGCTAACCAGACCTGTCTTCCAGCACACCCTGGAGGGGAAGGAAGTGAATTTGTGTAATTAATTGCATATGCACTTGGCATTACTTTTACATTCACTGGCATCAGTGCCTGAGGTCAGGGGAAAGGCAGAAATTCGTGCTCCTGTACCCAAGCTGGCCAGCCTTAGTGACCTGCCTTTCACGTCACTTCAGTGTTGGGCCTGTCCAGAGTGGACATAGATTAGGGTGTAGGTAGCACCTGCTTCCTTTTCCACGAAGATCTACAATGCCACAGGCAGGTGGACCTGGCAGACAGGATGCCAATAATTTAGATTCTAGCGCAATGAACCCACTCTCTGGAACCCAGTTCTGGTTTGAATCCCTGTTCCGTCTGTCCACAGCTTCTTTCAAGCTGGAACAGATCTGTTGTTCATCACACCTGCCCTAGTATGGGGTCAGCGTGACTTTGGCACTCAAAATTCATATCTTCTTCCCCAAAGTCTTCGGCTTGTCTGATAAGGTGTCTGATCCGTGGACCTGGGGAGACCTCAGAGGCACATCGGGAGCCATGGCCACCCTACTCCTAGTAGAAAGCTCTTTGGGGTAGTTTTCCCTAAGAAAAGCTGTTGAGTAGGAGCTCACATGCAGGGCGGAGCTGGGAGGATGCCACCAGTGGAAAGTGGGTCCTGCAGAAGCTGGGTGTGTCCTCTCCAGCAGAAGGGTCATGTGCGGGCCCACGGAGACTGGCTGGAGATGCCAAATCCTCAAGCATAACCAGAGCTGAGCCTGTTGTCAGTCTCAAATCTGGAACTCAGGGAGCCCCAGGGGTGTCCCGAGTTACACTTTCCCTCTTGCCTTCATCTAGAAACAACTGTCCCTTATGGTGGACTTGACACTTAGGACAGGAGATACCCCTAGTAAAAGCTAGAGCTCAGGTCACTGGGGCTGTACAACAGACTGAGACAGGCTCAGGACCAAATCGTGGGCCTGCCATTTTCTAATAGAAATTTTACCAAGTTAATGTCACTTCTGATCCTGTTTCCTCATCTGCAAACTTGAAGAACAGCGCCTCCATCAGCGCCTCGTGGACCATGGTGACACGAGGTACCTCCCTTACCCTCTCCAGGGGTGAGCAGGGGGGGCTGGCAGAGGGCCAGTGCTGCACACAGGGTGTGGACTAGCATGGATTGCTCTGTCTGCTCTTAAGTGATGGCCAAAGCTGTCCTGCAGGTGGAATATCAGAAACTAAATTCTCACAGAAGTTCCTACTGGGCTGAGTGGAGCTCATGGGAGCTTCCTTGGCCAGGTTAGCCCAGTGTCTTTTTTTTTAAATGATTTTTTAAAATAGATTTTTATTTATTCATTTTTAGAGAGACAGGAGAGAGAAAGAGAGAAAGGGGGGGGGAGCAGGAAACATCAACTCCCATATGTTTCTTGACTAGGTAAGCCCAAGATTTTGAACTGGCGACCTCAGTGTTCCAGGTTGATGCTTTATTATTCACTGTGCCATCATAGGCCAGGCTAGCCCAGTGTCTTAAAGCAGGGGTACCCCCAGATGGAAGGAGCACTATCAGGGGACAAGGACATTCAGAAGAGTCAAGAAAGGCTTGGTCCAGCTTTCTCTCCATGTCTAGAACTCTCCTGCTTCTCCCTGGGGGTGTATCTCTTAGAGTGGAAAGCCTAAGACTAGTGACCTGGTTTTTCTGGGATCAAGTAGGTCCTCTCTGTGGCCAGCAGGTGGCACTGAGCCCTCAGCTATGCAGGTTCACTGTCACCAGCTGCTAAAGGTCTGAGGGGTTGGAGGAAGGTCACTCTGAATGGGGTCTGAAGAATGGTGCTGTCAAAAGGTTTCACAGTGGGTCTGGCCTTGGGCCTTAAAAATAGGCAATCTAAGTCCCAAAGCCCGACACTTCCCCAGAAAGTCTGGGCTAGCTCTGGGTAGCTTCTCATCTCTTTTCTTTTAAACCAGAAATGGGCCAGCTCCACCAGGAAGGGAATCATTGCTGGGGGACTGTGCGGTACAGGGAGGGGCAGCTTAGAGTTTGGAACCACAGGAGTAGCATTCTGGCTTTTAGCCCTGCCTTTCAAGTAGTCTGGGACAGATTCTCACCGATCCAGCAAAAGCCCTCTCTGCAAGCCTCAAACTGCAGCAATAACCCTGACTTGTTGTCCTCTATCACCATCCACCCATCCATCCATCCATCCACCCACCCATCCACCCACCCATCATTCATTCATTCATTCATTCAGCACTTACTGCCAGGCACTGTGCTAAATCAGACAGTCCCTAACCTCAAGGAGCCATGGGCTCAGGGAAGGGGAGACAGACCTATAAACACAAACAAAAGTAGAATGCCCACAAACACAGATAAAAGGGAGGGACCATGTCTTTCCAGAGAGATTGGGTAAGGCTTCAAGGAGGTATCATTTGGCGTGGACTTTTATGGATTCCAACAGGTAGAGATGAGGCCTGGGCAGTCCAGGCAAAGGGAGTAACATAGGCAAGGTTCAGAGGTAGGAAGATCAACGTTATACACAAGGAGGGGATAGTAAAGCAGCCAGGGGAGTGGGAGGGTGTGCAGGGTCCTGGCTACTGTGAACTATTGGGCTGGAAAGCAGGCAAAGCCTGAAATGGCTGGCTGTGGGTCTAGCCTTGATCCAGAGGCAATGGGAACTACTCTGGGTAGGTAGTTGACATAGGAGGGAATAATCACAAACTTTTTAATAACACCACTAGTGGCTGCATGGCAGATGGACTGAGGGAGGAGATGGAGACAAGAAGACCAGGTAATACATGCTGTCACAGCCGCTGTGATTAGCTTAGAGAGGGCATTATGAAGAAAAGACCAGGCAGAGAAAACCATCACCAAGGGAAAATATAATAGCACCCTTGCTCTTAACATCTGGTTGGTCAGTTGTCTCATTATGTGGCTGATTCAACAGCAATCACAATAGTTAATATTTATTGAGCACTTATTATGGATCAGACACTTAAGCAGTTTGCAAATATTATTTACCTACTCCCACAACAATTCTTTGAGGTAGGTACTATTGTATCCCTACTTTATAGAAGAGGGAACCGAGGCACAGAGATGTGAAGTTACTTGACCAAGGTCTTAGAGCTAGAGCCAGGATTTGAACCCAGGCAGTTGGCTTAAGAGCTATGCTCCAATCACTACACTGATGCATATGATGTCCCCACCTCTCTCCCTGAGCACCCCAGCCTTACAGCAGATTCCTGGGAGCGGAGGCAAGGCTATGAGCCTGGTAGGTGTCCAAAGGTTGAAATGGCCAGAGAGGCTGGCAGGGCTGGGCTGCCTGAGGCCTAAGGGGAAATGTCTCCCTGAATAGAAGAGGGCCAGCCTCAGGTCTCTTTCTAGGCCTCTAGACTATGGCTCATGGCACCTCTGGAATGTGGGCTGGCAGCCCCTACCATCCCTATCTACCAGCCTGTTTCCTGCCTACCCAGCAAGAACAGCCCAAAGTATAGGTCATGAAGGAGGGAGGCTTTATTGACAAGGGAGAAGGCAGAATTATGGGTAAGTACACACAATACTGCTCCAAGAGTCCCGGCTTGGGGTCAAGCCCATCAGGGCCAAAGGCCTCTTCCTCTCAGGGACCTTGCTCACCGCCACCATCCTGAGCTTTTCAACATCTCCTTTCCTAGCAAACTATAGACTCTCCATGGTCACCCTCTGGACAGGTCTGAGGCCCAGAGTGTGGTGGGCCCAGGACCCCACTCTCCTCAGCCAGTGCCCGCCCCAGGTCACTGCAGCCTCTGAGGGGGCAGGACAGAAGGGGTGCAGGCAGGCACAGCAGCCCCAGCTCATGGGGCCTCACTGTAGAAACCTTGGTGTTGAGGCTAAGGGCAGGGGCACAGGGCCCATCTCCCTGTCCAGTGCCTGAGCAGAACTCAGCAAAGCTGAGTGTCCTCACACCATATCCTCCCTGCTGGAGCCTGCCCTGTGGAGCGGCATCCTGCCGGCCTCAGCCTGCCCCGCTCTGGGTTGACTTCACACCGCCAATCTTCCAACTGGAACGTGCTCCCGCATTGACTGCCCTCCCCAGCTGGCCAGGCCCACCCTTTAACTCACGTTTTCAAGGACCAGTGGTGGCTGGGGCCTGACCACAGGCATCTCTTGGGGCCACAGAAAAACAGTAGCAGGCCCCTAACCTGGGGACTGGTCTTTCCTAGTCATCTGCCCAGCTGGTGGCTGGTTGATCACGGAGCCCCAGGAGTAGCTGGCCACCCAGCTTTAGGGCCCGACACTCCCCACAGTTCCCGCAGCCTTAGGTCCAGGTAGGGAGACCAACCAGCCCTGAGTTGGGGCTGGGAGGAGCAGGGACAAAAATAACCCACTATAGGCTCCTGCTGAGGCCAGAAATAGGTAGTGATAATGCTTTGTAACGCCCTGGGCAAACAGCAGGGGGGAGGCTGAGCAGCGTAGAGCCCAGCCTCATACCAGCCCTTGGCCTGGCCAACAGGCTCACACCATGTCCACTCTACACACCATAAAACACTGTCCATGTGCACACATATGGGGTGGGAGCCCAAGGAACCATGGCTCAGGACAGGGAATCTGGGGAGATGCTAAACCTGGGCTTGGCCTTGGCCATGGCCACACTACGTTTACGCAGTGGCCTCGTTGAAGCGAGAGTCAGGGCATCCAGCAGGCTGCGGTCCTCATCAAGCTGGTGGGCTGTGCAGAGTGGCGTGGGCACTTTGATGGTGTTACCAAACTTGGAGTAGTCCACAGCATAGCGGCCATCTTCCTCCGACACAATGGGTACAAAGCGCTGGCCCCACAGAATCTCATCAGCCAGGTAGGAGGTGCGAGCCTGGGTGGTAATACCCGTTGTTTCCACCACACCTTCCAGGATGACAATGATCTCAAGGTCCTGATGGTGGTGCAGGTCACTGGGTGCCAGGTCGTAGAGTGGGCTGTTGGCATCAATGATGTGGTAGATGATGAGAGGAGCCACCAGGAAGATGCTGTTGCCACCCATGCCATTCTCCATGGGTATATCTACCTGGTGGAGGGGCACCACTTCGCCCTCAGGGCTGGTGGTCTTACGCACCACCTGCATGTGGATGGTGGCACTGATGATCATGCTCTTGCGGAGGTCGCCCACGCGCAGCATGAAGCAGAGGCGGCCATGGCGCAAGGCGATGACGGCGTGCTTGCTGAAGATGAGAGTCTCAGCCCGCCGGTGGGCCTGGGAAGTCTTCATGAAGATGCAGCCCAGCATGATGGCATTGATCATGAGCCCCACAATGTTCTGGACAATGAGAATCAGAATGGCCAGTGGGCACTCCTCGGTCACCATGCGCCCACCAAAACCAATGGTCACCTGGACCTCAATGGAGAAAAGGAAGGCGGATGAAAAAGAGTGGATGCTGGTGACACAGGGTACAGTGGCGCCCTCTCCAGGGGCCAGGTCACCGTGGGCAAAGGCGATGAGCCACCAGACCATGGCAAAGAGCAGCCAGCTGCACAGGAAGGACATGGTGAAGATGAGAAGCGTGTGCGGCCACTTGAGGTCCACTAGAGTGGTGAACACGTCCTGCAGGAAGCGACCTTGCTCCCGGATGTTCTTGTGGGCCACGTTGCAGTTGCCCTTCTTGGACACGAAGCGGGCCCTCCGCTCACGGGCACGGTACCGAGGCTCCGCAGGGTCCTCTGCTAGCCGCGTCAGCACATACTCCTCAGGGATGATGCCCTTGCGCGATAGCATGGCTCCAGAGACCACGAGGGAGAGGCTTCCCTCACCGGGGGTGGGGTGGGGGGGTGTCCCCTAACCAACCTTTGGTCTCACTGTGGGGTTCCCTCCGTGGGTACCCTTCCACTCTAGGACCACCCTCAGTCTGTGCTGGCCTCACTTTTGTGATGCTTCCCCAGCCAGACTCATCCTCACCTCCATCTGGCCCCTGCTTCTCTTTTTGTACCAGCCTCACACCTCAGCCCGCTTGCCCATTGCCTAGTGAGCCCACAACCCTGCCGGTTCCCCACCTGGCCCTAGATCTCAGCTCAACATTCCTCCACCCACTGACCACCCCTGGACATTCCCCTGTCTAAGACCCCTTCTCCCCACAGTTTTCCTTCTCAAGCCACGGCTTCCAACTTGGAACTTAACACCTCCGAGTTATTATCACCGACCAGACCTCACACAACTCCCCCCATGTCTTCCGCCTCACCCATGTCTGCCCCCGGGTCCCAGCCAAGCTAGTTTCATGTCCTGACCACTCCCCAGTCTCACCTCTAGGTATGCCCCCTCTTTCCTATCCCACCCCTTGTAGCGCTCCGCGGCTCTTCGGATCACCCCTCCAGCTTTCGTCCTCTGTCTCCTTGGGATCCTGAGCCCTCCCGTGTCACCACCCCACTCGGCTCAACTCCAGGCCCCTCGCCCCCAACGTGACCTGAGTCGGCTCACTGTCAGGTCGGGCCCTCCCGGCCCCCCGCCGACCGCACGCACTCCGGCGCCTCTCCCCCGCCCCGCGCTCGGTCTCTGCCCCGCCCGCTAGTCGCCGCAGCACCTGCTCCTGTTCCTCAAGCCGCAGCCGTCGCCTCCCCGCCCCCTCCTGCCGTTCCGCTAGAGGCGGGCGGTCCTCCCGCCCTTCTGTCAATCCGCCGAGACCGATCTGTGCTAAGTGGTGGTAGATGGAGGGCGAGGGGCGCAGAAGGAGTCTAGTGGGGGCCGGGGTCCGCCAGGGGGAGCCCGACCTATTCCTGAGCTGGAGGGGGCGGGCACAGACTCAAGTCCCGCCTCTCGCCGGTCACCTCCCACTGCTTGCTTTCTCCAGACTCAGTCTGGCCTTGGGGGTTTGCCCAATCAGATGGACGAAAAGAGGTCCCTCCTGCCCACGGTCTACGGAATTAGGGCTGGATGAGGGTGAAGGGAGTCGTGACTTGCCCTTCCCTTCGGGACGACAGCGCTTGTCGCCCTGATTCTCCTCCCCTTTTATCCCCTCCTCATTTGGGTCAGCATCCGCCTCGGGGTGCAGCGCTGGGCTTTGCGGGTTCCCAGAGAAAGGAGGCACGAAGGGGCTGCATAACCAACCCCGTGACTAGGGGGAGATTAGGTGACCCAATGACTTGTCAACTGTCCGCTTCTTTTTTTGGAGATGCTCTTAATCTTTTCTGAGTCATGAATCCTTTGAGAATCTGATGAAATCCAGTTTCCCTCCCCAGAAAAAAAAAATAATGTACCTTAGAAGGTGTAGGAACACAATTTAACAGCCACTATGGGGGATGCTGGATACTGCAGCCCAGAAGCCTGGGCGGTTGGTTGCATCTTCTCAATCATGACTGCTCTCTCCCCCGTCCCCACCCCTGCATTTTAAAGAGGGTTTGAGCTACTGGCACCTCCTTGCTTTACACCTCCGTACACCCACAGCCTGGTTTCTTCTACCTTAGGTAATGGGAGGCACTTGGGTGTGTGGAGGATTCAAACTCTTGGCCTGGACATGAGTGGTGTTTTTACTGCAGGCCTTAGCCTAGGGTTGCCTTGTGGCTTAGATGGGAGGTCCCCAGTGCTTAGCTGAAAGGGAAAGCCTGCCAGGTCTCTGTTGTGGCAGTAATGACCCACTCCCTCTTTGGGGCTCAGGTCCTTATGAGGAAACCCTGACCTATGTGAGTTCATTTGTTGGAGTGGGGGCTTGAGGCAGGGACTGAAAAGTTAAGGACAGTGGGTCTGTGGGCCTAAGTGGGGCTGAGTGTGACTTTCATGTTGAATTTTCCTCCTTCCCATATCCACTTGCAGGCATAACAAACACTACTACTCAGAGTAAATGTGATCTTGGGTTATATTACCAGAGGTGTAGTGCCTAGGGTGGGGAGGTGAAAACACGATGAGCGAAGTGGGGAGCTCAAGGAGAAAGGGTTACACAGGAAACCTCTGGGCAACTCTAGCTGTTTAGCCATCTGAAAAGGAAACTTGAAGAGCTCCTCATCCAGGGACTTTGGGCACTATTGCAGAAACCCTTGGGGTCCAAGGAGGACGGACTAGTAGTGTTGTGTGACCCAGGTGTACACTTGGTATAGACACTGAGTGGAATAGAGGCAGGCTTTGATTTCACACATGGAAGAGTCAGTTCTCATAACCAGAGATGACCTACCTCTGCCAGGGTATCCAAGGCAAGGTTTTCAGACCATTAGGGATGCTATGGAGGGGTGTGGGTCAGGATAGCCTTGGGCATTCCTGTTTATAGGCTTATGTCCTGGCATTCAAGGCTTTCTGATCCTATCCCCCTACCTCCCGTTCACCACCATCACATCTTGGGCCCTTTTCTCTAACTTTGCCTATCTAATTCCTACCCCTCCCATGCCCAACTCCAACCCTGCTTGTCCCAGGAAGCCTTACAGGAAGGACTCTCCTTTTCTGATCTCCTGTGGCTCCTAGAACATCCAGAAGGGTTTGTACTGGTCCTCTTTCCAGTGACCAATGGGTTTTATTCTGTTGTATGCCTCTGACCCCCTTGCAAACAAAAGAAATGCAGGCCCAAGACTCCTGGGTCTGCATCCCAGGGTCTGGTACAGCACCTGCCATTTCTTGGTTGAAGGCATGTGTGTGCTCTCCTGTTTCATGGCACAGATGGAGTCTGAGGGCAGCTATTGTTTTGGTCTTTTGTATCTGGCCTCCAACATCTCCTAGCCACCACCTGGCTGACTTATGGTATGCACTATGTTTTCCCTTTGAAAGGCCACCATCTCCTCCTTCTGAATATTCCTATAGGGGGAATGGAGATTGAGACATGTGATGAGAACTAGCCAGACAGTTTGTTCCAGTCCTCTGATCACAGTGACTGGGGGTGGGGATACGGCCCAAACTGGTCAATTGAAATTTTCTCCCAAGATTTTTGCTGGAACTATTTAGGAAAGAACGTATCTTTTTCAGAGGAGTAGGATGTAAGCTGGAACTGTTAGTAGCCATCTGTCATTGGGGAGAGAGAGGAAGATAAAACCCGAAAATAGAGACATATCTGTGCTGTCAAACACCTGGATCCAGCTGTGCTTGAAGCAGTACATCTCCCACTCTTCTCAGTCACATATGAGAATACATTCCAGTTTTTGTTTAAGTCATGTGGAGTTGAGTTCCTGTCATTTGCAAGGGAAATAGTGATAATCCAAGGTGCTTTGATTCCCATGATTTTAGTCCAGTAATTAAAGAAGGAAGGAGACCAAGCTATAAGGAGATCTGCTACCTTATTTGATGAGATTTTCACAAAAATGCTGTAACTCCTATTATGTACCACCACCACCCAAATTGTATGTTGAGGCCCTAAAATTTATATGTTGAAGCCCCTCAATGAGACTTTATTTAGAGATAGGTCCTTCCTGTTAAGAAGTAATTAGACCTTAAGCAAGGTCAGAGGAGTGGGGCCCTAATCCAGTATGACTGGGATCCTAATAAGAAAAGACAGAGACACCAGATGTGCATACAGAGAAACAGCCATGAGGACAGAGCCAGACAGTAGCTGCCTGCAACCCAGCAGAGAGGCCTCAGGAGAAACCAAATCTGCAGCATCGTGGTCTTGGCCTTCCAGCCTTCAGAACTGTGAGAAATAACTTCCTGTTGTTTAAGCCATGGTCTTTGGTGTTTTGTTATGGCAGCCCTAGGACACTAATACAGCCCTCATTTCACAGGTAATGAAAACCTGCTTTTGCTCATGCTCACACAACCTCTTCAGATCTTCCCAATGCCAAAGTCAGGCTGGCTCCACTGGACCCACTGTCCACCCCAACCCCTGCCCACCAGAACCAAGGCCTCTGGTAGGAAATAGCCAATCTCTTTATTTACAAGTGATTTACAGTTAGAAAACCCAGGCAGGAGGTGGGGCCAGGAGGAGCATGGGACGGCACTTGAGCTCCAGCAGGTCACTTGTCTGCACGGACGAAGGAGGCAAAGACGCTGTCCTTCCGGCTGAGCAGCTTCTCTGGCGTGTCAAACTCAAGGATGGCACCACGCTTCAGGACAATCACCAGGTCTGCACTCAGGATGGTATGTACACGGTGCTGAATGGAGCAAGAGGGGGCTGGTCAGGATGGTGGGGTAAAGAGTGGGCAGCTGAGGGCTTCCTTCCTGCAGCTTGGAGGAGGAGGCATGTGACCAGAATGTCATATCTCTATGGTGACTGCCCTTTTGTGGGGTGGCTGTAATTCCAAGACTTCTACCCACTAATGACACCCTCTCCACTCATCAAGTCTCAGCTCTGCCCCAACCTTCAGGCTTCAAGCCTCAGAGACCCCTACCCATCCCTCATTTTCTATGGAGATGTAACCCTAGCCTAGCTCACAGGGCCTTGGGACAGGGAAGGTATTAGAACCCAGAGAATGAGAGGGTGGTCTGATGGACAGGCAGGTGCAAATTCTCCCCACTACATATCCTGCAATCCAGGGTCCCTGCAAGCCCTCCAGACTCCTTGTCCTTCCCTGCTCTAGGGTCCTCTCTTGATGACCAGGCCCCAGGGAGCCCAAGGACTGCTTTCTGAGTGTTCCCCCTGCACCCCATCAACGAGCCCCTTACCGCAATGGTGACCACGGTACGGTCTGCGAAGGCTGTCATCACCACCTTCTGGAGGATGTTTTCCTGCCAGGTTGGAGCAGCAGCTATTGGCTCACATGCCTAGTGGATGTGGTCTGGCCCAGCTTTGGGGATGTGGGGCCTAGGGTTGTGGTCCAACTCCCATCTGACCCCAATCCCAGCCCCACCCCCTTCTTCTGTCTGGCCCTAGTCCACAGAGGACTGACCAGGTTTCTAGCATTCAAGTAGCTCAGCTCCTGTGCCTGTGTGTGTGCTGTGAGCGTGCCTTGGGGGTGCGGTGTGGTGGGTGACAGGTGTGAAGTCTGTGGATTTGTGCGCAGCGTGTGTGTATGTGGGTTATGAATGTGCCCGGGGACTAGCTAAGGTCAGGGTCCTCAGCCCTTTGCCTTTTCTGCCTCAAATGTTCTTGATGTTCAAGACAACTTGAACTTCAGGACCACTTTGTGTGGATTTCCCCTTAACACCCGCACCCTCTCCATGGCCCCCATGCCGTGGCTGTGCCCAGCACTGACCGTGGCCATGTCGATGGAAGCTGTGGCCTCGTCCATGATGAAGATGCTGGTCTTCCTCACAAAGGCCCGCGCCAGGCAGAACAGCTGCCTCTGGCCCTGGCTGAAATTCTCCCCACCTTCTGTGATGATGGCATCTGAAAGCAGCCCCAGGGAGAGGAGCAGGGTTCAGTGATCCCTGCGTTGTGAGTAGAGCAGATAGTGTGGCTTGGGGCGTGTGGGGAAATGTCTGTATGGGAGCAAATGTGTGGGTGTATATCATGAGCACAGGTGTGTAGGGTTGCCGTGCCTTACACAACACGGATGCCACCTGCATGGCTTACAATGGGCAGAGCACCCTCTGGAGCTGTGTGCTGCTGGGGCCCGGGCAACTCTGGGAGGGGTGTGTGCACTTAGTATGTACGTGCTTCCCGTGTGGGGCCTTGATGGTACGATTCTCCAGGGCAAGGCTTGGCAAGCCTCTGCTGTCAGAGGGGCTGCAGCAAGTACACTGAGGCTCTGCCAACCATTGGAGTGGGGGCAGGATCTTCCCAGCAGCCTTGATGGGTGCGTTGGGCTTGTGATTTCCTGTCTGTTCTCCTTCTGGCAGAACTGGGCAGGCAGGTAAACAGGAAAGGACAGGGCTGAATATACTGCTATGGTATTGGGGACTTGCAAGCTCCATCACACAGTCACCCTACAGTCCCCTATGTGCCAGACCTTGAGCTAATCAGTTATGTGACCTGGGGCAAGTCACCTTACCTCTCTGAGCTTCTGTATGGGGAGAGGTAGGACTAAATGGTCTGTGGGGTCTTGCCAGACCTCAGACTCCAAACTCTGGACAAACCTAAGAGGTCTTCCCTCTCCAGCCCGTGAAAATGCCCTTTAGGGCCCAGCCAGCTGCTCAGCCAGCAGTAGTTACCGAGGCCTCCAGGAAGCGCCTTCACCACCAGCTTCAACTGGGCTATTTCCAGGGCTTCCCACAGAGTGCTGTCAGAGCACTTCTTCTCAGGGTCCAGGTTAAATCTGGAGGGTGGCACACAAAGCCCCCTTAGGGAGGGGATCAGGGTCCTGTCTCCATCCCCAGGGGAATCACAGAGGGTGAGGCTGGTGAAGGGGGCAGTGAGTGAGAACTGATTGACTTGGGGGTCTGTCTGGGAGGTGGGCACTAAAGGCTGACATACCCTGACTAGTGCCTGCTTAGGCCTAATGGGAAAGAGAAGGGCATGAGAGTAAAATGCCTCTGACCCAGCACCGGCTTCCTTGTTCCCAGAGCCTGAGTAGGGCTGCTTGCCCAGGGAGCTGGGTGTCGAGCTAAGTACTCCTGACCTTGTCCACCCCTTCCTCTTTGTGCTCCAGATTCAATAGGTGGAGCCTGGGCAGGGCGAGGGGGCTCACCGGATGGTGCCACTGAAGAGAACAGGGTCCTGCAGGATGATGGAGAGGCGCGAGCGCAAGGTGTGCAGTGGCAGCTTGGCGATGTCAATGCCATCAATGATGATGCGCCCTGTGTGGAGACCGTGTCACGGGGGTGGGGGGGAGGCACCATGGGAGGGAATGGAGGTGCTAGGCACAGGTTCAGCCTGGGACATGTGTCCCAGTGAGGATGCAGTGATTGCTGGGCCTGCTGTGACATCTGACCATACACCAGGACTGAGGTTTCATCTGGCGGCTGTGGGTACTCATGGGGTACCCACCATACCACTCACCTTCGAACATGTCTACCATGCGGAAGAAGGCGAGAGAGAAGGAGGACTTCCCACTGCCTGTGCGACCACAAATTCCAATCTGGAAAGAGAGGAGCAGGTATGCTGTGGGTGCTGTGGGGGCTTTGGGAGCCTCTGCTGCTAGCTTGGTGGGGTACACAGGTCTGGGAGGTCACAGCATATCTTCTTGTCCTGGCCTTCTGATTGGCCAGAGCTGGGCCCTTGTTTTGGGCTTGTTTCCTAACGTGGGTCCAGAAGGGGCTCCTACTGGGACCCGTAAGCAAGTGCAGGGTATAGATGCCCATTTGCCTGAGCTTGAGGCTGGGCTTGACTGTGCCTGGCACTTAGTTGCAGGGGAGTTGGGGCAGTAGTCTGTCTCTATATGCATGGGTATGGCAGGAGGGCATAGGGTGAGGTCTGTAGGGATGTGCCTATGTGTCCCACCTTAAACTGGAGCCATCTCTGGCTGCATCACTTCCTGGACTTGGAAACCAACAGAAATGGCAATAAAGGATGAATATAGAAACAGAGATAGTGACAGAGAAATGGAAGGAGAGGGGCAGTAGCAGAAAGAGCAGAGTGGGAGTGAGAAAGAGGAAATCAGTGAGAGAGGGAGGTCAGAGTGCCCAACAGGGGTTCCCTCCCCAGGACGAGGGCCTCCCACACCACCCCTAAGTCCCTGCTCCAGAGCTCACGGGGCAGTCCCTGAGAAAGTCTTGACAATTTGCAAATGGTCAAGCTGAAGGGTGCTGAAAAGGTCTTTCAACCAGGGAAGTCTGTGGTGTCCTCCTTGGTGGATGGCTGAGGGCAACAGGAGGAGAAAGGAAGAGGGAGTGAGGGCAGAGGTGCGCTGAGCCATAGCAGGTGAGGGGCCCGGGGCCAGGAGACCGGGTGTTCAGAATGGGTGTGAGACCTGGAGGGCCCTGGAGGGCCATGAGGTGACGCTGTGAAGCTGCCAGCCCTGTGCCCTCCCACCCGACCTTCTGTCCTGGGGAGATGAGGGCATTGACGTGCTTCAGCACCGGCTTCAGGGAGCTGTCGTAGCGCACGCTCAGGTTCTGGATCTGGATCTTCCCTTGGTCCGGCCAGTTCTTCGGGATCAGCGATGGGGCTGGGGGCCGGGCTGGGGGTCAGCCACCAGGCGTGGGCCACAGCTGGTCCAGGAGTTCCACCTTACCCCCAGGCTCCCTCGTGGTCCCCCTCAACCCAAACCCAGCACCCTCACCCAGCAGCCCCTCGTAGTTCTCCGCCTCGGTTGTCAGGAGCCCATGGATGCGTTTCACAGCACCCAGCTGGATCTCCATGTCTGCCAGGTTCCTCACCATCCAGTTGAGGTAGTTGGAGACCTGTGGAGAGTGAGCCGGCCACAGTCAGTGATCATGTGGACCTATCCCTGGCTACCGGGTGCTCTCCTTATAGCTGAAGAGGGGCTGGGGACCCCACTATCTTTTGCTGCCCGCTGGCTGGCTGTTTTGGGTGGCCCTTCCTAGAGGCACAGGGAGGGTTACCATGAATGTGGTTCCTCACCCACCACCCTGGGTGAAGAGGCAGGGCCCTGCAGTCAGCACTTCTGCCTGCGTGTTCCCTCTGGCATCAGACTCAAAGCAGCTGGGGTAAGGCTTGGGGGTGTCTCATTTGGAAAAAGTGCCTGGGATTTCCTGAGGAGGGTTTCTGACTCCACCCCCCGACCTAGCCTGCTGCCACTCACCATGAGGGCGTAGGTGAGGCCCAGGCCCACCAGGCCGGCAGAGAGCTCCCTGTGCAGGGAGTTGGAGATGGAGGTCACGGCCGCGATGAGGACCACACATGCACCAATGTATTCCTGTGGAGGGACGGGGGCTGGCCTGGGCCCTCAGAGGTTAAAGCCACAGTGTCCTCCCCACCTGCCCTTTATGGCAGAGAGTAGCTCAGCTGAGGCTCAGCCCCAGCTCCAAAACTCAAGTAAACATCAGCAGACGCACAAGAGGCGTGTGAAGGCTGGAGCTCCAGGGGACAAGGTGTGCACACCGCTTGTGCTCCCATCACTTGCACACCTACCTGCCTTACCAGCTGGCCCACACGTATAACCAACATAAGTGTCATATGATCCACTTCAGACACACTCATCACAGTTAAACACACACTTATTTGCACATGCCTCAGACACACAGTCCCCAGGCAATAATATGGAGAAAAGAGGGCTCAGGTCAGACACCAGGTGGACCACCAGCAGGCTGGGCGGAGGCCTCGGTGCCCACCCTGCATGCACATGTGGGCTGGTGGTGTTTCACACCTCTTCCCACCCTCTAGTCCATGTTGGTTTGGCCCTTGCTCTGCAGAGTTCCACACTCCTATTGGGGGCTGGGCTGGGGTTGGGTGGCACTTGCCATGCGGACTTCTAGCCATCTGTTGGCAGCCGTGAGGAAGAGAGAGGCAATATTGTTAGAGTCTGTGTATTCAAGGAGTTTCTGCTGGAACCGGGCTTCGTACCTGGAGGGAGAAGGAAAGTCTGAGGGAATAATCTTGGTAAACGTAGCCTCTGGGAACCTTCCCCAACCCCTGGGGCAGATGAGATCTTTCTGTACAAAGAACTTTGGAGGCTTCTTTCCTGCCCTTGTGCCTTCTTGCGGCCTCTCCCTGACTGGCTGGGGCTCCTGGCATTGCTTCTCCTTGGCCACCCCCTCAGACTTGGCTGCTTGGGCCAGGCCCAGAGGAGGGGCACAGGCACTTGTTTCACGATGAGTTATGGAATAAAAGGAAGCCACCTCAGTACTGGTCTCAGGGGCACAACTGAGGGGACTCAGAGGGACTCAAGACAAGGCTTGGTGGGCATTTGCTTTTTACTTCTGGAAGGTGTGGGTTCTGCTTTGACTATTTCTGGGTAGAGGGCCTGTGACTAAACTGTGGGTGTGAAGAGAGTAAAATGAGTCTCTGAGGTGTGAAAGAGCGTGCGTGTGCATAGCCACAGGGTGTGTGTGTGTGGGGGGGGTGAGGTGTCTGAGGTGAGTGTGAAACCACACATCTGAAAGGCTCAAGTACGTGTTGAAGACGTTGAGTGCATACGGGCATTTATGTGACTGATCTGAGGGTGAGTGTGATGAGAATGTGTGTGAGCTTTTGTGATAGGTGTGTGATGGTGGAAAGTGCCCCATCTTTGGGGACATGTGAGCCCAGGTTGGCATCCAGTCCATTACTGGCTCTGTGTCAAGATTGAGACTTAGTTACCTCATTGGAACTGTGTAAATAGTAGTAAATTCCTGCATGGACAGTGATAGCTTCTGAGCTCAACACAGAGCCCAGTGCTGGGTACTCTTGAAAGATTCTTTGGGAAAAGCAGGTCCTAGAAAAACCAGAGGTTCAGACAGGCCTGGGTTCCAAGCCTATCACCAGCTCTCACTGGCTGTGTAGCCTTGCATTGGTTCCTCAGCCTCTCTGAATCTTTTATTTATTTAATTTTAAATTTATTAATTTTAGAGAGACAGAGGAAGGAAGAGAGAGAGAGACAGAAACATCGATCTGTTCCTGTATGTGCTCTGCCCAGGCATCGAACATATAATCTTTGTGTATCAGGGTGATGCTCTAACCAATGGAGCTATGTGGCCAGGGCTCGTCTCTTCGTTTTAACATGGGCTACAGTAACTGTGTCCTGAGGATTAGACTCTTGTGAGGGTGACATGCAGCAGTACATGCGCCACGCTTCACTCAGGGCCTGCTACTTGGCAAGTACGCAATCGGTAAATGCTACTCATCTCTCAACAGGGCAGGCTGCTGGGCAAAAGCCAATGAATTACACACAGCAAGGAATGATTATAAAGTTCTCCATGTATTTAAAAACCATCTACAGCATTAGTGTACTGTGTGGGAGGCCTCACTGGGCAACAGTTCCTCTGGCAGACCACAGGCTTGGTCTGGGGCTGGTTACAGAATGCTGGGAGTCACACGGATCCTCCCGAGAGGGTCCAGCCCACGCTAGGAAAGTCACAATCTCTCTGCCCCAGACCCAGCCTGAAGGCCTCCAGGACACCAGTTATAAAGAGGAACATCAAACAGAGTAGAGGCTAGGTCCAGGGGTATCAAGGACGTGGAAGTTGAAGCAACTTGGGAAGTTCAGGCTTGAGAAGGGGGCTGGAAGGAGAGCCTAGAGTCACATGCTTGGCTCCAAGGAGCTTCTGTGTGAAAGGCAGCACAGGCTGGCAGGTGGGAGGGGCTGCCCAGGGAGCAGAGCCAAGGCCAGGGTAGAGCTCTGCTTTCCTTTGCTTTACTCAGACAAGACCCCTAAGAGGATTGCACCAGGGGCCTGATATCTCTCCCGGGGCTTCAGCTGGACTTAGAGCATTGTGGGGAAAAAGATGTAATTTTCCTTAGACCCTTTCAGCTGGTCTTTGGGCCCTAGGGTTACTCTTGGACACAGGGCTTGGTGTTGCATGGTTCCCGTCACACCCTGCACAGCTGTGCCATCCTAAAAATAACCTGGAATCACTCTCTGGTTGAGGCTTAGATACCAGAGCCCAACTATCTGGGTCAGGGGCTTCTGACCTGTCTGGCTGGAGGAGAGACGCCCTGATACATTAGACGGAGACAAGGGAGGGGAGCGCCAGCCGCCTCCACTCCCCAGGCAGCCTCAGATGCTCCAGTCCAGCCCAACATCACAACTCAGGGTAGAAAGAGGATGGCAGGGGCATGGAAATTTTTGGGATATTCCTCCATTCTGTTGAACTCTTATCTACCCTTTGAGTCCTAGCTCCATTGCTACCTCCTCTATGAAGCCTTCCATGACAGCCCTCCCTTTGTATGCTCCCACAGCTCGGGTCTCCCTTCCTTTCAGAATACCTATCACATGGTTTGTCCAAGTCTGCTCAAAGCCTGGACTGAAAATGCCTCCAGGGCAGGTGCTCATCTGACTCATTTCTTTTTAGTGCCTGGCATGGAGCTTAGCACATGGTGAATGCTCAATAAAGTTGAATGAATGATCAGGTTCAAGTCTAGGCTCCCCATAAAGCTCTCTGAGCCCCAATTTTCTTATCTGAGAAATGGGAATAATCATTGTCACCGCTTCGGATTTCAGGGCAGAAAGAATGAGAATGGCATGGAAAGAACCAAGCATAGTGTTTGGCTTACAGGAAGTTCTTAATCAAACATGGCCTCATGTTTGCCCAGATGATTTAAGGACCTTTTTAGCATTGATATGTGAGTGCTTGTCCCAGCCTTGTTTCTTCGGAAATTCTGCTTTAGTCCACAAAGGGCCTGGGCTTGGCTGCAGGGCTGAGATTTTCCTCTCTGGAGCACACAGCGGAGCCCACCTGGCCTGACCCCTCTGGTGGACATCATCTGGGTCCTGGGGTTTAAGGAGGGGCTGGGAGATGTATGCCCTGGGCCTTCCTAAGTGGAGCTCTGAGAACGGAATCTCATGACCCGTGACCCTGGCCCCAACCGCAGCCCACCCCTACCCTGGGGTGAATCTGGTACCTGAAGGCTCGGATGGTGATGAGGCCTTCCACAGTTTCAGCAAAGTGTGACAGCAGTGGGAGCTGGGTGCTGTCATCCAGCTGCTGTAGGTCCCTGTGCCAGGGAAGCAGGAGGGGAATCGTTAGGGGGGCAGGCTCAGGGCTCAGGCTGTACCTCTCTAGGTCTCACTCTCTCACCCGTAAAGAGGGAAGTCAATGGTACAAGTAGTTGTGAGGACTGGACAGCTCGTCTAGTAAAGTGCTGAACCAGCATGCTGGCACAGTGACTGCTCTCCTGGGCATCCCCTACCTCTCGCCTATATTTCTGTCCCTGCCCTTCTGCTGCACAGCCTCGCTCTGCAGTAAGGCTGGGCCGGCCATGGTGGTTAGTTCCCTTCACAGGCGAACAACCTGAACCTTCAGTCAGGTAGTCAAAGGAGCAGAAAGACGAACCCAAAGCTTCCGGTCATCTCTCCAATAACCACCATAGCTTTCGGCACATTGTGGGTCAGAATCTAAAGGGTCCCTTGTAGGGAAAAGCCAGAAGTTTCCATGGAAACAGAATTGCTGCTGCTCTCCACAGCTGCACAAGTGCATTGGTGCCCAGGAGGCCAGGCTGGGGTGCAGGAAGCGGCGTTCCTGGACGAGCCGTCTCCACAGCGGGTGCTAGGGCGCCAGGGCAGTTTCCCTGGCAGGAGAAGTGAACTTTGTAGAACAGTTTTCACAGTGTTTAAAATGCACTGTGATTTTGTGAATGTCCATGTACTATGTTCCTTGTAGGTACCAGGGGATTCTGGATCATTTAGGCAAAAGGCCATTTATATAGATCTTGATCCTTGTGGTCAAGGTAATTAATTGTACAAGGCCAAGATGTATCTAAATTTAATTATTATTATTGCTAATTGGCATTTTGACTCTAGTTTTTAACCAACTTTGTGCACTTAGAAAAGGTACTTAGCCTTTCTGACCACAACCTGTAGTAAGAAACACAATTTATATCACAAATAAGTACACACACACACCCCTACCCCACCCAAACAAAGCTTCCATGAAGCAAAGCTTACTGTTACTATGTGAATATAGTCTCATATTTTCTGTTCTATTTCATTTAAAAATAAGCTAATTGTGATCTATGATACTGATTTCGTAACCCATAGCTCAGTTGTAATAGGCAGTTTGAGAAATGGTGGCCTCTTAGAGGTTTTTTAAAATTCTTTGAATCTATGAATTTAATAGAATCACTCCCAGAAACATTTTCTAGAGAATGTTCTTAGAAAATTTTGAGCAGGAGAGAGGCATGCGTGGCTCCAAGCTTGTGAGGGTAAATGTGACAATGAGAATGGTGGGAGACTCCCTCAGGAAAGGCTTCCAGCTGAGCCTCCAACCCACGTGGCTGGGAGGTGTGGCTGCCCTCTGACTTCCGGCATCAGCAGTCAGTCAGCCTAGTCCCTGGACTCATACAACCCTCCTGAGAAGCATTTTGGCACGCATACACCATACACCCTGACCTAGTAGTTCATTCCTGACCATGGCTCCCAAGGAAATAGTCTAGGCATTAACTGCAGCATGTGTGCTGACACGTGGTTACATTAGTGCAGTGGAATATGAATATTTCATTTCCTTCATGTCTGTTTTTCTCTTCACGGGGAACATGACTCTACTACTTTTAGGATGAGGACACTAACAAGAGTACCAAACTGCCCATTGCAAAGCACCTCCCACCCCCAACCCCACTCCCCACCTCAGAGGTGGGCAAATGATACCATCACCTGGACGCCACCCGGAAGTACTTCTGGATAAAGTAGCACACAATGGCCAGGGGCAAAAGAGCCACGAGGAACACAGGGGTGACATAGGAGATGACAGCCAGGGCGGAGACACAGAGCAAGGTGGAGCGGCTCAGGCACTCCAGTGTGGATGGGATGTGCTGAGGAAGGGGAGGGGGGAGAGGAAGGTGAGTTTCAATATTTGATGATTGTCAGTGTTTCCTGCACCAGGCTTTGCTCTCTCACATTATTACAGGCACACGTTTAATCGCTCCAGGTACACTGTAGGCTCCCTGAGGGCAGGAATCAGGACTTGGTTTTCTCACTGTCTAGTACTATGGCAGATGAAAAACATAGCCTAAATCAAAATAAATATTCTCCACAAAATCAGTCGCCTTGGTTCACAATATGCTGGTACCTTACTGGAGTGAGAGCCAAGGGCTGTGGCTCCCCTCAGCCCTATCATAAGGGTCTCACAGGGGAGCATTACAATCAGATTGGGGCCCACTGGGTGCCTTCCCCAGGGCCCAGGTCACCAGATCTGGGGAAGCCAGCAACAGACGGGGGCCTGGCCTCTCTCTGAACTGGAGAAATGGGCCACAGTCTTGTGTACCTGGTCAATGGTATTACAATCAGATGAAAATCTATTCAGGATGCTTCCAAGGGGCGTGGTCTCAAAAAACCTAAAAAGCAACAGAAGAAGTTCTTCATTTGTTTATTTCCTCTTCATTTCTGGGTCTAACATCCCAGGGATGGTGGCCTTTGCAGGTCTGTAGACATCTGGCTTGAGTCCCTGAGAATTTCCACAGCAGCCCAGAGGGGTGCTGGCCCCTCACTAGCCTTACTACCAAGTCCACGTGTGACCATTGCCACCTTTCTCAGCTGCTTGCTAAGCTTGACTCACTCAGCAGCTGTCCTCCTCAGGACATAGCGTCCTCTCCGAGGGACAACCAGTCAGGGGAACAGAGCTCTGGGGATAGCCTCTCTGTTGGCTGACCCTGACAGGCCACTCTGGCTGTCATCACTCTAGCAGTGATATAGAGCCAGCCTAACTCCAACCGGAGTATTTCAGAACCACAGATCTGAGACAATTAGAGGGTAAGTAAACTTTGAGACCATGTCTTTGGGCTACAGAGAGCTGGAGAGGCTGACAAGTAAATAATGGAGTCAGACAGTGAGGTCTGCCATTGACAAGGGTGGGGCCAGATAACATGTTTGCCAGTTGTGTTTTTAAGCTGAATTGGCCAGCCAGTTGGACAATGGCTTCTTTCACACCAAGTGGTCTCTGGGATTTTTATCCATATAATTACAGAAGATTAGAACAGCTACACCATATCCCCAGTGTCAGAACCTACAGGCTGGCTGAGGGAGGAGGGGGAGAGCTGAACTTGTGGGCAGAGACAGGCAGATGGTACCTGCCTAGGGAAGGGAAACTAACATTTATATAGAGCAGTGGTTCTTAACCTTTTTTGAGGTACCGAACCCACCAGTTTCATATGCGCATTCACCGAACCCTTCTTTAGTGATAAATAAAATATGATTTTTTTTCCCAAATTCAAGACATAGGTATATGTTTTTCTACTGGTGCACAAAATGAGCCGTGCATGAACATCACCTTGCTCAAAGAACAAAACCAACAAAGTGCATGAATTCACAACAAATTACGGTATTACTTTACTCTGGCCTCCACGGCAGAGGCTTCTCCGAACCCCTGAGACCGACTTTCGAACCCTAGGGTTCGATAGAACCCAGGTTAAGAACCACTGACATAGAGCCTGCAGATGCTCACTTTGAAAGACTGGTGACAATTAGATGAGTTAACTATGTAAAATGCCTACCACTGTGTCTGGCTGATTAAATGCCAGGTTGCCTCTGCTTTCTGCACCTAAGAGGGCATTTTTACACACACTTGGGTCTCCTTGAATCTCAACAGCTTGTGACAGAGAATGCTTGTCCCCATTTTATACATAGGACAACTGAAGCCCAGATAACGGTGACATGCCCACAGCCCCAGCATGGCAGGGGTAAAGGGGTACCTCATGGGAGCCAGAATGATCTGGTTCAGCAGGCTGCGGTGCAGCTTCTTGGCCACTTTCAGCCCCGTCCACTCTACTGTGACAGACGTGACCAGGCAGAGCACAATGCCCAGGCTGCAGAGCACCGTGAACACCATGGCGTAGATGGTCTGGTCAAGGGAGCATTCCTGGGCCAGGAAGAGAATGAGGCGGGCTCCTGGGGGTGTCCATGGCTCAGCCCTCTCCCCCCGGCCCCAGCCCTGGGGCTGCTGGCCCCACCTGGCTGAGGGAGCAGTTCCTGGCCATGGGGCTCAGAGTCAGGGCGCTGTCAGTCCACTTGGCCAGCCAGTAGTCAATGGCCACCAAGACCATGTGCTTGAGCAGCTGGGAGAAGACAAGCAGCGACAAGAGCAGGATGCCAGCAGACGACAGATACTTGGCGCAGGCTCGCCATGGTATCTTGGCGCGCTGGTGCAGCACTGACGACAGGTTGTCCTCCTCCTCACTCTCAGCTGCCTCCTCTGTAGGCCGAAGGAACCCACCCCGTGGCTTCCCATTTCATATCCCTCTGAGGTGACCCAGGGGTATGTTATCCCCGCTTACAGATGGGAAGACTGAGGCACGCAGAGGGGAAAGGATATAATCAAAGGCATTCTATCTTACCACCCTCAGAACCCAAACCTAAGTCTCCCAGTGAATGATTCAACCTCAAGCCATGGTTTCACTCCCAGACCCACTGTCTGTACCTTCATCCTCTTCCTCATCGAGTAGGAGGCCATCCCTCGAGGACATGGCCCTGGGAAGGCCCTGGGGTGGTTCTGGGACTTTTCTCTCCATGATGGTCTCCTGAAAGAAAAATGGGGCCTGGCTAATGTCCTCAGGTATGCAGATGGGAAAAGGGAGGACAGGGGGCAACCACTCCTGGTAACAAACAGTGTCTATGTCCAGGTTTCCCCTGCATGGGAGAGGGTCAAGAGGGATACATGTTTGTACTGCCTTCCCTTTAATCAGCTGACAGTACCCCAATGTCCCTGTGGAAGACCACCTCTTCCCTATTCTTAGTCTCTGTGATTCAAATGGACTGGTCATTCTTCCTGGCTCTAGTGATGGGAATATGGCACAGGACTGGCCAATACTCACATTCCATATCCCTGGTCACAATGATTTGTTCAGAGGTGGGCACATGACCAAATTGGACCAATGAGAATCAGCCCTGGGATTTTTGCTAAACAACCCTGAAAGAGGCACTCTCTTTCCGGCAGTTGTTGATCTGAGAGAAAGTAAACCTGAGACTGCCAATGGCCCTTACTGCTACCATGGGAATGAAGCCAGTTTGAGGGGAGCAAAGTCAGCGGATGGAGAAAAACAGATCCCTGATGACATTGTTTAACTGCCTGGGTCCAGACCCACCTAAAGCTATGACACCCCTGGACTTTCTGGTTTCATGAGTCAATAAATCTTTAACTCCTCTCTCCCTTTTTTCCCCTTTGCTTAGCCAGTTTGAGTTGATTTGATGAAACTTTGCAAACTCAATGGTATTTGATTATCTCAGGATAAGGGGAAGGCAACCCCCTGACTCTGCATTGGGCAGCAGGAAAGGTCCTAGTTTTCCTCTGATAGAAGCAAGTTCATACTTAGCTCTCACATCTGTCCTTTGGGGGTTTCCTGGGCCAGTGAGGGCACGATATGCCGTTATGCGGTTAATTCTACCAGAACCTTCCTCTCAGGGGGTGACTGTTGGCCCCTAGGATACACCCACCTTTTCCAGCTCTTGATCCTGCCGGTTCATGAGGGTCTTCCAGTGCTCAAAGAGCTGGCACTCAGACCTCTGGAAGTCCTTGAGAGTGCCCTCCCTCTGGATGGTGCCATCCTTCATAGCGATGATCTGGAAAGGCAGAGACAAACCCTGCTGAGGGCTGCTTGGGAATGGGAAGTGGAGGTCACACCCCCTCTTGACCAAGGAGTCAGAGGTGGACATACACACAACCTTTCCATACTACAAGTGGCCTCTGGCTCACCCACTGCAGTGAGCTGGTAGTGATCACCTACCCTCAACAACACACTCTCAGGATTTAGAGTTTGGTACATCTGGGGGTGATTCTCAATGGTTGCCCATGGTTGATAGGAGGATTTGCAGAGCAACTTAATGCATCCTGGTCAAACTGGTTATCTGCAAGGCAGCTGTGGCAGGTGTTTTTACACACGTCATGGGCTGACTGCATACTGTCTTTAGCTCCTCCTGACGCAAGTCTGAGAATTCCACCAGTTTTGGCAAAGCACCCATTGGTCTAAGTACATGTGGCCATGTCTCTTTGAAATCAATAAAACTTATTTTACTTGAAATACTCAGTGTTTCACACTCTTGTAGACTTGTGATTAATTCAGACACCTTCTCCTGCTTCTCTCATCCCCTTTCCCCCTGCACCCTAACCCTATGTTTAGGGAGGGGTGCTGGGAGTCTTTTTTTTTTTTTTTTTACAGGGATAGAGATAGTCAGAGAGAGGAATAGATAGGAACAGACAGACAGGAACAGAGAGAGGTGAGAAGCATCAATCATTAGTTTTTCATTGCCGTTGCAACACCATAGTTGTTCATTGATTGCTTTCTCACACGTGCCTTGACCGCGGGCCTTCAGCAGACTGAGCCACCCCTTGCTGGAGCCAGCGACCTTGGGTCCAAGCCGGTGAGCTTTTTTTTGCTCAAGCCAGATGGGCCCGCGCTCAAGCTGGTGAGCTCGGGGTCTCGAACCTGGGTCTTTCGCATCCCAGTCCGATGCTCTATCCACTGCACCCCGCACCCTATGTTTAGGGAGGGGTGCTGGGAGTCTTATCCACTGATAGTTTAGGAAACCAGGCACCTCCATGTTTACTTTCTTTGGATTCAGAATTGTCCTGCACTGTCTTGCCAGGGTCACCATGGAGACTCAGATATGAACCTGCACCTGTTTCAGTTTTTTTGTTTTTGTTTTTTTTTAATCTAGATCCCCCGCCTTTTTCATAGTGGAGGGAGGGTCTCACTACATGTAGATGAGAGACTTATTTGGGGGAAATTAGAAGGACACTTGGCACAGGCCAGAGGCTCAGGGAGGACCTTAGTTTTCAGGGGCAAATTTATATAGCGGTCAGGCAAGGCTCAGATTTCAAGTCACATAGTTCCCGTCTTAAAAATTAAGTGATTTCTAATGAACTGAGAAGGAACTATGTGTACATGCTGAGGGGTATGGGGACTTAGTTACTATGGGGTTTCACAAAATTACATTCCACTGATAACACGGAAGTCCTTATTACTACTGCTATTGTTTCTTTCCATCTTTCCTATCTTGTCCCAACTTGAATATGGCCCACTGGATGGCAGAAAGCTGGTTTTCCCATCCAATGGTCACTCCCCAAGGACAGGGGGATGAGACATCCAACTGAGCAGGAAACAGAAGGTAGAAACTGAATGTTTGCTTCTTTCTGAGACTTCTCAGTGCCAGCCCTTGTGGTACCCAGGCCAGGATGGGGACCGTCTGCAGCTGTGACTCCAAATGCTGGGGCTATGAAGGTCTCTCTGATCTGCCCAGTCAGGACAGAGCCACCTGGTGTTGATCTCTTCTGCTTGGTAGCCCTCGGCCATTACTCTGAGACATATGATGAACTCTTCTGATGATGTCAGACTGCCTCTCCCACTTCACCCCTCCAAGCTTGACCTCTTTGTGGCCCTCACCCAGTCTGCGTGCGGCAGGTACTGTAGCTTATGGGTCACTAGGACCACTGTCCTTTTATCGTCTCTAAGGAGTTCGAGGATCCCAGCCTGCATCAGGTGGTCACTCAGATGGACATCCAGAGCTGAGAAGGGGTCATCCTGGATAGAGGGGAGAAGGCAGGGGCAAATGTAAAGGGAGGGAGGTGACAGTGAGTACAAACCCCAGCAGAGTAGTATCAGCTCTGGTCTATGAACTGACACTAATTAGTAAGGTGACCAATCATCCTCCTTTAGGGAGGACAGTCCTTTTCTTGTAAGTTCCGTCCTCCCTCAAAAAGTGTCCTCCTTTTTGATATTGGAAGATTAATCTGTAAATGTCCATATTTGATCGATGCAGAGTCAACCCATTGTGTGTGATGTGACGTATTTGTATCTAAATGAGTATTTTTTCTTAAAATTATTCTTAAAAATTAATAGGCATGTAAGCATAATTACAATATAAAATATTATAAATGTTTTTATTATGCATCTATCATATTAAAGTGTATTATTGTTGCAATTAATAAAATGTTTCTTTTATTTACAATATTATTTTCTTCAATTTATTTTTGTCCTCCTTTTCATTATAAAAAAGTTGGTCACCTTATTAGCTGTATGGCCTTGGACCTAAGCTCTCTGGGCCTCAGCTGCCTCATCTTAAAATGGGGCTGTTATCAGTTATCATTCTCAAACAGATTATCAGTTATCATTATCATTCTCAAACAGATTTAATCACAATCACTTCCTGACTCCTGATCCTCCAGTGGCTCCCCATAGTCTACAAGGCCTAAATTCGTTAGCATGGGAATCCAGACCCTTTACAAACTGCTCAGTCTTCCTTTCCAGTTTCCCTGCTCATCTGTATTTCCCAAGGTCAGGTTTCCAGGGAACCTGCCATTCTAGACCTTCGTCTAAACTGTTGCCTCTGCCTGGAGTGCGGTGTGCCTTCTGTCTGCCTGGTGAACTACTCATCCCCTAGTGTTCCACCCAAGCACTGTCTCTTCCTGTGTCCTTTCCTGACCCTCTTACCTAGCTTCCCCTCCTCTCTCTTTCAGCAATAACTTTCACAGAGTCATATCTGAGAGTTATTTACATGAGGCCTCTAAGAACTGAGAACCCCTTCCCCCCAAAATGAACTGAGACCCCCTTGTGCCTGTGCCTGGTATAGGGTAGGAGCTTAATAAAAGTTTGCTGAGGTAAACTAAAATATCCATTTTACTTCTCTTTAAACAAGGTTGTTTAAAGTTCACATGGAATCATGAATGAGCTAGTAAAGTGCTGTGTATGAGTCAGATTGTTACAGACTATGAACCTTACATAAGTATATTTAGTAGGGAGTGTTTATGTGTGTTGTGACCTTCTTTTTCCAATTCTCTCTCTAAATGGCCTCTCCTTTTCATTCTATTTAAATGACACTTCAAGGCCCTCTTCTAGGAAGCCCTCCCTGATTATTCTAGTGCTCACAGTTGTCTTCCTGGACAAGGCTCCTCACAGTCTGTGCCACTCAATTTGACTTTCAGCTGGGTGTGGCTCTTGAGTGTGGGTGAGCTCTGTCTCCTTAATCAGACTCTAAACCTTTGAGGTCAAAGGCTGGGTCTTAGAATTCTTTATTATCAACCAAGACCTGACAAAAAACTTGGCATGAAGTAGGACAGGGATAGCTAATAAGTTTTATCTCATGTTTGATTGCTGGTGGTTACCTGCTGTGCCGTGTCGAGAATGATTCTAAGGCGAAATTAAGTTTCCATGAGAAAAAATTCTGTGATCAACTAGTAATGCCTGCTGTGGGCATGAGATAGGAAGGGGCAGCACACATTCCATGCACTGGCTATTCTTAGTCAGACTAAACAAGTATTGATAGTTGGGGATGTAACTACTACTTGCCTTCCCTCACGGCTACTGCAGAGCTCAGTGTGAAGTCCACAGTGGGTTACATGCCCTATCCTTGCCTCAGTTTTCCCGTCAATAAGATGTAAAAGTAGTATCTCTGGCAAGAGAAGTTTTCTCCTGAAGAGGGAGGTAGCTGGGAGATGGTGTGTATGTGTGAAGGCAGTGAGCCATGGAGACAATCCAGACAAAGGGACCCCTAGGGAGGTGCTGCCTGGGGCACTTACCAAGAAGACAACGTTGGTGTGCTGGTAGAGGGCTCGGGCCACACTGATTCGCTGGCGCTGACCACCCGACAGATTGATGCCCTGTCACCAAATGAAGGGAAGGTCATGCCCTCATAGCCCTTCAGGAGAGACTGTCCTTGCACCCATTCGACGGTGAGCTCTTTGGGATAGAGGGCTGGCTGTGTCCGCCTCTTTGTCCTCCCCCCTCCCCCCTACTTTGCAGAAGGAAGGAACCTGTACATGTTTACTGAACTCACTGGGAAGTAGAAAATATAATCTTCAAGTCTTTGAAGAGTCATCATATAGGTGCTAGGGACCATCTGACCAGTGAAAACCAAGAAGAGGATGTAGGGGTTTCATCATACACAAGGAGGACAGCCATGGGAGAATCCTATTGTCTAAGCTTGTGGAGGAGGGGCTCGCCCCGAGAGCAAACAGGAAGAGCACAACCCTAAGCTTAGCACAGTGCTGTGGGAGTTCCCAGTATGTATTTGAGGCATGTACGAAGGAGATGTCAGTGATGTCCAGCCTTGGAAGGCGCTAAACTCACCTCTGCACCAAGCAAGGCTGAAAACTTGTCAAGAACGGCCTCTAGCCCAGGGCGTAAGGAGATCATTTTGACCCCACTGCAGGAGACTCTGTAGGCTTCACCCTCTCTCATTTCCCAGGTGCCTGCTCTCCCTGAGAAGTATCTTGGGGCCTGGTGGTGATGATAGGTGGGGAGCAGGGGAGGCTGAAGTCCCCAATTTTGAAAAAAAAACCTTGGAAGCTCTACTAACCCGTTCCCCAATCTGGGTCTGGTCTCCATGGGGCAGGATGTCGATGTCCGGCTGCAGGGAGCAGGCTTCGATAACCATCTTGTACCTGAAGTGTGGTGGGGTGGGAACACAGTTGATCAGCCAGGCCAGAGTGGGGCATGAGCACCTGCAGAGGGTCATTAGCTTCTGGGCAGCTGTACCCAGGGTGAGCAATGGCTTTAATGGGTCTCGTGCTTGTGTGCAAACAAACACCAGGTAACCTTAAAAGAAGCTGAGAGCAGCACCTTACATGGTTGTGCAGCAAGTTAAATATTTGAAGGATGGAATTAGATGGCAACAAATACATCACATAGTGACAAGAGAGGGCCCACAGCCCCTGTGCAGTAGGAAAAGTGACAGTCAGAGCTCATGCTTGGGGCACTGCCAGGGAAAATCACTGCTTATTGGTTTAGGCAGTAATGATAATGGCTGATCAAATATTTGCCCAGCCTGCTCCTCTCCTACTTCCCTGGCCAGGTCTTTGCCTGGGCAGGTGCCCACCAGGATGCACAGAGGAAGCATTAGAGTGTCTTGGTAACATGTCCTTGGGTATCAGGCAGCCTTGGATTTGAGATCCATTTCTGTCACTCAGTGGCTGGGTAGCCTTAGGCAAGTTACTTAATCTTTCTGAGCCTTGGTTTCCTCATCTGTAAAATGAGAATGATAATAGTACCTGCCTACTGGGACTGTCATGAGCATTAGGAAATCATGTGTACAAAGAACTTGGCACTGCACCTGGCACCTGGTAAGAGCTCAATCAGTGTTAGTGGTTATGATTCACTGGTAAATAATGCACAGGCCTGGGGAGCTGGGTCATTCTTCCCCCGGCCACAAGAGAGGGCAACAGGGCTCCCTCACCTCCCTCACCTCCTGCCTCTCACACAGGAGCTGGGCTGCTTGGATGCTCAGGCACATCTGGATGGTTTCCAAATGGACCACATGGAACAGGCTGGAATCTGTGATAAGGGGGCTGGAGAGTGCATGGCTGGATGTGAGCAATTGATGAGGGGCTTGGGGACTGGGGCAGGTAGCTAATGCTGCTCATGATCAATTTCTCCCCCCCCCCAGGGTGCCTCCTTCTGAGAGGCTTTTACCGTTGTTTGTTGAAGGGACTCTCAAAGGTGATGTTCTCCTCCACAGTGGCGTTTAGCAGCCATGGTTTCTGAGAGGCATAGGCCACAGGGCCTCTCTTCCTGGGAAAAGCAGGGTGGGAATAGGGAGGCATTTTCAGGGGCTCATTCTCAGAGGCAATTGTTAAAACAATGGCTTAGACCAGAGCAAGGGGAGGCAGCACTAAAATGGGAGGTTCCATTGGCAGAAATCTGCTGTGTGGCCTCTGGTGGCCTGTCCTTCCCTAGGGTCTTGAGGCAGGCGTGGGTGTTGAGTCTTAGCTGACTGGGTGGGCCTTAACGCTTCCCTGTCCTATACCCTATGTGCCCCAACCCTGCAGTCTGTACTCCCTCCTGAATCTCTACCCAGAGCCCAGGAGGAAATCAAGTAAACTGGACCCCTAGTCTCCTTCTATGAGTAGCTCTCAAACCGTTCAACTCTGACATTAGAAGAAAAATCTCCAAACAAAACTCTTTTTTTGGGGGGGGGTGAAAGGAGGGGATATAGTAAGACAGACTCCTGCATGCATCCTGACCGGGATCCACTCAGCAACCCCGTCTGGGGCCAATGCTCAAGTATCAAGCTATTTTTAGCACCTGAGGCTGACACGCTTGGACCAACCGAGCTATCCTTAGCACCCAGGGCCATACTAGGACCAATCGAGCCACTGGCTGTGGGAGAAGAAGTGGTAGAGAAGGGGGAGATGGAGAGGGATAGAAGCAGATGGTCACTTCTCCTGTGTACCCTGACCAGGAATTGAATCTGGAATGTCCATATACTGGGCCAATGCTCTATCCACTGAGCCACTGGCCAGGGCTGAAACTTTTAAAAGAAATAGAGCCAAAGAAACCACATTTAGTATGATGCAATTTTTAAGGACCCCCAACCCCCAATTAAAAAAGAAAAAGAAAAGATCACCAGTAGATAAAAATGAGCTGATGTGAAGTTTTCAGTCTGACATACAGAAGCACAGTGGCTTCTAACCCGCCCGCTGGAGCAGAGAGCCTTCTAAGGCCTCCTTCCTGCAGCTGGGGTGGTGCGCCTGGGGGCTGCTCTCCAGTGCTCTGTGGCTCTCTTGGCCTGACAACCCGCTGAGGAAACCTGCCCTGGGGGAAGTGCTCCCAGGACACTGTACCTGATGTCTGTGTTGGCTGTGTGCTCCCGGTCTGGGCTGCAGCAGGGGAAGAAAGATGCGCATTCAGGGTTCACATGAGTGGACTGAATTCTCCATAGACACTTTGAGCTCCCTCAAAACCCAGTATGAGTGTCTTTGTCATCCCTGTGACCAAGTCTGTAGCCACAGATGCTGCGTGGAGAGGTGTAGGAGTGGGTCGTGGCCATCCTGGGGGAGCCTCCATTGTGTGAGCCCCAATACAATCAAGAACCCATGTGAGGTATGTGAGGAAGGCCCTGGGAACCCAGTTCAGGTACGAGGGAGAATTGGGGAAAGGCACCATTGGAGTAGGCTCATGGCGAGGGACACTTCTTGTGTCAGAGGAGTAAGGGGACCACCATGTGGCTCCTTCAGACCCAGCCTCTGCAGCAGGGCTCAGGTGCACTGGCCGAGGACTCAGGCTGACACAGCTGCACAAACAGCTGAGACAGGGAGTGCTGTCTGGCGGGAGCCAGGCCTGGCTGCGCAGGCAACCGTGTTGCCTACAGTTTGTGGGTAGGAAAGTACAGCCAATGGTACTTGGGTGGCACCTAGAGAGCTGAGGGCCTCCAGGTGTGATTTGCAGTCCCACGTGGCCCTCTTGACAACCAAGGAACCTGGGGCTCTGCCCAGAGAGACACGATCAGCTGCAGTGCCATGTGCCCTCGACTGACCTGCCTTGCTCCAGCACCAGCTATTCTGTCCCGTTAGTCTCATGCACACAAGCATACTTGTCACATACCATGGGACCTGATTTTTGGCTTTAAAACTATGATCACTATGGTAAGAGAGGCTGGGCCTGTCATCACACCCTGGCACTTGGGGACAAGGTGAGAGAAAGGGCAGAGAAAGACGGGAAAACGAAACCTCTCTGATGTTAGAGAGAAGGTCAGGGCTTAAACTTACAACATTGAGTCAACCTTTCCAGTCCCGACTTCCCATCACCGGCAGTGTGTTCAATGTTCTTGAGGGAGGTGAGGTCACAGAAAGTTTTGAGGGTCTCAGGACCTCATTAATCTTTTTCACTTTGATTTTTTAACAAGAACATAAAGCAACAAGACCCAATTTTTGTCTGGCCTGGGAGAGACCCACCTCCTCTTCTTTACAAGTCATGTTTTCTCAACGTTTTATTCGTGATCACTTGTAGGGACATTTTAGACAGATTTTTTTTTCTAATTGTCCTTTATTTGATACATTTCTTTCTAATTCAGTGTTTTGTTTTTTAATATTCACAAGGTTGTGTAACCATCACCCCTATCTAATTCCAGAACATTTTCATAACCCCCCAAGTAAACCCATACATATTAGTAGTCACTTCCAGCCTGCCTGCCCACCACGTGTGGCAACCACAAATCTATTTTCTGACGCTATCCACCATGAAATTTTAATACCGCAGATATACTGTATATCTGTGTATATACTATGGCCCTTTGGAGGGCCACACATCATTGCCTAAGTTTTTTCTCTCCCCAAGGACCAGGTTTTGGCCTCATTAAGAAGGCATGCCTTATTATAAGAAGGCGCCTCACGCTTCTGAAATTATGCAGGTTGCACACCCTTGAATGCATACTCAGTATCCCCATCACCATAACCGCCCCTCACCTTATCCAACACCCAGAACCTTCCCTTTATCGGGACCCACTTCTAACCCAGTTCCAAGGCTGTACCTGGGGTCCTCTCCCATCTCGCTGTCAGGAAGGCTGCTGGGGCACAGATGAGGGGAAAAGAAATAGCACCAGTTACTTCTTACTCCATTGTTTTTCTCTTCATTAAACCGGGTCTATAGGGAGAAGCAATCTTCCAATCCCCCACCCACCCCCACTGGCCCCAAGTGGCCTCCTTGGGGCAGAAAATGCTGTTCTCGATCCCTGTTTTTCCCAAAGTCATGTGGATGGACACCCTCCAAGTAGCAAAGGCCCATCAGTGTTTTTGGCATGACTCAGAGTGGCAGTGAAGCTGGCTGGCACCAGGGCCATTTTATACTATAGTTGGGAAAACTAAAGCTCATTGAGGGAGAGTGACTTTTCTGAGGTCATGATCATTTCATACAGAGTTTTCAAACTGTGACATGGGAGCCAATCAGTGGATCTGAAATAAGTGAATTGCAACTGCATTGAAAAGAAAAAAAAGTATCAGTGTGCACTGCATGTGGTCAAGATGTGTTTTTTTGTTTGTTTGTTTGCAAAATTGCTTTTCTTATTTATCAAGGAATGCATGAAAGTAGTGGGCTGTGATGTGAAATGCATTTCATACTGTGGATTATAGTAGAAGTTGTTTTACAACACTGAGTGAGGTGACCTGAATTTTGGTACCAGTTTTATGCTAGTGCTCTGTCTTCTGCCTCCGGCCACCTCTCAACCTTTCAGAAGCAGCCTCCTATCAGTGAAATGTGTACTTCTGACATTAACATTTAGAGAAAACGATCTGCTGTTTTCAAATAGATCTTACTGTAATAGTACTAAACTCAGCTAACATTTATTGAACTTTTATAAACACTGTAATATTATTTATTTTAAAGTTCAAAACAAGAATATGAAGTTTATTTTGTTTGTCCCCACTTACAAGGAACATGAAGCTTGGGCAGGCTAAGTAACTTGCCCAAAGTCACACAGACAGCAAGTAGTAGAGCAAATAGATTTCTTTGACTTCAAAGCTTTGTATTCTTAATGACCATGTTACATAACTTCACTGTGATTCTGCAGGCCATAACTTAGCTCTGATACTGCCTTTTTGTCAGGAAGACCAGATGGACAAGGACAGAGATGGAGAGAAGCTTGAGGAAATTCGTTTTCCTCGTCAGATGAGGGGCAGAACTGGACGGAGACCTTGATGGATAAATAATCACTAGTCTCTAATCTTCATGGTCTCATCTCCTCTCAACCCCACTCAACTCTGCAGTGTTCCCTAAACCATCAGATAGCTTTATTTTATGGACAAGCTGGTAATGTGAGACAGAATAAAAAACCCAAGCTTACAAATTCTAACTCTGTAGCCACAGCCCAGATAAGCTTATCTGTGGATTCTGCTGCCTTGGCTGCTTCCAGAGCAGCAAAGGCTGCTATTTATCCGGAGAAAAGCGCATCAGTGGCCTCCCTGAGGACTGAGGCGCATAGTGAGCTCTCCCGCCTTAATTCAGTTTGTATCATTGTCTGGACTGCTCAATTAGCCCTCATAATAGACTCGCTCGCTCTCTAATCAGCTCCTGTGTAAGTATTTTATCCCCAGTGGGATCTGATGGCAGGAAGAGCATCTTTTTCAGCCCCCACAGTGCTGAGCACATGACAGATCTGTAATAAACTGAGGTTGTTAACTGACATGTTAATCATTGGGGAAGAAGGGAGGGGACTAGCACATAATAAAGATGTCTTCATGCCAGGCATTGTGTGAAGCTGTTTGTATTCACCACTTCATCCTCACAACAGCCCTATAAAGAGGTGTTAGTATCCCTGTTTTATAGATAGAGATATTGAGGCTTAAAGTTTGTATGATGTACCCAGTGGTACAGAGCTGGGAAGAGGTGGGGCGCTGGGGGGTGAATCCAGGTTCCCCTTCTCCTCTTTCTAGTGTAGCCCCAGCCTCTCTAGACTGAGCCTCCCAAGACATGTGTGCCTGTGCTTTAACCTGAAAAGAATGGTACACATGGCACTCACTTTCTCTCACTGATTGCTGGGCTCTTCAATGAGTGTTGGGGACATTTGATTCCTCTCATGCCTGCACTTTGGGGACCAAGCACTGAGCTGAAAGGACAATTTCCCCCAGTTTTCCAATCCCATGAGCTGAATCAAGGCACAGAACCTGCCCTGCAGGGGCTTACAGTCTGGCAAAGTGAATCAGACAGGTACAGGAAGTTATAGTGGCCAGAAGGAGCAAGAAAGTACTGTAGAAAAATTGAGGAGAAAATACTCACAAAAACATGCGAATGCAGAGAGAAAAGACTGGGAACTCCTGGGTGATGGGATATTAGGCGGGTTTTACCTTCTTTATACTGGGGTATCTTATTTAATGTGCATTCTTTAAACTCAGAAAAGAATGTAATTTTGAAACATAGTTTGGTGGAGGAGGCAATCTGAGGGAGTGAGGAAGGGCTAGGAGAAGTTACAGCTGAGCTGCTCCTTCTTACAGGGGAGCCCTGAGACAGTGGAGGTGGAGGGAGGCACTCGGCACAGAGGAGGCAGCGGCAGAGAGTGCGGGCAGCCCTGAGAAGTGGAAAGAACACGGGCTCTAAAGTTCGTATCCAAGGGGCTTCTCTACTCACTGGTTGTGAAATCTTAGGCAAGTCCCTTTACTTAGGGGAGCCTCTTTTTCCTGATCTATAAAATGGGGGTAATGGCACAAACCTTACAGTGACACTGGGAGACTATATTATAAATATAGTTTGTAGCCTGACAGGTGGGGGCACAGTGGATAGAGCATTGACCTGGGACACTGATGTCCCCAGGTTCAAAACCCTGAGGTAGCCAGCTTGAGTGTGGGATCATCGAAATGATCCCATGGTCGCTGGCTTGAGCCCCAGGTTGCTGGCTTGAGCAAGGCGTCACTGGCTTGGCTAAAGCCCTCCTGGTCAAGGCATGTATAAGAAGCAATCAATGAACAACTAAAGTGCCACAACTACAAGTTGATGCTTCTTATCGCTCTTCCTTCCTGTCTCTTTCTCCCTCACTAAAAAAATATATATATGTATGTATATATATCGCTTGTAGCTGGTTGGAAGGAAAGACATGGGGTTGGAGAACTACCTGGGGGTGGGGGAGGGGGTAGATTGTCTTTTCAGCTCAGTGCTTGGTCCCAAAGGTGCAGGTGGAGGAACTGAATGGTCCCAACACTCATTTAAGACCACAGTAATAAATAAAAAGGGCAGAAGTGGACATTGAGGTTAGAAGGAGAAGTTAAGATTTAAAGGTCTCTATTTCCCTTCATCCTGCCCCAGGCAGGACTGTTGTTGCCCTGAAATGTTACCTTTTCCACCTACAGTGCCCTTTTCAAATGATGTCATTGGGTCCTAATGCCCAGTCTCTGAGAGAGGAAAGGGTTTTCTCATCATCCAGATGAGGAAACGAAGCTTCAAGAGGTAAAGTAACTTGCCCAAGGTTACACCGGTAGTGAGTGGCACAGTCAGGTCTACATCCAGAGACCATATGGTTTCTAAGCTTGGCTCCACATAGGGCCCCTTATCCTGTCTGCCCACCATCTCACCACACCTGTCTCCTCAAGAAAACCTGGGGTGCATTTGAGCTCCTGGGCCCAACTTCCCAAAGGCTGCAGAAACTATATAGGCAAATGGGTCTATAGCCCTGAGAGGAACCTATTCCACATCCTTGGGGAATCGGGGGGTCTCAGGAGACAGCCTCCCCACCAACCACAACAAAGCAACGATGTTCTGAGGCAGGCCCTGGGCAAGCAGGGCCCAGGTCTCCGGAGGGGACACAGACAGATATAACATATAGTTGACATGTGGAAGCCTCTGCAGGAGGTGGGGGCAGGGCAGCAGGGAGCAGTAGCAGCGAGGCTGACTTGCAGTTCCTCACAGGGAGGTGGGGCCTTCTTCCCCACCTCATGCTTTCCTCAGAGGCCCAGCTTCCTGCTGGCTCCCTGGGGATGTTTAAACTCATTCTACTGCAGACATTAATGGCCCTATTCTTTATTTTCAGGGAAAAGATTTCACTTGAGTATATCTGCTAATATTGACTTTTTTATCAAAATGTTTTCTTCTTAAAGATTAAGGCAAGAGTTTGCAAATCCCCAGGCTGGGAGTACACTGAAGCAGAGAGCCGGGCAGGGGCAGGTGGTCCGTAGCAGATGCCCAGTCAATACTGGTTGCTTTCTTCAATTCCCACTTCACTAGGGGTTCCTGTCTTCCTGTCACAGACATACGCTGTCAGCCAACAGGCAAGGCTGAGGAGTCACTCCAAAATCCTTAGGGAAGTTTGTATAAGGGGTTGGCAGAGTGACCTCAGATCCGATGCCTGGACCTCCCCAGTCAGGCTGTGTTAAAAACCATCCAAAGAAGACTCCTCTGTCTGCCCCAAACACAGAACAGTACCCGATGGAATTAAGGCTACAGAGACTGGGGTCACAAGAAACCCAGTGGGCACACTGCCAGCCCTCAGCCCCACTGAGGAGGGAAACTTGCCATCTGTTGGATGTACTCTTCAGGGACATTTTGGAAAGGCAGCAAATGGGGGTGCATGCAGATGTTCAGACTTTGGGCCCATGGTCTTTCTGCTCAATTCTACACTCTCACTTATGACAAACCTGACATACTGAATGATAACATCCCCCTAGAAGTGATCGCTGGGGAAAGCTCGCCCTCTGCAAATGGCTACAGGCCCTATTCCTGCACAAGCCCTACTGGATGAGTTCTCTCTGACTCTGGGCTACTGGGGAGTTCGAGGCCGGCTTGCGTGTTGACTGCAGAAGGCAACTTCTGCCCAGGTTTCTGAACACCTTTTCCAACCTCTTCACATTCTGGTTCCTTTCTTCTTACTTTATAAAAGCTCCTATTTAGATGTATCTTTTACCAACTAGTTTCAAGTGCGTTTTAGAAATACGTGGGTATAGACAATAGATTCATGATTGACTTAGCCTTGGGTTCTGGCTCTTTAATTAAGATAGTGATCTTTCCCCAGAAACCCACATTTGTCTGGGTTATTTTCGGCCAGAAACCAATGTTTGTGTTGCACTTTCCCACACTGGGAGGCAGTGCCGCTGAGTGAGCATGGGCTTTGGAGTCAAACAGAACTGAGTTTGAATTCCAGCTCTGCCTCTTAATTGTGGTGGATGGGGGGGGGTGAATTAGTTCAACCAAATAGTTCAGCCTTCATCTATAAAATGAGAACTGTTAACAGTACTCACCTTGCTGGTTGTCATAAGGATTCAGTGGAATAATGCATGCAGAGGACTTAGCAAAGTACCTGATGCCTAGTAAAGGTTTAATAAGTACTAATGAGGATAATGAGAATGACAATTCACAGCATTTATTGAGTACTCACTGAACACACAGTGGGTATTCCACAAACGCACAATGAATGCCTCCTCAGCTAAGCAGGACAGTTGAGAGGAGGGCTGCCTGCCTGCCCACTGTTAGTCCCTCCCCACTAACTGAGCCTGGAGGATGTGTTTATTACCTGTTCCAGAAGACGGCCCCTGAGACCTTCTGCATCTCCCCCAGGGTGGCGAGAAGGAGCGAGGACTTGCCGCAGCCCACCTGCCCCACGATCATGGTCAGCTGGCCTGTAGGGAGGGAAGGCAACAGAGGGAGTTAGGGATAGGAGCGAGTCTGATCCACCACCACCCAGAGAGACAGACAGCTAGACACAGCCAACCCTGGGGCCTCTATTTGCTTTCCTTCTACCTAGAATCCACAGGGAGTCCTTTCCCCTCTGAACCATTCCTTCTGGAAACTGCATCCTCCTTTTGGCTCCCCAGGTCCTTCCTCACCAGTGATTTCCCCCACCCTTAACAAAACTCTTGCTTCTCCCTTGCTCCTTGTGGCCCCACTAATACCACCCTGGGTCCCACCTCCAGCCCCCTTTCTTGCTTTGCTCCACCTGCTGCCTCTGCCAGAAAGTCCACTCTGCCTCACGGCCGAGGACCTTGTTCATTCGGAGAAACCCACCTCTTCCATAATGCCTTTCCTGGCTACTTGAGTCTGATCTTTTTGCAAAGTGCCCATAATGTCTGCCACCAATGGTTTTACATCAGGCCCCCATCTTGCCCTGTCCTCGCTGCTGCACTCCCATGTGGCTCATGGACTCCCCAAGGATGAAGCCCACCCCCTTCCTAGAGTTCATGCCCCAGAGTACCCACCATGAATGGGCATAGAACAGATACTCAATAAATGCTAGTTTTTCTTTTTTCTCTCCATGTCACTCTATGGGACATGGGGAAGGTCACTTCAGACATGACATGACTCTAAGGGGGCAACCCCGACCTTGATGGAGGTGTGAGTGGGGCCATACCTTGGGGGATGCGGATGGTGATGTTGGACAGTGTGGGAACTCCATCGGGCGTCCACGTGAAGAAGCCTCCGATGATCTTCATTGGCCACACCCCACCGCCCAGAAGAGAACAGAAAGACAGTCGGGTTCTCAGTGTTAAAGTCTCTTGCTTCCCCTCCCCCCATGAAAGCCAAGAAAACACTGGTTTTAATCCCTGGAACACTTCCAGGACAGAGGAGTGAGGAAATGGTCTTCTCATGCCCACCCTGCCTGAGGCACCCTCCCTAAGAGGGCAGCCACGGGTGCCCTCACCCACTTGGTACAGATAAAAGACTTGTTCCTGGTCTTGGTACTCTCATGGACCCTATAGGCAGGTAAGGTGACCTTGGGGCAGAGGACTCGGCACAGAAGTCTCTGGCCCTGCAGGTGCTGAGCTCCCTCTTGGCGATGATGCTGGGGGGCCGGGCATGGGAGGGGCAGGGTCTTGGCCTCACCTGGACACAGCAGTTGTTAGCATCCCCGTCTGCACTGGGGGCCAGCCTCTGCAGTGGGCCCGTGAGGCCCCGACAGTCCTCCCGGGTGGGACGCTTTCGGTTCACGACCTTGAGGGGCTGGGGATAGTTAGGAAAAGGTGAGGGCCCATGGGGCTGGGATCCTTTCCAGGGAAGGGATCCCCCCTTCCTGTAAGGAAAGGCTGAAGCAGGATGCAGCAAGACCAGGTGGCAAAGGGAGGCCAGGCACTCACCACCGCCTGGTACTTGCTGGCTTGGCCCTGGGGCGCTGGCTCCCGGGGTACGCACTGCTCTTCTCGAATCTCTGCACTGGACAGGAACTCACTCAACTTCTGCACACTACAGAGGAAGCACAGAGACACCTGTCACCCCTGCCAGGGGCAGAGAGAGGGGAGAGGGGGAAGCTAGAGAGAGCAGCTCTAAGGAGATTCCGGGTCCTGGGGTGCAGCCCCTACAAAGTCCCACGGGAGGGGGATAAGGCAGTGGGCATCAGTGGGGGAGCAACAGGTGTCACCAGAATTTGTTAGGGTTAGGGTCTGGATTAGGGTGGATTTGGTTAGTTTTAGGAACAGTTCAATGTTAAGGTTGGTTAGACTAAAAGATGGTTGGTGTTGGACTATATTAGCTACTATTAGTATTAAGGTCGGTCAGTGTTACAGTTAGTTAGGATAAGAATTGGTTATTAACAGTAGCTAATGTTTATTGAGTGCATATTATATGCCAGACACTATATGTTTTATAAATATATTAATATAATTTAATTATTCTAGGGGAGAGTATTATTTTCAACTCATAAAGGAAAAGTCTCTCCCCCCATCAGGAATTTTCCTATGGACCCAGAGGAGGTTCTAAAAGTTCTGGTTCATTCTTTCTCCTCTCTGGGGGGTATGGTAGCTGTCTGGGGAAGCTTGAGCATTGTTTGTATACCTCTTTTCTCCCTTTTGCTAAATGCCCAATAAGCCTGGGCCACACAAGCCCTCCCATTCTTAGGGCAAGAACAGTCTGAAGCTCTAAATGAACTGTGGTCCTTGGTTTCTGCTCTGTGCACGACCCCATTCCCTGACCAGGAGTAGACTGCCAGCCTCTGCCTGTTCCTCTCTGTCTCTCCTCCACCCAACACCCTCTCAACTGTCGGTGATGGGAAGAGTGGAGCTGGCTTTGTGCCCTGTTCCCACCTCAACCTAGAGTCTCTTCTGCCTCTTTAAAAAGACCTGAGCTACCCTGATGACAATGAGTTAGGAGTGTCTGCACGTGGAAATGCATTTGAACCAGCACAAGGCATTTCTAATAGGTGCAGCATCTTTAAACCTGTGGTTTCTACACAGGACCACAGGGCTGGCGTGGGTGTGGGGGAGGAGGAGTGATCATTTGACGTCAGAGTGCCATGGCAATAAAACAATCAGCACAGCCAACCCTGGATATAGGAGCTGGTCTTTTTCCAGCCTGCTCCTCCCTGGTTAGCTATTTGACTACAGTTTAGTTGGGTTATATACCCCTTCCATCCTTGAACCCCTGCCAGAGCTTCCTTGTGTAAGTTGCTCCTTCTATCAGCTGTTTCAATCCAATAGCTACTTCGCCTTGCCAGCTGCCTAGGACCTGCTAGGGCCCCATGAGATAGGGAGGTCACTTTCCTCAAGGCTGGAGGGGCTCAGGAACAGGGGACATTTGTTACTGTCTGGTCCGGTTGAAGATGAAAAAGGACACAGATAGCTTTCCCCAGAGGCATGACAGGCCATTGTTTTCAAGGGGCTATTTTTGAGACCCAAGGAGATCTTCATAGTCAAAGCCTTGGCCTCTACCTTCAGGCTCTAGTTCCCAAGAGGCGATGCCTTTGGGAGAGTGGCAGGGCCACCAGTGGGCTCAGCCTGGAAGTGGGGCCTCCCAGGCTGTGGGCCAGCCAGGAACAGGGCATGCAGGCTTGTGGGGGACGGTGCTCCATGACCAGGCTGGGAAGGTTCTGGGACCCACAGGAAGAACAGGGGGTGCTCAGCCTGGGGAAGACAAAGATTCAGTGGACAACTTCTGAAATACGACGGCTATCCTCTGGGAATGGTGCTCATTCTGGTGGCTCTAGAGGGTGGAACTAGGACCAATGGGTAGAATTTATGAAGATATACCAATTCTGGTTCAATATTGAAAAAATATATTATTTTTTACAGAGTTATCTCAGAGGTGACATTGAATTCCCCCTCTTAGGAGGTGTGTAAGCAAGTTAGCTAGTCCTGTCTTAGGGATGGTGTGTAGGAGAGCCACACAGGGCCTGTGTCCAGTGGTGGGATTCAAATAATTTAACAACTGGTTCTCTGCCCTAATGACTGTTTTAAGTATAAAAAATATACCAAAAGGTAGTTTATTATTTCATGCTTAAGAACAATAAAAGAAATACAGAAAGCTAGATTATGTTTTAAAATATTAATGAAAAAATATTAAAGAATACCTGACAAAAACAATAAAACTGTTATTTAATATATTTTCATATTGCTTCTTGATCGGCATCCTCACTTACAATTATTTTCACCTATGGACGGAATGAACATTACTATGGGCACTTAGAATACGCTGTTGCTCAGATGAACATTAAAAAAGAGTAAGGAATATAAATTTGTGATTTCCACATTGGGCGGCTACCCAGGCACCCACCTTAGAGAGAACCCTGATTACAAGAGCCATTTTAATAACTTGTTCACCGAACTTAACAAAAAATTAGGTATTGGCTCTGCCGAAACAATGCAACTGGCTGAATCCCACCACTGACTATGTCCCTCTGACCAACCACGACCAGCTCAGTGAAGGCCAGATCAATGAGTAAATGTGTCCTGGTACCAAATAACTATGGTTGCGATAGTCAGTCACCCAAGCAAATGCTGGGGCTGCCACATGAGCTGCCTGTCCAGTGTCCTTGCTGGACCCTTCTCTCACCTGACTAGAGCTTTGACTGTAGAGCGGACCACACTGGACAGCAGAAACAGTGGCGTGACCAGGATGTGGAAGAGGGACAGGGAAGCAAAGGCCACTGAGGGTGAGAAGTCAGCCTTTTTGAAGAAACTGGCATGGCCCACGAAGGTCTGTGGACAGAGGTACACATGTGAGACAGGGGGACTCAGAGCATGGGCCCCTCCCAAAGTGAAGCACTCAGCCTGAGGGAAGGAAACAACAGGGGATCTTTCAGTTAGAGACACCTTCATCATCTTCACAGTCATCTCATGGCAACATCCCCTGCAAGTTCAGGACTTCAGGCCGGAGGGTTGAGGCTGCTCCTTCCCTATCCTCCCCCCTCCCTGCCAGCAATGACCGGGGAGGAGCCCTCAAATTAGGTCAGTCAGCTCTGCCCCCTCTCAGACAGCAGTCTCTGGTCAAGAAAATGAAATCAGGAGAATTATAACTCCCTGGTCACAGTGCTTATTCCAGGCTACCTGGCTGGCTCAGCCGCCTCTGTTACCCAGAGTTCCCTGAAGAGCCAGGCCAGAACCAACCCAATAAATCATGTTGAAAGTGAATTCCCAAGCATGCCTGACAGGCTGTGAACTCACCACAGCTCGGGGACACTGGTCCCTGGGGAAATAAATGCATCTTTTTAAAGAATTGCAGCCATCACAGAAGCCAGGGATGGGAGTCCTGGGTGAAGGGGCTGCAGGCTTGTGGGGGTCCAGGCCTTTCTGGAGGGGTCGCTGCTGGCCTCCACTGTGGGCCTCCACTGCGGAGCTCATACATAGCTTTGGTGAAAATGGCTTTAGAAAAACCTCCACCAGAGTATTTAATGATGTGGAAAGTTGTTCATGCCATATTCTTACATTTTGAAGGGCTGGTTACAAACTGCTTGGGCAGCATGGTCCTATTTTTGTAAAATGGTCATATACCTTCAGAAAACACTGGAAAGAAGCACATTAAAGTTGCTGCCAGTGGGATTATGGGTGATTTAAATTCTCGCTGCCTTTTCCATTCTGAATTTCCCAACATTTCTACAATGACCATGTTTGATAGCTATTTTTAAAAGCAAGTTTAATTTCTTTGAAGCCTAAGCGTCAGTTCCTCCAGGCCAGAGGCCCCTGTCTTCCTGAATGGGGAGGGCCTGCCCCGTGTAAGGACTTGCAATCCACTGCCCTGTACTCAGCACCGCTGCTGTCATCTTCTGAAGTCCCTGCACGGAACGGCCAAACCCTGGGTGTCCTCTCACTCCAGACATTCTGCCCCCCACACCCCACCAGGAGATGGAGGAAGAGGCTACTTACAATGAGGACAGCTGCAATGGGGATGGCCGTGTTCATGAAAACTGTGGAGGAAGCACAAGCTTAGTGGGAGAGATGAGACCCCTAACAGCAAAGTTCCCCAGGCTGGTGGAAGCAGTGCCTGCCAACTGTGGGGCTGTTTCTCCAGCCATGGGGTGCAGCTGGGATAGGGCAGGGGCAGAAGTCTAGCCCTGTGGCACCTCCAGCTCCTTACCTGTTTCCCTTTGGACTCCTGTCTCACGTCTCTGAATCTTAAGCCTTTAAATAAAAGCTTGAATGTTTTTATTCTGCTTCACATGGACAGTGTGAAGGGAGCCCCAGAAAAAAGTGGTGGGAGATGAGATTGAAGGGTTGGCCGCCTGGGGTCAACTGTGAGGTCAGCAGCATGGATTTCTGGAGTCAACAAGTTGCTATTCCTTCCTTTGCCCTTGGTCTCAGTATCCCCTCAAACCAAGCTCTCTGTGAGGCTTAGAGGCTTTCTAATCTCCCATGGCTCTTAGGAAAAATTTTAAACTCATGCACACTGACGTATCTGTGACTAAGGACAGCTTAAAGCAAGGTCTCCCTGAGGTCTAAGCCTGAGAGTCCATGCCCAGGTTGAGCAGTTGGTTTGTTTAAAGTGTGGTCTTCAGACCCTTCATAGAGACTCAAAAGAGCAAAGAGAGCTGGACTTCAAGTCATAGAATGGTGGAGTCCTTGTTACATACAAGCTATGTAACCTTGGGAGGGTCATTTCCCTACCCTGTGCCTCAGTTTCTGCATCTGATCTTTGTACACTTGTTCTGGCTTTCTCCAGGGTGAGAGGGGATAATGTAGGGAACAGGTTCTGTGAGCTCTAAGTGCTGACTGTCACACCGACCAGCCTCTAGCTCAGTCCTGCTCCATAGGTCACTGCTCCTCTGGTCTCCCAATGTGTAAGATGCCCAAGGTTTGGGCATGGGGTCCTGAACTTGCAGAGAGAGGAGCAACCTTTCTAGAGTAAGAGATGACTTCCTAGCTGTCACCTTCTTATCTCATCTTTCATCCTTCCAGGAGCCTCTTCCAGGCTAGCCCAGAAAGGAGTCTGGTTCTGTAATTAGCCAAATGAATGCAGAACAAGCCAGGAGCCAGGAGTCAAAGGCCAAGGGCTCAGCCTGTGCATATGGCTCCTGTCTAATGAATGGTGAAGTCTCTGACACTCTGAAGAAGTCCAGATCGACAATACCAATCCAAGAAGCTTGCCGTTTACTTACTCCAAGAATTCTGCATCAATTAGTACATATATAAGTGTATATCGGAGGTCTGGACTTCCAAGTGGGAGGAAAAACATGGCCCCTTCCCACAGAGGTTCCTAGTTTGAGGAAGGAGACAGAACTACACTCCCAGAAAGGCCCCAATATGCTCAGGAGAAAGGAAACGTGGCTCTAGGGAGTTGCCAAGCAGATAGGAAAGACATTTGTGCTCATCTTGGGGGATTTCTAGTCTGATGAGGGAGACATAGCCCCCGTAGAGCTCCCAGTCTCATGAAGGAGCTATGGCTTGGGTTCTTGGGACACTCCTAATCTGTCTGACCACACGGCTTTCTGTCAGTCAACACAATATCCTCTATGACTGCACTTTTAACTGTCCTTCCTGGAGAAGGCTCCATGTCTCCAGGCGCCCGCAGCCCTCCCCCATAGTCTTTGGCAGGGGCAGTATAAGAATTACTGATTTTCTTACAGCTGGAACCTAGCACACAGCACAGCCAACACTGGCTGGGGAGAAGGAGCAGGAGAAGGACTCCCATGAGGTGTGGGACCTTGACCATCACCCACCGTATAGCTCTAAACACAAGGTAGCCTTGTCCTTCCCCTCCAGTTATTCTAGGGAACTCCCTCAAGACAGGGGCTTGATTGACCAGGCGGTGGCGCAGTGGATAGAGCGTTGGACTGGGATGCGGAAGGACCCAGGTTCAAGATCCCGAGGTCACCAGCTTGAGCGCGGGCTCATCTGCTTTGAGCAAAAGCTCACCAGCTTGGACCCAAGGTCGCTGGCTCCAGCAAGGGGTTACTCAGTCTGCTAAAGGCCGGCGGTCAAGGCACATATGAGAAAGCAATCAATGAACATCTAAGATGTCGCAACGGCAACAAAAAACTGATGATTAATGCTTCTCATCTCTCTCCGTTCCCGTCTGTCTGACTCTCTCTCTCTCTTGTCTCTGTAAAAAAATAAAAAAAGACAGGGGCCTCTTTCTATTTCTCTCCTGCCCACCCCAGCAATTACCAAAGAGGAGGAGTTCAAGCTATAAGGTACCTGTGCACCACCCCTTGGTCCCTTGCTCCAGGATGAGACCCCTCCCACACATTCTGGGGCTCAACTCCCAGCTAAAGAATAGGTCCAGAGTTAAATTGTAAATCAGCACAACTCTGTTTGGAAAGCAATCCGGTGCTCTGTAGCTAGAGCCACACAGAAGTTTAGACCTTCTAATCCTATAATCCCTCTCCTGGAAATTTATCTTGAATATGTAATCACTGGAGAGCAACACAAAGCCCTCAGTAAAGTGATGTTAGCTAGAGCACTGTCAAGGCGAAACAAAACCACAACCACAGCAACTAACCACCGGAAATGAAATCAACTGGCAACATCCCACGCGAGGGGCTGTTTAAGTTCATGTGGTCTGTCAACTCTCAGGGGGATTCAGCAGTCAAAAAACACGTCATAATCTTGTCCTACTGCATGTTTTCCCTTGTGATTTTTCTCAATTTATATGTTTTTTTCTATTTTGTTGTCTTTATTCTTGTAACTGCTTCAGTTACTTTGAAGAATGAGACAAGCTATACATAAATTTAAAAATGACCCGATTCTCTTAAAAGAGAATCTATAGGTAATTTCCACCCTGTTCTGGCTGTTGTATGGAGACACTAGAGAATATAGATATAATTTCCCATTTCCCTCACTCTCTCTTGCAAGAATGGCTTTTGTGCAAGGAACGCTGAGTGCCCTGTGGGGTGGGGGATGGGGGATGATGGTATTACCGGCTACTTGCATTAAATGGCTTCTCTGGAGATCACCCCACTGGGCCCTGGGGTGGACAAGGCTGGAAGGAGGGATGTCAGTGCCAAAGGGTGTGAGGTGTGAGGTGTGAGGTCAGTCACATTTAACCAAGGAGGCCCCACCTGACTATGGTTCAGACCCGGCTGGGAAGATGGAAGACGTGTGAACGCAGAACACTAGAAGAGATGGCAAACACATCTTCCCTGCACTTAAATTCCTTTGACAGTTCCCCTGCCTCTGGAGAAAACCCAGAGGCCTGAACACAGTTCTAGCATGATCTGGGTTTGTTTCCCTCTCCTTATCAAATTATGTTTGAGTCTTGAGCACGCTATCACCCTTCTCAGCTTTAGGCTTTGTGCCTCATCTGGTTAACTTATAGTCATTCTTTGGGAATCAGCAATGAGCTTCACCTCCGACAAAGCTTCCTCGACACACCACCCCTAATACTAGTTTGGGTACAACTCATGGCCGCCTAGAATACCCCTTTCTATTCCTGTCACTCATGACACAGTTTCATGACTGGCCTCCCTACTAGACTGTGAGCAAACTGTGGGCAGGGACTGGTATTTCTTCTCCCCAGCAGATCCCCCATGCTTAGCACAGGGCCTGGCACATAGCAGGTGTCCAGTAAAGACTTGTTAAATAAGCGAATGAAAATAACAAAGAGGCCAGGGCCAGGTGAGTACCACAAAAGAGAAAGTGGGGCATTTAGAGCTGACCCCATTGCTCTGACCACACAAATGGCCACTGTTCACAGCATGGTCTCCCACAAGATTGTGAGGGTGAGGACCTTGCCAGCCTCCCCTTTAACCTACAGGGTCTTAGTAGAGTCTGACACAGAGAGAAAACTCTGGGATGGGTGCTGTACAAAGGACAGATAAACTGACAGCATGTGGGTTGGCTGACTAGTAAGGCCTAGGACGCCTTTGTTACACTTGCAAAGCTTGTCCTCAAATACATGGCGGGATTGAACAACTAGAGTAACGCTGCTTCGGCAGGGAAATGTAGACTGAACTGCCTTCTAAGGGGAGTGGCCACAGCATCTGTCCCCAACTTTTTCTCACTTTATCTTCTGCTCATGGAAGCCCTGCCCATCTTGCAAGGTGCTGCCCGAACCTCATTTTGTATGAAGCACTGTGTGCAATCCTGGTCCACATGGGCTTCCTTCTTCTCTGTTCTCTGCCATTTCCTGGCTGAGGACCTCAGTGAGTCATGTCACTTCATCAAGCCCCTATCTTCTCTGCTGTAAAATGGGATAATTGAGCTACACACCCATCTCTCAAAGTTGATGAGGGTTAAGAGCAATCAGGCTTGCTGGGCAGAGAGCACAGAGCAGGCCCACATAGTCTAGGGCTTCCTGTCACACTGCTCTAAGTGTGTTAGCTCTCACTTCTCAGCAGATGATAAATTCCTTGAGAATGGGAACACATCTTACTGTTTGCTGCATCTCTCCCCACACTTAGCATAGGGCCAACCACGCAGGGTCCGGCTCACTCAGCCTCCCTGAGTAACTCATGTCTGTTTTCCTTTGGTTCTGGATTATGATGGTGGAAAAACTGCACCCATTTCCCTTTTGTCCCCCTGTGCTGTCCTGCCCTGCTCTGCACCAAGGTTCCACCCACCAGAGCTCTCAGTGATGCTGAAGTTGAGACCATCAGATAGTGTCAGTAACCTTGTTTGCCCAACGGTCTGACTGGTGTAGGATGACACACTGAAAGCCCAGTAAGCAGCACCAGATGGGCCCTGTCAGGAGACGTGACCCCATGGTTGGCGCCAGGGCGAGAGGGAAAGATGCCCCATTACCTCAAGCCTAATGACCTGTATCCTGATCCCTGGAGACAGAGAGCAGAAAGCAGGAAGTATGGGAGGAGATAAATGAAAATATAGTCAAAGCATACACCTGCAGCCAGGAGGTGCTCCACCCTGTCATCCCATTCCTCCCCCTTCCACTGACCAACACAAAAAAACCTGTCCCAGGAAGGGCGGACTCTGGGTAAACAGCGCTTGGCTTTCAGCTCTCCCAGGGCCCTTCCCTTTCTCTCCTTCTCTTCCAGAGATAGCCTGGGCTGCAATGTCTATCTTCCTAAGCCGTTGAGTCCTAGACAAGTGAGGGGCCCTGGGAAGACCCCTTCTTGGTTCCAGAGTCCCTTATTCCTTCCAAAGTCATCTCAGCTTTTGACAACATAGTCTCCTTTTGCCGGGTCCTCCGGCTCCAGGCCCTTCACAAAGCTCTGGTTTGTCTTCTCAGGACTCCTTGGGACAAAGAGCACTGACTGACTAGACAGGCTTCGGGGGGCTAGTCTGGGAATCTAGGCATATCATGATGTTGTTTACATAGAAAAATACATCCCAGGTTGCAGTTTGGAATGCAGGAAATGAGCCTACATCTCCTAGAAACAAAGTGGCTGCCACCTTCCCCCATCACTATGACCTGAGGCTGCCTCACTTTGTTGTCAGGAATCTTGGGGATCCAGTGCCCTAGTTTCCTTGCTGCATCCTCCCACTAAAGCAACAATGAGCCTGCCTTACCCTACCCTGCCATGTTGTTGCTGGGAGAGGCAGTCCCCTGGCTGTTGGGGGAAGCCCTCTCTTACCTCAGTGGTTGTTTGCCCTGATGGGAGCCTGAAAGCCATGTGTGTGTAGCTGTACAGTGTGGGGTTACAGTTAACACAAGCAGACCCAGGGGCGGGCAGAGCTGGCAGAGAGAAGGATACAGAAGGCCTGGGTTTGTGGATAGTCATTTCTGAGCTCCCTAGATAGTCCTTTCCAATTTCTTCTCTCCTATGGAGCGCTCAGCCTGAGGGTCGGAGGCCACAAGGTCAGGGAGGAGGATAAAGGGGCGAGACCAGCAACCTGTGGTGTCTTGGTGAGGAACCCAGGAAGCAATGGCTGCCTGCCATGCTCACAGGTTCAGTCTAAGAATATCACGTCTTAGCAGGACTTTGTGCAGAAAGATGCCATGACTGGTACATCCATATAGTGGATGGCCTGGCCACTGCTGGCTGGACAGGGGTCCCTGCCTAAGGCACAGGGCACCATGGTCTGGCTGGACACAGGGTGGCAGCACACCTGGGTGCTCAGTGCATGCCCTGCCCTTTGAGAGCCTTCAGGTCAGGTGGTGGCTATCTGTCCCCACCAGACCTTCTCCAGGCAGTGTGAACACCAAGAATACAGAGATGACCTGAGGGACCATCTTATTCTCCATGAGCTTATCTGGGAGACACATCCAGTGCACTTTCCACTATTGCCCCCCTCGCCACTGTCACCCACAACCACACACACCAGGTGTGTCTCTTCTTTGCATACCAAAAGGCAAATCTCACCTCTATCAGAGTCCACTCTAGGTTCTCTTCTGATAAGAGAAAAGAGAATGACAGTGGTGTCGCACTGTGTCCTAAGTCTTTTTCACCTCCCAGGTTCCCAGCTCTGTAATTGTTTAAGGCTGGGATTTAGAGACTCCAGAGGATCTAGTCTGAGTCATGCTATTAACCTGGAGAGTGACCTCAGGAAGACGCCCCTCTGGACCTCAGTATCCCATCTGTCAAAGGTTCTTCCCACTTGCAGAAAATATTTTCCACCTACCTCCCTTGCCACACATTTCGTGTAATTTCTACAGGTCTACCTTTTAATTCACATATTCTCTCTTTAGCTATGTTTTTTCATTGAACCTGTACACTGAGTTTTTGTTTATTTTCATTTTGTTTTCTCTCTCTGAGGACTTCCTCTTGACCTTTTCTACCATAATGACTCTTAAACAGGATAGGTCACAGAACCAGAGTATAGTCTGCCAGCTGTTAACTATCAACATCCCATTTATGCACCAAGGCACCAACCACCACCAGGTGGGTACATGAAGCCACTAGACCAGGGGTCTCCAAACTTTTTACACAGGGGGCCAGTTCACTGTTCCTCAGACTGTCGGAGGGCCGCCACATACAGTACCCCATACACTGACCACCAATGAAAGAGGTGCTCCTTCCGGAAGTGCAGCAGGGGCTGGATAAATGGCCTCAGGGGGCCACAATTTGGCCCACAGGCCGTAGTTTGGGGACCTCTGCACTAGATCAACTGAGATGAACTTGAGCCAGGATTCCATCAATCAGCTGACCTCCATACACCCTGACTCTGACCTGGGAACCATTGTCTGCCAAATTAATTTCAGTAACTAAAATTTTAATTTCTAAAAGTTCCTTTGGCTTTCTCTTCCCCTGACATTTTCTTGTTTTGCCTTGTAGGTTTTTCTCCTTCTGTAGCTCTTTAATTATTTTAAACATACTTATTTTATTATGCCTTTCAGTCTATTCTAACATCTCCAGGTATCAAGAGAGTAATTCTCCTATATTCTGCATTTGCTGACTCACTCTGGTGGATTTTTATTTCTTTATTATTAGCTCCTTGTTCAACAGAATGTTTGCCACAGAACCCCATGTTCTCTGGAAAGTGGTTTTATTATTTATGTCTGCTGGGACCCTAAGAGTTTTACCAGTTTTGTTCTTTTTTTCTCTATTTCAGGGCTTGGGGCCCAAACCAGTTGGTTAATGTAAATTCGGTTAGTGCAGATACACCAGTGGGAACCTCAAACTGGAGCTCCTGTTGTTTGGAGACAATGTTTCCTCCTCAGAGCCCCAGATAAATAAAAACTTCCTTGCAGCTTCCCCAGGGCAGTGGCCGTTCAGTCTGACTTATTGAAAAGAAGCCTTCACACTTCCAAGAACTCAAACTGTTATTTATTCCTTTACTGCTGCCTCTCAGGAAAGGATCAGCTCAGTAGCACATCAAAGACCTCATCTCTTTCTCATCACTGCATCTTGAGGGCCAGCACAGTGCCCCATGCAGGGCAGGCTTTCAATACATGTTTTCTGAATAAATGAAGAGCATTGTGATTTCAGAGGGGCTCTGCTGCATGAGATAGTTTGAGGCTCACCTGGATTGGGTGACCCCAAAGCCTCCCATTTCGGCCACTGTCCCCTCCATCACGCCCTGGTACCCTGTCCTAGCATGCAGGCAGCAGCATGCAGGGCTGGCCGCTTGGGGTGGACTCACTGGAGATGGAGGTGTAGATGGCAAAGGCTCTGAGGCTGGTCATCTCCTTCTTGCGGGTCATCTCCACACGTGCGCAGAAGATGTTCTCCCAGGCGTACAGCTTGAGCAGTTTGATGCCACGGAGCATCTCGTTGGTCTGCTTCAGCCTCTCGTTAGAGTACTCCTGCCAGGGGTCACCGCATCAGGGGCCAAGGAGGGCTTTCCTCTGTCCCCATTTCACAGACAATGCCCAGCTCCGGCGCCCATGGGGCTGCTCCCTGCCTTCCCCATTAATTCCATTTCATTCGTTAACTGAGGCTTGGACAGGTGGACTGATCTGTTTAAAGTTGATGATAGTGTGCAGGTATGTGGGGGAGCTGTTTGGTGGCATCTGGGGGGAGAGTGAGGAGACCCACTGACGACAGGGGAGCAGGAGCAGGCAGATACACGGGGGAAAGATGTGGAAAAGGAGTAGGGGGACACTCACCAGGGTGCTCCGCTGGGCCTGGGAGAGCTTGGTGGCCACGAAGTACTGGACAGGGGCCAGTAGAATGATGACAGCTGCTCCAATTAAGGCACTGACTCCGAGGATGTAGTAAAGGAGAATCACACCTACGATGATCTGAGGGAGGGACATGGGCATGAGTTCCCTCTGACCTGGTGGCTGCCCTGCCAGGGGGTGTCTCAAAATTCCCCCTTCCTCAGTCCCCTAAAGTGGGACATGCCTTAGTGTCTGGGTTTCTAGACTGTCTTGGGGGGAGGCAGAGGAAAAGGTGTGACAAAGCAATTTCAGGAGGAAGGATTAACGTGATGGGCTCTCACACCAGCAGAGTTTCTCAGCTGGGAGCTAATGGCATCTATCTGCATGGCTGGCTGAAACGTTCTCTCCCCGAGTCTACAGGTGGAGGTCTCAGAGCTGAGGTCATTCAGCCAGCGTGACAGCACCTTTTGTGTAAGGCTGACATTTTACTCTCACTGGGGAAAAGGAACAGATGAGCAGAGAGGGGCACAACTGCCATGTCCACGTCAGACACAACCGGTCCACGATCTGAGGGTGTCCTTTTCATTTGTATGTTCCTGGCTTCTTTAATTTTTTAGTGAATCTCATAGATATTCTCTGAAAAGAGAATTTGTTCTGTTTCTAGCTCTATGTAAATAACTGCCTGCTTCTGAATATTTATGGAAAGCGTAAGTTACTCTTGCCAGCCCCCAAAGCATCAAGATGACAGTTTCTCAGGTTGCCTTCAAAAGCAGGCACCTCTTAATTCAGGGCTTAAGCTAGAGGAACAGATGTGCTGCCTTCCTTAATTGAAAATTAAAATAAAGTCTGCCTGGGCTGCCCCTGCACTCCCCGGGCCCACACCAAAGTAGCACTAAGCTCCTTTCATCACCTCCAGGACAGAAGAGTGGGTGGGTGGCTCTGTAATTCCCATTAATTACAGAACACCTCCTGCATTTGCAGGTTCTTACGGGACTGCTAAGTGATCCTTCAGCACCTGCCTCCCAGTACTCAGCTGATGTTAAATGTGGCACGGATGGGCAGAGGGGCACATTAGGAGACGAAGAACACTTCTCCTGCTGGGCCCGGCTGCCGTCACCCTCCAGGAAAATTATCCTTGGCATCCAGTCCTTTCATGAGCTGTTCTCATATGGAAGCAATCAGGGTATCATTCAGCAGCTTCGGTAGAGCCAGACACCAAGGAAGTTCCCAGAGCACACCCAGAACCACCGCCAGTGCACTGGCTGGGGGGCGGTGCCTCACCCCCACCCCTCCAGGTGCTGGCAGCTGCTGAGGCATGCAACATCTGCTGGTTCCTTGTACTCCACCTGCCCCTCCTTGCACCCCTCATACTGCTTCATCCACTCCTCTCTTCTGCAGCGGTCTGAATGGACCCCATAGGAGAACATATCAGAAATCAGGGATTCTACGTATGCAAAGCAAGTATGGGGGGAAAAGGGGCTACCTTAGCTCCTATTCACAAGTTAGAAAAACAATCTAGGGTAGTAGTGAGGCGATCACAGTCCCTGGAGTCTACATCCCTGAGTTTGAATGCAGTCCCAGCAATGACTGGCTGTGCAATCTTGGGCAAGTTACTTAACTTCTCTGACTTTCAGCTTCTTCATTTTTAAAATGTTGATTTTAATATCCACTTAGCATGAGTGTTGTGGAGATATGTGATAAACACCTAGAATAGTGTCTGGCATGTAGTTGGACATCAATGCAAGGTGGCTGACCTCCTTCTTAAAAACAAAAACAAACAAACAGACAGGCCTTCTGGGAACTTTGTCACTAGGGAACCACAGAAAGAAGATACTTGGGTGTGGTTTTGCTACCTCGCTGTGTGGCCCAGAGTGAGCCCATGATGCCCAGACATGGGAGAGGAAACACAGAGGTCCACATGTTCCTTGACAAGGTGTCCGCAAGCTTCAGGGTCCCAGAAAGCCCCTGACATTGTCGGCAAAATATGTGAACACACATTGTTTCTATGAAGAGAAGGTTATTGTGAGGGTTATTTACACAAGTAAGAGAGGCTGGGGCAGGGCCAGCACTGGGCAGGGGTGACTAGTATTAATTAGTATTGTTAGCAATGATGCATCACAGTAAACATAAATAACAGTAACAACAATGCAGCAGGTTCCGTAGACAAAATCTTTTGAAACAGGTTGCTCAAGGAGGCACGACAGGAAGAACAAAAGGCTGGTGACTGTATCCCCTGAGCTTTCCAGGCCCTTCTATAGCTTTCGTTGCCAGTGACCCATCTTGGCAGAGCAGAGGGGGACACAGGGGTCTCTTGTGGGTAAGTGGTAATGGGGGTAGCTTACAGGGATATTCTGGTAAAAAGAACCACCAGATTCTCTGCCCTACTTGTTTTTTGTCTAGCTGCCTCCCAGTACGAGCCTCTCATCAAATATAAGATTTACAGGAAAGGAGGACCAATCAAAATCACTTGAGATTGTTTATGGAATGTGCATAAAGTCCTCTTCACTCACACAAAGTGTGCAGATTAGAGGGACTTGATATTTACTTAGTGACTACTCTGAGCAGGGCACTCTGCTTGGTGCTTTACTTACACCTTCTAATTGTATTGTCATAGGAACTCCAGAGGGAGGGAAGCACCTCCCAGATGAGGACAGTGAGGCTCACAGAGATTATTTCAATCAGCCTGTCTCATCCAAGTGCAGACACTTTTTTCTATACCAGGCAGGCCCCAAGAGCTGGCTGGCCCTCTGGGAATGGGTCTGGGATTTCTACTTCTGGCCTGAGCATCCAAGCGACAATTCATTTCCAGCTACAGGACAGGATCATAGACTCCTTGGTGGAAGGTGGGAGTCAGGGTGGATGAGGCCAAAAGTCAGGTAAACCATGTCCAAGGTTCTACTGTAGCTGGGGGAGAATGCACCCCCTTTATAGCTAGCCTCAAAGATTGCTTGGTTGTAAAAACAATCATGTTTTTTATTTTCAAAAACAATAAGTGCTTCTTGGAGAATTTAGAAATGAGTAAACAAAATAGAAATCACTTGCAGTCCTACCATGGGACCTTCCAGTTCTTTTTTCTGTGTGAATCTGTGCAAATGCACACACACACACACACACACACACACATATATATTCCAATTTAGTGGGGGGTGTACTACATATACTATTTTGTAATTTACTCTTTTTGCTTAAAACATATCAGGACACTTTTCAGCGTAATTAAGCCCTTTGCTACAATATAACTTTTCATGTCTGCAAGTGTTCTACATATGATTATTCCATAGTATTTTTTAAGGTTTTTAAGGTTTAAGCTGCATTTTAAGTCCTAATGGCACTATCTTCTCTGAACATCAAGAGAGATGGTTAGATGCTCACAGAGTGTGAGGCAGTAGAGGGACCTGTGTAGACCCCAGTGGGGTAGAAGGCACAGGCAAGCATGGAAAGGAAGATGGTGAACTCTTAGTGACCAAGCACATACCAGCAGATTCTGGTTTTGTGTCCCCTCTTTAACTCCCCACCAAAGCACACATCCCTTACCTGTACTGGCATAGCCCAGAGGTTTGGGCACAAGAAGAAAAACCACATAAGCTGGTTGGTGTCGATGGCAACCAAGTTACAGATCTGCCCGGCAGTCATTTCCCCCATGGATAGGTTGGAGGTGGACAGGTGCATAATTTTATTGTAAATCTTGGTCTGGAAATGAGAGCAGAATGTTTCCCATTTGTCATCTTCGTCATCCTAATCACCATCCCAGATGCCCCATGTCTATAGTGTGCCAGGTGCTTTCCAGGCATCCCCCCTACGGAGCATAGAACAGCTCTATAAGGGGATCCTGCATTATTATTCCAACTTCACAAATAATGTGACTAAGGCCCAGAGAGGTAAGGGGCTTTGATGACAGATCAAGCAAGCCAGAGAGGTAGCATTCAAACAAAGAATCCAGGCCAGCATGAAAAGCTACTTCCCCAGCAAGCAAGACCTCTCCCTTGGGGACGGAACTTAATTAGCTCTTAAATCTTAAAAGCAGATCATCATGTCCAGTTGTAGTCTTGATTTACCAGAGGCCAGTGCAGAGCATACTTCAGAGCCATAAAAATGACAAAGCGGGGCAACCATCTGGTTTAATGCGGCCATCTCAAACCGGGGAGTGTGGTGTGCTCTGGGGCCAAGTCCTATCTTAACTGAGCCTTGAAACAAAACAAGGCTTCAGCCTGAATGGCCTTCTGTGAAACATAATATTTGAGTGTCGATCAGCCCCCTGGCAGCACTGTCCTGGGGTCCAGCCACCCTGGGGACCTCACTCTGCTTCCTCCAGGCAATGGGAACAGCTATGGTAATGGCTCCCCATGAGCTCTGAACCTGAAAGCTCTATAGGCAGAGTGATGTGTCACCCAGGAAGATAGCAAATTTCATGCTTTGTGCTCTTGAAATAAGAAAAACACATTCCTGTCTTAAATATCCTAGGGGTGCCTGCTCTCGAGTGAAATTCTATTGTGCATTCTGTTGTCAGGCGGATTCCTGTACCTTAATTCATCTTTTGTGTAAACCCAGGCTTTTTTGTGGCTCAGGTGTGCTTAAAGCATAAACCTATTCCGTGTCCCTTTTTTTGGTGAATTTATATACTGTGGGAAAGGTTTAAAATAACAACAATCACATTTTGGACATCTATGCATATCCTAGGTTATTTGAAATTGGTCTTCAAAGATTAATAATAAACCTTGTTTCAAGGAAGTAGAAACATAGGCTAGTCTACCAAAGAAAGAATTATTAACATCAGGATACACAGAAATATCCTACCGACTGATAGCTAGCATGTCAAAAAATTATATATAATACAGGAATTTTGCTTAATAATTCATGTGAGAAATGTGATTACTCTCAAATTCATAAAGACACAGACTGTTGCCTTTAATTTTCTATAAATCTCTGAAAGAAAGAAGTTTCTTTTCTAATTTGTTTCCAGTGTCACTGCTAGCATTTTCTTTTTGTGACATGAATCAATCTCTCTTATTGCAAAAGATTCAGTTTGATAAAAAACAATTACATGCTAATACGTTAAAAAACCATTTTGCCTCCTTTAGTATAATTGGAAAATACTGGGCCACAGCGTGAGTTATGACATGCACACAGAAAGTAGATTTAATTACGAAACTGTTTGACTACAAAATTGGCTGTCGTTTGTGGTGGTGCAAGTCTGCCTGTCACTGGAGGGGTATGAGCAGAGACTGGAATTTTCAGAGAGGTTTTCTGAGTTAGTCAATAGTTTGGTTCTTCCTAGCTCTGTGATTGAGTCTTCCAGGGTCTTGGATTGTCCTGGGTCCTTTTCACCCTTCTCACATGATGACATTCCTGAGGAAATGGCTCTGCTTCCTCAGTGAAAAACCACTGGCGATGGGCAGGGTGGCCATGGACAGGTTATGCATTACATGATTTCAGGGGGCACCTTGCACAAGGACTACTCCAAGATCACCAGCGTCCAAACCCTGACACTGTCCCCAACCCAGGCTATATATACCTTTTTCTTTCTCTTTCTCTACAAAGCCTCTGATCCTGGCTCCCAGGGGACGAGCCAATGTTAATTTTTCTGAGGCACATTTCTGAAGAATGAGGTGGCTTTGGGGTTTAAGCACAACTTCTTAGGGTTTTATTGACTTCATGGGAATTGCTGGATATGGCAGATTCTGTAGCTGCTCCCCCACATCCATTCCTTTTTATCCAAAGAATTTCTAGCAGGGCATATAGGGCAGTCAAGATGAAAGACCCCACTTTTTAGCTCTCTAGGTATGGCCAGGTGGGCAATCCCTCACTAATGGGATGGAAGAGAATATGCGTGACTTCTGCGTGATTTTAAAAGAAGGCAACATTCCCTCCTATTGCCCCATCTCTCTGTTCGTTTCAATGTAGACATGATAGCGGCTATTTCAATAGTCATCTAAAACCATAAGATAAAAGTAATTGTGAGAAGGCTGGCAGAGCAACATTACAGAAAGAATCAAGGTCATTGATGACTGTGTAGCAAGCATATCGGCTCTGATTTACTGTGAAAAATAAACTTCCATCCTATGTAAACCACTAGACCAAAATTCCCATCAAAACACTGGGGCTTAGACAACTCTCATTGCCAGCTTGCCTAAAGGGGCCCCGAATCCTTCGTGACATTGATCATCCTTCCAATGGATTCTACAAAGGACTCCATAAAAAGCGAGCAAGGAGCTAGTCCCAAGGGACCCATCAGGCTGGTAAGTCTCTCTTCCTATGACCCAAGATTTAAGATTTCCAGTGCCTCTCAGAGGCTCTCTAATCTTGGTATGTCAAACATGTTTCCCCTTTTGTCCCCAAAGAAGACTGTCTGGTAGTGGAACTCTGGAATAGAATCTAGAGAAGGATTCTGAGGCTGCATTTGCATTCAGCAGAAAACAGTCTGTCGTGGATTAGTGATGCTGGTTCCATTCAAGTTTGGAAAGCATGGAGGCCCCAGGGCTAAGCAGTTGACATTGGGGGTCTAGTTCAAGGTTTAGGACTACTACCTTTCCTAAGTCCAGCCCAAGGCACTTTTCACTTAACCCACATCATTTTGTCAGTGATCATTGTTTCAAAATATTGTTAAAGACACACACACACACAATAAAATAAAATATAAATAAGATAAATTCACAGCAAAATTATCCTTGAGTGCCCATGAAGACAAGTAATGAGGTTCTTACTATGAAGTGAAAAAAAATAATTATCCAAGTACCTGTATTGCTCCCCTCAAGTTAATTCCAGTTTCAATGGCGACATAGTAGGATGCCTGCAGAAATGTCCTTTGCAGTAGGAGGGCGAGGAACAGAAGCACAGCTAAGACGTAGGCGTTAGCAAGAAACTCTTGGGATGAGACAAAATAAACCCCGAGAAATTGAGTCTGTTGGAAAGAGAAGTTCAGAGGTGGCTGTCACTGCCATGAGTACCTATTACTGTGTCATAACGATCATTATTCTAGAACCTTCCATGCTTGCAGAACCTTGCGCAATTGTTTACAATAGAAAAATCAGATTGATAAATCCCAGTAAACATTCTTTTAAGTACAGGGAGGGCTGCCTATATCCTCTTCAATATCCTGCTTCGGGGAACAGAATGCAGCCCAGTTCTAACCTAATGCCCCTGAATATGACTTGCTGCATTGTGGCCACCAGGCCTAGGGAAACTCACTCTGAATGGAACAAGAATAAATGGAGCAAATCACAGAGTCGCCAAAACCAGAAGAGCTAGAACAAATCCCATGATCTGTGCTCTCTGCAACAAAAATGAAATCAGGGGAGGCCTTGTCCCACACTCACCACAAAGCTGCTCTGTAGTAATTTCTGGGCAGAAAAGACAAGAGAAAATATAGCATGGCAGTGCTCCCAGGCGAGAGATGGGAATGCATTGCCTATAATAGACTGAAAAGACTTCAGGCCCATGCCCTCCCCACCCCTGCCTTGTGGGCTCTCAGGACCTCCTTTCAAATTTAAGGTTCCCATGCTGCACCTTCAACGAGATCTCAGATGATAAGAAGTGGAGAAAAAAAAACCGATTGACTTTGTTGCTAAAGATACCAGGGAACTGCCGCATGGCTGCTTCCAAATTCAGCATCAAGAGCTCCCAGGGAAACTCTGATCTTGGTTCAGTTCATGGCTCCCCAGCAGAGCCACATCAGTATTTCCATGAAGACAGAAATCTCCCCTTTCCGAGGCTCTGCTCTGAACTCTGCAAGCTATTGGGAAGGGCGTGGGAGCTGCTGCAGGGGAAAGAGTGCCAGGAACAAAGCGATGGGAAGGAGCCGCGGGCATGTCCCTGACCACCATCAGGCAGATAGGGGCAGGACAGGGCAGCACTCTGAGTGCAGTCCTTTCTCTAGTCAGAAATTCCTGGATCCTGGATACAGGGCTTCCTGGTGGGAGGAAGCTTGCTGCCTTTTGGTTCAACAGCGCTCTCTAAACAGTTCTCACTGCTTCTTCCTTGTTCTGTGGGACGGGTCTCTCCCTTCTGGAGACAGCAGGAAGGAGACACAGGGAGACCACTGAGGGATGCAGGACTCAGAGAAAGGCCGAGTGAGGCCTGAAGCTTCAGATTTTCTTTCTCATTTGTCAAAGTACCAAAGGGAGAAGAAGGGAGAAGGCAGTGGGTGGCAGGAAATAGGGAATGGACCTTAAAATTAGGCTGCAGGGTGGGGTGGGTGTGAATCTGACCTTACAGGGAGCAGAACTTCATTCTCATAAAATCCTAGGGAGAAGGGTAGCTTTATTAGCCTAATTTTATACACGAGGAGATGGAGTTTCAGCACAGTAAAGGGGCTGGCCTCACGTCACATGTTGTAAAGGAGAACATGTGAACATGAACCTGTGTGATGGCAAAAACACTTCTCCTGACCTAATAATGCTTAGGTCCTCTAGCCTTTTGACAGTCTTTTATTGTCGTTTGTGACTTGTGGGGGAGAGAAACATGCCCATTTAGCTGGCTTTGAGTAAAAAACGAAGAGTTGCAGGGAATCCTCCTGTTCTACTGTTCTCCTCAGAAACTCAGCTTTGGAGAATGAAGTCTATGATTTTAAAGCAACAAAGCACATCATAGGAATTCATCCCGAAGGAAATAATTTAACATAAGAAGATGACTATGTGTGCAAAAACGGATCTCTCTGGATTAGAGCAGGGGGAGAGTGCAAAAATCCTTGTAAATGTCTAACCACAGGGAATTGTCAGGGATAGTATGACACTCATGGGATTGCTATGCACCCAAGAACACTGATCGTGATGAAAGCTGAGCAGTTCACAGTGTCACAGCGTGCTGTTGTCATACTGATCAGAAAACACATGGGGCAGAGAATGCAGGCTGGAATAATAAATGGATCCCAAATGTTGGTTAGACTATAGGTAGTATTTGTTAAATGTACTCAGCTATATTTTTCCATGTTTAGCAAGGCAACAGATGATCTTTTTGCAGCTGTAAAGGCAAAGCTTTTACCATTCCTCCTGCAAAACATACACTCTGGGGTTAGAAACTACGTCTTTGGATCAATAATTTTGTGACATGTTAAAGTAAAAATCTTCCTGCAGGTGTAATTAATGAGGTCATTATTTCACCTCCCCTTAAAGAGACAGTTTAAAAAGGATGGAGTGTAGAACAGCAAAGTTTTGATTCAGAAGTGAGTACTCGATTTGCCAAAGAGGCCTGGAGTGCTACTGCCCAAAGAAGGTAGGCCCTGCTGAAGTCTAGTGGGAAGAGGGTCCAGGGAGGCTGTCCATGGATATGAGGGTCTGGCCACTGCCCAGCACCCTAAAGGCATCATGGCAGGAGAGAAAAGGCCAAGGACCTACAACCTACCTTTTGTTGGAAGGAAGATGCTTTGGAAGATCCAATGCCCTAGTCTGACATTTTTATAAGGGAAGAAATTCTGCTTGTTTCTGGGGATTTCCCCAATAAATATTTTAAAAATTAATCAATGTATATGGTCTTCACCCACCATCAAATTATTACAGAAGTTATTACATCTTTCCCCAATTTGCAGTTAAGCCAACCAGGGCTGCAGAATATGCGTGACTGATGAAGAGCATGAGGAGAGTTCATTGCAAAGATCGGACTAGAACCCAGGACTCGTGACTCTACAGTTATGGCCCCTCATTGTCCCTGCCTGGACAGAGGTATGACTGGAAAGGCCCCCTCCCCTTGTTCTCTGGAGCTCAAAGGAGAGGAATTACGTGGGCCTTTGCTTCCGACTGTGATAGGACTCAAAAGGTGAAGTGCTCACAGATCCCAGCCCTGGGAGGCCACGGGTAAAAACAGTGAGGACTATCTTTGACTATTCATGGACCAACATATACACCCATCTGTCCATGACCATGTGACATGATGGTTTAGAGCCTGAACTTTGAGGCAGCTATATCTGAATTACAGTCCTGACTCATTATATGTTAGCCATATGTCCTTAGGTAAGTTTCCATCATTTCTGAGCCTCAGTTTCTTCACCTGTAAAATGAGGCCATTAGTAGTTTTTACTTCAGAGCATTGTTGTGAGGATTCAATGTAGTTATGCAGGTTAAAAAAAGTTAGTATGTGTAAGCACTCAATATATGGTAACTTCTGTATTATTTATTGAAGAATCATTTGTCCTGTGCCTCCAGGATACCAGGTCTGGAGCTGGGAGCTGAGCACACAGAGGTCAGACAATGCAGTTCCTATCTTACAGGACTCAGGGTCAAGTTGAGGAAGTTGTCGGGGTGCTTTGATGGCACACAAAAGAGGGGTCTTTAATTCAACCAGAGGAAGGCTTCCTGGAAAAAGTGACATTTGATTCGAGTCTTGGCAGCTGAAAGGGGGCTAGTGAGGTGAACGACGAAAGGCACCCCAGGCCAGGGCAGAGGCGTGGGCACTGTCATGAAGAGATCAGCCCACACACTGATTTCACAAAGTCACAGAAATGCCCGTAAGTTCACAAAGTCACCCACAGTGATGGCCACAAATAAGGGCACTCAAATGGGGTCATAGACACACAAAGAAAAAAACAAACCAACAGATACAGGGACAAAACAAAGGACACACAGATAGAATCATAAACAGTTCCCAGGAGAACTCATTCAGAAACAAGCACATACACAGTCAAACCTACACACATTTTCCCACTGAGATTCAGAGGCCATTCAAAGCTTTGGCCCTTAGCTCGTACCCAGACTGCTTCTTCCTCCTCTGTTCAGTGACATCCTAGAGCAATGCTGGCAAGTTTCAGATGCCAGCAGTTCCTTTGAATCCAATTTCCTCACCCTTCAGCCAGATCAGTGGCTTCCACGGCAGGTGACAGATTGTGGGTGGGGGTTGGGCGGGAAAGGGGGATGGAAAGAGATACATGGCATAATGGGCCCTGCCCAGTGGGTCCCAACTTTTCCTGGGGAGTAGTAGAGGGACAGCAGTGTCAAATATTTGGCAAGCTATAGGACACTTTCAGTAATTAAAGAAGAAACAAGAAATGTTTGTCCTTGTAGATGCCAAGGGCAGTGTGATCCTTGCCAACTGTGAGAGTTCTGGAAAGGGAAGAGAGGACAGGGCAGCCACTGATAAGGAAGTAAACAATGGTGCCCTGCTGTGCAGACTGCAGCAGGGTAGATACAGGCTAAGCGGAAAGAAGGGCTTTCTCACTTAGAGGCTTGTTAAACACCACACCATGTAGCTAGAAAGCTTCCTTCTCTGTACGTTCATGAAGACAGAATAGCACCTGTCTCTCTAGGTTAGAGCTTCCGGGAGGGAGGAGGATGAACCAAATGACCTCAATAAGTGGCCCCTTCCCCCATTTTCTGGGCCAGAAGCCCAAAGGAGAGTTAAGCCATATTCCAGGCAACCACATAATTGAGGAGTCTTTGTTGCTGACATTAGAGACTGTATTTACTGTCAACTCTCCTTTCTCAGTCTGTAATGTGCTGATTGTATTTGGGCCACAGGGAACGAATAATAAATCTGATAAGGCTGGCTACCACTGAGGCAGGGCCATCAGTCTCAGGGATTTACACGCTGTCAGGTAACGGGGACAAGAGCATTCCAATGAGAGGGCAGTTAAGCCCAGGGTTTGTGTACAAGAGGAAAGAGAAGGCACAGCTAGTGTTCGGATGAACTAATATTGAATATTACCATCTCTTTGGCACATCCTGCCTCAGTGCTCTCTCTTTAGGAGAGCTCCACAAGATTTTGGAGAAACACAAGAAGAAGAGAGCATGGACAAGCAGATAAAGGCTCTGGCCTGTGTCACTTCCTCCTAATAGTAACAACTGGCCCTGTGTCTGCAGGATTACCAATGTAGAGTATTCTAGGGTCACCTATGGTCAGACTTAAGCTAAAGGATGACAATCCTATGGACAAGAGAAGCAGTCTCTTCCCCTCTTTTTACATGGGCCAAGTAAAGTTCAGAGGCTCAAAATCCAGAAAAGGCCTCAAAAGCCATTGCAGCCTAACTAAGCAAAAGAGTCTTCATATTCTTGATTGAATAAGAAATCTGCCCATCTCAGCCTGGCCAACTTCTATTCATCTGTCAAGGCCCCATTCAAATACCCCTTTCTCTATGAAGCTGTTATGATCACTGGCTGACTTAGTCACTCCATCTTCTCATAGTTCCCTGTATATATCTCCTAAGAGTAGTGTTTAACATATTTTATTACTAAAATATTTTATTTAGATTTCTCTCTCCTCCATTGAATTTCACAATTCTTGGACCCAGAGGTGATGGTTTTCTAATAATAACTATAATAGTCAATTTGGCACCATACTTATAAGTGCCTAGACTATAGAGTGAAAAGAGACTTTGGTTCAAATCCTGTCACTAACTAGTTGAAAGGCCCCCGTGAAAATTCCTTAACCTCCCTGAGCTTCAAGTGACTCATCTGTAAAATGGACATAAAAATACCTACCACATAAATGGTATGGTATTTGAATTATATCTCAATAAAGCTCAAAAAAATACCTTAAAGGGTTGTTTTGAGGATTAAATGGGATAACTCCTACACACAGATAGGCAGGTAGTAAGCAGTCAATAAATGGTTGTTATTGTTACTATTCCTCATCACAACCATTGCCTCTGTATTCCCACAGCCTGACACATAGTAGGCCTGGCACATAAACATTTGCTGAATAAATCAGACAAATGGACTTGGAGTATCTCATATTACTCACCAAAAGTGCTCAGCTGATTAATTATAACTCAAAAAAATTAATATAAACCTCCTGAGAATTAAATGCTATCTGCGATTTTGGCGCCCATGAAATGAATAACATTGCACAAGGAAGTGTCATAAATTATTAAGATCCATAATTAGTAATTCTCTGCATAATTTTTGGACTGTCTGTGGTTAAAAGGTCATAACAATGTTCTTTCTGGGAAAATAAAATTCTGATCTTATTAGAGGTGAAAAGCTTTCCATTTCGTGACCATCTACACCTAAGTGGCAGCAAAGAAACATGAAAAAATTAGGTACCCTGTCCTCTCCCCCTCATAGTGAATGCTATTGCTGCAAGCAGGGAAAATAAACCCCCAGAAAGACTTTCCGTCTCTTTTGTCCATCAAATTTCAGTTTGTAGTATCTTTAGAGCTAAAAAGGCCAGTGGCTATCATCTATCTAGTCCAACAGGTTTGAAATATTTTTAAGATATATAAGAACACTTTTATATAATATTATAAATATTTTTAATATATATAAGGACACTTTTAAAAAAAGAAAGTTCAATGGAAAAGTCCAACATATTAATAAAAGTGGGGCAGCTTTTGAATGAACTTTGGAGTGGGGGGCGAAAAAGCCTTGTGCATGGGGGTTTCCCACTCCCCTCCGGTAACGGCAGCCAGCAAGTTGCTCCTGCAGAACCTTGAGTGCTATGGATATAGAGACCCGAGGAAGGCAGAGCCCTGAAAAGGTACGTAGAGTTTGTTAAGATGACACAAACTAAAGGCCAATGAATCATAAACGTTCTTGACAATGAGTAAAAAACTGCACTTCCTTGCAACTTTCTCAATGACTAAATAACTGGGAGAGGTATTATGGTGGTGACCATGTGTTGAGATGAGCAGGGTGCCAGAAATCCTCTGGGGCACAAGCTTGCCTCCTGGCATTTCTGTTGACCGATGCAGAGCATCTTCTAGATGGGGGCTATTGCCAAGTGAGGAGGAATACTGAGCATGTGTGAGGAGTCGCCTTCCTGCAGCCACAGCTCACACACACCAGACTCTGGCACATTCTCACCCACCAGTGAAAACCTACCAAAAGGTTCCCTGCTCTACCCCTGGGTGGCCTACCTTGGGCTGGAAGACACGGTTCTCCTTCCCAAGATGGTCCACAATTCCAAAGATGCACAAGGGCCCGGCGAAGCCCAGGAGGTCAGCCAAGATGCGGAAAGTGCTGCTGAGGACCAGGCGTCTCCCGAAGGCATGGCAGAGTGCCTGCCAGATGGCCCGGGCGCCCTGTGGGCTCTGTGTGTTCTTACGCTGCCCAGAGAGACCCATGGCCAGGTCAGAGCGGCTGAGGCCCATTCACAGCAGGGCCTGGAATCCCAGGAAGCCCCTGGCTCCTGCTGCCTGGAAAAACCCAGTGGCCACGTCTGCTGCAAATAGGTGAACTACAGGAAAAATCATGGAACCACCAAGTGCACAGTTGGGTGGGCCCTATCAATGCCAACACGTTCCAAATGGGAAAACTGAGGCCAGAATATTGATCAAGGTCACACAGCTGGTCAGGAACTATGTGATGAGAATTGTAATGAGGAAGTGGCATATACCACACTCATTAGCGGCCACCTGCCACCACATCTGCCTCGGTGTTTCCCCAACATGCTAGGGCAGACGCAGCAAAGGAGCACTGAACTGGGAGTCAGGAGACTGGTTGTTATCTACCAGTTGTGGGCCAGCCCTGGGGAGGCCATGGCCTTCCTCAGGGCCTCAGTTCCCTCCTCAGTGATAGGGGAGATCCTTAGCTGGCCCAACTCATAGAGTTATTGTAAGGATCAGACCACTAACGCTCCTGCTCTCTAAAATGAGTGAAAATTCCCACCTTCAAACTGAGCTCCAGGAGAAAGCATAGGCCATATGAGAATCCAGTAGGGTCACTTCCATTCTTAGGGCCTCAGTTTCCCCACCTGTCCCACCAGGGGTTTGACTTGATGCTTTCTGAGGTTCCCATCTGTGAGTCTAAACTGGAGGGCAGGGAATGGATGGTGTGGCCATGCTCCTACTGACCGCCTGGGCATCGAAGGCTTCATGAAGCCGCTGGTAGTTGGTCAGAGCTCTCATGGCGATGGGTAACTTCCCGATAACTCGGAGATCAATGGGCTTCTTGTGGGCAGTCTTGATGAAGGCGTTCATCCACCAATAGGTGCCTTTGGACAGCAGGTTCACAAAGGGCTGCAGGAAACGCACCCCTAGGTCCTGCAGGTCCTCCGGGGGCTTCACCTCCCTTGGCGTCTTGAAGAAGATGTATCTCTGTGGGGCACATAGGCCACTGGGATGGGTAAGTGCAACTTCACACCATTCTACTCTTTGCCCTAGGAGCAAAGATCTGGAGTTATGACATCCTATCCTTAATCTCTAATAGATGGGGCCACTGTTTGCCTATTTCTAGGAAAAGGAACATCAAATCCTCTTGGCCACCATCACCAGGACCTCCTGACCCTTTGCTGAGGCCCACTCTGAATTCCCTGGGCTGGCTTGGGTTCAGTCCAAATTAGACTAGGGAAGAGCAGAGCTCTCTCACATGTTGTCTTCTTCACAAATCTGAAGATACCACCGTGTAGGGTTTCCAGAACGTGGAGCCATGCAGACCTGGGTTCAAATCCTGCTTCCTCTACTTACTAGATTTTTGGACCAATCTTATCTAAAATGGTTCCTAATCTAGGAAGGAGATATTACTTGTGTCACAGGGGTTGCTGTAAGGGTCAGTAGAGCCAGGGGATGCAGAACACCTTCGTACCCGGCAAATCAACTAATAGAAGAGGAGTCAGAGAAATGCACATTAAAGTAACACTTCATACGCAACAGACTGGCCTAAATCAGAGACGGCTATAACCCCACTGCTGGTCGGAGGAAGGGAAAGTGTTTTCTTATTCACTGCTGGTACATTACAGCTTTTCTGGAAGGTGATCTGCAACATCAACTAAAATGTAAAATACACAAGAGATTTTGAACCAGTAACTCCACTCCTTGGACTCTCTCCCATAGAAATAAAAGCAGCAATACATAAAGATATAGTAAGAATGCTTAATACATCATTATTTACAGAGGCAAAAACTTGGCATCAAAGTGCATGCCCATTAATATGGTAACGGCTGATAAATTATGGCTTATCTACATGCTGGAATATTATGCAGCCATTAAGAAAACTAAATTAGTCAAACCACATTTGGAGGGAGTCCTAAAAGATGTCTGTTGAATGAGAAAAGCAAGATGCAGAAAACTGTATAATAGGATCCCATTTTTATAAAATAAATATTTAGGAAATAAAAGTGTATACATATATGTGGAGGAAAAATACCCTGAATAGATAGAAGTTTATGGTATTATATTAATACTAACAAAGAATGAAAGGACACATAAGGTTGTTAATCTGGGTTACCCAGGAAAGGAAAGGTTGGGGAGGGGAGAGGATGAATCTGAGAGAGAAAAGGGGGCAAGCAAAAATTTTAACAAAAATGCATGTATTTGTGTAACTATACGAACATATTAAAATAAAAACAACTATCTCACCCCGTGGCCCCCAAATTGAACAAACTTAGAGAAGCCAGTACCTGAAGCTTTTATTTCCTCTCTGTGGGGCTAAACCCAGAATCCTAGAACCTTGCTAACATCCTGTCACGGCTCCCTCTAGGCATCTAGGCCAGATGGAATGTTGTTCCCAAAACTCCTCCCACTGGCAGCAACTCCCCTTTCTGAGGCAGGTTAAACAAGCTGACTTCTTCTAGGACTGGGGTAAGAAGCAGGATGGGGCAGAACACCGGTCAGAAGCCCCACCCTAGCCCAGGTGAGTCCTCACGTGGGTGGCAGCCAGGAGGGGCCTGCTTACCCTCACCCTGATGACGTTGACTTCCACAAGCAGCAGCATCCCATAGAGGATGACCAGCAGCCCCGTGAGGCAGAATCGCAGCTGCGAGAAGCCAATGTTGTGGTCGTAGAACTTGACAAACTTGATGGTCTTGGTGATGAAAGCCAGGGTCCAGTAGATAAGCAGGGCTGTGGAGGAGAGACAGAGAGCGCTGAGAACGCATGTGCACAATTTGTGTGTGTACATCCTCGTGCACGTAAAAGTGAGTGGGAGAGGGTGGAAATGAGAGTGTCAGAGGAGATTGTGTGAACAAGCAGGTATTAGAGATGTAAGTGTCCACACTTCTGAGTATGGGATGTGCTAGTGTAAATACATGAGTATGTAATTTTGAGATGATGTACATACATTAAAACATTCATGAGAGTCATGTTCAAAAACAATAATCTTGGAAGTCACGCTGGTCACCCTTCACAATAAATAATAAGAAAAATAGAAAAATTATTTATTAATTTAACTAAGTTGTAGGTGCTGTGCCAAATAAGCATTTTGAAAATATATCTCATTTATTCCTTATAACAACCTTGTGACAGAAGTATTAACACAGGAATTGAGGCTCAGAATGATTAGGTAACTGATCCAAGGTCATATTGTCATTAAGTGGCAGGGCTGTCCATGGGCTCCACCCTATAATGGCTTCTTTGTGGAGTTCCCAGGCTGAAATCTGAACTGCCCTTCATCCCAGCCCTTTCATTTTACAGATAAGGAAACTGAGGCCCAGAGAGAGGAGGTGACCTGCCCAAGCTCACTGCAAGCTAGTAAGAGAGAGAGAATGAGGGTGTAGGTCCTTGGCTCTCCAGGCGAGAGCCCACTACAGCATGGTGACACTCCTCAGGGGTCCTCGGAAAGTGAGGGAGACAAAGAGTGAGTCATAGATCTGGGAGGCAGTGCATAGAGATTAGAGCTGGGTGCTATAGCCAGATACACCTGGGCTCAGATCCTGTGACTTAATAGCTACGTGAATGTAGATATGTCATTTAACCCATCTAAGTATCAGTTCCCTCATCCATAAAATGGGGATAATAATAGTACTGCCTCAGCCTGACCAGGCGGTGGCACAGTGGATAGAGCAACAGACTGGGATGCGGAAGACCCAGGTTCGAGACCCCAAGCTCGCCAGCTTGGGGGGGGGGGGCTGCTCCGTCTGCTGAAGGCCCGCGGTCAAGGCACATGTGAGAAAGCAATCAATGAACAACTAAGGTGTCCTAATGGCAATGAAAAACTAATGATTGATGCTTCTCACCTCTCTCCGTTCCTGTCTGTCTGTCCCTATCTATCCCTCTCTCTGACTCTCTCTCTGTCCCTGTAAAAAAAAAAAAAAATAGTACTACCTCAAATGCTGTTCAAATGCTGTGTGGGCAGTGTATAAAAAGTGTTGAGCACAGGGGCCTGGTGTCAGCTGTTAATATTTTTATTATCTCCATATTTCAGACCTGAGGCCATAAACATCAGAAGCTGTTAGTGAATTCTATCCCGTTAATTTCCTCCACCTCCACCCACCAATAAACACTATCAGTTGGCAACAACAACAACAAAAGCCCAGTTATCTACCCCTCACCCCACCCCATATTCCCTAGAGCCAGTTGCAGATAGTCAATCTAAATCTCCTAGAGCTCTTCTGCAGAAGAACCACAGAGAGAGAAGGAACCTTCACTCTGCCCTCCATTCATTGGTGGGTCTAGACATGAATGTCAGGGCATCTCTTGGGCACAAAAACTGGGGTCTGCCCCAGCTTGGCTCTGAGCTGGGTGTTAGGTTGAGACATTGAACTTGCCTGGGGAGGGGCAAATGCCCTTAATCTCAGGTCCCAAGGCGAGAGCATTAGGACGGAAAGCAGAAGCATCCTAGGACTGAGATGAGGCCCTCACCTCTCAGTCTGGTCTCCAGGTCACAAGGAATCCCATAGCTGGAGGCCATCTCCCTGCTTCCCCATCTACACACCCCAAGACAGACTATCCCAGGCATCAGTACCTCTTTTGCCCTTAGTGCAGGTCACCAACTGGGGCCAAGACTTGACAATGTGCCTCACACTGGTTTTGCCTCTAACACTTAGCAGACATGGTCTGATTTGATTTTCATAACCACCTTATGACTTAGTCAGGGACTTACTATTCTTGCCCCAATGAGAAAATGAGGCTCAGAGAGACTAAGTGCCTTGATCAAGGTCACAGGAAGTTCATAGTAGACGCTGAACTAGGCCCAGGTGTTATTTCCACAATCCCACAGTCCTCATCCTACAGTGCTGAGCCTTCAGCCTGTTTCCAGACACAGCAGCACCCGGCAAAAGCTTAGTGCTTGACTGAGAAAAGGGGAAAGGAAAAAGAATGGTATAAAACAGAGGCTGCTGGGGAGGTTTAAGCTCAGAATGCTGATTTCTCCTGTTTTCTTTTCTCCCCTTCCTCTCCCTCAGCCCCACATTCCACCCATTAGCAAGTTCTGTCGATTTTATACTCCCCCCAAACATCTTGAATCCATTCACTTCTTTCCATCTGGGTGGCTACCTGGGTCCCGGCTGCCCTCATTCTCCCCTGGACTACCTTGAGAGCCTTCTCATGGCTTCCTCATTGCCCCTCCTCCAATCTAGCCTCCATAAAGCAATAAATATCAAATATGATCTCAATGCACACATGTTCATTGCAGCATTATTCACAATATACAAGGGTGGGAGCAACCCAGGTATCCATGGACTGATGAATGGATAAACAAAATGTGGTATACACATACATGGAAGAACATCGTGACACATGCTACTACATGAGTGAACTTTGAGGGTATTATGCTAAGTTAAATGACTCAGCCATGAAAGAACAAAATAGTGTATGATTCTAATTATATGATGTACCTAGAATCATCAGATTCATAGAGATAGAAAGAAAAGTGTTTATGAGGGGTTGTGGGGGGACAGGAAAATGGGAGTTCTTGTTTAATGGGTTAGAGTTTCAGTTTGGGAAGATGAAAAATTTTGGAGATGGATGACAATGGTAACACAACAATAGAAATGTACTTAATGCCTCTAAGCCACACACTTAAAAGTGATTAAAAAGGTAAATTTTATGTCACATACATTATACACACCACACACACACACACACACACACACACACACACACACACACACACACACACCACACACCAGTCCTCAATGGTTTCTCATTGTCTTTGGGATAATGGCCAATACCTGCGGTTTGGCCTTCAAGGCGCTGTCTATTGCATGCCCCAGCTGCCATGCCAGTCTTCAAAATTCAGCTTTTTTCTTCTCTGCAACCCTGTCACTATTCTTCCAGATTTCCTAATGTATTTTGCTTCTCCTGCCTCAGCACCTTTGCATGTGCTAGTCCTTCACCCAAAGTATTGCCTTTTCATTTCTTCTAGTTAGTTCCCACCTATCCTTCAGTTCTCAGTCCAAGCATGACTTTCTCATAGAACATTTCCTTGACCTCACCTGGGGCCCCAGAATCAAGGTTACTTTGTGGGACAATGTAAGCTGCATTGTGGTTCACCTTTCGGTGGGACTCCAGCCCTGTGAGCAGAGGGTAGCCTCCTCAGAGAGCCAGCTACTTCCCCAGGCCCACTGCCCTCTATCATCTCCAGTTTCCCCTGTTCTAGAATTTCTGGCTCTGTGGAGGGTAAAACTCTTAACAAAGGGGAATGGAGGGAGCTGGTCCTTATTCCTTGGAGAAGGACAGGTCCATCCATGGGTGGTAATTTGGGCTTTAAGAAGAGAACATGATGTGCTTCCTGGAGAATGAGAAAATGAACTCGTCAGATGCCCAGACAGGATCTTTCTGTGGGCACCAGTCAGCCAGGCCCTTGTGGTTAATGAGGGATTCTCTATGCATGAGGAGCTGTTTGGAACTTGGAGGGGGGCTCTCCAAAGCTTGTATTTAACATCTCTCCACCTGCTTTCACCTCATCCTCTAGCCACACTCACATGGGGCCCCGGGGGTGGCAGAATTACCTGGATAATCCCGATGGAGCTCAACTCCCACCTTCCACGGGAAGGCAGGCCTGTGATTAGCTGGGGAAACACTATCTGCCCCCTCATGACACTGTGCTACCTCTGGCTTAGTACAGAAAGTTCTGGACTCCAGATGTCAATTAGATGCTATAACTCCGAAAAATCACAGTCTGGCTTAACAACACACGGTCTGACCACAGCCTAACAGCCAGGTGAGCAGCCTGGTGTTAGACATGCAGACTGAGCCCAAACACAGAGGCAGATCTATGATTTATCCCTCTAGCCCACGCACAGCCTGAGGACCCTTAGGTACACATTCTCAGAGATAGTTAAGAGCCTGCTGGGGTGCCAGACTCCTGGCACTCTGCTGGGAAAACTAGTGCAAGTAAGTCACAAATCCTCTGAGCCTCCATTGCCGATCTGTGGAGGGGAAATGATAGCGTGCTTACCTCACAGCGTTGATATAAGGATTAAATGAGTTAATACATATAAAATGCTCAGGATAGTGTCTAACACATATAGTAAGTGCTGAGTGTCCACTGCTAGTATTTTTAACCTCCGAATTTCAGTGTCCACATCTGTAAAATGGGGATAGTAATAGTAGTAAGAGGAAGATTGTGGGGATTAAGTGAGATAACGCACGTAAGAAGCTTAGCACTGAGCCTGGCACGCAGCACACGCTCAATAAATGTCAACAGTTATCACTTTTGCTTCTGCCTGGGACCACAGCCACATGGTGTCTGAAACTCTAAGCTGGCCCTCCTTCCTGAGTCAAACCATAGGCTCTGGTCCTAGGCCTTGCTCTTCTCTCCCCAAGTCACCTCATCGGGGCTCAAGCTTTAGATGCGACCTATAAGCCTGTAACTGCTGAGCTCTCCATTTACCTCATTCTGACTCATTTATCTAATTGCCTATTTGACACCTGAGTTGGCATCTTCACAACATTTTAAGCTTAACATGCAGAAAGAAGAATTGATCCCTACTCCACCCCAATTCCTGCTCCTTTGCCATGTCAGTTATTAACACCAGCATTTGCCTAGGTACTGGGACCCAAAGCCTAGGAGTCTTCCTTGCTTGTTCCCATCTCTGACCTCATCGCCTACCATCGCCCCCACTTTTCCTTTGATTCACCCACACTGGTCCTTTGCCAAGTTTCTTCCAATCAGAAGGCCTTTGCACTTGCTGTTCCATCTGCATGGAACATTCCTCCCCCAAATATCTGCAAGCTCACTCTTATCTTCTCTATACAGATAGCAACACTGCCATCACTCTCTACCACTTACCCAGCTTTATTTTCTTCATAACATCATCACTACTTGATTGTTTGTTTATTTACTGTCTTTGCCTGTCTGTAAGCTCCACCAGATGGCAGGATTCTTTTCTTTTCCACTTCTGAACCTCTAGCACCTAACAGGGTGCCTGGCACATAGGAAGTCCTCAGCAAACATTGTCGGAAGGAATGAATGGAGGTACCTATCTTTGCCTCCCTTACCGATCAGCAGCTTAGGGAAGTTGGAGGTCTCAATGTTGTGATAGTAGACCACAGAGGTGACAGCAGCCATGAATGCCATCCCAGCTGGCATGTACAGGTGAAGATGGCGGGATTCGGTCACCCTGAGATGGGGGTAAGAGAGAAAGACACACAGATAGGATGTGGATATGCTGAATACCCCAATAGATTGGCCCAGGCCTCAAGCTCAGGGCTCAGCACACAGTGGGGCTTCCAGGACACATGGGCAGTTCCACACCATATGTTGGCCGCTCTGCCCAGCCCATACTTCAAACGTTCCTGTTAACTACAGAGGCCACATGAAGATGCTGTAAAGGTTTGGTGTTAAGGCTTTGGAATTCGTGGCCTCTTTCCCTGGGTTCACGCTCAGAGAACCTGGCATAGGAAAGCAAGCCTTGGCAGCCGCAACTGCAAAGCCTCTGGCCAGGAACTACTTTTCTGGGAGTGAGCACAGCTGGGCCCTGTCTTTAGGGCTCTCTCGGCAGTACAGTGCCCATACACCACAGCTCTCTTAGCGACAGCCCCATTTAACATAAACAGCACAAGTCAGCACTGGTACTTCTCCCAGGTGGTGTAATAATAACACCGAGAGTCAATATTTATTGAGCATTTACCCAAGTACCAGGTACTGTTCTAAGCACTTTATGTATGTCAACTCACTGCGTCTTCCTAAAATTCCATGTACTCTTAGTCTCCTCATTTTACAGTTGAGGAAACTGAGGCATAGAAAGATTAAGTAACAAGCCCAAGGTCACTGTTTTTGTTCCCTCCCTTGGGCTGGGGATGGAGGCAGCTAATACCAGCTCATCCCCTTCCCACTTTAACCCACACAGGCCTCAGTGAGTGGGATATGGTTGGGGAATAAGACCCATAGGGAGCCAGAGCTCTCTCCCAGATCTCAGGCTTCCCCATGACTCACCTTACCTGGTCTTGATTATGCCCCTCCAAGGTTCCCTTCTATAGATAGCAAAACCCACAGCTGGCACTGAAGGGTCAGTGATGCGGCCTCAAACCATCTTTTGAGCACTACCGACAGATGGAGGCCAGCAGCTGACCTGTCTGCTGGGGAGGAGATGGCAGTGTGCACTGAGCTGGAGACGCTTGGGATTCAAGAGCAGCCCACACAGGAGGGGCTGCTGGACAGCCAAAGAAAGAAATTCTCAAACTGATTCATTCCAGCCTCCCACATTCTGGGGATTTGCTGTCTGCCCAGGGCTCTGCCACTTCTTGCTTGACATCCCATTTGTGCTCTAATTTCATCCTCCATGGCCTTGTGAAGCAGGCAAGGCAGGACTACAGTGCTCGTTTCACAGGTAGAGAAAGAGAGGCTGGGTGGCTGGTCCAAAGTCCCACAGCTGGTATGAACATAGCAGAAGAGCTAGCAGAAGACCCAGGCTTACCTTCTCCATGGCAGAGTGCCTTCCTCTCTGTTGCCTGCTAATTATAACCCAGTGGGTATTTCTGGCCTAACGGCTCACAAGGCATCCCTCCCATATCTAGCATTTGTGTGCTTTGAAAGGGCTGCTGGGGACTTGCCACCTGCTAGTTACTTGGTAGTATGCATTCTGGTCTTCTTGCTGGTCTGGAGACTTGGAGAGTCAGAAGGAGCCCCAAGGCAAGCAGTTATCACAAAGTTTATCATTGAAGCCAGGATGCAGGGAGACTGCAGGTGGGAAGGTGAAGGAATGTGTGTGGCGGTGGGGAATCCCATCTCCCTGCCATCCAGCTGCAGGGGCCAGGACTGGCAAGAGTGCAGTCTGGGCCTAGTCTGAGTTCCACTCAGAGGGGTTGGACCTGAGATATTTAAGCCACATGCCCCCACTCTTTACCATCACCCCCACCCAGGCAGTCATTGAGTCTTCCTGATTCTTCCATTCTTCCTTAGTGACAAGGCTGCTTCATCTCCTCTTCTTCTGCACCCTGGAATGCTGACACACCATTTTCAGCTGCTGTTATTTCTCATCTAGGCTGCTGCAATCACTTCCAAAGTGTTGTTTCTACCTCCAGGCTTTCCCTGACTCTAAACCTGCTCAGGACACACACCCCCAACCCCCCGCCCCAGGGTTCTCAGCTAAAAGTGCTGCACTGATTACCCAGCCTCCATTGCTCCCCTCACTCACTTTCTGTGTTTCATGCTTCAGACCCTTGGACTAGTCCTACCCCACTTTACTTCTCTAGGTGGTGCCTTGATCCTATAGGCAGGGAGAACGAACTGTGAGGACACTGGATGCCAGGCTGAGGACTTGGGACCTAATACCTTTATATTTCTTTGGAAACCAAGAAAAGATCTTAAGCAGGAATGATTTGCCCCCCTCCCCAAAGGTAACTTTAGCAGCTTGTAGAAGAGGCTGGGAATCTTCCACAAGAGTCAGGGCACCCTAATAAGCTCTAGGATTGTTTTACTGGGTGTGGCATGTAGATCTGTGTTCCCTCCACTATGCTGCTGCACAGAGAGCAGGGCCTGGGTCTCACTTGTGTCCAGTGCCTGGTACAGAGTCTGGCACACAGGAGATGTTGAGTATACAGTCGCTAGATTTATTATCAAATGATACTGGCTCATGGAATGCAGGGGAGCTGGGCTTTCCCTGAGCCTTTCAGGAAGCACCCTGGAGCAGATCCATTCTCCTGAGTTCTCAGAGAGTCACTCACCCGTCAGATAGGATGCCCTCGGCGATCTCACACACCAAGACGAAGAGCAGAATGAAGGTCAGAATCCAGCGTAGGTTGTGCCCAGGGAAGTGGAGCCATGTGCTGTGGTGGATGTGGACCTTGGAGCTCTGACTGCCCCATCCTGCAAGGAGAGACAGGCAGAGTCGGGAAGCCTGGTGGACCGGGAGGAGGATGCATGAACTCCAAGAAGGTGTTTAAGCATTGAGTCCATGGTGGGGGTGAGGACTGTACCCCTTTGTACACCTGTGAGAATGCCAAAGTCTGGTACACAGGAACTAAATGCCCAAGCCTGAAGCCTGGACCTGCCCAGGCCCACCTATGCAGGTACCATTTTGTATGCTAATCTCTCATGTGACAAGTTATCACGTAAATAAACCATTTGGTTGAGAACAGAAGTGTAAATGCTGGTATAATTTTTAATACCCATATGTGCATATGTTGCATAGGCTTCCTTCTTATTTCTGTTCTGTCAACAACTAGCAACTCTTTGCTTCTGCAGCTTCCGACTTATTAATTTTGTGACAATATTTTCTTTCTTCTTCAAAGTTGTATATCAATTTTAAGATTTGCTTTTTTCCCTTTAATTAGAGTGAATTAACACTTTGGGGGAGACAGGGAACACACCCTATGAATTGACAGAGCTAGCCATCTTGGGAAACTCAAGGTCTTGAAGAGAGATGAAAGGGAGGGACCCTGTGAAGAGGTAGGCATGATTGTCAGGGCAGTGGCACTCAACTTTGCAGAGAGCTTTCAAGCAGGGGCGCTGGGGGCCTCTGGCGTCCAAAGTCAGGGGCTGCTGTGTACGGAGCCTGCGAAGTTGCACTCCAGTGACACGCGCCCAGGCGGGTCTCAGGCAAGGGGAGCCAGTCCCTAGCTCCCGCCTCTCCTCGCCCAGGCCCAGTGGGACCTTAGGACTATAAGAGACTACACAGGGGTTTGCAGGGCCTCCGTCCCCGTCTTCGAGGCGCAGGCTGCACTTCTCCTGGGCCCAGCTGCGGCTGACAAGGAGGGTACATTGGGGGAGGGGTGATCCGGCTCCCTGCTCAGCACCACCGACCTTTCCAGCGCGTACAGAAACCTCTGCTTTCCCCTTTCTGAAACCTCTGCTTTCCCCTTTCTCCATCCCAGCTCCGGCCCTGAGGTTGCAAAACTTGGGGTTCCCCTTGGCCAGAAGCGTCCGCCGTGTTTGATGCCGGCTCGGGGACACCCCGGGGAGTAAGGGGATGTGCAAGTGTGCGAGTGCAGGGACCGCGGGGTAGTACGCAGAGCAGGGGCTCTGGCAGGGGGACGAGCCGCGGTCTCGGGGCCGGAAGAAGACACCGAGCAGTGAGGCGCGCAGCGCCTTCTCGTCCCCCTCCCCGCCTCTGTCCTCCCCTTCTCGGCTGCCCGCGCGCGCTCACCGATAAAGAGGATGGGGAAGGTGATGAAGAGTAGGAAGACGTGCGGCACCACGTTGAGCGCGTCCACGAAGCAGCCGTTGTTGAGGACGCCCTGGTCCACCCGGTAGGCGGCCGAGTGGTTCTCGCTGCCGCAGAAGGCCAGGGGCATGGCGGCGCGGGGCAGGCGCGGGCTCGGCTTCGGCTGCGGCTGCAGCTGGCTCCACGCGCCTCCGCGCCTCTGGCCGCGGCTGCTCAGCTGCCCGGCCCGGCCGTCAGGCCCCCGCCCCTCTCCCCGCGGGCCCCGCCCAGCCGGTTCTCCGGCTCCCTCCAACCTGGCTTTGCTCCGCTATCTGCGGGGCCCGGGGGACGGTCGGGGGCCCGACCGGCCGGGCCACGCTTGGCCCTGGTCCCAGCTGTAGCAGCCCGCGCGCCCAGGTGTGCTCGGGGACGCCTTGTGAGCGCCCCGCTGCGCGCGTGCGCTTGGAAAGAGGGGGAAGGTAGACCGGGTGGGTGGGCACGCCCAAGTCTGGGTGGAAGAGTAGGGGGTGCAGAAGAGTGGAGGAAAGTCCTCATGGGTCTGGAGTGGAAGCGTTCGGAGTCTCGAGTGTGAGCTCATTGTCGGGGTCTGAGATGTGGGCTCACCTGCGCAGGGAACCAGTAGATGTTAGATCAGAGTGTCCTGATGGGGGCAGAGTGGATCAAGTCCTTACCCCATATGGATAAGAAAAGCAGTGAAAACATTACCTTGAGTGGGGACGCTTGCAATATTTTCAAAAGTGGTCCCAGGCATGGGACGCTCAGGAGTGCTTTAAGGTGTATCTATCCAGCGCTTTCACAAACGGAATCTCCCAACACTGTGGCCAAGTATAAGTTGTGATTTCTCCCTTTTTTCTGATGAGAAAACTGAGGCTCAGACAGGTTACATGACTGACCCAAGGTTTCACCACTACCCAAAAGTGGGGAAGCAGAACTTGAACTCAGCTTTTCAGATCCTCACTCCCTCTCCTCATCTTCCTAATGCATGCATCTAATACAGTGATGGGCAATCTTTTGAGCTTGGTGTGTCAAAATTCGCCAAAATAAAACAAGCATAACTCGGGTGGTGTGTCACTTCAAGAAAAACGGCCTAACTGGAAGTCCCAGAACTAGACACTCTGTGCCAGAGTTTTGTTATTTTGGCCTACAGACCTCTGACACAGAGTGTCTACACTACAGCAAATGTTTTATCCTCAGCTACTGCACCTGGCCGTGCAGGAGCCAAGGAGGAAACGTCCTTCTTGGCATGCGGCCCCATACTTCTCTGGCGGCTGCGTGTCATAGAAAATGGCTATGCATGTCAGTGCTGACACACGTGTCATAGGTTCACCATCACGGATCTAATACATTGAAACCTCACAGCGACTGGCAAGTGAATGGGTAGAATATGTCTCAAGAGGGGTGAGAGGGACACCACAGAAACTCTTTTCAGCCTTTTCCCTCTGAGCTTTTCTGAACCTGTTCTGAGGCTGCTTTGAGGCTCAGAGTCTTTTTGGGACATAATTGGGCGAAGTCTCATCTCTGCCTCAGACTCTGGTAGCCCAGGGAAGGCTGGTGGGGTTGGGGGAACAACCTGGGGAGAGTAGGCGCTCAGGGTCCTAAGGTCTCATAGTCTCTGACGTTTGGCAAATCTCTCTGAAGTTGAAAGATGTTTCCTGCAGCATCAGACAAAATAGTGAAAACTTGGTGGCCGTGAATATTTAGTACTAGATGCAGGAGTTAATTAATGTGGGTGAATGTAGGCTCTGAAAAGGCGATTGCTCTATCGATGTAGCCAAGTGAGAAAAGCTTGTGAGATAACGTCAGGGGAAAAGGAAGAAACAAAACTGTGTTTTGCCTATGATCATAGCCATATTAAAAAATATGGATCTTTGAATACAAGCCTGCAGGGGAAGCTCAGAGTTGCAAATGACTATTGCATTAGGGTGGTGTGCAGTTATCTGTTGCCTACCATGCTATGTTTATGTTAGTACCATTTTCTTTCTGTAAAAATGAGACAACTCAGGTTCAGATTGATGAGATGGTTGGTCACAAAACAAGATTTTTGTTTGTTCCAAAAAAAAGTTTACTTCAAACTTTTTGAAATGTTGCCATTTTGTAGTTACAGTTTCACTATTTCACACTTTCAGTAATGCTATTTTTCCTTTTAGTACTAACAATGTATGTATTTTTAAATAACATATCCCCAACATCCACCACTACTAGTTTGTGTGATATTGGACAAGTAACAGTTCTGTACTTCAGTTTCCTCCTTTCTAAATGGGGAAGATGGTAATACTGATCCCAGAAAATTAAAACGAGATCACAGGTTTTAAATATGCCTTGTAAATCAGGCTACCTCATCCCCTGGGACCCACTTACCATTGAAGTTTATCTAGTGATTCTTCCTTTCCTTGGCACTCGGCATGCATGGCCTAGTACAACCCAGATACTTGCCTCTTCCCGGCCATTTGAAATAAACAAAAAGCCTGGTCCAACCCTAGCTGGACTCAAGAATAATGGACTACTAAGGGATCCTCAACTGGAACTAAGAGAGTGTTAGGTCTGGAGGCTAGAGTGGGGCACTGGGTTGGTCCTCTCTAGCACAAGCCCACTGCGTGACTGTGGGCAAATTTCACCCTTTCCTACCCCTAGCTTTATAGTAAAAATGTCCATCACACTGCCCACCATGTGGTTGCAGAGTCATTTGAGAAGTGTAGAGTCAGGTGCACAAAGGGGCATGGAAGGACTTCTGTAGCATGGATTCGAGTCTTGGAAACAACCCAAAAGCTCATCCATAAAGGGCTGATTAAAACAAACAAACAAAAAAATCATGGTATTATTCATACTGGGGAAATACTATGAAGCAAGTACAGAGAATAAAGTAGAGTTATAGATACAGACATGGAAAAATGTCCAAGGCTTAGATGTGGAGCAGTCTGTGCTGCAAGAAGCTACTATTTCTGCAACAGAAATAAATAGACACGGAGCTACAACTGTCTCTGTGGGGAGGCTCTGGGTCCCATGTTTTCTCATCTCCAGCCTCACCTTCTAGCTTCTGATGTGAGGTGCTGGAAGAAGGGCAGCTCAAGGAGCTAGCTCAGAGCTGGGGAATTCATTCTCCTTTGAGAATCATCAGCCTTCCTCCCTGCATGAGAGATAACCTGGCATGGATTTATGGGACATGGATTCTCCTCACTCACTGGCCCACTTGGTGGGTGTAGACTAAGATAGGGCCCCTCCTCTTCTTTGTCAGGCAAGGGTGTGGTACAGAGCTACATCGAAGTCTCTTTCCAGCTTTGATATGCAGGCTTTAGAGCCCTGTCTCTATTTGGCTGATCAGGTGTGTCAGTGGCAGAGAAGGTCATCAGGATGATAATGATAACAAAATAGAGTGGGGTGATATTTCAAGAAACTAACCCTTTCAATAACCCCAATCAATAGTGGGCTGGTTAAAAACAAACCGAAAAAAAAAAAAAAAAAAACAGAGATCATGGCATTAGCCATACTATGGAACACTGCGTAAGAAATATAAAGAATAAAGTAGGGCCATCTGTACTGACTTAGAAAGATGTCTCCTCCCCCACCTCCATCCCCCTTTCAGGCAGACAACTGAAGCTATGACCAGGTGGAAAGCAGACAATTATTTCAAAGCCTGTGTCCATGGGGGGACTTAGAAGACTATAAAATCACTAAAAGAGAAAATTGAGTTATAGACAAAATGTAGCCCCACGGTCAAGGCTGGAATTGGGAGGGAAAAGCCATTCCCCCCTTCATCTCTATCCTGCCCTACATCAGGAGGAAGGAAGAGGAGAGAGAGAAGGTCTTCTGAGCAGGAACCTTTGCCCAGCCTCCCTGCATGCCTGCTGTGTGTGTGTGTGTGTGTGTGTGTGTGTGCGCGCGCGCGCGCGTGTGTGCGTGGAGTCAGATAGTCACCCAGCAAGCAAAAGGTTGTACATTGTGCCAGAAAATCCACACACAATCTATTTTGAGAAAGGTTTCCTTACCCCAAGGCAGGGCCACCCAACTGACAGAGGAAGAGACCTCAGCCATACTTGCATGGTGGATGATGCAGGAGCAAGATGCACCCTTTGCAGTATCTTGGCCCCATATAACTGGGGAGATGGGGAAAGAACCCCAGGGAAACCCAATGTTAGCATTTTATGCTAGCTGGGTGGAATAAAGGTTTGAAATAGAAATTAAATAAAGTTCTTCTTCTTGCCCATTTAAGTTTTGGTCCAAGATCATCCTCACTACAGGAACATAACCCAGAAGGTCGATTCCATACATGACCTGGGTGCTCTATGTACTTGAGGCCTCTTGAGGTCACACTCAGCCTCCCATTGCATCCCCAAAAGTTTCTGCTCCTCAGCCCATCAATTAAAAATGAAGGCCTTCCTGAACTCTTCAAAGGGAGGTGGAGAGTTGTACTTTTCACACCTCACAGCAGAAACTGAGTAAGATTCCCCTATTTCTCTACCCTCAATGAACTTCATGTGTTATCTTGTATCTCCTCTTCCTTTCCTCCATACAGCCTCTTTTTAAAAACATGCCTCTTACTCCCTAGAGCAGTTCAGCATTTGCATCTAGTTTGCATACTCACTCTGAGTTTCTCACTCTTGCCTGTTTCCTTTCTGAAGCTGCTGACCATTCTCAAACCTGTTCCCTTCCTGGATGGATAAATGGGGGAGAGGCAAGAGAATAAGGGTTTCTCCCTTTCATTTAATAAATATTCGTTGAATTCATAGTGTGTGCCACATACTTTCCTTGTTCTTTTTTTTTTTTTAAAGAGAGAGAGAGAGTCAGAGAGAGGGATAGATAGGGACAGACAGACAGGAATGGAGAGAGATGAGAAGCATCAATCATCAGTTTTTTGTTGTGACACCTTAGTTGTTCATTGATTGCTTTCTCATATGTGCCTTGACCGTGGGGCTACAGCAGACCGAGTAACCCCTTGCTCAAGCCAGCGACCTTGGGTCCAAGCTGGTGAGCTTTGCTCAAACCAGATGAGCCTGTACTCAAGCTGGTGACTTTGGGGTCTTGAACCTGTCTGTGTCCTCCGCACCCCAGTCCGATGTTCTATCCACTGCGCCACCGCCTGGTCAGGCTACTTTCCTTGTTTTAAACCTCAGAGTACCTCCTTTTAGTAGTTATATTGTCAGAGAAAGCTGAGGCTCAAAGGAGTTAAGCCTTTCCCCAAGGTCACACAGCTGGGAATTGGTAGAGAAAGCATTCAATGCCAGTTAGACCTGGTTCTGAAGCCTGTGAGGTTAACTACTTTTTCCAAGGCAATGCTGGCCTGCTAAGGATTTTCCCGCCTCTGAGATTGTCTCATGAGGAGGAAGTGCAGGCCCGAGAGAAGAGGCCTTTGGGGAAACCTGCATATCTGTGCATTTTGCTTTTTCTCTGTGTTAGAGACTCAAGGGAAGTCCCAGTCACGGCATCTGTTGCTGGTAGCAGTCAGGAGGCCTGACGGGAGGACTTGAGCGAGGGAGCTCGGTTGATGGGGGGCCTCACCCTATAAGTAAAGCAGCCACATAAATGACCCCCGTGGTGATTTGTTTTGGAGACAAACTCTCATTAGTGACAGAGGGAAATCACTGCATGTGAACTGTACAGGAATAGCTCATGATCTGACCTAGGTAGCATGCTGGTCAGATCCCATTAAGTGTGCTGACCCACCCCTCTCTCCACCTGGGCTGAATAATTTATGGCTGTATAATATTCCATTCCATAGCACATTTTCCTTATCCATTTATGCATCAAGGGACACTTAGGTTGTTTCCATGTCTTGACTACTATAAATAATGTGGCAACACTTACTGATTTTTAATAATCAATTGAGCTCCTACCTAAAATTTAAGTGGACAAGGACAAAGTACCAGGCCATTTATTGCATTACCTGGCTTGATCGTCATTTTTCTTTAAGGCAGGCGGCAAAAAGCAAAGAGGAAAACTCACTTACCCAAGGTCCCCCAACAAAAGCAAGTAGAAGAGCCTGGGCTTCTCCTGCTGAGAAACAGGGGTTGGCTGGGGTAGGGGTGGGGTACTGAGGAGAGTGGGAGCTATCCAGTTGGAGGGAGTGTAAGGTGGGTGGACTTGTCTGGAAGTGGAGTCTGCAGAGCAAGCCCACATCCTTATTTAGACTTGCTGCTTGAGTATGTGCCTCTCCATAATGTATATACTGTAGCTGACTTCCTTATGCACTGGTGGAAACTCGGTGCATAAATGGAAATAAGTGTGGGCAGCCTGCGACTGTGATCTGTGGGAGAGGAGGGCGGGACCCTTCCCTTTGGTGCTTGGGCAAAGAAAGACCTCTTCACTCAGGCAAGCTGAGATCTGGAAGGGAGGGAGGGAGACCTGGAGGTGAGAGAGACAGAGACACTAAGACAGATTCACAACCACAACCTAACATTTACCTATTTGCAAGTTTATTTTATTTATTTATTTTTTTACAGGGACAGAGAGAGAGTCAGAGAGAGGGATAGATAGGGACAGACAGACAGGAACAAAGAGAGGTGAGAAGCATCCATCATTAGTTTTCATTGCCATTGCGACACCATAGTTGTTCATTGATTGCTTTCTCACATGTGCCTTGACCGCGGGCCTTCAGCAGATCGAGCAGCCCCTTGCTGGAGCCAGCGACCTTGGGTCCAAGCTGATGAGCTTTTTGCTCAAGCCAGATGGGCCCGCGCTCAAGCTGGCAACGTCAGGGGCTTGAACCTGGGTCTTCCGCATCCAGTCCGATGCTCTATCCACTGCGCCACTGCCTGGTCAGGCACATTTACCTATTTGAAGGAAACATTGCTCAAGTACTCTCCTCATGCCCCATGTAGATTCAAAATCAATTTTTAGCTAAAATGAGTATAAAGCTCAAATTGTTGTGATTATGCTCAATTTCAAGCTCATGAGAAGATAATCACTTAATGATGTGGGTGCTCGGGGGTTTGGGCAAAGGACAGAGCTTGTAGAAGTTTTGTTAAGAGTGAGCCTGGTGGTTTAGAGAAAAACATCACTTTTTCCATTGGGGTTGGAGAAACCAAATCAAATTCCTCTGCGGGTCCAGCCCCTTGGTGGGAGAAGGTGGAGGAGGAGGGTGTTGAGGTGTTGCTTTCTCCCCTAATTGGGAAAAATAACGGGCCTCAGCCAGTGAGTGCCCAGATCTGTAATCCAGGCAATTAGCCAAACAGTGAGCAGGCATTTTTTGGGTATCTACCATGTGCCAGTTGGGTTCCCCTGTAGCCCTGCAACATGAGTATTATCGTGTCCTTAGAAAACTGAAGTGCAGAGAGGCTAAGGGACTTACCCTAGCTCACACAGCCAGGGAGCTGCATAGCCTAGATTGAAACCCAGATTAAGCTGGGACTAAGACCCTTGTGCTTCCCAAACCAGTGGTTCTCAAAGTGTGGATTTGGGACAAGCAGCATCACCTGAGAAGTTGTACAAATGCAAATTCTCTGGCCCACCCCGGATTTACTAAACCTGAAGTGCTGGAGGTAGGGTTCCGAACTCTGTATTACCAAGTCTTCCAGGTGAGTCTGATGCACGCAAAATTTGCTCACCACTGCTCTCTGCCACATTCTCTCTCTCTCTCTTTTTGTGTGACAGAGACAGAGAGAGGGACAGACAGATAGGAAGGGAGAGAGATGAGAAGCATCAATTCTTCATAGCAGCTCCTTAGTTGTTCATTGATTGCTCTCTCATATGTGCCTTGACTGGGGGGCTACAGCAGAGTGAGTGACCCCTTGCTCAAACCAGCAACCTTGGGCTCAAGGCAGCGACCTTGGGCTTCAATCCAGCAACCATGGGGTTATGTCTATGATCCTATGCTCAAGCCGGTGACCCTGAGCTGAAGCCAGAGACCGTGCTCAAGTCGGATGAGTCCGTGCTCAAGCCTGCGACCTCTGGGTTTCAAACCTGGATCCTCTGCATCGCAGTCCGACGCTCTATCCATTGCACCACTGCCTGGTCTGGCCTCATTGTCTCTTGTTAAGGAAGAATAACAGATTGCCCCTACCCTCTGGGGCTTACAGTCTGGTTGGAAAAACAAGATAAAACACATTTTTTTTTTAAAGTGAGTGGGCTTGGAGAGGTAGCCTATGGATGCTTTAGGGGAAAAGGTGGCCTTGAGGGATGGCCTGGCCTGGACTGTCCAGGTGGAGAAGTGGGAAGATTGTATGGCTAGGGAGCAATAGAGTGTGGTAGAGATGGGGAAGCCGGAAGAAGGCTTTTCAGATGCAGTGAGGAACCATGGGTCTTGCTGGGCTGGGGCACACTGAGCAGAAAAAGTAATGGGTGGGGGGGCAGGATTGCTCGTGCTCTGGGGTTTCCAGCTAAGGAACTGGCCCAACAGATGGTCGCTGCTCACCTGACAATCCACATTTAGGAAGCACCTGTTGTGTGTGCTCAGCACTGGGCGATGGAAGCTAAAAACAGGTTCCCTCACCTGCTTCTCAGCTTTCAGCACTGGGTTCAAATGTCTCTTCCTCTGTGAAGCCTTCCCTGACCTCCCACAAGGCAGTCCCTGGCTTGGGTCTCCCAGTCTTGGGTACAATCTCTGTCAATACCGTTACCACCCAGTATCAGGATGATTCATTTGTGGGTGTGTCTGTCCCACTGAACTGGGAGCTGCTTGAGGGCTGAGACTGTCTTGTGCATTTTTGGTTCTGAGTACAGAGTAGGTACTCAGTTTTAATAAGTATTTGTGAAATGAATGATTAATGGACAAACAAACAAACAAACCGATCAGTGATAATGTTTACCAATGGGCGTAACAGCCTTGTGCTTCCTCAGCTAAGTGAAAAATTAATGTCTATAAACTGAATTCAACTTTCCCACTGACTTGCATTATCTCATAGAGTTGCATTTCTTTTTATCTGGTTTTGACAGATTCTTCTTCCTTCATTTGTGGGCATATCTTTGCTAAGTGCTGGAGATACAGTGGTGAATACAAGGCCTACACTGAAGGAGCTTACTCTTTAAATTTTGGGTAGTTCCCAGTACCTCACTCACTATCAACGTTTTTGTTTTAATTGTCACCCTTTTATGAGAGTGGATTTAACCTTTTTTGTTGTTGTTGTTAAAGATACTTTTGAAAATCAGATAAAAGCTTTGGATCCTTTTTCTTAAAGAAGACTCAAACTCTGGGGTTTGTAACCCGCCCCTGAATCCACCTGTGGACCCTGCATTAGGAACCGTGGGCCCGAGGGAGCTGCCAGGTGTCTTTTGAACTGTGCTGAGGGTTTGGAGCCCCATCAGGTGGAATTTTGCTTCATGGTACCTGTCAAGTGAGTGATGGGGCCTGAACAACAGAGTCTGAGCTGACTTACTAGTTTCAGGATTGCCTTTGACCATTGAAAAGTCTGTGGCCAGAGTGGCTGGTTGTGCGGCATGCAGGCAGAGAGGGAAAAGCTATTCTTCCTCCAAGCTGGCTACCTTCATTGCTTGCCTGCAATGCTTGCTGGGAACCTCCATTGCCTGCCCATCTGTAAGCAGCACATGGACTGTGGGGAAATAAAACATCTTTGGATTTATCAGTGTTCCTGTAAAAAGCCCTAGCCTCCTAAGACTTGGAAAATATATGATATAAGATAAGGCATTTTGCTTTCACTTTCCTTGGAAGTGTTTCGCCCTTCATATACTATGAGAATTGGATCTATATCTATTTGTCTAGATCAGTGGTTCTTAACCTTTTTCGAGGTACCGAACCCACCAGTTTCATATGCGCATTCACCGAACCCTTCTTTAGTGATAAATAAAATGATTTTTTTTCCAAATTCAAGACATAGGTATATGTTTTTTTTACTGGTGCACAAAATGAACCGTGCATGAACATCACCTTGCTCAAAGAACAAAACCAACAAAGTGCATGAACTCACAACAAATTACGGTATTACTTTATTCTGGTCTCCGCGGCAGAGGCTTCTCTGAACCCCTGAGACTGACTCATCGAACTCCTAGAGTTCGATAGAACCCAGGTTAAGAACCACTGGTCTAGATAATGGCTCTGACAAATGGTTAATAAAACATACCTAGCAACCCTACTTGTGGGCACATGCCCCAAATAATTAAAAGCAGAATTTCAAAGAGATATCTGTACACCCATGTTCATAGCAGCATTACTCACAACAGCCAAAAGTGGAAGCCATCCAAGTGTCCACTGACAGATGAATGGATAAACAAAATGTGGTGTATACATACAATGGAATATCATTCAGCCTTAAAAAGGAAGGAAATTCTAACACCTGCCACACCATGGATAAACCTTGAGGACATTACACTAAGTGAAATAAGCCAGCCACAAAAAGACAAATACTGTGTGATTCCACTTATACAAGGTACCTAGAGTAGTCATATTCATTGGGACAGAATGTAGAATGGTGGTTGCCGGGTGGTGGGTGGCAGGGGAGTGGCGGATTAGTGTCCAGTGGGTAGAGTTTCAGTTCTGCAAGAGAAAGAGTTCTGGAGATGGAAGGCGATGATGGTGGCACAACAATGTGAATGTACTCAATGCATTGAATTGTGCACTTAAACTGATTAAGATGGTACCTTTTATGTTATGTGTATTTTACCACAATTTTAAAAAAAGATAATGAAACTTTCTTTATCTCCCCCAAGAGAGCCAAAGTGTTATAGCTAGGACCAGGTTTCTAGGTGAAACCCCTGAGATTCCATGGAGACTGGAGCACTCACTCTCTCCTTAGGTGTGTAAATCCCCGGGGTCTAGGGTAAGAATCCACAATCCTTCCCATCCCTTCTGAAAGGAGCAAAGATGTTTCATCTTCCTTCCCTTTCTGTCTCTCTCCTGTATACAAATAAAGAAAATCCATTGTTATCCATCCCTTGCCGATGGAGTATCTCACAACTCATGTAGGAGATTTTCCCAGCTGGCTTTCACTGCATCACCCGAGGTATAAGGTCTGGGGCATTTGAGGAGGGAGAGGGGGCTGATGTGCTTATCATTTATTGTAATTGATAAGAACTCTGTCTTTATTCTAGAATACCTTGTGTGCATTACAGGATAAAGTTAATAAAGATGACTACTAAAACTCAACCTGTACGCACGTGTGCGTATGCTCTCGGCTGATGAACTGTTGGGGGAGATAGCGCTCCCTAGAAAGGGAAGGTGCATGGAGGATTTTCTGCACTTAGCACGAGGAGAAGGATGACAGCTTCCCCAGCTGCTGGAGGTGTAAGTCTGGGTGACACAGAGGCAGGGTAAAGAACAGCTTCTTGCCCCAGAGCCCATTTTTGGGAAGCTCCATTCTGAGGGTTGGGGTTCCAAGCTACTCTTTCAACGGCACCTATTCCAGATTAAAAAAAAAAAAGTTGACATTCACTTGAGATCCAAGAACTATTTCTAAATACTTATCTATATTCTTTGAGATTCCCATCATTCTGTGACGCAGGTACTATTTATATCCTTTGGTATAGTTGGGGAAACGGAGATGGAGATTAAGTCGTGTGCCCAAGTCAGATGTCAGTTCTTACTTCACAGGATGCTTGGAAAGCAAGGGTGGGGGCTCCTGTATCTCAGCCCAGGGAGTTCTGTGGTCATAGCAGACCCCGCAATTCCCCATTTCTTGTCCCCTGGCAGCTGGGCGTTGGTGAGGGTTTTACACCCAAGGCTGTTAACCCTTGGCCTCCTGAGCCTCAGGTTCCTCCCAGAGTAGGTTGCAGGGTGAGGAAAAAGGAAGAACAGAAGGAAAGGAGGAAGGAAAGGAACTTTTGAAGACTGAGATCCTAGTGGACCCTGTTTTTGCCTGTCAAGATCTATTTCCCTTCCTCGGTAACAGCGCCCAGTTTTCCTTTTGGAACCCACCCTTTTCCTTCACTCAGTCCACGGAGTGCTGCTGGAGCTATGTGGGTGAGTGTGACTCAGGCCATACCCCCAAGTAGAGCTAATCAGGGTAAGTCCTTGAGATTTAGCTGAAACTCTTAAGATAGAAATGTGCTTTTCCCGCTGGCGTTGCACTACCTGGAAGAATGTTTTGAATACTGGAGGGCTACCTTGGCATCACATGGGAAGAGCCTGTATGAAAACAAAGCCAACCAGAGGGGAGTAGAGCCAAGGGATGGTATCAGTGGTGGGATTCAGCCAGTTCGCACTGGTTTGGCAGAACTGATACCTAATTTTTGGTTGAGTTCAGCGAACTGGTTGTTAAAATGGCACTTGTAATCAGGATTCTCTCTAAGGTGGGCGGCTTCCCAGCCTTTGTGGAAATCATGGATTTACATTCCTTACTCTTTTTTTAATGTTCATCTAAGCACCCGTATATTCTAAGCACCCGTAGTAATGTTCATTCCGTCCACAGGTAAAAAAAAATTAAACAAAACTATGCTTGTCATATTTATTTATTCATTTCATAAAACTCATTATACCTCCGATGAGATACTACACTTTAATTCTCTCGCATTTGTTACTTCAGTAAACAAACATATAAGGGAAAGAAAAGAAGTGCCAAACAACCAGAGGGGTGACAAGCTGTCACTGGAAATATCTTAAATAACAGTTTTACTGGTTTTTTTGGTCAGGTATTATTTCCTATTTTAAAACTCTTTCTTATAACATAATCTAATTTTGAGTACCTCTTTTACTGTTCTTATTTAAGTATTAAATGTATGAAATAATAAACTACCTTTCAGTGTATCTTTTTTTATACTTAAAATGGCAGAGAACCAGTTGTTAATTTATTTGAATCCCACCATTAGATGGTGTGATGGGTAATTTTACGTATCAACTTGGCTAACTGAAATTAACATTTACATTAGTAAACTTAAAGTAGAGATTATCTTCTATAATGTGGGTGGGTTTCGTCCAATCAGTTGAAGAACTTAATAGGAAAAGACTGATGCCTTTGAAGAAGAGTTCTGTCTCCAGTACTTTTTCTCTTACTTTTTTTTTTCTTATCAAGTGAGAGGCAGAGAGGTGGAGAGACAGACTCCTGCATGTACCCTGACCAGGATCCACCCACCAACCCCAGTCTGGAGCTTATGCTATGCCCATCTGGAACTGCTGCTCTATTGCTCAGCAACCAAGCTATTTTAGTGCCTGAAGAGGAGGCCATGGAGCCATCCTCAGTGTCCAGGGCCAACTTGTTCATTTGAGCCTTGCCTGTGGAGGGAAAGAGAGAAAGAGAGAGAAGGGGAAGGGGGAAGGGTGGAGAAGCAGATGGGGACTTCTTCTGTGTGCCCTGACTGAGAATTGAACCTGGACTTCCACACACTGGGCCAATGCTCTATTGCTGAGCTAACCAGCCAGGGACTCCAATACTTTTCAATACATGCATTCAGACTTGTACTGTAATGTTAGCTCTTCTCTAGGTCTCCAATCTGCTCTCCTGCCCTGTAGATTTTGGACTTGACAAAGTTCACAATTGTGTGAGCCAATTCCTTAAAATTTCTCCTCTCTCTCCCTGCCCCTCTCCCTTTGTCTTTCTCTGCCAACTCCCTGACACGTACAGATGGCCAAAACAGAATCCTGATGTCTTGTTTTAATACTTGGATCTCGCCAGACCTGATGTCAAATACCCCTAGATATTTTTACTTAAGTGGTCATCTTGACTTGGGTTTCTGTCACTAACAAACCAAAGGGTCCATCTCAGGTGAGAACACTAGCTCTCACTCTATGCCAGGCCCAGCATTTCCCTTCTACAAGTGACCTGGGCCTTGAAGGATGCATAGTTCACACAGGCATGAGGAGGTAGTTAGAGTGAACATGAATATGTACAAAGACACAGACAAGTGAGAGAGCGTGGCAAGCCCAGGAATCAGAGTTCAGTGAGGCTGAAATAAAAGAATTGATTGGCAAGAGATCAGCTGGAGAAACTGTCAGGGGCCAGGCGATGGAGGACTTTATGTGCCAGGTTGAAGAGTATGGACTTTGTCCTGAGGACAGCACGGGAGGCGTTGAAGAGTTTTAGGGAGAGCCAGGCTTTGGCTGCTTTGCTCTGCAGGGGGAAGGGCCAAATAAGCAGAGAGAAGATAAGTGCAGAGAGAAGTTATGGTATGGCTGGAGTTTTCCCTGGTGCTCCTGCAATCACATTCTTTCAGTCATTTCTTTCTCATCTACTCAAAATAGTATAGCATGCTGGTTAATGATATGGACTCTTGGAGCCACCTTGCCTGGGTCTACATCCTGGCCCTTCCACTTACTGTCTATTTAACTCAGGCATGTTACTTAACTCTTGGTGCCTCGGTTTCCTCAGTGAAGGTAACATCATTGTCTATCTCTCAGTAATGTCTTGTAATGATTAAATGTCACTAAATGTTAAGGGCTCAGCACCATGCTTGACATAGTAAATAGCCACTAGTTAGTAGCAGTCTTACTCTGGGCCACGGTCAATGAGGGCGTTCCTGGGCTGCAACCTTCAGGCCCCAGGGGGACAGCTGTGGCAGGGCCTCTGGTCCTCTGCCCTCTCCCTGCACCAGCCCCCACCTGCTTTTCCCAGGGGGCTGTGCCTGAGCCCTCCAGTTCTCACCAAGCATGGCCAGCCTGGGCCCCAGGGACCTAGGAAGGGTCACTGCAGGGACAGGAGGAGAAAAGGGCTTTCAGTTCTGAAAACAGGTTTTTTAATCCAAATCTCAAGGTTGGGAATTTGGTTGGAACCAGGTGAAAACCAGCTTCCCAGCCCTGCCTGGACCCAAAGGGGGTGTCTCAGAAGCACACAGCCCTTGCACTCTGACTCCAGACCGCAGAGGGAGAGGCTTGAGACCAGGTCTGCAAACCCAGGGACTAGCTGTGGGAAGCAAGTTCAATGAGATAAATAAAACACTAGAAGTTCAGAGTCAAAGGGCGCCTTGAATTCCCAGACTTTCTCGGTTTTGTTTCCACAGTGTAATAGAAATGGTAGCTCTGCCACCAAGTTAGGGGGATATTGGACAAATCATTCCTTCCTTGGCCTCAATTTTCCTGAATACCCAGGGATGGGAGTTTGATTCAAAGTGGCAATTAGGGCTCATTTTGTTGGCCAGATTGAATCAGTTGTTAGTGTCTACCTGTTTGGCTGGTTGGAGAGAGCTCTGGGATTAAAGTAGTGATGTCTGCTATGCATGTGGGCGCCAATGGGTGGTGCATGGGCATTCTTTGCCTGGATGGGTTTTAGTCCTAAATACTCAGTCTTGGCACTGTGGTGGATTCCCAGGTCTGGCCCAGCGCCTCTAGTGGACTCTCGCCTCAGTAGTGCCTCTCATGGCCCCACAGAAGGTCAAGAACTGATTTAGATCCCACTCTACACACATTCTCTGGGCTGTTCAACTTCTTTCTTACCTGATTATCGCCAATGTCTGCTGGGGAGAGCTGTGTACTTTGGGTTCAATATGAAACAACTTCCCAATACAGGAGAATTGATTTCCTGGATAGTGAAGAGGAACTCAGGCCTCATAAAAAAAGAAGCTGTAGTCCATTGTAGCTCACACACCCTGCCAGTCCTTGGAGACCTCATGGCTCAGGACTCATGTCATCCATGTTCTCAGCCTCCCTTATTCCCTCTTCCCACCCTACGCAGGGCACACCTTCCCTCGCCCCTCTCCTCTAACGAGGGGTTCAAAGCTCTCTTTACTGTCTCACTCATCAAGTGCTGAAAAGCAGGGATAAACTCATCCACTCTGAGGTGCCAAGAACTAAGAATAGCTGAAGACAAACTTCAAATGGTGAGGATCCAAGCATCAACAAACAGGAGGCCTCAGTAGCAGTATTTGTGAGTCACAGCAGGAGGTAACCATCACTGAACACCAGAAGACTGGTTGTTCTTCAGTAGTGGGAGAATTGTTCTGCCAGAGGTCTGGAACCTGACAGTCCAGTGAGGGGTGCCCTGCTCTATGCAGCATGTAGTGGAGAAGGGTGCAGTCTCTGGAGCCAGATAGCCTGGGCTTCAAATGCCAGCTCAGCTACTTTCTCTCATGTGACATCATAGAAGTCACTTAGCCTCTTTGCACCTCAATCTTCTCTTAATGTAATGATGATGGTCATTGAGCAGGATGGAGTTGATGATGGTCATACCTACCTTGTAGAGTTGTAAGGGGAGCAGATGAGCTGAGTGCTTAGAACAGTATCCTGGCACATAGTAAATACTATCTAAGTATTGGCTGCTATCATGTGGCTCCTTGGGGGACCCTGCCCCAATCCCAGTTATTGCAGTTTCTGATGGCAGGCACCAGAGTCCAGCCCAGGCCTAGCACACAATAGTTGGCAGCCAATATGAGCCCCTTCCTATTACCTTCGTTTTGGAATTGTCTTCAGAGCCAAGTTAGGAGCTAGCTAGGAAAACAAAGAGAAGTTCTCAGCATGGTTGCTGTCTTTGGGAGCCAGCTATTAGAAGGTCATTGTAGCTTTGTCTCCGTTGAGATCAGAAAGTCCAGATTCTCTTTCTCTGCCCCTCTCAATGATTATGACTTGCTGCCTTGTTTCTATTGCCTCAACCACCATGTTAGATGGGGTGTGACCCCGCCCCTTTGCCATAGCTAATTGGACTTGGGAATGGTCCCTGACCCCAGCACTGCCCACTCAGGTGACTGGCCTGATCAGATTCGGCCTTGATAATTTGCAATTGGGAAATGGAAACTGAGCCAGGTGGTGGTGATGGAGCTATAGCTGAAAGATCACCTAGATAGAGTTAGGCAGAAGTTTAAAATGACCATGCTCAAGCTGAGCCCCGGAGAAGCCGAGGAAGCTGGCAGCAGAGCCAGGAGGTCTAACAGAGGAAGCCACTCCTCTAAGACACCGTAAGTCAGAACCACTTTCCACTTTTAACTCTCAGGAAGCCTGGGAACACCATGTCTCCTTGGCTTGGAGGTCCATGAGATGCCTGTGCTCTGTAACCAGGAGAGCCTCAACTTACCCCCCTGGCAACCCCTTGGCTCAAACCCTTGCCTCCTTCCATGAGGTTCTGCTGGATGTAATTTCTTGGACAGAGTGAACCTCTGTACCTCCCTCACTCGCACCCTGCCTTGGTGACCTCAGGGGAAGCAGCTATGGCTATGCTGTCCCTGAGAGGAGCTGGGGCACCTCACACCTTGAGGTGACCTTCAGCTATGCTTTCTGGACTTCAGCAAAGTCCCTACCACATGGGCTTCATTTCCTTCTATCTTTCTGCTGAGGAGACACTGAAGCCCAGCTCAGCCCCTTTCCTGCCACCCAGCCTTGGCTCCAAGCCAGCGCCTGGCCATTAGATCGTGTCCTTCATGTCAAAACCAAATCCCAGCAGTGGGTTCTGTTTCACACTCTTGAATAGGAGCCAGAACCTTATGATTTTTTATTTGACAGTCTTCCACACTCTCTCCCGTAAGCTGGAAATATGTTTATTTTATTGATAGTTCAGAGTGAGCTTTGTGGCAGCAATCTTAGCAGTAATGATAGCAGGGTGGAGAGAGAAGGAGACTCAAGGAGTCTTCCAGGGCTGGGAGAGAGCAAATTCACAGGGCCAAAGAGAAGACATGAGAGTCTGGTTCCCAGGGGCCCTTTTCAAAACAGTTGGCTACACTCTCCCGCACATTGGCCTTCAGAGGAGTGGCCAGAGACGCTCCCCAGGCAGCTCTTCTGCAGGGCCAGTGGGAGTCTGAACCCTCTGGGTGCTGGCTGTAGGTTCCCTGGGTGCCTGCAGGCTGGCGTCTCTCAAAGCTGGTTCCAGGCTTTGTGTTCAGAAGGGTGGGTCCAGGGCTCACTGGCTTCTAGTGGTGAATTTGGTTTCTCCTTCTAGACTTCAGAAGAAGGTCCTGTGGGGAAGATGAAGCAAACCAGGAAGATGCAGGCCTTGTGAGTGCCCACTCAGCCCAGGGAAGGGCCTGACAGCAGGGCAGACCCTCCAGTGGCACTAGGCGCTGGCAGCCCCTCTGGGTGCAGGCCCCCAGCAGCTATGCACCAGCCATAGCCACAGCACACAGGGGGCCACAGAGAAAGCACAGGAACACTTGGGGTGAGGTAAGAGGGGACCAGGAGGCAAAGGGGCTCGGGTGCCCCACAAAGAGCAGATGACAGATGGCAGAAAACATAGGGCCCCTGAAGCTATCCCAGAAAGCACGGCACAGCACGCAAACTGTCTTAGGAGCACGAGGCCCTATGTTTTGAGAAACATGTGACAGAAGAGCCAGCAAGTCCAGGCTTGGGTCTGCCCTAGATGCTGCCAGCTGTGGCTTCAGACCACACGAACACCAGTTCACAGCCACCTGTCAGCTCTGCCCAGGGTCACAGCCCTGTCGCAGGGTGGGAAACATCCCAGAGCTGCTCTCTCCAATGTCCCACAGGTAAGAATCCCAAGCCAAGGGAGTGAGAAGGCACAGAGGACAGTTTGGTCTGAACAGGGCTCAGGCCATGAAAGATCACCACAGGACATGAACACCCCAATAGGCCAACCCTGGTTCTTTGGACTCGCCTTAAATGCCTCTTAATTGCCCTGGCTCTGCCCAAGCCCGGTGTGGGGAGAAGCAGAGCTCCCTGCAGGTGGCGCCCCCAGGGAACAGGAACTCCTGTGGTGCTTCCTTAGGTCCCTTTGCCCATTGTGACTGGTCTGCAGCACTGTCTGTGCCCAGCAGAGAAGGGTGCTCACTGCTCCATCCTGCTCATTGGGGTGCCGCATGGGATCTGTGGCAGGCCCCAAAGGCTTCGGTATGTCAGGATGGCCAGGCCCCAAGCATGCTACAAAGTGGGCTCTGCTCAGCTCCCTCGAGTGAGAAGGCCTTTGAGTCTGACAGAATCCCAGTGTGGCCAACAACAGGCCTGGGTAGCACCTCTGGGATGGTGCCTTGTGTGCCCCTTCAGATACCAGTCCAAAGAACCTGCCGATAGCATGGCAGCAGATGGCCACTACATGCAGCGTGGACAGACGGGGCCCTGCAGCCCGCCTGCCTATTCACCGTGGGGGGCTGCCAGGCTCCAGCTGCAGGAAGAACCCGTGTCTAAGCACGGGAGCACGGTCTTCAAGGAGCTTTTGGACCGGCTGGGGGCTTTCGGCTGCAGAGGAGGGAAGAGAAGAGCTACATACGCAGAGCAGAGCAGGAAACATAAAATAGGGCTTGGTTATGGCCAGGCAGAGCTCTGCCTGACCTCTCCCTTCACGCGGCTCCTATCTAGGCCCTGGGTTCCAGAAAGAATTGCTACGAGACCTTAATTTCTCCATGACAGGCACAGAACTCAGCCTCTGCTGGGAAGGGAGAGCAAGCAGGTACAGCCATGACAGGCAAGCAGAGAGCTAGGAAGGTGATGTGATAAGATGAAGATGGAAGTCAGACATCACAGAGGCAGACAGAGACAAAGAGACAGAGAAAGGCAAAGAGATAAAAATGGATTCAGAGACTCAGAGCCAGGGAGAGAGAGAAGCAATCAAAGGAGAGGGTAAGAAAAAAGGGGGAGGGGATGAAGGGAAGAAGGATGATGGGGAAAGAAGAGCAGATGGGGAAGAGAGATTGACAGGAAGGATGGGGAGAGGAAAAGAGGAGAAGGAGCAGAGAGAGAGAGATGGGGATACACAAAGACTGAGACAGACGCTCACACAGATACAGTGACAGGAATGAAACAGAAACGGACATATAGGGAATCACAGAGGAAGACCGAGACCGGGCCAGGGCCCTTTGGAGATCCTGCAAGTGGGGCCAAAGCCTGTGGGCCTGGCAGCTCAAAGACTTAGCAAGAAGGAATGCAGTTACCTATTAGGGAGACTTTCCAGAAGGGAGCGAAAGACAGAAATCTTTAAAGTAGCTGACAGTGCAGGGGATGCAGTTGTGAGTGAGGAATCAGAAGTCTTGAAGCTTTGTATTAACTTCTTCATTTACTTGGTCTGAGACCTTAACCTCTCTGGGCCTCAGTTTTCTGTATGTAAAGAATTTGACAAGATAGTCTTGAAGGCAGCTCTGACAATGCTTGAGGACAGTGTCTTAGTTCCAGGCTTTCTCCAGCCCAGGCTTTCTAGGAATGCTTACTACTAGAAGCTGTATGCTTGGGCCATTCCTTCAGGCTGAATAGAGGCTGGGAGTGGGCTGACAGAAGGCAGGCAAGAATCTGGAGGAGGAGGAGGCCGAGGAGGCAGTGGGCCAGGCTCCGGCACAAACTTACAGCTCATCATCGTACTCCTTCGCGGGAGAGACGGCAATGACAAGGTCGATCCAGTCCTGCAGGGAGAAGGTATATGGACTCTGGGGCATGCTCAAGGATCAATGGTGTGCCTGCCCCTGACATTCCATTCCCATTCCTGGACTCCATAGCCCAGGGTCAGGTGGCTAAGACCTTCTTCCCATGGGAAGGTGGGTCCAGATGGGGCTGGTGGGCTTTCTGGTGGGGAAGGGCCTCACTGTGCAGTTCCACAGTCGGGAAGCGTCTAGTCCCTGTGCTTTCAGAACCACAGAGGCCAGGATTGCCAGGCTCTTGAATGACACTAAGTTCCAAAATGCTGGTCTGTGGACCAGAGCAAGGCGGCAACTTCGAGATCATGGGGGCAATTTCTTAAAACTCTAGACTCATGGACTTGACCCCTGGAAATCTGGGGTAGGTCCTGGGAAACAGTATTTTTAACAAGATCCTTGGGTCATTCTGATGCACAGCCAATTAGGGAATTTCAGACCTAGCTCTCTGATCCTAACACACGATCCCCTCAGTGGATCACTTCCATCCTTGGCTTATCCATCATTGTCCATCCTTGACTTGGATGTATCCAATAAAAGGTATGTGAACTATCACTGGGCCCCTCTACCATGCAGTAGCTCCTAATAGTGAAGTGAAATCTCTTCCCAGGACCTCCCTCCATCCAATCCAGTTCTGTTCTCAAGAATTATAAAGAACACTCTGCTCCCTCTACCCTAATGCAGCCCTTCAGATAATCAAAGACAGTCATCATGTTACCCGTAAGTCTTCTCTTCTCCACATCCCTTCATGGGGGTCCCAGTCCCATCTGGTCAGCTTCCTCGGCTCTGAACTTAATACCCCAGGCTCGGCTGCCTGCATACAGTTGCACAGGTTGTGCATTGCACAACATGAGCGGGCACCATTCACACTGTAGTTGGCATCAGGGCACCCCCTCGGACTGTGCAGGGCACAGCCTGGGAGATCTTATGTGTTGGCCCTGACCCAGGTGGGTGACTAATGAGCACAGAGCAGACTACCATTAGCCCCTCCTCCATTCTGGGCCCTCTACGTCCGTTAATGCTTTCTAATAGCCCCAAGCACTCTCTCCATTCCTGGTCAGTGTGCTTTTAGAGAAGACCTGAAGTTTTTTCTTGGGTAAGTTGCCACACCTGGTCTTCTGGAGTCTGTATTTGTATCACTTGCTTTTTGGATTCAAGATCGGGAACTGACATTTATTTTTCTGAATCCCACATTATCAGACTGAGACCATTGGCTGCATGGTGTATGTGGGTTGCATGAGTTGCCTGGACCCTGAATACCTGCCCTGGAATGGTGCACCCTCACTGTAAGGCCTGGCTGCAGAGGCCAGGTTTGAGGCAAACAGGCAAGGGAGGGAGGCAGGGAGGAGGTTCATGCTTACCCCCTGATTCCAGGCCTTCTGCAGGGTAGCCTCAGCCTCAGCCAGGGTGTAGTCTGTCACGATTTTGCCATTGATTGCCATGACCTCGTCCCCTTTCACAATACCACCTGCAGGAAGATGAGATTGATTGCCAACCGGGCTGTATGTGAGATGTGCCTAGCCCGGGGCTTGGCGCAGAGCCGCTGAAGGAGCCTGACTCCTGGATTCGGAAGCTCACACAGGCTCAGAAAGCATGAGGGAGACAATCCAGCAGCTCCTCAAGGGGCGCCTCCTTCCCACACCACCCCCACGCCCCTACCCTGTTTAGCAGAAGAGGGGTGCCGGGGTGAATCTTTGTCACCACGGCTTTTTCAGGGGTCTCTGCCATTTCAGAGGGAGGGAGACCTGCATTCCCAGTGAGGTTGCTGGAAACACCAGCTAGCTCTGCAGGCTGTCCCGCTCTGTGCTCCGGCCCTGGTCTGCTTCAGGTCCCGGAGTGGTCCGAGCTCTTCCCTGCCACACGTGCTGCTCCACCTGAAACACCTGGCCCTTCTCTTTCTTCTCGACTACGTGAGATGAAACATCTCCTCCTCAAAGAGGTCTGCTCTGAACCCCCTCGCTCTAAAGCCGACCTCTCTTTTTATTCTATCACTGTAGCCTGGTCGTTTGCACAGCACATTTCACAGTTTGTAATCATGTATATATTTGTTGACTGATGGTCTCTTCCACAAGACTGTCAGCTCCATGGAGGCAGGAATTATATTTTTGGCTCAACATCCCCAGCACAAAATAATACTTCAATAGATATTTCTTGAATAAATGTCTGATGTTGAAGGTGTTCCTGGATATGACCTGTGATCTAATAAATCTGGAAAAAGCAGAGTTGTAAGCTAACCAGTTATTCACTGCAGGACTTGTCAGAACATTGAATATGCTAACATGTATGTGGTTTTTCAAGAAGTGGATAGATTGTGAATGGTTTCCTACACATCTTCAACTTCAGAACTTTCTTTTCTCTTCTCCCAGTCCTGGGGTTCCCAGAACACTCTCTGGCTTTGTTGAAATAGATCACCCAGAAGAAGCCTTGTGGGGATGAAGGCCCATAGGAATGTGGTGTCTGTTACTAATGAAGGCAGTTGTGGGACCTTCACCAGCTGCTGGTATGTCCAAAGCAGTGTGGGACTGAACTGCACACAGCAGTTTCCTGTGGATAGTGGCCTGGGGAGAAATGACTCTCACTTTTTCATTTTGTATAAACCCACAATGGAGCCTAAGGGGCAGTAAGGCACTGCTTGGGCTGGGGCTTTGTAAGGTGGGGGAGGACCCAGGAAAAGTCAGCCACCCACCTTGGTCCTCTTTCCCTCCTAGACATGGCAGACAGGTGGGTCTTTCTTGGCCAAGCATCAACCCATCCCTCAAATGGCACAGAAATAAGACAGGGGAGGTGGGTGTGGCCAGGACAGGCAGTGGCAGGCAAGACAGCTCTCTAACTGAGCAAGCCTCCCTCCTATAGCTGAAATGGAGGTTCATAGTGTGGCAGTGAGGGGCCTGAGGTCACCAAGGCCATGGGTAGCAGAACGGGACTTGCCTTAGTTCCTCACAGAAGCCTGGCTGCCAGCAACCAGGTAACTTTGCCATCACGTCATGCCACTCCCACCTCAGGCCCTCACCCACCCTCCCTCTGCAACCTCGGGCTTGAGGGAGAGCCTGACCCCAGCCTAGACTACCTGGGAGGGACCTGATCAAATGATTCCTTGCTCAGGACCAGCAAGGCGAGGACCCGGGCTCCTCCTTTGAAGATATTTATGCCTCCACAGAAGACTTAGGAGCACTGAAAAAATCTCCTGGACTTGTAAGAAGAAATCACTAATGGTGAAGGTTCAGACACTGTCTGACAGGTGAATGGGTGACAACTGGAGGCAAGCATCTGTGCCTGGGGTCCACAAAGGTTTTTACTGGCTGTAGGTTCTTGAACAAGTACTTTAGCCTTTCTGTGCCTCCGTTTCCTAAACTGTAAAATGAGAATAAAAGCACCCACTTTTGGGGATTGTTGTAAGGATTACATGAGTTAATACACACAAATGACTTAGACACAGGGTAACGCGCCAGGGGCTCAGAATAGCATCTGGCACATGGTTAGTTCTTATTGTTATTAAAAGGATGGGCCAGGCTCTGATGTGTTGTCTCCTGCTTTTACATGTGCTGTTCTCTTTCCCTGGAAAGTTCTTTTCCACCTCCCCCGGGGCAACACTGACACGTTTCAAGGCTCAGGTTAGGCATCACCTTTCCAGAGAGCCTTGCCAGCGTCCCCCTTTCCCTTGGTGGGCTAGGGGCCCCTCAGAGCTCCTACAGCTTCCCTCCATCCTCTAGGTCCTTTGTCAGCCCTTGGCAGACCACGTTGTTATTGTCAGGACTAGGCAATTCTAAGCATGCTTTCACCACCAGATGAGGAGCCCTGGAGAGCAGGGTGGTATACTGTTTGGCTGTGTACCCACAGGCCCTGGCACCACTGCATGCCCACAGGCAACATATAGGACTGGGTGGATGGGTAAACTGGAGGGGCCATTCTTGAGCAGCTGTCAAGCCACTCCAAGGGGCAGCTGTTGGCTTTCCCTCAGAGCCATGTATAACCATCATACCACCCCCAAACTGGGACATGGCTGGTCCCCACTCACCATGCCGCTCAGCGGCACCCCCTTCGTAAACAGCCGAGACGACCACCTTGCCGATCGGGGAGTCCACACCACCTTCCAAGGCCAGGTCTAAGGATCCCTCCTGGTTAGGGAAAAACAAGCCTTAGGGAGCCAAACATACAGCAGCCTGTGGGCACCTGGGCACCAGTGAGCCTCTTGACAGGGCCATATAGAGGACAGAAGAAGCCATGGGCCGATGGCAGGGCCATAGGGAGAAAATGAGACATGGACACCAAGCAGGGCTTGGGCGTGGGGCCCCATCACAGGAGGGGACCCCTCAGGGGGAGAGAGGAGGATAGTGGGGAGCTGGGGAGTCACCCAGGAATCTCTTGAGAATGGGAGAAGCAGGGAGCTAAGATGAGAGGAAGAAGAGGCAAGGAAGGGTGTTGGCTCCCCGACCTTCATGTGCCCACATACCTTCTTAATGCGCAGGAGCCGGACGTCCTTCCCTATGATCTGCTCTGGGGTGAACTGGAGGGAACAGACAGTGGGGAGCTTTTAGTCTGCCTGCAGGATGAGGGTGGCGCAGGGGTGGCAGGTGCAGGGCTTTGGGCCCCACAGAGGACATGGACCAGGGGACCTTTCCCATCCCCACTGCCATCAGTCTTCAACTGAGAGGTCCTAGACACCATGGGGGACACATGGGCACACACACAAATCCCAGATACATTCTTCCTGGGAATATTGTGAGACTGGTGAGAGCGTGCTTTGTAAACACACAGCACAGTTCTGGCATATAGTTAGTGCTCAGTAAGAGTAACTTGTTATAAAATAAAACACACACACACACACACACACACACACACACACACACACACACACACACACACACACACACACACACTCCATACTGGAATGCTGTTTGAAAGGAGCCTTCACAAGAAAGAGCAGCTGGGGCTTCCTTGGGGCTCCTCACATGCTCCATCTCATCCCCAGGCCCCAGGACCCCCAGACCCCAGACTGCGCCACCACCAAACCCATTATAACCCCCAGCCCCAGCCCCCATTCCTGGGGTCATTTCCTGGAGGGGGGGAATTCTCTCTCACCATGGAGTAGGGGTCAAAACCTTCTTCATATTTCCGGAAATCCTGGAAGCAATGGAGGGTATTAGGGCAATAGATCAGAGGCCCCTGGGGGTCACTGTAGGGAACAAACTTAGGGCAGAGGAAGGTGAATAGGTCAGAGGTAGGGGAGAGGCGGCCAGATGTGCCCTAGATGGGGGATGCAGTGAGGAGGTTGGCAGCCCCAACAGCCAGCGTACCACTGCCCAGGCAGAAGCAGAAAGCTCTGGGAAGCTCTGGAAGAACCTGGCCCTGGCCCCTGCATTGTCCCAGGAGATTGAGCCTCTGCAGCTGGCAGGGATACCAGCTGACGTCTAGGTGGCCTAGGCAGCAGTGCCAGCCTTGCTGAAGGTCTCATCTTCCCACAGGCACAGGTTCTTTGGGTCCCACCTCAGTTCTTCCAGGAGCCCTGCAGGCCAGGGCCCGGCTCTGGGCGATGAAGCCTAGCTTTTCTTTATGCAGGGCTCTGATCCCAAAGGGAGACCAATGCTGCTCAAGAGACTGCTCTTCCTGGGGATTGCAAAGCCACAAGATGAGGGGCAGGGGACAAAGGGACGCCAGGCACCAAGAGGAAATGTGGGAGTCTGCGCTTGCCCGTGCCCAGTGTTGTTCTAAATGCAATGCTCATCTAGAAGGCCATAGCAGGATGAAGGTGGGGCAGGGGAGAGGAGAGAGGATGCGCAGCCCTGGGGACCTGCCTTGGTGGAGGTTGTGGGAACAAGAGCCCATGATGTAGAAGCAAGCTGGTGAGGAGGGAGAAGGGGGCAGAGCCAGAACACACTGCTTTCCCAGGAGTCACACAAACAGTGGGAACCCGAGGCCCACAGACTGAGGGGTCAGCCACACCAAGCCTGAGAGCAGCAAAGCCTCCGTGAGTCCCCATGGGAAGGTGGGAGCAAAGATAAGGCATTGTGGGACTGAGCGGAGCCCCCCTCCCCGACACACAGGTCCCTAGGCTACACCAGGTGTTCCCTGGGGCCTGTGGTCAGCATCATGGCGAGGCCACAGCCACCTCTATGCCCAGCATGCAGCAGCCAAGCTCTGGATGGGCACAAGCTGGGGGCCAAATATCAGCAGGTGGATCCCTGGGTATCTGCCTGTCCTCCTTCCTCACTAGTCTTCATTACCCCAGCTCAAACCCAAAAAGCCAGAGTCTTGAGCCTGGCCCAGCTTTGAGGCCACCCCCAGGTCGGTCTGCGGTGTCAAGGCAGCAGACAGAAAGGATGCAGCAAATCCATAAGCAAGAGATTATTGGGCAGGATATGGAGTCAATGCTCTTACACTGAGGGCCGGCCTACCCAGGCTGTTTCTTCTGCAAAACTCGGCGGTGCTGGCTATGGGCCTGAGAACCTGCTCTCAGGGGTGGGCCGCATGGCAAGTCCTGTCTTATGTACACTTAGATCAGCGACTTATAAGCCATTACAGCTGGTCAACCCTTGAAGAGAAAGCTCAACCCTTCACCCAACAGATGAAGAAACTGAGGCCCAGAGAGGTGACACTCATGCCCAAGGCCACTTAGTCAATGGGTAGTGGAACAAGGGTTCGGGCCCTTGGGCTTCTCACCTTCCTGCCTCTCTCCCTCAGAGACCTGTGTGTGCCCTAAACAACAAGGCCTTTAAATGTCTATTTTATAACCATGGTGCTTGGAGAAGCGGGATGGCAAAGCACGTAGGAGTCCGACCTCCTGGGTTAAAACCTGGGGTCTGACACTAGCTGCGGCATCCCAGGCGTGTTTCCTAATCTGTCCACTCCAGTTTCTCATCCACAAAGTGGGGCTAATAATAGCACTTAACTCCTAATTTGTTGTAAAGACTAAATGAGTTAATATACACAAAGTATTTAGAAACATTGCTTGGCGTAGCACACCTTCCGTTCGCCACTGCCTGTCACTGTCCAGTCGTGGGCTGGGAGCAGCCTTCTTTGCAGACCCCCCCATGTCTCACTACAGCTGACACCTCCTGTTAGCTCCCTGCCTAGAGTCAAACCCATCTGTGGTTGGTGGTGGGTTATCAGTGGGGAGGTTGGCTGCAAGGGCTGGCTTGATCTCGCCCCATCGGGGTGTCTCTCTCATTGGTGGTGAGGTGGCCAATCCAACAGCTGGTTCTGTGGACATGAGCCCCAGGAGGTGGGGAGGACAAGTAGCTGCCTGCCTGACACCACTCACGGGGTAGGTAGGACTTCTGTGGCTCATGCACAGGAGCCTGCTGGGCAGGCAGAGGACCTGGGCCACCACTTCCTCCCTGATGCTGTCTCAGTGCCAGGTGGGATTGGATTGAAGCTGTATCTACCTTGAGGGGTCAAGACAGGGGAAGGGGTAGAGTGGAACCTCAGGCACCTAGGACTGGAACAAATGCCCATCTTGTCCTCTGTGACCCTTTGAAGGTTCCCTCTATTCTGTCCCTCTTTGAACAGCTGCAACAGAGCCGGGGCAGAGGGACCCTGCATGGGGTCGAACAAGCCCAATTTTCTCTCCTGATATGAGACCCTCCTCAACCCTTGGACGTGGCCATGGGGACACAGCTCTGACCTGAGGCTCCTGGTAGATGGCTTTTGGGGCCACCTGACAGACTGACCAGAACTCCCTCAGAGAGAAGTCAGAATGGGAGGCATAGGGAGGGGGTAGCAGAGAGGACCACAGACACACGACGGGTATCATTTTACTTGTCTGAACGCTGTCTGATAAACCACCATCCTCTTCAACATCTCCTGGGGCTGCCAGGGGAAAAAAAAGTTCCATGCTGATGTTACCAAAAGGTCTCGTCTGCCCCCTGGTGCCAGACCCTGGGCCTGCCAGCCTGGGATTGCCCTGCCAACATCCTCCCCAAACAGACACAGCCTGATTTATGTTTCAGCCTGCACGATGTCCCCAGACCCAGCAGCTACCCAGTTCTAGTCAAGCAAACACCGCCCCTTGTCGGCAGCCAGAGAACGTGACACAGATGCACCAGCAGGCTTCGCAGGAGCATGAACTTAGCTCTTTGGGGAGCTGACAGGGCAGCTAACGCTCAAAATAAGTACCTGCCCCACCCTGCCCTGACATTTGGATAGGGTTTCCCAGAAAGGAGAAGCAGGGCTCTGGCATGACTTCTCTCCTATGGGTGGGAGAACCGTAAGTGGCCAGGGCCCCTGAAGCAGACTACATGTGAGTTCCAACTCTCTCAGTTGGAGGTGACTGAGTGCGGGCAGACCTTCTCACCTGCCCCAGGACCACACCTCACACTCCCAGTCCCAGGGAAGAAATGGAGAAAGAGAGTGAATCTGCTTTGGTTACTTCTCCATCTGAGGGTGTCCCATGACAGGCCTCAGGGGCAGAGGCCAGGGCAACTGGAATCACTATAAGTTTTGGAAAGATGGCAATTATAGGGAAGAGCTTGGGTTTTGGAGTCTGAGTGACTGTGGAGTAAGTAGTCAGCCCTGGCTTTGTTTTGGGCAACTGACTTAACCTCTGTAAGCTTCAGGTTCTTCCAGTGCAAAACAGGGATAATGACAGGTGCCACCCACTGGAGTGCTCTGAGGATTAAATGAGACCATGCAGAGCCCGACACATGGTAGCTCATAATAAGTCTGAGCTGTTATTTTTATTACTTCTAGATGGAGCTCCAGCCTGTTTGGTCAAGCGGGGAACAGGAAAGTCATTGGTCATGGCAACAAACACATCCATGAGGATTCAGTTTTTGGCCAGTGAGATTAGGAGATGGCACCTGAGGTGAGTTTGTACCCTACCTCACTCTCTCCAACAAAACCTGGGGGATATAGCCCTGGCCTGCTCCTCTGGAGATGCCCGGGAGGGGCCCGGAGAGGCTTACCAGGACCTCGGATTTCACGGCTGTCCTGTAGATGAAGTTGGGCTCCTGGTGGACCATGACAGGTTTGGAGATTGTGGACACGCCAGGGCCTCGTGGAGGCTGTGGGCTTGGGCAAAATGTCTACAGGGGTTAGTTTAAGAGAGACCCATGTGAGGCCATGGTGGGCATGGGCCAGGCCAGCCATAGCACTCTGACACATGCAAATTCACACCATGCCCATGCTGAGCCAGCCTGGTCTGTTCATCCTGCCAGAGGTCCTAAGCAGGGGTCCCCAAACGTTTTACACAGGGGGCCAGTTCACTGTCCCTCAGACCTTTGGAGGACCGCCACATACAGTACTCCATACACTGGCCACCAATGAAAGAGGTGCCCCTTCCGGAAGTGCGGCGGGGGCTGGATAAATGGCCTCAGGTGGCCGCAATTTGGCCTGCGGGCCATAGTTTGGGGATCTGTCCTAGGATATGATCTTCAGCAGAGCAATGAGAAATTCACTGGCCACAGTGTGCCCCGAAGTCAAAGAAACTACGTGGCTCTAGGGAAACAGGGACTTGAGCCAGAGTCTGGTTATGGGGTCGCCAGCCGCCATTGCCATTCAGAAGACAGGCTTTCAAGGTTTTCGCTCAGTGGCCTTGGATGCCATTCAGCCTCGTCTCTCCCTAAAGGTTCTCTTCTTGCCTTGGTTCTAGTCCCAGCATCCACTGTTCCTGGTGCGTGGGCAGTCTCCAGAGGCTGGGTGAGGGTCAGTAAGTGAGGCATCCAGGAGAGCTGATGTACCCATCTGCTTTGCTCTAACCCCCTTGATCATCTTGGGCAAGACAAAACTAATTGGGTCACAACACTGCCCCGGACCGTTGATGGGTCCCCACTGACTACTGAGTTCCTTGATTTGACCCCAAGGTCTTTCTTGAGCTTCTCCACCTTCCTTTAGACTCATCCCTCGCTCCTTCCCACCGTCCTCTCACACTGCTAACTTTAGTCTCAAAAATGCCAGGTTTTCTTGTCTCAAGGCTTTTGCATGTGCCCTTTCTTCCTGCTTTACCTGCCCAGGAGTTGTGTCGGGGGAGCTCTTAACTTTCCCTGTGCTCTGGTAACTGACAGTGGGAACTTCAGGGTTCCTGAAGCAATCTGAGAAAGCTGGATCCTGTTTTGAATCTTGACCTTGACTCAAAGGTTGGCAGAGGTTACCTCCAATCTCATTATTGCAGCTTCACCCAAATTTTCTTGTACTCTGATTTGTCACTCATCACAGTTAATGTCTACCAAGCACCTACTATGTGCCTATCATACTCCTCAGTACTTACTTAGAATAAGTTCATGTGGTAACTCACTTGATCCTCATAATAGGTAGGTGCCTTTAGCATTTCCATTTTATGAATAAGGATACCCGGAATGATGGGTAATAGATGCTCAAGGTCATGCAGGCAGTGATTGAGCCAGGGTTCAAACACAGCCAGTTCCTCCTTGCTACTTTTATGCTCCCTGTACCTGCAATGCCCTTTCTCCTGTCTTCCTTGTATCACCATTCCTCAGAGCTCAGCTCTAAAAGCATTTTACTCCACAGAGGTGTCTGCAACCTCCCATTAGAAGGAGTCTCTCCCGCAACAACCCCTGACCTTTGCTGATTTTGTAGCTGAATCCTGCCTGGGCAGCTGCTCATCCTTCAGATGGCAAAGTCCTGGACAGCACAGGTGGCCCAATCTCCCCTGTGTCTTTTTCAGCACTGCTCTCCTCTCCCCTTCACACAGAGATGCACAAAGCAGGCGCTCAATCCATCAATGAGTTTTGAATCAAATTTGTTAAGGAAAAGCTGTCACCTATCTCGGTGGGGATCACTCACAAGAAGGATGTGGCTCTCTGTGCCAGGCTAATTTAACCCCCTGCAAACCTAGTCCTGGCTGGACTCTGGGGGAAGACATCCCTGGAACAGACAGACTTCCTTTTGAGAACTGCAGGGCGCAGGACTCCACCAGACGTTCTGAGGGTCCCCTGCTAAAAGCTGTAGTCTTGTCTGCATTGGGTACTTTCTTCACTCCCACCTTTGTTCCCCTAAGTGCTCCTGGATGCTCTGAAATGCTTATCCTGTCCATGCAGAATCTCAAATCCATGCAAGGAACGTTAATAAAAACCACTGCTCAGGTACTACTGTCTACCCCTCCCCCAGACCTGAGCTGCATCAGGTCTGACTCAAGCCTGGCCCCACAGCTACCGGAGCAGAGGAATGTTTTGTCTTTCCTTCCATAGAGTCAAAGCTCCATGTCTTCTTCAAGGATCGCCTCTTCCGATACAGTCTTTGGATTATGAACAATTAATTAAAAATATGCCTTTTTTAAGAAAAATCACAGTTCTGCCTCCTGACATCCAAGAAAAAGATCCCCAGTCTTTTAATAGTAAATTTGGAGATTTCTAGGAATCCTCTATCTTCATCATTTCTGTAGTTGGAAGATAGCTAGACATTTCTGGGAATTATACTTCCAGCCAATGTAGTTGGTTAGTGCCATAGATAATGACACCACAATGTCCTAAGACCACATTGGACAGTGTTATTATTTCATTTACAGAACTTCAAGTTGCTAACCTGTAGCCCCCTTTTCCCTGTTAAACTGGGGACTCGTTTCCCACAATCAAGTCTTTCCAGGTTAATATCAAGAAATGACTAGCTGTGTCACAGGGCCCTGGCTATTCAACACAGCAATACAAGTACTACATTGAATGTCACCAGCCCATACTGGCCTAAAGGAAGAGAGGGCAATTAACATTGATCCACTGTTTCTCATCTCAAGTATCACAGACAATTCAGCAAACAGCACAGCACTTCAAAATCAAAAGAAACCACACACACGCAGGATGCCACAACATGCAGTTTGGGAAGCTCATTTCTGGAAAATGGGGTGGGGTGATGTTTCTTCCTGTCTCCACTCACAGCAGTGGAGGACGCGGGAAACAGCAGCCCTGCCCACTCCTCCTTCTTTGCTGAGTAGCATGCGGACAGGGCTAGTACCTTTGGGGTGGGTGGGAAGCTCCGCTCAGGGACAGGGGAACTGGCAGGCATCCCGCTGTGGTTCTTTGCCTCCCAGTCCTCTGTAGGGTTGCCTGTGTCCCCAGGGCGGATGGGGTGGTTGCCCAGGGCCTCTTCCAGTGCAGTGGGCAGCGGGCGGGCAGGAGTGAGATCTTGGGTGGGAATAGATGGTGGGGGAGGGATTGGAATGGGGGGTGGGGTGCGTTGCACCCAGGGTGAGGAGGAGGCACTCACACGGCCTGAAGACGGAAGGACAGGGGGTGCGGGAAGCTTGGCAGGTGGGTTGGAGGGTGGAGGGTGGGGCATCACAGGCAAGGCAGAAGGAATCTTGGGGGGATAGTAGAACATGTCCAAAGGGATGTCATCCAGGTCAGTGGTATGGAGGTGCAGCCCGCCTGCGAAGCGCCTCAGGGGTGGGGCCAGGGGAGACATAGAAGACGGGGGAGGCGGAGGCCCTGTGGTCATCTGGGGGGTTGCAAGGAAGTGCTGTAATCGCCCGGTCACTTCACAATAAATTGAGTACAAGGGTCTCCTAATCTATTTCTTTTACTGCGGGAGACCCACCACCCTCAAACGAGTGCCTGGGGGTGTCACCTTTCTGCCACCTAAGCTCACGCCAGGCAGCTGGTAGAGTTATGCTATATGTGGGTGACAAATAAGGTGACCATATAACTTATCATCTAAACTAGAACACATTTGACAGTGGACATGACACTCTTAGTAATCACACCAGGACAATGGGCCTAACTGGAACCATCTCAGATACACTAGGACTTAGTGGTCACTCTAAGGAGCCCAGAAAAAAGGTCATGTTCCTTTTCTTCAAGAGAGGAAGGAAAAATGAACTGGTAGAGGTGGCCCTGGACAGGGGGTATCCTGCCTCCCACTGTCCTGAGGGCGGGTCATTCTGAAGGCAGCAGAAGGGTCAGTGGGAAGGAAAGGCTCCGTTACCTCCGGAAGCTCATTATCAGCAGAGGAAATCTGCTCAAGGCGCGTCTGACAGAGCCTCTCCACCCAATATTGAATCTTTTCTGATTCCTCCAGGTCTTCCCGCTCTGTCTCGGACACCTGGGACCCAAGGCCGACGCAAAAAAGAGAGAAGGGCACACTCGAGTCACATATGGACGGCACACTTGAAATGGTAGCGCAAAAGCATTTTTTAAAAAAACCCCAGAGTACTGCTGGGTGTGTCAGCTGTCTAGAAGGCCCAAGCTCATGTCACCTGGGCCCAGACCAGGGAGAAGTGGGCGGGGGGGAGGGTGCTGAGGTGTCGGGTGACTAATGCCACCTGTAGGAAAATCAGAGAAGGACCTCATGCATCCTATGGGATTAGCTGGCCCTCAGGATCCCCATGGACCCTGAGACTCCTATGATTCTCTGAGAATGGCCCTTTTATAGGCTCCTAGCACATTCTGAGAGTTTACCTTTACTTTTTTCTTTCCTCTTTCCAGGCTGCCTTGTCCTCAGAAGTACAAGTTCAATATTTTTAATTCTGTAGCTAATTTGTTCCTAATGCCAGACCTAATGCACGTTACATTTCCCAGGACTTTTCTGGTTCTGTAATGTAATCAGCATGGCAATCTGATTCCTGGAGGCATTAAGGAGCAGCAGAACCAATCATATCATGAACAGCTAGGGAGTTAAGGTCACCAGTTCACCTAGGAAATAGGGATTACTCATGCTGGAACACAGTTTTTGTCTTAAAGGAGACAGCCTAGAGACAGTCCCAGCTTGAAGCGGTCTAGCCTCAGATAGGAGCGGCCTCAGGCTCATAGCTTGATTAACTGAGGGATAGCCTTAGACACTCTGCCTGTACAACGAGGTTACCCTCAGAGCCAGGCACTTTGGTGAAACCTGGTCTTGAACTTAAAACCTGGGTAAGGGGCCAAACTGATTCAGATCTAATGACAGGTGGGTGGAAGGCTAACTTAGGCAGCGGAATAAGGCCCAGACTCATAGCCACATCCAGGGGGCAGAGGCCTAGTCTTGGACTCATCCTCTGATACAGTAGGGGTGGAGGGCACTGACTCAACCACTGACCAGGTGTGTGGAGGGCTGACCTAAGCCCTACAGTTTGGGCAAGAGGTTAACCTCAGACCTGTACCTGAGCAAGGTCAGTTTCAATCTCAAACATACAGCTAAGCCAGAAGCTAGTCTCAGATGACCCTGGGCAGGGAGGACTATCTCACTTTCCAGACTAAGGAGGGTGGCAGGGCTCAAGGGCTCAGTCCACCTTTGGACTCCATTTGGGGATAACAACTCCAGCTGGTTCCTTGGGAGTATGAGGGGCACACCCAGAGCACATTCCAGGGGCGCTCACCAGGCCCATGAGCAGGACACGTACCTCCTGGGCCAGCCGGTTGATCTTTAGTTGCTTTTCCTTTTCCAGCATCTCCTCTTTCTCTTTGTAAAGCTTTTGCTCAAACTCCAGTTCCTTCTTATTCTTTCTCAACTCCTGCAGGCTGTCATCATACTTGGCTTTCTTATCCTTTCCTCTCTGAGCAGATGCGGCATTTTTTACACAAGTGTTACAAGGTAGTGATGACATTGGCACAGCACCACAAACAGGGCATTCAGTCCTCGCACAACAACAGGCAACCACCCCTTGGAGAGCCCCTTCCCCAGCTCTGCCCCTGGGCATGAACCTCAGGTTTAGGACAAGCTGCTACCTATCACTGAGTAGGAGATATATTCCCTTTGCCAGCCAGATGAAGGGGGCTTACTAGTTCACTAATTAGCTATGTGACTTTGGCTGTTTCTTATCCTCCCTGGGCCTGATCTGCCTTATCTCCCAAATGGAAGAAATAACTGCCCCATACACTTGCTATCCAGAGACAATGAAATCAAATCTATAAAAGAGCATTAAAGTATTGTATAAATAAAAGGCATTGTATCTATTTCCTAGTATCTGGGCACATGCCTTCTTCATTATTTGGAGAGAAAGGTGTCTCATGTTCAGACACCACAGATGCATTCTGGGAGTCTACCGAAAGTCAGGGAGACTGACAAGCATTGGTAGAAATCCTCTGTTCTGAGCTAGAGGAGGTAGGAGCTAGACTTGACCTGGGAGCCCAGAGCCAAGGACATCAGATTTTGCCCTGATGCTTAAGCTCTATACCATGTCATCCCCAAGAGTCTATCAGTCTCCCTGAACCAGCCCCCTGAAATGAGAGTTAGTCAGAAATTATAGGACTAGGGCTAGGGGATGGGGACAATGGCTCAACTGCTTTTCACTGGCTGTCAGGGTTCAAGAGGACTTGGGGAGGGAGGTGTGGGGTTAAAGGACTTCTTACTTTGCCTGTTGGAATTGGGCCCATAAAGCCTACTTTTCTGGCTGCTTCTCCCAAAGAGTTGCAGGGAAGCCAAGAAATGAGGAAGGAAGAGAACTGATGTTGACGTTGGTAGACTGCCTATATGTCAAGGAAATTACATCGATTTTCTCGTATGTAGTTACTACCCCACTCTCTTGCTGAAGGAGCCAAGGCTCTGAGAGGTTAAGTTTCTAGTCCAACATCAAACTCCTAGTAAGTAGTGGTGCCAGGATTTGGACCTGAATCTTCTAGGTCTCACAAGTTCTTTATTGTGTTCAGATGAGCTGAAGGCAATGGGAGTGTGCAGAAAGGAAGTGTCCGCTCCATCACACACAGCATGGAGGACAGAGCTAGCACTCCAGAGACAGGACATCAGAGAGTCAACATTTTGGGGAATGTCTGGGGCAAGGAGGAAACCCATCTGTGAGCTCACCCCTACCCAACAAGCTTTCCTGGGGTCTGCTTTCAGAATTCCTGAATCAACCCAGCATTGAAGGCCAGGAATGAAGAATTGAATTTATCAGCAACAGACATAGAACTTTGCCCACAGCAGGAAGGACTTTGAGGGTCGTTATGGGCCTATGATTAAGCCATACTATACTGCCTCCTAAAGATTACCCCTACCTCTGTGAATGTAATGTGATTTGGAGATGACATTTCCCTTTCCCTCTGAGGGTTGAGACCAACCCCCAGAGCAGTCTGAAGATGGCTCTCTTTGCTTCAGAGTCCTGTCTGGTTCCTTGCCTGCCCTGTTGACTAGATAATCGACTCTTAGCTAAGTTGTTAGACAAATCTCTGTTATCTTGTTATAGATTCAGACAGCAATTCCCCAAGAGGAGCCAGAAACTTTCTGTTTGATGGCAGCTTGCTAGAATAAGGGCATTACCTCCCACAGGGATCACTATGATAGGAATGGCCATTCTATTGGTTTTAAAAAAAACAACCCACCAGTGCTAAGATTTTAGAGCTAGGGCTCCTCGGTGGGGCAGGCATATGTGACAGTTTCTGTCCCATCTCTAAGAAAGCAGCACCTGCTTACTGCTGCAGAAGGGCCAGCTGCTCCATAGCATTGTCTCCTGATCTCATAACAGCCTACTCCATACAGGTACTTAGTTGTGTGTGAATCTGCCTCCCTGCCAGACGGCGGGCTCCTGCAAGTAGGGTTGCAAGTGATTTATTCATGCAGTCCTGGTGAAAGGGTTATTCAGAACCATGAATCCTCAGGCCCTGGCATAGACTTTGTAGGGCCTCAGGTCTGGGGGCTTTGAGCCCCAAAGGCATTACTGCCCGGTTAGGAATCAAAGACACTGAGTCTTTAGCTTTACAAATATGGGGAATGTTGTGCATTGATGGTCATGGCCATCTTGTATTACCTGGGCACCGGGCATTCCAGCTCCTGGGAGACAGAGCGTCTCACATGGCGCTAGAGAAAATGATAGGTTTTCAGAGCCAGCATGAGGAACATAATTCTGTTGTCCTTTTAGCTGTCAATTAAATTCATGGCAAATATGCCTTTCAGTCTGGACTAAGAGGAGAGGCAGATGGGATGGATGTGTTCTTGCTGCTACTTAGAAGCAATTTTCCTCTCTTTTGGAAATGAAATGAAACCGTACATAATACCAGCTGTTTCTGGAATGACTGAACTAACGAATAGCGGGAAACAGGTCAACTTCTTTACCAACAGCACCTTTCAAGTGACATGATCTCTGATAGGAAGTATGTGTGTGTGTGGGTATAGGAGACACACACAGACCCCCCCCCCCTTTTTTTAACATTTACCTAGTTATCAGTTTCTGGGAAAGATTTAACCTATCCGTCTCCTTTAATTGGTTTTTCAAGTAAAATCCTGTGTATACGTGTGTGTGTGTGTGTGTTTCTCTAGTTAAATTCCAGAGGAGACAGTGGAGAGGGAAGAATTCGGAGTTTAAACCAATGAGGCATCCTAAGCCAGAGTCCACCTGTAAACTGAAAGGGTGTTTGACAAGACCCAGTCCTCTCTGAGATGGCGGTGTGGAAAGGGCCACCCTGGTTTACTCAGTGTCATACAAACATGGTCTGTGCTTCTGGGTAAAGATGCTCCCCTCCGTCAGGAATACTAGTGCTGTCTATTACCTTACCAGTATCGTGTTGAAGGAAGGAAGGGGTAGATGTTTCTAGCACATCAAATATTCCTATTTCACAGGCAGGCAGAAGTTACACATCAAGTGCACTCTGCTGCCAGGGCTTTGCTTTCTGGAGGCCAGACATCCTGCCAGAAAGAGCCAATGGAGTGATAATGCCTAAATTGGTTCACCCAGATTTATGCTGATGCCTGAATTCCAAACACCAACTCATCTTGAATGTCTAATCTATAGATATGAACAGTGGCCTTTTCATAATCAAATGCCAAAGTAATTTAGAAAGAAAAAAGATGAGAAAGGTTCATGGGGCCTGGAGATACAGTAATAAGATTTAGAGAGAAAATCCAAAGCCCCAGAGATCAGAAAATCGCATTAACATGGGCACATGCAGAGATATTTCTGTGGAGAGTTATGATTGGTGTGGCTCTTGGTCCCAATCTGAGGCAGCAAACTCTTGCCTCAGCAGCTAGTCTGCGTCTGTACATTTGGTCTGATAATCTGCATTGTGTACACCCAACCTGATACTTTACTCTGCCTGACTTCAACTACCATCTTGGCCTCTGGTTCTACTTGACTGAGAAACAAAGCGGCGGCTTCCCGCTGTGCCCCCATCTCTAAGCCCTGTGCCCACTGGGGCTGGTGCTGACCCAGGTGGTGCCTGATGGTGCTTAGGTAGGTATCGCTCATGAACGCTTTCCCCCCACACTGCCTCTGTGACAGTGCCCTGCCATTTGATGCCAGCCTGACAGAGAGGTGCAGACACTTGAGGTCAGCCCCTCAAGTGAAGGGGCAGCGTCACACTTTTGAGAGCTGACAGGGAAAGAAACAATGTTTCGAAAGACCAAAAACCCACAGCAAACTCAGTGGCACACGGCACAGCACCCAGCCCTGTCCTACCTTCCGGATGCTTGGAAATTTGCCATCATAACGATAAAACCACCCAAAGGCTGTAACAACACAGAGAACAAACAAGGTAGTGAGACTCAGTTCTGCTCAGCGGAGCTGGGTTCTTGAGGAATGCGTGGCTTTGCGAGACGGAGAACAGAAGGGCAGCTCCAACGGCAAAACCACACCCTCCGTCTGACTCCTCACTTACCTGGCCTCACCAGGGATGCAAAGCGGGCCCAAAACCACCTGAGAAAGGCCCCGATTGCCAGGCCCCGGGCCTCTGGCAACTGCTTCTGGCTTTAAAGTCAGTGCCAGAAAAATAAAAAAGAAAGCCCCTCGTGGAAGGATGGGCTTTTCCAAACCAAAGCCAGAGCCCGCAAAACACAAAGCCCCCATGAAAAAGAATGTGGCTTTTCCTGACAAGTGTCTAGTCCCTTCATCAAGAAATGGTTCGAGACAAAAGGGAGCCTGGTTCTCTGCCTAGAACTGCTGTCAGACAGAACAAAACAATCTTGTCTCACGGTTCGGGCCATATTCTCCACCTTCAACGTTGAAAGGGAAAGCAACGATTGGGGTCAGCTCTGGGAAGGGCGGCTCAGGCAGCAATGGGCAGGAGATCGGCCTCCAAGAAAGCACACCCCCATTCTGGCCAGATAACCAGGCACCAGCCTCCTGCCTTCCTCAGGCAGCAGCATGACAGGGTAATACTTCAAACCTGAAGCTCTCTGGGCCAGCGCTGAAGGCTTAAATACCAACCTTGACCAGCCAGGGTTCTAGAACAGATTCTTGAAAGTCCCTTGCTGGACCAAGCACTAGCCCCTAGTTCCTGGATCTTGGGGAGATGTAGGGAGTCCTGGGGAGAGGCTAGAGAAGGAACCCGGCCTTGGGCAGTATTTAAATATTTGAGCCAGTAGTTCCATTGTAGTGGTGCATACCAGCGGACATTTCAGCCTGGCTTCGTTCGAGTCCTGTTCTCAAGGTTTTATGTGCAGTGCCTGGACCAAGCTGGGGGCTTGAAGGAGCTTCACAAACCCCAGTGGTCCCCACCATGTGCTGGCCCCTCAGAGCTGGGTGTCTGCAGGGCTGGCAGGGAGAGGTGGGCAGGACAAGCAGAGCAGCAAGACCAGAGAGCAAAGCGGGGACCGCAAACCTGCTCTCCCTGCTCCTCCGTGCCTCTGTCCGGGTCGTCGGCAGGCTCAGGCTCAGGCTCCACTCCCTGATCATCTACCCAGGAAAACAGGAGGAAGCTGGTGAACCAAGAGGGGTTCAGGAGGCCAAGAGGCCAGAGGTGCTTCCCGGGAGCCTGGGGACCTGGGACAGCTTGCTCTATGGGAGCTGTGAGGGCAGGCACAGGAACAGAGCTCAGAAGCCCAGTGCAAAGCTTTCTTGTTCTGGGATGATGCATGTAGTGTTTTCATCCTTGGTAGCTTCAATTTCCTTATCTGTAAAATGGGCTAACAACAGGGGCTTCTGTTCAGTCAGCAGAGTGAGAAGCATTTTGAAGGTATTCAGCTGCAACTTGGGAGCTTTGTCACAGAGGATGGGAATTTCTGAGTATTATCCATGTTTGGTGCCAGGGCTTACAATAGGGGAGCAGATCCTCCTGGATTCTTACCACCTTTGTAGCTCTGGGTCCTTGGCAGATATCAGAGCTATGTGGGTGGATTGCAGATCTTGAGGGAGTGAGGAGATTCCCAAGGGTAAAGGGGCACATGTGGTCAAGAAGACATGAGTTTTGACATAATATTGAGAAAAGCAAAACATCCATTCTAGTGGTTTCCAACCTGGACTCTGGCTCCCTGGGATGGTGGCAGGTAGTGTGTAAATCTGTTGTGAGCTGTTTGTTAATATTACAAAATATTAATTAGAAGAACTTGCCCAATTACCTATGAAAAGGCTAATGTTAAGAGCCTGTGCTTTTGGCTCAATTTATGATTACTCAACAGGGTAAACTGATGCTTTCTTGCTAATTAGAATGACTACTTAATCAAACATTGAGGATGCAAGTGATTACTTAAAAGTTTGGTAGTGAAAAAATTCAACTTCCAAACCACTGTTGAGCATAGCATCCTTAATGGTGAGAGAAGGCTAGAAATCTCATTTCAATCTCTTCATCTCTCCAGGCTATTTCTAGCTCTGGGATCCTTAACATAACCCTCCACCCCCATTGGTTTAGCTAAGGTAGTTCCTCTGGGGGCCTCTGTGACAGCGTGTCCTGGACTTGAGGACCTGGCAGAATGTTAAGGTTCTACTGGGTCGGCCATGGGTAGGCAGGGTGAGTCCCTGGAACAGGTGGTGAGAGGAATAGTCAGTCCTGCCCACATCATTAGGATGAGTGGTTTCATTTTCTGGGCAAATAGTTCTCTACACTCTTTACTATCTGTTCAAAAATGTAGGGTCCACCCCTCATCAGGCAGAGACACCTGAGTCCGGTATAACCTGTGGGCTAATTGGGCCTGAGTTGAAGAGTAATCATGGACAAACTGAATATGCCTGGTCCTGCTGGCTCAACATGGCTGAGACCATTCCAGCCTCCCAGGAATGTGGGGAGAGGCAGGAATTGAGATGGCTCAGAGGCCTTCCTGCACTTCCTGACTTATCTGCAAACGAGAATTAAATTGCTGGCACATATGGAGATGGATGGAGGCAGCAGCTGGCCAGGACACAGACTCCTGTCATCTATCTTATGCTTTGCGACGTTCCTTTAGAAAACATTTATATCTTGCACAAAGGGAAAGTTCTCAGTGCTTTTATTCAAAAAGCTTCATTTGGTTTAAAAGCACTAAATAAATAGCTAGTTAGAGAAAGGGTTTTTATTTTCTATAGTTCCAGAGAGAGTGTGTTTGCTCTGAAGCCAAGACTGAATTTCAAGGAAGGTACTAAATTGACCAGGATTATTTTCATGAGAAGCAATTAAAATCGATTTCTCTCCTTCTGAAGCTCCTATTTCATACATAAGAGCAAATTAACTCCCTGTCTACAACACAGATTATTCACTGGGAATTTAGCTCTGGCCACATCCTCAACTAACACCGAATGTCACAGGAAAAGCTGATGAGAACGTGCTTTGTCCTTCGGAGAGGACCCTGAGATGATACTGTGCCTGCTGCCAGGAAGGAATGTGCTGGTTGCCCTGCACTGGGAGAGCTGAGATGGAACCATTCAGATGCACTGAACCTCAAGTTGATGTCCCTCTAGGGCTTGGGCATGATTCAAAGTTGGAGCCGGAGCTATGCAGACGCCATCACAGGATCCCAAATGACTGCCACACAGCAGTCATGGGGAACTGTGGTTCTTGGGTACAGATTTGCCCACCTGGAGGGTCCCAGGTCAGCTGAGGACAGTAAGCCGAAGTAGAACTGCTCCACGTCAAGTATGACCAAAACAGCTATAAAGAGTAAAAGCCCAACCAGGCATCTTGGGCTTGTGATTGCCAAGGTCCCGAGCTGCCTTGCTCCTAGCTTCCCACCACGAGCCCACTAAAGAGGCACTTAAATTGAGCCCCCTCTTTGCCTTGATGCTGCCCCTGGGAGCATCAAGTGGCATGCTGGGAGTTGGGTTGAGAGCAGGTGGAAAGAAAAGCAGTTGGTTGAGGCCTGGACTGAAACTGGAGAGGAAAATGCAGTACAAATAAAGGAGATAAAGGCAGAGGGAGCGGAGGCCGCAGGTTGGCCATCATTTGGGGCCTGGGAGTCCTGATTGCATCCTTGGAGTGGAGGGACCTTGCAAGGTCCGTGCACAGGGATGCAGGGAGTAGGGACACTTCAGGCAAGTTCCTCCCACAGTTGCCCATCGACTGTGAACCACCAGTCTTCTCTAATGTGTGTCCCTTGCCTTCTTTCCTGCTGCAGTTTCACCCCAGCCCCAATTCAGAACCAAGCAGGTAGAAGATACAATGTTCAGAAAACTAAGATAATCCCATGAGGAGTCCACCTTTGCTACAGCTCTCCATTCTCCATTCATAGCCCAAGGGTATGGGGAGGGTCCACCTGCCTGTGTCTGTGTTATAGGGGAGAGCCTGACAGCAGGCCTCCAGGATAAGGAGGGTAGACAGATTCTGCCCACCCCAATGCCCCGGCAGACAGCCTCTGGCACATGGCTGCCCTTCCATGAAGGGAACACAGCCCGGAGAGCCATGGGCTATTTGCCTGGGGGGGGGTGGCGAGTGGAGGGAGATCAGCATCTGTCTGGGCTCCTCAGCCCCCTGGCCCCAGAAGGAAGCCCTCTTCCCTGCCCACACGCACACAGTACATCAGTACATACACTTTGGCTTGCGAAGGGACACAGGATGCACCTCGGCGGTGATGGTCTTAGGCGAGAGCAGCTGTTCCTTTGAGCCCCAGTCTTCTTCCCACTGCTTCTTAAACTTCTCTTCTTCTTCTACGATCCTGAAATAAGACCCTCATTCCTGTGAGTGGAGTCAGGACCTTCACAGGCCCACTTTCTTCCTATAGGGAAACCCCAAACAGCCTGGGAGAGGCCACCTGGTGCTAGCTGCAGTGAAGACAACAAAGCCCTTGCTGCTTGTATTCTAAATTGAGAGCAAATGCCACCCTGGCAATTATGTAAGACTATGTTCCAGTTACTCCACCAGAATAGGCTTTACTAGGAATATGGAAACACTAACAATAAAGGAGTGTTCACCAGGGGACTAGCGGGTCAGGTAAACTGGGTCTGGAGGTGGCCTCTGGCTGGCCACACTCACAAGAGAACACTCACTGTTCCATCTCCTTCCGGTATCTCTCATTTTCCTCTGCTGCCTTCTGGGCAATTTCCTTTTTCCTTCTGAAACACAAATGCAGATTGGCATGCTGGAGTCTACATAAGAGAATTTAACTCTTCCTTATAGCTAACCTCTGATTTGAATAAAGTTTTTTTTCTTTTTTACAGGGACAGAAAGAGAGTCAGAGAGAGGGATAGATAGGGACGGACAGACAGACAGGAACGGAGAGAGTGAGAAGCATTAATCATTAGTTTTTTGTTGCCGTCGCAACACCTTAGTTGTTCATTGATTGCTTTCTCACATTGAATAAAGTTTTAAGTATTTATTTCAGGTTCCCTCCCAAGAATGCTGGACCAAATTTGGATGCTGTGAAAGCAGGTCCAACAAAGTCTGGGTCGTGTGCTCTTGTGTGGTTTTGTTTGGCACCACTAAGCAGAGATTCAGGTCTGCTGGAGCTGGAGCACAGGTCAGTGTGGGCCACGCTCCACCCACCCACCTCCAAACACTGAGGTAAAGTGACTGATGATAGTCAGGGCCTGGCCTGAGGAAGGTCCTCCCAGAACAGGAACCCAGACCTTAGGCGAAAAGCTGCAGCCACTATCCAAGGCCCAGGGTTGTGGGTGGGGGGTACCCGCAGGGGCGGTTCTCCAGGCTAATTCTGTGATGAGAGTGATGGGAAAATCCTGTGCACCTTTCTTTGTCAAATTCTTATGAATTCAGGTACTCCGTACCTGAATTTAGATTTTGACAATAGATATTGGTTTATGAATTGTTCACCCTGTTTATTCTCTCAATCTATCATCTCAAGCACCTTACATGGGGGTGGGGGGAGTACCACCATGGCTGGGGCAGCCAGACTATGTGGTGTGAATCCCATCTTGGCCATGTGTGACTTTGTACACAAGTGACTTACCCTCTCTGGGTCTCAGTTCTCCTCACCTATAAAATGGGCTATTATTACCACCTGTCTCACAGGGCTATGTGAGAATGAAATCAAGTAACATACACAAGGCCATAGTACAATGCCAGCCACATGGTTGGTACTCGATAGAAGTTAGCTACTGCTAGTAGGATCCCCATATTCCTGGGGCTTAGAAATTGGGAGTCCTCTTTGGCAAGGAGAGAGGATCTCGGTGGTCTGGAGGCAGGGGATGCTTATGCTGACCACCATCAACCCTATCTGGTCTGAGGACAGGCCTCAGGGGGAGGGGATGAGGTCGGCTCAGGACACAATGGGCAGGAAGCAAGGCAGGTGGGGTCAAGTGGTGGTTGGGGAGGGTGGGGAAAGGGCATTCTAACTGGCCACACTCACTGCCTCTCCATCTCCTGATGCTCCTGGAGGATCTTGTTGGACTCCATCGCCAGCCGCTTCTGCATGAGAAGCTCCTGCCGCTGCAGCTCACGCTCCCTCACCTCTGCCAGCCGCTCCCGCTCTGTCATGAACAGCTCCCGGCCCTCGTGGGGAGAAAGAGGCCCCTTTCTCAGGCCCCTGGAAAACCTGGGCTTCCGCTGCCACAGCCTTGGGGGCCAAGATGAGGGTGGTTTTCTCATCATCGTGACCCCAGTATTAGGCACTGTGGTTCCTGCTGTCTCTGACTAAATGACTCCCAGCTGGGCAGGGATCCTCTCCCTCTACTCTGTCACAGCTTCCGGGAAGGGGACCCTGTGGCCCTTTTCAGGAGTGTGTGGCAGAGATCAGGGTTCTGAGTGGCTGAGCCTGGAGGTCAGGGGTCATGGAGCTCCCACCAGCTCATTCCGGACTTACAGCTCCAGCTACAATGGAGATGGTCAGGCTGCGGCTACTCTTTAGCACATTCACGGCCTGTGGGGAAAGGTGGACAGTCAGCTGAGGCCTGAAAGATCAGAGCAGCCGAAGCCTCTAGAGAGCACAGAAGGTTTCAGACACCCTGGTTGGGGGGGGAGTGAGAAGTGGAGGGCAGAGGTGATAACAGCTAGCAGGTGAAGATCCCACATCTCACCTCCTTGTGGTCCAGGTTGGAAAAGTCGATGCCATTGACTTCGACAATCTGGTCCCCTGTCTGGTGGAGAAATAGAGAGAGATTAGTGTGTTTGCACCATCTGTATACTCACTTATCTGCAGGAAAGGTTCACTCTGGGGGCTGAAGACAGATACTGGGTCTTCAAGTGGCTGCATCTGAGCTATCCCTGGTGAGCAGAGCAATTAGAAAGCTCTGATGGGGCCTGACCAGGCAGTGGTGCAGTGGATAGAGCGTCGGACTGGGATACTGAAGACCCAGGTTCGAGACCCCGAGGTCACCAGCTTGAACGCGGGCCCATCTGGCTTAAGCAAAAGCTCGCCAGCTTGGACCTAAGGTCACTGGCTCCAGCAAGAGGTTGGGTTGCTCAGTCTGCTGAAGGCCCGTGGTCAAAGCACATGTGAGAGAGCAATCAATGAACAACTAAGGTGTCGCAATGGCAACGAAAAACTAATGATTGATGCTTCTCACCTCTCTTTGTTCATGTCTGTTTACCCCTGTCTATCCCTCTCTCTGACTCTCTCTCTAAGAGAAAGCTCTGATGGGGTCCTCCCAAGGCCTTTCTACCTTATATCTTTCATCAGCTGCTAAATATGTCATTAAAGGTTCATTCCTTTGGCTGAATTTATAACATTTGCTTTTAAAACTTAGAACGTAGCCATAGAAGTTTTCGCGATTCTCATATAGCAGAGGCTATGTTGAGTCATCATAATAACAATTGGTAGCTAACATTCATGGATCCCTTACTATAAGCCAGCTCTAAGTTTGTGCATTAATTCATTTAATCCATACAATGACCCTAGAAGGAAAGCTATTACCGCATTTTATAGGAGAGGAATCTGATGCATAAAAAGAGAAAGTAATTTGTTCAAAGTAGAGGTTAAAAGTTCTGGCTCTGGCATCAGACCAATGAAGTTTGAATCCCGGCCCTACCATTCTAGGTACGTGATCTTGGAAAAATTACATATTTTCTCTGGGTCTTAGTTTCCTCCTCTGTAAAATTGGGTATAATGATGGTATCTAATTTTCAGAGTTCTCATAAATTTTAGGGCTTAGAACAATGTCTGATCCAGTAAACACTCGATGAATGCCAACTTTTTGATTATTATTAGTATACTCCAAAGCTCAAGACAAAAGGCTCTCAGAGCTGGAAAAGACCATAGGAAGGGTCAAATGCCACCCCTTCTGTGACACTTTCCCTTGGGGGTGGGAAGGAATCAGCAGCAGAGAAGGCTGTGTGGGAAGATATGTGCCTACATCACTATGTGATCATAGTCTGACCCTGGCCCAGGGTCACTCACCTCCAACCCCACCTCGGCAGACAGGGAGCCAGGCTTCACGTTGCTGATGAAGATGCCAGGTTTCTGGATGGGGCCGCTGGAAATGCTGTGGAAGAGATGAGAATGTAGTGAGCCTCTGCCTTCAGCGCTTGCTCATTCTCAATGCTGCTCTGCCTGTGTGTCCAGGGCTCCGGATCCTCAGGATACGGGTCATCCATGAGCTCAGCAGCCAAGGCTCTCCACTGTCTAGTTGTAGCAATAACCACCAAAAACTACTTATAATCCCCTCTGCCCAATCCCTCACCCAATATATTACATATGTTGCTTCTTTTTCTAGCATTTTCCTATTCATTCCTTAAGACTCAAATGGTAGCTTCTCTACAACGTTTTAACCAAACTCCTCTTCTAAAGACTAAGCTAGTTGCTCTCTTCTAAGTGATCTTAAAACACCTATAGCTAAGGTAGCATTTTTACTGTTATCCTCCTTTCCCTGGTCTGTGGCAGACATCACTAATTGATCACAGCACTCTTCCCACCAAGCCTAGATGCAACCTTAGCGTTCTTTTCAAAATAGTGCTCCAGGCAGCCACTACTAATTGATTAGAGATAGCACAGGATTGGAAACCTATTTGCCATTCCTGACGTAGCGTGCAGCTCTATTTAGCATCCGTTACTCTATACTGTAACTATTTATGTGTCTGGTTTTGATATTAGGTTGTAATTTCTTAGAAAGGAGGAACTTATTATCACTTAGATTAGCAGAAAAGTATTTAGTAAATATGAATGAATGGAAATAAGAGTAATTTAAATAATAATGGTAATATTTACCAACTGCTTATTACTCACCAGGCACTAAGCTTGCTCTTTATGTCTGTCATCTCATTCCTCCCCACAATGTGGATATTATTTTCCCCAATTTATAGAGGGAGAAACTGAGGCTCCAAGTGGTTAAGTAACTAGTCCATGGTTCTGGAGCTCACAGGTGGGAGAGCAAGGGCTGGCCCCTAGGTCTATGACTGTAGCACCTGTGTGCTAAACTACAACATGTCGTATGATCTAATGCCTGTTTTGCAATTCCCTCCTGCCTGCCTCTTAAGGAAGCCCACAAGGTAATAAGTGACAAGTAAACAGTAACAGAGATGACCAGCAGGACAGGCTCCCTTTACAGTGAGGGCTCACCAAAAGAACATGGCTCTTTCTTTGGGCCTCAGTTTCCTCATCTATATAATGGCCCTGTTAGAACTGTCTCCCTGGCCTTACAGGACTGTTGTGAAGCTCAGAAGGAAAACCAGGTATCAGAAAGTGGCATCACCAGTGGATAAAAGCTTTCTCAGAAGCGACAATGACAAAGGGGAGAGGTATTAGGGTCCTACTGGGATCTGCTTGCCATGAGTGAACCCCAGGGCATGCCTGCCACCCACCTGCAGCCAAGGCCCCGGGAGCCCACCAGGCTGATGAAGACCTTCTTCTCCTTGTTTTCCCGACTCCCTGGGGAGCCCAGGATGCTCTGCCCACCCTGGAGGAAGGACAGAATAAGGGTTACTAGGTGTCACTTGTGTGCAAGTGGCCTCTTGAGTTCATAAATACTGCTGTCCCCATGTGAGCCTGAGGGCCATTATGTCCTTGAGTGGGGGGTGTCCATACTTGCCGGGCTTGGCTGAGGGCTCACCACCCACATGGGCTTCTGAATGCACTGGGGGCTATTGTGAAGGCCCTGAGGGGGCATCTTTAGAGCAAGCCCTTCTTCAGGACTGGCTTCCTTCCTTGAAGACCATTCCATTCAGACCCCATCACTGGAGGTCCTGGCCCTTACCTCAGACTCTGACACAAACTGGTCCACATACTGCCATTTGAGGGGCTCATCAGGAGAGCTGATGGGAAAAGAAAAGAGAAGGGGGGTCATTAGAGAGAGATGTTTAAGAGACCTGGCCCCAAATCTAGATCTGCCCCATCTGGAGCCTCCAGCCCCCACTGGCCCAGGGGCAGTGCTGGCCTGCAGAAAGCCAGACTCCAGGTCCCTGAGCCCACAGGGAAGAGTCTGGTTGCAGAGGAGGGTCCTGCTCACCTCTTCACGGGGATCAGGCCAATGTCTGTGGGAGAAAGGCATGGGAGTTAGGATGGCTTTCCTGCCCTCCCTTCCTACCCCAGGAGCTGAGTCCCTGCTGCCTACTCAACTTACCATCAGCAGCACCCCCGCCCCCTGCCCTCTGGCCTCACTCACGTCTCACTTTGATGGACACAGTCTTCTTGGTGCGGATAAGGTTGATGACTTCCTCATGGGTGCACGAGGAGATGGAATACCCATTGATCCGGACGATCTCATCCCCTACCTTGGCCACACGGAGGAAAGAGCACCAGGTTGAGGGAGTTTCAGACCCTGGGCAGGCTCACTGCCAGATGCCCTGGGTCTGCTCCCCAGGATACAGGATGATGGCCACCTGTCCTCAAAAGGAACCTTGATATGTGCCCTCGTGTCTCGCCACAACCAACCCACTCTCCACCAGCCTGAGGGATCCCAGGATCATGGCACTTTCAAGCAGTCTTTCTGCCACCCCATTTTATAGATGGGGAGACCCAGATGGTGGGGAAGGGGCACAGAGAATAGGTAGCAGAGCTGGAAGTAGAACTCAGGACTCTGTACCCTCCTTTCATTCTATTGGGGTGCCAACAGGTTCCAGAAGCCATGCAGAGGACGAGCTTTCACCCAGATTTAAGCAACTCTTCCCTGGTCTGTGTCCAGCCCCTTCCCCTCCCCCCCCCAGGAGCAAGCTTCCCTGTAACACCACAAGGGAGTTGGGGTGGGGAGCTGGCATGACTCCTGACTCAAGCTCACATCACTGACACACACACGATCTCTTCTTTTTCACTCTACGAAAACTTGATGGACATTTAACCTGCCATAGCCCTGACCTCTGAATTTCCACTCTGGGATGAGCAAACGAACAGAAAGTTTTGGCATCAGATGTCCTGGGTTCAAATCCCTGCTTTTATTTCTTTCTTTTTTATATAGAGAGATGGAGAGGAAGGGAGAGAGAGGGTGGAGAGAAATGAGAAGCATCAATTTGTAGCTGAGTCACTTCAGTTGTTAATTGATTGGTTTCTCATATGTGCCATGACTTGGGGTGGGGGGCTCAAGCTGAGCCAGTGACCCCTTGCTCAAGGTGAGCGAGTCACCTTGGGCTCAAGCCAGTGACTTGGGCTTCAAACTAGCAATGTTTGGGCTCAAGCCAGCAACCATGGGATCATGTCGATGATTCCATGCTCAAGCTGGCAACCCTAAGCCTCACTTAGGCGAGTCTGCACTCAAGTCAGATAAGCCCGCACTCAAGCCAGCGACATCAGGTTTCAAACCTGGGACCTCAGCATCCCAAGTCAATGCTCTATCTATTGTTCTACCACTGGCCAGTCCCCAAGCTTTTATTGTTATTAGTTATGTGACCTTGGGCAAATCTATTGAACTTTCTGAGCCTCAATTTCCCTCATCTACAAAATGGGGAAATGCCATAGTTGCTGTGAAAATTGATTGTATACACATAAAGCCGGGCAGTGCCGGCACCCCACAAATAATAAATACGTGGTTGTTATTATTATTAGTTGATCCTGAGCTCTAAATATTCTGACCAGATCCCTCTTCTCAGGACTTAGCCCTCATTAGATTGGGAGAGACGGGGGTGTCAGGGGACTGCGGAGCCAGCCCTGGATACAGACATATGATGAGACTGCCCCCCCCCCCCGGACACTGCCTTGGGCTTCTTCAAGTATCTTGGCCCTGGGGATCAGGCCTGAAGCTCCTCATATAATAACTACAGGGCTGGAAGGAACCTCAGACATCAGCTGAAACTGGGGCTCAGGGAGGTGCTGTTTTGTTAAAGGTCACATAGCTATTAGGAATAAAACAGGGACTGGATCTTGGATGCCATTCTCTAGCCTGAGGCCAGCACAAATCAGCTGGGATTGAAGCTCACACCACATGTGCGGGCCTGTTGGAGACTTGTTGGTACATGATGGGGGCGCAGCTTTATTCTCTGTGGGGTCTGGGGCTGGGCAGCCAGAGAGCCTCTGAGAAAGTGTCAACTCCTACCTTCTACAGCACTGCCACAGTGACCTTCTCCCTGTTGCCACCTGGACACTTCCCTTCCATACCTGGACACAAACCCTAATCTTCTCAGGGGCCTCACAGGAGTGACAAGGGGTTCAAAAAGGTGCCACAAGGAGGGGCTCACTGAAGAACTCTCTAGGTTTCTGGGACCATCTCCTGTAAGACCTAGCTCCTTGCACCCACTTTTCACAAGTTTGCCCTTCTGGTAACCAGATGAGGAAACTGAGGCTTAGACAGCTGAAGTCACTTGCTTAAGGTCATCCAGCTAGTAAACAGTGCTGCTGGGATCTGAAGTCAGGTTTCCCTGACAGACAAGTGTTGTCCCTTGGGCATTTGGAAACAGAAAAGGGTGTGTGGCCAAGCGTGGCTGCAGTTCCCTGTGTCCTGCCCTTTCTGGAAACCTGCCACCTGTCAGAGCCCTCAAGTCCCACAGAAAAGGCAGGGATTACTCTGTCCATTTCATAGCTGGGACAACCGAGGCATGCAGAATCATTTTATAGCTTCTGATCACACTGCAGGTTGTGCAGCACAGACCGCCTTGTGCAGGGCAAAGGACGTAGGTTCAAACAAGGTACACTTGAAAAAAATATCTCAAATATTCCCAGTAGGGGGATAAGAGCAGAGAGATGGGGTTCCAGGGCTGGGTCCTATGGGTGGGTCCAAGGCCTCCAACCTGGGGGCCCAGCCTTACAGGTCAGATCAGGGCCTCAGTTTAGCCAGGATGGGTCTGAACAGGCCCTTCCCCTGCCTTCCAGAATCTTCCTCCAGCCGCACTCCGGCATGAGATTTCCCCAGAAACATGAACACAGACGGGTGACTGTATGCAGACGTTTTCACCCTGTCTTGTTCCTAAAGGGAGCTGGCCCGGGACCCCAGTCAAAATAATTCCCACGCAGCCCCTGGCTCATGTTGCTGGATCAGCTTTCCTCTCTTCTCGCTCCCATGTGGAGCCCTGCAAAAGGCCCTTTGTGCAAGGGCCACAATGAAAGGACAGTCTGAGGGACAGCAGCAGCACAAAGGAGAGATGAGCCCATCAGTCCGAGAAAGAGTTGATAATTTATAAGCCTGAGAAACGGGTGGGAAGATAAAACTCTGTTTCATTAAAATGCCCCACTGCCCCTGATCACGGAGGCATCGTTGAGAAATGCTTGTCCTAGAAGGAGAGCTCCTCTGGAAAAAAGAGGGCCTCGCTGACGCCAGGAGGGGAGCTCATTATGTTTTCCTCTCTGGCTGCATTTCTGGGCTGGAAAATGTGCCGCACAGGAGAGGAATAATGAAGTGGCTGAAATTTCAGATGCCCTGGTGAGCCATGAGACAGGGATTTAGAACAAAGCGATGTCTGTCAGCTCCCAGTTTCCACCTCCCACTCCGCGGTGTCTTATACCCTCTGCCTTTGGGCCCCTGAAGCCCCCAGCTTGGCAGCTCAGATTAGGATGTTGATAACAAACCTGCTGGAAGCTCTGCAAGGGGGTGGGAGGGTCTCTTTTATTGGGACATACAAAAACACAGCTCTGGGCCCTGGCAGGAGTGAGACCTGGAGGTCTGCCCATCTCTGCTCAGACCCCAGAGGAGGGGCACTTGGGGTGCTGAAGAGAGATCCCTAGGGTTGGCAGTCGGGAGACCTGGGTTCAAATCCTGGCTCTGCTACTTACTGGCTGTGACTCTAGTCAAGGCTCTGAGCCTCTAAAGGCTCTGTAAACTGGGGGTAACACAGCCAAGGCATATAACAGGGACTAGTTGTGAGCATGTAACCTGGAACATTCTAGGTGTTTATCAACCTCCCTCTCTTCTTATCTAACAAACACAGAGCACTTACATTCCAGGCACCATTATAAGTATTTTATAATATGAATTCATTTACTCCTTAAAACAACCTGATGAGGTAGACAGTATTATCAACACCTCCATTTTATAGATGAGGAGACTGAGGCACAGGGTTAAGTGTTTTCACCAAAGTCACATAGCTAATGAAGAACAAAGTCAGGACACCAGGATTTCCTTTTACCTTCTAGGAAAAGGCTACCTGCCAAAGCTTCAGGTGTCAGGACATAACTAGGAGGTGGGGGGGGGGGGGTCATGCAGCAGCACGTGCTCCCAGCATGACTAAAGAAAACAGGCAGCTGCCCGCAGCCTCACTTTTATGGGTCTGAGGAAGACCTATCAGGATGTGTCAGCCTCCTCCTTTCCCAAGTCTCAGAAAGGTGTCTCGCTCACCCAGCAAGGGAGCGAGGGGAAGGCAGGAGGCCTGAGGACTCTGCTCGCTTACCTGGAGCCCGACGCTGTCTGCCTGACCACCTTTGATGAGGTGGGAGATGAAGAGCCCACAGCCGAACTCGAGGCCACCACGCACACTGAGGCCGAGGCCTTCAGGGTGCAGACGGTCCAGACGTACCTCCTTCAGCTTCCTGTCAGAGGAGAGGTCAATGATGGCCCAGTTCTGGCCTGGCCACCAGTGCTGCTCCGTCCACTAGGCAGTGACTGTCCATCCCAGGGTGACCTCTCCCATCCCCTGCTTACAGCTTGGTGGCTCCCTCCGCACCTGGATCTCCGGGGGGTCAGTTGGTCGTACTCCACCTGGTGCTTCAGTGGGATCAGGGGTCTGATGGCATCAAACAGCGGCAGGCGGCTGGGCTCATTGATGACCAGCTTCAGGTCGCCCACAAGCACAGCCACGTCCATGGTCCTGCAGAGACACGGGGGACACCTGGAGGCTCACCCATGACCATGACCTTGGAGACCCAAGGATACCCAGAGAAAGCAGTCCTTGGCTGGGTCCCCACCCACTGGGCACAGCCTGGGAATTGAGAACTCTCCTGAAAAGCCCAGAGCCCCTAACCGCAGGCCAGGCATCTCAGAACAGCTCTATTCCCTCACATAAGTATCACTAGGAAACTGATGAGGTAGGGATTGTTAACCCATTTTGCAAATGAAATCAAGTCAGGATTCAAACTTTAGTCTGCCTTGTTCTGAAGTCCTGGGTCTCTCCAGACAGGAAACCTTGTGGGGGACGATGGTGACCCTTATCATCACCTGGGCTGACACTTCTGATCCGAACACCTGCCAACTGGTTCACTCTCACCTACTCCTTCTAAAGTAAGTCACTCCTCTTCTTAGAACCCTTCGATGGCTGCCCATTGTCCAGAAAACACGACCCATTCTCCCAGGCAGGCTGCATGGACCTGCTCCAGGCCTGTGGCTGTTTATGATCTCCACTGAGTCCCAAGCTCTACTCCCCCAGATGACTAGTCACCTCCAAGTCACACCTGTGCTTTCACATCTTTGTCTCATGTCTGCTAATGTTGATCTTTCATCCTACAATGCCCTTCCCTGATATTTACACCTACCAAAATCCTCTTACCCTTCATTCAAATCCTAGCTCAAGCTCTTTTGGTCCTTTCTCCCATGGTTAGAAAACTCCTTTCTTCACATCCTGCTTTTACTTATACTTAAAAGTTACTGTACTATAACATATTAGAGATTTTGTGTTTGTATTAGCTGTCCATCTCTTCTCTCTATGCCATTAGTTAGTTGACAAAAGAAAGTAGAACTTATTCATTATCAGATTCTGCATGGCACCCAGCAAGTGGCAGGAGCTTATAAGTGTATGCTGAAAGTATCAAAAGGTAGGTGGGTGACAAGGGACATTTGATGCTGGCGCTGGCTATGGCTGGCATTTACTGTCCTATCCCAGCAGTCACACTACATTGAACCTATCTGGCTATCTGACAGCATCCCCATCAGATTGTGAGCAAACTGAGGGCAGTAACGTGTCTGTCATGCTCGCACGTGTGCACCAGCCTCTAGTACAGAGCTGCGCGCAGAGTGTGCACATATTTGCTGACACAGGTGAATGGTGTGTCCATTCAGTTTCCGGGAGCCTTGAGCATCTGCCCATCCTCCAGGCTCCCCAGGCTGGGCGGGGGAGGTCCTCCTTTCTCAGAACACCCATCTCAGGGTTCTCTGCCGGCGGAGGTACCCAGGAGCTGGGCTCAGCACACTTACTGGTGGTACATCCGCAGCACGTCATAGAGATAGTCCTTCTCTGCATCATTTTCAATCAGAAAATCCACCTGGAAAACCCAAGAGCAGAATTACAGCTCCAGGCCCAGCACCCCCATAGCAGATCCCAAGGAGGGGGAGACCATCGCTGGGGACCTCAGCATCTCCTAAGAGCTGGGGTTGTGAGGGGAGGAAGAAAACCACAGGCCAGGTTGGCCCTCTGACCCCAATACATTGCACCCATGCAGACCACTGATGTGTGGCCACAGGACTATCTCTGCACATCCAGATGTGGCAGACCAAGCCTCTCCCCAGGTGGGTGTACAAACATATGCACACAGATGATGGTGACACACCCCGTGATAGTAGTGCTGCCACTCAGTGTCCAGGGTGACAAGTGTCAGCTCCTTGGTCTTACCTGATGGTGGCTGTAATGCTGGATAACTGCTTTCAGAAAGGATTTGGGCCACTCGCTCAGATAGCACATCCCACCCGCTGGAAGCGCCCCACCATTGAGTTCTTCTGCGTCACTAATGCCAGGGGCCACTCCACCCTGTCCTCTCCTGGCCTAAGCTTGGTTGGTCCTGACTTCCGACCACTCCTTCCCCTCCCCAAGTCCCTGAATGTGCACCCCCCCTACACTGGGGGGGGGGGAGAGTCAGGTTACTTTGTTTCATCTTTGCTGACGTCAATGGTTGGGACTCTGAGGTCAGGGTCAGGAGCTGTTTAATTAGCACCTGAGTCCCAGGGGAACTGATGGACCAGGAGCCTCGAATTCCACTTTCTGGGACAGCTTGGTGCAAATCTCTATGCACTGTATCCTTGGATCCTCTTCAGCCTGAGACTGAGGAAAAGGGCAAGCAAAGTCAGAGACTCAAGGGATCCCTGGGTCCCTCCCTCCTGAGGTCTCCAGGCCCAACAGCATGGTCCAGGGCCTCAGCTCCTCACAGGGAGAAGCTACAAGTTCCCACTTGTCTGGTCTTCAGAGGAGGGCAAGGACAGCTTTGTCTCTTTCTATGGGTATTTCAGGGGTTCTGGGGTAGTCTGTGTGCCCCAATACACTGGGCCCAGCCCTGGGGATTTCTGGCCTAAGCAGAGGGTGCAGAATGCAGTTATCTGGTCTCTGACAGCACCCACCCTTTTCTCTAAAAGCAGTGGTTCTTAACTTTTTTGAGGTACCGAACCCACCAGTTTCATATGCGCATTCACTGAACCCTTCTTTAGTGATAAATAAAATATTTTTTTTTCCAAATTCAAGACATAGGTATGTTTTTTTACAGTGCACAAAATGAGCCGTGCATGAACATCACCTTGCTCAAAGAACAAAACCAACAGAGTGCATGAACTCACAACAAATTACGGTATTACGTTATTCTGGCCTCCACAGCAGAGGCTTCTCCGAACCCCTGAGACTGACTCATCGAACCCTTAGAGTTTGATAGAACCCAGGTTAAGAACCACTGCTCTAAAGTGAGACTGAGCATTTCATTGAAGATGAGAATGAGATGTTTGCCCTCCACTGACTCATGGTTGAGCTTCAACTGCTGCAGAATTGACCCCACCTGCTTAATGAGAACACTCCTGCTTTCTCTTATTTCACTGCCCCCTCCTCCAGGCCAGGGGCTCCAGTCAGCTGGATGATGGAGGAAGGATGTATCTGCTTGAGTGGGTGGTACTGAATGGCAGGGTGATAGGCCAGGCTCTTGTATACACCACATAAGTGGGCACCGCCCAAAGCCCATCTCTATAAAGTCACAGCATGGACTCTTTCCTCTTTGGTCTGGGCCTGTATGAGAGTGGTGGGAGACCTCCTGAGATGGGTCTGCACTGCCCACACTTCGCTGTGGTGGAGAAGTATGAGCGGAGAAAAATTCTGAACTCCCCTAGGTTCCGGGGCCAGAATTATCTTTATAAATTGGATCATATCACTTGCTTGCTTAATAGAGTCCCATTGTACTTAAAATAAAATCCAAATCCAAATTCTTTACCTTGACTTATCAAAGCTCAACTTCATCTCCTGCCATTCTTCTGGGCTACAAGGACCTCCAGTCAGTTCCTCCTACAGGACACAGTTGCTCCAGCCTCAAGGCCTTGGTATATGCTATTTCTTCTGTCTTGATTGCTTCCCCTTTCTCTGCATGATTGGCCTCCTTCCCAGGAAGGTCTTCCTGTTCATATACCCAAAAAGGACCCATTCCAGCCCCTAAGGATGCTCCAATTCCTTCATTGCAGCAGTTTTAATTTGTAATTCAAGGCTTGCTATTTTTTGTGTATGTGTGAATTAGTTTGTTTCCTTTATTAGACAGAAAACCCCATGAGGGCAAGAATGAGGTCCATTTGTTCTAAATGCCTGTGCCTAACACATAGTAAGTGGTCAATGAATAAGTGTCAAATGGATTAGTCCATCTCCCTGCCTCCTGGCATGCCCACACAAGCAGACGGGAGGAAGGCAACCAGGAAAACAGAAGGGGAAAGGAAATGATGTTTGCAGTCTCCAAGGGAGTCACCTAGAGCTTTTCTTGGCTTTATTCCATGTTTACCTCACCATCTTATGAGGCCGATATTCTCACACCATTTTGCAGTTGACACTTGTTGGTTAAGGTCTTAGGATTGATGTCTCCCAGCCCTTCTTGCAGAAGTGCCTTCGCTGTCCTCAGTAGGCAGCGCTTATGCGCTAGGTGGAAAGTGAGAGTAGAAGACAAAAGCAATTTCCGACTTTCCAGTCTAAGATTCTGTTTTCCTACCTTCCTGGCCAACCACAATTCTCCCGGAGATGGCTTCTGTGGAAAAGCGCCTGTTCCTTGGGATCTCAGGGTCCTGGTCCTTATAGACACCCTTCCAATGCTGACCACTGCATCCCGAGTCCCCTCACCTCCATCACATCCTACCAGTCTCCTAAGGCAGCTGCAATTCAGCTCTTTAGCCTGATGTCCACTCACTCTCACTTTAGGTCGCTCAAATCCTGGTCTTGAGTTCTGCTCTTCCCTGATTCTCCAGGATCATCTCCACCATTTCTTCAGTGGGACTCAGGTTGCAATGGAACTGAGCCTTCCCCAAAACACTAGAACCTGCCCGTCCTCATTCACTATGGTCCATCTACCTGTGTAACTTCAATACTTGCATTTGAAAAGTCATTTACATACCATACAGCTGGGAAGACATATCTGGTTATGTGAAATGCTCTTTAAACACAAATCTAACGGATAGATCCAAATGGAGGTCCTGCTGCTACCCATCTGGAAACATATCTGCTTTGGTTTCAGACTAAGGCCAAGTGAAAACACACACTCACTCCTCACTCTTTGGGCTTTAAAGGCATCGAGAAAGACAACTGAGAAAGATGGAACTTTCTCTGGAGGTCTCACATGCAGTAATGTCACCACCATAATTCAAATTTTTCTTCTTCAGTAATTAAAAATCGTATGCGGTATCTTGTCTTCCTGCAGTCTGGGTTCTAGCAAACTCACCGGGAGGATCCGCCCAGCAGCAGTCCAAAGATCAGCTTTGGAGCACCTGCTCTAGGACACTCAGTGGCACTCTCCCGATACCTTGTGCTCAGGTATAAAGTGCTGTACTCAGTGCTGCGCACCCAGTTGCCCATGCTCAGTGCTGCCTACTGAATGACTGATGAACTCCAGTTGCTCTCATCTGGAGCCTTCCTTCCAACCTCAGCCCAGTCCTGGGTGACCACCTCCCTATCACCTCTCAGCACATACCTGCCATACCTTCCTGGCTCTTTCTCCTTTTAGCTCAGTTTCAGCTTGTCACAAAAGAGTAAGTCTCAGACCCACTAAGTGGGCTGTCTTCCCTCTTCCCCTGAACTCACATGTAAGGGGAGTGTAGGTCCCTTCTTCTAGAGCAGGGGTCGGGAAGCTTTTTGGTTGAGAGATCCATGAACGCCACATATTTTAAAATGTAATTCTTTGAGAGCCATACAACGACCTGTGTACGTTATGCATTATCCAATAAAAATTTGGTGTTGTCCCGGAGGACAGCTGATTGGCTCCAGCCACCCACAACCATGAACATGAGCAGTAGGAAATGAACGGATTGTAATACATGAGAATGTTTTAAATTTTTAATGTTATTATTATTTTTTATTAAAGATTTTTCTGCGAGCCACATGCAGCCATCAAAAGAGCCACATCTGGCTCGTGAGCCATAGGTTCCCGACCCCTGTTCTAGAGAGTCTTTCCTGACTTTGTGCAGCCCACATTCTCCTCAGCAGCCACCCAGCCTGAGGCCCTTCTTGCCTGGCTCCCTCATTCAAGACAGACTCTATTTACTCACTGTCCACCTTGTCTGAGGTATACATGCATTGTCTTTAACCTCCCAACAACCCTCTGAGGCAGATGGACAATATTATCCCCACTTCACAGATGAGTAAAGAGAAGCTCAGAGAAGTGGCAGAGCTGAGACTTCATCTGATGCCTGCTGGCTCCCAAACTTCCGCTGTTTTTTTCAAACCACTGCATGGTATCCACTTACCAGATATAACTACTTTTGGTATGTATTTGTCTAATACCATGTGTGAGACATCATGTCTCCTTTCTCCAACTTCATTTAGAAAGCTTTTCCTTTTCTTAGGTTCCCTCTTGATAATGGGCACAGAAATCCTAAAGGAGCCCACCTCTATAAATAACTCTTGGAAAGGGGTCGCTTTATCACATCAATCCCTCCATTCCCTCTGACCCTGTGTCTGACCTGTGTCTGGTCCCCTCTGTTGAACATCAGCATTCTCTAGCTGATGCTCAACTGGTTCTGTTCCAAACCTTTATGGAAGGGAGAAGTGGGGGTTCAGGTCCCCTTTCTGGGGAACAAGAGGCAAAATTTGGGTTGACCTTGGGCCCTCTGCAGCCTCTTTTCTCAGAAGTCCTCTGTATGGTCTGGTCCTTCAGGACATACACACAGGAGAAGCAACAACCTTTAGCTCATGCAAATTCAACTCCATGTGTGCACCCCGCCAAGGAGAGAGAAAGAGAGCAAGAACAAAATAAATAATGCATATTGTTCCACTTGACCTTGGACCATGGTGGGGATTTTTTTTTCTTTTCAGTGAGAAGCAGGGAGGCAGAAAGATAGACTCCTGCATGCGCCCCTAACGGGACCCACCTGGCAAGCGCCTTATGGAGTGATGCTCTGCCCATCTGGGGTCATTGCTCCATTGCTCAACAACTGAGCTATTTTAGTGCCTTCGGCAAGGCCATGGAGCCATCCTCAGTGCCCAAGGCCAACTTGCTCCAACTGAGCCATGGCTGTGGAAATGGAAGAGATAGATAGTGAGAGGAAGGAGAGGGGTGGAAAAACAGATGGTTGCTTCTCCTGTGTGCCCTGACTGGGAATTAAACCTGGGACATCCACATGCCGGACAGATGTTCTACCACTGAGCCATCTAGCTAGGGCAGTGGTGGGGATGAAATGAGCGAATGCATGTAGAGTACTTAGGACAGTGCCCAGGGCTCTAAAACATGTGCTGAGTCTCTTCGTCTATGCCTCCAGGCCCTCTCTCCAGCCTTCACCACACTGCCCTGTGTCCCAGGACAGTTTGCTTGAGCTTCCTGCCCACAGCTTCCTGCTATGTTCAGCAGTGGGTGGTGAGGGAGTTCTGATACTTCACTCCCACCAAACTGGATCACCTTAAGGCAGATTCCCCCACCTAAGGTTGCAGCTCCTGTGCGGGCCATGGCTGTCCCCTGTCCCGGAGACCCCCCCCCCCCTGCCTTCAGGAGCACCTAGCTTCCAGCTGCTGCTCCTCCCAAGCTGTGTTACCAAATCTGTGGGTTCACACGGTCCTGACCTTCCCTCTGCATCAACGATCTTCAAACTTTTTCATCTCATGGCACACATGAACTAATTACTAAAATTCTGCAGCATACCAAAAAATATATATATATTGCTAATCTCACACATACACAGAAAAACCAAGTATAATTTTGATTCATTCACACTGACGGCTATTGTTGTGCTGGCTGTTGTCATTTCTTTTTAATTTGACAATCTAAGGGAAAAGAGGTCAGTGCCCCTGAGTAAATAGTCTTGTATTGCATATTTTAAAAATTCTTGCAGCACACCTGTTGAAAATCATTGCTCTACATAGTCCCTTCATAAAACTCTCTTCAGTTTCCCGTCTGGAGGAGCCAGCTGCTTCCACCTGACCCTGGCAGATCTGAACATTGACTGTTAGTGATTGTGATGCCAGCAGCATTTCCTGTCTGTGACCTCTTCTTCCACCTTTATGACTCCTCGGCTCAAGCGTCAGCTCTCCTTGGTCAACCCTTTCCTCAGGTTCTGCCACAAAGCCTGTCCTGTCATTCTGTGTACACAAGATGGCACTTTGTTCCCACCCCTGCCATGGGACTCACCAAGTTGTGTTGTACCTTCTCATCACCCGCCTGTCTCCCCACTAGTGTGTATGTGGCTCAAGCACAGGCCTGGGCGACGTGTGGAGAGTGAGGCCAACAAGCTCCTTCCCCACCTGGGTCTGCACCTCTCTGTGCTTCGTCTATAAAATGGGGATAAAAGTATCTATTTCATAGGATTTCACCCTTCCATGAGGGATTAATAATTTTTAAATTATTCATGAGTAATTAGTTGTTAATTCAGCTAAGTAAAAATAAGTGACACACATGCTATGTTCTCAGCAGCTGGTAGAGAGTGGGCCCTCCGTAAGTGTTAGTGGGACGCACAGACCCAGGTACGTTCTTCCTGGGCCTTCACAGCTTGCATATCAGATAGAACTGGGTTGTCTCTGGTTTTATTATCTTTCATCTTTTCAAAAGACTCATATCTTGCAAACTAGTTGGTAGCGTTTAGTCCAGTGCTTGACACAGCTGACAGTGCTCCCTTCTGGTTCTCCTGTCTTATTCGCTGTTCCTTCATCTCTAGAGGTTGGTGTGTCCCAAGCTCTGTCCTGGCTCTCCTCTTCCTCTATATGGTCTCCCTAAGTGCCCTCATCAGTCTCAGGGCTTGTACTAGCATTTATACCCCAAGGGCTCACTGAACCTTACGTCCAGCACAGACCTCTTCCACTCCTACAGCTACTGGCCTTCTCTCTCACCTATTTGGAGGTCTAGCAGGTATCTCAAACTTAAGACATCCAAAACAGAACTCTTTGTTTCCACCACCTCCCAATCTGTCCCCACCAACTTGCTCCTTCTCCCAAAATGTAGACTCACCCTTGATGTCTCTCTTCCACACCCATGTCTCCTGGGTCTGACCACTCCTTACCCTCGTCCAAGCCCCTGCCTCTATGGTCTGGGCTGGCTACTCTCGGAATCTCCTAACCTGATTCCCCGCTTGACCCTCTCAGTCTGCTCTCTACCAGCAGTCAGAGCAATTACTTTAATTTTTTTTATTTTTATTTTAAATGTCTGGTTTGACGAGCTTCAACAGATTTCTACACTTGTGCAGTCACCGCCTGGATCATTTCATCATCTCTGAAAGTTTCGTCTTCAGTCTGCCCTGCTCCTGGCCCATTCCTTTAAACGTGATCATACAGAGTACACTTTTGTGTTCAGTGTTCTGCTCAGCAGAACGTTTATGAGATTCATCTGTGTTGTGGCGTACAATAATAGTGTGCTCCGTCCTAGTATTGAGTAATTGTCCACTGGGTAGATACATTGCAGTTTGTTCATCTATTTATCACCTATGAGTTTTGTGGATGTATATTTTCATTTTCTTGAGTAAATAACTAGTAGTGAAATTAGTAGATCATATGGTAAATGTATGTCTAACTTTTATTAGAAACTGCTGAGCTGCATATTTTACAATTTGGTTGTATCATTTTGTATTCACACCAGCAATGTATGAGTGCTCTAGCTGTTCCACATCTTCACCAACACTTGTTATAGTCAGTTTTTTAAATTTTAGCCATTCTAGAGGATGCAAAATATTTTCTAATTGTTTTATGATGCTTTTCCTTAATGACTAATGATGTAGAGCACTTATTTACATTCTTATAGACGGTTTATGTATCTTTTTGGGGAAGTTTATGGTCAAACCTTAGAGCAATTCCTTTTAAATGTAAATCAGTCACGCTAACTTCTCATCAAAACAAATCTCAAAGTCTTGACCATGGCCTACCAGGCTCCTACCACCCTCTGATCCATCTGCCACCACTCTGAATTTCTCTCAGTATTCTATAATTCTTCTCAAAAATACCATTGTACTTGGCTTTCTGAAAAAAAGACAAGCACCTGATTGCTTCAGGGCCTCTGAACTTGCCCTTTCCTTTCCTGTAATGATCTTCCACATATATTCCCAAGGCACCTTCCCTCACTTATTCGGGGTCTCTGATCAAATATCACCTCTTCAAGGAGGCCTTCCTGACTACTCTGTATAGAGAGCACCTCTTCATTACTCTCTATCACCTCACCCTAGTTTATTTTTTCATAGCATTTATCACTACTTTTATTGGTTCGCTTGTTAACTGTCTGTCTTCCCTACTAAAATGCTCACTAAGAGGGCAGGGACTTTGTTTTGTTATTCAATGGTTATAATACTGTCTGGCATATATTATAGGTTCATTCAATATTTATTGCATGCATAAATAAATGAATGAGGAGGAAAGGCCTAGAAGGCAGGGCTCTTTCTGACCTTTTTATGTATCCACCTCACCTCCAGGTGTTTGGCCTGGGGCAATGTACATGACATATGCCCACAGGTAATAAACACTTTTTGAGCAAATGAGTAACCAAGTTCCTGCGCCACGCAGGTGAGTGAGCAGAGGGACAGCCTTCTTTGCAGAAGCTGGTTCTCTGGGGGAGAAGCTTTAGTCTTTGCTGCCCTCTTTCCTTCTCCTTAGTATCCTGCTCCAAGGTTGTGACCGGGAAGGCCATGTAAGTGCTGCTGGTAGCCTGGTGAGCCTGCACAAGCCCAGAGGAACAGACTCCTTGTTCTGAAGCCATCAGTGAGAACAGTGTGGCCCTTTATCAAATGGTTACCATGTGTCCAGAGTGGCCAGTACTTGAGTTCATATTTCATAAACCCTGTCCTTTAAGGTAAGCACAACGAAACTCATCTCACAACTGAGGAACTTACACATGGAACAATTAGGTGGCTTGCCCATGGTCTCGCTGGCAGTGAGTTGACAGGGTTGAGATTTTACTCTAGTTCTGCATAAACCCAGATAATATACAGCAGCAGTAGACATTTGTACTTGCAGTAGACAAGAAGGACTTGCTAAGTGCCAGGGTTGACTTAAGCTCTTTACACGTGTTTAGATCTCATCCAGCACTCAAAACAACTTGACTAGTTAAATATTATTGTTATCCTTATCCTTAAATTGGAGTACTGTGGCACAGAGAGGTTAATAGCTGGCTCAAGGTCACATAGCACTTTCCATGACAATAAACTACCTTTAACGCATTATGAATTTAGATGACAAATCATTACCTAGGGGTCAATTTGCTGCAAAATGCTAAAGAGGGGATATCCAGAAAGCAATCAATGGTGAGTAGTAGATTTCCCACAAGGTGTTGTGTGCCCCTATCTCTATCTTCAGTTGCTTCATCCTTTCTCCCCAGTTCCTAGATGATCTCCAGCCTGGGAAGGAAGGCTGCTGCCGCCTCTACAGCAGTGGTTCTTAACCTGGGTTCTATCGAACCCTAGGGGTTCGATGAGTCGGTCTCAGGGGTTCGGAGAAGCCTCTGCCGCGGAGGCCAGAATAAAGTAATACCGTAATTTGTTGTGCGTTCATGCACTTTGTTGGTTTTGTTCTTTGAGCAAGGTGATGTTCATGCACGGCTCATTTTGTGCACCAGTAAAAAAACATATACCTATGTCTTGAATTTGGGAAAAAAATCATATTTTATTTATCACTAAAGAAGGGTTCGGTGAATGCGCATAGGAAACTGGTGGGTTGGTACCTCAAAAAAGGTTAAGAACCACTGCTCTACAGCCTCAGGGCTCAAAGTCCAGCCCTGGCCTTGCCCAGCATGGCGCCTGCCCCGCCTGCACGCACAGGGGCATTAATAGGTAATGACTTGTGATGAGGAAGAGCAGGGAGGTGTAAACACAGAGGCCTGAGGCCCTTTGGAGCCTGCAGGGCCTGTGAAGAGGAACAGGGCTCAACCAGGGGCTGAGGCAGACACTGGGACCCCAGAGATAATTCTCTCGAAAGAGGCAAAGAAGAGTACCCCACAGGAAGAAGGCAAAAGAGGACCTGACCTTACTTTCAGCCCAGAGGCAGGAAAGTGAAATTCAAGCCTGAGTCATGGGGTGGGGGACGGGAGGTTGTGCTCCTTAAAGTGGGTTGTCTGAAATCTACACCCACCAAATGTCCCCACTGCTGAAATTTCTCCCCTCCTGTCCCTTTGCAAGTCTCACTCTCCCTCAGCTAGTCAATAGCCCCTCCCCCACTCCAAGCTATCTCTCACCCCTGGATGCCCAAGGCCTCATTTTTAGGAACTTCTGCCAGGACGAGTCGCCCCCTTTGTGTCCCAAGCAAACCTTGATCCTAACACTCAGCAGCCAGCCCTGGGTAAATGCTAGGGTAGGTCTGCCTCACCCACACAACAACAGTTTGGGGGCAGAGGCTGGGTTTGGCACAGAATAAGTACTCAAAACATGATTATTAAATGAATGTTTGGCCCCTGGCTCTTGCACTGGTTAGCTCCTTAGGCTGCCCTGGGCCTCTCTGTGCAGAGATAAGGATTACATTGATCTTGCCTATCTGAGTTCTGTCCCACAAGCCGGGGAAGGGGGCTGACTCGGTCTAAATATATTGCCCCTCTGGGCTCTGGGAGATGGACAGGGCACACAGTTGCCGGTCCTTCAGGCGAGGCCTGTGGGTAGCTCCAGGCACCCCTGGCTTCACCTTTGAGCTTTAAGGCATCCTAGGGCCTGGTGGGGAGGTCCACTGGGTCTCCTGAATGGTCCTGTCTGGTCTCAGAGCCTCAGTGGCTCTTGCACAGTTCTGGAAATTGCTCTGGAAATTCCCGGGGTGAAATCCAGCAGCTGTCAGTGATGGTCTGGATTCCCAACCACCAATGAGGCCCTCTCTGGGACCGGCCAGGGGAGATGTGGCTTTGCTGGAAGGGCCTGGCTGACTCTCTGGACCTCCTTCCTTCCTCCTACTGTCCCCTGGCCAACACAAGTTCCTCAACCACCCCTTTTCTCAGGGACCTAAGAAATACCCTTAAGCAGGGAAGGTGGGGTGGGGGACTCCCTTAAAAGTTTTTGAGGTCAAAAGACAAAGAGAGACATGCAGTTCCCCTACCTCTTAGACACTGTCCCAACCCTCTCCACTTGCTCCAGCTGATCTGGGGGCACTAGTAGCTGGGGGTGGGGGATGTTGCTCACTATGGGGCATCTCAGAGAAGTGTCCTGGCTCAAGCCATGGCTGGAAGAAATTCCAACACCAAATAAGTCCCAACCCCTGGAGGGAAGAAGGAGAAAGGACACTTTCCGATCAGTTTCGCCATTCCACACCTGGAGTCCCACTCTCCTCCCTCATTTTACTGGCAATCCTATCGGCAACCAAATAGCCATGGGGGGAGAGGGCGGGGGGCGTGGGGGGGGGATCCCAGCCTAGCCTGAGCCCTCCGGTCTGACCGGAAGAGGGAGGGGTCCCGAGCTCTTGGGGCGCCCCTAGCAGCTCTGACCTTGTGCCGGAATTCTCGGGCCACCTTCCGGTCCATGGCTGGGCCAGATCGCGCCGCGGTCGCTTCCTAACTCACTCCTTCGGGTGCCTGGCTGCTGGCGACAGTGACCGGCCCGGCTTGGGAGCGGTAGGGGCGGAGCCTGGCCGGGTGGAGGCGGAGGGCAGGGGCAGGGCCACTGGGAGGCGGGAGACACCTGTCCTGAACCACGGTCGCCTCTCGCAGAGGCCCCCGGGCGCAAATGGGTTGCAGGATTTGTTTGTGGCGGTGAATGTGGGTAACTGGCGCTATTCTAATCCGCTTGGAATGACCCTCCAAACACATGCTGTTGAAGAAGAAGATCTCTGGAGGTGTGGGGAGGAGGTTTGGGACATTTTTTTATATATATGGGGGCTTGGAATGCAGAGGTCCTGAGACTCGCACACAGGTGGGTAGGGACTGGAATAATCTAGTCAGTATTCCATCTCATGAGGCTGTCTGTTACCCCTTGCCACGTGTCTCACGGTCAGCACACATTCCATAATGGCCTCCTTCATGGGCTTTAGTCAGCAGGAAGAAATCTTTCATCTGTGAATTCCTTGTGGTTGGGTCTTATTATGGCCCCCAGAGGCCAGAACCAGTGGATAGGAGTGCCCCTCCTCAACCACCTTCTCCTTCCACCTCCCCTAGCCCACTCCCTTCAAACACACCTGTGCACACACATTCACTAGAGCTTGGAAGAGTCTGGCAATGACAGCCTGGTTTATGGCTGATCCGTTACCCAGGTCTGAGACCCCACCTGGTTCATTTGATTAAATTTAACCAAAGTTGCTCAACACCAGGTCAGGTGCTGAGTGCAAAGACAATAAGGAACCAAGCTTGGGGCAGGCTGAGATGAAAGAGGGGCCATGGAAGGGATAACAAAAAGGCATGAGTGGGGAGAGTGGGGACCCTTAATTATGGAGCTTATTCCCGGACTTAACAGAGGACGGGGGGGGGGGGCTGACCTGTTTGCACCATATTGGAGAAAGGGACGCTTTCTCACTGAGCCACCACAGGTCAGGCTAAAGTCCCTCTCTTTTGCATTCCACCCTCAGTAGCTGAAGTTTTGCAAGCAGACTATTTTTATTTGGGCTAAATTATTGCTTAGTTTAAGATGTAAATCCTTCTTCGAGAAAAACCATAAAATATTATCCAAAATCTTACCTTACTTAGTATTAACTAGTTACATTAGAGATAAAAGGAAAAGATTTGTGGGATTTTCAAAAGTCTAGGAAAGACACAGAAAATATATTCCTCTCCAATTTATTTTGTTGATTCACTACATTTCATTACTATATCAAATAGCCATATTTAGAGTCCAGGCAGAATGGCAAATGCCCTTACAAGAGGAACTGTGGTCCACTGGCATGGTACCCCAATCCTCCTTTCACATAACTGCCTCCCCCACAAACTCTTTCTTAAAATTTTTCCCTCTTGGTTTTGAAGGTAGTTCCAAATCCTGCTTCTCCTCTGCCAGGAATGTTCTTTTTCAAGCTTTCTCTGAGACAGTTCTGCCTTTATCCATTCCCTAAGGAGGCTCCATCCTTGGCTTTCCCGCTTCATCTACCCATCTGTGCCCATGGCTTCAGATCCCCTGTGTGAGGCTAGCTGTGCACTTTATTTACCACCTATTCCCAGAGCAGTGTGTGGTGAGAAATAGATGCTCAACAACTTAGTTGAATGGATGAATGAATGAATGCATCCCAAATCTACACCCCTGCTCAGGAGTCTACTGGGGCTAACATCATCTTCCTCTTCACGACCTGGCATCCAGTTGGTGTTCCAACACTTAGCTGGACAAGTGAATGATGCACAGGTTCCCAAAGCTCTGAGGCCCACATTTCCATTTTCAATTTCCCCCTGGACCTCATTTGCAAATTAAAGAGTTTTGTTTGTTTGGTCAAAGCCTGGCCTTGCTGGAAGCAATAATATGGGAGTGTGAGGCCCTTCATTAAGTCAACATTCCCTGAGCTGCTGGAAGCTGGGGCAGGGTGGGGATTTGGGGACTTGGGAGGCTGTAGTGGGCAGTGGTGGAAGGACAACCCTGGTTCTGCTACTGACCACTTATCACTGAGTGGTATATGCCATGACCTCTGAGAAAGGAAAGCAGAGGACAAGACTCATAGCAGCATCCTGGGTCTTTGGTGGAAGGGGCTTCCCGGATCTATGTTCCTGAGCCCGGGATCTGTGAGGAGTAAGGGATGTTGGAGGCTGCACAGGCTACCTCCTTGCTCCCCTAGGACATCTAGGACTGAGCGACCTGAATCCAGCTTCCCATGGGGAGGGTCAGCCAGTACAAGAAGGGCGAAGGCTGGACCGTCGAAAGCGCTTAGGTTATGGTAATGAACTGGGCAGTCCTGTCACTTTAGCTTGGGGAGGAGCCAAAGGCCTGGTAGGAGGAGCCAAGGGAACTCTGGGGCAAAAAGAGCAAAACGGACGGCGGCTGCCGAGTGGAGGTGTGACCTAGCCATCGCGGAGAGAGACACTGCGGACCCCGGGCGTGCGCTCAAGCTTCCCCGTACTCGTGCGCCCCTATGGGGGCCCCGGCCCCGCGCGTCCCCACGTCCGCACCCTGCCTGATCCTGGCTTGCGTCTGGCTGTCCTGGGGTGAGCTGGCAGGGGAGTCCCTACAGATGGAGGCTCTAGGTGAGAGGAGTGTGGACTAGGGGAGGCTGAACCTGGAAAGGTTAAAGAGAGGGAAGAAAAAGAGAAGGTTTAAAGGAGGGCGAGGGACAGCCAAAGAGAGGGTCTGAAAAGAGGGGCGCAGAAGGAAAGAGAGGCTAGTGACAGTCAAAGGAATGAGCCCCAGACAGGGCAGGATGGAAGAGACCCATGGTGGGGAACTACAGAGAACTGGGTGCAGACAGTGGGAGGAAACAGGGAGACCCTTGAAGAGTCACCAGGGTGGGGGAGAAAGGACTTGAGAAGGTACCAGGGGAGATGTGGGAGAGGCTTCCTAGCATGTAGGGGACAGGTGGTGGGAAACCCAACAAAGAGGCATGATTTGAGCAGGAGAGGAATTCCTGTCTCCAGCTGCAGCTCCCACGACCCCCAGCACGGCAGAGCTGCAGCCTGAGCCAGCCCAGGATCCCAGGTGAGTAGGCTGAACTTATGGCTGCCCCACCTACTGTCCCCCTCTTTATTCCTGGTGTGGGTGACCCCAGGAGCTAGTATGGAAGGTGGGATGGACCTGGTGTTGGAGGGGAGGCATGGCCTGTTCTTATCCCTTTGCTCATATCAGGCTTGTTTCTCACAGCTATCAGGAGGAGACCCTTGCCATGGGGGACGTGACAACATTGATGGGAGGCCAGGTAAGGGGAGGCCTAGAAAAGGGCTGCTTCACTGGGAGGGGGCTCATTTCTGTCAGGGTCTGAAGCTGGTCGGGTTTCAGGAAGGCTGTCTCTGCAGTTATTTAGACGAGAGTGAATAAGTTTTCTGGTATGTGTCTGAAGTACACAGATTTGTAAGTCACTTTTATTCCCACTCTTAATCTCTTAGGGCCCTGTAGCAGGCTCAGTTTATCTATCTATCTATCTATCTATCATCTATCTTTTAACGGGAAGAGGGCATCAAGGTACTGTCAGCAGACAGTTGAGCTCTGACTTTTCCTGGTGAAAAGTCAGAAGATAAAGGGTTAGGAGAATAGAGTTCTGTTTTCTCTGCCTGGACTGTGAAGGCCCTAAACCAGTGATGGACAATCTTTTGAGCTTGGTGTGTCAAAATTTGCCAAAAAACTGAGCATAACTTGGGTGGTGTGTCACTTTGAGAAAAACGGCCTAACCGGAAGTCCCAGAACTAGACGCTCTGTGCCAGAGTTCTGTTGTTTTGGCCTACAGACCTCCGGCACAGAGTGTCTACACTACAGCAAATGTTTTATCCTCTGCTACTGCACCTGGCCGTGCAGGAGCCAAGGAGGAAATGTCCTTCTCGGCATGCGACCCCATACTTCTCTGCTATGCAGCCACATGCAGCCGCGTGTCATCAAAAATGGCTACGCGTGTCAGTACTGACATGCATGTCATAGGTTCGCCATCATGGCCCTAAACCCTTTCAGAGGCCCCTCTCCATCCCCTGAGCAGTGTCCCAACAGTGCTGCCCTGAGAGGGGAGAAAAACTGAACCACCTGGTGGGGTTTGCAAGGAAGAGCTGGCTGAGAAACAAAGTCCTGGGGGTAGTTGGAGGGGAGCCAAGAGGGACATATATATGGTGATAGTTGACTTAGGGTGATGGGTATGCAACATAATCAACAGTTCAAATGCTATAGAAATGTTTACATGGAACCTATGTACTCTTATTGATCAATGTAACCCCTTTAAATTTAATTTTCTAAAAAAAAAAAAAAAAAAAAAAAAGCGGAGCCTTGAGCTATCATCCTCTGAATCTTGACCACTTCCTGTTGCCCACCCTCCTAGCATCCTCAGTGCTTTTGGGAGAGGTGGCGGTTTGTTTTCCTCTTCACCAAACTCCTTTGGGCTCCGGATCAGGTGGCCCAGGCTCTCTCTTTAATCCTGGCCTGCATTTGTCTCTTTCTTACAATCACAGACATATTATAAATCCAGCCCAGGTCCAAGCATCTTGAGCCTCACTTCATTCACCTTAGAGATCAGGTCTGGGTAGCTCCTTGTGCCAGCAGGTTGAGAGCATCCTTTGTAAGAGGAAACAAGGTGCTTCAAATTCCTGCCCTTTGGAAATAGATATGGAGACTCCAAGGTAGGAAGGGGCGTGCTAATTCTCCAGTGTGTGGATTATCTGGGGGTTTTTACTTCTTGTTTGCATACTTTTCCAGCTCCCAACTTTTAGAGTCGTGTTCAGGTATAGTTTAAGTGGAAAGATAATATCTTCATTCATTTTTAGCTGGGGAAATCAAGGTAGGTGGGTGACTTGCACCAGGTCTCCTGGTGCAGTGGCCTGTTCCCTGGCACCGTAGATGCCCCACAGGACTCCAGGAATCTCTGTATTTCAGTGAGGAAAATGATCCTTACCCAAATACCTTTTCCCCTGGTGGGCTTCCTTTCTGCTGGATTCCAAGGTAGGCCTCTCCCTTTCCTTGGGATGCATCGGGCCCAGGCAATCCCAGTAGGATTCTCACATTCCTCCTTAGAGCAAATAAGGCATTCGAATGACCCTCTTTTTAAGGTGATGGGAGTGGGGGTTGGGAGAATGAGGCCATCAGCTGGAAAGTGAACCTGGGGACCCTCTGGGGGCCTCTGCCCGGAATGCTCTCATTTGTAATTGAGTGGGGGTCCCAGACTAGCACCCAACCACCCTTCTTTTCAGTGCTGCCTCACTCCATGGAGCTCAGTCATCCTCTAAGAATTGATGGTGTAGACCAGGAGTCTATGAACTGGGGCGAGGAAAACATATTATTATTTACAGGGACCTCGATCTAACTAAAACTTAGCATTCCCTTCAATTATTATTATTGGCTAGAGTGTTAGCAGTGTCTGTGACAGTCTCCAAAGAAACTACAGACATATCCTATCACCTTATGGCTGTTGACATCTCTGGATCTCACTTATGCTCGCTACTTCAAAACTTGGGCAGTGATAACACCTGCTGCTAGGTCTTGTTATTTATTGTGTTTATAAAAAAGAACAAGTATTGCTGAGTCACACATTTTTATAAAATATTTTCATAACTACATTGTAATATATTTGATTTCCTTTGTAACCTTATGTTTGATTTTAGGTATTTAGTAATGTTATAGGTTTCATTAGATTGTCAAAGGTGTTCATAAAAATGATTAAGTACTCCTACACTAGAGATGAATCATGTGGACAGGATGTAAAATTTTTCTCCAGAAGATGACCTCAACTCTGCAGCCCAGGCTGTCTTGCCCTCACTGCACCAATTTCAGAGGCCACATCGGAGTGGCAGTGAGGAGAAGAGACACACAAAGACCAAGTTTGATTAAGGTCTTTAGGGACTTTGGCATTGATTGTTTTCCCTGACTGCTCTCTCCTCTTTCCCGTGGTCTCTGAGGCAGTGAGATTGATTACAGCCAGGGTGGGTGGCCGACTCCTGGGCTTGGCCTGGGTCTGCAGGGAGGGAGAGCTGGGGAGGACCCAGGAACCAGGGCCGAAGTGCGATGAGATGAGATTGTTGAAACCTGATCATGGTGGGGCCAGTGACTTCCCAGGGGTCAGATAGTGAAGAGGGAAGCGATGAGTTCCTGGTGATGAGATGGAGAGACTCAACCTGCCAAATCTGCAAGGGAGACACAGAAGGCACCTCCCTGTCTTGCTGATAGCTGGGGTTCGGCTCAGGGACATAGAGTTCTCTATGTTTCAAGTCCTTTGCTGGCAGCTGGGGATTCAGCCCGGGGATGCTGACAGTGAGGAAGGAAGACGTGAGAACTACGTACAGTGTGGTTTGTGCCTCCTTGGCCCTGTGAACAAGAACATGAGTTCCCCAAGCGCAGGGGTCTTGTTCTGTTCACTGTACCTGTTGGGGTGCTGGACATAGAGTTCTGGGAAGTTGTACAGATGAGCAGGCTGAGGCGCTGAGAGGGGAGGAGCCTGCTGTGCCCAGGGTCCCAGTCCCAGGTGACATTAGACACCTCAGACTGGAGTTCCGAGATGTCAAATCTTCAAGTCAGCTAGCCATGTGGTAGGATGTTCGGGACAATCCTAATTTCAGATGGTTTGTATCTCAGGAGCCCAAGGGTTGGGAATTCTAGTTTGGAATTACCAAGTGTTAGGATGTTTAAGCTACGCTTTGCCTGTGTCCTCCTCTGATTTGTGGTATCAGGGAGAGACCGGGCTTGGAACTGAGTTCTGAGGATGGCGGCTGATGATCAGTGATGCACTGTTTTTGCTGTTGTCGGGAGATCCCAAAAGGAGTGTTGGGTTGAGGGATGGGACGAGATGTTCTTCAGTCCTGGGGTGAGGGGCTGCCCTTGTTTCTTCGCTCTGCCTCATGTGGTTTCTGTGGAGAAACGTGTTTGTTCTTCAGACAAGGGTGTTTTGGGTTGGGCTGTGGGAACACAAATGTTTACTAGAGAGGGAGGAGGTGGGGGAGGCTGGGGGATGTTGGAGCATGAAGGGGAGGGGTGTGTTTAGCATTGAGATGCCACTTTGAAGATAAAATTTTAAAAAGCCTTCATTTCACAGGGCCTATGGAATGAAATTTCTCCCTTCTGTAGCTCTCAGAGGTGGGCCTGGGGAGGTGAAGCGGCAGGGGCCCTCCCTCCATCCAAGTGATGGACGGGAAGGGCTGTTACCTCCAGGATGGCTGCCCTTGATCACATTCTCTTCTATTTCTAAAAGGAGGCTGAAAACCTGGACTTATTAGCCATGTCTTCCTGGGAAAGGCGGCTCCATCGGGCTAAATGTGCACCATCTTGTAAGTGGTCTCCTCCCTGTGGTCTATGGGCTGTACATGGGAGGGTCCCAGCAGCAGGGAGGCCTGTAAGGGTGGGACTGGCCTTCCCTCGGGCCTCCTGTGACCTATTTTCCCTGCATGGGTGTTCTTTCCGTCTCCTCCAGCCCTAGCCTCCAAATCCCTTGCTCTGTGTTCTCCCTCCAGGGTGAGGAGTTTCCTCTCCAGTGTTATGACCATGGCCTTGTGGCTTTCCGTTCTCACACTATCTGACTCCAGTGAGTTTGTGCTTCCTTGTTTAGATGTTGCTTCCCCTTCTGCTGTTTCTGAGTCCTCTTTCTCCTTTCTGTGGCATTGCCCTTCATCTTGTCCTGTGTGCGTGGCCTCTCCCTCACTTGTCCCTTGCCCGTGGCTTTACCTGCCCTATATCCGTGACTCCTCCGCTGACATCATGGTTCCTTTCCTCCCTCATTCTGCTCTGCTTTACCTTCTTGTCCTCCGCGGCCTTATTCTCCCCTGCATTCTAAAGGTGAGGCCTGTCCCTCTGCTGGTTTATGCCGTGGCCTCTGTGCTTTGTGGAGCGGAGAGGAAGAGCAGAACTTGAAGATATCGGGACACTGTCCCTGCTTATCCCACTTGCTCCGTAGTCTCAGTTCTGCCTGCCTTGCCTGGGCCAGGAACTTTTAGCTGTGAGAGCTGAAGACTCAGGTGGGGCTGGCTTGGGGGCCACCTGGTGCACACTGAAGGCGGTCCCTCACCCCACGGCCTGCTTGTGTCCCCAGTAAGGGGCTAGCTACTGAGGAATACTGGGGCTCCCTGGGATGGGCATCTGAGTGCTGTGTAGCTCCGGGGCTTGGGGCTGGTTGCCCTGGCATGAGGGAGGTGCTGTCTCCCTCAGCTGTGCTATCAGCACGACAGGGAGGTGCCTTCTGTGTCTCCCTTGCAGATTTGTTCTCCTGCTTCAATGGGGGCGAATGTGTGCACCCAGCCTTCTGTGACTGCAGACGCTTCAATGCTACTGGGCCGCGCTGCCAGATGGGTGGGTTTGGACTCCATCCCACCCTGGGAGGGGCCATGGGTACAGGGAAAATCTGGGGGTCCTGGACTGGGAGAAATGGGGTGACTCTTATAGGGCTGGAACCCACCAGACTTTGGCTTGGTAACCACTGCAGCTACACAGAGAGTTCTCTTTTCTTGGCTCAGTGTACAATGCTGGCCCCGAGAGGGACAGCATCTGCCGGGCATGGGGACAGCACCACGTGGAGACATTTGATGGCCTCTACTACTACTTCTCTGGAAAGGGCAGCTACACACTGTTGGGACGCCATGAACCTGAGGGACAGACCTTCTCAGTCCAGGTGAGACCCCCCTTGCCCTGCCTGTTGAGGAAGGCTCCACAAGGCCTGGAGGCTGTGCCCTTTTTGTCTCAGGCATAGACCTGCCAAGGGCTGCCCTGGGGGTCACGCCCTGGAAGGACTGGCGACCTTGACCAACCTGCCCACTCTACCTTGATATGTCACACATCAGACCTTTTCAGGAGGGTCATTTCATGATGGATATATTCGATTACTTAGACTAATGGGGTGTCACTTATTCATGGACTATGAAATAAACTTAATGAGTCATAACCAGCACAAAAACCCCCACAAGAATAGAAAATATAAAGATGAATTTCATATTGATGGGGTAAATATTATTATTATTATTTTTTTAAGTGAGAGAGACAGACAGAGAGGGACAGATAGGAACAGACAGACAGGAAGGGAGAGAGATGAGAAGCATGAATTCTTTGTTGTGGCACTTTAGTTGTTTACTTGTTGCATTCTCATATGTGCCTTAACTGGGGGGTTGCAGCCAATCCAGTGACCCCTTGCTCGAGCCAGCAACCTTGGGCTCAAGCCAAATGACCTTGGGCTTCAAGCCAGTACTTTGGGCTCAGCCAGCAACTTTGGGCTTCAAGCCAGTGATCTTTGAGCTTAAGCCAGCAACCATGGTGTCATGTCTATGATCCCATGATCAAGCCAGTGACCCCACACTCAAGCTGGTGAGGCCATGCTCAAGCTAGATGAGCCTGGGCTCAAGCTGGTTACCTTGGAGTTTCAAACCTGGGTCCTCAGTGTCCCAGGCTGATGCTCTATCCACTTCGCCACCACATGGTCAGGTGGTAAATATTATTTGGTAAAGTTTTTGTTTTATTTATTTATGAATATGTTTTTATTTTTTACTGTGGGTCTTGGTTAAAAAGGCTTGAAAATGATTTAATTAGACTTTGGGGTAGCTTTCATAGGTCCCTCTTTTGGCTGATATAGCTCCAATCTGCTTAACCACTTTGTGTGTGTGTGTTTTTCTGAAGTGAGAAGTGGGTGGTGGGGGGGGGGACAGACAGATTCCCACATGTGACCCACCGGAATTCACCCGGCATGCCCACCAGGAGGTGATGTTCGGCCTGTCGGAGTATTGCTCTGCTGCAATCAGAGCCATTCTAGCACCCAAAGAGAAAGCCATGGAGCCAGCCATCCTCAAAGCCAACTTTGCTCCAGTGGAGCCTTGGCTGCGGGAGGGGAAGAGAGAGATAGAGAGAAAGGAGAGGGGAAAGGGTGGAGAAGCAGATGGGCTTTTCTCCTGAGTGCCCTCGCCGGGAATTGAACCCAGGACTTCCACATGCTGGGCCAACATTCTACCACTGAGCCAACGGGCCAGGGCCTGCTTAACCACATTTAATGTAAACTAGTGGAAGGTTCAGGAAGAGTTTCCACTCTTGGAAGAGAAACACTTTCAGACTTTTCTCTAAGCTTTGGGAGCCTTGGTGCCCTCAATCCCCCACCCCTCAGTTCCTATGGCCTTAGAGGTAAGGGTTTTGTCTGAGCAGGGGGCACAGGAGCAACCTATGTGCCTGTGTGTGCAGGAGAGGGCGGGACTATGCTTGCTGGCACCACTGTAAAAGTATGTGTTTATAGTGTGTGCATTGAGAGTACCCTCTGAGTAGACACATGAGGAAGTGTGTGTGTGTTTGTTTGTTCTGTATGCATGTGAGCTGGTGTGAGTGTATAACCTTGCCTGATGAGACAACCTGGGATGGATAAACAAAGAATCCAGATATAGGGAGACAGCACAATGTACTAGAAGAGCCGCAGACCTGGGTTAGAGTCCTGGCTGTGTGTGTGTGGCTTTCGTCACTTCGCCTCTCAGCACCAGCTGCCTCCTCTCTGAAATTCAGATAATCATATAACTTTACTGTGATGTTGTGGGGACTGCGAGAAATCACAGAGGAAAGGTGCCTGGCATTCAGTGGGCAGGCAATCAGCATTTAGCAGAAGCTCACAGAGAGCCACTGGACCCAGAACTGAAAAGTTCTGGGCAGGAACCCTCCACTCTGGCCTCTGAACCCCCCTTCAGGTGCACAATGACCCGCAGTGCGGCTCCTTCCCATACACCTGCTCCAGGTCTGTCAGCCTCTTCTTTGCGGGTGAGCGGGAGCTCCGTCTGGCCAAGGAGGTCACCCACGGAGGAGTGAGGTAACTACAACATCTTTGCCCTGACCTCTCTTATTCCAGGCAGTCCCAGTGGAAGATGGCTGAGCGTAAAGCAGTGGTTCTTAACCTTTTTTGAGGTACCGAACCCACCAGTTTCATATGCGCATTCACCGAACCCTTCTTTAGTGATAAATAAAATGTTTTTTTTTCCAAATTCAAGACATAGGTATATGTTTTTTTACTGGTGCACAAAATGAGCCGTGCATGAACATCACCTTTGTCAAAGAACAAAACCAACAAAGTGCATGAACTCACAACAAATTACGATATTACTTTATTCTGGCCTCCGTGGCAGAGGCTTCTCCGAACCCCTGACACCAACTCATCGAACTCCTAGGGTTCTATAGAACCCACGTTAAGAACCACTGGCCTAAAGGAAATTGTGTTTGGGGGCAAAATAGCAGAATTTCCCCTATTAGGGCAGGAACATACTGGCAGACTAGTTGGGTGTCCATTCAGCTGGGTTTGCAGAAAGCTGAGTCCCTTGTGACTTGCTGGAACTCTCAGGCCCTGCGGGTTTCCAGATGGTGGGTATTCAGGCAAACAGCAATTTTACAGATAGCTGTGAGATTACTACTAAAACATGCTTAATTTTGCCCCCACAATTTGAAGAAAATCTGCCCAAATGGATACTACATAGTTTAAGCATCCTTAGAACAGGAACTGGGTACACTTTCGCCCTTTTCTGATGGCATAGGGTCATTCTGAATGTCATTTTTCTGGGACATCAAGGAGACCACACAAGGAGTGAGGACTCTGTTATCACACTGGACTGCGGTTCTTTCTGAAACCTTTGTCACTGTCCTTTCCTTCCCTTGCTATCTACTGTCGCTTCACGTTGCTTAAGGGGAGGTGGGAGTCTTTCTCATTTCCAAGTCAGATCTGGAAACTGGGTAACCAAGGTTTCTGGGGCTGAGTGTAAGATGGAAGGCCTGAACGTTTCTCCTATGAGTGAAGGTTTGGGTTATGGATCTTTCGGTACCAGTTTTGGCTGGTTAGACATGTCATTTGTTTTTCTTTCCTCACTTTCAGGTGGGTTGAAAGTTACCAAATCCCAGACAAGTAAAGCTGGAAAAAATGGTCCCGTGGCTACCTTCCCAGTTTTCCTTCTCGCTCAGCCTTTCCTTCTCCCACCCCTTTCTCGTTCCCGCTGTTTGCTTCTACCATCTTTCCTGTCTAGGTGAAAGGAGTTAGCAAATTTAGTCACTAAAACTTATCCTGCAATTAAAAAAAAACAATTTTAAGATTGTGGAGACAAAAGAAACTCTCTAATGGTGGACAAACAGGCACCTGGTAGTGGGGCCTCAGGTCCCATGGTACAGTGACCGTGTGGAGGGGACAGGAGCAGTGTACAGGAGGGGTCCTGCAGCTACAGGTGGCAGATGCTTTTGGGGAGGGACTGGGCTTTTGGGGAGGTGGTGTGGACGCCCTGAGGCTCTGAGCTGTGCCGTGCAGGGTCCAGCTGCCACACGTGATGGGGAGCGTGCATCTGCAACGGCTGGCTGGCTACGTCCTCGTACGGTATCAGTCCACCTTCACGCTGGCCTGGGATGGCACCTCTGCTGTCTACATCAAGATGAACCCAGAGTTCCTGGGCTGGACCCATGGGCTGTGTGGAAACAACAACGCCGACCCCCAGGATGACCTGGTGACCAGCTATGGTGAGGTGCAGGTTGGGTGGCCTTCAGTGGGTTTGGTGGAGGACAAGTTCACCTGGGAGGGGTGGGAAGGGCTTAGGGAAGAACTCAGGGTCATGATGCTAAAGACTAGCGGGAGGCCAGGGGCCCGCCCCTTCTTACCACGTGTGTGTCCTCAAGCATGTTCTTAAGCACTCGACCTCTGCTTCCTCACCTCTAAAATAGTCATGATGAGAATTCCTAATTGGATTGTATGAGGATCTATGGGGCACTTTGCTGGGTAGGACTGACCCTGGAGGTGAAGGGGCTGGGACCAAATCATGGCGACTCTGACCGGAGAAGGGAAGGGATGCCCTTGAGCACCCACGGCACACTGAACACTTTATGTGCATGATCTCATGGAGTCCACAAAGTCACCTCATGGCAGGATCATCTGCCTATTTCACATGCAGGAAAACTGTGGCTCCTTGTCCAGGCTTATGTTCTGTTCTCCCTTCACTGCATGGTGTTGCTGTCCCTGAGCTTGGAGCTGTAGGGGCCACCTGAGGTTCTTGAGCATTCCTGACTATTATCACTGAACAGCTTTCTCAAGAGAATGGTTTTGGTCGGAAATGCAGATTGGGAAGGGAGCTCAGGAGGCTGATTCTTCAACTCCTTGTCCACCTCTTGGCGCCTCTTTGGCTCCACTTGCCTCCCCTCAGAGCCCTCTCTGTGCCTCCTGCCCCTGCCCCAAGCTGTGGTCATGCTGGTCCTCCTTGTAGGGAAGCTGACAGATGATGTGGCTGAGTTTGTGCACAGCTGGCAGGAGCAAGCCCCCAACCAGCCTCCAGGGCCCACAACCTCTTCCCTGCCTCGTCCACCATGCCTGCAGCAGAGCCTGGGAAGCATGCAGGTTAGGACCCTGAGGAGATCTCCCCACCCTGGCTCCCCACCTCCTACCCCAGTGTCTGGCTTAAGTTGGTTTTCCATCTACCTCTTGAAAAGTCACTGGCTGCAGGTGCCCAGGCGTGTTGGTGCCCATGGACCCTTTCCTCTCCTCCCTACCCTCTTCTTTCCCTCCCTTGGGCCCAAGTCGGGGTTTCATGTGGGGCTGTGTGTAGTCCTGCTGGCCCCAGCTCCAGCTCCTGGCCCTTGCTGCAGAGTGTGTATGACCAGTGTGAGGTGCTCCTGAGGGCCCCCTTTGATGCCTGCCACGCCTATGTCAGCCCTCTGCCCTTCATGGCCAGCTGTACCAGCGATCTCTGCCAGTGAGTGGAAAGCAGGACTGAGGGTGGTATTGGGTGGTGGGAGGTCCCTCACAGTGTTGGGATGGGACTTAGCCAGTGGGCCACCGAGCCTGACAATCCCAGGCACTGACAGACTTGCTTCCCAAAGCTCTAAAGTTCTTACCTGCATGGATGGGACAGAGACTCCCTATTCACGGAGGCTCAGAAATGGGGCCTGACCTCCCACAGTAGCCTGCGTACAGTCTAGGGTTCTGTACACCAAGATGCCCTCCCTGGCTTCCTTTCCGGCTGTGTGTGGAGAGCAGGCATGCCCTGAGCCCTGGCAGTCTCTGTAGAACTCAGAGGGCTGGTGGCAGATGGGCCTTGCTCCAGTATTACCCTCAGTTTTCCTGCACAGATCGGTGGGTGATGAAGCCACCTGGTGCCGGGCATTGGCGGAGTATGCCCGGGCGTGTGCTCAGGCCGGGCAGCCCCTCCAGGGCTGGAGGACCCAGCTCCGGCAATGCAGTAGGTGCAGCCTGGTGGTGGGCAGGGAGGGCGTCAGACAAGCTCCATCCTAGGGTTGTGGATGGCATTCTCAAGACTCAGCTCAATGTCCTGTCCTGCTCAGAACCCGAACCACAGTTGTCAGAGCTTTAAGCCCCAAAGTACCCGAGGTTCAGAGCAGGATAGACTGGTCTAAGCGCACAGAGTAAGATGAGGGTGGTTCTTGCCAATTTGCTGGGCACCCATTGTTCCCATTGGGACTAAGGGATCAGGAAAATCAAAGCCTTTTCATCCCTGCCCCAGAGCCTGGGGTAGGGGCTGGCTGGGCTTGGCAGAGCTGAGCCAGCAAGTAACCGACAGGCCATGCTGCTCCTTCCCCCCAAGCCGTGCACTGTAAGGAGAAGGCCTTTATCTACAATGAGTGCATCGCCTGCTGCCCCGCCTCCTGCCAGCCCCGGGGGTCCTGTGTGGACAGTGAGATCGCTTGTGTGGACGGATGCTACTGCCCCGATGGTATGCTGGGGATGGTATTGCCTGACCTGGCCTGGCGTGGATGAGCATGAAGTAGAGGATGCCTGTTGGTGCAGTGAATAAAGGAAGGGACAAAAAACTAATAAAATAAATGAATGAGTGGCTTAAGGGAGGTGAGGGTGGGGCAGAACTGCAGCTCCTGGGAAGTTCATTTCTTGGGCCTGAGCTTTTTTCAGTGCGTAGATGAGGACAAGTCATTTGTTCATTCATTCATTCATTCATTTCGCACTCACACATTTGCTTCAGCATTCATCCACATACTGTTTTTCACAGTGTATAACTTCGCAGCACATCTATAGTGTGCAGGCCACTTGGCTAGGCAGGGGTTGGGATAAACAATGTAAAGACATCTCATTGACTTTAGGGATCAGAATCTAGTGGCAGTGATAAGACACTTACACATACGACTCCACTCTAAGGCCCATGTGGTAAAGACCAGCTCAGGTGTTCACACAAGAAGCTATATAGAAATTCAGTGGTGTTAGAGATGGTCAGGGAAGGCTTCCTGGAGGAGGTGGTACCTATGCTGGTTCTAGATACAATGACAGGCCTCTGAGAGGTGGAGAAGAAAAGCTAGTTCGTATGCAGGTTGTTTGGGGTTGGTGGTCTATGAGCAAAGTTAAGGAGGTGAGATTTTTGCTCAGAGGTTTTTCAGATCTGACCTGAGCCAAAGATTTATATAGGAGAGAGTTTGAAAGTGGGCTCCATGGTGCAAGAGCTTGATGTGGGAATCTTTATCACAGGCCCTGGGCAAGGTTGTGAACAGGAGCAGAGGTGAGTTAAGTGAGCCTTTGCTGTCACCATAGGGTTGATCTTCGAGGATGGGGGCTGTGTGGCACCAGCTGATTGTCCCTGTGAGTTCCACGGGACCCTGTACCCAACTGGCTCTGTGGTGAAAGAAGACTGCAATGCCTGGTCTGTGTCTACTGTGGGGTGGGAGAAGGTGGTCAATTCCAGGGCTTTCCACCAGTGCTGCCTCTCGGGGGTCTGAGAGCCCTGACAGGATGGGGGGACTCACTCAGCACCTTGAGTCACAGATGCCATTTGATCTAATCTGTGGGCAGAATCACCACTGCTCATTTTAGAGATGGGAGGACTGAGGGTTGGGACAGGAGCTCTGTGAACCCTGCCATCCTCCAGGTGTGGACGCATCCATCTCTTCCAGGCCTGGAAGGGTAAGCCCCTGCCTTCTTGGTCTCTATTTCAGCACATGCACTGCGGGCAAGTGGGTGTGCAGCACATCTGTCTGCCCAGGTACATCTGACCCCCGCCTGGGACTCTACCCCCTTCCTCTGGTCTCACAGCTTTGGGCCAGTGAAGCTCTAGGAGCCAGGCCTGCTGCTGGGGCTCCGATGGCAAACTGGGGGAGGTCGCTCAGTTGTGTTGTTTCTGGCTCACCCACCTTCCCTTTGGGTTTTCACAGCTGCTTTCCCTGACTAAGCTACTGCCTTACCCCATCAAGAACTTTTTTATGGGGTTCTATACATCAAGGACCTTGGGTTTGAAGGTCTTGGGCCAAACATGTTCTTCAAGCTCAAGAACTTGTCTCCTGTCAGGGGAACTTGCCCAGGGCAGAGCTGTCTCCCCAGTGACCAGGGCTCTCGAAGGACAGGCCAGGGCTCCAGACACGGCCCTGATTCGTGAGGACAGGGTGCTTGCTGTCTGCTTCTGCTGCTCAGAGCCTCAGGGAGATGCTAAGGCGGAGTCAGTCCCATGGGGCAGCTCCCTTGAGTCAGCCACCTTTCTCTGCCTCTCAGCCGAGTGTTCAGTGACTGGCGACATCCACTTCACCACCTTTGACGGCCGCCGGTACACGTTCCCTGCCACATGCCAGTATATCCTTGCTAAGAGCCGGTCCTCGGGCACCTTCACAGTGACATTGCAGAACGCCCCCTGTGGCCTGGTAAGGGCTGGGGAACCTATGCACAATCAGCCAGTCATCCCTGCTTGCTACCCCCTAGAGGGGCTGGGGTGTTAGGGCAGGACCCCAGGTCTTTCCATAGCCCACTTAACCTTCTGTCTATAGTTCTTGGGCAGAGCCAGGGCCGGGGGCCCGGGTTTTCCTCTAGAACATCTGAGAGTCACTTTCCTTTCTTGGGTCTCAGTGTTTTTTTGTTTGTTTGTTTTAAATCTCTAAATGGCTCTATTTCAACTTAATCTCTGCTACTTTGGACTGTATCTTCAACATCTCTGCATTTATTTGTCCATTCATGCATTCAGCAAATACGGAACAACTCCTTCTGCCAGAAGCTATGTTAGGTCTGGGAGACTGGGATGAATTAAGCCTGGGTCTGCCCTCCAGGGCCTTACACTTTGGTGAGTGAGGCAGACAAGGGACCCCATGCCCTCTGTGTTATAGAAGCTGGGACAGTGTGGAGAGTACAGAGTAGATCTCCAGGGAAGAACTTTCTCTCGTTGCTATTTTATCTGGGCATCAGGAGGGGGTGGATCAAGAAAGTCTTCCTAAAGGAGGTGACCCTGAGCTGTGTCAGCTCTGTCCAAGCTGACCCCTGCCTACCTTATTAAACTTATCTTAAAACACTCTGTCCCTCTGGTGTTCTTTCATGTTCTTATATGCATTAAACATCTTCCCGTGTCTGGGAACTTTGTTCAGGTGATTCTCTCTGCTTGGATGTCTCCCGCCCCCTTTCTACCTTTGCCCAGCTAGCTTATGCACCCTTCAGACCTCAGTTGAAATGGCACTTTCTCCCTGTGCCTCAGTTTTCTGATCTGCAAAATGGGGTTGTTAATACTTATTGAATAGGATTGCTTTGAGAACTAACTGAATAAATGTATGTTTAGAACAGTGCCTGACTGTTAAAACTCTACATTAAAGTTAGCTGTTACTATTATTATAAATTGTAGGATTATTAAGAGTTTTATTATTATGATTATTTTTACATTGTTATTGTTATTATCATTTCTGGGGATGACCTTTTCCACTTCTGCAAAGTAAGTCAGGTCCTTCACTCTGTGCTAGCACCTGCACGTATTTGCAGCACTGATCGCAAAAATAATTAAATAACAAACTTTGTGATCCCATTTAGTGTCTGTGTTCCAAACGAATATGTACCCTTCATGAGGGCAGCGACTATATCTGTCATGTTTATCACTGTATGGTTGTGTGGCTGTCCACCTGTGCAAGGGAGGCACGAACAGGCCTACTGGGTACCACCTGTTTTGGAGATGAGAACCTGAGTCCCAGAACATATTGGCTCATTTCCTGCCTGCCTTTGAGTGGAGCTTGATACTTGCAGGATGTGCATGCACATGGGAAGAACTATATCAACAACCATACAAGGAGAAAGTTAAAGTCCTGGCTTGTAGTCAAGTGGGAAGACCAGTGTTTCTGAGGCTGGACCTTGGGCCATCCAGGGTCCAGCTCTGCTTCGTGTCATAGACAGCCTAAGTGTTGACTATCTTATTGACTTGCATTTTCCTCTATCACTAACTTCTAACCTAAGCCTCTGCTTTCTTGTCCCCCAGATGAAGGCATAATATCGTTTCAGGCCCTGTCACTACGAGGAGCCTGCCCCGGCCTCAAACTGCACTCAAATCTCTGCTCCTGAAGGGCTCTTTGGGGACCAGAAGGACAGACAGACTAACTCTGCCCCACTGGCCTCTCTCTCTCTCCAGAACCAGGATGGTGTCTGTGTCCAGTCGGTGTCAGTGATTCTGCACCAGGACCCTCGGAGACAGGTGACCCTGACCCAAGCGGGAGATGTCCTTCTGTTTGACCAGTACAAGGTCACCCTGCCTTACACGGACGGTATGGCTTGGGGTGGGGGGGTGAGAGCTGGCTGGGAACTGGTTGCCCAGGCTTCTTCCAGGCTCCTCTGGCCAAAGGCACTGCCACACGGAACAGAGCTCAAATTCTAATACTGAGTGAATCAGGCCAGGGGGCCTGTGGTCCCAGGAACACAGACCCTGGACTCATAAAATGACCTTTGTCCCCACCCCAACATGACAGGCTTCATAGCAGTATGATGGCTTCTTACATGAGGATGTGAATGGAGCTGTTTTCCTTCCCTACTCTCACTATTTGTTTACTACTTATTTACTATCCTGTCTGATTCTACAAGGGATGTGTGGTAGCGCATAGGAAGCGCATCTCACAAAAATGGCAAAACTATTAAGAAATAAAATAACACCAGAGAAAATTCCAAAGAAAATAAAAAAAGAATAGGGGCTGAGGATTGAGAAGAATGGGGACGTAAGGGGGATAAAGATGGCCAAAGAAGTACAAACCACAAAGGCTATAACATTTATTACAGTTGCATCTAAATTTTTAAATTGCTGCGGTTGAATCTAAAGTCATATTGTGAGCTTCCTAGTGGCCATTGTGAAAAGAACGGGCAGTTATGGAATTCTCCTTTGCTGGAGAAAGAACAGACCAGTTACTTGACAGACACTTGAAACTAGAAGCAGTTTCTCAGCCGGAGCTGCCATAGTAGGTTATCTGTCAATTCTGATTTCATTATTGAACAGGATTTCCTCCAGGTCCCCCAAACCAACTCCGTGACAGACCTTCTCTGTGGGCTGGGTATGCGGATGGGAGGGCCTCCCACAAGACATGGCAGCAGTTGGGGTGCATATTGACTGAACTGCCTACATCCCCCTTCTGGTTCTGTGCCCAGATGCCTTTGAGATCCGGAGGCTGTCCTCCGTGTTCCTGCGGGTGAGGACCAATGTGGGCGTGCGGGTGCTCTACGATCGCCAAGGCCTGCGGCTCTACCTGCAGGTGGACCAGCGATGGGTGGAGGACACGGTGGGCCTCTGCGGCACCTTCAATGGCAACACGCAAGATGACTTTTTGTATGTGCCTTTGCCCTGGACTGGGACGGAAGGGGGAGGTGGGCCCCGTAGGGTTGAGTATGTTTATCTCTCAAACTCCCATGGACTCTTGCTGTGCCTGACATTCACCATTGATCATTTATTTCTCTGCATTTAAACTTACATATATTTCTTTAAGGTGGTGGTTTAGTCTGCTCTGTGCAGTAGACTCACCTGCAGAGCTTATTAAAATGCTGATTCCTGGGCCCCTCTCCTTTAGAAGCTGTTTAGGTTGGGGTCCACGAATCTCACTTGTAATAAGCACACTCTGATTCTAGTATATGAAGTCTGTGGACAATACCTTGAGACATACCGTCTTAGCGTGAAGTTTTAAAAGTAGTAGACCTGAGGCGGGGTCGAAATTGGCTCACAGTTGTTTGCTTTAATTGACTGTGAACACCTTTAGCTTACAACTTTAGTGTAAACCTCCAGTGAGCCAGTGATGCCAAAACACCTGCATTCTGTCCCACCAGGCCAGTCTAACCCTTTAACTTTCCCACCTGGTGTTTGAGGTTTGGACCCTGTGAACCTTCAATATTCAGGGGAGGGCTATTTCCCATTGACTGACTGCAAGTTAAGAGAGAAGGACTCTGTGCATGGACACAGTTTAGGAATGTGGGAGGGGACAGGAGTCAAGCATGCCAGAAACAAGATCAAAGGGTTGATCTTGAAGGCTGAAGGTTCTGGCCAGTCCTTCCAGTTACATTCATTAGGCTATGCAAAAGGAAGCATGGCAGGCTTTCATCAGCCAGAAATAAGAACTCTGATTTGTTTGGAAATAAAACAGTAAAAGGAAAAGCGGAGAGCTTGTCAATGTACATACACTTTAAAATGTAGCATTCTTCTCTGTCTTGTGTGATTAGGCAGATGCTAGGGCAGCTGGCCAGATGGTGGGGGCAGACATTCGTTGACTGTGTGAGCTGCTTGCCACCCTCCTGAGTGTGAACTCCACATGGAAATACTGCTCTCTGTAGCCTGAGTACTCCCATTACCCGAGCAGTGATGTGGGCAGAGCCTGCCCCCATGAGCCCTGAGAGCTCTCTTCATTCTACTGTCTCCACTGGGTTTGGTGACTTCTGGAGACCCATGATGTTTAGAAATCATGCTCCCCCCCATCCTCTCTTTATTGTCTCTCATGTGACTATCTCCTACACAGAGAGAAAGGGAGGGCAAAGGAGTTTTCAGGACCTGCCCATGGGGAAGGGAGGAAGAAGTCTTCACCCAGTAAAGTTTGGGTCATAGTGCTCCTGTTTCTCTTTCTGACATGAAGAGCTGGGGGTGGATGGTGCAGGTAGGGCAGTGTGTGGCCCCAAGCCCATTTGTCCCTTTGGAACCTGTTAAATGTGATGTTTGGGTGTGTGCACGCACACAGCCAGGATTGTGTTTGAATGTGGTTGTGTAAACCCATCAGCTGCTTGCATGCCTGGCATATATTTGTGCTCTGTGTGTATATGTGTGTTAAAGCTGTGTGCAAGTGGTATCCATGGGCTTATGGTGTTGCAGTTTGGGTAGGTACTTTGTGCCTCTGAGTGTGTGCGCTCATGCTTGGTCTGTGTAAGTCACCAGGTGGGTACTTACCTGGGTGTAGGCTGTATGTTCACCTGAGTCCCCATGGGCAAGTGTGTGAATGTGGCTGTGTCATGGCTGCAGGTCCCCGGTGGGTGTGCCCGAGAGCACCCCACAACTCTTTGGCAATTCTTGGAAAACACTGTCTGCCTGTGCCCCGCTGGTCCCTGGCTCCCCTCTGGACCCCTGTGATGTGCACCTGCAAGCTGGTGAGGTGGAGGGAGAGGAAAAGGGGTGTGGGGTGGCGTGGGGCTGGTTTGGGAGAGAGAGTAGAAACTCTGAACATGAGGATGCTGATCAAATTGGGGGGGAGTGCTAAGAAACGGGTTCCTTTCTGGTGAGGGTTTGGCAGACAGGAAGTTTTCCTTCTACCACTGTCAGGTGCACTCACGTTTGTACTGGCTCCCCAATCTCCGGGCAAAAGCCCAAGTCTTCACAGGGGCCCCACCAGGGCCTACACCCTCTGCCCCTTATCTCACCTGCACCTGCCCATCCCCGCACGCAGCTCCCACCCCACCGGCCTCCTTGCGGTTCTTCCCACACAGCCAGTCTTCTCCCCTCTCCAGGCCTTTGCATGTGCTGTTCCCTCCACCTAGAATGCTCTTCTTTCAATAAACACATTTCCCACCTCTTCTGAGTTTTTGCTCAGACTTCATCTTCCTGCTGAAGCCTCCCTGAGCACCTGATTTAAAATTGCGATTTCCCCTGCCACTCCAGCTTGCAACCCTGTCCTCCTTCCTGACTTCCTGTCCTCAGAGCCTTCACCTGCTTTTCTCTGTAAATTGTTTAGTGATGGTCCTGTCTGACCAGAGACCAGATGTATGCTCCACGAGGGCAGAGATTTTGTCTTCTGTGTCTCCTGCCAGCACGTAGATTCATGCCTGGTGGAATGCATTGCAGTAGTGCATGCACACATGTGTAACACATTCACACACACATACATACTTTTAAATTTATACTCAAGCATGTGGCCAGCCACATGTTTACATGCAAACTCACTAAACCATACCCACACATTCCCAACCAGATGTGCACACAGGTACACACACACACACAGTCCCCCAAGCTGTGGGGAGGGAGGAAGAGGCTGGTGCCAGGGCACCAGGAAAACCCACTCCCTGGCCCCTCGCCCTGCATTTCCTATGTCCAGCCTCCTATGCGGTGCAGTCCTGCAGTGTGCTCACGGAGGAGCTGTTTGCGCCCTGCTCCCTCTACCTGAGCCCCGTGCCCTACTTTGAGCAGTGCCGTCGGGATGCCTGCCGCTGTGGGCAGCCCTGTTTGTGTGCCACACTCGCCCACTACGCTCACATCTGCCGGCGCCACGGGCTCCCCATCGACTTCCGTACCCACTTGCCAACCTGTGGTGAGTGCCCCACACTTGTGTGCCCATGTGAGGGGGCCGGAGGACCTGAGCTCCAGTCCTGAGTGTCCACCTGCCCCCTGAACTCTTCACTGGGGTGTCCAATAGTCTTCTCCAGCCTAGCATCCCACCTCACAAGCAGCTCCTCCTGTGTTCTTCCTCTCTGCCGAGGGCCCCGTCGCTTCAGGACTGACACCGGGGACACGTGACGCATGACTCCTATCTTACCCTCCACCTCCAGCCCATCTCCAAGTCCTGTCAGTCTTGTCAACTCCGAATTCACCCACTTCTCACCACCTCCATTGCCACCCACTCTAGTCAGAGCAATGTGAGCTCTCTCAAGGCCATTGGCCCTGTGTCCTCAGGTACAGGTGTGGCTCTATGGACGCCTCCCATGTCTTAGTTTTCTCTGTGTCCCCAGCCCCAACACAGGACCCCACTCTCAGTAAGCTGTAGGAAGATGTTTGGTGAGTACATGATAAAGTAATGGTTTAGGAGTTAGGAGGCCTGAGTTCCATTCCAGCCCTGGAGGTAAGTGCTGTGTGTCCCTAGTGAGGCCCTGCCTCTCTCTGAGCCAAAGTTTCTCCAGGGATGATTGGATAGGACCAGAGGAGCTTAATATTGGTGCACATTAGACTCACCATGGGAACTTCTAAAAATGCACAGATGGAGGCCACATTCAGTATCAATGAAAACAATGCATCTGCCAGTGGGGCTGGGTATCAGCATTTTTAAAAACACCCCAGGTGGCTTTGATTCATAGCCGCAGTGAGAACAACTGAGCTTGACAGTCTCAGTGGATCTACCTGCTCTGACAGGGAGTAGGAGTCCCCAGAGGAGTGGGACAGTGGCCAGATAAGATGAGGGCAGTCTGGACGAAGGGCAGTCTGGACAAGAGGCTGCTAGAAGGAGCATCAGTGATTTAACACAGCCCGAGTGTGTTACAAGTGTGGAAATAAGAGGGGCAGGAATGTGTGTATTATTACACACCTGTGCATGTGTGTGTGTCTGTGTGTATGATGGGGCAGGTATGTGGCTGTCAGGGGGCAGTGATTTCCACTCCTCCCCCAGTGCCATTACCTAAGAGGAATGCCCTGCAAAGAGAAAGAAATGCCAATGGCAGGGTTCAGGTTGAACCTGGGTGGTGGGCTGGCCCTGCTGCTCTGCTGTTGTGGGAGGCTGTGGGACTCTGGAGTCAGACTGGGTTTTAATCCCAACTCTGACCTTGACCCGCTATGTGACCCTGGATGAATGTCTTAACTTCTCTGGTTCTGAGTTCTCCTCATCAGGATGATGACCCCACCCTACATAGTTGTGGGGACAAGGGAGACAAAGCACAGTTCCATTTTCTACTGCAGCACTGTCCTGTGAGGCCACTAAGGAGTACAGCCCCTGTGTGGCCCCGTGTGGACAAACCTGCCAGGACCTGGCCAGTCCCGAGGCCTGTGGTGGTGACTTCAGCAAGGATGAGTGTGTGGAGGGTTGTGCCTGCCCACTAGACACCTATCTGGACACCCAAGCTGACATCTGTGTCCCCAGGTGAGCAGGTCGGCTTGAATTCTGTCATTTGGGGAGGAGGTCGGGTTCTCCAGGGCATCTGAGACTGGGAAGCCTGACTGGGTCTGCATGTCCCTACTTCATCTTGCAGTCACAGGGAAGACCTGGGTGGGTGGGTGGGCTGACTCCCTCCTCTGGAGCCTGCCTCAGCCTCTCTCCTCAGCTCTGGCTCTTCAGGCATCCAGCCCGGCCTCCCTGCAACACAGAACAACCCCACAGAGCCAAGAGGGTCTTTCTGCCCTCCCTTCCCTCTCCTTCCACAAACATTTATTGACCTCCTCATGTGTTCCAGACATTGCTAGGCCCTGGGAATTCATCAGTGAGCAATAGAGCGCCATCCTCACGGAGTTCACGTTCTAGGTGGTGAGACGGATAGCAAACACATAAACAGACACTTTATGGGTCTGGTGGTAAAAAGCGCTATAAAGCCAAATGCAACAGTGAGGCTAGGAGTCCTAGGGGTGGGGATGGGTTACTGTTATGTCACCTGAGATGAGCATGGAAGGACAGCCTTTCTGATGAGGTGACATTTGAGCAGGGACCTGAGGGAAATGAGGGAAAAGTGCTCCAAGCAGAGGGGACAGGAGACGGCTCCGAGGCTGGCTGTGGTTGTGGTGTCAGTGTGGTAGGAAGGCAGAGTGGGAAGTGGTGACCTCCCAGGATCCCAAGGCTGACAGGCAAGGCTCCTGATCCCCCACAGGCCTATTTCTCCATCTGCAAAGTGGTATCACATTCGGCTGAGTGATGGGTGCCTGCTGGAGAGAGGCCACCTCTGGGGGCATACTGGAATCACTCAGGGGCCCTGTGAAGTACAGAATCCTCTCTGGAGATCCAGATGTGTGCCCTCCCCACCATTGATGCTGAGTATTACCGACAAGGGGAGCTTCTGTGGGTTATATGGGGTGGGGGGAGGCTGCAGAAGGAGAAGGTGGTTGAGAAACCCTGGGGTAGAATGCGTTCAGACTCCCCTTCCAGCTCTCCACTGCTCTGCTCCAAGCCTGCACTGGGCTATAATCCATAGGTGCTGTGGGACGGGTGTGAGGAGGAAGCAGTCTCTGCTCTCAGATAACCTGCAATGAGGAACTGAAAGCCAGCAGATGGATCCCTGCCTTATAGGATCCTTGTGCGGAAGAGAAGATGATGTATTTGGAGGGTATAGCCTGGTGTGCAAAATATGTAACAATCTATATGGCACAGGCACTGAGCAATTAGAACATACTCTGGGTGTGAATGTGTGGGAACAAGGATACAGCAATGTTGGCCCTGGGCCCTACACAGCATGGGCTCTGGATGGGAGGCCTTGGTTTCACATGTAAATGAGATTGGCTTTGGGAGTCTAGAGACCAGAAAGGCTGCTCTTGGCCAACTCAGTGAATGGCTCTTGCATCTGGGTCCCAGCTCTGACCTCTGTTCCTGGTGCCAGGTTGGCTCCTCACTGCCTGGAGATGTGTCACATCACACGGTGGATGCCATTACTTCTCTCTGTGTCCTTATGCCCCAGGCTGGCTGAGGAGTGGGTCCCTGTCCTTGGCAGTCCTGGCATCAGCTCCTGAGTCAGCTCACTTGTCTCTGTTTTTGGGTTTATAGGAACCAGTGCTCCTGCCACTTCCAAGGAGTAGACTATCCCCCCGGAGACAGCGACATTCCGTCTCTGGGCCACTGGTGAGCTCCCTATGTAGTAATGTTATTGTCTTCTCTTTAAATGGAAGTTACCAACTGAAGAAAGTGCCTCTGAGTAGAACTTTCTATGGAATGACGCTCGCCCTCTGCACAGGGAGCCAGGGACAGGGGGTGGGGATGGATATCTGTCTGAACCCTGCAGACATGAGAGCAGTGACTTGGGTCTCCAGGTCCTGCAGTGACTGGAGGCTTCATGTCTGGGCTCTGCAGTGACTGGGTCCGCTCACCCAGTGCCCTCTCTCTCTGCAGCCACTGCAAAGATGGAGTTATGAGCTGTGACAGCAGAGCCCCAGGTAAGGGTGACTGGAAGTGATGAGGCTCTTCTGGCTCTTCCCATGGCCGTGGGGTTATGGAGAGGAGAGTGGGGAGCTCAAGGACAGACCAGGACGGGGAGAGGCCATGCCCGATCTTGCACTGAGCTTTCTGTATTCCTTGCCTTCTCCGGAAAGCCCAGGTTGGAGGGTAGCATCCAGAAATCCTGCCCCAGCCTCAGCCCCACCCTAGTGGCTGTTCCTAGTGGATTTCCTGGGTCTGAGCCATCACGAGTCTATTGAGGCTGAATCTCTGCCCAGTCAAGTGCTAGACATGGGGGTCACAGAGATAGTGAGGTCAGCCTAGGCCTTTCAAATGTTCCCAGGCGGTAGAGATGGGGGGTGAGGTGGCACCGTGGAGGGTCAGCTGTGAGGCACTTAGAGGTGGTAGAACAGAGGGCTGGATTCTTCAGGGATGGTCTTTTGGGACAAAGGAGTCCACTAAGGATGGAGATCAGCACATAGGGGATCGGAGAATAATCACGTGGCAGATGGCTAAGAGCAGGGTCTCCAGAGTCAGACAACCCTGGGTTCAAACCCTGCCCAGCACTTGCCAGCTGTGTAGTCCTGGGTAACTCACTTCACCTCTCTGGGCCTTTGTTAACTCTTCTGTACGTAAACTGATGTTTCGTGTATATTCCTAAAAGTGTTTTCCTTTTACTGCTCTGGCTTCTGATTTTTGCTTCTTTGGGACTTCATCTGCTGTGGCTATTCCTTTCTCTCTGCTCTGTCCTGCACTGGACACAAAACTCAACTCCCTGTTACTGATTTCTCTACCAAACGTCACTCACACAGGTATGAGCCTGCACGGCCAACTTGGCTGGAGGCTCAGGGAGAGGGAGTGGGCTCATGTCACAGACATATGGGTAATGGAAAATCGACCTCCTGATGTTGAAAGTTCTCTGGCCACCTTGCCACACTGCATGGCTAATCAATTTTGTCTCCTCTCCTCATCCTTCTGGGGCACTTCCTCTCATTTTTATCATGCCCTGTGCAAGCAGAAACGGCTTATCTCGTTACGTGGGGAAATGGGCTAAGAGCACCTCACAGAGTTTGTTGCAGGATTAAATTAGAAAAGGCATGGGAAGTGCCTGGAACAGTTCCTGGTGGGGAGGACTGCTCAGTAACTGGTACTGGTGCTGTGGAGACTGTCCTGTTGTGCGATACCACACGTCCCTCCCTCGCCCTGTGAAGTGCATCTGGGGACCCCAGGAATGCCTTAGGAGCACCCAGGGCACCAGAAAGCATCAGCTTCCTCTCTCCCTGCACCTCCCAGAAGCTGGAACCCAGGTCTTCCTGGCCACCCCAGCTTCCCAGGAGTCCGGTCCCCACCCTCCGGCCCTGCCCAGGCCCAGGTGTTCTAAGCATCCTGCCAAGTGCCCAGGCTCTTCCCACAACCCACGAGCTTCTCTTCCAGCCAGCACCTGCCCAGAAGGCCAGGTCTTCGTGAACTGCAGTGACCTGCACACCGACCCCGAGCTGAGCAGAGAGAGGACATGTGAGCAGCAGCTGCTGAACCTGAGCATGCCTGCCCGCGGCCCCTGCCTCTCAGGCTGTGCCTGTCCCCAAGGGTATGCATCTGTGTTGCCATGGTCTCCCACTCTGGGACCAAGCGTTAGAATGAGGGTCAGGGGAGACTTCACGCAGCCTTGCAGGCAGACACTCACCCAGCCTGGCCAGTGACAGCATAATGGCTGGTGAGGAATCTGAGAGAGAGAAAGACAATGGGGAGCCAGCTTGAAGTGAATTCTACCTGTCTCTGCTTATTACCAACATGTGACCCTGGACAAGGAAGGGGCCTGGCCTCTCTGAGGTGCAGGTTTTCATCTGTAAAATGGGAGGAATAGTAATGCCTAGCACCTGCACAGGTTGCTGTGAGGATCACACGAGGTGGGATATGAGGCAGAAGGCTCTAGAGGTCCAGTGGGTTCAAGGTCATGAGACAGGACACCCTCGTTTCAGCTCTCAAACTCTTTTACTTCAAAAGTCTGACCAGAGCCCTCAGGTGACAGGCTGGTGTCCCTGTGATCCATGTAAAAAAAGAGGCCCCACCGAGAGTCGCCCCGGTGCCATTAAGGCTCTGAGACCCACATGCTCTGTGTTTGGGGTTGCCCGAGACTGCTATGTGAACGGAGGTGGCTGCAGGCCCTGCACCTGACTCTGCCCATTCTCACTCCTGACGCTGGTCTCGCTTCAGCTCTGGCTGAGAGGACAGGTGGGTGCCTCATCCCATGACTTGGCATTGCAGGGCTGTGTCATTCCGCCTGTGCAGAGATCAGCGGGCAGCTGGGAGCCCTGGGCCAGGCCTGGCAGCCCAGGGAAGTGAGGGGGTGTGGCAATCAGGGCTTCTAGGTTAGTCGGTTGTAACTTCACTGTTATGAAGGGGATATTACTATCCCCTTCCGTCTCAGAGCATCCCTGGAAGAAAGGGGGGAAATACCATTATTCCTATTTTGCAGATGAAGAAGCTGAGGCCTGGGGCAGGATGGAGGGAAATGGTTTGCCCTGGGAGCCATGATTCAAGCCCAGGTCTGTTTACTCCAAACCATGCCCACTGACTAAAGTGTGCTGCTCTGTGAGGCCGCGGCCTGGTCCCCTACACAGAGGTCATAACGTGGGTTACGAGCCTACCCCTTCCCAGGCAAGGGCCTCCACAAGAAGCCCTGTGAGGGCTCAGGAGCCTGCACAGGATCCTGGGCCCAACTACCACCTGCTGTTACTTAGGCCCCAGAGGAGCTTGTGATGAGTGTCTGTCACTGAAGACCTTTTGTAGCGCTGTCCTGGTGCGCACGAACCTGAGGACAGGGTCTCTGGGGTCAGGAACTGAGGATCACTCACTGCCAAGCATGGGGGCAAGGCCATAGAGGCCGGGTGGAACTGGGATGGGAGAGTCGGGCTGGGTTCTGCCAGTTACTCGTGACCTGTGAGAACAGGTCCTCTGTGAAATGAGGGCTGAGGGCTCCTTCCCAGCGGGGATTGGGGAATGGAGGCGTCAGTGAGGTCCCTCTCGTGAAGGTGGTTTAGGGGTATCTGTGGCTGTGTGTATCCCCTAAGCAGTAGTGTGCACCAAGTCTCCTGCTGAGCCCCTGCCTGTCTAATGAGCTCCCAGGGGAAGCTGGTGCCGCTGGTCTGGGGACCACACTCTGAGCAGCAAGGTTCTAAAGCACTGTCCAATGTTAGGGCTTAAATTAACTCAGAAGATCTCAGAAGCCAGACTGGGGTTCCTTTTTCCAACCCCAGGTTCCAAAGGGGAGGAACAGGATGTGAAGATTTCTAATGGGCTGGGTGACCTTTGACAAGTTATGTGGTCACTTGGGCATCAATTTTCTTGTCTGTAGGGCTCTGCTGGCTGTTTGCAGGACCCATCTGAGCAGGGCAGTGCACAACTGCTCTCTGCTCCAGGCCTTTCACAGGTCAGTCCAGGTCCCGGCACTGTGCCAAGAACATCCACAGTCCGGAGGGCTTGGTGTTTTTCACTAGAAACGTGATATCACTTAATTTTTCTGAGCTGGGTTTGCTCATCTGTGAACTGAGGGTAGTAACACCTGCCGTGCAGGGTTCTTGTGAGATTTAAATGAGAACTGGCTGCAAGGAGCCGCACTACACAGTCTCCATGAACACTGGTTCCCTTCCCCTTTTTAGTGTTCAACCCCCATCACCTCTTGGGGTATTTGCCCTATTGGTTTGTGTGCTGTATCAAATGCCCTGAGAGGAGCTTACACACGTTCCACAGGGGCTTGTCAGAGGGATATTATTACAGTCTTAATGTGTAAAAAAAAAAAGGCAGGCATTTCCTAGCATGATGGAGCATCCTCCTGGGTGCTGGGATAAGGCTCCCAAAGATGCCCAAGTACTGTCCTAACAACCCCTATTGGGGGCCCTCTGGGCCCCCTGCCCCCATGCCTCCATAGTGTTTCTAAGGACCTCTGGATGTTGTATATTGCTGCAGAGGACCCCAGGCCACTGTAGGGACTACCAAAGCTGTCTGGGGTGCTCCAAGGCCCTGGGGCTATGAGGCAATCTAGTGCAATGGTTATGAGCACAGGCTTGAATCAAGTTGAATTCTGATTTCACTGCATACTGGGTGAGTCAGTTAACACCTGAACCTCAGTTTCCTCCTCCGTACAGTGGCAAGCACTCGAAGTGAGCAGATAGCGTTGTCTTCTTTCATTTGGACCCTATGTATTTGCAAATGTCCCTGAGGGGGATTCGGAACAAGAAGGTCCTTTAACAGTTAAGGAAAAGGTGCTACACAGATTGAGGGCACCTGGGGACAGAAGCCAAAGCTCCGAGTCTTTGCATACTCCCCTCTGTGGTGGATGGACACAAAGCAGGTGCTCATCCACCTGTCAGGGGTGTCCGCAGGTCTGCAGAGGGAAAGGAGGGAGCAGTGGGTGCTGAGTGGCTAAGGAGGCATCCAGAGGCCGGGTCTGGGACTGAAGGTGGAAGGCAGTGAGCCAACCCTACTGCTGCTGTCCAATGCGACTATGGGGGAAGGACGGGCAAGGAAACAATATTACTCTGTGCCAGGCAGCATGCCCAGGTCTATAATTAAATTCTCACAGTGTCCTTGAGAGGTAGGTGTCAGTATTTCCATTTTGCACATAAAAATATAGAGGCTTAGAAAGGTTAAGTGGCTTCAAGGAAAACATAGTGGATTAAAGATGTGCTTGTTATTCCTGCTTCCTCCCACAATCACAATGAAGTGTTGGTAATGGAGTAAACAAAGTATAAATCCCCGGAAACAAGGAGAACAGGCACGGGGTGACAGTGGCACAAAATGAATCAATAGTTTTTGCAGAAGGAATGGGGGTGGTTGTATAGAAACTGACCTTGCAGAGCAGAGGTTGGCAGCTGGCGCTCGCACAGCAAGGAGAAAGGCTTGCCTCCTGCTGACAACTTTAGGAATAGGCTCCTGGAGTCTCAGAAGGTGGGGTGGTGGGAGGGAGTCAGGCAGATGAGTTGCAAGTCTGTGGAAGGAGCCGTTCAACCCTTTGGCAACCTTCCCCTCCCCCTTGGTCCTGTGAGTGCCCTAGCGCCATCAGCAGGAGAAAGGTGGTGAGAGTTTCTAAATAAACCAAATTAGAGACTTTGACCTTGAGGGGACCAGGAGGGATAAGAGACAGAGTGGAAACGGAAATTAAAGGAAAGCCTCCTAGGACCCCAGCCCTCTTCCTCAGCTTGGCTCCAGGTTGGTGGTATCAAAGCGTTTTGCCTTCCAGGCCAGAGGTGAAAGAGAATTCTTTCCTTGATAATTGGCTGAGGCAAGAGAAATGGCAACAGACCAAAAATACCTAAAGAAACTGACATTTGGGGCATTTCCCAAGAAAATGGTGGCCCCACCCCCTGAAAAATGAAGCTGCCAGTCAGTTTTTAGTTCTTCACTGTTTTTTTTTCCCTTCTAATTTTTAAAAGGTGAAGCATACTTTACATGCAGTAAAAGGTACAGATTCTAATATACAGTTTGTTGACCTTTGACAAATTTCTACTCTCTTATAACCCACATCCCTCTCAAAATATAGAACATTTATATGTCACTTTAAAAAATTCCCTCATGCCCTATGCCTTTCCCCAGCTGGTTGCTCACCCACCCCTTCGCCATATTCTTCACCTCAGCATCCATGGGTTCTGCCAGCTCTAGACCTTCCTGACCATAGACTCACACAGTACCATACCTGCCTGCCTTTCCTTAGCACATGTTTTTGAGTTGATCCATATTGTTGCCTTTTCTAGTAGTTTGTTTCTTTTGATTGCTCAGCTGTATTCCATTGTAAGAATATACAGTAATTCATTTATCTGCTCAAATGTTGATGGCTATTTGGGTTGCTTCCAGTTTGGGGCTATTTTGAATAAGGCTGCTCTGTCTTTGTCTTGGATGAACACGTTGGCATGGAATTGGGCCCTAGAGTCAATTTATGTTTAACTATATAAAAAACTGCCAAACTATTTTCCAAAGCATCTGCATGATTTTGCATGCTCACGGCATGAGTGCTGGCGGCCACTTAGTGTTTTCAGTCTTTTTCATTTTTGTCATTTTAGCGAGAATATATTCATAGCTCATTAGGATTTTAATTTTTATTTCCCTAATGACTAACAATGAGTAAGTAAGTTTTCATGCACTTTTGTATATCTTTTTTGGTGAAGTGTCTGTTCAAGTCTTTGGTCCATTTTTTTTTATTTGGTTGACTTCTAAAATTGAGTTGCCGAAGTTCTTTATATATTCTGGATGCAAACCCTTTGTCTGACATATGTCTCGCAAATGTCTTCTTCAAGTCTGGGGCTTGCCTGTTTATTTACTTAATGTGTTTTAGTATGTCTAAAGACTTCTGATGAGTAAAAGTTTTAAATTTTGATGATGTCTAATTTGTGTCATTTCTTTCTTTATGATTAGTGCTGTCTGTGTCCTAAGAAATCTTTGCCAACTCCAAGGTTGCAGAGATATTTTCCTATGTTTCCCTGTAGGAGCTGTACAATTTTAGCTTTTACGTTTGGGTCGATAAGCTGTCTAAAATTATTTTGTATATGTTGTAAAATGGAGTCGTGTCTTATTTTATTTTTCTCTGATGGATATCTAGTGGTTCTATCCTCATTAAAAAAAAAATAAGCCTTTCCTCTTCCTATTGAATTGCTTTGGTATTTTTGTAAAATATCAATTGACTATATAAATGTGGGTCTATTTCAAGACTGTCTTTTTTGTTTCATTGACCTATTTTTTTTATCTTTAGGCCAATATTGTACTATCTTGATTTCTAAAGTTTGATAATAAGTCTTGAAATCAGTAAGTGATAACGCTCCCACTTTGCTGTTTTTCGAGGCTTTTTGGCACTTCTAGGTTTTTGCATTTCCACCTAATATTAGGATCAACTTGTTAATTTCTACAAAATGGCCTCTGGGATTTTTACTGGGATTGTGTTAAATCAATAGGTCAATTTGGGGAGAACTGACATCTTTACACTAGTGAGTCTTCCAAGACACAGATATGGTATTATCAATTCATTTATGGGGTCTTCTTTAATTTCTCTCAGCCATGTTTCAGTACATGAAAGTTGTACATTTGTTATGGAATTTATTCATAAGTATTTGGTGTTCAGATTTATTGGCTTAACATTGTACAAATATTCTCTTATTTTCCTTTTAACAGCTATCGTGCCCTATCTCTTCTCTGTTCCTGATATTGGTGTTTGAATATTTTATTTATTATTTATTTATTATTACCCAGTCTAACCAGAAGTTTGTCAATTTTATTGATCTTGTCAGAGAACCAACTTCAGTTTTATTGCTATTTTCTATTTTATTTATTTCTGCTCTTACCTTTATTATTTTCTTCTTACTACTTTCTTTGCATTTAATTTACACTTATTTTCTGGTTTAGGTATTTTATTGTAATTCTTACTTTCTAATATAAGCATTTATAGCTAAAAATTTCCCTGAAAGCACTGCTTTAGCTACACTCTACAAATTTTGATACAATGTGTTTTTATTATTTTTGTTGTAATATTTTCTAATTTCCTCTGTGATTTCTTCTTTGATCCATGGATTATTTAGAAATGTTACTAAATTTTGGAGTATTTGGAGGTTTCCTTACATCTGTTTGTTCCTGGTTTCTAATTTGTGGTCAGAGAATATACTTTGTATGATTTCAGGTCTTTGAAATGTATTTTTTTTATGGTACAGAATATAGTTGTTTTGGTGAACTCATATATGAAAATAACGTGCAGTCTGCTGTTATTGGATAGAGAGTTCTTTAACTGCCAATTAGATTGAGAGTATTGTTAGAGTTCCAATCTTTTACGTCTTTGATCATTTTTTTTCCTGTTTGTTCTATCATTAATGGAGTGAAGCATTGAAATCTCCAACTGTAATTGTGGATTTTTCTCTTTCTCCTGTTAGTCCTGTGAGTTTTTGTTTCTGTTTTTCTTTTTGTTTGTTTGTTTTTTGAGGCTTTGTTACTTAGTGCACACTCATTTAGGCTTGTTATGTCCTCTTGATAAATTGACTCTTTTCTTATCATTAAATGTTCCTCTTTATTGTTGTTAATGCTACTTGTCTTGAAGTTTTCCTTGTCTGCTGTTAATATAGCCATACCATCTTTCTTATGACTGGTGTTTGCATGCTATTTCCCCCACCATTTTACTTTTATCTTACCTGTGCCTTTATATTTTAATTATGTCTTTTGTAAACAGAATATAGTTGGGTCTTGCTTTTTTAGTTGATGTTACAGTTTTTCCCTTTTTATTGGAGGGTTTATGCATTTGCATTTAATGTAATTTGATTAGTTTTAATATTACTATCTTGTTATTATCTGTTTGTTCTAATATTCTTCGTTGTTTCAACATTTTTGCCTTCTTTTAGATTTAGCATTTTCCAGTATTCTATTTTATCTCCTTTATTAATTTTAAATTATGTATCTTGGTATTTTTGCAGTTTTTCTAGAGCTTATATGTGTCTTTCATATATCATTTTACCATAAATTAATATTTTACTACTCAGTGTGGAATACTTACAGCAGTATACTTTTATTAACTTCCTTCTCATTCTTATTATTGCCATACATTTTACTTCCGTATGTTATAAACCCCAGAATTCATTAACATAATTCTTACTCTCAATGCTGTTATCTCTTACAGAAATTAAGACAAATTTTTTTATGTTTATCAACATATTTTTCCATTTTTTGAACTCTTCATTCCTTCATGAGGAGCTGTGTTTCCATCTTCCTGAAAAACTCCATTTAACATTTCTTTTAGTGCAGGTCTACTGGTTGCTCTATGATTGATGTGGGTACGAGGGTCAATACCCATGTCCATGGTCTGTTTATGAGTATACAGCTTGTGCCTGAGGGGCAACTAGCATCTAGCCTGCCTGGGGGATGTGGCTGGTAGAGTTTAGCCTTTGCTTCCTGATGAATGGCAGAGACTACTAGGCTGGGCCAAGTCTGTGTCTGGTTTTTCCAGTTACCAAGGTACCTTTGAACCTCCCTGGGAAGGATAGTAGTGAGTACTTGATCAATCTCTTCTAGGGTAAATGCTGAGAGCCACCCCAAGGTATCCATGTGGTTTCAGGCAGAAATGGGAAGGGTGCTCTCCTGACCACCTGCTTGCTGTATCCCTACAGCCTACTCAGACATGGGGATGCATGCTTCCTGCCGGAGGAGTGCCCATGCACTTGGAAGGGGAAGGAGTATTTCCCTGGGGACCAGGTCATGTCTCCCTGCCATACCTGGTAAGTGAGGATCCCATCCAGAAGCTAACTTCTACCAGGGAAGGGTGGGGGTGGATATGGGATGCAAGATTATGAGCACAGTCAAGCATTCCCCCTTCCCCATTTCATATTCATGTTCTGTGCTTGTGTGTGCTCTGTAAGGGTTTCCTGCATATATAAGTATATACATAGGAAGATTGTTTGGGGCTGTTTTTTGTATTTACATGAATGATTTGTTCAAACATGTATATGAATTTGTACACACATATTTATAATCATGAGGATGTTTTTGCATAGTTACATAAATACATAAGTATGGCAAAAATCCAAATACATAAAGTGCATATGTGAATGCATATGCATGTGCATGTATTTGAATATGTATATGTGGGCATTCATAAACTGGAATTGTTAGCGAACATATACAATTATGAATTTGTGTATGTATACAGGTATGCTTATATATATTTGTGAGCATATGCATCCATTTAATATGTGGGACATGCATGTGCAAGGTGTGAGAATGTGTGTGCTCATTGGGTATACAAATTTGTATTTATATGTGCACAATCACATATTTGTATATGTGTTTTTGTGTTTTCCTATGAATATTTACATGCCTGAATATGAAAGTGAGTATATATGTAAATAATCTTCATACAATATGTACAGTAGTGATGTTAGTATACATATGTGAGAGTGTGTGCACCTGGATTGGGTGCTATGGAAACAGATAGGAGACCAGTTCTGCAGGGCCTGCACTGGGTCAAGCAGGTAGGCGAAGGAAGTGGGTAGAGACTCAACCTCCTAAACAGCCCCAGCTTCCACTGCTGCCGGACCTAACTCCCATTAACTCTTCTTCCAAAGGGTTGGCTCTGAGAGGTATCTATGGTGGTTATTTTAAAAGCAATTTATTTTCCTGATCTTCACCTATCCTCTGCTTTGGGGAGAGCTAAGAGTCTCCTGAGTTTTGTAAATAATTTAAATGTGGAGACTATACCAATAACCCCTCCAAGGACCTTACAACTCCTGAACAACCAGTGAGGCCTCTCAACCGGTATCTCCCAAGCTGGGCAGCTCCTATGGCGGCCACCTCTGCCAGTGCCCCGTGGCCTCGCAGCCCTGCAGAGGGCCCAGCCTGGCCTTCCAGGGCTCTGGGAGACCTCCTCCAGCCTTCGATGTGTCTGTCCTGCCACTGCTTCAGGGTCAGGGGACATCTCAGGGGCCCCTGAGCCCTGGCTCCTGCCATTCTCCAGTTGGTGACCAAAGCACATCAGCTAGAACAATGGGCGAAGATGGGGAGGGGAAGAAGACAGGACCAGGATGCCTCAGCTCATTCTAATGGAGCCTCCCACCCAGTGGAACCCACATCCTGTCCTGGTCCCACATCAAATGTCCAGAGGGGTCAGGCTGGGTACAAGATCCTGTGTAAAGTAGTTTGAGGTCAGGCTGGGTGTACTGGCGCCTGGTCTGTTGTTTGCGAGATGAGTGTGTTCTATACGAGCCTTTCCCAACCACTCAGCTATCCTGAACTCTATGTCTCCTCTAAGCTAAGGTGACCAGACATCCTGCTTTTGGCGGGACAGTCCCGATTTTTAACCATTTGTCCCGCGTCCCGCAGCGTTTTAAAAAAGTCCTGATTTTTAGAAACAATGCACGAAAAGCTAGGGAACGGCGGGAGAACAGGAAGGGAATATACGGTTTTTGGCGGGGAGACCCCGCCTTGACCTGGAAGCGCCCGCACTGCCGCAAGAGTTGGCTGCCCTGGGCTGGGGCCCCTAAACAAAGAACTTCGGGATGGACATACCTGCTGAGGCCTCAGCTGTCAAGTTCCCTAACTACCCATAGGCCCGTATCCTGGACGCTGGCGTGTGGCTCCAGGCTCCGCGAGGCACAAGCCGCTCGGTCTCCAGAGGGTGGCGGGGCTGGACGCGGGGAGCACTTGTGCAGCTCCGGCATCGGGACCGTGTAACCCGATCCCTCTGACTCACTCAAAATTTCCCATATAGTAATATTTCCAAAAATGATCTTTTTAATGAGATATCATTATTAAAAAAATAGATTGATAAGGAAAACGTTAAATCTTGGGTATCAGTAAAAATCACAATAGAGAACAAATGGTTAGAAATATTTCATCATTTTGAAACAAACCATGTTCCATACAGTAATGCACTAAAAATTGTGGAATATGCGCTGTCTTTACCAGGAACTAATGCTGCGACTGAACGCATTTTTTTCTACGGTAAATAAAGTGTGGACATCAGAAAAATCACAATTAAGTGTTGAGACTTTGAAAGCCATTTTATGTGTGAAATATAATTTAACAAATTCTTGTGAAAAATTTCATGACCTTTTAAACAACAACAGCAATCTACTAAAAAATATTCACTCAAATGAGAAATATGCCAAAGAATGAAATAATCCTATACATAATTTTTAATGCATTATATTTGTAAATTGTACTTATGTTGAAATTTAAAAATATATATTACAATACTATTTTTGCATTCTATGAAAAATTTTTTTTCTCCATATAGACCAAATTTTTAATCAAGAACTCCCCCGCCCCCCGTCAATGGTGTCCCGCTTTACCAATTTTAAAATCTGGTCACCTTACTCTAAGACAAAGAAAGTCTCCTAGACTTAGGGGTTCCTCTCATCTTAATGAGTGTATACACTTGTGACTGTGCACAGACTGTGTGCCCCACCCACTGTGTCTTCCACATAAAGTTGGGATCCACAATCCCACCCTTGAGGCTTCTGTTGGAAATTGCCAATATTTGTTGACTCCCTGCCCAGGGGCACACAGTGAGTTGAGAGCCCAGTAGGCAATGTCTCTGTCAAGGGTATTCAGGTGGGGTGGGGTGGGCTGGGGTGGGCTGGGGTGAGCCCTGTGACCTGGTCCGGATGTCTGTGTTTCAGCGAGTGCCGGCAGGGCTCCTTCCAGTGCACTCTCCACCCCTGTGCTGCCACCTGCACAGCCTATGGTGACCGGCATTACCGCACGTTTGATGGGCTCCCGTTTGACTTCGTGGGTGCCTGCAAAGTGCACCTGGTGAAGGTGAGCTGGATGTGTCAGCCTGGCTGGCTCCAAGGGGACCCAGAGCAGCTGAGGCTGCAGACCTGTCAGGGTATGGTGATGCTCTGGATGCTGGTCTAATGCTGATTGGGTGGACGGGAGATCCAAGCCCTGGGCGTGTGGCTATCTAGAGGTGGAAAGAAATGCTAAAATGTTAGCCAGGGGCTGGACAGAGCTCACCAGTCATAAAGTACCCCACTGCCTGTCCACTCATCATTATAACCTTGTCCCATTGAGTCCCCATGCTTTTCTGTCTATGATAATAGTTAATGCTTTTTGAGCTTTTATTATATGCATGGTGGACTACAGAGAGATTTTTTTGTGGATTATTTTACTGAATTCTCATAGCAAACCTCTTGCCCAAGGTCACACAGCTAGGCAGTGGCAGAGCTGGGTCAGGTTTGAACCAAGAATCTGACCTGAGAGTTGGTGTGTTTAAGGAGTCACTTGTAAGTCTTTAGCGCACCGGAAGGAAGAGGAATGGTGATGGGGTGGGGCCTGGGAGAAGCATGGTGCCCTCCAGAGGGAGGAAAGGGTAACACAAGGGTCCTCAAACTACAGCCCGTGGGCAGCATGCGGCCCCCTGAGACCATTTATCCGCCCCCCGCCGCACTTCCGGAAGGGGCACCTCTTTCACTGGTGGTCAGTGAGAGGAGCACAGGATGCATCCGCACCCATAGTTCCCATTGAAATACTGGTCAGTTTGTTGATTTAAATTTACTTGTTCTTTATTTTAAATATTGTATTTGTTCCCGTTTTGGTTTTTTACTTTAAAATAAGATATGTGCAGTGTGCATAGGGATTTGTTCATAGTTTTTTATAGTCCGGCCCTCCAACGGTCTGAGGAACAGTGAACTGGCCCCTGTGTAAACAGTGTGGGGACCCTGGGGTAACATCAGGGTAGGGAGGAGAGTGCCATAGACACACGAGAGATCTGGGATTTGCTAATGGCCTGTCTTATTATATATTAGTAGTAATAGTAATAGTGACAAATGACAAACCTTTTATGGAAAAGAGTCTTATCTGTGGGGCAGACACCATACTGGCGTCTTTAACAGAATTTCAATGACTCCACAGACGCCCGTTTCATTTTATTTTTTAAATTTCAAAGCTAATCCGTGCTCTTCACCAACATTTAAACCAATATAAAAACATATTAAAAAGCAAACATTCCTCTTCACGTCTCTCCTGTTTTCATTCCTTGTTCTTCGCAGTCTGGTGTGGATCCTGCAATATCACTTTCCGTCACACACACATGCTCTTTGTGTAGTTTATAGGGACAGGGTTCTACCATTTGCTTTTTTCCACTGAACAGCCTCCCTTGAACATTATCTCCTGTAGTCAGTACCTACTTTTTCCTTTCCTCTTCCTGTTGAATGTTACAGAAAGGACATCCTCTAGTTTGTTTTATTATTTCCCCACTGATGGATATTTAGTTGTTGCCAATATTCAAATGCTCAATGAATACTTCTGTGAATATATCTCTAGACTTGTAGAAGTGAGATTGCTATAAAAAGTTATATATGTAAAATGTTGTTTAAGGTCTATAAATTGCCCTCCAGAAAGGCTTCTACTACCATCCTACCATTATCACTGTATGTAAGACAGTACCCCTACCCCACACTCCTGTCATCCCTGTCATGTATTCATTCATTCATTCATTCATCCATTCATCCATTCATCCATTCATCCATTCATCCATTCATCCATTCATCCATTCATCCATTCATCAGATACTTTTTGGAGAGTCACTACATGCTAAACTCTGTACTAGGTGCCCTGTAAAGGAAACAGCCTCAGAGAACTGAAGTGAGTTGCCCAAAGTCACACAGCGAACAATAAAAAGTAGAAGTGGATTGACAATCGCATCAGAGTTCGTGTCCCTCCCTCTCCCTGTGTGCCTCTCAGCAAAACCTCCTCGCTCCCCGGTTCCACTAAACAAATTTGTCTCCTCAGAGCACATCGGACTTCAGCTTCTCTGTGATTGTAGAAAATGTAAACTGCTACAGCTCTGGCATCATCTGCAGGAAATTTATCTCCATCAATGTTGGGAACTCGCTCATCATCTTTGATGACGACTCAGGAAATCCCGTAAGGCCCGGTACAGATGGAGGGTGTAGAGACAATTTGCAGGCTGACAGGGCCGGGGACAGAAGAGGGCTAAGGACTGGTTGCTTTACCACAGTGACTTCTCTGGAAGCCATTGAGTCAGCAACCCAGACCGAATTCCTTGGCCAGGGTCAGAAACACAGATCAACGTCAGGGTGTGAGGGAAGCACGGGAGTTGGTGAGGTCCTGGGGCTGGGCAGTGACTTGTAGCCAGGCCCTGCTACCCCAGGTGGTGTTGGGGATACTTTAGTCTCAGGAATAACTGCCTTTGTCCCCCTAGAGTCCTGAAAGCTTCCTGGACAAGAAGCAGGAGGTCCACACATGGCGAGCAGGGTTTTACACTCTGGTGCATTTCCCACGGGAGCACATCACCCTCTTATGGGACCAGAGGACCACAGTGCATATCCAGGCTGGCCCACAATGGCAGGTAGTTATACGGGAAGTGACCCTCAAGGGGCCCTCTGCTCCTTCCTGGGGCTGAGCCAAGCCATTGGGTGTCCCTGGGTGAGCTGTCCCCTCACGGGAGAGCCAGGAGCATCATGCTGTATGTCCTGGGCTCCCCCACCCCTTGTCCTCTGACCTTTTTCCTTTTTCTCTTCATACTGTGACCCCAGCTGTTGCTTCTGGGTTCGTGTCAGTCTCCTGAGCTCATGGCGAGGTCTCTGCACGTGTTCACCTTGGTGAGCCTGCAATTGACATGGTGTCCTCTCTTTTTTCAGGGCCAGCTGGCAGGACTCTGTGGGAACTTTGACTTAAAAACCATCAATGAGATGAGGACTCCAGAGAACTTAGAGTTAACCAACCCCCAAGAATTTGGCAGCAGCTGGGCTGCAGTGGAGGTAAAGCCTCCCGCAGCTGGCTGATTCCCTCACTAGGATGGGCCCTGGCCAGTGCTGAGAGAACCCGTCCAAGTTAGAGAACAAGGACGTTGGTGTGAGGCTGCTCCTGCAACTGTTCCCTCAGCCTCGGAGCTGGCATCCCCAGCCCTAGACTATCCTATGGCCCAAGGACACACACCATCCCATCTCACAAAGTGGTGCATACACCTGCCCTGGGCCAGGCTCCAGGGAAAGAGTGAGGACTGAGAAGAAGGTAAATCTCTGTGCTAGGTGAGATGATCGCCTAGCAGGAAGGCGAGGCTTGTTGAATCATCCCAGTGCTTGGCACTAGATCTGGCACAGAGGAGAAGTAAGAGAGACCCATATGGGGCCAGGCAACCAGAGAAAGCTTCCTGAAGGAGGTGGGACTAGTGTGGTACTTAAAGGATAGGCCAGAATTGGAAGAATGAGCGTATCATAGGGAAGACCTCTGAAAGGGAAACAATATTAGCAGAGGCAGAAATGCGGGAGGTATCCCAAAGGTTTAGGCACGTCTGACTGAGGCTGCCAAGCTGCGAGCACTGACCCTGGATTCTTGTCTCAGATCATCCAGTGACTTGTTGGGTAACCTTAAACCCCATCTTCTCAGGTCCTCTGTGAAGGGGCTTGAGAGTCAGGAGAGGTGTGGTGAATAAATTTCACCTCATGTGATGACACTGATCAGTCAGAAGAGGCTGCCAGGGATTCTGTGTTGAGAAATATCTAAGACTTGTGTCAGGCTCAGCTGGAAGGAAAACTGTGACTGATCAGTTATGTTTGCCATAGCGCAGCAGTGAAGAATAGTGATATGAGTGTTCATATTTGCCTTTCCTAGACTGCATAATCTTAGGTCCTTAATTCTCCATTGGGGAGTAGACACAGATGAGCCCAGGTAGACAGGGGTCAGGAGAGGTGTTGGTCATGGCCTGGAGTTCAATGTAATTCTAAGGTGGCACAAGGCTGTTCTCACAGCCTCAGAAAGATATACTCTACCACATTCTCATTCTGGAGAGGCTGAGTAGGTGACCAACCTTTACTGCTCCCCTCCTGTTACCTCCCCACCACTGCTATTTCTCTCTTGCTAATCAATCCCCTTGGGCATTCCCTGGGGGGCTCTAGTGAAAATGGCCTGAGGGAAGAGGTTGGGCTGACATCAGGAAATTGTATTAATTACCTATAGCTGTGTAGCCATACGACCACAGACTTATCAGCATTCAACCATCCCCACAGATCACCTGTTTCTGTGGGCCAGGTGTCAGGGCACGGCTTGACTCAGGCCTCTGCCTAGGGTGCCACAGGCTGCAGCCAGGCTGTCCGCCAGGACTGGGCTGTCATTCGGAGGGCAGGCTGGGGAGGTGCTGCTTTCCTGCCCACTCACGTGGTTGTTGACAGCATTCAGTTCCTTGCAACTAGAGGACTGAGAGCTTCAAATTTTTTGCTGGCTGTTGTCCAGAGATGACTCTCAGCTCCTAGAGACCACCCACCACCATTCCTGCCATGTGCGGTTACCCAACATGGCTGCTCGCTTCCTCACATCCAGCAGGGGAGAGGCTCCAGCAAGATGGGCTTCACAAATAATGCAACATAATCATGCAATCACCTACACATGCCCACATCCATCCATCACCTTTGCCATCTTCTGTTGGTTTAAACCAAGTTCTAGGCCCACACTCAAGGGGAGGGGATTATACAAGGACGTGAACACCAGGAGATGGGGATCAGGGGGTCACTCAAAGAGGCTGTCCACCACATCAGGCAACAGGCATTTGAGGGTAGGGAGGTCAGCAGCCCTGCTTTTGCCCTCAGTGCCCAGACACCCTCGATCCCTGGGACACATGTGTCCTGAATCCTCTCCGGGAACCGTTTGCCAAGAAGGAGTGCAGCATCCTACTGAGCGAGGTGTTTGAGACATGCCACCCTGTGGTGAGTGGGCCCAGTGAGGCCATTCCAGAGCCCGCCCTTCCACTCAGGATCCCCACCCCTGTCATGCCTTGCAAGAGACACCTCCAGTCCAGGGGCAAGACCCATCTCTGCAATTCCCCTGCCTCCAGCCCACTTGGATGAAACAAGGCAGGACAGCCAGCCAGACAAACAGCTGCTGTGCCCTTTCAAGCCTATCTCAGTCTGGCTCTTCCTCCCAGTCAGGAAGTTCTTCTGAACACTGATCCCATCCTCCTCACACACTGGCCTCGGCCACTGCCTGTCCTGCCCGCAGTGGACAGGCGAGCCGGTGCTCAGCTCCGAGCCACCCCCCCAGGACCTCGACGGCCGCTGTCAGACTAACCTGGGCTGTCTCTGGCCCTGGATGGCAGTTCATACCCCGGGTCTGTTCCTTAGCCACCCCTCCAGCCCTGGACCCAACAGCTTAGGCTCCAACCCCATGAGGGCAGCTTGCTGCATCCTGTGGTCACTTCGTGTTTCTGCAGCTCCCTAAGGCTGAATGGCACCGGCCTGGAAGCTTAGGGCAAAGCTTCAGGATCTGTCTTCTGACCTCTGACTTCTGACCTCCTCTAGGTTGATGTCACTTGGTTTTACTCAAACTGCCTGACGGACACATGTGGGTGCAGCCGGGGCGGTGACTGTGAGTGCTTCTGTGCCAGCGTGTCCGCCTATGCCCACCAGTGCTGCCAGCATGGGGTAGCCATTGACTGGCGGACCCCGCGTCTCTGCCGTGAGTGTCTAATCACCCGAGGGGAGTGTGGGGACCCTCTGCAGGCAGGCGTGGGAGTACCATCACCCTGGCGAGCATTTATTGCATACTTACTAAGTGCCAGGTGCCAACTGCTTTATGTGTATCATTCATTGAATTCTCTACCAACTACCCTATGAAGAGGACTGTTTATTCCTGTTTCAGAGTTGGAGAAACAGGTTAGAGTGGGTTAAGTAAAATGCTCAAGGTCATACAGGTTAGTAGTGAACCCTGGCTATTAATCTATGTTCTTAACCACTTTGCCAGAAGAGTCAGGAGCTGTCATTTGTGAGCCATGTGACCTCAGACAAGTCACCCAACCTCTCTGGGGTTCAATTTTGTCATCTGAAAAAGAAGACTAGGCTTGTCCCACCAGGTTTATTGTGAGGATCAATCGGGGTAGTACGTGTGAAAGGCCTTTGTTAGCCAAGACATGCTATCAGAGGCAGCTCAAGATATCAGTATATTTAGGGCAATGGTGGTCTGCAAATACTTTGGACTCCATGCTCTTATCAAGTAAAAACAGTTTGAGCACACATACAAAAGCATATGTAGATACATGTACATATATGTATATCATTAGTGTCAATGTATATCACAAAGCAGACGCAAAAGTAAATATTTAAAAGATGAAACAAAATCTATAGAATCTTAAATTATTAATTGATTAGTTATTTCTTTCTGCATACCAATGATCTTCCTGGTGCAAGCACACCTCACTTTAGCAGGTGCTATGATTGTTACACAGACCTGGGGACAGACTCTCTGGGTTCAGAACCGAGCTCCAGCAAGCGGGGTGACCTGGGGCACATCACTTGCAGTCTGAGTTGTCATCGAGGGTTAGGAGAACTGTACCTCCCTTGCAGGTTGCTGTGGGATTTAAATGAGATAACGCATGTAAAGCACTCAGCATAGTGCTCAATGCTAGTGCTGTCATTTTTCATGGGGACGTGACTGTGTCCTGAGCCTGGGTGGCTCAGGCAGGGTGACCTCAGGACAAAGGTGAAGCAGAATTTGCCCTTGGCTTCCCTTTTCCCTGCCTGTTTTTCCCTGAGACCCTTCCGCCGCAGATGCCCTGGGTCCTGCTGCAGTCTGCTTCTCCCTCTACTTCTCTGACAAAGATCCTTCAGGAGGGAGAAGAGCACACACATTTAGTGAGGCCCTACTATGTGCCCGGCTCAGTGCCTTCTGTGCGTTAGCCAGGCCCAGGACTAGGGTGAGACAAGTGAGGCCCTCGCTGGGCACAGCATGAATTACATATTCAAACAGCATGTTTTAAAAATCAAAACTAATGGAACAATAACTTTGATGAACAAAATATCAACATTTTAAGTAATGACAGGAATAATATTACTGATTTTGCCTTTTGCCTCAGGCTCCAATATGACTCAGTGAGGTGCTGGTACTGATCTTGTCTTTATTTTAAAATTTTGATATTTTATTCATCATGAATGTTTTACATTCATTTTGAAATTTAAGAAACATTAAATAAAAATATGTATCTTGATTACTGAGCTTTTTGATGCATCCTTAGATATTGCATTGAGGTGGGCACTCACCTTACTCCCATCCAGATGCTAGTGGTGGTCCCATCCTTTAGGATGGCACTAAGTTACAGAGAGGGTGAGTAACTTGTCCCAGCATGCACAGCTGGTGGGTGAGAGAGTTGGATGACCCCGGTCTGACTTTGGAGAGCTGGCTCTTGATGGCTCTTCTGGGCTACACCTGCCATTTACCTGGTACACAGTTGAAACCAGAGGCTGGGAGATCTTCTAACTTTCCAGTCCATAGATGAGGAGAAGCAGATCTTTGCTCATAGCAATACAGCAAATCAATTTTCTGACTCCTAGTCCTTTTTCCAGAGGGCAATGCCAAATGCAAAGGAATAGTGTTGATGAGGGGGTTGGGAGTGTTGGGTGGAGTTGGTGGGTCTCTGAGACCATACCTCTAAATGGAGAAGCTCCTCCTCAACCTTTACCCCAGGCTTCTCCAGCTGATTGTTCATAACCTTGCTCTGGGATTGAGGTTCCCAGTTTACCCTAAAGGACTGAGGACTCCGGCTGAGGAGCCAGGGAAACAGGCTGTGTTTGTAGGCTTTGCCACTAGAGGGCGCGCTGAGCACGCGTTTGGAAAAGCTTGTGAAAAGCTTGATGGAAACCGTACCCAGAAACTGGATCTTGGAGGGCCCTGTCCCTTCCCACTGAAGGCTCTTGGCAAACAGACTTCTGTCTTGTGCTTGCATTCCTCTGGGACCTTCCACAACATTTCTGATTGTAACTTCCACCCCTTGGTTCTATTCTTGCCCTTTGGGGCCATATAAAACATAATTTTCTGTCTAACATCCATCCATCCATCCATTTGATAAATGCTGAGTGCCTTCTCTGGGCCAGGCTTTGAACTTTGTGCTGGGAGCACAGAGAGGGTCCAGTGTATATCCTGCACCTCAAGACATCCGAATCTAACGTCCATGCCTGAATCTGGAAGTTTGGGAGACAGGAAGAGCTGGGACACTAGGGGCCTTGGCTCTGCCCACCTGTTCCAACTTCTTAAGAAGTCTCTGCTCTCTCTTTTTCAGCATACGACTGTGACTTCTTTAACAAAGGTAAGCCTGTCCTCCCCAAGGGGAGCCTTGGGGGCTGGGTACTGACAGCCCTGTCCTAATACCACAGTGGCATTAGCCTTCCTGAGGCCCTGCTGTCCCTGGCAGGGCTGTGACATAAGGCAGGGAGAGGCTCCATCATGCAGAGAAGCCCTGACAGTGCGGGGCCCAGGGCTGACTCTTTGAAGCGCAGGTCCGGTCAGCTTCCTGGGGAGTGTGCTCACCCAGGGCAGCTTCAACAGGAAGCAAAAATCCCGTTTGCACCAGTGGGTTGCCCCACGACTTTAGTAATCTAGCTCATCAAGCCCATGGAACATCGTCTTGGGTTTGGCAACGGCAAGTGCAAACCCCTCTCCCTGAGGATGACCGGGCTCAGCCCCTCAGGTTCATCATCAAATGTAGCCAAGGCCACGGGACACTGGGATGTGCCCCCACCTCTGCATTAACTAGGTGAAAACAGGTCATGACTGAAGACCCCAGGGGGGCCAGTGTCCAGCGGGATAGAGCCAATTGGTCAAGGTAATCACTGGCGCCAGGTGGGCTGTGGGGGCAGGGCTGCCCAGGAGTAGCTTTCAGCACCGATCTCTGTCCAGGTAGACCAGAGGCAGACCTTGGCAGAGATAGACACTGCCCACCCCCATTCCCATCCCTTCCAGGCACCATCCTGCTAGGAGCAGACCAGTGTGAGTTTGGGCCCAAGGTTTCGTCCTCTTGTCCAGTTACCTGCATTATCGTATTTTGGTTTGAGAGAGAGGATAGCAGGTGGAATAATAGGGGATCGATTAGAGACAAAGATACCAGGTGGGGATTTCAATGGTGAGGCCTGGGCCGCGGTGTAGCGTAATGCACGGGGACTACAACCTGCCTTGCCTATTCCCCAGGGGCTCCTGATGGCCAAACACCGTTACCCCCTAAAAACATAAGTCTGTAATGGGAGAACTATGCTCCCTGGGACAGGCAGAGTCTGTCTGACATCACGCAAGACATTTCAGCAAGACAGCTCTGAGCAGAATTTTCTCCCTTCTCTGGCATTTGGGTAGCAGTAACTGGCCAACGACAAGCTGTTTCTAGCATCCTCCACCCACCCAGCCATTCCTTGCTCGGCTTTTCTGCCCACATTTTCTCTGGTCCAGGCCCTTGCTGAGTGCTGGGGAGCCAGTGGTCCCCAAGATCTGTCACATTGGTGCCCTGGAGCTGGCCCACACCGACTCTAGAACCAATCGTGTGTTCAGCTGGTAGTTTAAAACTGACCGCTGGTGAGAGTATTTATACCACGCAAATCAGCAAACACTACAAGTTGGGGTTTTGTTTGTTCAATTTTCAAGGGCTGATTATTAACTATTTACCAGCACAGCACGGCCTGTCTCCTGTCTAGCAGAGGAAACGCACATGCACCCCAGGTCAAGAGCCCTCATAAGAGCTGCAATCAGTGCGCGCTGGCACCCAGGGCTCGTGGAATGCAGCGCGGGCGGGTGCTGTGTATGTGTGTGGCAAGAGAGGGAGCAGGGACAGTTTCACCAAGGAGGTGACAGATGAGCTGGGCCCCAGGGTGTGAGGAGGCATTTGCCAGGCACAAAATGAGAGGGCTACTCAGTGAGCAGGGTGCATGCAGCATGTGTGGAGACATGAGGTAGGACCCAGCGCAGTTCTTTCAAGAAGAACAAGAGAGGTTTAGTGTGGCCGGTCATGGGTGTGGGGAGGGGAGGGGTAGGCATGAAGGGCCCTTGAATCCAGCTGGGCTCTTGGATTCTGTCCTGAGGGCAATGGGGAGCTATCGATGAGTCCCAACAGGGAGTGTGGTTAGGAAGGTGACTCAGGTCCTTTGGGGAGGAGGTTTTGGAGGTGGGGAGCATACCAGAAGCAGAGAGGTCAGTTACAAAGCTGTTATAAGTGTCTAGGAAACCAACCTATACTGACAACTGCAGGAACTCAAGAGACACAACAGTGACATGTGCTTGGAATAAGGAAACATTGATGTTGAGCCCAAGCTCTCTAAGCCTTGGGTGAGCAGAGACCAAGTCTGATATTTCCTCCCAGTGGTGACCCTGAACAGAGCAGTGGCTGGCATTCTAGAGTCTCAAGTGGTGGGACAGGCCCATGGAGAGACTTTTGAGGGCCCAGATGATCCCCAAGGATGACCCTTGTTCCCGGGCTTCCTATGAAATGATTCAGGCTCTATGCAGAGGGCCAGTCCCATCGAGGGCTGACAGCTTGGGGTTCCTGTCCTTCTCATGGAAATCAAGGTCCCTAGGGCTTGCAGTGAGGGAAGTGGTCAAGGGCACCTCCTTGGCACCCTTCCCTATTGACACTTCTGGCAGGGTGGGCAGATAGGGATGGGAGGAGGGCAAAGGCCCAAGGTGGCAGGCCTTATGACTGGCCCTTTCTTTCCAGCACTAGGTAAGGGTCCATTCCAGCTGGCCAGCCAGGTGGCTGGTGGTGCCCTGGTGGCTATGAAGGCGGCAGGCGGTGCCATTGTCCTAGTGAGCATAGAGGATGTGGCACCAGGGGACATTGTGAACTTCCTGCTGACGACTGCACTGGACAAGGCCAAGGCGCATGGTAAGGCCCCCTCTTGGGGAGGCAGTTGCCAGAGAAGGGAAGATGCTGAGGCTCTGAACCATTTGCAGTGGCTGAAGAATTGGGGGCTCCAACAGGTGCCTCTTTTCCAGTTGAGACAGGGTTCGATGTAAGCCTCTTAGCTTCTTTGAAGAGACACTTCCCATCTTCTTCCTGAAAGATGCTTCCAGGAAGGCCAAGGTCCAGATGCGCCTTTGTACTTAGCTTTATACAATAGCTGTGCCAGAATAGCCCTTACTCCCCGCTTCTCCCCCTCCTCTTCTTCCTTCTCTGCTCCCCCTCCCTTTTTACGGCTGGATAGACTTTAAATGCTAAGGGAGTCCTGACCGTTGTCCTGACTCTGGCAGGAACTCCAGTGAATGGAGAAGCGGGCTCTTGCTTTCTCAGGTTGTGATCCTGAGTTCCGGGCAGGTGGGATGCAGACTGAAGCACACCTGAAGCCAGCCACAGCCTCCTGGGTCTTGGACCACCACGAACCCCCAAGAGCTTAGCTTTAGCCTCAGAGTTCAGTGGTGCTTGAGTGGCGGCAGAACCCTGCCCGAAGGGGAGTGACCCGAGTGCTGTTTGTGCTGCCTGGGCCAGTCAAGGTCTCGGTTCACCAGCTCCAGGGAGCCTTCTCTTCTGTGGCCATTGGTGCGTGTGTGTTCCTGGGTGTGGCCACTGTGACTGGGGTTTCTCCCTGTAACTCCAGCTGGCCCCGTCTAGTCAGGATCTTCCTCATCACAGGGATGATCCGCGCAGCCAGACCCAGCATCTGCCGGAACCTTGAACCCAGCCACTTCTCAGAATTCATCCCAGTCCAAGAATTGAAGTTCTCAGCCTCAGGGCCTGCCACTTATCTTGTTTTGAGGGTCTACTCTCCTCCTTCTCCTCCCCTCCATCCCCTCTCTCCTTGCCTTCCTTCCTTGCTGCAGCCCCAATCCCATGCTAGGCACAGAGCTGAGCACTGGGAAATCAGGGATGGAAGAGGTACCATCCTTGCCCACCAAAAGTCTGCAGTCCCACCCAGGAGACAAACAGGGTCAAAGGCCATCACAAAGCCTGTGGGAATATTTAAGAGAAGCTCAGACTCACCTTCAGGAGGCAGGAGAGGCTTCTTAGAACAAGCGATGTTCCCCTGAGGGGTGGGAAGGAGTAAGGAAGGGACTTGTCAGCTCAGCTCAGGAGGTAGATCTTCATGCTGAGGGCAGTGGGGAGCCATGGCGGGGTTTGTAAGAAGGGAGGGACACCCCAGCTCCTGCCCAGCTCCAGGCACACCAGGGTCCCCAGCTATAGGTGATGTTCGTGGTGGTGTGAGCTGCGGGCACAGTCGGAGGTGCCAGGAAGGATCATGTCACTGTACAAGGGGACCTGGGAGTGAGGAGCCAGGCACTGAGTCATGGGAGGGCCAGAAGTACCCCACCAACCCCAGGAGAACACTTTCCCATAGACATTGCTGCTCCCCAGATCTGTTGGTCCTGTTTGAAGAAGGGTGTCTCACAACCTTTCGGATGTGATAGACTGTCTGTGAGTGGCAATTTTCTGTTCTCCATTCCATATTTTAGTCTAGTAAGTAAGGTCTAGTCCAGAGGGAGTGTTGATTTTCCAGTGGTTTTATGGGCATATTAAACAGAACCCCAGGGTAGCCTGGCCCTTGGAGGACATCACTGTGGAGAGGATCTCCAGAGTCCAGCCCCCATCTCAGTCAGGCTTGGGTTTCATGGGCAGCTGAAGGCAGGGTGAAGAAACAGTGAGGACCCACACCTCACCCCTCGTACTCCATCCTGCCCTCCTACCCCCCACCTCCCACCCCGTACTGTGTCCAAGGTACTGGACGACAGCAAAAGAGAAAATGCCTTCTAGGTGCAATCTAGGATGGCTGCCTGGGGGTGTCCCTTGCCTTGGGCCTTGAAGAGTGAGAAAGATTATGGTGGGGAAAATGTAGAGTGGAGAATGCCCTAGGGAGGGAGGGGAGCTATCCACCCAGCAGTGAGCCCCTCTCTCTCTCAAAATGGGCCCTTGTGGAAAGGCTAGGGTGGAGCGACTCTGGGCCCTGGGCAAGCCCCTGCCCCTCTCTGGGATGCTGTTTTCCTATTTGTGGGTTGGACTCAGTGCCCCCTTGTCCCACCAGCTCTGACCCTCTGGGATTCTGTGAGGAGCAGGACAGAGCTGAGGCACCTGAAACCTGGCAAATGACAAAGCCCCAGCTTGTCCCGTACAACCAATAAAACATAACTCCGCCAGGGTGACCGTTCCTCTCTGTCCTGCTCCCTGCTGGTACCTGGCACCTAGAATTGCACCTGGCCCAGGGAGGGTCCTCATAAATGTTTGTGGAGGGAAGGGAGGGAGAGACAGGACGAGCTTGGCAGTGGGTGGCTTCTCTCATCCCCCATCTTCCCTGGGGCAGAGGAGGTGGGCACAGAGGGCACCAGCAGGTCGAAGTGGGGCTGGGGGAGGCTGGGCAGGCATGGCAAAGCAAGGCCAAGATAATCCACCAGGGGGCGCTGTCCTGTGTCACTGAGAGTGCAGACTGATGCCGGGTCTGCCCCCATCTGGAACCCTGTCTGTGCTGACCTTACCCCTGTGGCTCTTTGCAGACCTGGATGTGGTGTCGCTAGAGGCAGCAGACAGACCCAACTTCTTCCTCCATGTCACAGCCAATGGGTCTCTGGAACTGGCCAAATGGCAGGGCACTGATGCCTTCCACCACCACGCCTCTTTCTCGCTGCACCAGGGGACGTGGCGGGCAGGCCTGGTGGCCCTGGAGTCTCTGGCGGAGCCTGGGTCTTTCCTGTATGTGTCAGGCCCGGTGCTGTCCCTGCGGCCGTATGAGCACACGGAGGTGTTCCGGCAGGGCACACTCTTTCGCCTTCTGGGTATGTACTCACCCTGCCATCCCCTCCCCCAGTCCCTCAGTCACTGCTCTTCCTGCCCCTTCCCACTCACCCTTCCAGTTGCCCCTGAGAGATGGCATCCTCACTCTCCTGGCACAGGGAGGCCACTTGGGTGCAGCCCCTGAGATGGGAGGTGTCCTGGCCTCCACCTTGGTGGCCTAGGGAGCTGAGGGCAGTGTGGCTTGGGGCTCAGCCAACTTTCTAGGTCTTCTCTACTCCCACAGGCCATTTACACAGTCTAAAAATAGGGCGGCCTTTGTGGAAGTGAGGGGAGAAGGGATCGTAGCTACTGCTTGCTTAGCCTTCTGGCTCAGGTTTCCTGCTGATGGGGGCACATGCCTGCCCTGCAAGCCAGCAGCCCCTCCCTGTCCCCCTTGGAGGACCCTGAGCAGGGAGGGGGCAGCACCGTGTCCTTTCCAGCCAAGACTGAAAAGGACCCCAGGGCTTTGCCATTCCCCTGACAGGTGTGTCTGTCCCCAAACTTCTATGCTTTGCCTAAACCCTGGAGGAGGTGATCATAATTTGTTTTATCACTCCGGGCCGGCTTCTCTGTCCTACATGTGTACATGTGTGTTCATGCCAGTGAAGGTGCCTCGTACTATATGAATGGACCCACACGTGTGTCTAGCCTGGCTGTTCACTTATCACCCTCTATCCCTACCACGTAAACATGCATGCACACACACACGCACACACATGCACATGCACGCACACACACGCACACACCAGGGTTGGGCCAGCTCATTCTTATATTCAGTAGTCATCTACCCAGCCCACCAAGAGCCCCACCTAGGACAGATTCATCACTGGCTGTGATGGCAGGACAGTGTCCCTTTGGGGAAGACACAGGGGCGGGGCAGAGTGGAATGAGGCCAGGCTTTGAAGCCAGACAGCTTTGGGTTCGGATCCTGACCTCAGTCCGTGGCACTCAGAGGAGAGCCCAGTTTTCCCTGTTTCTTCACCTGAACAATGGGGGTATTTGCCTTAGAAGATTATTGTGAGGTGACTGATTGTATCTCCTGAGCTTTGCTCTGGGCCTGACTCATAGTTAAATTCTTGGTTCTGGTCCCTCCCAAGGATCTTGGAAAAGCAGGTTTCTTCATGGTCAGCAGCAGTGTGGGGGTTAGGAAGTCAGGAAGGGGCTTCCAGGGTGGAGCCTCCCCTCCAGCCCGCTGTGGAGCAGAGACCTGTCACTCATGCCAAGGAGGTCTGGGGTCTTGTCTGCCTTGAAACCCCTCGTAGGCTACACACTCTTTCCCTGAGGAACCCTCATTTGTGAGGCACTGGCCACAGGGTCTGATAAGGAACTCCCCTGGGAGAGTTTAATTTTCCCAGCATCTTCTGTGTCTCAGTTTCTTCATCTATAAAATGGGAATAATAATAATAATGCTGCTTTATGAAATTATTGTGAGGATTAATGAATAAATACTCATGAAATGTTGAGTGTTGTACTTGGTGCTATTTAAGAGGCAGCTGTTATGAGTAGTAGTGGTAGCCAAACTACTGGGGGCAACAAAGGCTGTGTGTGCTCAGACAAGCTACTCCGCATGTCCCGGGACTGGCCACTACAGGCAGGTCCTCCGGGCACAGAGGTTAGGGCTTGTAAAGAACAGTTCTCTGTCATCCAGGGCCAGATGTCACGCAAGGTCTTGAGCTGAGAGGGGAGGGGTTCCCCTAACAAACCCCCCTCCCTTCAAGGGAGAGCCTCTTGCTTACATGGAAGTCTGCAGTGGCCCAGGCAGAAGCAGGGCATGGAGGAGGGGATTGTGTCCTAGGGGGTGGGGCAAGCAGCCTAATGGAGAGGTCAGGGGTTGTAGCCTCCTCCTCAGCCACCCCTCAAAGGCCAGCTCAACTGCCTGCTCTATAGCGCCTCACCCTCAGCCCCTACACCAGGCTCCCTGAGCCCCATCTCACTGACCCCAGCTCTCAGTGTTCCCCCAGGTTGGTTCTTATTGTATCTGTCTCCACTTTTCCCACATATGTCCGTTTGTCTCTTCCATGGGGCAGAGTGGGCATGGACTGAGCTGGATAACCTCTGTGCTTGGGCACCTGACTCAGAGCTGATGCCCAGTCTTGGGACTCTGGGGCGGGTTGCCTTTCTAGATGCCAAGCCATCAGGGGCTGCCTATCTCATCTGTGAGTGGCGCTACGATGCCTGTGCCAGCCCCTGCTTCCAAACCTGCCGGGACCCCCAGGCAGCCAGCTGCCAGGACATGCCCAGGTGAGATAGCATGGCACTAAGGTGTGTGCATTAGCATGTTTGAGCATACATGTGTGGAAACGGGCTGTGTCTCATCTCTGAGGGGAGGTGTAAGCATAGATTGAGATGTGTGTGTACCCACCTATGTTTATATATGCCTGTTTTGTGTGCTGTGTGTATGAGAGGTGTGTATCAGGGTGAATGCGCCTCAGATGGGCATAAGTGAATTGGTGCACAGTGTGCAATAGCTGAGCCCTGTGTGTGTATCTGTGTGTACAGGTGTGCCTGGGCTTGTACAGCTATGTGCATTTGCATGTATTATGATTGGCATGTTTGGGTGTTGGTACAGCTGTGTGCACAAGTATGTATACATTGATGTTTGTAGTGGTCTGTGTGGATATTTATGTATGTCTGTGTGAATGTTTTTGAGTCCTGCAGGCATGAAGGAGGTGTGTGCATGTGTCTAAATAGCACATGCGAGCACGCGTGAGCATGTGCATGGTATGTGCATAAGTGGAGCTTGTCTGTGTGTTTCCCTCTCAGTCTGAGGGCAGGAGTGTCAGCATGAGGGTTTGGTTGTGTGACATGTCACAGTATGTGGAGGCTCACGGGAATGTGTACATTATAAGAACACACGTATGTCATAAGAAAAGATGAGGCCTGTGCTCAATCCAGGTGAAAAGATGTGACCTTCCTTGTATTCCAGACCACTGACCTGCTCTCTGCTCTGTTCTCAGGGTAGAGGGCTGTGTGCCTGCCTGCCCTGCCCCCAAGGTCCTGGATGAAGTCACTCAGAGATGTGTCTACCTGGAGGACTGTGAGTGGCCTGCATTTCTCCTCCCTCCCTCAGATTTGCAAATAAATCCTTAGGGTCTCATGGACCCATCATGCCCAGAACTCCCAGGTCCCTGGACATGCAAGGTCAGCATAGGGGCCTCAGGAAGAATGCTGTAGGGCAGGCTAAGACCTCATCCAGTCTGTTCACCCATTTCACAGAGAGAAAAGATGAGGCCCAGAGTAAGGAGGGACGGGGATGAAGTCACGTGGTGAGAATGTGGTGCAGACAGGCTTAGGCCTGGGGTCTCTTGGCTCAGGGCTCAGGGTTTGAGGGCAGAGTTCAGACCTGCTGACTTCTCTGGGTCTTCCACATGGCAGAGGCCTGGAGATTGGTCAGGCAGCCTAACTGGCCATGGGAAGCGGTCATCCTCCCTTACCTAGGGTGCTGGTCTGGAGGCCTCAGATCACAGCCCTGCACAGTGATGACCCCGGGGCAGCAGTCAGCCCCCCAGCTGAGCCTCTTCTCTTATCTGCCCCAGGTGTAGAGCCCACGGTTTTGGTTTCTGCGGAGACCCTTGGCAATGAGACCCTACCTCCCAGTCAAGAGCTGCCCACCCCCAGTGACCAGGAGCTACAGTTTCCACAAGACACTCCTGGGGTGCCCTCCCACAGGCCAGCACTCACCCCCGCTGCCCCACTCGCCACAGCCCTGAACCCCTCCACGGCTGCCACTGAGGGGCCAGCACTGCCTCCAGCCCTCACCCCAGAGCCGCTGGGGGCCACTGCATCTAACCTCCCTGCCCACTCCACAGAGGTTCCGACCAGCAAGAGAGTGACGGCCAGCCTCCCGACCACCCCCCAGGCCCCAGGGTCCTCCCTCCTCCCCCTTTCATCGCCAATGTCCACACCTAGCATGGGGTTGGGTGCTGTGGAGACAACCAGGGTAACTGTGACCTTTACAGGGAGCCCCAACATTACAGTCTCCTCCCAGTCATCTCCTGTACCGCGCTTCCCACTCATAACCAAAGCTGTGACGGTCCAAAGTCCAGCCTCCTTGCCTGTTAAGACGACACCCTTAAAGACCTTTTCAAGCCTGGACTTGCCTGCAGGTCCCTCCGCCGGGCCTGTGGCTTCCCCTCTAGTGACCTCCAGAACCCCTACTTCCCCAGAGTCCCACAGGGCTTTGCTGACACCTGCAATAACAAAGGTCACGAACAGGACAGGGCTCCCCCAGCCCATACAGACCCAGAGCATTTCCAGTCCCAGCAACCCCCCTGCTGAGGCCAGAACAGCAACCGAACAGGCTCCCGTCAGTCCCTGGGCAACCAAGGGAGCAGAGATGGTGTCATCCACACAGAAGGTCCAGCCTGGGCTGGGCCAGCCCCCAGGCCTGCTGCCTTCCCCACTCCCTAGCCCACTCCCCACTGTCCCACCCCGCCCTGCCGGGCACCCCACCACAGCCACTGGGCCTCCCGCTTCACCCCCAGGGACTCTGGCTGTCACCGGCCTGGCCACGGTTGCTCATGGCCTGGGGGCCACACCCTTTGCGTCTCTGGAGTCAACTCGGCCACCCCAGCTCCTCTCTGGCCTACCCCCTGACACCAGCCTGCCTCTGGCAAAGGTGGGCACATCTGCTCCAGTGGCCACTCCTGGTCCCAAGGGCTCTGTCGTCAGCCCTTCACCCCAGCAACAAGCCACGTCTATCGCCATGGCCACAACTCCATCTGCTCAGACACATGGCCCTTCACTGCCTCTCAGCCCCGCTGTTGCGGCCGAGGTGCACGCACCCAGTCCCACAGTCCCTCAGGCGGCAGTCACAGTTCCAGGCCAGCTTCTGGGAGCCACATTGCCAACCTCTGGAGTTCTGGCTGGGGTTGAGGGGGTGGCCTCTATAGTCTCTGTTGCCCCACGAAAAAGCACCACTGAGAAGACGGCCATTCTGTCCAAGCAAGTGTCTCTGCCCACCGTGATCCATGGCTCTGCCCAGGAGGGGCCCACAGAGCTCACCCCTGCTGTGGCCCCCACTCTTGCTACCTTGGTGACTGAGGCCAAGAGCCCCTGGGTGGGCACAGTGCCACTGGTGCCCACATCCTATCCCTTGAGCCCCGTCTCGGCCAGGACCGCCTCCCGGGAAAGCTCCGTGGTTCTGCCCCCTCAGCTGGCCGAGGCCCCCAGCACCCCGGCAGGACCTCGGCCCCCAGCAGAGCCAGTGGGAGAGGCCACCACCGAGCAGTCTGGACGCTCAGCTGCAGTCCAGAGCATCTCAGAGGGCCTAGCCGGGGCCTTGGCTACCACCACTGAGGCCAATGCATCTGCCGTGTGTGTCGTGAGTGACTTGTCAGGATTCTGGCCTCCTATACATGGACCCTCCATGCTCCCCCTCCTCCCATGGCCCTGGGCTTGGGCACCACTGTGCTCTCATGCTCTTGGGCTAGGGGCAGCTCCTGTTGTAGCTTCTTAACCAGCTGCCAGGCTACCAGGTGGGGATTTAGTCACTGTCTTCACCCCTACCCCAAGGCCCTGGAGCCTGAAAAATTCTCCAGGTCCTCTGGGCCCCTGATACCATAGCAGGGTCACACTGTACCCCATTGGGGCCCCAGGGGCTAATTGGATGGCTCAGTGTGGTGCCCAGAGTGTGACAGCATGGGTGTGTCTGTTCATGTTTGTGTCAGATACCTGCATGGGACTGTGTGTGTACGCATTTGTGCTCATGTGTGTAAGACTCTGTGAGCGCTCAGGTATCTGTGTGTGTGTGTGGTACATGATGATGAGAGACTGTGTTTGTGCATTTGTGAGATAGACAGGCAGAATGTGTGAGGTGTTTGGGTTTCTGTGAGTCTGAATTAGCGTGTCCGCACACCCATGTACCTGGAGGCCTCAGCACGGACTAGCAAATATGCAGAGACCTCAGGGAGTCAGTCCCAACACCTGGTCTCACACGGCCCAGCCCGGGCCCCCGGGGGATGGGTAGATGGAGAGTGAGGGCATCATTCCCTGCTAGTTTACCTCAGGGTCTCTTCCTGCTACAGCCTGCATCCTCGTGGCTATGGGTGGGTGGGGAGATGGTGAGTGGCTGTGGCTTCTAGGATGGGCACTCACACTGCCCTCCACCCTGTGCCCCAGCCAATCGCGGAGGAGGACTGCGTTCGCCACATTTGCCTGGAGGGCCAGCTGATCCGTGTGAACCAGACCCAACACTGTCCTCAGGGTGCTGTCCCCCTTCACTGTGGGGTCCTGGGCCTCGCAGTGAGAGTGGCCGGGGACCGCTGCTGCCCTGTCTGGGAATGTGCCTGTGAGTCCTGGGGTCCATTGGAGCCTCCTGTGTCCTCTTTGTACTGTGTCCTACTTGTACCCCTGCTCCAGCGTGACCTCTGCCTCTGACCTGGGTGCTCCCAGCCTCAGGTCTAACCATGACCCGAATATGACCTTCCGTGCGACCTCCTGTCTCAGTGTGACCCTTGACCTGGCAAATTTCTTACTCTCTCAACCGCTGATCTCTATTTGACTCCTGTTCTGTGTGACCCTCCAGTTCAGGGCCTTTGAATTACCCAGGAAAAGGGCCAGGCACCTGCTTGATGTCCCTAAGCAGTTTTGACCTCAAAGGCATCTGTTTATTCTTATTCCCTCTGCTCCCCCAGGTCGATGCTCAGTCTTCCCTGACCTGAGCTTTGTGACCTTTGATGGGAGCCATGCATCCCTGTTCAAGGAGGCCATCTACATCCTTAGCCAGAGCACAGACGAAATGATCACCATACATGTCCTCGACTGCAAAAGTGCCAACCTGGTGACTGCCCCTACTTCTCTTTCTGGAGGCAATGGGGACCTGACGAGGTTTGGAGGGGAGAGTGAGCAGTGAGTTGGGTTCTGAGGGATGTTGGAAGTGAGGACAGTTGTGAAAGCTCACTCTGTCTCCCAGGGGTCTCCTGAAATGAGCGTGCGGGGAAAGGGCAGGTGGAGCTCACCGCCTCCTGGCCTTTCCTGGGGCCAGTGCTATCCCCAGCTTGTCCCAGCTTCCTAGGCACATGTGGGTTGACACTGAAGTGCATAGGAGCTGAGATGCCATTCCAAAGATGTGACCCGATCAAGGGTGCCAGCGACAGGGAATCACCTACTAGGACGCCCCCCCTGAGTCAAGGGTTTGTGTTTGTTTGTGGCTGAGCTTGCATGAGGTCAGGTAGAGCCAAAAATGTTCCACGGGATTCTGCATCACTGCACAGCCCCAGTGGGTGCCCCTGGCGTATTGTTGGGAGTGGGTGCTCAGGATGGGGGTGGGAAGAGTGCGGTCACACTTGCTCACCAGGGTGACAAGGTGGGACAGGGCTCCAGGTTGATGATGGCTGGGCTCTCTCTGCAGGGACTCCTGAACTGGCCCCCGTTTTGTGTTGTGATACTGAATGTGACTCACCTGACCCATCAGGTCATCATTGACCGCTTTAACCGGAAGGTGAGTGCACCAAGGAGCCGGTCCTCCAGGGCAGGGCAGCAGTCAGAGGGGACACAGGCATCCGGGTGTGGAGGGCCCTGGGGCTTATTCATGACTGGGAATGGAGGCGGGAAGGACTCTCTTAAAAAAGTAATGCAAAATTAGGTATGTATGGAAGTGATTTTTAAATTAAATTTATTGGGGTTATATTCTTAGTAGGATCATAAAGGTTTTAAGTGTACATTTCTATAATACATGATCTACTGTGTATATTGCATTATGTGCTCACCTCCCAAAGTCAAATCATCTTCCATCACCATATTTGGACCCTTTTACCCTTTACTACCCCTGACCTCCCTTCCCTCTGGTAACTACCATACTGTTGTCTGTCTCTATGAGTTTCAGTTTTATATCCCACATATAAGTGAAATCACATGGTTCTTAGCCTTTTCTGACTGACTTGTTTTGCTTAGCATAATATTCTCAAGGTTTATTCCCATTGCTGCAAATGGCAGTATGTCATCATTTCTATGGCTGAGTAGTATTCCGTTGTATATATGTACCACATCTTCTTTCTCCAGTCCTCTACTGATGGACACTGGGTTGTCTCCATGTCATGGCCACCATGAATAATGCTGCGATGAACATAGTGGTGCATATATCTTTGCAAATAAATGTTTCTGAGTTTTTCAGATAGACACCCGGAAGAGGGATTGCTGGGTCATATGGTAACTCTCTTCTTCATTTTTTGAGGAACCTCCATCCTGTTTTCCATAGTGGCTATACCAATTTACATTCCCACCAGTAGTGAATGAGGGTTCCTTTTTCGCCACAATTTCTCCAGTACTTATTATTGCCTGTCTTGTTGGTAACAGCTGATCTAACAAGTGTGTGGTGGTATCTCATTATAGTTTTAATTTGTATTTCCCTACTAGATAGTGATATCTTTACATATATCTGCTGGCCATTTGTATATCTTTTTGGAAGAGGTGTCTGTTCAGATCCTCTGCCTATTTTTAATTGGATTGTTTGTTTAGTGTCGAGTTGTATGAGTTCTTTATATATTTTGGATATTAATTGCTTTTTGGAGCTGTGCTTTGCAAATATCATTTCCCTTCTTGTTTTGCTGTTGGTTTCTTTTGCTGTGCAAAAGCTTTTTAGTTTGATATAGTACTATTCATTTATTCTTGCTTGTACTTCCCTTTTCTTTTGGGTCAAAGTCATAAAATGTTCTCTACAACCAAAGTCCATGAGTTTAGTACCTATGTTTTCTTCTATGTATCGTATTTCCCCATGTATAAGATGCATCCCTTTTCGAAAAATTTGGGGTTTAAAAACTAGGTTTGTCTTATATGGTGGTTGTAGATTTTTTACTTGCATTTTCTGCATTTTTTGACAGTGATGAGGAGTTGTATAAATTTTATGATGAATAAAACTTGAGTTCAATAACTTTATGTAATACATCTATTTCAAATTTCAGGCCCCAAAATTAAGTTGCATTGTATGCATGGGAATTTCTTATATACACAGGGAAATATGGTAATCTATTGCTTCAGATCATATATTTAGATTTTTGATTCATTTTGAATCGGTTTTTGTGCATGGGGACAAACTATAGTCAAGTTTTATTCTTTCATATGCGGCTTTCCAATTTTTCCAGCACAATTTTTATTAAAGAGGATTTTCCCCCTCTGTTGTGTTTTTGCTCCTTTGTCAAAAATTATTTGCCCATATATGTGTGGTTTTATTTCTGGGCTCTTAATTCTGATCCACTGATCTGTGTATCTGTTTTTCTGCCAATACCATGCTGTTTTAATTATTGTGGCTCTATAATATAATTTGAGCCCGTGTGATACTTCTTGCTTTATTCTTTTTTTTTTTTCAAGATTGCTCTGGCTATTCGAGGTCTTTTGTGGTTCCATACAAATATGATAACTTTTTTCTTCTTTCTTTAAAAAATGACATTGGGATTTTTATGAGGATTGCATTAAATACGTACAGTATATTGCTTTAGGTCATATGGCCATTTTAACTATGTTGATTCTTCTGGAAGTGATTTTCATTAAAATACTGGTGACCACCTTAATGTCAAGCAAGGAAGTTTATGGGGGGGGGTGATCCTGTGACAGAAAGGAAGTTAGAATGGCAAGAGATAGTGATGATATTGGTTAAAATTTCTGACCTCTACTCTATTGTTCTGAGGGATTCTGTCGTAATGGTTAGCACACAGATGGGGAGACCCCAGAGAAGTAGGTCTCAACCCAAAGGTTGGGGATTTAGGGAAGATCTCCCAGAAGAAATGATTTGAGCAAGATCAGGAAAGAGAAGAATGATGAGAAAGGCTCAGAATTTGTGTTAATTTGGGCACAGAGATGTAACTGCCTCCAGGTGTTACATTTCTTGTATCATTACTTTGCACTCATAAAATGTTTTCAGAACTCTTCCATGCCACCTTGGACTATATCTTGACTGCCTATGCCTGAAACAGAACCTGGCACATAGCAGGTGCTTAGTAACTATTTGTTGGGGTAAAGATGGATGGATGGATTGATGGATGGATGGATGCTGGATGGACAAGCTGTGCTCACATTGAATATCACCTATCTCCTACAAGGTGACTGTGGACTCGCAGATTGTGTGGCCCCCCATGAGCAGGTATGGGTTCCGAATTGAGGACACAGGCCACATGTATGTCATCCGGACGCCATCACACATTCTGATCCAGTGGCTCCACAGCTCAGGACTCATGATCCTGGAGGCCAGCAAAGCCAGCGAGGCCCAGGGCCGTGGCCTGTGCGGTGAGGTGGGACCCAGCTGTGGGGACGGGGATGCTTCCTGGGTCCACCTCTATCCCAAGACACTAGTTCTCCTATACCAGGGAAAGCTGGGACAGAGTGCCATGCCAGAGGTGGGACCAGTTGAGCTGCTGGTATTCGGAGACTTAATGTCTTATATTCTGGGGCTGAAGCTGCCAGCAGGGAGATGGAACAGAGCTCTGTCCTCAGCCAGTTGTCACTTCAGCCAGAATTGTCTGTCAGCTTCCTGATAGCTTCCTAATACCAGATAATCCTTCCCGTTTGCATATGTCTGAGCACTTCACAAAGCACTTTCACACTCTGATCTCACTTATCCCAGGTCATCCACACAATAACCCTGAGAGATGGTCATTGAACTCAAGAAGAAAGGAGGCTGAGAGGGGTTAAGTGGATTGCTTCAGGTCACACAGCAGAGCTGCTACAACACATAGAACTAGTGTTCTTCAGAACACAGCACTATTGCCCATAGCTCATGCCCTATGGGACTGGACTTATTTTGATAAGAAAACAGTGTACAAGAGGAATCCAAGCATGGACTGTTGCTCCTTGTACGGGCTGAAGGACACAGGCCCATGGCATACTTCATGACAGACTTCTGTGATTATGATGATGGGTGACATAGGAATACTTATACATACACATATTTGCATGGCCTCCATCCATTCATCCATTTTGTTCATTCACTCTCCCACCCCTATATTCCAAATGCCTCCTACACTTGAACTAACACGTATAAATCTGCTTCATGCTTATTTTTTCATTTGTACAGCTCATAGTTACCAGGTACCAGTTACTGGGGACAAACCAGGATGTAAAAAAGACAAAATCCATTTGATGAAGCTACTAATTTCACTGATACAAGCATCTCTCCTTAGAAACACCACCACCACCACCACCATCCTTTTCTCACCACTTTTATCTTCTTCTGTTTACATGGGGCAGAGAGTGCTGTGGTCAGCAGTGACCTGGCAGGTCAACTGCTCTGTAGGATCCCTTTGTGACACTCTTTAGTGACTCAATACCAGAAATGTGACTATTGGGACCACTGATGAAATTGTATTAAATCGTGCTTTATATTCATGAAACTGGTGGCTGGAGGAATTAGAGCAGAAGTCAGTTAATTTATCTCTATTTCATCCAAACTAACACCTGGTATCCTGGTTACCGTGGTAGGCAACATGGGGAAATACTGAGAGAGTGAGAATCAGAAGGAAAATGTGAATTTATATGCCGAGAACAAGACCTAAGTCTGTTACACCGAACTGGGAAGGTCGTGGACAGTGTATTCGAGCACCCTTGAGGGACGGACTTCTGAGAAAGTGTTTTGGGCAGAGGTAGCAGCCTAAGCAAAGTCAAGGGCACCTGGAGTGTGAGAGGTGAAGCAGGAAGTTAAGGTCACTCTAGAGCAGTGGTTCTTAACCGTTTTTGAGGTACAGAACCCACCAGTTTCATTTGCGCATTCATTGAACCCTTCTTTAGTGATAAATAAAATATGATTTTTTTTTCCAGATTCAAGACATAGGTATATGTTTTTTTTACTGGTGCACAAAATGAGTCGTGCATGAACATCACTTTGCTCAAAGAACAAAACCAGCAAAGTGCATGAACTCACAACAAATTGCGGTATTACTTTATTCTGGCCTCCACGGCAGAGGCTTCTCCGAACCCCTGAGACCGACTCATCGAACCCCTAGGGTTCGATAGAACCCAGGTTAAGAACCACTGCTCTAGAAGCTGTGACGGATAAATATCAATCTGCCCCCAGCTCAGTATCTGAACACAACAGACCTTTATTTCTTGCACACATAAATCCCCCAATGGATATTCTTTCTGTCTTGTGACTCTGCCATTTCAACACAAGCTTTCAACTCCACAGAAGGAGAGAGTTGGGAAATGTTCATGAACCAGGCCTGGACCTGGTGCCTATCATCTTCACTCACATCCATTGGCTGGGATGCAGTCACATGGTATCTCCCAACCACAAAGGAGCCTGGGGAAAAAATAGGCTAGCAGATTGCCCAGGAAGAAGAAGAAACAGATGTGATTTTTAAGAGTAGCTTTTAATTTCTATATAATGTCACACTTCAAAGTTACAAAAATAGTATAAGGAATTCCCATGTACTATTTACTCAGGTTGACCAAGTGTTCACATTTGCTTCTCTCTATATATATAAAGTTGTAGACATAGATATAAATGCATATACATTTATATGCATTTATATCTATGCATTTTTCTATGCCTATGCAAGTTATATATATGCAATTTTTTCTGAACCATTTGGAAGTATTTTTGTATCCCTAAATACATGGGTATGTGTTTAGAACAAAGACATTTTCATACACAGCAGGTTTCTTAGCATCTCTGTACTTCATTTTCCTCATCTATAAAGTGGAATAATACTAACACCAGCCTCAAAGAATTGTGCAAAGTGACAGCTGGGGACCAGGGAGTGGTGGTGATTATTATGGCTGTTGGATAATTCTGCCCCCTTCAGGTATCTGTGATGGGAATGCAACCAACGACCTCACCCTGGAGGATGGTTCTGTGGTGGGTGAGGATGAGGACCCTGCTTCCTTTCTGGATAGCTGGCAGGTGCCCAGTTCTCTGACCTCAGTGAGCCAGACTCGATTCCGCTCATACAGCTGTGACACGGCTGACTGCTCCCCCTGCATCCGCATGTTGTCCAACGGCACCTTCAGCGCCTGCCACCAGTTTGTACGTATCCACTGGGTTTAGCGTGGGGGCACCCCTGTGGCTGGCAGTGACAGGACCCACCTGCAGAGGTACTAATGGCCAGGCCAGGGAGGCACAGATCTGGGTGAGCTCCCCAGATGTGTTCAGTTTGGGACCCGATTTGGAGCCTGCAGAGAAAGGCTCACTGTTGCCCCTGCGCAGGGCTTGGGAGAGCTGGGCTCTAGGGTGTGAGGAATCAGGAGAGGCAGCACTGCCTGACACATGTGCCCAGGTCCCCCCAGAGTCATTCTGTGAATTGTGGATCCGGGACACCAAGTACGTGCAGCAACCCTGCGTGGCCCTGGCCGTATATGTGGCTATGTGCCACAAGTTCCACGTGTGCATCGAGTGGCGGCGCTCTGACTACTGCCGTGAGTTGGTGGGCAGGGTGTGGGCAGGGGGTCTCCTCCATTGCTCCTTTGCTCCCACAGTTAGAGTGGGAAAATGCTTATAGACCTGAGTCCAAGTCTAGGTTTACCAGATTGAATGATTTATTCATTCATTTACATTAATTAATAAGTTTATAAATAAATCTATAAGTGTTTCAATAAATTAACATTTATTTTTATTATAATTTACGTTGAGTCAAATAGATCTTATTATTTAATTTTTCTGAATCTCCTTGCCTCGTCTGTAAAATGGGGACAGGAGTAGCTCCCTGCAGGGCTCCCACATTTGCCCATGAATAAGATGCACCCCTTTTGAAAAATTTGGGGTCTAAAAACTGCCTGCATCTTACACGGTGGTTGTAGATTTACTTGCATTTTCCGCTTTTTTTGTGCTTGTTTTTTGCGCTCATTGTTGAAGACTGACTCGTCATCAGACACAGATGAGGACAAGCTAATGGATAGGAGTTTTGACAGTGATGAGGAGTTATATGAATTTTATGATGAATAAAACTTGAGTTCAATAACTTTATGTAATACATTTTTTTTCAAATTTTGGGCCCCCAAATTAAGGTGCGTCTTATATATGAGAGTGTCTTATACATGGGGAAATATGGTATTTTGAAGATGACGTGAGATACAGTGTACAGAGGGATCACATGGCCATGGTCCAGCAAATATTTGTTTCTTTCTCTCCACTGTCAGTCATCTTGCTCTTCTTTCAGTCTGTCACCTCCTTCCTTAAAGATAGAGGCGAGGTCCACCTTGTCCTGCCCCCATTAGCTTTACCTTACTGGGGTAAGTAGTTTGAACCCATGCAGAAAGTCTGGGCAGTTCCCAGGAAGACCATGCCTTTAGTATGACAGATAAAAGATGGAACGGCAATGCCATCTAGAGTAACGTTCTTTGAACTGTGGGTCTCAACTCAGTGGGTGTGAAATCAGCTTTGGGAGCCAGCACCAGCATTTGAAAAATGCATTTCAATAGAAAATACTTACTAGAGTGTACTGCGCCTAGAAAGGTTAAGTATAGTTTCATGAAAAACTTTTTTGTTTCAATATATCAGTGGTTCGCAGTTTGAGTTACCCATTGCAATTACACAGAAAACTTCAAAAAGCATTGATGTTTGGGCCCCACAATCAGAGGTGCTGATGCCGCTGATCTGGGGTGGGGTCCCGATAATGGCATTTCCAGAGCTCCCAAGTGATTTATTGGCTCTTAGGTTTGAGGACCACTGTTCTACATGAACATGTATATTGGACCACAATGTAAAATCTAGCATTTACAGTCAAGAGATGTTGAGAACACTGAGAGCAAAGAGTTGATAAATGTTTTCTGTAAAGAAACAAATAAATATTTGAGGGTTTTTGGGCGATAGGGCCTCTGTCACAACTACTCAGCTTTGCCTTTGTGGTACACAGGCAGCCAGATTCAGTAAGTAAATGAATGGCTACGGCTGTTTCTCAATTAAAATTCATTAGCTGACTCCTGATCACAAGGAAAGAGATAACCAAACCCCTTTGCAATGTCTGCTGAGTCACAGACAGGGGCTCTGAGCCCCCTCCTCACCTTACCTCTGTCACACCTTACCCACTGTGCCCCTACAGCATTCCTGTGCTCCAGTGACTCCACGTACCAGGCCTGTGTGGCGGCCTGTGAGCTTGCCGACACGTGCCAGGATGGGATGCTGGGCCCACTGGACCCGGAGCAGTGCCAGGTGCTGGGCGAAGGCTGCGTGTGCTCTGAGGGCACCATCTTGCACCGCCGCCACTCAGCGCTCTGCATTCCTGAGGAGAAGTGTGGTAGGTTCCCCCCCAGGGGGGGGCTTCAAAGCTAGCATCTCCCTCACCCTCCTGCTGCCCATGGCTGAGACTCATCCGTATCTCTGCAGTCTGCTTTGGGGTGGTCATTGTCCCAGGGAGGGTCTAACCTGGGACAGTCTGGGTCTCCTCACCCTCCTGAGTCCCCTGTATCCCCCCCCCCCCACTGCAGCCTGCACGGACAGCTCGGGGGTGCCGCGGGCCCTGGGGGAGACCTGGAACAGCTCCCTCAGCGGATGCTGTCAGCAGCAGTGCCAAGCTCAGGACACCATTGTCCCAGTAGACCTGGACTGCCCGGGCCCCCGCCCTGAGAGCTGTCCCCGCTTTGGGGAGGTGGTCTTGCTCGTGCCCACTGAGGATCCCTGCTGCCTGGGGGCAGTTTGTGGTGAGTCTCACCGTTGACTTCCCTGCGCCTTAACTGTAAGACATTCAAAGGTTCCAGCTCTGACCTTGATGGACGGGACAAGGCCTGGGAAAATGAAAGTGTCTTGTGGGTGTGTGAGGGGAGTAAAGAGCCCTGCCTGGGGGACAGGAGCCACACCTTTAGGGTGGCCAGGGCTTAAAGGTACGGGCTCTGGAGCCAGGCAGCCTGGTGGACTCATCCTTTTACACCTGCAGCCTGTGACATTGGCAGGCCGTTTAACATCCTCTGTGCTTTAGTCGATTCTCCTGCAACACAAGGCTGATAATAGGACCCACCTTCTGGGCTGTGGTGAGAATTACAGAAGTTAATCCTGACCTAGGACAGCGGCTGGCTGTTCTTTTGTCCCAGTCCTGGATCTTCTGTGTGACCCTCAGAGGCTCCTTCTGGGAACATGGGTCCAGAGGGATGGGGACGAGGTTTCCAGGGGCTGGGCAGTGCTGGAGGCTGGGTGGAGTCCTGGCTGCCCGGTGACAGTTTCCTGTGTCTCTCGGGCCAGTGTGCAACCATACTCTGTGCGAGGGCCTCGCCCCCACCTGTCCCCCAGGCCACCGGCTTATCACCCACTTCCAAGAGGACTCCTGCTGCCCCAGCTACAGCTGTGGTGAGAGGTCCCAGGACAGGGACAGTGGGATATCAGCCACCTGGGGGAGGCTGGCAGCCCTGCAGCTGGGGTAGGGGAGCAAGGCTAGCTCCGGGGACCGGGTTCTGGCTGGAGATTAGGGTAGAGCCCGGGCAGGGGGCCCAGCGTGGCCAGGCAGGCTCTGCTCCTGGTGCCTAAATTGTCTTTTCCCCAGAGTGTGACCCAGACCAGTGTGAGGCAGAGGTGATCCCCAGCTGCCGTCCGGACCAGATCCTGATCGCCGGCCGCCTGGGGGACACGTGCTGCACCTCCTACTTCTGCGGTGGGTGGACATGCCGTCAGGTGTCAGCACGCACACCCAACCACAGCCACCCCCTCCTCACCCTGGCTTCCTCGGGTGGCTGGGAGGACAGGTGGGGGTCACCGGCTGGGGTGGGCAGAGAGAAGTGTAGGAGAAAGAGGAAACCGATCCGCACTTCACCCTGCCCATGACTGCGCCTCAGAAGATCGGTGCGTGCTCAGTGAAAGACTTCAGGTGGACAGAAGGAAGAACTTTTAAATTCTGACTCCAGGACAGGTCACGAGACCCTGAAACACTGCTCTTAGTCGAGCTCCTCTCACACCTGAGTTTTCGAGGTGTCCCCACTTAGCAAACCGTCCTCTCACGAGCCCCCCCCTGAGGGGGACCTCCTGTGACAGCAGTGGCCCCTCTCCCCTCTCAGGCTGTGACGACTGTCCAGATCCGATTCCCGAGTGTCAGGAAGGGGAGGAGCTCACCGTGGACAGGAACACCACAGAGCTCTGCTGCCCGCTGTACCAGTGTGGTGAGTCCTGGCTGGCCATGGGGCCACGGCCGGGGACGGGGGGGCTCCTGGGAACTGTATGTGCCACTGGGCCCTTCACAAAGTCCTCACCCCAGGACCATTCATATTATTACTTTGTCCCAGTCTTCATTACATTTTTATTACAAAAACACTAAATATGCCTTGTAGAAAGCACAAAACCCAAATAAATATAAGAAAGAAAAATTATTACCTTTCTACCTCCTAGATAACTGTCAGCATCTTAATACACATCTTTCCAGACAGTCTTTTTGTCTTAATGTATGTGTTTTACCAAAATGAGGTCACCTGTACATATTCTTTTTCAACCAGCTGTGAAAATGTGACCTTTACTTTTCCATGTTAATACATTTTTAAAAATTATATCATATGCCAGTGATGGGCAATCTTTTGAGCTTGGTGTGTCAAAATTTGCCAAAAAACCGAGCATAACTTGGGTGGTGTGTCACTTCGAGAAAAACGGCCTAATCAGAAGTCCCAGAACTAGACTCTCTGTGCCGGAGTTCTGTTGTTTTGGCCTACAGACCTGAAGATGAAACGTCCTTCTCGGCATGCGGCCCCATACTTCTCTGGTATGCAGCCTCATGCAGCCGAGTGTCATCGAAAATGGCTACGCGCGTCAGTGCTGACACATGTGTCATAGGTTCGCCATCACGGTCATATGCAGCCTGCAATTCTCCTGGCTTATGCAACCCAAGATCCAATCCCAGACCACACATTAGTACTATGTCTCTTAAATATCTTTTAATCTGGGACAGGTCCCTTTTTCTATGTGATGGCAAACTGTAGAGCCTGGGCTCTGGCTCTGCAGAAAGTCCTACCTTCTGGATTTAGTCATTTGTTCCTCTTAGAACTGTTTGTCTTGCTCCTCTATCCTGTGCTGGTCGTGTAAACCGGAAGTTAGATCTAAGGCTTGGTGAATCCAATTAAAACACTTTTTTAACTGGACAGTACATGAGCTTCATAATGCATCCCATCAGGGGGCAGATGCTGCGTAGCTGAGCCGCTATTCCTGATGCTCACATCGGCCCTGGATTAGGGTGGTGACATTCCTCCACCTGACATGTATATATTTCCTCTCTCAACCAGAAAGTAACCCATTACTTTGACACCAGATGAATGTCCTCCCCCTCCACTTCATAATATTTTGAAACACCAGTTGATAATCCTTACATGGGTCAATAATTTTTAAAAATAAATTAAAAGTCTTACAGTCTTTCCCCTTCAGTGTTGACCCTTGTACCTCCCCTGCCCACCAGAACGTTGTACCTAGAGATGTCTTCACTCTTTGCCTTGGTCTCTTAATACATGAGAATGGACAAGGGAAGCTAAGCCAAGAGGCACCTGCCCACAGAACAGGAGGGAGGCGCGTGTGAGCCCCCGAGTGTGGCTGTGCAGAGCCGGCTCGGTAGGCTGTAAGTGGCTGATTTTCACAGGCAGGAGGGGAATGCTCTCCTACAGAGGGAAATGTTCTGGGTCGGTGGAGCTTTTCCTGGTCCCTGGTGTCCCTCTGATTGCTACTCTCAGGGGGACACTGAAGCCAGGGGGGAGGCCCAGTTGAGTGATGTTGTTTTGCCATTGCCATGTTGCTACTGCCTCCCTGAGCAGAAGTAGGGCCTCCTTGTTAGTTCTATCGGGAGACTCCGGAATCCCAGGCTTCTCCCCTGGACCCAGCCCAGGAGGGTGTCTGAGAATATTGGGGAGACCTAAGGAGAAGCTGGGGGTCCCCCCTTTTTATCCAAAGTTGCATTTCTGAGGGTTTACGCTCCAAGTTGTCGGTGGCTGATAGGTCCCCTACTTCCTTCCCCTCCATGCAGCGTGTGAGAACTTCCGCTGCCCCCAAGTGCAGTGTGGCATGGGCACGACCCTGGTGGAGGTGTGGAGCCCGGACCGCTGCTGCCCCTACAAGTCCTGTGGTAAGTCCCTGGACAGGGCGGCTCTGCCCCAAGGGTGGCGATCTAGGCTTCCTGTGAGGAGGGAGTCCTGGGGGAGAATGAGGCCACCACTATCACTGGCTCAGATTCTGTCTCTCTGGAGTCACCAGAGGGAAGCCACCGAAATGCCCTTCCTCCCACTCTACATCTGCTCTCTGAGTGCAGAGCACGTGCACATCTCTTTCTCCCCAGGATAAAAGAAGGGACGAAAAGCAAGTTCCTTGTTTCAGAAAGCTTTTCCCATTTACAAAGTCTTTGTTGCAACTATCTGATCATAAACAGATTTTTGTTAAAATTTACCTCAAATCTTTTCGGGGAGCAGGTGGGAGTGTCCATGATCAATAAATAATGAACACCAGTGGGGCTTTATATAAACATGTTATTTTAAAAAGAATGGAGAAACCCTACTTTGCACCTGGATATTTTGCTGTCTTTCTCCGGGGCCTAGCTATAAACATGGAGGGCAGGGGTTTTTGTCATTGCTTTGTCCCCAGAGCACAGAGAAAAGCTCAGCATAGAGCAGGCACTTAAAACCATTTGCTGCGGGCGTGAGGTTCTCAGAAGAGTGTGCAAGAGCCACACTGCCCTGGAGCTCCTCGCCCTGAAGCCAGAGCTGCTGTCTCTCTTAAGTGCTGCCTCAGCAGTCGGCTCCCTCATAGCTCAGAGCTGGACCTGCTTGCTCATGGGCGAAGTCCCTGCATAGTGAGGCTGAGCTTGTTCGGACATAGATTTGAGACATGCAGATGGTCAGAAGCTTCACCTTTGCCATGTTTGCTCCTGGAGAGGCCCCACACCTGCTCCAGATGGGCTCTGGGGTCTGAGGAGAAAAGAAGCCAGATGACTAAAAGGCACTTGTGATTGGTCCATCTGCCTGTTTATTCTCACTCCACATCTAGTGCGGAGCTTGGCATTATGACCCATCACTGATGGCCCTACCTGCCCAACCACGGGAGCCACAGCCCCATGGGGGGATGGAGGCAGGCCAGAGGAGGGAGTGCACCTGCACTGAAGGGTGTGAAGGCCCAGGGGGACCCCCCCACCAGGTCATCTCTGGTGAGGTGGGTCCTGGCTCTTTCTGTTTTTCAGAGTGTGACTGCGACTCAATCCCAGTGCCCCGATGCCATCTGGTATGGAGACCCTGCCCCTCCCATTCTCCCTGCTCTGCCTCCCTTTCCTTTCCTCTCTTTCCCTGGAGACCCTATTCTTTTAATCCAGTGCAAAGATCCTTGGATTGCAAGTCAGCATTCTTGTCCCGAGCTCTGCTCTCTGGGCACAGTGCCCTTGTTTGTAAAGTGATCATGATCATGCTTCAGCGTTGTGGTGAGGATTAAGTACAACCATTGTGATGATGGTGATGATGAAGATGGTGGCGATGAGGGAGATGGCGAAGATGGCAAAGATGATGGTGATGATGATACTTATGACAGTAGCTAATGTTTATTGAGAGCTAAGTATATGTCAGGAACTTCCCTAGGGCCTTTATGTCTGTTCTCACACTATACAAACAAGGAAACTAAGGTTAGGTCATGATGCTAGTAAATCGTGTGCCAGGATTGGAACCCAGGAACTACAAGTCCCGAGATAATACCATTAACCACAACACTGCACAGCCCCTGAGGAAAGCAAAACACTTTGAGAAATGTAAAGTTATGTTTAGAGTTATGTTTTTTACACAATTTCCTGAGCTATATGTATCCCCCCAAACCTTAGCATGCATCTCCTCTCATTTTGTCTCCTGCTCCATTCTCTTCTCCCTTCAACTGATAAAGGAGGAAGGGAAGTAGTGTGTGAGCTGAGTGAGATTGGGTGCGGGCAGCCAGCTCCCCACCCCGTCGGTCTCTTATCGATGAGCCCAGTAGGTGCTCAGGATGACAGGAGAGGCCCGAGGCCCCGGGACAAGACACTGGGGAGTGCTCCTCAGCGGGAGGCTCAGGAGCCACACTGGGCATTTCTCCCTCGGAGGCAGGGAGGCTGAGCTCATAGGGTGCCAAGGGTCCTCAGGCCGGCCAGTCCCTTCTCCACCTGCTGTGAGGAGAGAGAGGGGCCTAGGCGGCAGAGTGCTCCCGAGGGCGGAATGGATGGGGCCGCCCACCGCCCACCACCCACGCCCGCCCGGGTGCTGACCACCTCTGCCCCTCCCAGTGGGAGAAGTCCCAGCTGGACGAGGAGTTCATGCACAGCGTGGAGAACGTGTGTGGCTGCGCCAAATACGAGTGCGGTGAGTGGGCAGGTGGAACTGGGGTGGGTAGAGCCAGGGTGGGCGTGGGTGCCAGGCTCTCGATGACTGTGGCCACACGCGCGCCCCTCCAGTGAAGGCTGCTGTGTGTCTGAGCCGAGAGCTGGGGGTGATGCAGCCGGGCCAGACGGTGGTGGAGCTCTCGGCGGATGGCGTGTGCCACACCTCCCGCTGTACTGACATGCTGGACCCTCTCACCGGCTTCTACCAGATCAACACCACCTCTGTGCTGTGTGATGTCCACTGCGAGGCGGTAGGGGCCGCGTGGCTGTGGGGGAGGGGCGGCGAGGGGTCCGGAAGGCTGGCCTGGCTAGTCTAGATGCTCCCAGAACCAGAGGGGCCTTTCCAGCTTGTCCCAAGCTAGGTAGACTAATCTAGAGAGGGGCATCAGGGGCCCCTCGGAACCGTCTGTGGAAAGTGGTGGGAATGGCGCTGGGTTGGGCGGGGTCGCAGGGGAACAGCCAGGTGCGGGGCTGGCAAGGGTGGGGATTGGATAAAGGGAACACATCTCCGTTAAGCACAGTCTGTAACTGGCTCGTTCCCTTTGTTTTGCTTTCTGTGTTTGCGTTGCTACCATTTATTAAACATGCCCAGTATCTAGGACAGTGACTGGCTTCTAGGAAGGGCTAAATCAATATTAATTGAATAAAAGGGGTTAGAATTGTTCCCATTTTTTCAGATGAGAAAACTGAGGTTTAGGGAGGTCCAGTCCAATGTCAAAAGTCCCACCGAAACTGGGGCTCAGATTGAGGTCTGTCTGGACCCAAAACTGGCACCCCAAATTCCCATGACAACAAAGGAGACTTAGAGTAGATGTAAGGATGACCTTCCTGCCAGAGATAGAAAACCCTGCAAGTCCCCTTCCTGAGCATCTACAGGGGGCCTGCTCTGGGCTCAGAGACAAGGGACAGTGGGAGAGGCAGGGGGTTGCTGGGGACATGTGCTAAGGCTCAGCCCATCCCTCCCTGTCCTGCAGAACCAGGAGTATGAGCATCCGCGGGACCTGGCGGCCTGCTGTGGCTCCTGCAGGAACGTGTCCTGCCTCTTCACTTTCCCCAACGGCACCACCTCCCTGTTCTTGGTATGCCACTCCTTCAATGGCCACCTAGAAAGGGGTCCCAAGAGGAGACACCTAGGTCCAGGATCCAAGGCTGGGTACAGACAGGGTCCTGGGCAGTGCTGAGTTTTGGGCTACACCTGTCTTTGGAGTTATACCCTATTGGTTCATTCAGGCCATTCATTTGACCGCAAGTCCCCATCACCCCCCTCTGTACCCTCCAGCCAGGGGCGTCCTGGGTCTCAGAATGCGCCCGCCACCACTGCAGCAGCACTCCCCTGGGCGCCGTGCTTGTCCGCTCGCCCATCAGCTGCCCGCCACTCAATGAGACTGAGTGTGCCAAGGTCAGTGCCAGCCTCTTCCTGCTGCAGTGTGGCCTGAGGCCAGGGCCACCGGCTCTCTTACTTATGGCGCGAGGTAAGGTCCAGTGTGCGGGAGTGAAGGAGGAGGGGTTCCCTGGGGCCTGAGCCCGACCCCCATCCCAGTTCCACATCTCCCCATGCATTCTTGCTCTGACCACATCACACCCCCTGTCCTCACATATCACACAGGTACATGCAGACATGCACTGTTACAGACACCACCACAGGCAGTCGGCTCCTCACACACTCCACAGGGGCACTAACACCTCAGCTCATCAGCATACATACCACGCACCATTACAGACAAAGGCACTTTTGCACTAGCATGGACAGCTGTCACTATGGGCACACCTCAAGGATAAGGATTTCCTGGAGGGCTTGGGGTTATTGTTAAATTGTTAAAGCTCCTGAGTTGAATATTGGACATTTAAAGATTTCTGATCTACTTAGAAAAGAAATGCACACACACAATTATACTCTCATGTACACACTCCCACATGCAAAATCACAGATGTACACACACGTATATGCTCACAAAATCACACACGTATAGATGCCCACACTCACACACACACACTTATTTACAAAGAACTGTCACATCCGTTGTTTTATCCACTTCACAATAGAGAGGGAGCTCTCTAAGGGAAAATTGCCCCCATTTTAGAAGTGGGGAAATTAAGCCCAGAAGACAGGGACAAGTTACCCAGGGTTGAGATAGAACCCAGACTGCTCGCCCAAGTGGGTCAGCCCCTGCACCCCTCCCCGTGGGCAGCTGCCGCTGGAAAGCTGGGGGTCCGGCACCATTTTAGCCCAGGCTCCAGCCTCACTGGGAGCTGCAGGCAGTCTGAGTACCAGTGTCCCAACTAATCAGCTTACACCTGTCACTCTTCCATGGCCAGCCGTGGGACCCCTTCTTCCTCTGGTCAAGGCCGGATGGCCAGCAGGGCCTGGAGGTCCTGCCTGGGACATCATGGGGAAAAAGGAGCCCAGTCTCTTGGAGTCTTTGCCTCTTGTTGGGATCGTGGTTCCTGGTCTGGATGAGTTCTCACACCCACCTCCCCTCCTCTCTCTACAGGTTGGGGGCTCGGTGGTTCCTTCTTTGGAGGGATGCTGTAGGACATGTGAGTGAACAGGGTGGAGACCCAGGGGCAAGGGACTCTGGTGGGGGAAAGGGCATCATGCTGAGATGCAGATGACCTGGTTGCTGGCCTGGCACTGCCAGTGGTAGCTCTTCAGGCATGAGTAGATGAAGGGATAACACCCCACCACAAGGTTCAGGCCCTGGCACAAACATGTAGGTGGGCAGAGGCCATGCTTATGTTCCTGTCTCTGAAGACAGGGGACATTGGAATACTGGGTCGAGGAGGTCAGTAGTTCACCAGCTTCTCTGCTCCACCTGGCCGCCTACCCGCCTGCCCTGCCAAGACTCCCAGACCAGATGCCCCTCCACGTGAATTCTCTCTGTGGCCAGAAGCCCTGTCTTGGAGGAGCCTCCTGAGTGGGGTTCAGGCCCACAGATTTTCTGAGGAGTCTGAGTGAAAAGTCTGTACACCTGGACCCTAAGGCCTACGGCCCCAACCACATATGCACGCATGACCCCATCAGTCTTAGCACCTTACACCCATGCCTCTCCCCCCGCCTGGGGCCCAACCCTTGGTTGGAGGGCTATAGAATTGGGACCTTTTTATGTTCACCTCACATAGACCCAGGAAGTTGGCTCAGTGCCTCATTGGCTAATCACTGACCCACAACTCATGTTCCCTGAATGTCCCGTGTGCTCCTGTGTGACCTGCGACCCATGTCCCTCTCCCCAGGTTCCCCGGGGACCCTGTTTCCTGTGGTCCCCGTTACCCCTGACTCTCCTCCACGGGTTAGTGTCCACTGCCACCCAGGTACTCCTCTTGGAAGCCCACGGACCTGGAAGTGGGGAGACGCATTGCTATTTCCAATAATGTCCTTTCTGCTAGGTGGCCCAAGCTCTGGGGGCTAAGGCGGGGAGGGTGACACCCCTGCTCCCTGCCTCTGGCAAAGGCTTTTTGGCCAACAGTGCATGCTGGCTAGTGAGCTGTGTCCCCTGGGCTTGCATGGGAATGCTTCGGCAGTGACCACTCACCTGGCGTCCACCAATGCCCAATGCTGCCACTGCTTTGCTTCTGCTGGTAACTCAGCCAGTCTTGGTCCAAGGCCCTGAGGGCCATGGCCAGGACAGTACTTGGTTCTCCTGGCTCTCGGGAGCAAGAGACAGAGGACAAAGTCAACTTAGCTCTGGCCAGGAATCCTCCAGCTGGTGTGCTAGGAAACCTACTGTGATGGGGCCCAGAGGCCAGAGGATTGCCCCCATTTCTGACAGTACCTAGGGTCACCGAGCAAGTCCATGCATCTGGCAAATATTTACTGAGCACCAACGTGCCAGGCCCTGTTCTACGCACTGTAGACACAGCATAAACAAGGCATCGTGGAGCTGACATCTTAGTGGCGGAGACAGAATAACAAGTAAAAAACACTGTACAATCAAGCAGATGTATCTTGTTTAATGGGGACTGAGCTTGTACAATTTGGAGGACCTCATTCAGAAAAAGAACACAAAACCTACAAATCTATATTGAGGTATGAAAGCCAGTATTTGTTTAGAATGAGGACAGAACTCACAACAAATTACGGAAGGGGCCGTATGAACTAACGCTCTAAAGCATACACTTCAACAGCACAATTAGCAGTGTGTCTCTAACTGGATGGTGACAGTGCCCTGGATAAAAATCTGCTAGAGAGGGGTTGGGGAGGGAAGACTGGGTGGGGGGAGAAGGGGTTCAGGATATGCCGTGGTGAGGAGATATTTGAGCAGATATGAGCAGGAATGAGGCATGGGATTATTGTGTGTGGGAGGCGTGGTCTGTTGTTGGAGGGAAGTGTGGTCCAGGCCGAGGAAACTGCACACATATGAGTCCCTATCCCTGTAACAGCTGTGTGAGGTGGGTAACACCCTGGCCCTGTGTGATAGATCTGGAAACCGAATGGACCTGCTGTGTGCGAGCATGGTGCTAGGGACTGGGATTCCCATTCAGTCAGGGAGTTGCAGACTCGCAACGCTAGAAACTCTCTTGAGTAGAAAAGCTGAAACTCAACAGGGGTTAGGGAAAGATGCTGGGAGTAGAGTAGGGAGGCAGCTTGCCTGTCCTTGAATCCCTCTCTTCCCCAGCCCTGGAATCTTCCTCCATCCTCCTTGCCTTCCCTGCCCCATCTCCTTCCAGGGCACTGAGTTAAAAGCTTTCCCTCTGATGCAGAGGGGTTCTAATGCATGGGCACTAACGCTGGTAGAGGGACCCTTCAGCATGGCGCTAACTGCCCCAGTTTGACCCATCCTGCTGCCCCTGGGAGCACTTCTCAGCCACGGCCGCCTCACCCACCCTGTCCCCCTAGGTAAAGAGGATGGGCGCTCCTGCAAGAAAGTGACCATCCGAATGACCATCCGCAAGAATGAATGCAGAAGCAACACCCCTGTGCGTGGCACCAACAAGGCAGTCGGGGGGGGGCAGCCAAAGATGAGGTTGGAGGGGACTCTGGGGGGGGAGGAGCTACATAGCCCACCTCACGGGCCTGCCCATCTCTAGGTGAACCTCGTGTCCTGTGATGGGAGGTGCCCATCTGCCAGCATCTACAACTACAACATCAATGCCTATGCCCGCTTCTGCAAGTGTTGCCGAGAAGTGGGCCTGCAGCGGCGCTCCGTGCAGCTCTTCTGTGCCACCAACGCCACTTGGGTGGCCTACACAGTGCAGGAGCCCACTGACTGTGCCTGCCAGTGGTCCTGAGGCCCAGGGGCTGGGGCTGGCTGGGCCACCCCTGCCACCCTCACTTTCTGCTCCCAGCTGGCCTGTGTGCAGGGGCGGGGGGCACTAAGGTATGAAGAGCTGGTTTGTGCTGAGCGTGGAAAGGTGGGCAGAGGCACAGAGAGTGACCAGAAGACACCTACACCTGCCCATCCTGGCACACTCTTGGGGCTGCCCCTCCTCCACACTTGGGAAAGTGTCACAGCTGAGGGCTTGGGGAACCCAACTCTTTCCCTGGCTGGAGGTCTGGAATGGGCCTTAGATCAGGGCAGCAGGCCCTGCACATCTGTGACTCTGGCTGCAGTGCTTTTGCTGGAAGGGGTGAGAGCTTTCCTGAGAAGCCAGGACCAGAGCTGGACCCAAGGCTAAGTGCAGGGTCAGGAGGTGGGGGCCCATTCCCTTTCCTGGCTCTTTTGACCATGAGAACCACAGGCACAGTAAAAAGTGGGGCTTTACTGCCAACACAGAGGCCTGCATATAGCTGCCCAGAAGGAATTCCCCAAAGCAAAAAGGATGGGGTCCTGAGCCCAGTCTCACCAATATCTGTGAGGTCAGACCCAGAGACTGAGGGGTGGGCTCAAAGACATTCAAGTCCCCTGAGCCCCAAGAGGGAGGGATGCCCTGGTATTCCATTATGACATTGTGATTCTGGAAAGAGTTAGAAGAGCATGTTCATACTTTCTCCCTAACAGCCCCCACCCCTGTCCCCCAAAGTGGGCCCTCCTGGCAGGTGAGCTGGCTCCTGTGGGTGGTGAAGGGAGAGAATGACTTCCCTATGAGGGTCTGGCCCAGCTCTTCTCACTGCTGGTGGACAGCCCACCCCTTCAAGGGCCTTAGGTGGTTTAATAGGTACCATCAGCCTGCAAGGGCAGTTCCTGGCTTTGCAATGGCTATTTCTCCATGGGCATAGCAGACCTGCTGTCTGGAGGGGCTTTGGTATGGGTTTTGCGGTTCAGTAATTCTTAGCTCACTGCTTCCTGGGATCCTGTCACAGGAGAGTATCTGTCTGTGGAAAATGAGGGCCTGGTGTGTGAGCAGCCTGAGTCTCTGAGCATCTGTCAGAGCCCTGTCTCTGAACCAGAGTGTCATCCTTAAAACTAGGGCCAGGCCCTCCCACACACCCTACTCTGCAGCCCCCCCCTCCCGCGCGCGCGCACACACACACACACACACACACACACACACACACGTGCCTCCATGCCGCTTTGTGCTGCTGGGCCCAAAGAGCATGAGCATGAGATTGTTCAGGCTCCATCACTGTCCTGCATATCTGCATGTGTGGTTGCCCTATGCCCCAAAGGTTGGAGTTAGGCCTCTGTGCCAAGATGGTCCTCAGCTGTTCCTGTATTCTGTTTATATTTCCAATAAACCATGGGAATACATCGGGCCTTTGAGCATCTCTGAGCGTGTCAAGTTTGCTTTCAATCTGATGGAGTTTCAACAGTAAAGATAAGATCCTATTTTGTGGTCCTGGAGGTCACCCTGACTTCTGTCCTATCCGTGCCTAACACCGTGCCCCACTCAGAACAGGCCCTTACTGGGGATCTGCTGGCTGGGACTGAACTGATAGAGGACTGGCTCCTAGGGGACAGAGCATGGGGACATTGGGAGCTGGAGAGCTTGCACCCAGGGGATGGGCCTGAGGAGTGGTCCCAGCTCTGTGGGGGCCAGGGACGGATGCTTCTCACAGGATGTGAAAGGGGCAGGCCCTGAGCATAGGTTTTATGTTGGCCTCTCAACATTTCTGTATTTATTTCCCCATTGTTTTCTCATAGAGCTCAGTAAGTTTCTGCAGTCACTGTTGACTATGCAAGGGTTAGAGAGATTCCAGGGACTGGGTTCATAGTGGCCTATCAACCTTAAGAAACATTGGCACATCTAAGGAGCAAGTGGGAGAATGCTTTATGGGGTTGTCCGTGTGGGGAAAAGTAGGAGAGGGGAGGTCTGTGGAAGCACCGACCAATAAAAGGGGGCCGCTCCTCAGGCCAGAGTCAGTGCTTAGGGTGCAAGAGCTTCACCCTCACTGGAGGGGTGGAGCGTCCCCTTTGAAGCTAATATTTGGAAACCTCGGACTCCCCTCATGGTACATCTATCTGCTAACATGCACCCTGGGACTTTTCTTAATGAAAGGAGAGCTTTTCAGCTTCTTAAAATGCACATGTCTAAGTAAGCGATGGATCAAACAAGATATCAGAGTGAAAACTAGACAATATTTTGATCTGTATAATTATGAAATTAAGACACATTAAACTTGTGAGATGCAGTGAAAGCAGTACTTAGAGGGACATTTAGAGCCTTAAATGCATACTTCACATGTCATCTTTTTCCATCATTGTGGCCAAAGATGGGGAGGGACAGGGCTTCCATAATTCTTCATCACATGATGATCAAAGGCTTGTAATCAGGCATCTTTTTGGCACAACTCAGTCATGTAAGTTATATTGCTATAGCTTTCAGGGACGGTTTCAAACCCTGAGCTCAACAGAACATGACTTTAAACATACCTTTAAATAGAACAGATTTTAAAATACTGATTCTATTATATAGCAAGATGTTTAGATTAAAACATAAGGTGATTTCTTTAGTCATTTCTGGAATGCCAGGGTTTCTGTGTATTCACCTCTTAACTCACAGCCCCTCCCATCTGTTTACATCTGGGGACAAGCAGACAGGGCTGCTCCTAGTCAGCCATTGTATAAATGGACAGAGGGCATCAAGTTAAGACAGGGTTGGACTCTAGTGGGATTCAGCCAGTTTGTCTGGTTCAGCAGAACCGATACTTAATTTTTTGTTGAGTTTGGCGAACCGGTTGAAAAAATGGCACTTGTAATCAGGGTTTCTCTAAGGTGGGTGCCTGGGCAGCTGCCCAATGTGGGAATCACAGATTACATTCCTTACTCTTTTTTGATGTTCATCTGGGCAACAGCATATTCTAAGCGCCCGTAGTAATGTTCATTCCACCCATAGGTGAAAAATTGCTAGTGAGGATGCCAATCAAGAAGCAATATGAAAATACCTTAAATAAGTTTTATTGTTTTTTGTCAGGTATTATTTAATATTTTTCATTAATATTTTAAAACTCTTATCATCTAGTTTTGTATATCTCTTTTACTGTTCTTATTTAAGTATTAAATGCATGAAATAATAAACTACCTTCAGTATATTGGGGTTTTTTTATACTTAAAACGGTTATTAGGGCAGAGAATCAGTTGCTAAATTATTTGAATCCCACCACTTCTTGGCCTGATCATTTTTCTGTAGTCCCAGTTTGGAAAGGTGGCCTCAGGCTTTCAGATAACTGTTTTTTGTATCCTATCTGCTGTCAGTGACCCAACTTTGCTGACTTGGCCCTCCTTGGTTCCCGTTGGTACCCGTTCCAGGCTACCTGCTCCACCCCCACCCTCTACTCACAGGTGGCCCTTGCTTTTTATCACCCACATCATCTTCACTCTAACCCAGGCACCGCCTCCTGCCTGCTTCTCCTGGAACCCAACCCTCCACCCCACCCCAGTCCTGCTCCTCCGTGTCCCTCTTGAGAAACCAATTCTTTTAGGCTAAGACAGGAGAGGGTAAAGATTTTGAACCTCAGTCAACAGTGCCCAACTGCCCTCAAAAAGCTAGAACCAGTAATGCTGATATGAGTGTTCACTGATACAATTTGGAGATGTTGATTTACATTAAAAATACATATAGTCTTTGACTAAGCCACCTTATTTCTAAGCAGATGGCATAGGCCGAACACTGGTCCACAAATATGTCCTCTGTTAGTGCCAGGAACCTCTGAATATGTTTCCTGACACGGTCAAAGTGACTTTGTGGACGTGAACAAGTTAAGGATCCTGGGTTATCCAGGAGGGTCCAATGTAATCACAAGGGTCCTTGTGGGAGAGAAGCAGGAAGATCAGCGTCAGAGACAGGAGATGCGATAACAGAAGCTGAGGTTGGAGAGATACACTTTGAAGATGGAGGAAGGGACCAATGGCCAGGGACTAGGGGCAGCCTCTAAAATCTAGAAAAGGCGAGGAAGTTGATTTTCCCTGGACCCTCTAGAAGGGCCACAGACCTGCAGGCACCTTGTTTTAACCTACTGAAACCAATTTAAGACTTCTGACCTCCAGAGCTGTAAGAGAATTTTTTTGTTGTTTTAAGGTGCTAAGTTAGTAGTAATTTGTTACAGCAGCAATAGGAAACTAACATAGCATCTAAAGAAACAATTTATACATGTGCCAGCCAGGTTGTTTACTGCAGCATTGTTTTAACTTTTTTTTTTAAAAAAACTGAGAACAACATTAATTGTCTCTTAATAGGGGATGATTAAATAACCTGGGACAGCCGTACCATAAACTATGATATAGCCCTTTTGTATACGGACATGGCGAATCCTCCTGGATATGTGACATGGACAAAGAAAATTGTGGGCCAGTTCCCACAGAATGAACCACCTCTGCACCTGTGCGGGGACACACACACACACACACACACACACCTGTGTATGAAAACCCCTTGAAGGGTTTTCAGGGCCATGGAGGGCCCTTCCTGGGTGTTCGGGCTAGCTGGTTCAATGGCAGCACTGCTCCTGGAACAGCCTGTTTGGTCCCAAGGTTGTCACTGTGAACAGGGGGATGACGTGACCCTCAGAATCGCCTCAAGGCTCAAGAGGTACCTATAGCACCTCCCCCAGGCCACTCTGTGTATGACTCCAGAGACCATACACTGGACAGGAAGACAGGTAAGAAATAGAAGCCCATGGTGGGAGGGTGAAGAGGGTGAAGGGGTCAAATATACAGCGACAGAAGGAGACTAGACTTTGGGTGGTGAGCACATAATGCAATCCACCCATGATGTATTATAGAATTGTACATGTGTAACTTATATAATGTTATTAACCAATTTCACCCTAATAAATTTAATTTTTTTAAAAAAGAAGAAACAGAAGCCCAAGTCCCAGCCACTCAGAGGCTGGTATTGAGTAGGGCGGCTGCTCAGCCTGCAGCCCCCTGTGACGTATTTGCAAACACGAGGGGTTTTGAGCCCCAGAACCATCCCATTTTCCTTGCTTCAGGCTCAAGTTCCAGCTCCAATTTTCTGGGCTTAATCCTCTTCCTGTGGAAATCAATAAGGACATTGTGATGGAATGATTCACGTTCAAGGTCAGGCCGGAGCAAATTGGAGGCGACATGCTGATTTTACTACCCTTACTGAGCTAAGAGCCAATCCTGCTCCGCAGACCCCTTAACCCTTTCCTTGCCACTCCTGTCAGCTATGTCAGTACCTGCCCTGCTTCAGCCTCCTCCCCAAGGCCTAGGTTCCCTTGGCTTGTTCACCCATGTGTGGATCTGCCTTTCACATCTCCTCAAGGAGTCTCACACTTGTCATGGTGGTTTGGAGAAGTCAGATGGCAATCACAGAGAGAATCAAACAGAAACAATTTCAAGTGGAAGGTCAAATGCTACTTGTGTAGGTTCATTGGCCACATCTTGGACCAGAGAAATCTCTCTCCCAGAAGCAGAAAATTTTCCCTTTCCAACTCTCTTTTCAGAGTTCCAGGCCCTTCTTCCCTGATTTCCTGGGTTGTCTCATTCAGGGAAATGGAGGGAAAATGGGTCCAAATTCCTTGTTTTGTTTTGTTTTTTTTATATATAGTCAAGTCAGATCTTTTCTGTGGTTCAAATATGATAGTTTATTTTTCCCTCCAACAGAAAGAAAGAAAGAAAGAAAGAAAGAAAGAAAGAAAGAAAGAAAGAAAGAAAGAAAGAAAGAAAGAAAGAAAGAGGAAGGAAGGAAGGAAGGAAGGAAGGAAGGAAGGAAGGAAGGGAAAGAGGGAAAGAGGGAGGGCAGGAGGGAGGGAGGGAGGGAGGGAAGGAAGGAAGGAAGGAAGGAAAGAAGGAAGAAAGGAAGGAAGGAAAGAAGGAAGGAAGGAAGGAAGGAAGGAAGGAAGGAAGGGAAAGAGGGAAAGAGGGAGGGCAGGAGGGAGGGAGGGAGGGAGGGAAGGAAGGAAGGAAGGAAGGAAAGAAGGAAGGAAGGAAGGAAGGAAAGAAGGAAGGAAGGAAGGAAGGAAGGAAGGAAGGAAGGAAGGAAGGAAGGAAGGAGAGAGAGAAAGAAAAGAAAAAAAAAAGAAAGACCAAAGTAAGTGTTCTTGAGTAGCTAAAACCTTGCATCTAAAATGATTCAGAAACCTTGACTCCCCTGTCTTGAGAGTCGTCATCATCAGCAAGAGCCTTCTGAGTCCACCATGCTCATCTGCATCAAGCCAACCCTGGAAGGAGTGCAGGAAACATGCTCTGGAGGTTTGAGGGTGCATGGCTGAAAGTGGCTTACTTTCTTCTACTCACTTTGTCCAGATCCCATGCACATGCCACACCTAACTGCAAGAGAGGCTGGGAAATGTAGTCCAGCTGTGTGCCCAGGAAAAAGAGATGGGTCTGGTAGACACAGTGTCTTCAGTGAGGAAGTGGAGACAGTGCAGATAACTCTGAGTTTAGTTGAAAAGGACAGAAGAAAGATAAGGCATAAGGCCAAGGAAAAGTTTATTTGTTCGCTGGTTTGAGTAAGACAGTGACTTGACCATATATCCTGGAAGGAGCTAGGGAGAGAGAAGAAAGGTTTTGCTGGGAGAGACATCCTAGGGATGGCATGAGGAAGGCCAGTGATGCATAAAGGCACTGCTGGCTGGGCAGTCCCTACCCTAGATCTTTATTCATCCCTATGTCCTCAATGTCTAACACAGGACACTAAAAAATGAGTAGGAACATACCTTTAAATATGAAAATGAGGAACCCGGGCAGCAAGAAGTTAAAAGACAGAGGGGTGGACAGTGCCAGGGAGCCAGGTGCCCTCCCACATACTGTGGTGGTACCAGTTAATCCCCTGCAGCAGGCAGGAGGCCTGCACAGCTGTCTCTCTCACCCAGCCTTCTTCCCAGAGGTCTTGGCAGCCGAAGGAATTGGTGGGGTGGGGGGTGGGGAATAAGGTAGGTAACAGCGTGGATAACTTGTTCAACCCCTGCACCCTTGGAGAGAACTGAGCCATCCTCTAGGCTTGCCACTCAGTCCCCACCTCCCTTTGGGCCAGTGTCCTCCAGCCAGCTGGCCCCAAAGTCCATTCCTGCTCTTCCCACACAGTGTCTGTTTCTGCTTCTGCACCTTTGCCTCATCTGGAATGCCCTTTGCCTCCATCTCCCTAGGTAGTTGCTGCCTAACCTTCACACCAGCCTTGATACCCATCTCACCATGAAACCTCAGCCCAAAATTCTGCTCATCTGGGCCTCATTTGCTGGCCTGTGCCTATGCTCTGCTCAGAGCAAGAGGGTATAGGCCTGGCTCTTGTGTTCATTCACTCTTCACCCACATGTCGCTCACAGATGAGGAAGCTAAGGTCCCAAGAGGTTAAGTGACTGCACAGCTGCAGAGTGGAGGGGTCGGGACATGAGCCCCTGCTTGTTTAACTCTGGAGTCCACCCTCATACTTTCCTTGTCAACCAGCAGAGAGTGAAGAGGATTGGTGGGGGTTTATTCTCCAAGACCCTCCTGGAAGTCAGAGGGGGCAGTGAAACGAGGGTTCTGGTCTCTCTTCAGCTAAGATCCAGTTGGAGGACATTGACAAATTCCAAGGTTCAGTCTTCCGTTGTGAAGAGGAGTGACAGGTTCTACATCTCAGAGTTGGCATGAGGGTCAAGTGAGATCATGGATGGCAACGGGCTGGACAACTGCAGAGGCCATGGCCATGTGTGAGGCTGCCCAGCTAAGCCAGAAGATCCCAGCCCAGCTGTGCCCAGGGCAGGAGAAAAGCAGGAGCAAAGACCCAACTCAGTCCTAGCCCACCCTTCATCCAGGAGCCCTGGGCCTCACTGCTAAACTTTTGCCTCTGCTGTGTCCCAGCCAACTGTGTATCCTGCTTCTGTTCTACCTGAACTGAATCAACATTTACAGACTGTTGGAGCTGAAGAAGAAGCAGGTTGCAGTGAAGAAGCCTGGATTACCGGGACAGGCTCTGTCTCTGAACAGCTGTATGATTTATCTTCTCCAAATCTGTTTCCTTACCACGAAAATAGGCATGAGAATCTGGCAAAGTGATGTTGAGACTGTTTATAGATTAGGCTCCTGGCCTATGGTAGGCATTTAATGAATGAAGCTATTATTACTACTATGGACAGAACCTTAAAGATCATCTTCATTGAACTCCACATTTTCAGGAGTTCAAACTGATCCTAGAGAGAGAGTGACTCACCCAAGGTCTCCCTGCAAATGAGCAATGGTGAGGGCAGCACCAGGCTCCAAACTGTGTTCCTCTCATTGTCTCCTCCAGGGAGGAGGAGGCTCAATCCAAGCTGAGCCTCTCCTGCTCTGACCTCACAGCCTCCACTGTCTGAAACACCCGCCCACCCTTCTAAGACCTTTGTCTCCTTCTAAGACAGAAAGCTCACCAGGTAGGACCCAAGCCTCTTGCTCTTGTGCTAGTTTCCCCAACAGTAACTATCTCAAGGCTGGGTCCTCTGCAACGTGTTCAGACCCCTCCAGGGACTAAATTCCTGGCACTTGGATAAACTGGGTGACATTAACTCCCAGGATGGAGAGAAGGAAGGGTTAAAGGCTCGGCAGCTGGGGAGGGCAGACTGCAGATGGCCCAGCCCAGCACTGGGAGGCCTGGGCCATTCCATTCCTTTGCAGATCAGTTACACCCAGCTGTCTCCCTCCCCACCTCAGTGCCCCTTGGATTAGGCGGGAAAGGATCCCCGGCCTGCAGCCTGCACACGGCCCGTGGGGAACAGCGCCTGCAGCCCACGCCTCCACGACAGCTGCTGAGTGTCAGGCAGGAACATAGATCAGCAGGATCCTGGCAGAGGTGCCCCCAACCCAGGCCCTGCCCCCAACATGTGCAAGAGGGGCCCCCTGAGGAGAAAGGGGGTCTGTAAGGGATTTGGGAGGTACAGGGAAGGGACTGCTCCCAAAAATATCTCCTCTGCCCATATGTCACTATGCCTCAAATTCCACCATTAGACATCTTAGACACTTTCGGTCTTCCAAAGACGCCAATTAAAAATACACTCGCTGATGTAGCTGGCATTCTCATGCACTGCTTGATGGGAATATCTTGGTAAAATTTATGTACATTTTTTTTTTTTGCGAAGTATATATGAAGTCCCTCAAAAATGTCTATTCCTTTGTCCAATAGTTTCACTGAGGACTTTAACTCAGAGAAGAGTTTACTTAAATAGTTTGTAATATGGTGGTGGGTGGGGTGGGGGGATGTTGTGAGCTATAGCTCCATGATCAAAAAGCTAATGTCATGAATATTCTTAAAATACTCAAAAAGCTACATGAAATATATGGGAAAATATAACACTAGAAAATATCTGTACCTGTAATGAAAAGCATGGTACAGTTCCCTCAATAGGCCAGATTCATAAGATTCCTAGAAACTACCCAGCCAATGGGAGGTGGCATCATGTACAGGTTGGACAGGCTGCCTGGTTCTGATCCTGGCTGCTTCACTCACCAGTCCAGTGGGTCTCAAAGTCCCCACTGTTTGAAGTCAGGGCACATTTAAAATTCTACAAATAATTGTAGATGCACTATACACAAATCTCTGAGAAATATGTTATAATAATTAAGTCAAATATTACAGAAAAAAATATAAAGTCCAAGCATGCTTTTATGTTAATTAAATAAAATAAATACTACAAAATTAAATTTATTCTGACATTAAAAAATATTTTTGTTACATTTATTGAGTTATGCTTTTCAAAATTCATAAAAAGGGTTAAAAAATAAAAAAATGATAAAATGTTTTATATATATATACATTCTTAGTAAAATTTAGTAAATTCAGCAGGTCCTGGCACAAATGTGTTAAGTTTTTTCATTCTTATGTTTATGAGAAACATGAGCCTGATGTGTCCTAGCGATTTCTTCAGTTTGGGCATCTATTTGAAAGGCAAACTCTCATTTCCTTGTCAATACATTGAAGAATTCCTTTCTTTTTACTCTTAATTGTGTTGAGTGCAGAAACCCCCACCATACATATCACCTTAACTTTACATCAAACGAAGGATAAGAGAAACTTGCCTCCAGTCTTTCCGGGGAACATGGCGGGTAGTGTAAAAATCCAGCACCACAGCTTAACAGCCTTTTGCAACCTAATCAGGCAAGTGAGGTGGGGGGTTGGGCAGACTGTCAGCTTACAGCCAATTCCCCATACCTGTGTTCCCCAAAAATCTAAACTCCAAAAGCCCTGTTGGTGTTTTGGTCCCTAACAGGCACCTATTTCTCTGGAATACCATAGGGTGCACCTGGAAATCTTCTAGGGCACACCAGTGTGCCCTGGCGCACACTTTTAGAGCCACTGCACTAGTCTGTGACCTTGGCAGATACTGAACATTTCGAAACTTCAGTTTCCTCAACTGTAAAATTGGAACAGTAATCATAATACTTGTGAGAATTATATGAAGATTGGAAGAGACTGGGCGTGGAAAATATCCTTGGGACCCCACCAGCAAAAGAAACAGTATCATCTCAGGAGTAAAAGGTGATGGTACGTCTCCCAGTCAATGGCTTATACAGCGGCTGATGACCCCACACAGCACCAACCTGAATAATCTAGGCTTTCATTATAAGTAGTACTGGCCAATTAAAACTTACTCACTATTTGAAAATAATAATAGACAAACCCAAAATAATGTCTAAGCTGAGATGGCAGTGAAAATTTCCCTCAATGAAATACCATCAATTTAAGAAACAGGAAATACATAAGCAGCATTTAAATTATCATTCCCAGGATGATTCATGAAGATATTTAAGTATTCATAAAATAAGAGAAATATATGTAAAAGCACAATCAAAAACAAAAAAAGAGTTTTTAGGAATTGAAAACACACATGACCTCACAACAGAGTACCTGGCAATCACTATAATTGCAGACCTACCCAACAATTGTAAACAATTAGAAAGTTGAACAAAATACATAAAATATGTGTTTTTAGACATTGGCAGTGCAAAGCTGGGATCCCGAAGAGAAGGGAAACAAATGAAATGAGTCTTACTGGAAAATGGCTCCTTACTATCTGGAAGCACTCTCTGGAACAAGGCACAGAGAGGAAGGAGTCCCAGCAGAGCATGGGGGTCTCACTGAGCTGAAGAGACAGAGATCGAATTCAAGAGGTCTGACACAACTGGAATTTGTGGGCAGAGTACCAGAGTAGAAGGAGCTGTGTAGCGAAACAGCTCCAGAAATCTGCATAGATGAAGTCTGTTGCTGAATACTGAAAAACACATGTGTAGGGTAGACATCCATAAGGCTGGGCAAAGAACTATTGGGTCCTTGTGAACTGAGCAAGTCCTGGAGCTACACAGGTTCAAATTCTTACCAAAGTAAAGAGATCTCACTGAACAACCAAGGCACTTAATTAATCCCCTAGAAAGGGTCACACCTTAGAAATAGGACTAAACTAGACCTAGAGTAAATCTGACCCTAAACTTGCCCTAATTAAGCTTTGAAACAAGCTTCCAATTGACCATGCTGATACACAAGTAACTGTAAGGTATAACAAAGTTGAAATAGTCTTTAAAAGAAAAAAAAATCACTCATCAACATAATAATGTCCAAATTTCAATAAAAAAATTACTAGACCTGCAAAGAAGCTGGAAAACGTGATTCATAACAAGGAGAAAACTCAGTCAATGGAAAAAGAGAAAATACAAAGATGATGATGTTAGCAGTCAAGATCTTTAAAATTCTCCCTGCTTCTATGCAACCTTGTACTGGAAGTTCTCCCCCGTGAAGAAAGGCAAGAAAAAAAATAAAAGTATACATGTTGGAGAGGAAAACATAAAACAGTCTCTATTTGCAGATGACATAATTATCTCTGTGGAAAATCCCAAAGTATCAACAAAGAAGTGGTAGAACTAATAACTGAGTTTATTTAGCAAGGTCGTAGGATACAAGGTCAACATATTGCCAACAAAAAATTTGCAATTACAATTTAAAATAAGTTACAGTGTCAGCTAGGGCTATCAACAAAAATACAATAAATAACAGAAATTTATTTTCTCATAGTTCTAGGTGTTAAGAAATCCAAGATCAAAGTGCAGGACGATTTGATTCTTAATTCTCCTGCCTTGTCTATAATATTTTGTCATGGGCAACCAGTGAAGGTTGATGGAGAAGAGCCTGCAAGTTAGTATGAACCACACTCTTGCTCGCAGCAGTATGTTTTAAAAATTTACCTCATGCCTGACCTGTGGTGGTGCAGTGGATCAAGTGTTGACCTGGAACGCTGAGGTCACTGGTTCAAAACCCTGGGGTTTCCCAGTCAAGGCACATAGAAGAGTTGATACTTCCTGCTCCTCCTCCCTTTTCTCTCTCTCTCTCTTCTCTCTTCTCTAAAATGAATAAACAAATAAGAAAAATAATTTTTTAAAAAGCCAAAATAAAATTTACCTCATGAAATAAGTCAGGCAGAAAAGGACAAATACAATGTATAATTACAAGCTCATATATCCAGAGAATGGACTGGTGATTTTGCCAGGGTTGTAGGATGAGAATGAGTGAAGGGGGCCAAAAGGTGCAAACTTTTATAAAATAAATAAGTCATGGGTATGTCATGTACAGCATAATAACTAGCATTAATAATAGTGTTGCATATTTGAAAGTGGTTGAGAGTGTGGATCTTAAAAGTTCTCATCACTAGAAAGCATTGTAACTGTTTGGTGAAGGATGTTAACTAGATGTATTGTGGTGATTGTTTTACAGTATATAAAAATATTGAGTCATTATTTGTATACCTGAAACTAATATAATGTTATGTGTCAGTTATATCTCAATTAAGAATAATAAAATCATTTTCTATGTCAAAATTTTTTTTATTATCTCTATTCTTTTTATCTCTTTTTATGGCACCTAGATCTCTTCTTCTCAGACTCTGCCACAGGTAAGCAAATACTCACATGTCTCTGCCTGAAGACCCGTCTTCCTTCAGATTTCAAGCTGCTTGGTTCTCCTGAAACCTCCCCTCTCTGGTGACTTATTAATTACCTACTGCTACGTAATAAATTATCCCCCTGACAAAGCAGCTTAAAGCAATACACAATTGTTATCTCACAGTTTCCGTGTTTCAGGAACATGGAAGTGGCTTAATGGGTGGTTCTGGTTCAGGGTCCCTTATGAGGCTGCAGTCAAGCTGTTGGCCAACCTATAGACATCTCAGGACTTGAATGGGGCTGAAGAATTTTATCAAAGCCCATGCCTATTGTCAGCAGGCCCCAGTTCAAGTTTAGTTGTTGGCCAGAGATGTCAGTTCCTTGCTAGATGAGCCTTTCCATAGGGCTGCTCACAACATGGCAGCTTTCTCCAGAGAAAGTGATGAGATGATAAGAGAGAGAGAGAGAAGAAAAAGCAGGAGGAGAAGGAGGAGGAAGACCAAGACAGGAAAGCATATTCTTTTATAACCTCACCTTGGAAGTGATTACACCTCATCACTTTTGCTATATTCTATGTCTTACACAGACTGACCCTGGTACAATATGGGGCAGGGTCAATTACACACGGGTGTAAACACCAGGAAGCAGGGATCACTGGGGGCTGTTGTGGAAACTGGCTAGCTGATGGGTTCAAAATATATTATGGCTTTGTAATTTATACAGGATTTTTTGGTTGTTGTTAGTGTGGGAGCAGTGCTCTTTCCAGCTTCCTATCAGAAACCTTGAGTTTACCTGTATTTAAACTGATATCTTACGCTTTTCACCTCTGTCTTATTGCACTTTACGCTCTTATTGGTACTGTTTTTTAGTTCACTGATTCTGTCTTCAGTGTTCCCTTCAGGTCTTCAATTATCCGCCCCCCTTAATTGGGGTTTTATTTCCAAGAAAACCTGACAGTTTTTTAAAATCTATTTGAATGTATTATATAAGATTATTTAGGCATGCTCTTGAAACAGTCCCAAAATCACAATGACCTCACAATCAAGGTTTTATTTCTCATTTGTTCAATAATCTGAGCAGTCTGATGCATGTTGGGTAACTCTCCTCAGAGTTTCTCCTCCAAGTGGGGAAGCAGAGATCCAGGCTCCTGGCACTTTATGATGCCACCATTTTCATGTCTGGCTGCCAGGTCACTATGAAAGGAGAAGAGAAAGCATGAAAAACCACACATGAAATTTTTCTCGGCCAGCCCTAGAAGTTGGCAAAACTTCTTTTAGCCAACTTCTCAGTGACCAGAACCCACTTACATGGCTCCAAATGGACTGCCACAGAGGGTGGAGATGTAGTTTTCTGGTGAGGACAGAAAGGGCATTGGTGAGCGTGTGTCACTCAGCCTCTGCCGTGTATTATTTTATGGATATGATACCCTCTCAGATTTCCCTGAATGTAGTAATCCAAATCACACATTCTTTTCTATTGCCATCATGAACTATGTTTTTCAGGAGGGGTTTCCTGTCATTGCTCAGTGTAATGACTCTATTTCAAGCTGTTGTATCAATCCAATCTAATTTGTTTTATACCTTCCAGAATTTTCTTAGGACTTGTAGGTGATTGCTATCCCTTTATCTGGCTTTCCAGGGCTACTGTAGTTTTGTTCTTAGGTTTTACATTTCCTATGTTATTGCAATAATATGTTGGCAATAAGATGGACAAGAGGGAGTAACTTTTACAACATCCTAATGGTCTATAAGTAATCTCACGTGTTTGAGGTGCTTCAGGAACTTGTAATGTCACTTCCTTGCAATAAATCCAAGACTTCCTCAATTATGGGAGGTCGTGATGGATCTTAGATATTGGCTTAGATATTGATTTATATTCTTAAACTTCAGCTCAGATCTCTAGCTCAGTGGTCATAAAACACTAGAAAGTGTAAACAATAAAGCTTTATCAGAATGGCGACAGAGCTTAGTTTGAACCTGGTATTTAGGTAAGAACTTCTCTGTTCACCTTGGAGTAGAGAGAGAGCTAGGAGCTAGACTGGGACCAGGTAAGGCTTGACTAGAGATTTTTGCCCAGTGGAGATTAGTTTAACCAAACCAATTAAAGCATCTCTCTTATAATTTGCATACAAAACAAAACAAAAAATCTGTTAGTTTGGTGGTAAGAACAGAAAGTGGAAGGAAAAAAATTTGGTATGCAGTAGAGGCGACAGTCAGCGGTGCCATGAGTCAGCAGGTCATGAGTGAGTAGAACCATGAGTCAGCAGAAGCCAGGAATCACCAGGCATGGTAGTCAACAGATCTTATGAATAATCGACATATGACAAAAGCCATACAAACTAGGTATGTCTGTATGTGGTAGTGGCGGCATGGGAAAAGCAATAAATTTGTGGTGCTGAAAAGAGGTCACTAGATAATGAATACTTTAGGCTTTGAGGTAGTATAAAAGTTATTATGTGAGAGTTTATATAACCACTAAAATGTAACCATTTAATAATATGAAAACCATGCTTAGCTTGTGGTCTATAAATAAACAAGCGGTTAACTGGGTTTGCCCCATGAGCTGTGGTTTGGTAGCTACCATTGTTGGTCCAGGGATGGTCATGCAACCCAAGGTTGCCCAATTAGTCTCAAGAGAAAGACTTAATTCCATAGTTAAGGAGAGAGTATTTTCACCTTTCCCATTAAACTGAATACGGCGGGGGGGGGGGGGAGATCCCTTTTCTTCTGGCAACTATCTTATAACCAGGACACAGTCGTCTTATGACAAGGAGTAAGGCAAAGCTGAGAAACAGAAAGAACCTGAATCCTCAGTGGTGTGGCTGAGCTGCTGGATCAACCAGGCCTGAGCCCACTTTATCCAGAACTTTTTGTTATGTGAGTTAATAAATGCTCCCATTGTCTGACTCTGTTTAAGCTGGATTTTCTGTTACATGTCACCATGCCCATCCTGCACCATATAAGCAGTCTTCCATTAGTGAAGACCCATATAAGCAGTCTTCCATTAGTGAATCTCCACTTCATGAAAACAGAAACAGACTCACATAGACAAAAAACCTCATAAGAGTGGGCTACTATTAACCTTGCCTGTTAGCCTTAGCCACTTATCCTCCATTCTCCAGTGATCTTACATACTGGTCCTTGACTTGGACTCTGACCCACTCCTCATTTCCAATCCGTGGAACCCAGATCTGTCAGGACAACCCTGGTCCCTCTTGACTGTGAATCCAACTAGCCCCTAACTTATGACCAGTAAAGCTTTTTATGCCTATTGTAGGGCCCCACACTAGGCAGACCCATAAGTAAGAGCCTCACTGCCAGGTTCACATGCTGGCCTTGTGTAGTTGGTCACTCCCTTCTCTCTGGGCCTCTATGTACCATAATGGGTCTGGACCCATTATGGCTCATGGTCCCTCCTAGCTCTGACATTCCATGATTCTTGGTCTCTGAAATACATCAAACTCTACCTAACTCATTTTACATTTGGAACACAGCCATTCAGCATGGGTCTCCTGCTCTGTATGACAAATGCAGAGGGAGGAAGATAGAAGACCAAGTTTCCAAGGCCCCTGGCTCATGACCCTAAAGCTCCTGCTTTCAGGTAGCTGATAACAGGGCAGCCTTTGCTGGGACTCTCTTCCTGGCATCTGTCCCTCTGTCCCTCATCTCTAGAGACAGCCAGGGAAGGAGCAGAAGCACCAGGAAGTGGTTTTAAGGGATGTGGGACAGGGAGAAGGAGGACTGGGATGATGGATGGACACTTGGTCTGAGGTGAGAAGGAAAAAGTACAGATTCTGAGGGGCCAGAACTGGTCACCCAAGAGATTTCTGTTGTCTTCCCCTTCCTTGGAAATTCTGTTGGCTATTTCCTCCTCCAGCCCCTTTCCACAAGCTACCTCTACCCTCCCGGCCCCTTATCCTACACCTTGCTCTAATTTCCAAGCGTTCTCCAGCCCCAGCTTGGTTGAAAACCAAGGAAGGAAGAAGGCATATTTTTTTGCCCTGTTTTGGAAAAGGATGTAAAGAAGGGTCGGTGGAAGAGAGAAAATAAGTGCAGGCTTTTGAAATGAAAGCTGGGCCAAGCTCATCAGAGATTAATGGAGGAAAAGCCCAGCTTGTCGGACAGGATCCAGATGGCGGGCAGACTTGCGGAGGCCGCTGACAGATCCTGATGGTCCACAGCCTGCCTCCCACATCTCATCCTCATCTTGGAGAAAAAGATGCAGGTCCACACCCCCTTGGGCAGCTTGGGGTTGCCCCAGGGCTGTCACCAGACCAGGTGGGGTGTGCTGGCTCCTTACCAGCCACCTAGTGGCTCCTCATTACTACTGCCTGTAAACACTGGTGTGCCCACAGACACACTCACACATAGAAAGGGGAAGAGAACAGACATTTGACCCAGGCCCTTTCTTCTAGGGGAAGCCTGGCCCAGAGGAGAATGGCCTCAAAGTACATTCTAATTTTGTTCACTAGCTGGAAATTGGAATGAAGAGTGTTGTGACCACCATCACAGCTCCAAATCCTCCCTCAACTTCCCTGCATACTCAGTCAAGGTCCTTTCTTTTTCTTTCTTTCTAGTCAAGCTTCTCAAAAAGTTTGTCTCCACTTGCTACCCTCTATTTCCTCACTCTTCAACTCCTTGCTGTGGAAACCATCTTGTCCTGATCACTGTTGCTAAATTTAATGGACACATCTCAGTCCTTAGCTGTCCAGACCTCTCAGTATTAGAAGATATATTCACAGCTGCTGCCTTCTCGAGCCTCTCTCTCCTTTCCTCCTTGAACACTGCACTCTCTCTGTCTCTTCTGACTGCTCCTCCTCTGCCTCCTTCACTGGTTTTTCTTCTTTTGCCTCTCTATTGCCTTTCTTTCCTTAAAGGTGGAGGTTCCTCTCCGCACTGCCCTCAGTTCTCTTCTGTCAGTAGACTCTCCCAGACATGTTTTGATTTTCTAAAGTCTTTACACATCAACTCTAGGCTGATGAGGCACAAAGCAACATCACCAGCCTCAGTTTCTTGCTGAATCCCTGATTTATCCACCTATCTGCCTCCTAATATCTCTTTCTAGGCACCTAAACTCAACATGGCTAAGACCACCATCCTTGTCTCCCCCCAACTTCTCCTCTGGGGTGTCCCAACTCAGGATAGGATTCCATCATCATGTCGTTGCCATAGTCAGAAACCTGAAACTCATCACAACTTCCATATCCTCTGGGCATATTGTTGGTTCTACCTCCTAAATAGCACTGAGACTCTGCCTCTATCTTCAGTGTTCTTAGGCCTCTAGGCCTCTTTCTCTCTCTCCTGAAAAGTAGAAAGCGGTTCCCATCTAACCATCCCACCTCCATTCTTTTCCTTCTCCAATCCATCTCTCAAAAATATCACCTGATAAACATTCTATTGTTATTCTAGACACCGCTTACTCCACCCCCATTCATGGGATACAGCCAATATAGCTTATCCTGGCATTCAAGGCCCTTCATATTTGCCCCTGGTCTTCTGTTCTGACTGATATCCTACCTCCCCTGCATGTTGCCCCTTATGCCGCTCCCATGCACCCTACAATCCAGCTACAAAGATGTACTGCCCCCCCTATTCTTTTGCTCACGCTACCTGGAATTGTTTTCCAGCTTATCATCTGGAAAACCCAGATACGATCTCCTCCAGCAAGTCTTCCCTTATTCCCCCAAGAAAAATTACTCTCTCTTCTCTGGGCTCTCATGGCACCTTTCACATGTCCTTAATGCAGCATTTATACTGGCTTTACTTCACCCCTTAGATTTCTGCTTCCTTGGATAAACTGTGAGTTCCTTGAAGGTAGAAAGAGTGTCTGAGTCATCTTCATATAGTCATTTCTGAGCCCAGGGTGTAATGGGTGATCAAAATATTTGCTGTTTGGTTAAATGATTCTATAGCAAGTGTTGTGGCTGTCTTCTTGAAACCAAGTCAACATTAGATTTCTCTGTGCTGAATCTAGAATCTTGAGAACCAATCTGGCTGCCCTTAGATGGAGTATATTTCCAAACTGGGTTTCAACTGGGGTGAACATCTTTGTACATAGAGCTATTCATTCTGGATTCTTACACTGGGACAAATAAGAAAGAGTAGCAATGAGACTACTTGGTTCTTACCTGGAAAAGAATAGTTTCCAAGAGCAGGTTAAGCCTCCTTTTAGCTCCTCTGGGAACCTACCCTGGAACTTACCACAAACTAGGGCTTACTGGTGTCACATCTAATTCAGAAGTTACAGAATGTGGGTGCTGAGGAGATTTGGGGACAGGATTGAATGATTCCACTCTACAGTGGCTGAGAATCTAAGCAAAGCTCAGGGAAGGGGAGCAACTCATTTGAGGTTGTCCAAATGTATAAACTACTGAGCCAAGCCTGAGAACCAAGGTTTTCTGACTAACACATCCTTGCTCTTGCTTCTGTATATCATGTCTGCTTTGTACTTACAAATTCCCCAGGGGGAGGCTAGAGGTGGTCTCTGGAAAGGAAAGTGGCTCTAGGAGAACAGAGCTTTACATATAGGAAGCAATTATCTCCACTGGTAGGCAGACCTTGAGAACTTTTTCCATTCCTTTGTCTTACAAGGATATTAGTTTAGGAGCTTCCTCAGGAACATAGGGATGGGGGTGGGGGATTAAAGATACAGTGGAATCACCCTATTCTACTCATCATCATTCTTAAGTAACAGATAGTAGTAACAACCACCATAAAAATATACATTTAATTGTCTAAGCCTCTCAAGTACCATGTAACAATGGTAGTCTTATCTTCATTCTACACATATAAAAACAGGCTACACCAACTTGTTCAAAGTCATTCAGCAAAGACTAAAATACAGATCTGTCATACTACAAAGCCTGCAGAATTAACTCCAAAGACAGAAATTTCCCAACTCTCAACCAGTCTCAGGTCAGGTCTCTGGTGAGCAGCTCTGGAAGGCAGTAGTCCTGAGTGCTAACCCTAGAGAATTGTTAGAGTTCAACTCTTACAATGAGTTGTTATGAAAAATAAAATAGATATACGTGTAAACATACACAAATATGGACACCTAACTTATGACAAAGATAGCACTGCAGTGAGAAAATGGTTATATTTTCAATCAATGGTGCTAGGCCAATAGAATATCCAGAGAGAGAGAGAGAGAGAGAGAGAGAGAGAGAGAGAGAGAGAAAGAAAGAAAAGGATGTTGGCCCTTACCTCACACCATACAGAGAAATAAATCCCATTTGGATTACAAATCTGCATGTGAAAGGTAAAACACAAAAGCTTTTAGAATAAAATATAAAACATTTTTCTGGCTTTTAGGATAGAACATAAAAAGCACTAACCAAAAAGGAAACATTTAACCATATTAAGGTTAAGAATGTCTTTTATCAAAAGATGCCAGTAAGAAAGTAAAAAAGCAACATATCAAGAGAATGAGAAGAGAAGTCCTAGACTGGGAGAAAATATTCACATAAGACACATTTGATTAAAAAAGAAAAGAAAAACTTCCCCCAAATATACAAAGGACTCTTAAATCTCACAAAACAAGATAACAAACAATGCAATTTAAAAATAGGCAAAGGATCTGAATAGATACCTCACCAAAGAAGATATATGCATGGCAAATAAGCATATGAAAAAAGGCTTAACATCATATGCCATTAGGGAATGGCCAAGTAAAATAATAAGATACCACTACACACCTATTAGAATGCCCCAAATACAAAATACAAACAATGCCAAATGGTTTCCAGGATGTGGAGCAATAGGAACTCATTTATTGCTGGTTAGAATGCAAAATGATATGCTCACTTTGGTAGACAGTTTGGCAGTTTCTAACAAAACTAAATATATTCTTACCATACAATTCAGCAATTGCATTTGTTGGTATTTACCTAAAAGAATTAAAAATGTATGTCCACACCAAAAAATTGTACATAAATGTTTTAGGAACTTTATTCATTTGCCAAAGCTTGGAAGAAACCAAGATGTTCATCAGTAGGTGAATAGATAAATAATTGTGATACATATAGACAATGAAATATTATTCAGTGCTAAAAAGAAATGAGCTATCAAGTCATGAAAAGACATGGAAGAAACTAAAAATGCATGTGACTAAGTGAAAGAAGCCAACATGAAAAGGCCATATTCTGTATGATATCTGAAAAAAGAATAAACTATGAAGACATAAAAATATTAGTTGTTTCCAGGATAATGGGGAAGAGATGAATGAACAGAACACGGAGGAATTTTAGGACAGTAAAATATTTCTATATGAAACTAAACTGATGGCTACATGTCATTATACATTTGTCCAAACCCATAGAACGTAAAACATCAAGAGTGAATGAACCCTAGTATAAACTATGGGCTTTGGATGATAATTATGTGTCAATGTAAATTCATCAACTGTGACGAATGTACCACTTTGGTTCCGGATGCTGACTGCAGGGAGGCTGTACGGGTAGGTGTATATAAGACTTCTCTGTACTTTTCATTCAATTTTTCAGTGAACCCAATACTTCTTTTAAAAAATAAAGTTGTTTTGTTTTAAAGGCAACATAGTGTGGGAGACAGTATTGCAATACATGCATCTGATAAAGCACTCAGACCCAAAGCAATAAGGGTGGCGGGAGAGGCAATGTAATAAAATAGAGGTCAAAAGACCTGAACAGGCACTTATCAAAAACAACACCCAGCTGGCCAATAAATGTATGAAAAGGTGCTCAACCTCACTATTCTCCAGGGGAATGCAAATGAAGCCCACCACATGCATACCATTGCATGGCTAAAATGAAAAAAAACAGAAAATACCAAGAGTTGGTAAGGATGTGGACACCAGGACTCTGTGAACTGCTCATGGGATATAAATTGTTAGAACCACTTTAGAAAATAGATTTTCACCATGTCTCAAAGATAAAAATATGCACATCCTAAGACCCAGCAATCTCACACTTCAGCATATACGCAACAAAAATGTTTACATATATTCACCCAAATATACTGCTCACAAAAATTAGGCGATATTTCAAAACTGAATATGAAGCGATAAAATATCACCTAATAAAGCACTCAGACCCAGTATATGTGAGCAGTATATATACCAGAATGTTCATAACATATAAAAATTGAAACTACCTAAATGTCTACCAGCAGTATAACAGGTAAATAAGTTATGAGACAGGCACACAATGGAATACAACAATGAGTTAAACAAATTGCAACAGGAATAAAACTTATAACATTCAATGAAAGAAGTCAGAAAAAGAAGTACATTGTATGGTACCATTTAGATAAAGTTCAAAACTAGGAAAAAGTTTTTGTGGTGATAGAACATTTCTACATCCTGATTGTGATAATGATTATGTGAATCTATGTATGTGATAAAACTTCATGGAATTATACAGCAAGAAAAAGTGCATGTAACAACTGGTGAAGGCTGTATAAAACCTGTAAGCTAAGTTACTATAATTGTCCTGATGTAAATTTCCTGCTTTTGATAATTTACTATTGTAATATATCTCTGGGAGAAGCTGGGTAAAGGGTATGCAGAAATGGCAGTACTTTTGCAACTTCTTATGAGTCTCAAATTATTTTTTATTTTTTTATTTTATTCAATGGGGGGGGCAGACAGACACATTCCTGACTTGGATCCACCACCACCACCCCTGCACCCCAGCAAGCCCACAGGGGTGATGCTCTGCCCATCTGGGGCCTTGCTCCATTGCTTAGCAACTGAGCTCTTCTTAGCATCTGGGGTGGAAGCCATGGAGCCATCCTCAGTGTCTGGGACCAACTTGCTCCAACAGAGCCATGGCTATGGGAGGAGAAGAGAGAAAGAGAGAGAGAAGCAAGAGGGGGAGGGGTGGAGAAGCAGATGGTTGTATTTCCTGTGTGCCCTGACTGGGAATTGAACCTGGGACATCCACACGCCAGGCCAACACTCTATCACAGAGCCAAACAGTCAGGGCTGTTTAATTCATTTTTATTTTTCTATTTTTATTTTATTTTATTTGAGTCTCAAATTATTTAAAAATAAAATGTTTTTTAAAAAACAGACAAAATTCATCTATGGTGCTAGACGTCAGGATAGTAATTAACCCTGGGAGAGTCAGATGTGACTGGAAGGGGATAGTAGGGAGCTTCCAGGATGCTGTGTGGTTTGTTTCTCAATTTTGGGGTTGACCACACACATGTGTTCATTTTATGAAAATTTACCTAGCTATAAACTTATGTGCATTTTCTCTAGGTACATCATTCCTTTAAAAAAAAACCAAAAACACAATGATATGCTCTTAGGAACCTGGCTGAGTGCCCAGCAAACTGTAAGTGCCCAGTAAGGCACTTCTCCGCGTCCGGGCTGTCTCCTATCCTACTCTCCTGTCAGTTCTCTCTTGTGTTGTTCCCACCACTGGGGGAACACATTTCAGAAAGCAGATGTCTTAGGGTGGACATTCCAGGCAGATATTTGGTGAATGTCAAGACCACTTGGCAGAAAATATAGACTCCAGTGTGAAGCTTGATATGTCTCCTTTGCCATCACTGAACACAATAAAGAAGGTTTATTGCCATTACTGGCATATAACTTTACTAATAGCCAATAATTTTATTAGATTATTGGTTAAAACAAACAAAAAATTCTGAAAAAACCCCCTGAAAATGTTAAATAATCCTTGACAATATAACAATCAAACAATATCCTGTTGCTATCAAGAGCTATATACAAATTACAAAGAGTCTGTCTGATTTTGAAACACCTGAGGGTGCAGGGGTCCAGCTATTTGAGCCTTTTTGATAAGCCCTGCTATCCTTAAAGGGTCTTGAATTATTTTTAATTGGAAGAGAGAACATTTTGTCCAAGTCAAAAGTGATAAGACAGTGGTTCTTAACCTTTTTGAGGTACCGAACCCACCAGTTTCATATGCGCATTCACCGAACCCTTCTTTAGTGATAAATGAAATATGATTTATTTTCCAAATTCAAGACACAGGTATATGTTTTTTTTACTGGTGCACAAAATGAGCCGTGCATGAACATCACCTTGCTCAAAAACAAAACCAACAAAGTGCATGAACTCACAACAAATTACAGTATTACTTTATTCTGGCCTCTGCGGCAGAGGCTTCTCCGAACCCCTGAGACTGACTCATCGAACCCCTAGGGTTCGATAGAACCCAGCTTAAGAACCACTGTGATAGGACATATGCTACAGAAAAGCAGGGAGTTGAGTTGTAATATTTCACAGTAACCATTCCAGCAAATTCAGTCTTAAATTTTTGCCAGTTTGGTATTCAATGATTTTACATAAAGCAGCACTGATCTCTGGGGAACAAAATTTTTGTTGCATCCACAAAAACACTTGTTCTTACCTAATTCGAGTGTGCTGATCTCAGATCTGACATTAGTTTTTCTCTGTAAGCTACAGTTTATTTTGAAATTCAAGATATTAGGTTTTTATCTTATTGTAAAATTTTCAACATTTAGTTTAACATAATGAAGTAGAATGACTTCTTGGGCATCATCTTTGTGAAAATATAATAATTTATATAATGCAGTAAATACACTAATACACTAAAAGATATGATTACATCAGAATTTGTCTACAATTTTGAAATAGAACATATTAAAACACTTATTTTAATCACAAAATTTGCGCAAAACTTATTTAAATTCTATTCAGGCAAAAATTTGCGTTTGTAGCTCTTGCATTTGTGTACTTGTTGAGGACAATCTCGTTCGATGCTCCAGCAGTAAGTAGTCTGCTCATCACTAACAGCTCCAAGATTTTCAGAAAACTTATCAAGGTGACTGTTCAGGAAGTGAATCTTAACACTCATGTTCCATCCAATGTTGCGGAAAGCCAATAGCATCCTTTGAAACAGAAGTTCATAGTTTTCTGCTTTTTTGTTGCCAAAGAAGTTCTTTGTAACTTCCACAAAAGACTGCCATGCTGTTTTCTCCTCCTTATTCATCTTCCTGGCAAATTCTTCCTCACATATGAGGGTTCGAATTTGAGGTCCATCGAATACAACTGCTTTTTTTTTATGTCTTTTTTTTTTAATATTTATTTTATTTTATTCATTTTATAGAGGAGGCATAGAGTGAGAGAGAGAGAGAGAGAGAAAGAGAGAAAGGGGGGAGGAGCTGGAAGCATCAACTCCCATATGTGCCTTGATCAGGCCAGTGCAGGGTTTTGAACTGGCGACCTCAGTGTTCCCAGGTCGACGCTTTATCCACTGCGCCACCACAGGTCAGGCCGAATACAACTGCTTTTATCTTCTTGAAAGACAAGGCAGGAAAAGCAGAAATAATATGTTGAAAGCATTCAGTTTCTCTATTCAAAGCCTGAACTAACTGCTTCATTAAGCCAAGTTTGATGTGAAATGGGGGGGAAATGATACTGTCTCAATTAACTACAGATTCATTCACAATATTTTGCATCCCTACTTCCAGAGCTTCATGTTTCAGCCACTCCTTCTGTGTCCAGTGTTTCTCCTGAGCTCGGCTGTCCCACAAACACAGAAAGCAAGGATACTTCATAAAACCTCTCTGTTGTCCTAGCAGGAAATTTGCCATTTTAAGATCCACACAAATGATCCAGTTATGCTCCTCATACTTCAGTAAGTCGAGGACAATTTTTATGTCATTATAATCTTCTCACAGATGAGTTGAATAACCAATTGGAACCACTGCATAAACATTACCGTTGTGTTGGAGAACACATTTCAGACTCCGTTTGGAGCTGTCAAGAAATAGTCGCCATTCTGTTGGACTGTAAGTGGTAACCCCTAGCTGGCTAAGAAGACTACTGATATTATGACAGTAAACAAAGTGTTTGTCATCAGAAAAAAAGTCCACAAAAATTTGTTCACGCTTCCTAAAATAGGATACTTTAGCTGACTGGTGAAGTACATTCTTTTCTCGAAGCCTGGTGGCTAATAACTCAGCTGCTTTCTTTGATAGGCCCAAATCTCTTACTAAGTCATTCAATTAGGGTTGGCTAAACTGCTGAGGGGTTAATGACTGCTTGGCATCAGAAGAAGACCCTTCAGATTCTACAACCATTTCCTCATGCATCTTATCAAAATACACTTAATCACCATGTTAACTTTCTTCATCTTTAGAAGAAATAAAACCATTGAAAACTGGAACGGGGAGTGTCTCTGAGTGTGGGATAGGTCGTATTGCTGAAGAAATATTAGGATATGCAATCATATGCCATTTTTTCTTGCTGATGTCCCTTGTATGGATCAGACAGAAATAACAGTCACTGCTGTGGTCCTTAGGTTCACACCAAACCATGGGAATACCAATAGGCATTCCTTTGCGTTTTCCTTTTGTCCAGTCACAAAGCATTTTCTCACAATTATGACACACAATATTAGGAGCCCCACTATTGTCTTGATCGCCAAGGGGAACTTGAAAATAGGCAATATATGTATGTGTCACAAATGATGAAATATTGTGCCTTTGACATTGAAGTGTGTAACAGCCACATACATAACAGAAGGTGTCAGGACTATTCTTATATTTATGCCTACTCGAAGAAGCCATGATTCAATCTTAAAACAAAATAAGAGGGTGTTTTTATCAGATAATAATTTTTTCATTTAAAAACAACTACAATTATGTAGAAGCAATATTTGTAAAACATTAATTGCCTTGTGGTTATGTTCAATCCAAGAGTCATTGCCCTTTAACTCCAATTTAAAAACCAATGCATGCCATTAACTGTAACAAAAAGAAATTAAAATTGCATAAAAACTAGAGCATGCACCAAAAAACAGATTTCAGATTTGGAATCAACGATGCAGAAATATATTAAAAAGGTTCTAAAACCTCATGCAACAGAAAATGAAAAAAAAAATTGTTCCCCAGTGTAATCCTTTTGAAGGGTCACGTAAGAACTGCTTTTGCACCTTTGGTGTATCTGCCACATAGAATTTTCCACCCATTTTTAATTTGGGGGTGTAAGCCATGCAAACAGAGCTAGTAGCTGTACTTCACCTCTGAAATCTTGGTCTTGATAGGCAGTTAGTGTATCAATGATAAAATATAAAATGGTGAATTATAATCTTTTCCCCTAAAGAGTCTGCAGATCAGAGAACCATCAGATGCTCTGGAGCATATGTCACAAATATTTTTTAAGTATTCTCCTTTCAACCTAGAAAGTTTTAGCATAGGGGAAAGGTGATTGAAAACAGTTGGTTTTAGCATAGCGTTTAGGACAGTGCCACTGGCCACTGTATACTTTGGTAGCTGGACTACAATTTATGCATTTACAATTCAGACATGCAGGAAAACACACCTTTTTTTGTTCTCTAGATATTTTTTTTCTTGTTTTAAAGTCTAAACAAAACAAAGGTTGGGGGGAAAATTATACTCCAAACCTTCCAGTTAAAATAGCCTCTGAGTAAAGCCACTCTGTGGTACTACTCAGTCCTACAAGAAGCTCTCTGCTCACCCCTTCCTCTCTGCTCACTGAGAGCGGAAGAAGCACCAGGAGGGAAAGGGACTTCTGGTCTGAGCCGTATGGGTTCTGCTCATCTAGGGGAAAGGGGAGCTCAACCCACCTGATCTCTGGACACGAGCCTCTGTCCTCCCTCCTCCATGGTTGGGGAATCTGTGGCTATCTCGCAGTCAGCGTTGGCAGCACAGATGATCACTTGGTGGCAGCTTGCCGAGGGATGGCCTTGTTAGTGGACTCCTGCTCCAGCACCTGACGCTCTGAGACTCAGCGGCAGCACTCACCTGAGCCCCCAGCTGTGGGCTACCTACCTGCAGCCTCTTGTTATGGGAGTCCTTGTACCTCTATGTAATAAGGGGGTGGCAGGGTGCAGGGCATCCCTTTTCCTCCACGCAGTGGCAATCTTTGGGAAGGCCTACTGATTGTCAATTCTCAGCTGCCTTCTCCATTCGCCATAGTCATGTACATGCTTCTGGACTCTTCCATAGCACAAAACGACTACTTCAGGATACCAGTCCAGACACATCTCACAGCATGAGGGTGGGGCTGAAAGAAAACGCAACAGGCAGGGCATGAATGCTTGCAGCATTTTCCTGAACCTGTTGGGGGCTGCATTCCTATTGGGGCATCTCTTGTCTTCCCTCTCCAGTATTCCTGAGCTAAGGCAGCCACAGAACCTTGACCTTATTCCATCCTTTGCTTGCACCTGGAGACCTCTTTGCTTCCCCATCCTATCTGACTGGGCTTCTCTTCACATCACTTCCTTCGCCTGTCCCGCTCCACCCCGCAGCCTGAAGGCTGATGGGAGAAATGCTGTGAGGCACACAGCCAAACCATTTAGAATAGAAAAATACATCAGGAGGTGTTAAAATATATATGTCAACCCTGGCATATGATTCTGACAAAGATTTCTATATACTTCCAGCTAACAGACAAGTCTCAAAGGGCCAGCAACTACTCATAGAAGTTTATCCATGCCAATGCTCACACAAACTTCCAGATCTTTCTGATAAAGGGCAGGCAGTGACCAGTTTACATACGGCCCCCCAATATATTGACCAAATATATGCAAATTATTTTTGTATACAAAAATTATCCAGGCACTCTATAGTCTAATCCTAGAATTTTAAGATAATAAATGCAGTGAAACACCCTTTGACAAAATGAAGTCTGAATTTCAAAGCTGAATTTGAATATAGTAATTTCTTTTGCCTTTTAAAAAAATCCAGTGATATGTTTATTTTTATGAGCGCAATGTATTTTGCTCTTATAAATGCTTAACCAGTCAAAGACAAAGAGAATAGTTATTAAGTGTTATTGGAAAACTGGCAGAAAATTGTATTAATAGAAGGTGCACTTTAATATGCCTTAGCTCTTACCTCCTCTGTTGTCGTGAGTGTGGTGCATCATGATACTGTAGTTGTGTGTTTGAATTCAGATCCTTTATCATATATTCAAATCTTACTAAGTATGCATTCTTTTCTTTGCTAGTGTGTTTATGCTCATTTAAAAACACTTTAGCATATTGCCACCTCTGACCCACATGGTCTCGCAGAGCCACTGGTCTAACAGCAACGTTCTTCTAGCTCTTCCTGGACCTCTGGCTCACACCAGAAGCCTCTGCCTACACCTCGTGAAGGACAAGTCCAGGCAGGACGAGACACCGAGGCTGTCCTCACCCAGGAAGTTAAGAGCAGCATCCATAAGATCACTGACCATCACCCAGGTCTGCACACTGGCTGATCTTGGACTGAATCCTTAGCCACTCGAGCAGAAGGCTGGGGCTTTCTTGTTCTGCAGTTCCTTTCCTTCTAAACACACAATAGCAATAACTAGCATTTATTCAGAACTTATTATGTACCAAATACTTTACATTCATTATCTCATTTAATTCTCATAATGTCTTTGAGGTATATGCTACTGATATCCCTATTTTATAGCTGAGGAAAGTAAGGCTCAGAGAAGTTAAGTAGCTCATTGGAAATCACACAGCCAGTAAACAATAAAGCAGTAATTTGTACCCATCTAACTCTAGGGCTCTTAGCTATTAAAATTGGGGCATACAAATGTTAAAGAGCTCATCTACAGTTATAAAGCTAATAAGTGGCTGGGGTGGGATTAAAATCCGGATCTCATTCAACTCCAAACCTTTGTTCTTCACCCTACTGGACAGAGAAGAAACATAAAGCAGGAGGTAGGTCAATGAGAGCAGCATAAATTTAGATGGCCATAGCAAGAATTAGCCTTTAAATAGAAATTGGTGAGAAGGTGTTTGAGAGTCAAGCAGAGATTCATTTCAGCTGACTGGCTCATAAGACCTACCAACCAGAGAACAAGATCTTTGGAGAACATATGGTAGACTTGACCAATGAGAGCTGCATATTGTGAGAGGGGAATGGCCAATAAGAAACTGCAAAAAAAAAGGGATTAGTCAGTAAAACTGGCCAACCAAGGCCTCTTCACAGTGAGGCTTACATCTCTGAGTTGGGAACTTGCTCCTTGGAGAGGTAATCTGACTTCCTAATGGCGAAAGGCCACTGTGGGCTCTGTCTGGCGCCAGGGTTCCAGGAAACAGGTCTGAGGCTGTTTCCACGCCAGTAGTCACTGCCAGCGCGCCTTTGCTCATAGATTAGCCATGAGGTCAACCATTTTAGTGACTCACCTCGTGAAAATGAGATGGCAGTGTCAGGCCTTACTGTTTCTCTGTAAGCATTTAAATTGATTTTTTCAGCTGGATAAATTCCCCTTTGTTTTTATACAGAGGCTTAGGCTGTGGCTGGATATCAGCTCCAAAGATATACCAGGTAAAGGAGTCCCATACGCCACCCATGCAAGAGCCACTGCCTGAGACAGCCCCACTAGTGACAGCCTGGGGAAGCCAGCACCAAGGGCTGAGGGACATCAGTAACTAGAGACAGGGAAAGACCCGTCCTGAAACGCCTCCCACTGAGTGATGACCACTTCCATTGCCACATATGTGAAGAGATCACATGTCTCTGCCGGCTCCCATAAACCACGTGATGCCTTTCTTTTCGTCAGAAACTTCAGGAGCTCCAGGAACTTAAATGTGGAGAATGTTTAGGGAAAGAAAGGAGGTCCTGGGTGCTGCAGCATGGGGAGTTTGACTTTCTATCCTATTCTGTCCCCCTTCCCCGCCTGCACACCCATCATGCTGCTTCCAATTCACAGACCTCCAGGCACAGGCAGACCGTGGGGTTTGGGTTACTCTGAAAGCAGAGCCTGATGGAGGTGGTCTATTCAGAAAGTGAGCCCGAGAAGCAGAAGGGTGGACTCGAAAGAGCATCTCAAAGAAACAGGAAAAGCCAAAACAAAGTCGTATTTTCTTGATGCATCGGTAGATATCGGGGGAGCAAGTCGGCCAGGACCTCTGAGGGATGCGCAGAAGGCCTCCCCAAAATACCCACATGACATGATAGCTGGAGCCTCTCCTCCGTCTCCCTCCCTCACTAATTGAACAGTGTTCCTGGGGCAGTTAACTCCCTTGTGCTTCTAGGAAGCACTGACTGGCTGTGAGCAAGCTCCTGGGTTGAGGGCAAAACTCCGAATCAGAATCTGTAAAGATTCTGGTTCCAGGTTAAAGTAGGACATGGAGAAGGGGTCTGAGCCCATGTAGAATCGTCCACCATGGCTGTGGCTGAAATTAGAATGTTGTAGATACCACAGGCTACACACACTGACCGGAACCTCCCAGAACCACTTTATGAAGTCTCATAGAGAGCAACAAGAAAATAAATGCAAAAGGAGCAAGAAATGTGAATGAGTTGACCTCACCTCAACGGAAATAGGTAGTATTCCATCATATCTCCCCAGAAAGCACTGGAGAAAAATGTACTGTCTTCTGAATCCTGCAAATTTGGGTTCAAATCCTGGCCCTGCCCCATAGAAAGTTAGTCGCCTTAGGCATGTCACCTGACTGCTCTACGTCTCAGTTTCCTCAAGTGCATAACAGGGATAAAAATATGTACCTTATAAAATAGTTGTACGCAAAGACCTCGGGACACAGTAAGCCCTTTCTCAACAAAGGGCAGCTCTTACCAAAGGGCTGGCACACTTTCCACAGCCCCAGTCACCTCTGAGCTCCAGGCTGTCTCCGAGGGAAGGTGACTATTTCACCTTGTCTAGACTAGAGCTGCCTGGCCCCCTGACACTTCGAAGGCCAATCCAGATAGCCATATGGCCTCTGCTGTCCTCACCCTCAGAACCTTAAAAGAACAACTTTTTTTTCTGTTAGAGATTTGGTTCACAGCATTTTGGAGGCACAAAGAAAGCAGGTTTGAGTGAGATATGTGAAATTTAGGTATTAAAGAAAAACTGAACTCTGTGGGAAAGATCAGTCTTTTGAGAGCTTTCCTGGACTTTCCCTCAACCAGTGAACACAGAAATGCAGGATTTCTTCTATGAATTTTACTGCTACATAGTCTGCATTTCCATACCTTTGGGTGAACATTGCACTAAGCAAACTCAGATTCCAGAGGTAAGCATCCCTCTGTGTCTAGTCCAATCATCTGTGTTCCTCAGTCAGGCTGAAAGTGGTGCTATGTCTATAGAAGACATTTTAAAAAACTTATTTATTGCCCTTATTTCAATTATTCCCACATTTTCATTCCTGTGACTCCTCAAATTTTCAGCTTTAAATGACCTTAAATTTAACTTCTTTAATCTGGGTTAAAAGAATCATGAGCTTTAATTCAAAAACTTTCTTCCCCTGATCTGCTTTGCCCGGGGGTCTGGGGTTGGACATGAGCTCCATTTCAGATCCTACTTACCAGACAATAGGTCTGCAGAAGAACTTACCTAGGAAGAGCCAAGGAAAGAGCCCAGTCTGGGAGTGGAGAGATCAGAGTTCTAGTGCCATTTCTGCTGTGAACTGGCTGTGTGACCTTGGACAGGTACCTCACTCTCTGGGCCCCCACTTTCTGTTCTTTAAGGTGAGGAGCTTGGGCAGGCTCCTTACCTTAAAGAATCAGTAGATGTGATCCTTGGGGGCTTAGGCAGAGGTCCCGGATAGCTGGGATTTTCTGAGCCCCGCCATGGCGTCCCTGGCCTGGCTAGAGGCTCCCGCAGGGCAGGATCACATTGCCTCAGATTCCAGGACTCACTGCGGCACAGACCCAGGATCAGGTGACAGATCCATCCAGCCTGGACTAGCTCAACTTCTCGGCTACAGCCGCAACCATAGGGCTGGAAAACCAGAGCTAATGAAAGCCAGCTGGAGGCTAGGACAAGATTGATGAAGGACAGGGAGAGGATTTGGCCAGGGGGTTGGTGGGGCTAGAGCACAATTAGCCCTGCCTGCTTCCCAGAGGCCCCCCAAGCTGGGTAAACCTCATTAATTGGGAGCCCCCAAAGGGGAATTCCTGTTCATGACCCAGAAAAGGAAGGGCTTGTTAGGAGTTAATTAGTAGTGAAAGTGCCAATCGGGAAAAGTGTTTAAACTATTAAAAGGCTGAGCACCTGTTTACCTACAAACAACTGATATGTCAATTATCTGGCATCAAAGCTGTTCCTCTAAGATAGTGATTACCAACCTCAGGGATCCTAAAGATCCCCTAGGAACCTTGTTAAGCATCAGTCTCCAAAGCAGTGATCCTGATTGGTCAACCAGGGGTGAGAACTATTGCCCTAAGCTATTCATTAGCCCAAGATCTCTTGGTCCAACTTCAGTGGCTACATGTATCAACAAAGGAGAAGTGACACCTAACAAGTATTACTGTTACTGCTCTATCATTTATTTAGCATTTACTATGCACCAAGAATAATACTTGGCTTTAGAATACATTGTCTCTTTTAACCCACATAATAGCCATTTGTGTACAGAAGATAAGGTAAGTCAAAGAATTCAAAAAGGGGGAAAACTAACTATAAATAATAGTAATTGACAAATATTATATTTGGTCCCAGATATTTTGACTCCAGAGCACAAATCTTAACTTTTTTAATGATCCCCAAAGCCTTTCCTATCTTTTGGCTGGCTAAGGCAAGACTGTTAGGCTTTTAAGGATAGCCATAGTGCAATTAAAGATATTATCCATTACACAGATAGGAAAACCAAGTCCTCAAAAGGAGACATTCATTGATTCAAAGAGACCAGGTTTATGGCTTCCATATTCCATTAGACAAGGCTATCACCTGGAATTATGGACTGTGAGGAAGGAGAGAGGTCAGTCTCCAATGCCAAATGTCAGCCTGTGAACCCTTACTTTCAAGATACAGAGTAACCCTGTTAGGAGCATTGGGTTGTCATCACAGTCACACCACTGACCTCAGTGTGACCTGGGACAAGGCACTACACTTCTTAAAGTCTCAGTTTCCCCATCTGTCAATTGGAAATGCTACTGTCTGGTTTGCTTCCTGCTTTGTAAGGAACAAATGAGGGGAGATTAATAGGAGTCAAGAGAATGTTGTAATGACATAAGGATTGCTCGAAATGATGTGGGCCTACTTTGACTTCAGGGAGCCTCTCGCACAATTGTGTGGCAACTTAGGGCTTGATAAGATAGTCCTTTAGGCCTTGGTCCCCAGAGCCAGTATACCCCTCGCTGGACTTGCAGGAAGCTAAAGAGAACACTTCCTGATTTTCTTCAGAAAACTGGCAAGATGGTTGACCAGATGGCCCCCTTGGCCTCCACGTGTGGCTCCTCAATTTGAATTTATTGGTCAGGTAAACTTTGTAGCCCTGTTCTTCAGACTACGGGCAGATTCTTCTAAAGCCAACATCACCTAGGGGCCCCATCCTGATGCCCGCCTAGTTCCTTTCCAACCCTGGCGAAGGCATGAGCCTCCCCCGCCTCCTGCTTACTCCTCGGCTGCCAGCCCAGCAGCTGTTGCCTCAGATCAGTGTGGACCATCTAATCCCCTCTCCAGAGCCCTGGCCCCCTCCTCAGGCAGTAAATTAAGGAGGATGTAAGAACAGAGGGCACCAGCGTCAGCAGAGCGGCATCCAAAACATCCTCCCCCACCCCATGCCTGAGTCATAGGGCCCTGAATTGGCCCCCTCTCTGCCTGGGGTGAGGGAGAAGGAGGCAGGGAGAATCAGGCCTGAGAGACGAGGGAAGTGAGAACCCAGAGGAGGGAAAGGGAAGGAGGCTTATAGAGAAGAACCAGGCCAGGTTCCTTGAGGTGTTTAATTCAATCACCTTCCCTGTCACTCTGTGTGAGACCCCAAATTTGTATACCATAGTGATGAGGACATGGAGCCCAGACATCAGCTTCCAAGGCCTTAATCTCATCTCTTTCACATGCCACATTCACCCCAACTGCTGTGTCTCCACCCCTGAAATGGACAAAGAATGGTTAGCTGACAAGAGTAGAGAACACCTTTCACTCCAGGACCCACCCGAATCCCTGTGTTGAGGGGTTGTGTTAGAAGTGGCATCCTTGCCAGCTGTCTTCACCTCCTGCCCCTGAGAGCATAACCAACACGACTGATCTTAAAATTCTATATGCTATGTAAAAACACCATCTAAGATTCCCTATGCATATAGAGCATTGAAGATCACACCAAGAGCTTTCTGATCTGAAACCACTCTACCAACAAACTGAAGGTGGAGGAGGAGAGAGAAAGATGGCATCTATTGGTAAGACCTAGAAATAAGAGCAATGTAGGGATGCTACCCAGCTTTTCAGAGATGCCACCCGGGAGCAAGGGCTGGTGAATAATACAATGATTTCCAATGCAGAGCTCAGAGTACAGTGGCAAACGCCATGCACTTGTGATTTTAAGTCAACACAGTCAATACCACCTTTTAAATTTCATAGAGACATAGTAAGATGCAACTCACCCTTCAGAAACACTATGGAAATGTTTTTCCTGTGCACAAAGAAAACGGGTCTGTTCAGAGGTAAGGACAAACAATCCTGTATGTCAAAAACATCAATGTCTTGCAGAACACACCATTTGTAGGCTAATGACTATCAAATTTCTATCTTTGGCCAGATCTCTCAAATAAACTCCAAACCCATCTATCTCTCAGTCTGTGTGACATCCAATAGACCTCTCAAACTTAACCTATTCAAAAGTGAACTCCTGATATTCTCTCAGGTTTGTGTTACTCACAGCCTCTCCCATCTTAGCTTATGGCAACTCCATCATTCACACTGCTCAGGCAAAAACCTGGTCACTATCTTTGATTCTTCTCTTTGTCTCTCCTCTCTACTCCCACATCCAATCTGTCATGAGATTCTATTGGCTCAACTTTCAAATGTTATATCAAAAAGCCAACTACCTCTTACTCCCTCCAGTATTATCACTATGAACCAAGTTACAGCTGTTTCTAACTTGGATGACTGCATCAGCCTTTGTACAATCCTCCTACTTCCACCTTTGCCCCTGTTCCCCTGCCCCAACTACTCTCAGCACAGAAGCTAGAAGAATCCTTTTAAAATGCAAGTTAGGTCCCATAAGCCTTCTGCTGAAAACCCCTCAGTGAAGACTTTCTGTTTCCTCAAACTAAAAGCCAACGTCCTGGCAATGCTCACAAGGCTCAACATAATACTTGGTTCTCATCTCCTGCCACTCTTCCTCCTCTGTCCCAGGCACCCTGACCTCCTTGCTGTTTCTCAAGCCTGACAGACATGCTCCTGCCTTAGAACTTCTGTTGTAATTTTTCCCTCTGCTTAGAATATTCTTCCGCCAGATATTTACCTTCCTCATTCTTCACCAACTTCGAGTCTTTGCTCAAATCTGTTTCTTAACAAGATCTTCCCAGATCATCCTTTAACTGAAATTGAAATCTCTCCTCTGGCATCCTGATATCCCTTACCCTCACCAACATTTCCTTTTTGTTTATACAACACTACACCCTTAGAGTATATAATTTAGTTATTCTCTATCTTTATGCTTATTGACCATCTCTCCCCACTAAAAGGTAAGCCCTATGAAGTCTGTATTTTGTTCACTATTGTATCCTAATTGTCTAGAACTGAACTTGGCTCTTTGATGAGTGAATGGATGAATTTAGGTGGTAAACAGGAAAGGAATATACCCCCAAACTCTCTGGTTAGATACAGAAATGAAAGTTGGCATGTTTAAATATGTTCTATGACTGACCCAGAGATCTATTTAAGCAGTGACAAGTCTCCATCTACCTGGGTGTACTGTTACAAGAAAATTGTGGCTAAAAGTCAAACATGTTGTGGACTTTGAGGTACCTTTAAGACAGCTGTACTCATGGCTGACCCAATAGAAACGGGCAAAACTGGAAGCAACTTTTTCCTGATGTTCGTCAAGTTCACCCCATGCCTGTGATGATATTTGTGCCTTTATAAGTGGGTAACTATTCTGGTCCTTGGTTTAGCACAGCCCTTTAACTTTAGATGTTTATTTTCCCACCCATGACAGTCCAGACCCACCTAATAAGCATAACATTTATTGATTTCTTTGGACTTTCAACTCAAATGGCTTATTTGATTACCAACTTTTGCCTCGTTTCCATTTTTGTCACTTGAGTGTGAGAAAGCACCTGTACCTGTTTTCTATAGCTATGTAACAAATTACCCCAAACTTAGTGTCTTAAAACAATACCTACTGTACAGCAATTGTCATTAGGGAAATGCAGATTAAAAATGCAATAAGATACCACTTCATATACACTAGGATGGTTTTAATTTCAAAAAGACATAGAACAATTGTTGGCATGGATGTGGAGAAATTAGAACCCTCATACATTGCTGGTAGAATGCAAATTGGCACAATCACTTCAGGAAACAGTCTGGTAGGTCTTCAAAAAGTTAAACATAGCTATCATCTGACCTAGCAATTCTGTTCCTGGGTATAGACCCAAGAGAATTAAAAACAGAAGTCAACACAAAAATCTGTTTACATGTGTTCATAGCAGTTTCATTCATAATAGCCAAAAACCAGAAACTCAAATGTCTAACAATTGATAAATGAATAAATATAATGTGGCATATCCATACAATGGAATATTATTTAGCTATAAAAAGAAATGCAGTTCTATGCCAAAAATTTAGACAATCTAGATGAAATGGACAAATTTCTTGAATCATATAAACTTCCAAAAATCAATCTGGAAGAATCAGAACACCTAAACAGACCAATTACAACAAATGAGATTGAAACAGTTATCAAGAACTCCCAACAAAGAAAAGTCCTGGACCTGATGGCTTCACAAGTGAATTCTATCAAAAATTCAAAGAAGAACTAACTCCTATCCTCCTCAAGCTATTTCAAAAAATTCAAGAGGAAGGAAGACTTCCAAACTCCTTTTATGAGGCCAGCATAATTCTGATCCCAAAACCGGGCAAAGACAACACAAAGAAAGAAAATTATAGGCCTATATCCCTGATGAATTTAGACGCTAAAATTTTCAACAAAATATTAGCCAACTGGATCCAGCAATATATGAAAAAAATCATACACCACGATCAAGTGGGATTTATTCTGGAGAGGCAAGGCTGGTTTAATATTCGCAAATCAATCAATGTGATTCATCACATAAACAAAAGGAAGGACAAAAATCACATGATAATTTCAATAGATGCAGAAGAGGCATTTGATAAAATCCAGCACCCATTCATGCTCAAAACTCTCAGTAAAGTGGGAATACAAGGAACATTCCTTAACATGATAAAGGCCATCTACGACAAACCCACAGCAAACATCATACTAAATGGACAAAAATTAAAAGCAATCCCCTTAAGATCAGGAACCAGGCAGGGTTGCCCACTTTCACCACTCTTATTCAACATAGTTCTGGAAGTCCTAGCTATAGCAATCAGACAAGAAGAAGAAATAAAAGGCATCCAAATTGGAAAAGAAGAAGTAAAACTGTCACTATTTGCAGATGATATGATATTGTATATAGAAAACCCTAAAGTCTCAGTCAAAAAACTACTGGACCTTATAAATGAATTCAGCAAGGTGGCAGGATATAAAATTAATACGCAGAAATCAGAGGCATTTCTGTATACAAACAATGAACTGTCAGCAAAAGAACTTAAGGAAACAATCCCCTTCACTATTGCAGCCAAAAAATTAAAATACCTAGGAGTAAATTTAACCAAAGAGGTTAAGGACTTATACTCAGAAAATTATAAAACATTGATAAAAGAAATCAAGGAAGATACAAACAAGTGGAAGCATATACCGTGCTCATGGCTAGGAAGAATAAACATCATTAAAATGTCTATACTACCCAAAGCAATTTATAAATTCAATGTGATACCAATTAAAATACCAATGACATACTTCAAAGATATAGAAAACATATTCCAAAAATTTATATGGAATCAAAAAAGAACACGAATAGCCTCAGCAATCTTAAAAAGAAAAAATAAAGCAGGAGGTATCACTCTTCCGGATATCAAGGTGTACTACAAGGCCATTATACTCAAGACAGCTTGGTAGTGGCATAAGAACAGACACATTGATCAATGGAACAGAACAGAGAACCCAGAAATAAACCCACTGCTTTATGGACAACTGATATTTGACAAAGGAGGAAAGAACATACAATGGAGTAAAGACAGCCTCTTTAACAAATGGTGCTGGGAAAATTGGGCATCTACCTGCAAAAAAATGAAACTAGACCATCAACATCAACTTACACCATTCACAAAAACAAATTCAAAATGGATAAAAGACTTAAACATAAGCCGTGAAACTATAAGCATCTTAGAAGAAAACATAGGCAGCAAGCTTTCCGACATCTGTAGCAGCAATATATTTGCCGATTTATCTCCACGGGCAAATGAAATAAAAGGCAAGATAAACAAATGGGACTATATCAAACTAAAAAGTTTTTGCACAGCTAAAGACAATAAGAACAGAATAAAAAGACAAACCACACAATGGGAGAACATATTTGACAGCACGTTGGATAAGGGGTTAATAACCAAAATTTATAAAGAACTTATAAAACTCAACAACAGGAAGACAAACAATCCAATCAAAAAATGGGCAAAAGAAATGAATAGAAATTTCTCCAAAGAAGACATACAGATGGCCAAAAGACATATGAAAAAATGCTCAACATCACTAATTATTAGAGAAATGCAAATTAAAACCACAATGAGGTATCACCTCACACCAGTCAGAATGGCACTCATCAGCAAAACAACACAGAATAAGTGCTGGCGAGGATGCGGAGAAAAGGGAACCCTTCTGCACTGCTGGTGGGAATGCAGACTGGTGCAGCCACTGTGGAAAACAGTTTGGAAATTCCTCAAAAAATTAAAAATCGAACTGCCTTTTGCCCCGGCTACCCCACTTTTAGGAATATACCCTAAGAACACCATAACACTGTTCGAAAAGAAGAAATGCACCCCCATGTTTGTGGCAGCATTGTTCACAATAGCGAAGATCTGGAAACAGCCCAAGTGTCCATCAGAAGACAAGTGGATTAAAAAGCTATGGTACATATATACTATGGAATACTACTCAGCCATAAGAAATGATGACATCGGATCATTTACAACAAAATGGTTGTACCTTGATAACATTATACAAAGTGAAATAAGTAAATCAGAAAAGAAAAACTGAGAACAGCATGAATTCATACATAGGTGGGACATAAAAGTGAGACTATGAGACATGGACAAGAGTGTGGTGGTTACAGGGTGTGGGGGGAGGGAGGGGAGGGTGGGAAAGGGAGAAGGGTAGGGGCACAAGGAAAACCAGATAGAAGGTGACAGAGGACAATTTGACTTTGGGTGATGGGTATGCAACACAATTGAATGATAAGATAATCTGGAGATGTTTTCATTGTACATATGTACCCTGATTTATTGGTGTCACCACATTAAAGTTAATAATAATAAAAAAAAAGAAAGGCAGTACAGATATATATGCTACAACTTGGGTGAACCTTGAAAATATTACGCTAAGTAAAAGAAGCCCAGACACAAAAGGCCATATCTTGTATGATCCCATTTATATGAAATGTCCAGAATAGGTAAATCCATACATATAAAAAGTAGGTTCGTGGTTGTGAGGGGTTGGAGGATGTGGGCAATGGGGAATGACTACTTAATAAATACAGGATTTGTTGGGAGTGAAGGGGGTGATGAAAATGTTCTAGAATTGGATAGTGATGATGGCTGCATAACTCTGTGAGCACATAACACAATCAGCAGTTTTATTGCTATAGAAAGATTTACCTGAAACCTATGTACTCTTATTGATCAATGTCACCCCTTAAGTTTACTTTTCTAAATAAGGTTTTAAATGAGAGGAGGGGAGATAGTGAGACAGTCTCCCCGCATGTGCTCTGACAAGGACCCACCCCGCAACCCTTGTCTGGAACCCATGCTCAACCTAGTTATTTTTAGCACCTGCGTCTGACGTACTTGAACCAACCAAGCTGTCCTCAGTGCGTGGGCTGATGCTTGAATCAATCAAGCCACTGGTTATGGGAGGGAAAGAGAGAGAGAAAGGGAAGAGGGAAGGGAACAAAAGCAGATGGTCACTTCTCATGTGTTACCTGACTGGGAATGGAACCTGGGACGTCCATATGTCAAGCCGATGTTCTATCCACTGAACCAACCAGCCAGGGCCTAAATTAAAAATTTAAAATATATTAAGAAACATTGCATTGTACATTTTAAAAATGCCCGTTAATAAGTTCATGATTCTGTAAATCAGAAGTCTGAGTGGGCTTAGCTGGATTCTAATCTCACGGTCTCACAAACCTGAAATCAAGGTGTCAGTAGGAAGGTGGCATGAGACTTATTCCAAGGACCTGCTTCCAAACTCATTCAGTTTGTTGGCAGAATGCAGTCATTGTAATTATAGCTGGCTGTCTCTCAGCACCTTAAGACCACCGGTGTTCCTTCTGGTATGGTCCCCCCTAGATCTTCAAATGAGCAAATCAAATCAGTGCATTGAGTCCTTCTTAAGCTTCAGATTTTTCTGACTTTCTTTTCTGCCACCAACCTGCGAAAGTGTTTTGCTGTTAATAACTCATGGGATTTGATTAGACCCCCTCAGGTAATTGTCGCCTTTTACGGTAACTGTACCAAGCGCTTTTCAACTGCCAATCTGTAAACCGGCAATTGAAAAACACTGCTCATAACAGTGATGGGCAATCTTTTGAGCTTGATGTGTCAAAATTCGCCAAAAAAAACGAGTATAACTCGGGTGGTGTGTCACTTTGAGAAAAACGGCCTAACCAGAAGTCCCAGATCTAGACGCTCTGTGCCAGAGTTCTGTTTTAGCCTACAGATCTCCGGCACAGAGTGTCTACACTACAGCAAATGTTTTATCCTCGGCTACTGCACCTGGCCGTGCAGGAGCCAAGGATGAAACGTCCTTCTCGGCATGCGGCCCCATACTTCTCTGGTATGTGGCCGCACGTCATTGAAAATGGCTATATGCGTGTCAGTGCTGAAACATGTGTCATAGGTTCGCCATCACGGGCTTATAACATACATAATACAATGAGGGGAGTGGTGTCTCATCATATTCACGTATTCCAGGTATTAAAGCATGGACTCTGGAGCCAGTCCTAGAAATTCTGTCACTACAGCACTTACAGAGTGTCTTCTGATGATTCCTTTTCTTCTTTCAACCAAACATCTACAGAGGACACTGTATTAGGTGGAGTAATACAGGGAGAAGCCCAATGGCAAATGCAGTATGCAGCCTCTAAGATGACTCCCAATGATCTCTGCCTCCAGGTGTAATGTAATCTCTTCCCTCTGTGTGTGAATAGCAGCGGAAGTAATGGGATGCCACTTCCAAAATTAGGTTATAAAAAGATGCAACTTTGTTTGGGGTACATTCTCTCTTGCTCTCTCTAGGTTCACTTACTCTGAGAGAAGCCAGCTGCCATGTTGTTGGCTGCCTCATGGAGAGACCCACATGGCAGGGAACTGATGTCTCCAGCCAAGAGCCAGTGAAGACGTGAGGCCTGCCAACAGCCACATGAGTGAGCTGGACAAGGATCCTCCCTTAGTCACACTTCAAGATAACTGTAGCCCCAGCCAACACCTTGATTCCAGCCTATGAGAGATCCTGAGCTAAAGTCACGGCTAAGCTGCTCCTGGATTCTTGATCCACAGAAACAAGGAGATAATAAGTTTGTTGTTTTAAGCTGCTAAGTTTGGGAGAGATTTGTTACGCAGCAGTGAATAACTATAAGAGGAGGTTTATAATAGAGGTCATAATACTTTATAATATTTACAATAAGGAATATAAATAAAGAACATGCCCCCATATCAGAGGCAGGACATGTATCTACGTGAGGATGAACCAAAGCTAAGGCTTGGGAGAAGGGAGTCAGAAAGGAGAAGATCCATGTGGAAGGAGATTTGGGAAAGTGCTAAAGGCAGAAAACAGGGTTTGTTCAGTTTTGCTTAGGGCAGGAAGCAGAACAAAGTAGGCTTCCTATTGATACAGAGGATGGCAGAGAAGCAGGGAACTCCCCAATTTTATCCTTTATTGTCTCCAGTGGTGGGCAGTGTGCCTCAGGCTACTTCACTCATTTCTCAGGTGTTGCCCAGGGCAGAATTAGGTCTGACTGGAGCAGAAGACAGAGACCCTGAAAAGACTGTCCTAGAGCTCAGAGCTAAGCTAAGTACATACATTCTCTTTAGATCCCAAAAATTCCACTCTGAGGGCCCAAGAGCATGTGAAGTAATATTATTGAAGTGTTGTTGGTGGCCGTGGGAAATCTGGGGGATGAGAGGAGTCACACTGTTAGAGGGGACAGGCACCGTCCTCCTTTTCAGAAAGAAGGTGGATACTAAGACTCACAGATCAGTGATCCTGACCTGGGAGAGAGTCCAGAGCAGATTCTGAAGAGATGATGTATGAACTCCAGGCCCAGCCTACGGTTCACTAAACAAGTCAGGTCTAACCTTGCTTGCCTTTTTGGTTTTTAGATGGCAAAGAATGAGCAATCAAAGCCAGGATCCAGGTAAGGTTGTGGAAATGGTATATCCTGATTTCACCTGCCAATTGACAGCTTCTCATGGAAAATGGAATAAAAATACTATGAGGGTAATTTATAACTATTTCAACAGTTATGGCTAGAAATTACTGATTAAAGGAACATTCTCAACTAGGGTCTTCCCAGGAGCCTTTCAGCCCCCACTGGATAATAACATTAACAGCTAACATGTATTGTGGATTTATATTATACATAGGAACTATCCTAAGAAATTTGGGTGGGTTGTTTTATTTGATTCTCAAAACAACAAGACAGAGATTTATTATAATCAGCTCCATTGAACAGATGAGGAATCTGAGGTACAAGGAAGTTGACAAGGTCACACAGTTAGGATATCAAAGAGCCAGAATTGGTCCTGTTGCCTAGACTATGCCTTTGTCTTCATTCTGTGGCCCTGTTGTCCAGTCTCGCGCCTGGGAAGAAGCAGCTTGGCTCAGCTTGCATGAGTATGAAGCAGGCTTTGATGGGCAGCACACACACACGCAGCCCTGTAGTAGTGCATGTGTCTGTGTGTGTAGTGTGAACCTGCACGTGTGTGATATTTGTGTTCCTGTGTGCTCTGAGCCAGCAAGTTGTTGGGAAAAGCTAAAGGAAAGGGGCAGGGCACCGCAGCCCTCATCACACAGTGCCCGGGGTGTTGGGAAGCAGCAGGAAGTTGGTCAGTGGGTCAGGCAGCTGGTCACCCGAGCAGGAGGGTGACAGGTGGGCAGGGGTGACCAGCCAGCTCCCACCTGCCGAGGCTGTCCATCAGCACCAATGCTGGTAGTGCCTGAGGCCAAGACCCCCAGCAGGTGGGTTCCAGAGGCATGCCATTCCAGGGGACACCCCAAGGTGGCAGAGATGGCCCCCCCACTGCCTTGCCCACACACACAGCCCCAAGCCCTAGCCCAGATCTAAGCACCCAGATCCCACCCTGTTCTTCCTTACCCACCCTTCACACCAGAGGCTCAAATATGCCTTGGCTCACTCAAATTCTGAAGACTAGGTAATGGGATGAGATGCGGGGGGTGCGGGGACATGAAGCCCAGTGGGAGCCCTGCCACGCTCATTTGTCTTTAACATTCAGATGACTTGAAGTACATGACTTTGCTAATTTTGTGGCATAGAAAAAGGTAAAAGGGCCCTCAGAAATCCTCTATATCATACCTTTTTATTTTTCAGACAAGTGAAACTGAGATTCAGAGGCAGCAGGATTCCCACAATGGCCCTGGGATCCATTTGGGGTCTAGCAAGTCAGAGGATTAGAACCCAAGTTTGGCTGCCCAGGGGGGAGGTGAGTTCTGCCCATAATATCATTAGAACGTGGAGGCTGTAAACATGTGTGGCAGGGGAAGAGGGAACTCCTCTCCAAACTCTACAAATCCAGATAGGGGATGGGGTAGGTGAGGTCTGGCCAGCTGAGAAAGGCAGAACCGGTAAATGAGAAGGAGGCAGAAGCCCAAGTAATGATCCGGTAGAGGGGGTGGGCACAGAACTGGCAGGTGGGTGGCTCTGGGGCAGGGCTGAGTACCGCAGGTCCTGTGGTGGCCAGGCTGGATGGGGGCGCAGCGCCAGCCTGCCTGAGGGCCCGCACGGAGGCTGCGGGTACGGAGGACCTGGGGGCGGGGCAGTAGGGTGCTAAGGGATACAGAGAGTGGGAGCACAGGGTCCTTGGGTAGAGGAGGGTGGGGGGGCGGGTTGTGCGGGTCTGGGGGAGGTGGGAGTGGGAGGAGTGTGGGGAGGGGCCCCGCGGGGGCGCGTGGCAGGGGAGGGCGGTGGGCTGAGGCTGCGGTGCTGGGAGGCGCGTGGCCTGCAGCCCCCAGCTGTGGTGTCGCTCAGGCCCGGCTTAGCGGGCCAGGGCCGGGGATTAGGGGCAGTGGCCGCACCTGGTGGGACGGCCGCAGGGCTAATGCTGTGTGACCGCGCGGCCCCGCCCGACAACTGGCTCCCTCCCGCCTAGGAGGGCTGTGGGCTCGTTAGCCCTCGCTGGCGTGTGCACGGGTGTGTGCGGCCTCAGGCGGCGGGCGCACGTGTGCCACCGGGGCCCTGCGGCTGTCGCTGATCGCCCACGGCTGCGTCTGCGCAGGCCTGAGAGGATTCCTGGAGTGAGGCTGATGAGAGGCAGCAACTTTAAGGTGCCTCACCCTGAGTCCGTCCGAGCTTTGAGGGTCAAGCGGGGCCACTTTATTGTGTGCCACTGTGAGCAGTTGTCACCTTGGGCTCTGGGTCAGCATCTCTGGAGTTCTGACTGTGGGTGACTCTCTGAAATGGCAGCCCCTATTATCACCCTATTGTTGACTGTGTGTCGCTATTCAGGACCTTAACCTATGTATGAGACCGAGTGTCTGAACACGACTATATGGGACACCTCCATACTTACAGTATGTGTTTAGGAAGTATGGGGAAGAACTCTCACCTTCTTTGGGGCTTGCTGCCTAGTTCCTTCTGCAGATAGAGCCTTTGGAGCACAAGCCCCTCTCTCTTCCCCAACAAACTGTCTACTTCCTAGGGACAATATCTCAGCCCTATACCCCACAGGCTCTCAACTCTCTGGTGCTGAGTGGAGACCACAGGAAGGAAGTTCTGGTCCCTGTATTTTGCCTTTCCTAAACTCAGGCCTGACCCCTCAAGCTCATCACCAGCCTAGGCCTAACTCAGGGCCCCCAGACTTGCGTTAAGGGGCCCATTTTCTACCAAAATAATCAGATCTAGACAAAGCTTGTGTTGGAATTTGGAGCTCTTATCTAATGCCATATATAAACCTCTGGGCCTTTGCACCTGCTGTTTGCTTTGCCCAGAAGGAGGCCTCTTCTTTTTCTAGAGCTCAGGAGCCACCTCCACCAGGAAGCCTTCCCTGTAGTACCCCCACCCCACCCTACTCTTCCTTCTCCTTGCAGAATATTGACTCACACCAGGTGCTACATGAGAACAGAGGCAGGTTTGGACACATGATAAGTAGCAGGAGATGCTCACTGAGCTGAAGTACTGGGCAGGTAGAACCACAACTCCTTCCCCTGCCCACCAACAACTAGGAAAGTCTACTAGAGGCTTTGTTTCTGAGAGGCAAGAGAGCCAGTCTAGCTCTGCCTTCACTCACTCTTCCATGTACACACATGTCCCATGGAAGCACCAAGATGCCCAAAGCAACCCTGCCCCCACACCAGGCTTCCCAGCAGTGAGGAACTGGGCTGAGCTGTCCTCACCCGCCCTCCTGGCCTCACCCTGGCCCTTCCCTGGCCCTGCCTGAGGTTGCCAAGACCCACAGCAGGTGCCTGGACAGACTTGAGGCTGGAGAGAAGGGCTGGGTGCAGCAGACCAGCCTCTGGCCAAAATCAGAACTCAGAGAGAGACAAGTTCCAAAATCTTCCCCTTCCTCATTCTCCCCACCTCCTCCTTAGCACTGTTAATAACAACAGCTACCATTTACTGGGTGTTTACTGTCTGCCTTACACAGTGATGATGTACGTGCATTATCTACTTAATCCTAAATCAATCCTGAACTGTGGGTATTATTATCCCCATCTTTCTGATGAAGCAGTAGAAATTCAGAGAGGTTATATGCTTTGTTCAAGGTCACCTCGCTGGGCAGAGGTAGAGCCAGGTTCACACACAGATCTTTCCTTGCCCTGTGCCCCCCGTGCTGACCCCAAGTGCTGCTCTTCTCAACCTGAGTGGTGGTGACCAGTGTTACAATCTGCCTCCCATGAGAGAGTAGGAGAAGTGAGACAGCAACAATGATCCTGTTCTTTTGATTGCCCCAATGATGGTATTGAGGAAGGCCAGTGAAATGATGTTAATTTGGCTGTTAGCATAGCAAGGGCTGGGGTTCAAATCCAAGATTTATTGTACTTGCTTTATGAGCTTGTATGCTAATCTGTCTCAGTTTCCTCATCTATAAAATGGGAAGGATGATTATACAGTGGTGTTAGGAGGTTGAGTTGACTTAGGGAAAATTCCTGTGTCTAGCAGATAGCATATAAGTGTTAGATATTACTCTTATTATTTCCCAATGGACTCGAACGGTCCCTGGCCTACTCTTTGCGTCATTCCCAGTACTTCACACAGGCCTCGCCTGTAGTGGGTCATATTATTTTTTTCATCTGTAAAAAGTAGCTAAAAATATCCAATTTCCAAGATTAAGGGAGGTCTATAAAATGCCTGGCACAGGGCAGAGGCTGCCATGGGTAAGTGGCACTAACAGGGTTATGGATAGGTTATAGGGGGCCAGGGCCAGCTTGGGCTCTCCTAGACACTCCATCTTTGGATCCAGAACAGAGGCTGCGACCAGTACCAACTTCCTGCCTACATCCCCTTTAGGCCCCAGTAGAGAAGGGATAGAGTTCACTCAGACTGTGCCTTCCAACATCTGGAGAAACCCCCACATCAATGGCCAGCCTGGAGACAAGATGCCTCCTTCTCACCCCTCACCGGGCCTTCCCTAAAAAACTAGCAGCCCAGGGCTTTGGGGATGGAGACAGGTAAACAGGAAGGCACCCAGCAGGTCATTCCAGACCGGACTTCTTTAAGAGAAGAATCCTATCTTCAGTTAGATTCTTACATGAGACACTGATACAGGGCGCATACTGTTTTGTTGTAAATTAATTGTGTTAGTCCAAATGTATTAACTCTTATTTCAAATAAAGAACACCACTGCTCTCCACCAGCTACCACAGAGCCTGTTATGTAACAGGCACTCAATAAATAAGTTTTGAATGAATGGAGAGTTAATTCATGGGGAGAAAAATGAGGTTATTTTGGTGAAATAAATATGTGAAATGGGGGGAGAGGTTCTGTATGATATGTTGGAGAACCCTACAGACCTGAAATTCTAATCCAGCCCTCATGGAATCCCTGTAACACTTCTGAATGGCCCAGACTCCACAGAACACTATTCGAAAACAAATGGTCTATTAAAGTCCTCTTTTTGGTGAATGAGGACACTAAAGCCAGAGGGTCAGTGGCAGAGCTGACTAGAGCCCAGGCTTCCTGACTCCCTATCTCAGGGCTCCTTCTTAGCTCCTGGACATGATGCATTCTAGAGCCCTAAAGTGGGGTCTTTACTATCCATTTTATCCTGCCTGGGACAGCCTGTGTGCCAGCGGCCCACCATCCTGCTCTACGCATTTCCCACCAGCATCTGCCCCGGGCTTGAGCCAGGCCAGGGCCAGGCCCTTCCCACTGACTCCAGTCTGGGCTCTGTTCCTAATGTGTATCATCCGGGGAAGGAAGGCCCATTGCCCAAGACCCCTCTTGGAACTACTGGGCATTCCCAATAGGTGCCAGATTGGCAGAACCTGCCGAGTAGGTGAGGAGTAGGGAAGTAAGTATAGCCAGTGAGGGCCTGGGCAGGGGTAGCATTTAGGAGAGACCCCAGACCAGGGGCCCCACAGCAGTTGGGGGCATTTATGGGCCTTCCTATAAACTTCTGAGAGGGTAACTTTATCCTGCTTCTTTCGGCCAAGTATCCTCCTCCAGCAGCTGGTCACAAAGCTGGTTAATCTCCCAGAGTGCTCAGCTTAAAACCCGTGACTCACAGCACAGCCAGTGTGGGGGGAAGGGGCAGCCGCCTCAAAAACGTGGCGCCCACAGTCAGCTGTTCCGGGGGCCTTCTCGGGTTTCTCTAACTCAGGCCTGAGGGCTGGGGCCTTGTCTTCCCTCCTGGAGTCCTGCTCCTCGCTGACCCCTAGATACAAGCTATGAGAGGTCAGGGCTCTGTGAGGAAGGCCAGTTTCAGGCCTTGGCTTTGGCCAAGACCTCAGGCTGTCCCTAGGAATGACCAGCCGGTATTGGCCTTCAAAGGAAGGGAGAGATTTCAAGTGTAAATCTGGTAAGGGAGAGAGGACAGCCCTACTCATTGGGGGTCCCTCATCTATGCAGGCCTGGAAAAATTTCCTTCCAATCCTGACCCCCTCAACTGCAGGTCTGCCATTCCTTGTCAGTGTATGACACGAGGGACAGGAGAATGATTAAAGTGGGCTTTCACAAAGTAACACAGTGTCCAGTGGCTTCTGACTTGAATTGAGCAGAGTGAACACAAGACCTCTAAGGGAGAACTGCTCACAAAAATTAGGGGATATTTCAAAATGAATATGAAGCAATAAAATATCCCCTTATATTTTGTGAGCAGTATAATTAAGAGTATTAGCCTTGGAGTTGGAGATACTTGGGTTCAAGTCCCAGATCTACCACTTGCTAGCTGAATGGCTTTTCTGAGCCTCAGTTCCCTTGTCTATGAAATGGGGAGCATAATGATACTAACTTTATTGAGATGATGTGAGAATCAGATGAGATTCCTGTTCTGCCTACTTACTAAGTGGGAGCTATGAATATTATTATTGTCATCATCAACATTGTCATTATTGCTCAAAAGGCAGGAGAATCCATTTTCATTTGTCTGGGTCTGTCTGTGTAGTAGGAGGGAAGTTAATGGTTTGGAAGGCGTTCAGTGACTTCTCTCATTGGGAAGGATCTAGATGAATACCACTCTGTGAATGATGGGCGAGTGTCTGCCAAACAGTGGCATAGCGCTTGTCAAGACCGAAGACCAAACCTGAGAAACAGCTATTCCCACTGGCAGCTCCACCAAACAAAGCATAAATCACGTGTTAACTTCTGCTGCTGTGGCTCTAGAAACTCTTGTTATCTTCTACTCTACCCCAAAAGTTCCAGACACAGCCTCAGGCTTCTGGAGTAAAAAGGAACGAACCACTTTATAAGTTTCTATTATGGGCCAGGCCTATGTTAAACATGTACATTTGACCACATCTAACCTTCACAGCAATCCTCTGGGGTAAGCATACTATCACCCCCATGGGATAGACTAGTTATACAAATGGGCCCTCTACTTTATTCCTCTTAGTATCCATGTTCTTTGCCATGGGACTCTGTAGCTCTTCACACCAACAGGTGTATTTCTCCACCCCTCAATTCTGAGTTTAATCATGTCACTTGGTGTGGCCCATGGATAGCATACATGACTCAAGCAGAGATTTGAAAAAGCACATGTGTGCTTCCGCCTGCACTTTTTCACCATTGACCTCTCCATGAAAATGTGTGTAGGCTGGACTTCTTGATTATGAGAGAGATCTGTAGAAAAGAGCTGGTTACCCTGGTCACCCCAATCAAGCCGAGCCTGAAGCAGCCAGCAGCCCGTCGGCCACCACACATGAGACAGCTAAGGCCAGCACAGCTTCCCTGGTGAGTCCAGGAGAACAGCCTAATCCAGATGGCCAACTTGCAGACTCCTAAACTAAATAATGCTTATTGTATGAAGACACTGAGTTTTGGGGTGGATGATTACATAACATTATCATGATAATAGATAACAGATACACGCCTTTTTTTTTCAAAAAGTAGACTTTATTTTTAAGAGCAGTTTTAGATTCATAACAAAATTGAGCAGAATATACAGAGATTTCTCATATACCACACACACACAATCTCCTCCACTATCAATATTCTGCACCGGATTGGTACATTTGTCACAACCAACGAACCTACATTTACATCATCCTTACGCAAAGCCTATAGTTTACCTTTGGTGTCACTCTTATTGTTGTACAATCTATCTATATGGACAAATGTATAATGACATGTATCCACCATTGTAGTATCATACAGAATAGTTTCACTGCCCTAAATACTCTGTCCTCTGCCAGTTCATCTCTCCCTCCCCTGAACCCCTGGCTAACACTGGCCTTCTTACTGTCTCCAGAATGTCATAGAGTTGTAGCCCTTTCAGATTGGCTTCTTTCACTTGGTAATAAGCATTTAAGTTTCCTTCATGTCTTTTCATGGCTTGATGGTTCATTTCTTTTTAGCACGAAATTATATTTCATTGCCTGGATAGACCACAGTTTATCTATTCACCCACAGAAGAACACCTGGATTGCTCTCAAGTTTTGGTATACCATTTTTTTAGATGAGGAAATTGAAGTGCAAAGTGGTTAAATAGTCTGTCCAAAAACACACAGCCATAACTGGCAGGTCTGAGATTAAAATTTAGGTCTTAGTACAGAAGTTATGAACTTTGTATTCTTTTGTTGGGCTGTTTCTATAAGATTTATGCCCTTTTAAAACTCTGCTTTGCCTATTCTCACCCCTCCAGTTAGCACTCATTTTGTTCTGCCCTCTGGGATCTAGAAATGTTTCCCCACTTGCCCTTCTCTCTCAAACGTTAGAGACTTAAAGGAAAAGACCAAGACATGTTCGATTTTTACACCTTTCAGAGCTGGACACCGAGTAAAAACACATGGTTTGCTGAAAGAATGCATGAGCGAGTCAAGCCAATGGGAACCATTTGTAACAATAAAACTGCTAGTTCTATTCCGGCCCCTCCTCCTGAGAGCCATGAGAGGTGAGAGTTGTGGGAGCTGCCCTTGGGAAATATTTTAAGAGAATTATACCTGGAACCTACCTATTTGCTGACAGTTGCTTCCCATTAAGCCACGTGCGTGTCTTCCACCCTCGTGTAGGATAAAAGGGAAGGTGATGGAAGAAGGAAGCAGGCAGGACAGACCCTTTCACTTTTTCCACCCTTTTGTGGTCAGGGGTTATTAAATGCCAACGATAACTATTCTAGAAGTCTGTGTATGTAAATTAACATCTCCACTTTTTAGATGTGGAAACTGAGGCTCAGAGATTTAAGGGACTTGCCAAGATAACACAGTTAGTGGCAGATTCAGGAGTACAATCTAGGTAGTGTGACTCCCAGACCTTATTGGCTTAACCACATCACTTACACTGCTTTCCTTCGTGTGGCTCTTCTCATCTTCTCTAAAGGTGACTTCAGAACCTCTACTCTGTCTCAGGAACACACCATCTGTTGACCCGAAGAAGGGTCACCAACCTCTTGATTCTATCTGCAAAATGAAGAAAACAATTCTCACTTACCCAACAGCAGTCAGCATAGTCTAACAATTTCTTGTCTCCTTTGTTTATGTTCACATAATTTCTTGGGCATATCTCAGCCACCACACTTACCAGGTGCATTATACATTTTTATTTCCTAGGGCCCAGTTGCATAGTACGTATTCATTAGGAGACAGGTTAGGCTATTGGAAGAACAAAGACACCTAGAATTTCAGTTTATTCATTTCATACATAAAATTCCAGGGCTGTGGTCAAAGACTTGGTTGCCAGCCTAACAATACTGGGAAGCCAGGTTCTTTCTATCTTGTTGTTTTGCTATCTTCAATAAGAAACTTCAATTGCATAATCTGAGATGGTATATTAGTTTTTATTGCTGCTGAAACATTACCATAAACATAGTAGTTCAAAACAATACATACTTATTATCTTACAATTTTATACTTATAGTGGACAGAAGTCTGAAATGGGTCTTTCAAGGCTAAGGTCAATGTTTTAACATAACAGTATTCCTTCTGAAGGCTTTAGAGAAGAATTCTTTCTTTGGCTTTTTTGGTTCTAGAAACTACGTACATTCCTTGGCTTGTGGACATATAACTTTGACCTCTGCTTCTGTTGTCACATTTTCTTCTCTAACTCTGACTTTACCTGCCTCCTTCTTTTCCTTTAAGGACTCATGAGATTACATTGGGCTCACCTAGATAATCCAGGATAATCTCTTCATCACGACCCTTAATTTAAATGCATCTGCAAAGTCCTTTATGCCATGTGAGGTAATAGATTCTGGAGATTAGAATGTGGATATCTTTGCTAGCCCATTATTCTATCATAGATGGATTCTTTAGCTTCTACCATTCACCCACATTCCATACAATAGAGGGGGAAAAGAAAGGAGATAAGAAGCCATAATGGCCTGACCAGGTGGTGGCACATTGGATAGAGTGTCAGACTGGGATGCAGAGGACTCAGATTCAAAACCCTGAGGGCGCCAGCTTGAGCGTGAGCTCATCTGGTACTAGCTTTAGCCCAAGGTCGCTGGCTTGAGCAAGGAGTCACTCGGTCTGCTGTAGCCCCCCAGTCAAGGCACATATGAGAAAGCAATTGTTGAGCAACTAGGTTGTCACAACGAAGAAAGAAGAATTATACCTTAAGAGAATTATACCTGGAACCTACATATTTGCTGACAGTTGCTTCCCATTAAGCCACGTGAGTGTCTTCCATCTTCGTGTAGGATATAAGAGGTGATAGAAGAAGGAAGCAGGTAGAGGATGCTTCTCATCTCTCTCCCTTCCTGTCTATCTGTCCCTATCTGTCCCGCTCTCTGTCTGTCTCTGTCTCTGTCACACACAAAAAAAGCCATAATGAAGAAGTTGCATGCAAATCACTTCTACTCAGACCTCAATGGCCAGACCTTGTTCACTTAACCACAGATAGTTGCAAGGGAATCTGAAAAATGTAGTCTTCTATTAGGTGGCCATGTGTCAGGCTAAAAGTTATATGCATATGTAAAAATACATATTTCTTTAAAAAAATCCATAAGCATGCAATCAGAAAACAGATAATATGAAACTCCACAGGACAAACATTCCAGTTTTTTAAAAATAAATTGTAGAGAATACAAAAAGATATGGAGGAGGAACTTGTAGACTTAAAGAGATAGAAAAGACAGATTAACCAATAAAATGTATAAGTCCTATTTGGATCCCAATTTAGACAAATGGACAAAAACATTTATGAGATCATTGAATTTTTTTAAATTTTTTATTTTATTTTATTTTATTTTTTTACAGGGACAGAGAGAGAAAGTCAGAGAGAGGGATAGATAGGGACAGACAGACAGGAACAGAGAGAGATGAAAAGCATCAATCATCAGTTTTTTGTTGCCGTTGCGACATCTTAGTTGTTCATTGATTGCTTTCTCATAGGTGCCTTGACCGCGGGCCTTCAGCAGACCAAGTAACCCCTTGCTGGAGCCAGCGACCTTGGGTCCAAGCTGGTGAGGTTTTTGCTCAAGCAAGATGAGCCCGCGCTCAAGCTGGCGAACTCAGGTTCTCGAACCTGGGTCCTCTGCATCCTAGTCCGATGCTCTATCCACTACGCCACCTCCTGGTCAGGCAGATCATTGAAAATTTTATTACAAATTGGATATTTGATGGTATAAGAAATTATTGTTGATTTTTTAAAACATTTCAGCCACTAATGGTATTGTGCTAATGTAAAAAATGGTTTTTATCTCTTATAAATACAAAATATATAAGTGAAATAATGTAACACCTGAAATTTGTTTCAGAATAATACAGGAGGGGAGGACGTGGGCAGGATGTTGACAGGTCAGGTTAGGACGTGGGTGAACGGTTGCCAGAGCTGGTAATGGGGCTCACTGTGCTAGTGTGTCTCTTCCAATGTTTGAAATTCTTCACAATGAAGAGTGACAAATGAAGTTGGGCTGGAACGGAACAAAGAAGCAGGGGAAGGACTAAATGGACCCGGTGCAAATTTAATGGACCCAGCAAGTCCCCAAAGCCAGGTATCTGTTTCTCTTCATCTTCCCTGCCTTACCTTAGTTTTGGGGACTAGCACACTGAGCACTCATCCTAAAATCGATAAGGAGGGACAGTGAGACCCAAAACCCCTGAGCCATATGACTCAGAGGCCAAATGTCAGGGCAGAGGTAGACTCTCTTGACTGCAGAGAAATCAAATCAGTGCCAGCCCCTGGTGACCCAGCATTTGACTCTGACTACAACACATGGGGGTGTCCCTGCTTCAAGGGTATAAAGTGGGGACGAGTTCACTCTGATTTATTTGGAGAATTCTGGGCATAAAGGGGCCTTTAGAAGCTATCAGCTCCATCCTCCTATCTCCAAGATCTGGGCTTCATAGAGTTTGCTGGGTATGCAAAGCCAAGAAATGTATGTTTCTGTCCCAGAGCTGCCATAGCTAAGCATATGTGAGCCCTGGGCAAGTTGCTACAGATTCTTATACTGTACAATGGGAATAAATGTTGTCACTGGTGTTGAGACGGGGTAGACACTGGCCACTGAGATGTGGACTCTGCTGGGCCTGACCTTCTCTGGGGAGCCTTGCACAGAGCTGCCTCCTCAGGCCTCTTCCAGCCCCCTCCTGGCCTTGCCTGCACCAGATTCTCTGCATCTGTCATCAGCCTACACTGTTCCCCCAGGGCTAGGCTTTGTTTGGGGGCGACTGGCAGGCTGCCCGTGTGCACAGCGGAGGCAGTGACACCCGCTGCTGCAGACAATACTTCACAGGCTGCATGGTTACCTACACTCCCAGCCACCCTACATCCAACTATGGCCCCCAGTTCCATGAAGTCCAGAGCCCAGAATAGCCAGACCAGGCCCCCTGTGACCCATCCCCACCCTACCCACTGCTTGCTCATAGCTTCCATCCACAGGGGTAGCAAGCAAGGCAAAAATAACCCCTAAGCTTGTACTGTACACCATGAGCCACACTCCATACAAGACACATGCCTTGGTATATTGAACCCTTACAGTCCCAAGAGATAGGTGCAGGGACTAGTCACATTTACAGTTGCAAAGGTGAGACTCAGAAAGGGGAAGTGACTTACCCAAGGTAAGTAAGGGGCAGGGCCAGCATTAGGATCTGGATTGATCGGACCCCTCAGTCCAGAGGAGACACCTGAGAACACAGCTCCAGGCACTGGTCTCTGTGTCAGGCAAGATCAGTACCACATTCCTGGAAGCCAAGCTCACACAGGGCCTGAGAAAAGTTGTGCTGTATTTTCAGAAGGCAAAGACTATGACATTCATGGTCCCTGCTGTTCATTGGGGTGGAGACCTCCAAGTTAAGTGCCTTCCCAGTGCGAGGGACAGGTTTCTGCAGCTCATGCTCAGCCCCAGCCTCACTCGGGCTTCCGCTTCGCCCACCCCCAGCCCTGTGCTGGACCTCGTGGATGGAATCAATGAACAGGGCTCTGCCCTCCATATTGAGAAAGGAGGCCCAAGAAGGAGGCTAGGAGGCCAGCTAAAAGAAGGGACCCTGGCAAGACCTCTTCTTGAGTGTGAGTGGAGCCAGGAGTCCTATGCCCCATCCTACATGTGGAGAAAGTGTGACCCTTGGGAGGGGCGAGGAAGGGCTCAGAGCATCAGACAGCAGCACAAAGCCAGCACAGTGGACACCCTGGCCTCGGGCTCTAGTCTGGGCTTTCTCCACTATACAAATTTGCTGTCCTTCCCTGCAATCCCTCTTTATACTACCTTCCGCGCTTGACTTTACTTGTTGTCTTAATTAGTGGGCTTTTTCTCAGACAGAACCCACTTACACCTCTGGGAGCCTAAGAGATCGCAATGACCAAAGGAATGCTAGAGCAGTGTCAGCCACAGGGGGGATATTCTGTGTGGCATGCAGTCATGCCTTTGGCCTTTGTTCCTGCTGTTCTCAAAGCCTGGAATACCTTTTCCTGCAGTTCTCCCATTGGCCACTCCTACCCATCCTTCTGCGCCCAAGAAGAAGGGGACCAATATGTCCTCTTTGGGGAAGTCTTCTTGGAGATTCATAGGAGGATTGCTAGTCCCCTCTGGGTGCTCCCACAGGGTGTTCTGATGACTCATTTGTGGGTCTCCCTCTCCCCACTAGATGGAGCTCCCAGAGGACAGAGACCCTGTCTGAAACATCCTCAGATCCTGCCGCAGTGCCTAGCTTGAGACCTGGGAACAGAGTGGGTACTTAAGAAATCTTTGAGGAATAGGAGGATAGCAGGCCTGTTGGGGCATGAGGGCTGTAAGTCACCTTCCAAAACCAAGGGGAAAGTAGCAATCCAGGAGTACTTTATGGAGGTGGCAGGACAGGATATAGAACAGGTGTCTCAGGCAGCCTGAATACCACTCATGAGGTCTTTGCCCTTTGTCTCTCTGCCAGGAAACCCCTGCCCTGGTGCCACCAGCCAGGGGAGCACAGGTTTAAGGGAGAGAATTAGGCCTCCCCAAGGCACACAATCTCCCCTTGGAAGAGTATGGCTGGGCAGCTGCTGGGGGCAACAGCTGGTGTCTGTCCCTGGAGCCCAACGGCTGTGTGTGCCTTAATCCCAGCTCCTTGGAGCCCCCCAGGCTGGCAGGTGGGCCGACTGGGCAGAATGGAGGCAACGATAGAGGGGTGGGGAGTCAAGGGTTGGGGGCCCTCCCTGGGCCCCCACAGCTGCCCACGGGATCTTGCCACATGTGCTGTCCTCATGGCCAAGCCCCCCATCTCAGCTCTCCCCTCAGCCCAGAGCTGCTCCTCCTTCAGCCCTTCCAAGGAGGCCTGACTTTCTCTAGGCAGGAAGATTCAGCTTAAAACGTTTAAACTAGAAACCACAAAGAGAAGGATGCCATGGCCAATATGCCCACTTGGAGTCTTCTTTCAGGATGGAGTGGGGGACAACCAGACACATAGGTGAAAGCAAGTGTTCACACTGAGACCAAGGGGTGGACGTACCCGACACAGGATATGAGCAGTGAGTGGGAGACACAGGTGTGTTGTGGACAGGAGGTGTGAGGTTTGTTCCATAGGTGAGGTGTACACAGCAGATACCAGGTGGTTCTTAAATTGGGCCTCAACTTTCCCAGCCTCCGTCAAGCACTCTGGGCTCCTGCTAACTTCCTGCGCTGGTTTCCCAGTCCGGGAGGAACCTGGAGGTAAGAGGCAAGTGAGGTGCACACGGCACGCGGGGCAGTCGGGGTAAGAAGCTGGGCGGGTTACAGGGGTTTATCCTCCAACAGTGCCACGCTGACCTCAGGCGCCCCTCCCTGTGCACACAATGCAGTGTACACACGCTTTCATGTGTAAGAAGTGTCCCATCCTCACCTCAACTGGGGTCACAAGTCAGCCATCGGAGCCATCCTCACCCCCATCTCATGCCAGCCCCACATCCCTCACCCAGCCCAGGCAGCACCAGACATTCAGGCCACACATTCCTAGAAGAACAGGAGCCATGCCTTTTTTGTTCCCCATAGAATCCCCTGCCCCTGGCAAAAGTGACTGTCCTGTAGAAGAAGGCGCTCAATATGTTCTTTCTACCTAGAATGCTCTACCCCAGATGGGCACATGGCTCACACCCAAATCTCTTTTACCTCTGTGCTCAAATGCCACTTTGTCAACCTTACCACTCTAATTCTGCAACCAGTTCCACCCTGGTACTCTAATCCCACTCAGCCTGCTCTGCTTCTACTGTTTTCTCCATATCACATCTCACCTTCTGATGTATTCCACAATTTCCTTATTAGTGCACATATTGTTTACTGGTGTTCCTTCTGTTGGAATGTCAGCTCCACAAGGGCAGAGAGCTCCGCTTTGCTGTATTCCCAGCGCCTGGCACAGAACATGAGCTGCATAAGTATTTACTGGTGAGTGAACCAATTAGAGTGGGTGACTGGCAGTGGGTGTGGGCCCCACAGCACCTACAGGACTCACACTGCCCACACATCCGCCCCTGCTCACCAAGGCAGAAAGAAAGCATACTTGCCAGTGTTGTCTTCCTGTGCCCCCTCCCTCTGTGTGGGCCCCTTTTCTCCAACTCCCAGTTCATCTGCTAAACTCCCAGGCCCTGCTGATGTGTGGACAGCTGGAGAGTACCCAAAATTGCAAAGTATGGCCATCTGTGGAGACTCTCTGGGACCCTGGTCCTGAATCTGGGATCATGTCTGACTAACCCAGACTGCCCAGAGCAGGATTCATACCCACGTGGCAGGCAGTTTCGGGCTTTCCCAGGGATCCAAGTTGACAGGGGACAGAGAGTTGTGCTCAGGATGGATCCAGGAACAAGAAGAAAAAGCCTGGGGTCAGAGAGGGGAGCTGGGGCTATCCTATCTGGCCCACTCATGTTTTCACCCTTCGGATCTGTGGCACCCCCCATCTGGGGCCAGATTTGCATCCTGTGCCAGGCCAAGCAGAGAGGCCACACATCCAGCCTGGGCAGGGGCAGGGCGCTTGAAGACCAGGACAGGTGCAGGGTGGATTGGGTTTCCAGAGGCTATATATATGTATATAAAGGCTGCCCGGAGCTGGGGCTGGCCGCTCCCTGAGGGTGCAACACTGTGGGGCACAGCCAGGAACGCTCTGCATTCCTGTCCAGAGGCTGGCTCTCCATTTATAGCCCCAGCAGGCAGGCCAAGAGAGCTGAGGAGGGGGATAGAACACTGGAGGAAGAAGCAACCAGGGATCCCTCCCTCCCCACCTGCTGCCAAAGGAACTCTTCACTATGGAGACCGGAAAACCAAGACCCAGGGTGAGGCGTGCACTTGCCCCAAATCATGTAGCCCACCAGTCCGCTCAGCCTTGAATTGGAGGAAGAAGTGCTGGGGGTGGCCCTTCCACAGGACCCTCAGCCCATTGTCATTGAGCTCTCCCAGAACAAGTCCAGCACCTGTGTCCTGAGAGACACCTTTGACTAGACTCTGCGGTATAAAGATTTGAACTCTTTCAACTTCCAAACTTGATGTCCTTTGCCTCCGTGCTCCAACACAGCACTAGGACTAAAAGGCACCAGGTCCCAGGGCAGAAACACTTCTCTCTGTTCTTTCAGCAACGGGATTGAGATGAGGGTGTTGGCAAACCTCTCCCCAAAGATGTGGTGGCACAACCAGAAGAGTGACCCAGGGCAGGCTCGGGTTCCAGTGCTGGAGAGATCTGTAATGGTCATCAGGTCTAGAGATTCCCAAACTCTTCAAGCAGCATAATAAGCCTTGTAGCAAACAAAATCCCCTGTGGTAGTCTCATATAAAAGTGGCATATACCACTAGGTTGTGTGCATTTTTTAAGAGTGCTTCCTAATTGCTGAAGAAAATATAACTACAAATCAAGTTTAAAACTATTAAAGCAGTTTCGATTTCTAAGCCACAACTGATAAAATATTAAATGTGTTTGGTAAGTTTGAACATAACATTTATTTATTGCAAAGGCACCTTGATGACAGCCCTGAGGTGGTTTTTATGAATGCAAAACACAACAAAGAAAGTTGTAGTCATTTAAGTCTCAGCATCAAACTTATGTCTGTGTTTTCTTTTCTTGAGAAAAGTCTAGACTTGTATGAGTATGTAGTTTGAAGAGCTGACCCAGAAATCTCAGGGTATTCTTCAATTAAATAGTTTGATTCAGTCATTCATTTATCCAACAAATATCTATTGAGTGCCTATGCATCAGGCATTTTGCTGAGGCCTAAGCAAGCAGGAAGAAATATTTTTATATAAATCACTAATGTAACAATTATTCACATTCTTTATTGTGTTAGTCAAATAAAAAAGACTCAAGCTTTATAATGAGCATCAAATATCTCTTTGATATACTGTTATGATTTTACAGCAAGCCATGTATAATAGTTCAACCATGCCCTAAGATTAGGCCAATGGGCCTGAGTTTTGCCTAGAAACAAGTGTGACTAGACATGTATGTCTACTTGTGCATGCAACTGTCCAGTTTAGAAAAAATACAACCATCTAATAAATGATACATTTCAAGAAGTTCAAATATATACATAAAGATTCAAAGGGTTACCCATTTATTTATTTACTCAACATTTATCAAGCTCCTACTATGTGACAGCCCCTGTGTTGGTTTCTGGAAATGCCATAATGAACAAAATGTCCCTGCCTTCATGTAGCTACATCAATCAATGAACTAATAAAGAAAATAATTAAGGAGTGGCTGTGTTAAGAAGGAAATGAGCAGGTTGATGTGACCCAGCTACCCTAGGTGGCAATGTTTGAGCTGAGACCTGATACATGAAAAGCAGCCAATCCTGGGAAGAGCCCAAGGGAGGGTACAATAATCAGCAAGCACAAGGCTCTGAGGCAGGACCATGCTCAGAGTGTTGGAAAACCAGAAACGTGGTCAGGCTAGAATGGAGTGATCAAAGGGAGCAGTGTCTCAGGTAGAATTGCGGAGATGGGCTGAGGGCCGCTCATGCAGAGCCTCCTAGGCCAGGGTGAGGAGATGAGGTTTTATTCTAAGTGTAATGAAAAGCTGTTAGGGAGTTTGAAGCAGAAGAGGGATATAATCCTATTTATGGTTTTAAGGGATTACTCAGGCTGCTGTGTAGTGAACGGATATACTGGGGCAAGAGTGGAAGTAAGAAGAGCAACAGGGAAGCTGTTGGGGTCGTCCACGCCAGCAGTGAGGCAGCGTAGTCCAGGATGGGGATACTGGAGATGGAGAGACTTGAGAGATGTCTCGGAGGTCAAGAGGCTAGGTCTTCACATGCACAAATCTCTCCTCTGGAACTCAAGCCTCATAAATCCCTCTGCTTACTTGACATCTCCACCTGGACATTGAATATGCATTTCAAATTTTGCTCAAACTTGGACTCTTAATCGGACACCCACAAACTTGCTCTTCCCCAGCTTCACTCTTCTAGGAGTCATCCCTAATTCCTCTCCTCTCACTGCCCACGTCCAATTATGAATAAATTTTGCTGGCTCCATCTTCAAAATATATCTGGAATTCAACCACTTTCACCAGCTGCCACCCACACCTAAGCCACCATTACTACTCACTTTGAATATTACAATAGTCTCCAGTTGGTCTCCCTGCTTCTGCCTTTGCCCTCTATAACTGACATGATCCTGTTAAAATCTAAGTCAGATCATAACATTCTTCTCTTCTGCTCAAGGCCCCCAGTGGCTTTCCAGAATACGAGTCCTTTGCCCCTTCTCTGGCCCCAGCTCCTACCACTCTCCCACTTGCTCACCCTTCTCTAGACATTCCAACCTCCTTTCTGTACTTTAAATCTGCCAAACACAATCCTGCTCCAGGACCTTTGCACATACTTTCCCCCCTCTGTCTGGTTCCAGATGTCTGCTCTGCCCTCCTCCCCCACCTCGTTCAGCTCTCTGCTCAAATGTAATTATACCAGACAGGCCTTGCCTGATCATTCCATATAATATAATAATCTTCACTGCTTTGTTCCTTTGACTTATTTTATGTTTCTTTATAGAATTTATAACCTCCTGACATCATATACTTCCTTGTTTAATAATTTATTGTCACCCTACTCTAAAACGTAATCACCATGAAAGTGGGGTCTTGATTTTGTTCATTGTTTTATCCCCAACACCTGGATGGACTAGTTCCTGGCACATATAGATGCTCCATAATATGTGTTGAGTGAATAAATGAAGATGGTGTATGGAGTGAAGGGAGGTGAGCACTTCATAAAGGGAACCTTCATCACAGCTGTAAGTGAAGTAGGCAAGGCTTTAAAAGAACCCTCTAGGTTCGGTGGGTAGAGAGGGCTTCCCAAAGTCCAGAGAGCCAGTTAGGACAGCTTCCAGAAGTTAGTGGGAAAGGAACAAAAATCACTCTTGCTTATATCTCTGGGCTCCAGGAGAAGAGACCCAAGGGAGTGTCTGATTCAAGGGAGAACTCTAGCCAGAGTGCTGAGAGGAAGGTATGGACTGCAGATTCAGGAAAAGGCTGAGAAGCCCTATGAGGGTAATGGTACAGGGCTGGCAAGGTAGCCAGAGATTCCATGGGGTGGTTGGCTTCTCCTACGCCCAGCCTCTGCAGCGGACCTGCTGGAAAGAAATGCAGCTGTGGCCTCTGTGGGAGCTGAGCCCCAAGACTACATGGGTCCCTGTCAGGGCTCAGTGTCCCAGCCAACAGCTAGGAAGCCCACAGGGGGCAGACAGTTCGCTGGTTGCCAGCAACCGAAGCAGGCCCTCTAACTGAGGGATTTCACATATTTTTGTCTGTAGATTTCACTGCCATTGCCCCAGTCTCTCCAAGAGATCACTGTTATTATCCCCAAATTTACAAAGTGGGGAAACAGGCTCGGAAGGTGAGTGACTTCCACAAAATCACACAGGAAACTGCAGGGTCTGGAATAGAACTTAGGTCCTTGGTCTGCAAACTTCACCTTCAAAGACTCCACTCTGAAATGGGATGCTCGAGCCTGAATGTTCGAGGCCTTTACGCAATGAACTTTTCCAGCGTGGCACTTTGCGCAAGGGAGAGGCACGACTTGAGCAGTTGGAATTTTCTTTCCAGCTGAAGGGATATCTCTCCCTATAGCGGCTCTAGATACCCGGCTGCCAAACCGCGCGGGTTGAGATAAGTCTGTGTCCCTCCCTCCAAGTAAAGGCAGGTCTGAGTTTGAAGGGATTGGCTTGAAACTTTAGCAGCAATCCTGGACTCCTGTATAGATGCAGCTGGGTTTCTAAACGTCGGGGGAAGATGAATAGGAACTAGTTTAGGGACAAGGCCGCCACATCCAATGTGTCTCAGGTTGGCCCACTTAGACTCTCGGAGGCTTTCTCTCCTTGCGTGTTTCTCTGCCTCTGACTCTCAAGCTTTCTGCTCTCTGGATGTCTCCCAGCCTCTGGGTGTATCTCTCACATCTCTTTCCCTCAGCTCTGGTGTCTGTCCCGATTGCCATGTGTCTCTCTTCAAATCTCTCCCGATCTGATTTCTAAGCCTCCCTGCTTCTGGCGCCCCCCTCCCTCAATCAGAGAACAGAGGGTCCCCAAATCAGCTGGGAGGTGAGTGCCCGCTGCCACCGTTTCCCGTGGACACAGGAAGAGTCTCGTGCTGGAGAGGTTTAGACAGAGTGTGCCCAGGAGCCAAGAGCAGCTGCATTGAGTTGTCAGCTTCTGCCTCCCTTCCTGCGTAGGGAGGAGACCGAGCGCGCGCGCGCGGAGTGTGGAGAGGTAGTGGGTGGCTCCTGTGGCCACCCTGGGGATCCCAAGCTCCTCCCTGTTCTGTTCCTATTGGCCTCGGGCTTCCCCGCCTCCAGCAGCCCGCTCCCGCTCGGGGGCCTGCAGGCTACTGAGGATAAATAGCCCTCAGCACCTAGTTTTAAGATAGGGGTGGAGAAGCCCCAGGGCCCTGCCGTCCCTTTCCCGGGGGCCCGTCAGGCCGTACAGGACGGGATAGAGCAGGGTGGGGGAGCGTTTGGGCATACATTCAAATCCTCGGCATTTTGCTATCATTCGGCTGGAGCTCCAGAGCGGCAGAAAGTTTCGGGCAACTCCTGCCGCTGGGGTTGGGCAAAGCCAAGACTGCGCCGCCCCCGGCCGGGATATGGAGCTGCTGTCGCCGCCGCTGCGCGACGTAGACTTGACGGGCCCCGACAGCTCTCTGTGCAACTTTGCCACAGCGGACGACTTCTACGATGATCCATGTTTCGACTCCCCAGATCTGCGCTTCTTCGAGGACCTAGACCCTCGCCTCGTGCACGTGGGTGCACTCCTGAAGCCGGAGGAACACTCGCACTTCCCTGCGGCTGTGCACCCAGCCCCCGGCGCGCGCGAGGATGAGCATGTGCGTGCGCCTAGCGGACACCACCAGGCGGGCCGCTGTCTACTGTGGGCTTGCAAGGCGTGCAAGCGCAAGACCACTAACGCCGACCGCCGCAAGGCCGCCACCATGCGCGAGCGGCGCCGCCTGAGCAAAGTCAACGAGGCCTTCGAGACGCTCAAGCGCTGTACGTCTAGCAATCCGAACCAGAGGCTGCCCAAGGTGGAGATCCTGCGCAACGCTATCCGCTATATCGAGGGCCTACAAGCGCTGCTACGCGACCAGGACGCCGCGCCCCCTGGCGCAGCTGCCGCCTTCTACGCGCCGGGCCCGCTATCCTCCCGCCGAGGAGGCGAGCACTACAGCGGCGACTCGGATGCGTCTAGCCCGCGCTCCAACTGCTCCGACGGCATGGTAAGGCTGGAACCCCGGGCTAGAGGAAAAGTGAGATAATACTTGGGGGTATCTGGGAAGCATTTCCGAGGGCGGGAAACTTGCCCTCTGGGCCGCGGTTTGGAAGGGGAACCTTCCCGGGAGTGGACCCCTGTGTACTGAGCAGCTGTCATTGGGATGGCCGAGGGTTTCGGGAACTCACAGTATAGATGCGACCCAACCGATGGGGAGCGCTATTAGAACACTGCTGCACCGTGATCTGCTTTTTCTTCACTTACCCCTATTTCCAAAGTTAAGATTTGTGCTTCTAGGAGGCAGTCCGTCCTCTATTTGGCATGACATGCTGCAGTTCACCCTTACCTCACCCCCCACCATCAAGTAAAGCAGAAAACTCGTGGCTGAGACTTGGGGAGTTGGGGAGGGGACGCAGAATGATGCTGCGGTCCCGCGGGCCTGAATTAGTCGCCCTTGCCGTTTGCAGATGGACTACAGCGGCCCCCCGAGCGGTGCCAGGCGGCGGAATTGCTACGATGGCACCTACTTCAGCGAGGCGCCCAGCGGTGCGTATGCGCGCCTCCTTTCCACGTTCCCCTTTGAGCTGTCCTGGCTTCCTTCAACCTAGGGCCGCCCCCCGCCACACACACACACACACTCCCCGCCCCTCCCCCCGCGCCCAGCACACACATGCATATATACACACGTCCTGGAAGATGGTACAAGGAATGAAATGCTAAGCGTGTAGCTCCCTCTCTTTTTGCCCCTCGCTCTCCTGGATCGCACCGGACATTGGCATTCCCTCACTTTCCCGTCAGTTCCAAGGCACTGGGACCAGAAGTAGGAGAGTTGTCGGAGACTCAACCCCTGCGTACTAACCTATCCCTCCCCGCGCAGAGCCCAGGCCCGGGAAGAGTGCTGCGGTGTCGAGCCTCGACTGCCTGTCCAGCATCGTGGAGCGCATCTCCACGGAGAGCCCCGCCGCGCCCGCGCTTCTGCTGGCGGACGCGCCTCCGGAGTCGTCTCCGGGCTCGCACGAGGCTGCCACCCCGAATGAGGGCGATCGCGGCACCCCAACCCCTACCCCCGATGCAGTACCGCAGTGCCCAGTGGGCGCGAACCCCAACCCGATCTACCAGGTGCTCTGAGCGTGTGGGCGGCAGTGTCAGAGGACACCGTTGTCCACCCGCCCGAGGGATGATGCTCTAGGGTCCCCTCACGCCCAAAAAATTGAACTTAAGTGCCAATCTCTGCCCCCAAACGCGCTTTAAAAGCGACCCCTTCCTAGGGAGGAGAAGCAGGAGAACTGATGTGTTTCTGCCTCCCGGAACCACAAGGACACAGTCCTTTTTTCCACGCAGCACCCTTCTCTGAAACCCGCTGCGATGGCTGTTGGTGTTCCTCCATGGGCCAGAGCTGATTCTGGAGGGGCCAGGCCCTTTCTCTTTCTCATCCCTTTCCCGCATGGGAGGTGGGACCCGCACAGACCTAACCCAATCCGCCGTCCGGGTCTCCTTTCGCGAGCCCTGGAGACATCCGCTTTTTCCCACCGCCAGCGCGCTGCCCTCTTGTCCCAAGTTAAACGACTGTAACGGTAACCACTCCCACCCCCTGTTCAGGACCACTTTTTGTAATACTTTTGTAATCTATTTCTGTAAATAAGAGTTTGCTGGAGCTGGAGCCCCTAGGGCTATATTTATCTCTGAGGCATGGTGTGCGGTGCCGGTGCGAAAGGGACTTTGTACGTTTATACCAAACGGGGGCGAGCCGAGGGCGCTCGCTCAGGTGTTCGAAATAAAAAACGCTAATTTATACCGCTGTGGCTCTGGCTTTCCCTAGGGATAGGGGCAGAATATAGACCCGAAGGAAAATCTGCAAGCTGGGTTAGCTGTTCAGGAACTAGCCCCCGTAGGGTGGTGGCAAGAAGGAAGCCTGGGATCCGGAGAAGGGAGGGAGGGGTAAACGAATCTCTAATATGTGGGGGGACGTTCGTATGACCATGACGAATATTATCACACACAGATCAGTGGTTTTCATGTCAGATACATGTTAGAATTATCTGAGTAGTTTATAAAGAGATCCATGCCTGGCCCCACCCCCCAGAGGTTCTACTTTAACTATCTATCTGCCCCAGACACCCAGGGCCAGGTTTTGGTATTTTTCAAGAGCTTCCCAGATGATTCCGAAGTGCATTCAAGATTGAAAATCACACTTCTCCATACACAGAGTGAAGCGAGGATCACTGGGAAATCGTGGTCCCAGGTGCCACTCAGATCATCGTGGGTGCAGAGGACCTGATAGGGTGCTCACAGCATCGTGAGGAGACACTAATGAGTGTAAAGGGGTGTGGTACTTACTGGCTCTTAGCGATAGGTTTAACCACAAGGTGACATCATTGAAGGCCAGACAGGTACAGAGGCCTCTACTCAGTCAGTAACCTAGAACATAGAGCATCTTGGCACTGTCAGATCCCATAAGACCCAGAACCTGCCAGAGTAGGGGCACATGCAAGCCTGCATCACTACCTGTGGCATAGATGCTCTCATTAAGGTATAAACACTTGGAGTGCAGAGGAGGCACCATTGACTTAGCCAAGGTAGTAAGGAAGACTTCCTGGAAGAGGTGCCACATGAGCTGTTTCTTGAGAAACAAGACAAAACACTGTAGTGCTCATAGATCCAACACAACCATGGGGGAGATCTCTCTCTCTCTCTCTCTCTCTCTCTCTCTCACACACACACACACACACACACACACACACACACAGTGGCACTTCTGCCTCTTATCCTCCCCTAGCAAAAGTTCTTCACATACACTTGCCACCAAGACCTCAGTCAGTGCTTCCTAATCCCACCATCACAGGACCTTTTTTCCTGAAAACATTACAAGCCCACTTTCAAAGGCTCTGCTCATGAAGTGTGTGTGTGGGGGGGGGGGGCTGAGGAATGCAGACAAGATGCAATGCCAGCAGAAAGGGCCTTGTTATATATTTTAGGATCTGCTCTCTGCTTGAAGGAGAGCCTCTCCCAACACAGGGTTCCTGAGGAGCCACCAGAGTTGCTCTGTTACTAACAATCCTTAGCTTTTCTTCTGGCTGCTTCCCAGATGTGCCATAGGCTTCCTTTCTTTTTAATATATTTTAGAGAGGAGAGAGAGACACAGAAGAGTGGGAGGAGCAGGAAGCATCAACACTCATATGCGCCTTGACCAGGCAAGCCTGGGGTTTCGAACCAGCGACCTCAGAGTTTCAGGTTGACATTTTATTCACTGTGCCACCAGAGGTCAGGCACCATAGGGTTTCTTATACTCCTCTGAGACCACTTGGGGCTCATTCATGAATTCATTCTTTCAAGAGATGGCAAGTATTATGCTGGGTGAAAATAGAGACCAATTGGCACAGTTCCTGCCCTCGGGAAACACCCAGACACTTAAGAAAATTGTATCTTCTAGTAGCTGGTTATATTACCAAGAATTAAGTCCTGTAATGCGTGTATACGTGGCAGAGACCCACAGTAGGAATAGAGCATATAGACAAGCAGGTCACCCCTAATAAGAATCTCGAAGCAGTTTGTCAGGAAAGACAAGTCAAGTGAGGCTTTTCCAAGCTGAGGAAACAATAAGTGCAAAGATCTGGAGATGACAGAAAGCAAACTGTGCCTTCATGGAACCAAACTTACTCACAGGGAGGGGCCAGAGGTGAAATCGGGGAAAAGCAGTCAATGAACCTCATTTGGGCCTTATCCTGAGGGCAATGGGGAGCCATAGAAGAACAGAAACAGGGGAAGGATTCAAATAAATTTATATTTTAGAAAGGCCAGTCTGGTCTGGCAGAATGGATAGGATGGGAGACATATCAGAAGGCCACCAGAGGACACATAACATTGTGTTAGAGGACACATAACATGGCCTGAACTGGGGCAGTGACTGGCGATCAGATCGAAGGCACAGGAGTGGAGAGGGTTGTGCCAGATTAAGTGCAGGTGCTGAGGGTACAGTGGAGAACCTTGAAGGCACAGTCTTCACCACACAAAGCTGAAAATCCAGCGGGGGAGTAGCCATTATACCAAGAACCAAGTGGATAGATGCTATGTTACAAATGCCGAGACAGGCTATAAGGAAAAGTAAAGGGTGTAATGAGAGAGGGTAATGGGGTGTGAGAAGGTAACCAGGTGAAAAGCAAAGAAAGGCAGAGTTTCTGTACTGAGGGAGTCAATCACAAAAACAAAGAGGGCCCTCATAGCCCATAGGGAGCCAGTGTGCAATTAGAAAAGGTGTCCCTCTTTCCCAAGGACACTGCTGTGCACAAGGGTTTGTGGCTCGGTGAGTCATGATAGAACTTCAGCCTTCACTCACCTGTGCACTCCATTCCTACCATGGGCCCCTGTCGCACGTACATCCATTATAGCATTTAATTCTTGGTAATGTAACTAGCTGCTAACAGATACAATTTTCCCAAGTGCCTGGGTGCTTCCCTAGGACAGAACTACATCCACTGGTTCCTCTTTTCATCCAGCCAGGTGCACTTGTGCAGTGAACAACCTGCCTAACTGTTCACGTTGCTTTGTGCATGGAGGTCCTGAAGTGAAGAAATAGAAGCCAGGGATGAGGCTCTGGTTCACTTCTGAGCGGGTGGTCGTGCATGCAGGGATGGAGACCTCAGGAGTTGCAGCAGCACATATAAGGACAGATTTAGTCCAGCATACTTCCAGATATTAGTGACAGAAACCCAAATTCAACCCAGCGTATACCCCACAAGGGGTGCTGGAAGGACATGGGGAAGAGCGCTACATGCAGCACAGCTTCCATGGCCTGCAGAGCAAGCACTGGGTCTCCTCCTGCTTGTTCGTCCACGCCCCTTCCTGCCTCTGCTTGGCTTTACACTCTCCTACTTCATGTTGGTTTTCTCCAGCAACTCATGGATTACCTTAGACCTTACCATTAAACTCCAGTTAGAATTCTAATTTAATCAGCTTAGGTCATGAGGCAGGACTTGAACCCAGGCAGAGGGGCCCCAGAGACCACACTTTTGGTTGTCTTGCTGTGTGGCCTCTACAGAGGAAATTAGGAAAGTCAGGAGGGAGGAGAACAGCTGGAGATTGGATCACTGCATAAATGATGGGATTTGAGGTCCACCCTTGGTATGTCCTTCACTTCAATCCCTGGTTGTGATGGGGGTACATCTAGCTGAATTCAACCCATTTGCAGTATAGTTAAAATGTCCCTTGTTCTTGGGTCCATTTTCACCTGGGCTGGATCTGAGAATACACTGGGCCATGCTTTCCACAGAGATATATATGTATGTCTCTGCATGTGTGTGCTCATACAATAGCACATGTGTACTCAGAGCACAGCCCTAGGGGCAGATGCACCATGAAGTTTAAGCTGTAGGTCCTCTCCCTTGCATGACCTTTTTAAGGCCCTGGGAAAAGCCTTAGAAATATGTTTACATGGTCTTGTTGCTTTTTTAATTTGACAAGATAAATTATTTTAGCCAATTGGTTATGACCATTGTCTGTACTCTGATTTTCCCCCTCATGTTGGGTGGCAAGTATGGGCATGTTGCTGTCCTATACAAAGGTATACATTTTGTCTGGGTTTAGTGGAATATATCTTAAATAAATGGTATATAATGGTGCAATAACAATGAACAATGAAATAAATGATTCTGACATTGACAAGATAATAGTACCTCAAAAATATATTTGGGTTATACCAAAAAGCAATTTATTAATAGAAAGAGATAACTTTTTAATAGAATTATTGAAAAGAGTTGAATGTTTATTAATGAATCAATGAAGAAAAGTGAATTGTAGGAACATATTGGAGAAAGATGTTAAGTTTTTGCTGGTCTACCACAAAATTCTAACATCAAGAAAGAAAACAAAAACATAATATGCCAGCATAACAAGACCTCAATATCAACACACATTTTAATGAACATTGTCAATTTAGAGTCTTTTTAAAAATAATCAACACACACACACAACCCTCAGAATACCTTGAACTCTTACAGCCCACAGACGAAAGAATCTCAATGGAGTTTTCCCCGAATTTGACACCAGTCTTAAAATTGTACATACCATTTGCAATAGGGTGGTGAGTCTGAAATAAATTATCAAGGATTCAAAACAAATTTCAATCAACCATGTTGAGGGAAAGACTGAATTATCTGAATTGTCTCTCAGTGCTCTGTATAGAAAATGATATTCTGACCAGGCGGTGGTGCAGTGGATAGAGCGTCGGACTGGGATGCGCAGGACCCAGGTTCGAGACCTCGAGCTTGCTCAGCTTGAGCATGGGCTGTCTGCGTTGGGCAAAGGCTTGCTGGCTTGGATCCAAGGTTGCTGGCTCCAGCAAGGGGTTGCTCGGTCTGCTGAAGGCCCGTGGTCAGGGCACGTGTGGGAGGGCAATCAATGAACAACTATGGTGTCGCAATGGCAATGAAAAACTAATGATTGATGCTTCTCATCTCTCTCCATTCCTGTCTGTCTGTCCCTGTCTGTCCCTCTCTCTGACTCTCTCTCTCTGTCCCTGTAAAAAAAAAAAAAAAAAAAAAAAAAAAGGGGATCCCGGAGGCCGACAGGTCAATCCTTTTGAAAAAAAAAGAAAGAAAATGATATTATAAAACCATTGTCACGTGAAGAGGCAATAAAGAGCATGCAGCCTACCAGGCACAGTGGCAGGGAGTGGGCAAGAAGGGCAAGAATAAAGCACAGGAGGGGGATGGCAGAAGGATGAGGAGAGGATGAGGAAGATAAAGACACAAATGATGATGGTGCTGCGGCTGATGAAAAGTTGGTTCTAGTCTAGTTTTCTCTCATGAATAAAATACTTAGAACCTCTGCACACAGCACACTACTATTAAAGAAAAGAAATTAAAATGTGAGGCTGTGTGATACTTATTTTTACACCATACAAGGTTATTTTTGTATAGTTATTTTTTTTCAGACATTTAACACAGGTTTTAATTCACATAGAATTTTCCCAGTATCAGGGGAAAGTGAGTCCCAGATGATGTCAATGGCCACATAATTGCTGGATCTAAGCCTGGCTGTGCGGATGACCAGCTCTGAGAGCTTGGGAAAGTGATTAACCCATCTGGATGTGGGCTTTCTCTCTGTGGAATGGATTAATGAGTTTAAAAGGTATGTTCTGAAATTCTTTAGTAATTTACTCAAAGCATTTCAGAGAAATAAAAACATAATGAAGTAGATCTTTTACTGATAAGGGAATTTGGAAGCATGACAGATTTTTCTCAGCATAAGCAAATAACTTAGAACCTCCTGCTTTACTGATCCTTCTTTTACTTTTCTCAGTGTTTTATTGAGATATAATTCTTGTACCATAAAACTCATCCTTTTAAAATGTTCAATTCAGTAGTTTGTGCTATATTCCCAACCTTGCGCAACCATCTCCACCATCATTCCAGAACATTTTTATCACTCCCGTAAGAGACCCGTACCCATTAGCAGTCACTCTCCACCCTCCTCCCTGCCCCCAGCCCTTGGGAACCATTAATTTGTTTTCATTTCTATAGATGTGCTTATTCTGGCTTCTTTCACGTAATATAATGTTTTCAAGGTTCACCCATGTTGTGGCGTTTATGAGCACTTCATTCCTTTATACAGCCGAATAATATTCCACTGTATAGATATATCACTTTGTTTATCTATTCACCAGTTAATAGATATTTGGGTTATTTCCTTTTTTTTTTTTAGCTGCTATAAATAATGCTGCTATGAACATTGACCTACAAGTTTTTGTGTAGAGATATGCTTTTAATTCTTTTGAGTATATACCTAGAAGTAAAATTGCTGGGTATTATTATAACTCTCTGTTTAAGTTTTTGAGGACCTGCCAAAGTTTTCCGCAAAGCAGCTGTACCATTTTACATTCCCATCAGCAATGTATGAGGATGCCAATTTCTGCTTACCCTTGACAACACTGTTACTGTCTTTTTATTCTCGCTATCCTAGTGGATGTGGAATGGTATCTCATGTCATTTTGATTTGCGTTTCCCTAATGATTAATGATGTTGAGCATTTTTTCCTGTGCTTATTGGTCATCTGTATACCTTCTTTGGAGAAATGTGGGTTTTTTTGTAATCTTTTTTCAATTTTGAAATTAGGATTTGTCTATTTATTATTGAATTATAAGAGTTCTTTATGTATTCTAGATACTAGGTCCTTACCAGATATATGATTTGCAAATACTTTTTCCCATTCTATGAGATGTCTTTTTCACTGTTTTGATCCTGTCCTTTGAAGAATCCATGTTTGTTTTATATATTATGGTGAAGTGTAATATGTTCGTATTTTTCTTTTGTTACCTTGTGTTTTTGGCATCATATCTAAGAAACCATTACCTAATCCAAGTCCTTCTAAGAGTTTCATAGTTTTATCTTTTACATTTAGGTATTTGATCCATTTTTAGTTCATTTTTGTATATGGTATGACAAAGCTGTCCAACTTCATTCATTTGTATGGGGATACTTGGTTGTCCCCACACTATTTACATTGAAAGACATTATTTCTCCCCATTGAATTGTGTTGACACCCTTGTCAAAAATTAACTAGCCATAAATATATTGGTTTATTTCTGGACTATCAATTTTATTCCATTGATCTGTGTGTTCATCCTTATGCCAAACACATAGTCTTGATGACTGTAGCTTTGTAGTAAGTTCTGAAATCAGGAAGTATAAGTCCTTCAACTTTTCTTTCTTCAGGGCTGTTTTAGCTATTCTGGGTCCCATGCATTTCATGACTGTATCTTTAAGTAGCCCTGTCCTGGTAGTATTTTCAAGAACCACACACCTTGCCTGTTACAATATGGAGCTGTAAATTGACATGGAAATTTAAAGCAGGTCCTTTTTGGTGCACAGAAAACATAGTTATAGATGGGTATGATTTTTCCCCCGTTTTCAGTCATTTTGATGCAGCCTTTATATAATGTGTTGTTTTGTTCACTGAACATCATTCTGTAATTGCAAAAAAAAAGTTGCAACTGTTTTTGTTAGCTTTATGAATGCTTCTGAGCAACTATAACTTATTTAAAAACATTATGTAGGTGTGTCAGGCAGTTATTAAAAATATTAAGCTAGTTTTCCTAGATTTTTCATGTTCATAATATTTGTCAGCTTTTTGAAATTTGTATCTGGTTTCTTTTCTAATTCTAAATAAATATTCACTTTTGTACACAACTTTCTATTCTTTTTTTTTTAAAAGACTGACTTCCAAATGTATAATCTTCAGGTCTCTCAAACCTGGACCTGGCCCTGCACAGGGCTAGCCATGTTTACCTGCAGACTGACTCACCGGTGCCCACCAGAAGCACACACAGGAGAACCCACAAGACTCCTATTAAAGGAGTTAAAGAGAAAGGAAACCCTTGAGATAGCCTCACATCTCCAGCTGCTTCTGGGAGAACCCAGTGGCCCTTACCCAGTCCTTCTGGGGACACCCTTGCAGAAATGCCCACGCCCATCTGCCCTCCCTACACAGTCGCACCCTTGACATTCTCATGTATCCTTCACCACAGTCATCATCATTTCCCACTTTCCTCCCCTCACTCCCACAGTCAGCAGCAAGAGGCACTGAGGCCCCATCTTCCCCCACACCAAACAGGCAGGGATGATGCTCTGCCCCCTGGGCCACACTAACACTTTGAGGGGTGGATGTTGCTGAGAAGTGGCAGGAGCCCATGGGGGTAAGAGCTGGTCACAAAGGGTTTGGAAGGGTGGGCAATCCAATGGAAGGGACTATAGGAAGGAGAAGTTCAATAAGAACCACTATCTCATTCAATTCTCACAAAATATTTCCCTTATGCAGATGAGGAAACAGGAGCCTAGATACGAAAAGTGACTAGTTTACAGAGCTAGTAAGCAACAAAATTATATTTGTAACCAAATATGTCTAGATCAGTGGTTCTCTCAACTGGAGGACATTTTAACCCCTACAGAACGTTTGGCAGTGTCTGTAGAGCTTGACTGTTAGGACTAGGGAAGGGGTGCTACTGACATCTAGTGGGTAGAGGCCAGGAATGCTGCTAAACATCCTACAATGCATAGCACAGCCTCCATAACAAAGATCTATCTGGTCCAAAACGCCACCAATGCAGTGATTGAGAAACCTTGGTCCAGCACTCTCCCAGAGTATTCTTCACCTTGGCCCCTTTCTTGACTCCCCCAATTTAAAAGACCTGGGATCCAGTTGCCTGGGGTTTCAGGAAGAAATAGCTCTACACATACCCGTTCCCAGAGTAGGAACCAGGATCAGTGCTCAAGTCACAGATTCAGCTGCCAGTCATCAATTTCCCACTATGGCACCTTTAGGTTCATTCTCACCTGTCCATTAAAGGAAGGAGTTTCTATCTGGGAAGAAAATGCCTGTCGGTCCCACTGCTTACTACCACCCCAAAGACTATTCTGTGTGCAGTTTAGGTTAGGTTCCATATGTGGCCACAAGATGGCACCCCAACCTATCAGGAATGCTAAAACTGGGCCTGGGAGAGCAGCACACAGGATGTGCCAATCTGGACAAAGTCTTGGGGGCCGGCCTTGGGCCAGTTCCAGAGTCTAGCAGGACTAGATCAAAGGCCTGCAAGTGCCAGGTGTGAGACTATAGGCCAGCCATGACTCCAGCCCCAGTTTGTCCTCTAAGCCAGTCTCACCAACCAATCTTACTGGAGCCCAGCAACTCCTCCCCTCTAGTCTGAACATGAGAAATTACAGAGCTGAGTGTTAAGGATATAGGGCTTATTATTATTCACACATAACAGAAAAGAAATTGAGGCACAGAGAAATTGAGTACTTTGCCCAAGGTCATAGGGAGTCGATGATGGAGCTGGGATTTGAACCCAGGCAGTCTGGTTCTATGCTCCTTGCTCTGAACACCATCACCTCTTCGGTAGTTCACTGCCCCCTGTCCAGCCCACTGATCCCAAAGACCCTGGCATGGGACCACAAGCTTTCCTCTTGTAAGGGGGGCACTGCTCAAAATGAAAAGGAGTGAGGTTCTCCGCTGGGCTGAGGGTCTCTGTAGCAGTTGTGAGAGAGAAGCTGAAGCTCCGTCAGCAATGCCTCCTCCCACCCCCACTTCTCTGGGCCTTTTTCCTTCTTTTCCTGTGATGATGCTCTCTTGGTTTTTCTGGGCTTTCTGTGAATGCCAACCTTCTTATAGTGTGAAGAGGGAGTGAGAAAAGAGACTTTCATGTCCCTACTTAGGATAGAGGTGAGGCATTCTTTGAGGCCTGGGCTGGGAGGTGTCATCAAGGATGAAGGTGAGACTCCTAAAGTGGGACAGTGTGGGGTGCCCTCCCCCACCTGGGTGCTGTTGTCTCTGAGCCCTCTCTGCTTGCCTCTCAGGGGATTTTAGGGTGTGACTGATACCCTTTGACACTCCCCTTCCCTCCAACCCTGGCCTGCCCCTTTTTCTAGCACAGCCTCCAGGGCCGGGCCTGCCCAGAGCTCCTAACCAGCCAACATTCCCGTTACTGTTACTAGGAGCCCTTTGTCTCTGTCTCTCCTCCTTCTTCTCTCCACGTTTGGGACACAGTCAGCTCCCCACTGTGACACACCATGAGGTAGTAGCCAGAGTGGGCTTTGCACTGACTTCCTGAGAGACCCAGGGTAAATCCCTCCCTCTGACTTGCCCTCAGTTAGGGCTCCAGACTCCTATGGCCTCTGACACTGGGATTCTATGCTCCTAGCCCCTCTCCTGGTCCTTCTCAATTCATCAAGCCTTTAATGAGGAGTTACTGTGCTCTGGGCACGGTGGAAGGAAGCAAACAAGAAGCATCCCTGGGGAACTGATAGTCACTTTTTGGAAATGAGATGAGCTAGAGTAAAGGTTGGGGAGTCATACTTTGACCTCACATGGCCCTGCAGGAGAGGGAAGGAATGGATCCCTGGGCCCCTGTGGCTTGCAGAATCACAGAAGCCTTCCAGGGTGTGGAGAAGGGTGACATGTGGCTGGAAGGAAGGGGTGATTTAGAAAAACCTCATTCTTGTCTCTCCCCATTTGATTTCTCCCAGCCAGGTGTATGTCTGTGTCTCCATCTCTCTATATCAATATATTTTTTTCTTTCTGTCTGTCTGGAGTGTCTATTTCTCTGCTTTATCACCTCCTTAAACTAGGGCAGAGCTTTCTGAAAGCCTAGTCCAGGGTATCAGAATTTGGGCAGGGCTGAGCCACTCCGGGTCAGGCCTCCTCTTGGTGAAAGAGAAGCTCAAAAGCACTCACTCTCACCTTTGCATTATTCTGACATTAGGGGGAAATATCTCCCAGTTAGGGGAATAACACAGATCAATCTCTGGAGGGAAAACTGGCCCCTCCAGCCTGGCCCCAGACTCCAGGCCTCTTTTTAACTCTGCCAATCTCAACCCCAGTTTTTCTGCCCTAACTCTACCTCTCTCTATCTCTCCTCTTGTCCTTCTTTTCTGTCCCTCATCTCTTGCCCTGCCTCTGGCTTCTCTCCAACAGTCTCCACTCCTCTAAACCTTTTCCCCACCACACACAGATTTCTCCTGGGGCTGGGCTGGGATTCCCCTGGCTAAGTGAAGAGAGAGATGCCTAAAGCAGCACAATGTTGTCCCCAGGCCCACAACAGTGTCTGTGGGTCAGTGTCAAGGTCTGTGGGTCAGTGTCAAGGGACAGCTGTCTGCACAGTTAGCAAGTGCCGACAGGTAAATAAGAGCTTCGCGTCTTCTTAATTAAATCGCCCTTTGCCCAGGCAGCCTTGTGTTCGATTGAGCTGTGCTAAGATCAATAAGCCTCTTTCCCGGCATAACCACCTCTAGAGCTGAGCCTGACCTTCCCAGCCCTGTCCAGGCACACCTGCCCACTTCCCCACCAGCCTGGGAACCTCTTGAGGGCAGGTTCTCCTGTGCTCCTATGCTGGGACAGAGTCTGGAACAAGCAAAGAGTGATTGCATAATTGAGAAAACTGAGGCACTGGCAGTAAAACACAGTCCAGGAAGGTCTGGAGGCCCATAAGGCAACTCCCACCCCCAGGATCATTTTTGAAGCTGTAGGAATCATCACAGGCAGCTGCTCCCATTCAGCCCCAGACACAGGATCAGCTTACCAACCAGGGCAGCAGAAGTCCTACAGAGGGCGGAGGGGTTATCAATGTTCAGGACCACCTTCTGACCTCTAAGGACAGAATACCCTGTTCATAAGGGGTTCCCACTTAAGGATTCAGGCTATTGTGGAAGGATCGGTGAGCAGAATCAATACGATAGAATGTGTGGCACTCATGGGAGACTGGGGTCAGCCTGGAGTTATGAAGGGTTTGGTGTCAATAAAGTGTCGAAAGGGGTTAATAAGCATCCAGAATTATTAGATTGTTAGTAGAGAGCTGAAAAGACAGCAAGTGTGTTATGTGTATGGGATGGGAGTGGGGGAGACGTTTTTTTTGGGCCCATGCGAGAGGGTACCTTTGAAAGGATCGTGTGGGTTCCAGATTCCGTGGCAAGGGTCAGCATTAAAGTGTTATTTCGAGCGGCCGATAGATACTGGTCCGGGTCAAGGCGTCTCTCACAGCGGTCGGGGCATATCGGTTCACTAAGACTGTCCCTATTTGGAAAGAGAGGGGCGGGTGCAGACGCCCTTCTCACTTCAGTCTGACCTAGGGACTCTAACCTAGAAGTCTCCCAGAGCCCTCGCCCATTGAGTGCCGCTCCCTGAGAGCGGAGCGTCGGCGAGTCCCCCAGGAGATACAGGAGTCGTGTGGGGCGGGCGCCCCCAGAGCTGGGGTTAAGGGAAGCCCGGCTGCGCGTGGGGCTGGGAGGGGGGCGCGGAATCAGGGTTTTTTAGGACCCAGCGCGGCGCCTCCCTCCGGGGGCAAGTGCGGCTGCGCGCGCCGTGTGCCCGTGTCCGGAGAGCGGCGGGCTGGACGCGGACCGCGCGAGCGAGCAAGCGAGCAAGAGAGCCAAGCAGCAGCTCGGGCGGCAGCAGCGTCGCGGCGGCGGCGGCCGCTCTGCGCCTCGCCTCCCCGGCCTCGCCTCGTCGCTTCTGGTTCCGCCACCCCCGCCTCCCGGCCCGACCACCGCAGATCCTTTTCTTTGCCTGGCAGCGCGGACAGCCTGCTTGAAGCGGGGCGTTGAGCGCGGGGCGCAGAGGCAACGGAGCCAGTGCCCGCCGAGCCCGCAGACCGAATCCAGCAGGGAGAACCCCTGCCCGGCCCCACACAGCTCTACAACAGTCCAGGAGCTGTCCCTTCAGCACCGCAGCCGGAGCCGGAGTCTGAGTCCGAGCGCAGCCCAGCGGAACCCCAGCTCGAGCCGGAGCGCACGGAGCGCAGCGCTCCACGGCAGCAGCACCCAGCAGCGATCCCGGTGCCCCTGCCCAGGGGTCCGCCATCTCCTCCAAGAGGCGGGGAGAAGGAGCAAGGAGGTCAGCGGGCGGGCAGGCACGCCCGCCGCCGGGGAGAGCAGGCAGCGAGGCAAGGAAAGAAGAAGGGGGCCGGAGCCCGCCCTGCGCCCCGAGCTGCAGCCCGGCCACGCAGGGAGGAAGGCAGTAGGCATCCATCTCCCCCACGCCGAGAGCGTGCTGCGGCGACCACTGCACAACAGAGCGCAAATTTCCCGGCCCCGTCTTCTCCCCTCCCCCTTCCGGGGGCTGGTCTATGTGTCCAGCCCTTGGGAGCAGCTGACCTTCCCCCCAAAAGCTTTGTGTCGATTTCTACATTTTCCCACTGGAATGGGGACGGGAACCCAGCCCCCCCACCCCCTTTTCCCTCCTCCCGGTGCTCGCCGCTGAGCGCTGTCCCCCCCACCCCTTCCTCCTTCCCTCTCTCCCGCCCTTCTTTCCTCCTCTGCCTCCTCCGCAGCCGGACCGGCTCCCTGCTACATCTGGCGCCTAGAGACCCTTGGGATCCCGTACACAGTCCCCTGGACCAGCACCCGACAGAAAGCGCCCTGAGAGACTGGGGTCTCTCTTGGGATTGCCAGAGCCACGGTCCTCTGTCCCCTCGACGGCTGGGGGAGGGGGGAGGAGGCCGCGCGCCCCCCTCCCCGTCGCCAACTCCCCCTGGCGGCCGCTCCCATGGGTGTCGCTGGGCCGCGCCATGTCTAAGGGGGCGCCGCGATGGGCCAAGGGGACGAGAGCGAGCGTATCGTGATCAACGTGGGCGGCACGCGCCACCAGACGTACCGCTCGACGCTGCGCACGCTGCCCGGCACGCGGCTCGCCTGGCTGGCGGAGCCCGACGCCCACAGCCATTTCGACTATGACCCGCGTGCCGACGAGTTCTTTTTCGACCGCCACCCGGGTGTCTTCGCTCACATTCTGAACTACTACCGCACGGGCAAACTGCACTGCCCGGCCGACGTGTGCGGGCCGCTGTACGAAGAGGAACTGGCTTTCTGGGGCATCGACGAGACCGACGTGGAGCCCTGCTGCTGGATGACGTACCGCCAGCACCGGGACGCTGAGGAGGCACTTGACAGCTTTGGGGGTGCACCCCTGGACAACAGCGCTGACGACGCGGACGCCGACGGTCCTGGAGACTCAGGCGACGGCGAGGACGAGCTGGAGATGACCAAGCGCCTGGCACTAAGCGACTCCCCTGACGGCCGGCCGGGTGGCTTCTGGCGCCGCTGGCAGCCGCGCATCTGGGCGCTTTTTGAGGACCCCTACTCATCCCGCTACGCTAGGGTAAGTGACAACTTCCCCATCAGAAGATGGGGTGGTTGGACTCGAGAACCAGCACCTAGAGAATCACAACTGTAAGAGGTGGTGGTAGTGGTGTGTGTGTGTGTGTGTGTGTGTGTGTGTAAGAGGGGGGTGATTTTTTCGAAGGTGACTAGTTTTGTATGTGTGTAAGGTCTATGTTTATATTTCCGGATTTAATATTTATGAGCGAGTATGAATGGGTGTGTTTGTGTGTATGAGTACATTGTGTGCATATTTATGTAAGTGTGGTGGTGTATATTTGGGTGAGTAAAGAATATAGTGAGAATGAGTGAACATGTGTATATGTTTGAGTGTGCAGGAGTGTCTGTGCATGCATGTTTGTATCTTTGCAGATGTACATACACTGTGCAGGTCTAACTCGCCCTTAGGATTTTGCTGTGGGGAAGGAAGCTGGGCACCCTTCTTCCCAGGTAAGGGCATCTGGAGCCCTTACCTAGGAAGGGCTTTAGGCCAGCTCTGCTGCTTGATGCAGACCTCCCTCCCCAGGGAGCAGCCTCAGGCCATTCTGAGGAGGTGGTCAAGGGGGGATCTTTATGGCTAATTACTAGCTTGGTAGTTTGTGTAGGGTTGGGCTGGGATGGGGAAGGATGGGATCCCTCTGAAACCTGCTCCTGGGAACAGAGCCTGTCCCTCGTCAAAAGGATAGGGTATTGGAGGTGGGCACTGGTTTTATGCCTCCCACCTGTCAACTGCAGAGAAGGAGATCTAAAGGGGTAACGTACAAGAGGAGGTCTGTGAGAGGTGGGTGTGTCTTCACCGGCACTCCCCTTTCCTGACAGCAGCTTGTTACATGGGAGGAAGGGCATGTTGCTGCTGACCTTGGCCCCTGGGGTGGCCTCTCTAAATCAGTTTCTTCATCTCTAAAATAGGAGAGGAAGATCTGCTGAATTCTAAGGGGTTTTGCTACTTAATTAAGCCCCAAAGGGAGACACTGGAAGCAGCCACCTACCTTGGAAGAGATACCTCTTGTCTTCATTGGACTCTGTCCTCAGAGACCTGAATGGAGCCTAAGACATGAAGGGGGGGAGGGGGGTCAGAGTTAGGAATTTCAAGCAGAGTCCCTCCTTCCACAGCCACCCGAGCCCTTTGCTGGGCAAACCTCTGCCCACTGTCCTTTATTGTGTCACATGCCTTGCCTCTTGCCCACCAGAACCGAGAGGGAAGGATGGGGCAGGGGAGGGGGCAGGAGTGTCCCCCCAGCTGCCGAAGATCAGTGTGGGAAGAGGACCTGTGTGCACTGAGGTGTCCACAGGCAGAAAAAGAAAAGCTGTGTTTGGGCACTGCCCTGGTAGATTTGTTACTGAGATAAAACACTCAATGTTTTTAGCATCTTTTAAGAGGAGGCAGTGGTTCAGAGTGTTGCACATTAAATGTTAGAATAGATGTTTACAGATGGGGGTGCTTAACAGAGAGAGAGCCAAACTCTTTGTTTTGCCACTGAGGACCCTGCCCAAGGTCACCCAGGGAGCAAGAGGCTAAGCAGGACTAGAACCAGGTCTCCTGGGACCTCATCCTCCTCAGAGTTGGCCACCTTGGGCCCAGATTTAGGGCTCTGACCTATGTCCCTGAGTTTCAGAATAGTCAGTGGTCATGTAGGGCATGTTCCAGCCCCCTACCCTGGACATTCCTAGGCTATGGTGTGGCCTTCACCCAATGCAGATAAATGGGCTGGCTAGTGTGGTTTGGAGTCTTGTTGGTGTACAAACCCTTACAGAAAAGCCTGATTCTATCAAGTGTCATGGGAGAGCAGACTCAGAGGGAAAAGCAGGGCAGTAGAGGGGGATGGAAGTAAGTTAGAATGTGTCCCTCCAGCCTGTCAGTGTACCTTCTTTTCCCATTAGCCTGACAGAGTTGTTCCAGCTTCCTTGGGTGACAGATAAGGACACTGAGGCCACAGGGGGGAGGGACCTGCCCAAGGGCATACACAAGAACTGAGGGCAGAGCCTGGATTAGAACCCAGGCTTCCTGCCGCCCTCCAGCAGGCCTAACTGCATTGCGCTGCCTCTCTGCAGCTCATCTGCGCAGAGACCAGCGGTGCCCTCCCTTCCTCCCCTTATCCCCTCCCCCCTCCCCCTCTGTCTTTGCTGCTGCTACTGTCACCTTTGTTTACCCCTCCCCCACAGGGGCCCCAAGCCTCCTCAAATTGGTGGATCAGGATTTACATTTTTATTCGCAGATTCTAGACCAGAATCCTGTATGTGTGTGACATTGTTTACGTGTGTGAAAGAATAACAGTATGTGTGGAAGAATCTGTGTCAGAGATATTCTGTGTGGCCGTGAGAGACTCTTCATGTTATGAGAATAAATATACTGGTGAGACTCTGTGCTGGGGTGTGTGTATGTGCGCACGCATGTGGTGAGACTGACGGTGAGATTCTGTCTCTATCAGATTCTGTGTGAGTGTGAGAGACAGATCGTGTGTGTTTTGAGTGATGGACTTCATGTGTGAGGAGGAAACTGGAGGTAGGGGAGGGTGTGTATAAGAGAAAGAGACTGTAAGAGAGATACCGTGTGTGTGCATGTATGTGAGAGATGGAGGTGTGAATGCATTGATGTGTGTCAAATGTGAAACTATGTGTGAGACTGTATGGGGGGAGCCCTGTGTGTGATACAGGCTATGTGTGAGAAACTGTGTCTGTGTATGCTTGTGTGTGATATGAGGGACCTGGTGTTGCCTGTTGAGGAAGATGAAGCTCCAGACCAGCTTCCTGCCTGCTGCCTCGATCTCCTGGGACTTCTGAGCTGCCTTAGTGAACAATTTTGTTCCTCATTTCCCATCCTCAATAGCAGTACTCTGTTGCTCCGGCCAGCTGTTGATGCATTGATGAGGTGGTGAGGCCACCTCACCCGGCCTCAGCATTGGCTCTGGGAGATTGGGGCTACTTGGCTGGGGTAGGAGGTCCCATCTGGGCTCTTCAGGGGTGACAGTGCTGGTTGGAGCCCCTCTCTCCTGTGGTTTCCTGGGCACTCAGGCTGAGTGGGTGAGGGGTGGGGAGCTGAGATGTGACAGGATGAGCCCGGATTGTATTCTGGGGTGACACACACAAGCCAAGGATGAGGATGACACTATGTGTAAGGGCTGTGAAGGGGCTTCCTGGGGCTATGAGAGTAAGAATTGTCTCAGAGAAGGTAATGCTGGGGCAAGCTTTGAGGAGCAAGTAGGAACTAGCCAGGCAGATGGCAGGGAACAGCAGTCCTGGCATGCTGGAGAGATGTAGGAGCAGGCAGGATGGTGTTGGGGCATCCTGGGGGAAGCCCTGACTTGAAGCCTCCTCTCCTCTCTTCCTTGGGGGCCAGTGCAGGTCTGAGGCCCTTGGCTTTTATCTATGATTTGCATGTTGTCATCAGGAACATTGTTCTGTGTCAGGTCAGGGAACACTGGTGGTCCCTGTGCTAGAGAGCATTTCGTTTGTGTGTGTATGTATTTTGACATCTGTCCCCCAGTGTCACTTGACTTTCCAAAATAACAAAGAAGTGCCAATTGAAGCCCTTCCTCCATCCACCCCACTGCCCACCTCTCCTCCAGCTTCAGGTCTTTGTCTCCCTGCCTTATCCCTACCTCTATGGGACCTGATATGGTCCAATGCCTCAACTTCCTGGGAAGGCAGTTCACTTGCTAGTTGGGATAAAGAGCGCAGCCAGAGACTTCCGTTTTTCCCTTGGGTCCTAGCGGACACAGGCCTCTTGGGGCCTGAGCTTGGCTTGCACAAAGATTGGAGACAGAGCTGCTACCAGGGCCTTCCTAGGCAGCTTGCCTGCCTCACCTCGGAGCCCACATCTCCAGGTCAAGGCCCCAGTTTGAGTCATGCTGACATGTGAAGGAGACCCGCGAGTACTGGCTGAGTATGTTTCTCTCCCAGCTGCCCCAAGTGTCCCCTGCCACAGTGTATCCTCCACTCAGTGTTCTTCTCTTTCCCATGATGCTTTGCAAGTGTCCTTGTATCTTTGAATGTACCTCCACCACCCCCAGTTCCCCTTTTAGTAAAGATTGGCACAAGCCCAGCATCCCCTAGTCAGAGTCTCAGCCTCTTCACCTCCAAAATAAGCATAATGTTAACAACCCCAGAGTGTTGATGGAAAGATTAACTGAGGTAATTAATATGTGGAGAGCCCCAAGTCACAGGACCTGCCATGCAGTAAATGCTCAGTAAATGTTGGCTGCTGTTATTACTCCTATTGGTTGTATTAGCATTTTACTTCATGACTCTGTAGACTCCATCCATTGCCCTCCGTTTCCATGTCCACCCTCCTGCTTCAAGCCAAGCCACCACTGCTTCACTCAGGCCAACCTCCCCAACAGTTTCCTGGCTGCTCCCCATCTCCAGTCCCTGTACCTCCAGTTCATTCTCCACTTGGCAACCACAGCAGTTTCTTCAACTCACAAATCTGTCTGCTCACCTCTTCGCCTGCTTAAAACCCTTTAGTGCTTCTCCAGTCCACACCTGTCTGCCCCTCCAGTCTCATGTGGCTCGGCTCTCCTCATCACTCACTGAGCTCCAGACACCCACCTGGCCTCATTTCAGTGTCTTGCATGCACCAGGTCTGTTTGCCTCAGGGTCTTTGCATATGCTGTTCCTCCTGGAGCACTCTTTCCTCCTGGTTTGCCCCTTTTCCTCCTTCACACCCTGCCTCAAACATCAGTTTCCTGGTGGTGCTTCCCCAGACTCCACAGGCTGGTCTGGGATTCAGAACCAGAGTCCTTTCTTTCAGAGTCACTCTCTGGTTTGTAATAAAATGCTCATTAGCAGCCTTGCTTGATTCAGGTTTGTCTGCCCCTCCAGACTCTCTCAGCTGCTTACATATGCAATATAATAGGCCCAGAGAGGAGTGCTTTGCCCAGGTCACATGTGAGCAGGTTATTTGGGGGGCTGGTTCAGAAATCCTGGTCTCTAAGTCCCTGTCCAGTAGCCTGGGAATGCCCATCTACCTTAAGACACCTCAAGGAATGTTTAGAGTCTGGTGCTCTGGGGGCAGGAGCTGGTGCTCCCTAACTCTGGGCAGGAAGTCTGGCATCTGCCAGAAACTTTGTCGGAGATTACCTCGACCCTCCCAGAAGAGGGAGGCAGGCTGTCTCAGTGGTGAGGGAGGGAGTCTGGTAGGGCCCATTTCAGGGCCTGTGGCCTGGCCAGGGATCTCAGGAACTTCCAAGACAGCTGAATATAGTGCTATGGCTATTCTGAGCGGTCCCATGACCAGTGTATTTGGTCTGGACCAAAAGGTCAGGGCCTCAAGCTGCTGCCTCCTTACTTTGTGTCAGAAGTCTTAAGGATTTGATTTACCTATTCTCAATAAATTCTCACAAAACTCCCATGGAACTCTATCATTATTAGCATGCCAATGTCACAGGTGAGGCTGCTGAGACTCAGAGAACTTAGTGCCTTATCCAAGGTCACTTAGCTGACCAGTGGTAGAGCTGGCATTCAGACCTGTCTGCCTGACACTGAGCTCTGTTACTGCTCAGTACTGCCTCCTGGGGCTTCCAGGGATGGTGGGGTCTGTGGCTTGCTGTGGCCCAGGCTTGGGTGTTCCCCTGGTTCCCTCCCTCCCCCAACAAAGACTTTTTCCCAACAACTTATCTGGGGATCCTGCTCAGCCATTGCTGGCCCCTGAACAATGAATGACAAGTGAAGGGTCGGCCTGGAGGGGCTGAGAGAATGCACTGGCAACCCCCAGGAAGGGGGTTTTCCCAGGGTGCCTCAATTGCCCCAGCTGCAGGCTCCATGTGGCCTGCAGGGAAATGGCAGAGAGCTTGGGGGAGGGGGGTCTCAGCTACCCTGCATGAGGCAATGCATGGTAGGAATGCGGCTCCTCTTCAGCTCAGCATTAGAGGCCGTCTGCTCCAGAGCCTCCCGTGTCTCCTGCTGCTCCCTTCTGCCGGCTCCTCCCCGGCCTCCTTGTCTTCAGCCCCCGCTCCAGCCTCCAGGGTTTTGTTCATCTCTCCCCCTCCAGAGTACTTTCTAGTTTTTGCTGAACATGAAAAACCACGCTCAAGGTCCCTAATGCTTAGCCTGGCTGCTCCAGCCCTTGATGATATTTTTTAAGAGTGAGGGGTCTGGGTTGGGCACAGGATCACCAGGCTTGCATGATTCAAGCTGGGTGTCCATGGATCAGCTATGGAGACTTGTGGCTGGGGATGGGCAGGTCCTCAGGTTCCCTAATAAGTGGGGACCTGCTGGGTACAGAGACAAGGCTCCAGTTGCGGGTGTCATGCGACAGGGCCAGAGTAAGATCTGTACTCAGGCCAATAAATTAACCGGGTTCCCTCAGGCAAGTTCCATTATCCCCTTAGGCTGCAGTTTCTCCACCTGTAAAATACAGAAGTCATTTTAAATGACCATCAAGTTTCTTCCCAGGTTCAACATCTCAGGAGTCAAGGAATTCTGGGCTTCAGTTTCCCAGAGGCATGATGGGAGCAAGTTCATCCTGTCCTAGCTCTCCCTCCTCATCCTCGGCCCAGCTCTTCATTAGGGCATGTGTGACTTCTCCTGGCAAGGGCACTGATACCAAGTGGTAGCAGCCTAGGGCAGGGGGCTCTGAAATTCTCCTACGTTCATTCAGGCTCTCTCAACCTGCTCTTATACATTCAATCAAGGCATAGTAATCACGCTCTGCGTGGGGTCTGTTCTGGCACTGGGCCCCCGTGTGCCGCCAGAGGCATGGTAGATCTGCTGCGCTCTTCCACAGGCACAGACCTGGGGGTACAACCGCTTTAGGGTGTGCTTACTCAGGCCCAGCCGGTGGTACCTGTTGCCCTCTTTCCCAGGCCCTTCTCTTGGCTGCCTGCCCTCTGCGAGTTGCAGAAAGGTGCAGTCAGAGAGGAGACGCTGTGCCAGGCTGAGGGGCTGGCTCTGGTGGTGTAGGGGCACTGTGAGGGGGGGAGCAGGGAGCCGCTGCTGTGCTGGGTGTGGCAGGGGGAGGGGTGTTTGCAATGGCTGCTATGGGGCGGTTGCTGGAGGACTCCCACCCATGGCTGACTCCCAGGTTACTTGGGATGCTTCAAAAAGGGTCAGGCTCCTGGGCTGTCTTTCAAGGATTTGATTCTTAGATCTTAGGGTCAGGTTAGAATGTTTCCACTCTCAGGGGATGCTAGTGCTCAGAGAGGGAGGGTCTGCAGTGGGGGGCATAGGGGCTTTTGCTACTCAGTGTGGCCCTCTGATCAAAGCATCCACATCACCCTGGCAGTTGTTAGGAGAGTTTAGCCCTGCCCGCCCCCCACACCAACCTACTGATTTGGAATCTGCATTTTAACAAGAGTCCCAGATGAATCATACACACATTATATCCTGAGAAGTGCTGATGCAGGCAACAATTCCCAGTCGAGGGAAAGTGTCAGGATGCAGAGGGGCCGGGATGGGCGTGTTCAGGGTGGCAGAGTTTCACAGGTGATTCTGACCTTTCCTGGTGCTCAAAGCATTGGCATCAGGGTGACGGGCCTGGGGGTGAGGCCCCAGCTCAGTAACACAGCTGTGTTCAGTTGCTCAGACCAAAACCTTTGCCACCATCCTGGACTCCTCTCTTTCTCTCACACCTCAGCAAATCCTGTTGTCGTCACATTGAAAACCTACCCAGGACCCAACCAACCGTGTCTCATCACCTTTACCGATACCTTCCTGGTAGAAGCCACGTCTTCTGTCTCCTGGATGGCTGTAGGCTGTCCTCCCTGCTTCTGCCCTGGCCAGCACCTTCTCCACACTGCAGTCAGGGCCATCCTGGTAAAGTGCTAGTCAGACTGGGCCACCCCTGCCCTGTCTCAGGGGAGGAGCCCAAGTCCTTACGAGGGTTAAAGGGGCCCCTTATGGCGTCCACATGCGCTCCTGCCCCTCCTGTCCCTCTGCCCCCCCTGCCCCCGTCTCTCTCCTCTGTGCTCACTCTGGCCTCCCTGGTCTCCACCAGCACACTGCTTGTGCTTCTGTCCCGGGAACTGCGCTCCTGCGGGTCCTTCCGCCGTGGACAGAGCACTTTCCCCTCAGATCCCCCCTTACCTCCTTCAGGTCAGCACTCTGCTGTCATTGTCTCCTCCTCCACCCACCCTGGCTTTCTTTCCTGTTTTCTCTTGGGCATTTGCTGCTGCCTAATCATGTTATACTTATTTGCCTCGTTCCTTGTCTCTTTCCCCCACTAGAATGTGAGTTCCACGATGGCAGGGATTTTTGTCTCTTTTACCCATTGTTCTATGCTTAGAACCTAGAGCAGGGTCTGGCACTTAGTGGGTGCTAAGCAAACCCTGACTGAGAGAAGGAGTAAAGAGACCACAGTGGAAGGTGTAGGTCAGACACTGGCACAATACCTGTGAGCCTGTTACTAGCGGGCCCCCTCCTTCCTTGCCTCACCTGGAAACACAATTCCTCTATCCACAAGCCTGCAGCCACAGAGGAAGGCAGAGGCTGAGGCAGTCCTGGGAGTCCTGGGGTGCCTGAGTCAGGCATCTGTCACTGCATTGCCACTACCCAGTGCCAGATGAACCTTCAGTGCCGGCCCCTCCATCTCTCCAAACACCTCCTTCATGTGGCATCAGCCAACCACTACCAACAACCGCAGCTCAGAGGCTAACAAACCATTTACTAAAACCAGGACGCACAAGCTCTGAGGATGGTGACATTGCAGGGACACCGAATCCCCAGGCCCACTTGGTCCAGCCTAACACCCAAGTCCAGTCCCTTAGGACCCTGTGTTTTCTGATGACCAGCCAGGTACTTCCTCTGCTCCCTTTCTCCTTCCCTGTCCACTTTGCTCCCCTATCTTTTCCCTCCGATTGACTCCTTTCCTCCATCAGCTGTGCTGGTGTCAAGTTCTAGGCATTAGTTATGGGCTTTTAACACAGATTCTATCCCTCGAAGGCCTAGCATACCTTTTGTCCCAAATCCTCATTCTTGGAGCCTTGGTTATGTCTTCAGTAGAAAATGAAGGTGCTTCCCGGCCAACCCCCACTTCCTGGCTACCTGACCTTAGCAATATGACCTGGAGCCTTGTTTTTCCCCAAAGCATGGCCTCTTCCCCGCTGTGTGACCCTGGACAAGTTCCCTAACCTGTCTGTGCCTCAAGAGAGGGATATTAATAGTACCTGACTCATAAAGAAGTCGTAAGGACCAAATGTCTTAAGCACTTACCCTAGAACCCTGAATTTAGTAAGTACTTAATTGCCATGGATTTCATTATTGTCTTTTTATCAACGCTTAGCTCTAAAAGACCCAAACAAACCCTCAGTTGTTCCTTGTCTGCTTCCTTCTTTCAGCAACTGACTCTCCCTTCAAATGTCTCTATAAGGGTCGCCTCACCTACCTTGGCCCTGAGGGCTCTTCCTTCCGGAGTGCCTGCCAGGGGCCAGATTTCAGGGGCATCACCCTGAGAGGCAGGCCTGGATTCTGTCTTGGCTCTTTCATAAACCTGCTGTGTGTCATGAGCAGATCGTGGCCCCTCTGAATCTCAGTCTCCCCATCTGTGGTAATGGGCTACTCTTCTGTTCTCTGCTTCCCTGTCCAGCTGTATTGGGAATAGAGAGATGAATGATGGAACTTTTACCTGTGGATGGAGAGAGAGGGAGGGCCGTTGCCATCAGGCTGTGGCTGGGAGCCAAGCACAGGATCCTGAGATGCTGACAAGTGTGCCAGTGTAGTGAGGCTGGCAGACAGAGGCACGCACAACTCAGGGTTAAAATGTCTCCTCTTTCCAGGGGATACCCAGGCACAGGGAGCAGTGGCAGCAGAGGCCAGGCAGACCTGAGGAGCTGCTGGAGGCCAGGGGCTGGGGCTGGGGCTCCTACTGGTGCGAGTGGGTGGTACCCACCCTGGGGCTGGGCTACCCCACCACAGTGACACCAGGTTGGATGGGACTCTCTAATATTAGCTGGGGCAGCCCCAGATAGCTGCACTCAGGGGATTGTAGGAGCCAGCCTCATGGGGTCCAGGCTCAGATGCTGCTTCAGCCCGGGCCATGGCAGCCAAAGGAAGCTTTCTCAAACTTGTGCGGGGCTTCGGATGCCCATTCCACCCTGGCATGACCCGGACCCTGCTGGCCTGGCAGCCTTGATCCTGCTTCACCCTGGCTCTGGCTCCAGCCCATGAACCCCTGGCCTATTGCCCGTGATGCTCCCCCACACTTGACCTTCTTCCTTGCTCCTCCACATCCACAGTGCAGGAAGGGACTCTGTCCCCCACTCCTGCTGTGCGCATAAAGACAGTCTGTGTAGGCACTGCTGCAGGCACTGCTCTAGCAGCTGGGAACCGAGCAAGGAACAAAATAGTCAAAACCACCTGCCCTCAACAAGCTTATATTCTGGTGCAAGGAGAATAAAAAGAAATAAATGGATCCATGGAACATACAAGGTCTCAGAGGGAAAGAAATGCTAGAGATGCATAATGGAGGGAAGGGCCCAGGGAATACTGGAGGTGGCCCTTTGCCTAGGCAGGGAGGGCCTCCCTGAGCAGGTGTTTCAGCAAAGACTTGAAGGAAATGAGGGAAGGAGACGTGACATCTGGAGAACAGGGAAATGCGACATGCCCTGAGCAGACATGTGCCAGGCATGCAAGACACAGCAAGAAGCCAGTGTCCAAGGTCAGGCTTAGAGAGCCAGGGGACAGGGGCAGGTCAGAGCAGAGCAGAGCTCCCCACAGCCCTACAGGGCTCCCCGCAGTGGGTCTGCCTCTGGTAGGGCCTGCCCTCGGGCTCCCCGGGCGGGCGGGCGGGCTGGCACAGTGCCGTCCCTCCCCTCCCATGGCCACGGGGGCTGCACAGTCTAGACCTCCAGGAAGCTGGGCCTCCGTGAGAGGGCCCATGCTTCACCATAATAGGGGACCTCTGTCATCTCCCTGAAGGCCAGCTGTGCCCAGGAGGAGATGGTGGGGCCACACATGGCTGCCGCCACACTAAAGGGAGAGAGCTGTTCTCTGAGGGTGATGTGGAACTGGAGAGAAGTTGGTGAGGGAGCCAGAGGTAAGGGGCCCTTGCAGAGACAGTCCTGCCACAATTTCCATTCACATAGCCCTTGGTGGCTGCCCACCTGGCTCTCAGCCCAGGTGTGCTGAGAGAAGATGGTTAGCATCATGGTAATAGCACAGACTGGAGCCAAACTGCCAAGTCCGAACCTGGCTCTGCTTGAGTATGAGCTGTGTGAGCCCTGCATGCCCCAGCCGCCTCAGCTGTGGGGGGGATAGCAGAAGTCTCCACTTAGAGCCAGTGCTCTGAGGCCAGATGAACTAAGCTACAGGAAGCTCGTCAGCACGGCACATGACACAGCACAGGTGACCCCGGTGGGCACTGCTGTCGCTCTCCCCAGTTGGCCCATGAGGCCACTTTCTATGACGCTCTGCAGACACTGGCCTCACCCCCGGGAGGTTCTGAACAGAAACCTCATGTCTACCAGAGGGTTGCTGTGACCGGGGAGACTTCAATGGTTCCCCGTAGTTTCCTTACCCCTGCAGGTGGTAGAATGGGGAGGTGTGACTCCCTTGGGTCTTGTCACCAGGGCAAGACTGTGAACATACTTTAGACCATAGTCTCCCACCAGGACTGGCATTTTACCGCTTAGATATTAATGTTTTATGCTCAACCTCAGGGGCTCTTTGAGCAGCTGTGAGGAACACAGTCACTGCTGGGCCACCAGAAACCAGCCAGAGCCCTGGGCCAAGGGCCAGAGCCTGGGCTCTTAGATGCCCACATGGCTGTCATCTGTTAGGGGCTGGCCCTGGGCAGTGTGCTTCTCCCTAGGTTACCATGGTGCTCCTAACTTGTCCCCTGACCAGTTCACACACCTGGAGCATGGCCCTTATCTTCCTGAGCCTTGATTTCTTCATCTATAAAGTATGCATAATGACCCCCCCTACCTCTAAGCAATGTGGGGAGGATCCACGAAGACCAGAGGCAGGAAGATAATTGTGAGGGAGAAAATATGGTTTGGAGCAAGGCCATGTGCAGGAGGAGTGTTGGGAGGGGACAGGTGGAGGTGAGAGCAGAGGCCTTGGACCCTGCTAGGCCTGGGTCTCCCCTCAGCCTTAGTGTGAGCTGGGGCAAGTGTCGTCTGTCTGAGCCTGTCCCCTTGTGTGGGAAATGGGGACGAGTCTGAGCACGGTGCTCAGCACATCAGGAGGCACTTCCTAAGGGTTAGCACTGGCCGCCCGAAGCACCACTGTCACCCTGTCCTGGGCTCAGGTTCCCCGGGGAGCTGGTACAGTGAGGCCCTGGCTGCACCATGGAGATGAGGTGGCTGCCTCGGAGGCCTCATTCCATGGCCCCACAGCCTCGGTGGTATGAACCACTGTCACCAATGATATATTTAGTGGCACAAAGGTCAGAGATGCCAGGAGCTGGCTTCCTCCTAGGCAGCAAGAATCTTGTCTCCTGAGGCCTGGCTGTCACCAAGCAGATATTTTTTCCCCCGTCTAGCAGTCAGGGATCTGAGTGAAAGACCCAGAGTGAAGAATCGCAGAGGTTTGCAGTGGTTGCTGAGACTTCCCATGTCCATGGCCCTTCTCGAACCCTGTGGTGCTACTCTTGGAAATTCCACCAGCCCTGTCTTTCCAGATCCCCCACCCTTGGCCTCCAGGCACATGGGCCATGCCCCCAGTATGCTCTCGCTCGCTGCCTCCAGCCTTTGCTGTTCTCCTCCCTCCCCTAAGAATGCCCTTTCTTCCACATCTGCATATCTGAAAGGGACCCACCAGCTCTGTTAGCTTTTTCTGGCTAGAGGCTTACTTGATCCCATTCCTGAAGGGGCTACTGTACCAGAGAACCCTTCCTGCCCTGATCCAGCTGACCTGTTGAGGGTATGTATCCCTGACTCAGCTGCAGCTTCTTAGAGGACAAGGACCAACTTATGCAATGATAGTGCATGCCTGTTACATAACCAGCCAGTCTTTGCTGAAACCCTGGGAGGTAGAAGGATTTGATAGTATCCTCATTTTATTGATGAAGGAAAAAATTGCCCAGAGAGAATAAATGTATTTATACAAGAAAGCCTAGTTACTGACTAGTGGAAGAAGGATTATACCCCAGGTATTCTTTGGGAAATTAGGAAGGTAAGCTGGCAGTACCAGTTTACGTTCCTGCTGTGGTTCCCTGGTCAAGAATGAGATAGATAAATGATGGACAGAATGGATAAAAAGATGGGTACGTGAGTAAATGTGGATGAATGGATGGAGGGAAGGATGTATGAGTGGACACCCAGATGAGTGGATAGCTAAGTGGATGGGTCAACAAATGGATGAAAATAAGGATGGATGGGTAAACTTCTAGTTTCTTGGCTTCAAGGCATGGAAGGAAGCCCCACTTTTCATTAAGTGAAAACATCCTAGAGAATGGGGCTTGGAAGCTAAGGGCTCCAGGGTAGAGCAACCCAGCCCATGTGTGGAGAAAGTGGTTTTGCCAGATGCAGGAGGGGGATGGCTTGTGGACTGAAGGATCTGGGAGCGGGGGCAGGGACTGGTGGTGCCCTCTCAAAGGTTAAGAGCTCTGAGGGAGCAGAACCAGGATAAGCTGGAAAGAAATTGTAGGTAGGACCATGTGACAAGGGAAGCCTTAGGGCTCAGGTTTCCCAGGTTCCCTGAAGCCACCAGAGAGCAGTGAGTGGGGGATTGGCCTCTGAACCCCAGGATATGCTGAGCATATCTGAGGAGTGTGCCTTCCTGAGGCCCTGGGTGATCTGGTCCAGGTATACCAAGATCCACCATCTTCCCACTGCTTTTTGCCATCAGTGCCCATGCTCTAGATCTGAGCTCCAAAGCTTTCATTCTAATAGCCTAGCAGGGGCCAGTAAAGGGACCATGAATATAAATGGCCAGTAGTTGAGCTTGGCAGGGCCCGGTGGCCTAGATGCTACTAGCCTAGAGTAGATCCTTCCAGCTAGAGCTAAGGATCTCCATTTGCACAAGGTACAGTGCTGTGAGTGCCTGTGCTCACAGACACAAAGCCCCGCTGTAGCGTCCCCAGCTCCAGGCTGCACCCTCCACACACGTACACTGGCCCCAGCAATCTCCCTGGGAAACCAGGTCCCAATGAGAGTGCCTGGTGTGCTGTTAACTGCTCATTGCAGTCATGGCCGCAGCTAAGTATAGCTCCAGCGCACACAAGACCAAGACAACAAGGGAAAGTCTTTCCATAGGAAAGCCCATATGCAAGCACACATGTGCTCCCCTACTTGTGTACTCCAGTGGCCTTGGACACTCACGGACCCATTCTTGCACCAACACAAAGTTTCACTCATTCACTCAGGCATCCATTGCATAAATGTTTGTTGAGGGACTAGGAGAGTGGTTAATAGTATATGTTTTGGAGTCAGACAAAGCTGGGGTTCAAATTCTAAATCTATCACCTCCCAGGTGTATGATCATGGGCAACTTAACCTCTCCAAGTCTCAGTTTCCTTCTTTGTAAAATTGGGATGGTAACCACAGTATGAACCTCAGAGATGGTCTATGGGTAATGAGGTGGGGTATGTCTTAAGAGTGTTTAGGCATGAGTCCAGGTCAATATAATGTCAGAACAGTAGGTGTCTTTATTCTCATGGTTTTTCATCAATTCTTTGTTGCGGCACTTTAGTTGTCTATTGATTGCTTTCTCTTATGTGCCTTGACGGGGGTGGGGGTGGGGCTACAGCAGAGCAAGTGACCCCTTGCTCAAGCCAGTGACCTTGGGTTCAAGCTGGTGAGCTGTGCTCAAACCAGATGAGCCCACACTCAAGCTGGCGACCTCGGAGTTTCGAACCTGCGTCCTCTGCATCCCAGTCCGACACTCTATCCACTGTGCCCCACCGCCTGGTCAGGTCTTATCCTCATGATTGACACCTATGTACCTAGCTCTGTACTGGGAGCTTTATTTAAAGTTGTTGTTATTTCTGGAGGTGGTTGTGAAAAGTGGTACCTGGTGTGTAATAGGCACTCAGTAAAACACTTGGTGATTGAATCAGCAAACAATTGAGTTGCATCAATGGATGGCTGGTTGTCCTTGGAGCTTTCTTGTTTCGGGAGGACTCCACCTGCACGCACTTGTCTCTTGTCCAGGCTGCCTCTGGTAGGATCTAGATGTTCTTGTGGGTAACACAAGGATCTTAGAAATAGGATTGGAGCTCAAGGGTATTGGGGTGACCCCTCATTATGCAGATAGGTAAATGCAGCCCAGTGGGAGCAGGGAGTTTGGGGCTAGCACTAAGCAGGACTCTGTCCATGGGGGAAGGGGCTGGAAATCAGTCTAGCCTGGGTAAGAAATGAGCTTCAGGATTTGAAGGTGCTGTCACTGTTCCCAACCTTTGAATAGGCCGGCGGCTAAAGTGTCTGGGCCATCTCCTCCCATTGCACCTCCTCAAAAAGAAAATGACATTTCCTGGTACTTTTTTAAGCCCAGGCTGGCTGGGCCAGGCCTGGTTGTGGGGTGGGTGGGGGCAGGTGGTGCTGGGAGTCACACAGCCCAAGTCTCTCCTCACCTTGAGTGATCTCAAGACTCTGGGAATAGACATGGTCTCATCCCCTCACCATGTGTCCCAGATTCCAGTTTTGATGCCCAGATTTGAGATTGCACACTCCAGTGCTGCTTGTAGGTTTTGAATTCCATGTTCTCATGCCAGCTTCTGCCCCTGAGGCAGTAGTCAGGGTGTTGAACTTCATAACCATCACCTTTAGCTGGCAGCCTGCTGGGAGGGGAGGATATGTCTGTCCCTCTCTGAACACGAGACTTCGTGCCTGGGGCCACTCAGTCATTCATGTTCATGGTGATGGGGACTCAGGTCTTTGCTTAGTGAATGTGCCCATTGCCAGTGTAGACATGGGCCTGCTTTTCCATCTCTGTGCCCATTGCCAAATAGTCTCTGTGGATACCGAGTTGATGAGAATATAGCTGAATGACTTGGGAGTGCATCCGGGGCCAGTGTAGTCACAGACTCATGGGTAGAGGTTCACTTCCTCATGCGGCTGAAGGGAGTAAACTTGGTATGCCCATTGCATAGATAGGACTGAGGCCAGTGGACATGGGACATGTGTCCCTGACCTTCACACAGATAGGAAGCTGTGCTTTTGCTTAGCTGTGCTCATGGTCCCCAAGGAAGGGATACCTTCCCCCTACTAGTGTGCAGCGTGTGGCTAGGCCTAGCAGCAGGGCTAGCCCTAATCCATAGATCCAGCCACTCATGGACAGTAAATATGAAAATTTAGTAAACTAGATGGTATAAAGATCCAGTACTCATCCAACTGGGCACTAGAATGGGTAAATGTTACTGTGTGTGTATTATACATCAGTAAAGCTGGGTAAGGTTTGTGTTCAAAGGTGGTACGTGTAATGGGGGGAGGGTGTAAGATAAGGAAAACCAGATTGGTGGGTTGCTGGTTGAGATTTTAAATAGAGTGGTCAGATGAGACGGTAAGGGCAGAGGGAACAGCCAGTGCAAGGACCCTGTGTGGCAGGCATGTATCTGGCATATTTAAGGAACCTGTTTGAGGAGGCAGGTGTGGCGGTAACAAACCAAGGGGACAGCGGCAGGAGAGGGGCTTGGAGGTGTGATGGAAGAGCAGTTCACATGAGGACCTACAGGGCATTGTGAGGGCCTTGGGTTTTCCTCAGAGAGAAATGGTGAGCCCGTGCAGGTTTGGGGCAGAGAGTGACACAATCAGATTTACATGCCGTGTTGAAACTTGTCCTAAAGCATCGGGAGTATTGGAAACCAAGAGACCGGTTAAAAGGCTCTTCCCATCATCTATGGGAAATGATGATGACTAAGACTCGGTGGTAGCAGTGGTCCAGCTGAACCAACGAGATTTCTTTATAGATTAAACATGCGGTGTGACAGAAAGAGAACTGTCATGGATGACTCCATGGTTTTTGTTAAGGATGGAGTTCCTATCTCACGAGGTGGAGAAGGCTGCCAGCGGTGCAGGTGGTGCAAGAGTTCCTCTGACACGTCAAGTTGGTGAGAGAGCAATTAGACCTCCACCTGGAAATGCCAAGGACTGGGATGCTGAAGCCCTGAGTTCAGGAGAAGGGCTCAGCTGCAGACACATTGGGGAATATGTGGTTAGTGGGATTTGAGTGGGTGATGGTGTTCAAGCCGTGGAACTGGGTGAATCGCCACAGTGAATGAGTGCAGGCAGAGAGAGGGCCAAGGACTGTGCTCTGGAGCACCCCGATAGTTAGAGGCTGGGGGAAGAGGTTGGCAACAGACATCAAGAAGGAACAGCCAGCAAAGTGGGAGGAAACTCAAGAGACTGGGGGGCCCTGGGAAGCATGACAAAAAGAAGGGAGTGACCAGCTGTCTCAGCTGCTGCTGGTGAGCAAGGGACATGAGCACTGAGACTCGTTCCAGTTCTTTCTGCCTAGAATGCTCTTCCTTGTAGCCTTTCCCCCTCACTGATTCTTACCCATCCTTCCAACCTCTGTACTTGTCACTTCCTCCCAGGGCTACTCTAACCCCGAGACTTGTTGTTAAAGTCAGATGCCTTGTGCATTCTCGAAGCCCTCACGACCTCATGTAGGTACATATTTGCTTGTTATAGTTGTTTGATGAATATCAGTCCCCTCTGCCAGGTGACCGTTTTTCTCTCCCTGTATTCAGTGCCCTGCACAGGCCTAGGAGAAGGAGTAAATGTTTGTTGGATAGAGAGCAGGTGGGCAGTCAACCATGATCCTACCTGAGCTGTGCCCACTGCCCACCCTGAGCTGTCTCTCTTGGGGTCATCATTTGATTCCCTCTCCCCCAACCTACACACACATATACACATCCACATGCATGCCCTATTGGGAGTCGGCCCCTGATGCAATGCTAAACACAGGAGGGCACTGGGGGAAATTCCCCAGTGTATTCCTAGTGGTGACACCATGAAGCTTGGAGCCTCATTTTTCTCATCCGCCAAATGGAGACAATTAAGACAGTCCTGCTGATGGTCGAGTTTGTGTATATGTGTGTTATTCATGTAGGGTTCAAAATGTGAAGATGTGCTGTAAACTGCAGACAGCTGTACCCAGTATCATCATAATGGGAAGTCTTCCTCCCAGGGCTGCCTGGATAGATGGATATAAAAGAGATTTTCAAACAGAAGCCCTGGAGCATAGTGATTTGGGGGTCAGAGCAACCTGGTTTCAAGTTCTGTCACTTCTGAGCTATATGGATGTTCGGTTTTTGCACTTCTTAATCACTCTGAACCTCAATTTTCTTGTCTGCAAAATGGAGGTAATGACACCTTAGAGAGGTTTTCAAAGATGAATGAGATCATATTTTTAATGGTGGTCACTATTCCTTGAAGCAGAGGACAGTGAGGCTCAATAAAGCACACAGTCCATTTAGCCATGCACAGTGAGTGCTCGAAAGTAGGCTCTGCCCTGGCCGGGTAGGTCGGTTGGTTAGAAACACCAAGATTGCAGGTTCAATTCATGGTCACGGCACACACAAGAATCGTACAATGAATGCCCAAATAAGTGGAAGAACAAGTCAATTTCTCTCTCTCTCTTAAACAAACAAACAAATAAATAAATAGATTGAAAAAAAGAAAAGAAGAAAAGCAGGCTCTGAATCCAGACAGGGGGTGTGATGGAAGCCAGAGGAGGCCTGGCCTACAGGAGGGATGGCTCAGGGATGGGTCCTGAGGCCCACTGTCACAGGGAAGAAGAGAAGCAGGTGTGTGTGTTCTGTTGACTCCAGAGGGCAGAACTGGGGTCAGCAGGAGAAAGGGGCAGGGAGGTTGACTTAAACAGAAAATAAAAACATTTCTCCAGAGCTGTCCAAGGACAGAGTGAGTGGCCTTAGGAGGTCCCCCTAGCTGGCAGTCACCAACAGAGACATCTGTCTCAGGGTTATCACAGAGGCCATTATTGAGCTGCCCCAGGGGAGGCCTGTATATCCTGTATGGGATGCCTTCCTGTTCACTTCCTGACCTGGGGATCTCAGTCATGTGTTTCTTATTCCAAACTGTGGCACAAAAAGAGTTGAGGCAGAAATAGAGAAGAAATAGCAATACCCAAGCCCAGATATAAGATTAGTCCTGAGATGAGCACCAAATTTAGCTGAGCTCCCTGGCAGCCAAAGCAAAAAAGGAAATATGAAGGGTTTCGTCACTCATCAGACAAGCGTACCAGGAGACACACAGAAGTCCACGTCCTGAATGAGAAGAGCAATTTCCTGTGTGGAGTTTAAAATGGGAGAGGGTGGACTCCAAGGAGGGAGTGAGTATTGGCACTTGACAGGACTTTCTGGGGCCCTGACACCCAGCATTCTTGGCCTGGGAGACTGTCGGGGCACTCTGGGACAGCACAGCCCCATTCTCTTCCCTGTGACTAATGTTGAGAGCAAGCTGGAGCTTCCAGGTCCAGTTCACAGGGCACAGCCAGGCCGAACGGTGCTCTGATTGTTCTGCCCTGCTGCTTAGAGGGCCCCACAGGAGGCCTGAAGTGCAGGGTTTCTGAGAACCTCTGAGACCCTGGGCAAGATTCTTCACCTCTCTAAACCTCAGATTCCCAGTCTGAAAAGCAGTGATAACAATAGCACTTCCCTCACTGGACTGGCGTGAGGTTTAAGTGAAATGGCGCGTAGAGAGAGCACGGGATGCTGGGCCTGCTCAAACCCGGGAAGCTGCTGGTGTTAATCCTCCATCTTGTTACCGGAGTTAGGCTGCAAAGCCGGGAGCTCTGGCTCGCACCACACTCACTCTCTGTGTGACCTTGGGTGTCCTTTCCCACCCAGCCTGGTTTCCTTCCAGCCCCACGGCAGGGGCTCACATGGGAAACCCTGTGGAAGCAGAAATGTGAAGTCACCATCACCCTGCAGAGTGCGGCCCTCATGGCTGGAAGCCGCAGTGCTAGGTCTTAGGCAGGGCCTTGCCTTGGGCTGTGGCACCAGGAAACAGGCTCTGAGGGCCATGTCCTCGGCTCTCACAAGGCTGTCACTTGCTCCTGGTGTGTTGTTAGCAAGTGGTAGCAGGAACAGAATAAATTAGAGGAACAAACCCTGAAATTAAGCACATTTCTCCCTTTAGCTGTTGCTACTGCTCTTTGTGCTCCCCAACCTCATAATTTGGGGGGAAAAACAAAAACACTGTGTTTGGATTTTTGCAGAGGGAAGCTTTGGCCCTACTCCTGCAGTACCAGTGTTCAAGGAAGCTGACAGTGTCGGTGTTTCTCCCTGCCCCAGAACTCTGCCCTGGGTCTGGAGAAGCCCTAGACACTCCACCTGTTCCTCCAGGCCCCTCAGTAATGTCTTCCTTCTTGGAGTTTGTTCTTATTGTCTCCATTTTAAGAATAACGGGACCGAGTCTCTGAGATGTTACTTGCCAACAGTCATAAGCCAGTGGCAGACCTGGGATTTGAACTCAAGTCTCCGAGGGCAAGTCCAGGACTTTTCTCCCTCCTTAATGCTGCCTGCTCCCCAGCCCTTAATGTTGTCTCAGGCAGATGAGGTTCACTGTGCATCAGAGCCGCCCGGCCCTGGGTCTCATCTGGCCTCCTGCATCCCAAATACCAGGATTGGCTGGCAGCATCAGAGCCACTGAGAATGTGAATTAAAGGTAACTTTCTGGTTCCACCCACCACCGCTGAGCCCAGTCTTTGGGTGTGGGGCCAAGGAATCTGCATTTGTATATCCACTGCCATCCTCTCCATCACAAAAGCCTCTGCTCCCACCGCCTACAGGCTCCACGGCACTCCTCCAGGGAGGGCTTGTCACTCCCTGCTTTTCTCCATCCTCCCTGGAAAACAGCCCTCCCCTCGTCCTCCAGGACCAGGGCTGGACCCGTTGGGCAGTATGGTCACCGTGCTGCTCAGCCAGGCCTGTGCAGGAGCGCACTGGACTCAGGCTCACTTGTACCACATGGACTGCGTGGGGATGAGAGGTGCCCTCTGAAGGACAGTCGTGCTGTTTTGTGATGGGGGCACATATGCCCCCCCGGCCCCAGGCGACTCCCAGCTCTGCGGTTCCCACTCCTCCATCTGTGCCCCCTGATCCTGAGCGCTCCATTCTGGTGGGAAAGGACCCGGGTGGGAGAGCCCACTGAACGTCAGAGTGGTAGGTTCATGCGGGGACTGAAACAATGTGTTTGAGTACTTACTTTGTATGTATTGTTACATTTTGTCATCACTACTATCCAGGGAACACAGAACCTTATCCCGCCACCTCCTTATCAAGTAATGAAGGCTCAGAAAGGGGCAGTGACTCGTCCGAGGTCACCAGTCAAGCCAGGTCCCAAACCCAGGTTGATCTGACCTCAAGGTCCTGCCATTCCTGCTCCAGCTGCTGCTGCCTTGGACACAAGGGATTTGATCTGGGATCTAGAAGGCAGGTGGAGCCTAGAGAGTGGGGAGGGCTGGGGGGGGCATTTTAAGCAAAGAGGCCACAATGATGAAAGCCCAATGTTAAGGCCCAATACTGATGTTTCAGGAGAACCCGCTTCTCATTTCTGCTCCACCTGAGAGCCCAGGACCTTGGGGTGGGACCCATCCACTTCTGCCGCAAGGAGCAGCTTTTTGATCAGAAACTCTGAGGGTTTCCTCTCTCTCTCTCAGTGTTCTGGGTTTCTAGTGGCCAGGTGTTCTCAAGTCCAAGGTACCACCAATTTAAGGAATGCTGTGAGTTTAACAGCATGTTGGGAAAACGGGAGAAATACTATTTTAAGAATGTGTTCATTTTATGAAATATTTTCATTTCCAAAATGTGTATCTTGGAATGAAAGCAACGTGGAAACCGCTGCCACCTCAAAAGTGGCCCGCTGTTGGAACAGCCCCTTCTGTATACAGCCTAGGTCTAGGGTCATGAGAAGGAATTCGTGAATTCAGTGATGTGGGTTCTTACCTCTTAGGGAGCCTGGGCTGCCTGAGCCCAGGGCACTGCCTTCTCTGCCACAGTTCCCCCACTGCCTGCACTGATCCAAGGACTGGGAGTGTCCATGCATGGGACGAGGGGATTCTGATCTGGGCACAGTGCTGCCTCCCTGTGGCTTTCCCCTGGGCTGGCTCAGCGACCTTTTCCCCATTCCCACCCTGTTTTTCCTCTTTCTGTCAGTCAGGAACAGTCCCAGGGAAGGAGGCACATTCCTAGGCTACTGTGTGAGCGGTCATCTCTCAATAGAAAGGGGTCAAAGCCCTGGGCTGGGTCTCAACTCAGAGAACACATGTTCAGAGTACCAAACCAGACCCTGATTCCACCACGAGATGGTGCATACATGTGCGCACACACACCACACCATACATGTCCTTACACACATCATACATGTCCTTACACTCGCATCACACTATACATGTCCTTACACAAACACATCACACCCACTCTTGTCCTTATAACACACACACACACACACACACACACACACACACATTTCTGCCACCTGCATGAAATATATACACTGCGTACTGTGACCGTTTACACAAGCCAAGTGCACATGTCTGGAGTCAGGTCACATAAGCAGGTGACATAGCTTCACCATGTGCACATCTACTCCACATTTACACACTGCCTCCCCCTTCCCACCCACACTCTCCCTAGCACAGACTTTCCCAGACAGGTGCCCACACCCCCCCTCCCTGTAGCACCATGGGGAGCTCCTGCCACCCACTGCTCCCTGCGCTGGGTGCCAAGAATGGAGGGTTTGAGAGAAGTAAGGGGGCCAGAACCTGGACATTCGGATGGAGTGCTCAGGACCCAGCCCGGCTTCTTGGAGTTGATGGTGGAGGCATTTACTAATGGATCAGAAAAAGGACTGGACCCCAAAGAGCTGCTTTCCCCGTCCTCCCTTCCTTGCAGCCCGTAGCCAGCCTTGCACGCTGTGGGCACACCCAGCCCAAGGAAGTGCAGACGAGTCTAATTCAGTTTCCAAACTCAACTGACAATTTATTTAGGCCAATTGGCCATCCTGCCTGCTCTGCATCACTGACTCCACATGGATTGACTCAAACACTGTACACCCCACTGGGCAGATTTAATTAGACAGAAAAACTGACCTGAAGCCTCCGGGGGCCCGGGGCCTGGATACTGGCCAAGGCTCCCCTGATTAGCCCCACTGCCTGAAACCTTGCCAAGTCTCAAACTCCTCAGAAAGGCCCAAGTCCAGCCCTCACTTTGCCAGTGTTGACACTGAGGCCCAGATAGGGGATGGAACTTGCCAAAGTCACACAGTGAGTGTGCGGCCAGACCAGAATGTTGGTCCCTGAACCACCTCACTACTACCACCTTGTTCCCCAACACCAAACTGCAAGAACACAGATCCCCACGGTGAGCCCCTGAATAGTTCAGAAAAGCAGGTACAGTTTTCTAAAGATGACTGTGGCATAAATAATTTATAGATGAAAGTCATAGCACATATTGGTCATTTTAATAGATAGTAAATTGCCTTTCTGATTTATGGTTTCATGGGTGGGGTTTTAGTAAAAATAACTTGGTGATTTATAAAACATCTTCTTAAGTCAACAGATCGTTAGTATGTTTGTCTGACTTTACAGCCAACAGCCTCATCACCCTGGTTACTATAGAAATGGGATGCCTTGCTCTGTTGCCATGGCTACCACTTTCTAGAACACAATTGGTGGGTCTCTCATGGTTTGTGATTTGGTTCTGGAAAAAAAAAAAAAAAAGCCAGAAACTACCAGCTTGGGTTTATACTGCATTATCAGGAGATCTTGTCTATATTTTCTTGAAATATCACAGGGTGGTCACTGACGTGACCAGGCTGGATGGCAGTTACCCCTGGGCTGCCAGGCAAAGCCCCCTTTGTGCCGGGCCACCAGCTAGCCGCCCTGCATGGACCAGCCTCACAGCTGGCCCGGATTCTGGCTGTGGGGGCACAGATGCTGCAGGGGTGGGCTGGGGAAAGGAGAGACAAGGTCTGCTGGGTGGCAGGAAATCAAGAAGCCTGTTGATGATGGGCAGGCCCTAGGGACGGGAAGTCCGGGAGCTGGCACCATTTGAGCGGGGAGGCAGGCTGAGGGCACGGAGGAAGGCTGAGGAGGCAGAGGCAAGGTGAGCTGGAGAGACAGACACTGAGTCAGTCCTACCCCGTGGGGGTGAAGTGGGCAGATCAGGGGCCATCTGTGCAACAATGCCTGGGGTCTGTGGTATTCGCAGTGGGTGTGCTATGTGGTGACCACTTCTACATCATCCGGGTGCTCTGTGCGCATATGCATGAGTGCTGCGTGGGGGTTGCAGGGTGTGCACCTGCCGCTCAGCACCTGGGTGTGGAGGGCCGGTGTGTGGAGTATGTTTCAGTATGCTCCGTGGGCCCCTATGGTCTCTGAGTACGGTAGTAGGACACTGTGCTGTTGTTTGTGTGACCATGTGCAGTGTATGTGCTTAAGTAGTGGGTGAGGTGTGTGCTCTGGGTAGCTGTGGTCTCTGAGTGACTGTTCTGTGTCCTCTGGGTGACTGGTGATTGGGAGGCAGACAACTCACACAGGGTGCAGCCCCTGCCCTTGACTGCACCTGTACAGCGAGTGACAGCCAGGCTTGCTGCCGTGGGCCAGCCAGGCAGAGGTTCTCTCCCTGCCGGGGTCAGCTAACCCAGGTACTCCTATCCCCATACACTGCCCCCTCCCTCTGGCTGAGTTTCCTGAATAAGCTGAGGTCATTGCTCAATCCACCCCGTCTGGGTCTTCAAGGAAGTGGGCCAGGTGGAGATGCATCCAAGGCTGTTGTCGCCATTGATTCCCTGAGCAAGGTGTGGCCACACCCCTGCTCTTGGGGCTGCTGTAGCCCCAGGCACTACCAAGTCCTGGGCAAAGAGGCCTAAGAACTATGCAGGCATGGCTGGGCTCCAGCTGGTGGATCCAGACATCCCACTGGGGATGGGCATAGCCTCTGGTAGTCTGGGTTGTGAGTGCCAAGCTCTGAGGTGAATCATTCAGATATGATCAGGCTCAGCTCCCCAGAACACAAGGCTGTGTTTCCAACCCCAGGAGCTGTGGCCACTCTAGTGGTGAAAGAGCTTAGGCTCTGAAGCTAGATAGATTTGGGTACAAGTCAGTTTCATCACTAGCTTTTTCAGCCCTTGGTTTAGTCCTTGAACCTCTCTGCACCTGGGTTTCCTTTTTATCTCAAGGGGTACAAGCCACCTCTCTGACTAGTTAGTACAAGGATTAAAGGGACAGACTAGGTCCTTGGCTCGGGTAGCTTCCTCCTTTCTCCTTCCGGTGCTCAGCTTCCGGGGGCTGGACAGAGGGAGCCGGGAATCAGCTGGACGTGCGCTCTCGGTTGGTTGTGCACTATTGCTGACCTGCTCGTCTCTAGGCTTAGGAGAATGGGGAGGCCTGAGCAAGCTGGGGTACCTACCTCCATAGCCCTCCAAATGGCCCACTGGGACCAAATGTTGTTGGGGCTCTCCCTAAGACAGAGGACCAGGCTGCTGACAACAAAGACCAGAAGGAAGGCACCAGGGAGCCCATCTGGCTTGAGCAAAAGCTCGTCAGTTGGACCCTAGGTCACTGGCTCCAGCAAGGGGTTGCTCAGTCTGCTGAAGGCCCCCGGTCAAGGCACATGTGAGAAAGCAATCAATGAACAACTATGGTGTCGTAATGGCAATGAAAAACTGATGATTGATGCTTCTCAACTCTCCGTTCCTGTCTGTCCCTATCTATCCCTCTCTCTGACTCTCTCTCTGTCCCTGTTAAAAAAAAAAAAAAAAAAAAAAAGATCTCCATTGATGGCTGAGAACCAAGGATTATTTTCTATCCTAATTTTCATAAGACCTGACCTCTTTCTGGGCCTCATTTTTCCCATTAAGACCTGTCCTGTGAGAGGAACAAATGGGATGAAAGCTCCAAGGGCCTGTGGGGACACTGCGAGTGAGAACGCTCCTGGGACCTCAGTGCCAAGTCTGGGCTGTTCCCACTGGCCTCCCCGAGCGCTAATGAGCCAGAGTTGAAGATAAGCTTACTGTCTCCCAGGGGGTGAACTTAAAGGCTCCTTGCGGGGGTGGGGGGTCCTTCATTTGCTGCCTCCTAAGAACCTTGGCTGCCAAAAGGAACCTGGAAAAGGGGTCTGGGAGAAGGGCTACTTAGTGGGGTGAGGGAGCATGTTGGGTTTTCCCAGAAACACTCTCTGATGGAAGGAACAACAGGTATGAAGATGCAGAGAGATTTGGGGGCACGGAGGTGGGTGTCAGAAATGGCAGTGTTGTATGAGGCAGGACAGTGAGGCCAAGGCACAGGGTCTCGTGCACCAGGCTGAGGAATTAGGGTTTTTCTCTGTGGGCTTCATGGACCGTCCAGGGACATGCAGAGCTGGGATTCTAGCTGATTGATCCCTCTGGTTTGAAGGCTGGGCTGGTGGCCATGACTGAAGCTTAAAATCTGTCAGCTTTGATGGTGATAGCCATGTTGAGAGAGTCACATGTAAGCAGAGGAGACAGAGGAGGGTAGGTGTGGGCACATTAGGAGGGTGACACTATGGCTGATGGGGCAGCGAGGAGGACAGGTGCCTCCTCCCTTCTGCCATTGCCCAGGATCTGGAGCCCAGAAGTGCAGCGGGCCCTACCTCTTGACATCCCTGTCACAAAGGTTAGGGATGGGAGAATGGCTGGAGACATGACCTATCCATGGGGAGTGTGGGTTCTGAATGCCAAACTCCAAGATAGGGCCTTCTAGAGAGAATCTGGGGCCAAATACCTAGTGGACAGGGATGTTTTAGCTTTAAGAGCTTTGGTAACTCTGGTGATGGAAAGTGCTAGATGCACTTGGGTCAGATGTGGTAGTGTTAGTTTGCTTTTCTGGTCTACCTCTGTGATGACCCAGTTTGGCACTATCTGGACCCTTGTAGAGTTGTTTCTGGAGTTGGAAGACCTGGTTTAAGTACCTACCCTGCCCCCCCTTGTCCAAAGCTCACCCACTTCACAGAGCTCTGGGGGCTCACAGTCTTAGTCCACTGCATTGTACTCACCTCTGTGTGTCCTGTTCCCTCAGCAGGGCAAGGAGCTCCCTGATGGCTGAGGCCTTATTTCCCTCTGTTCCTGGTGCTTGATGAGGAAGGACAGGAAGAAAGGATGGATGGATGGATGGGACGGAGGGACAGAAAAGGATGAAAGGATGCGTGAATGAAAGGGAAGGAGAGAGAGGATAGAGGAAGGAAGGATGAGTGGATGGAAGGGAGGGGAGAAGGAAGGAAAGGTGGATGATAGATGGATGATGAGTGGATAAAAGAAAGGAGGGATAGGTGGCTGGAAGGAAGGCTGCATAGGGATCACTCCTGCTAGTAGTCTAGGATAAACTTTATAAAGTTGCTCGATGCTCTAAAGCCTATAGGACTACCAGCGCACCACAGGGATGGCCTTGGGCAGGTCTCTCCCTGTTTCTGGGCCTCAGGCTCCCCCACCTGTAGCATGTCGTGTCTTGGACCAGATAATCCCTAAAGGCTGTCCTTAGGTCGACATTCTGAAATTGCTCACTTTGTCCCTTCCCCCAGCCCAGAATGTGGCTTAGAAGGTCCACATAGTTCTTGGTTTCTAGATCCCTTCCAAGATGAGTGTCAGGTGTCAGAGGGAGCTGCTCTGGGACTCCAGTGCTACCCACCACCCCCAACCAAGTCAGCAGGCACCAGTGCAAACTAAAGAAGTTGCTAAACCAGTGGTTCTTAACCTGGGTTCTATCGAACCCTAGGGGTTCGATGAGTCGGTCTCAGGGGTTCGGAGAAGCCTCTGCCGCAGAGGCCAGAATAAAGTAATACCGTAATTTGTTGTGAGTTCATGCACTTTGTTGGTTTTGTTCTTTGAGCAAGGTGATGTTCATGCATGGCTCATTTTGTGCACCAGTAAAAAAACATATACCTATGTCTTGAATTTGGAAAAAAAATCTTATTTTATTTATCACTAAAGAAGGGTTCGGTGAATGCGCATATGAAACTGGTGGGTTTGGTACCTCAGAAAAGGTTAAGAACCACTGTGCTAGAAGCAGCATGGCTGCCCTTTGCTGAAGGTACAGGGGGAGACATGGCACTCCTAAAGTTATCTGAGGGCAGGTCTGCAGACCAACGGGGCCACCTATTCCAGACTGTAGCCCAGAGCTGCCTCCAGGAAGATGGCCCTGTTCCAGCCACGGTCTGTCTTGGCCAAGTTGAGGAGTTGGAGGGTCCGGAGGGAAGGGCAGCAGCAGGAACATGCAGGCAAGAATGACGAGCATGGCCCTGGAGGATCCTGGTTTAAGTCCCTACCCTGCTGACTGGCCAGGGCTCCATCTGCCTGCAATGCCAAAGGAGGCCATGGTTTGTCAGAGTTCCAGGGGGACCTAACAAGAAGCTGTAAGAAGAGACCTTGTCTGGAATTCAGTCTGAGCAGGAGGGTTTGAAACTCAGACAGCTGCTTGACTCTCTTTCCTTGGGTCCCATGTCTGCTGGGGGCTTGGGAAGTCCAAGGTCATATAGGGTCACCAAACCAAAGCAAAGGGTCTCCTGCAACTTTTACCAGGGGGCTGAGGGCCACAGCAGGTGGTTCTGGACAGGCCAGGTTATTCTGGTCATTTCCTTCTCAATGATAGAGTTTGAGAGAAGCAGGTACCCACATATGGTTGGAATGTGCCAGCACCCCAACAGCTTCATCCTCCCTCCTACCCACACTCTTGCTGCGGGGCTGGCACGCAGCAGCAGGAGGAGAGCAAGCCCTGTGGTTTATGGTGCCTTTGAGGATACCTGGTCCAGTTTTCCTCCTGACATCAGAACTGGCAACTCATTATTTCTGGCAAATGAACATTTAACCTCTATTTGAATATCTCCAAGGATGGAGAACTCACTTCCAGATTGGGTATAGAGAAAGCAGGTAAAAAATAGTCATCTAAGGCCCCGAGACAGATAAACAGGATAGGTCTAAACAGGATAGAACCTGAAGGAGCTGCCGTGAGTGAGGTGCAGGTCCGTGGAAAGGAGAGTGAGTAGACTGGAGTAGGAAGGAAGGAAGGAAGTTGGGAGATGCGACCTGATTCCACCGGAGCTGCCCCTCTCATTGAGCGCTTTGCCAACTTTAGTTGACTCAGCAAGCTCGGTTGCTTTTATTAGTAGTCAGGGTGGCTAAATGCTTTAATCAGTAACCCCCAAACCACAGTGGCTTAACACAATAGAAGTGTATTTCCTACTCAAGCAATAGTTCAATGAGAGTATTTAGTGGTCTTTCTTGGTGGGGACCCAGGCTCCTTCCTTCTGGTAGCCCTGCTGACCTCCAGGGCTTCAGCATTTGCCTGGCAGTGGGGAGAAGAAAGAGCATGGAAGATTGAGTAGGGAGGTTTTAGGAGCCCTTTTGTACACCGTCCACTGGCCTGAACCCAGCCCATGACCTCACCTAGCCCAAGGGAGGCTGGGAAATAAAGTCTGGCTGCACATCCAGGAGGAACAGAAACGTGTTTGTGAACAAAAAGCAATCTCTGCTACAGCCCCTTAACTACTAGAGCTCCCTGACCCTGTGCTCTGAGGAGGAAAAGGCGGCCTGTTAGCGTGGCCCATGTTGGGAGGGTCACTGTGCAGGTGTCTTCTCCTGGCCTGGCTTCTGACTGGACCGAAGCCAAAGGCCCCAGAGGCTTCTCTGCTCTGGGTGGGATGGCCTCCCCTCTGACACTCTGTGTTTCTCCCCACAGTATGTGGCCTTCGCCTCCCTCTTCTTCATCCTCGTCTCCATCACCACCTTCTGCCTGGAGACCCACGAGCGCTTCAACCCCATCGTGAACAAGACGGAGATCGAGAACGTTCGGAATGGCACGCAAGTGCGCTACTACCGTGAGGCAGAGACGGAGGCCTTCCTCACCTACATCGAGGGCGTCTGCGTGGTCTGGTTCACCTTCGAGTTCCTCATGCGCGTCATCTTCTGCCCCAACAAGGTCGAATTCATCAAGAACTCTCTCAACATCATTGACTTTGTGGCCATCCTCCCCTTCTACCTAGAAGTGGGTCTCAGCGGCCTGTCCTCGAAGGCCGCCAAGGATGTGCTGGGCTTCCTGCGCGTCGTCCGCTTTGTGCGGATCCTGCGCATCTTCAAGCTGACCCGCCATTTTGTGGGCTTGCGGGTCCTGGGCCACACTCTCCGCGCCAGCACCAATGAGTTCTTACTGCTGATCATCTTCCTGGCCCTGGGCGTCCTGATCTTTGCCACCATGATCTACTATGCTGAGAGGATAGGGGCCCAGCCCAATGACCCCAGTGCCAGTGAGCACACCCACTTTAAGAACATCCCCATTGGCTTCTGGTGGGCTGTGGTCACCATGACGACACTGGGCTATGGAGACATGTACCCACAGACGTGGTCCGGGATGTTGGTGGGAGCACTGTGTGCGCTGGCCGGCGTGCTGACCATCGCCATGCCTGTACCCGTCATCGTGAACAATTTCGGGATGTATTACTCCTTAGCTATGGCTAAGCAGAAACTACCAAAGAAAAAAAAGAAGCATATTCCACGGCCACCACAGCTGGGATCTCCCAATTATTGTAAATCTGTCGTAAACTCTCCACACCACAGTACTCAGAGTGACACATGCCCGCTGGCCCAGGAAGAGATTTTAGAAATTAACAGAGCAGGTAGGAAACCTCTTAGAGGCATGTCGATCTGACCTTTCACCTCTGCCCCCTGTAGCGATGATTCCAGATTCAGACTGCTTCCTTAGTTCCGTGGGCGACCCGGGACACCCCGCACTCAATCTCGAGGTGTAAAGCCTGGGGGCCCAGGGAGATGCTGGGCGGCCACGTTCGCGAGGCGAGAGCCAGCTAGAGGAACCTCACTGGTGGCCCTGGGTAAGGAGGTTGACGTGCTGGTCTCATGAGGTTCTGAAGAGACGACATGGCCCTCAAGGTTGCTGAGGACTCTCTCATAGCAGGAGCCCGGGAAGCTGCTGCTTGGTGGGCAGGAGTCCAGCGTGAGTCTCTGACTCAGGCCACTGACCCAGTGCCTGGGCAGGGCAGGGGTGGGTGTGATTTGGAAATGGAAAACAGCTTCTGATTCGGTCTTTACATGGCCCCCTTCAGGCTGTGCAGGCCGCACAAATGGTGCATGGGATCTGGCAGGAGGGTCCCTGCAAAGGCAGTGGCAAGGATTCTCACCCCCAACAGAGCCTGTCTCCATAGCTGAGTAGAATTTGTGCTCTGATTCCGGCTGCCTAGCTCCAGGTGTGTCCTTGGAGACGCCTCTAGCCCTCCGTAACAAGCTTACTTCCCCCGTAGCATGCCGAACCAACTCATCTTCTACCACCACTCTAGAGTTTAGCGTTTATCTTTAGAACCTGTTGGAGTGACTCTAGCTTTCACGTTGTCTGTTTGGGTTGATGGTTGAGTGGGATTTTCCAATGACCTTCTGAGGGAAGTGGCTGGAGAACGAAGGATTAGAGGGGGCCACCACCCCGAGCAGCTTAGACGGAAGCGCTACAGACCAGCAACCATCTTCCACCGAGGGTTCTCTTCACTTCTGGCGGTAGGGACTGCAGCAGCAATACCTGACACCCCAACCAGCGTACAGCCACTTTCCCATGAATTCGGTGGGGGGAGGGGAGGGGGTGGGGTGGGGAAGGGGGACATGAAACAATACTAGTCACCGTGGGATATATTCTAATATTCCATGGCTAGTGGTTCGTTATGGGACTATCTCAGTTTTATGAGAATCTGCACATAGCACATAAAGTTGATCATGGGGCTCTGGTCCGAAGATATAAAGCCCATAGTCTACCTCTACCCATGGAATACCATCGACTTATTCTGTGGACACAGGAATTTCAAGAGAATGGATGACCCAGAGAAGAATGCAGGAAGGAGCATGGGGTGAGGGAGGCTGAGTGAGTGATAGCATTTAGTCTATGAACATCTCGGGTCCAAGTTGGCAGGGGGGCTGCAGGCTAGCTCAGCCCTAGGTGAGCAAGTTTCCCCAGTGTGGGTGGCCTCCCCCAGCGTACGATAGATTGTCTCCCTGCTGATGCGCTCTCTGCCCACCCCCACCCCGCTCCAGATCTGGCTTCATCCCACAGCTCTGCTGTCCAGAACAGTACCCCCAAGGCCCACTTCTCTGCCTGTGGGGGTTCTCCTGGCCCCATGCCCTTCCCCTTCCTGGGATTCCTGTAAACACCTGAGAGGAACTTGGTTAATATCCTATCCTGGGCTGGGTCAGAAGGGGGCAAGGATCTCAGAAGCTGGAATAGGGAGCTTGAGGTGGGGCTGGGCTCCCCTGACCAAGGCATGGCTGCTGCTTAGGAGGTCACGCATTGGCTGGTGATAAGCTCCTGCCTCACCTCTCTGCTTCGGGTTAGCTAGCTGTTTGACCTCTGGAGTCACCATCATAGCAAGGACAGTTCCTGGGGCTCAGGGGAGGTCTGGGTTGGCCTAACCCCAGCTCTGCTCGAAGTCCTGCAGGAAGAGCTGAGCCTGAGTGGTGTCACCATGGTGCTTGGCCCTGCCGTCACATTCTTTCAGGTTTAGCGCCCCAAGCATGGGTGCCCCAGGCCAGCCTGTCTAGGATCCCCAGTTCAATCCAGTCAAACACAGATTGCCTGCACCCTAGACAATGCCAGTGTTCTCCATGTGCTAAGGGCATGCAAACACACATTTGTGCACACATACAGAGTGCAGATGCATGTGTTCTGACATGCACACCAGCTAGTCCCAGGGACATATGCCCTCTTCCCATGCTGCAGCATACCTACAGAGCCCATGTACTCCTACTGGATCCCCTGGGCCCCACGGCCATGGCAGCCCTGCTATGGGAGCCCCCTGACCCTGGACCCAGGCCTCAAGAACCCAGAGCTCTGGTGCACAGTCTCTAATGGCTGAGAAGGTATTCTGGGCCCTCCCCAGTTCTCCTCTGAAGCCAGATGCCAGGTTCCTTGTCCTGCCTTTCCCTCTCCTATCTCCACATTCAGCCTCCACTCCCTTCCCAAGTACTCACCTCCCTTGCTGGTTCTGCTTTAATGTCCAGACCTGTCCACCTTGGCTCTGAGATCCCCTTTGAGCTTCGTCCCTCACCAGAACACGCACGCCTCTTCCAAAAGCTGGTGTGTGATGCCCCGATTAACTGTCACTAAGAGGGGTGTGGTTCTTAGGGCGTATCCCCCCACATCTCTGCCTCCCCAAGTCCCTTCCCATTTGCCTCCTCTTCTGCTTATAGCTTTGTACCTAGGTGGGCCTGGGGTTGGGGATGCACTTGTGAGTGAGTCGGGGAAGGCCAGAGGGAAGAAAGAGGAATGTGGGCAGAGGCCTAGCCTTGCAGGAATGGAAGGAGGTGAGGTCCAGCCTCTCTCTACCCCTGAGGGCAGTCAGCAGCCTCAGTGGAACCTGGGGCTCTCCAGTTCCTCTTTTAGAACCTGGTTGGGGCCAAGTACAGCAAGGTAGGCTCGGAAGGTGCCTCCCACCAGAGTGGGACACAGCCAGTCCACCCTGGGGGGCCTGCACCACCCTTCTCTCCCCTTTGCTTCTGGTCTCCTGAAGCCTCGGTCCGTGTGTCTGTGAGCAATGATCTAGTCTTCTCCTCTGCACTGTGACTGGCATGGCCTCAGTGTTGGGGGGGTGTCCTAGGGGGGTTGTAGGACCTCATGGGTGGATGCCAGGAGGGTACCCTGCATCACTGGGACTGCCTCTCCCAGAAAGGGGTTCCCTCCCCACTCTGTCCACTTGGTCTGGACAGCTTGGAGTGCTCCCTTTGTTCTGCCATGTCCATTCATGTGTGTCCTGTCCATTTCTGCTCCTGTGATGTGGGTCAGTCCTCTGTGGTGCCACGTCCAGGGCTATGAGTTCCCACCGTGGGTGAGCAGAGGGCTGGCATGGGGCGGGGGTTGGGAAGGATGGTGGCCAGACCCCTTTTCCTGCCCCCAGACATGCAGAGCAGCAGTGAGACCCCAGAGAAGGCCCTGCCTGGGCCCCCTGGGTGCTACCACCGCAGCCTCTGAGTCATCTGGGATGAGGGTGAAAGGTTCTCCCCTGAGCAGCCCAGTCCAAAGTGCCCCTCTCCCTGGTCCCCCGCCTTTTCCTGCTTGGCTACAGAGAGGGCCGGAGCGGTGCTAGCCTGGGGGGCAGGGAGAGTGACGAACTGGGACAGAGGTGACCAGGCAGGGTGTGTGGGCAGAGCCCCTCTGCATGAGCCGACCAAATTCCTGCTCAGATACAGGGCCAGGGTGGGCAGCGGGGGGTTGTGTGGGGTCTGTGTGGCCCTCAGGCAGGCTAAGGGGGAAGGAAGTATCAGAACAATGATGCAACTCTGAGGGCCAAGCCTGCTGTTCTTTTCTGTGTTGTTCATATTCTCTCTTTTTCTCTCTCTCCACTAATCATGTTTCTCTCTCTTTCTCTCCTCGTTTTGTTGCATGACTTGTGCTGGTTCTCGTGACTGTACTCTGCTCGTGTCTCTCACAGACTGTCCCGTTAGCCTGGGGCTTTTTCCTTGAGCCCCCGGCTGGGCAGACCCCTTGGAGCTAAACCCAAGGAAATGCCCAGCACCCCCACCCTACCCCACCCTGTACGCACCCCCAGCGCCCGCTGCTGGTCTGAACAGTAAGTACATTGGTGGTGTCTGGAGACCAGGGCGGAGAGGCCAGCCGCGCTAGCTGAGGGCCCTGACACCGGGTTCTCCTTGCTCCAAAGTTTAAAAAAAATGACCCTCTCGCGGACGCTCATCTATCTCAGCCCATTTCAAAGCCTGGAAACCATCTCCGTGAGCCGCTGCCCATGCTGCCATTTCATCATCGCAAGCCTGCAGGTCTAGTGGGGCCGAGAGGGGGTGAGGGCAGAAAGGTAGGGAGTCTTGGGTGAGCTTACCCTGTGGCCTATCTCATAAGGGGTTCCCCAGGTTTAGAGAGTGGGCCCCTCCTTTATTTCTTTCTCCTTCGGCCACCCCGCTGAAGTTGGGGAGGGAGCATGCTCCCAGTTTCTGACAGCACCCCAAACTGCAGATTAACCAGCAGCCCAGGGAGGCTGACTCCTTCACAGAGCACTGCCAAACCTTCTCTCCCAATTAGCCCCTCCTCAGAGTCATGGATAAGAGAAGCAGCAGCTCCAGCTGTGTCCTGGGGGTCCCCTCAGGGCAGGAAGGGTACACAGCTCTCATTCACCCAGGGATTCCCAATGGTCACCCCCTGCAGGGAAAACCAGCCTAACTTTGGACCCTTTAGAGGCTGTGGGAGGCAGGTGCCCCAGGGGCATGGCACTAGGGACAGACTGATTGGCCGAGGACTCGGCACTCAGAGCCAGAGGAGGGGTCCCAGGCCCCACCATCCACCTTTGACCCACCCCTGGGCAAGAATGCTAGGCTGTAGATATCTTCACTGACAGATGATGGCCAGCCAGCAGAGAGACAGCAGGCCCCGGCTCCCCTCCCAGATGGAGATGCTGCCCGGTAGGACTTATGTATTCCCCTGGAAAATTCATGCAGGGCACTGTGGGCTCTGACTCTTTCCACACCCTCACCCACGTCCTCCTCCCTGATACTTCCCTCCCTTCTCCCCAGCCACCCTCCTTCCTCAGCTCAGAGACCACTGGGAGGGAAGCCAGGGGCCGCCAGAGCAGAGGCAGCCTGGGCTGTCTGTGTGCACAGGTGTGTGCCTGCAGACACGCCCCAAGTGCTAGGCAGCTCCCGGACCCTCAGAGGCTCCAGCCCCAGTTTTGTGGTGTCAGAGTTACCTTGGTAACTGGCCTTTCTGGCTCAGAGTAAATTGGGGAGTGAAGCCCCTGGGATTTGTCAAGAAACGCACTGTACGTGAAATGCTTTGCCATCTTGTATGACAGATTTTTTTAAGTTCCAAAATTATGATGGGATTTTTTTGGATTTGCTTTATGAATAAACCTGATTGGTCCATTTCTCTTTTGACTGACTGCCTCTTTGTAGTGACATGATGTGCACACTGGCTGTGATCCCGCCCGTGGGCATGCTGAGCATGTGCCCACGGAGAAGGATCACCTCTGTGTGTAGTTACATGATGTGAACAAGGTCACGGAGGAGGGTCAGATCGGGAGGAGACTGTCTCCAGCCTTTTTCCGCTTTAGTCTTCCAGAGAGCCTCCCCTCCTGTGGTCCCACCATGTGGGTGTCCTTCCCTGGGCACTCTCACCCTAGCTGAAGTCTTTGAGAAAGCCAAGGTGCCCACCGTGGGGACTGAGTTGGCTCCACCATGGCCAGGATGGTTCTGCTGAGAGCAGAGAGCGTGGGGCAGGCTCAGTCCCCAAGAGTGATGAGCGGAGGCAAATGCCAGGCAGCGCGTCCTCTGCCAGCTCCAGGGGCCTCTATAGCACTGCTCCTGGACTTGGGAGGGGTGAGCTCCCTGCTCTGGCCCCACTTTGCCCCCCTCACCCCGGCCATGTGCTCCCAGACCTCCTCCCAGGTTCCTTCTCTGGCTACCACAGAGGCCAAGACTTGTCTTCCCCACCTGACTCCATCAGCCACTGTTGTTGTTACATCCATTTGCTCTGCTTTTCTGGGGATGCTGCTGAGAGGAGACAAGAATGGGAGCCCCTCCCAAGTCATGGCCTGCTGCCTCATGCAAACATCCCTGCTGTGCCTGTTCAAGCTGACAGGCCTGCTTGGTGCAGAGCGGGGTGGGAGTCACCGGCTTGATCTGTGTGGGGATCAGAGCCGACTGAATGACCAGCATAAGTCTGTGGGGGATGGAGCAAACTGAGTGGTCAGATTGGGTCTGCATGGGAGACAGAGGAGGCTATGTGGCCATGCTTAGTCTGTACGGAGACTGGGCCCACGGATTATATAGGGTCTGTATGGGGGACAGAGGAGACTGTGTGACTGGACCAGGTCTGCATGGAGGGGGCAGGGTATACAGAATGAGCAGATTAGCCAGGTTTGGGGGCTGGCAGGCTGTGTGACCAGGTTGGGTGTGTGTGGCGGACAGTGTGAAGTGAGTGATCAGGTGGGACTGGATTCCCCCATTTAGAATGGGGAGAGGGGTAGATTAATGGGTGGGGTCTGCATGGGGCTAGGGACGCCTGAGCTGGATAAGATGGGAGACAGCAGGGTCTGGTCAGTGGGACAGGGGTCAGAAAAGGCTGTCTCTGGACTGGAGTGTTCCTGCGTGTTTGTCTGTCTTTCCCCTGAGCTCTGTGTCCACATCCACACCATCCTGTCTCATCGGCCCAGCGCTGGGTGCTGGCCCAGCCCGCAGCACCGCGCTTGCTGGGCCCGCCAACTCATCTTTTTGCAAACTTTGAGCAAATCCAGGAGCCCCTCCTCTGGGCGCTGTAGGCAGCGTGCAGGCTGCCTGAATGATCTGGAACCCCAGCCTCGTGTCTCCCTCCGCGGCCCCTCACTTTTCCATCCTCAGGGACGGGCTGCCCTTTGCCAATGCCCCACCTCCGGCCTATCCCCCCCCACTAAACGGTTTTCAGTGTCTCAATAGCTTCTGCTTATATGTTTGAAGATTCCAAACTGAATGGGGAGGTGGCGAAGGCCGCGCTGGCGAACGAAGACTGCCCCCACATAGACCAGGCCCTCACTCCCGATGAGGGCCTGCCCTTTACGCGCTCGGGCACCCGCGAGAGATACGGACCCTGCTTCCTCTTATCCACCGGGGAGTACGCGTGCCCGCCTGGTGGAGGAATGAGAAAGGGTATGTAGAGGAGGCCGAGGCACTGCGTCAGCCGGGCCGCCTCGCGCTTCTGCAGATGGCTGGGTGGGGCGGTGGGCAGGGGCGCTGAGGGGCAGGCAGGCATACCGATGGGGGGCAGGGAGCAGAAGGAGCCCCCTGGGTCAGCCTCCCCCCCCCCCTGAGATCTGAGCCCCTCTCTCCTAAGTGGAATGTCAGGCGGGCAGAGAACTGAGGCCCAGGCAGCTGTGGGTTGGCATTAAGAGTTAGTACCCCAGGGCCCGGGGACAGGCTGGCTGACTCGGCTGTGGCCCTAACAGCAGAGCAGTCCCCAGGGGTGCAGGACGAGCCTCGACTGCTCTGGCAGATGGCAGGTCAGACCCAGTAGGCAGTGATCTTTCCATCCAGTTGTTGAGGAAGGCAATGGGGTGGGCCAGGCATGGCCAGGGCCCTGTGGGCTTAGCCACTCAAGGTCCATGTTCTGGAAGAGGCATCCTTTGAAGAGAATCCACAGACCCTTGGAAGGGGGAGAGCCGTGAAGAGAGAGGTGCTTTAGGCTGTGGGGGTGAGGCCAATGTCCCTGCAGAAGTAAGGTGTGTGCCACTCAGAATATTGCTAGTGACAGATAGGGAGTTTGCCAAAAGAAGGTTAAGGCAGGACCCTGTGCAGCCCCTTCCATCCCCAGTGTCCGTTAGCCAGGTTCTGGGTGTGGTCAGCGCCCCCTTGTGGTTGGTGAGGGCTGAGCCGCGTGGTGGCCTCTGCTCAAGGACTCCTACCAGACCTTAGCCAGACACCCTTGGGGAAGAGGCTTCTACTAGAGCTTGACTGAGCATGGGCTAGGTTGAGGCTTGAAGCGGAAGCCCAGAGCACCTTAGCTTCAGGCTCCAGGTGTTGGCCCAGGGCACAGAAGGCGGAGCAAGCTATCCTCAGCACAGCAGACTGGCTGGGCAGCTCATGCATGTCACATGCTCACATGGGATGCATGCTGACCCGGGTGAGCAGGTTGGGCTCCAGCAATAGTTGGCTTTTTAGAACAACAGCTGGTGTACCCTGTGGCCATTCACAACTGCTCCAGTATTTGAAGTGGTTCAATAACACACAAGGAGAAAATGCAGAGCTCCAAATGAAGGGCAAACCTAGAAGAGGAGAGGCAGCTTGCGCTGAGATGGGAGATGTCCTTTGGGCACTGGTGCTTGGTGTGCCCCCCTGACCCAGGCTGGTCCCTGCTTCCTTGCCCTACCTGGAGGTCCCTTGGACCCCAGCACGGCATTGCACTCCCTGCATGGTGCTGCATGGTGGAGGGCTGCCGGCCTTGGGGGGGGGGGCGTGTAGGCCTCATCCTTGGCACCCTCCGTGGGTAGGCCTAATGCAACTGGCTTTTTCCCCCAGTGGAGGCTCTAGAATGCCAGGCGCAGGGGCAGCCCAGGGGAGTAAGGGGGAAACAGGCAGACCGTTCCCAGTGGCTGTGCTCTATCTGGTATGGTCTTGGGGGGTGCCTGCCCCCTTCATCTTGGGTGTTGGCCTAGAAGAGCAGAAAGGAGTCTGAGTCTCTTTACTGTGCTTCCAGAAGCCCAGGGAGCATGGGACAGAGGAAACCCTCCCCCTGTAGCTGCACAGCGGCAGCCACTGTCCACAGGTGGTACCCATTCCCCAGCCCCACAGAGGCATGGGTGCCAGAGTCTTTGAGAAGGACCAGGGTGAAGTGCCCCCACCCACATCCACCCGGCCTCACTCTTGCAGAGTCACGACAGCCACCAAGGACTTGCTTTTCTCAGGAGAATTCCAGGCCACAAGTCATGTGCAGAGTAGGAGCGGAGTTAGGGACTCCCCCCGGTTCCCCCAGGTGGGAGAGAGAGGTGTGCTGGGCTGGCTCGCTGCATGGGAAACAAGCCAGCTGGAGCAGAACCTGCCTGCCTCTGCATGCGGCTGTTCTGTCTTTCCTCCTCCTTCCTTAAAAACTAAGTACCAAGCGGGATGGGAAAGCCAAGGAGAGACGCTCAAGTGTTAATTGTATTCTTTACATACAGATCTTTGCAAAGAAAGCCCTGTCATTGCTAAGTATATGCCGACAGAGGCTGTGAGAGTGACTTGACCATGCGGCTTGGCCCAGGACACTGGTGGCTATTAAGCATCTGGGTGGACCTGCAGCCCCTCCTCACCCTCGGACAGAGTAAATTCACGCCATGCAGGTTTGCCGGACGAGTCCGAGGGGCCCAGGCATTGTACTAGGACGGACGTAGCTTTTTCTACGGCCAAATGGTAACTGACCGTAGAGGATTTCTTTTCCTTCTTTACATTTTTTTTAAAAAAATTATTTTATTTGGGGAGGGGGGCGGAGGGGTTCCTTAGCATGACTTGCATGAAGTTAAACAGAAAACCCAGCAAACCAAACCCACCCCCCCCCCTGCAACTCTATGATGACCCCAAACAACCACAACAACGAAAAGGAAAAAGCAGAAGTCCTCTACTTTCTTTCAAAGCTCTTTACTTTTACACACGTGGGAGCCAGACTGTAAGGGTATTCAGTAGAAGCCTGTACATTTCTGGGGGAGGGGACGGGACGGGGAAGCGGTGGGGACGGGGAACGGACTGCTTCCCGTTTTTGTACACAAGAACGAGAGGAAAGGTTCCCGAAAGGGCAGTCGGTCAGTCATCGGTCATATTGACCTCACCTTCATAATTCATCCCTCACACGGAAACCAAGAACTTTGCTCCAAACAAATTGTGGAAACTCGCACTGCCGCCTTCTTCCCTCTCTGTTTGGCATGCTTGTGACCCAGCGGACGCCGCCCCAAGACCCTTGACAGCAGCTAGTCTAGGTTGAGTCTATCATCTTTTTTTGGTGTGTGTAGATCCAGCGTGACCAACTTTCACGACAAATTGTTCATAGCCAACAATTGACTCCGTATGGATTTTCCATGTATTTCTTTAGAGCACCAAAAGATCAGGACCAGGGGAGGGGTTGCCCCCCCCCACCTTTACTAAGGCACAACCTGGCATTGTATGCAATTTAGTACTTCAGAGTAAAAACTGCATGTCCAATGTTATGCAAAGCGATTCTAGCATGAAATAAATTTTGTACCATGGTTTCTGTATAGTCTAAAGCAGATTTGTTTTCCTGAAGCAATCGGAGGTTTGCAGAGACACACATCTGCATCTCGAATAAATATAGTATTTTCCCAAAAGAAACAGAGGACAGTAGCTTGGCTTTGGTCTGATTCTAAACTTAGTGGCAGGGGGTGGGGGTGGGAGTTGGGGAAGGATGATATATTTGAAAAACACATGCTTGAGTTGAAAAAGAAAACGCAACATCTCGAGCCTTCCCCCTGCAGCTCGCAACATTTCCTGGAAAGAGAGCAATGCTTTAGCTCAACACCCTCCCCGCCCTGGGCCCCGGCCCTCGATAATAAAAAACTGACTTTTGAGATAAAACATGGATCTGGGTTTTTATTGCCTCAGTCACTGTTGCAATTTGGTTCTGGGCCTAAGGAAGAAGCTGTTCTCCAGCCAGCGCCCTGTAGATCCCCTCGGTTGGGGGAGGGAAGCGGCTCTCAGGGAGGACCAGGCATGCAAGGTCCTGCCTAAGGCAAGCACATCCTCTAGGCCAGGGGTCCCCAAACTTTTTACACAGGGGGCCAGTTCACTGTCCCTCAGACCGTTGGAGGGCTGGACTATAAAAAAATACTATGAACAAATCCCTATGCACACTGCACATATCTTATTTTAAAGTAAAAAGACAAAACGGGAACAAATACAATATTTAAAATAAAGAACAAGTAAATTTAAATCAACAAACTGACCAGTATTTCAATGGGAACTACGGGTGCAGATGCATCCTGTGCTCCTCTCACTGACCACCAATGAAAGAGGTGGTGCCCCTTCCGGAAGTGCGGGGGGGCAGATAAATGGCCTCAGGGGACCACATGCGGCCCGCGGGCCATAGTTTGGGGACCCCTGCTCTAGGGGTTCACCAACACGGAAACCTCTCTATTGAGTCATGGCCATATTCATGACTCCCTGAATCTGGTCACATCAGAGCTCCGCCCCTCCCTTCCCAGATGGGGCACACCACCGTCACCTCCCTCCTAGGGCCATTCTTGAGTCTGATGGAGCCAGGGGCAGGAGTCTAACAGGTCAGTTGTGGGTGCCTTAGCCAGCTGCACTCTTGCTGGGCCTGGTCTGGAGAACCTTATCGCATACCCCTCCCTAAGCCTGGAGGTATCGTGGAAGGGACCAAGCCCTCTCCTAGGGATCTTGATTTGCATGGATGATTCATTTGGTTTTGGATGGGGGTAGAGTGGGGGATTGGGGTTCCAATTCTTTTTCTAGCCATTAGAGAATTCAGGTGGAAAAGTTCCTAACGGTCATGGTAGTCAACATCTGAGCATTTTATAGACAAGAAACAGAGCCCCACAGAAGGGAGTGATCAGCCCAGGGCCACAAACAAGGGGGTATCAGTCTCCCCTGGGTTTCAGGTCCCTTGACGCCACCCAGACTGGCCTGGGTCAATGATCAGAAGCGGGAGCCCTCTTTTCATCTAACAGTTTCGCATCCCTTTTAAGCATCTGCCTCAACCTGGTGCCATGTGAGGTCTGGGAACAAAGGGGTGGGGGGCGGCAGGTTAGTGAGTACGGTAAGGCCTACACCCAGAGCCCTGACAGCCAGAGGGCTGCCAGATCTATGTGACAGCCATCCGTGAGCATCTGGATGGAGAAACCAAGCAGCTTGGGCTGCTGCGGGGCAAGTAATGCGCCCTCCCCCTGGGCTCCACTCTTGAGGACGTGCCTCTGCTGGATTGAAGTGGGACTCAGCACAAAGCCATTTGGAATATGGGTTTTCTGGGACATAGGAGCTCACAGGGGAAGGAGGTTAACATACACTGAGCATCTGCTATGTGTGGGGCATCGGAGAAAAGTGGTCTAATGAGAGCCCACAATAACCCAACATACTCGTTGTAGAGGCAAGAGAACAAGGCCCCAAAGTAACTGACCCAAAGCCACACAGCCAATGAATGATGAAGCCAAGATCTTAAGCCCAGGGGACTGGCCTGGGCTTCAAGCTTGGGTTAGCTGTCCCAGGGCCTTCCTGGAGCTGGAGGTGGAATTGATAGGAACACTAGAGTTGCTGGTCCCAAATTCCTCAGGACCTGGCCTCTGCCCCTCTTCATGAAATGCCATGGGTGTGACTCAGGGGCCACTTCACATGCTGCCCTGAGCTTCCCGTGCACATATCTGACCACCTCACTCTCCTGCTTAAACACCCTGTTGCCCTAAGACTGATGTTATATATCCTCAAATTGGCTACTTCCCTCCTGTGCTCCGGCCACTCGGAAAGTCCGAACCTGTGGCAGGGACACAGGCACCCAGGGACCTAGAACTCCCTCCATCTGCCCTCTTCTCCTATTATCTCCCAACTAACATGCCAACTCCCAGTTTCGATTTGTCCCTACGTGACTTCACTTGGAAGTGGTGGGTGTCCGAGGCCTTGTGGAGGGTTCTACTCTGAGCTCCAGGCCTGGATTCACCGTTCCCAAGCACAGCCTCCTGTAGTTCTGTTCTGACGGGCCCGTGGGACCAAAAGTGGTAGGTGTGTCAAGATGGGCACCTGCCATCAGGAGGGATAGTGTGTGCGGTAGCTTAGGCGTCGAACACCCCACTAACAGTCGGCACATGGCAGACCATCAGCCATCACTCTGGAACCATCCTGGGATGAGGCCCAAGACCCATAAGCGCACAGCACGTACCCCAGGAGGAGGGTGAGGGCCAAGTGACTCCGTCTATCAGAAAAAGAGTAATTTTTTTAAAATGATGGGCTATTTTCTCAAGTTGGCATTCATGGTTCCTTCGCTAAGCAGTCAGTGACTGTCCAATGGTTAGGCTTTCCACAGCATAGTTGTCAAATATTTGTAAGAGATCAAAGGAGAGGATGGGTGTGGGGGAGAGGCTCACAGTGCCCACTATCTGAACCTCTCCACTCCATGGGGATCTGAAAGGTGTCGTGACAAGTTCACTCACTGACATTTACTGGGCACATCCTGTGTAGCAGGACCCTTCCTTGGTGAAAGGGTTCCAGAATCGACCTAGACCTGGTCCTTGCTCTCGAAGAGCCCAGGGTCTATTAGGAATGATGGGCTTGAACATCGACAAGTCTAAGAAAGAACAATAGGGACCAAAGAGGCCAGAAAATCTGGGAGACGCCGTTAAAAGCCCCTTCCCTCTGAGCTTTCAAACATTCATCAGATCTAGCCCATGAACTACCTTAAAGGGAGCCTGTCTGCTGCTGTCGGGAAGGGCAAAATGGAAGAACTCAAGGTGGTGAGATAGTCTGGGGCCATTCATTCTTCCATGTGTGGATTACCTGTGGCCTGCATGCCCCCAAGGAGGGTCTGACTCATGTTCTGAGCAATGGGCTGAGGCTTAGGGCTGAAGCACTACCTGGCCCTGTTTCAGGCAGGACAGGAGCCTTGGGACACTTCTCCCTTGTGCCCACAAGGCCTCAGAAGAGGCATTTGGGCTCAGCCTCAGAGGACTTGGGACTGGGCTTCTCCCAGCAGGTGCTGAAAGAGGCAGGAGGAGAGTCGGCACCGCCGTGCTGCAAAAGTGTGGTGGCTCCTTGCATGTGGAGCCCTGTCTAGGAGGAACAGGCCTGAGCACTGTCCCAGGCAGGCTGCTCTCTGGCCTGTATGTCTGATGCAGGCCACCCAGCCTGTGGGTGATGGCCATTAATGGTGGGCCTGCCCCAGTATGGGTCATCCTGGGCCACTGATCACTTCATCTGTGAGGGCTCAGTCACCTGGCAAGAGCAGCTCAGAGTGCGCAGAGATGTCTCCCCTCCCATTCCAGAAGTGCCCGGGGCTGCACTGGCCTCACTGGTTCTGCGAGGTGGGGGACCAAGGACTTTGCCAGCCAGGGCAGAATTGTTTCTAGGGTACCGCATTGGCAGCAGGACTTCATTCAAGGTCAGCGATGGCTGTGGGTAGTCTCTAGGCTAATACCCGCTTCCCTGAGCTCCTCCTTGCCTGGGCCCTGAATGGGTCACCTCCCAGTCAGAACTGGGGTCAGGAACAAAGCATATGGTCTTGAGATGGTGCCTTCCCCTTTTCAGGCTTCCATTCTCCCACATGAACAATGAACATACTGGATAAAATCAGTGGTTTTAAACATTTCTCAAGGATACCTTGTCAAGTGAAATCTTACATGAAGTCTAATATATATAATACAGATTAAAATAAAGCTGCTGTGAATCAGATGGAGGGTGGGGACCCAGACCTCTGTCCACATGGCCTTCCTTTGCCCGCAGCCCACCAGGTCATCACTGAGTTATCAGGAGACTTCTAGGGCTCTAATGAATGCAGTTTGAGGTCATGAGGCTAGAAGGTCAGTACAGGTCTTCCTGCTTTGATGTTCAGGGGTTTGTAGCTTCCTAAAGGCATTGGAGCCAAGCCCTCAGAGCCAAACCCTTTCCTGAGTCACAAAGGGAAGGTGTATGGGATGGGTGCAGACCTGGCTGGCCAGGTAGGGCCACTGCCACTTAACCCCTCTAGGGAAAACGGCTTTCTGAAACCCTCTGGCCAAAGGCCTACTTCCAGTCACACCAGAGAGAAAGAAACTAGGTCCCCCAGAGTTATAGCTGCCACCAGGGAAGTCCGAGGCCCAGGGTCTGACCTGGTCCCCATTTCGCTTGAGGGCCCTTTTTTCTGCAGAGGTTAGGGCCTGGGGGGTAGACATGAGAGGAGGTGAGTCTTGGTATGCTATCCTGCAGACTCCCCTTCCCAGGCTATGGCCTGGCCCTCACCTGAAACTACACAGCTTGGCAATTATAGTCCCTCAGACCAGCTCCAGAGCCTGCCTGGCTCAGACGAAGATGTCAGTCTTCTGAGAGGTTCAGGATGGTGAGTTCTAGATTACATACCCTTTTGAACCAGGGGTCTCTTCTGCTGGGTCTTCCCAGAAGTTTTGTCTCTTCCTCCACTTACTCATCTCTACTTCCTTCCACCTCCAGTCCAGAGCCTTCCTCCTCTGGTCCTCATAACCAAGACAGGAACTCCATCCTGTCCAGGTATCCAGCTTCTTAATCAGGGGACCGTGAACCAAAAGGCTACATGCTCTGGGCCCCAAGAATAAAACCCAGGAGAGGTAGGCACATGGCTGCCCTAGGCATGACCCACGAGTTCTTGTTCTTGCTGAATCAAACGCTCCTGGACCAGAATGACCATTGGTGTTGCCTGGGGCTCCTGTCCCCACCAGCAGGGAAAGCCTAGAGCTTTCCTGCTGCTTTCCATGCCCTTTGGCGAGGCCCGAACCCTCATTCTCACCTGCTGGCTGGAAAGCTGTTCATCTCCTTGAGCCCCAGACTCCAGGCAGACCTCCTGCCTCCCACATCGCTCCGGGCGGTGGCTGGCCCAACCTCAGTGCCTCCTGAGCCCTTCCCGGCCAACCCCACAGCCTGAACAAATAATTCTCCAGGAACACGTTGAGTGAGAAAAGCCACTTTATTAAAGGGTCTCTATCAAAGCCCCCCATATCTGCACCTGTCAGATTGGCTTTGGGTAGACATCATCTTTCCTTCCAGTCTCTCTCTGTCCATGGCTTCCTGAGATTTGGCATCCCCGTGGGCATCTGGGGAGGGGCAGGCTGGCAGCTGGCAGAGGGCCAGGGAGTGGCCCGCCCCACAGCCTACAAGGAGTCCCGAAGACGACGGCAAAGCCTGCACCGGCTTCGGGGCCCAGACGGTGGCTTCGCTGCCATCCCCGCACATGCCGTGCTCGTTCCAGCCCCATGAGTAGCAGGCCCCATCTGTGAAGAGAGAGAAGACTGCTGTGGGAGTGGTCAGGGTTTTGAATAAGGGGGCTGAGACACTCACCCTGGGGGCACAGGCTCATCATAAACCCTAATGGACACATGAAGAAATCAAAGCTCAGCAACACCTGGTGAAGTGCTCACTGTCCTTGCTTCTGCCCCTGCCCACCCGTGTCTGCTCTTGGTCCAGTGTTTCCCACTCCCACCAGCCCACGCTTGCTTTCTTTCCTCTGTGGCCCTTCCTCAGTGTCACCCCCAATATATGATCTAAGACCTGAAAATCCCGTCTCCAAAACTATCTCAGATCCTTCCACGTCTGCCCATCTCCACCGCCATCGACTCGCTCTTGACGCCATTTTCTCTAACTGGGGCTGCTCAGCACCCACCCGGATTTTCAGAGAGCATCCAGGGGACCTCGGAGACTGCAGATCTCATCATGTCACTCGCTGAACCCTTCAAGGACTTCCCACAACACTTAAAGACCTTCACGAGTCCTGTGACTACCCTGCCGGTCGTCCCTTGCACGACTCTACCCCCATCCTCTGCGTTCCAGAGCTCGCCTTCTTCCAGGTCCTTTCAGATGCTCTGCAGGGCCTTCCTTTCTCTCAAAGTCCCTGCTTTAGTGGCCTCCAGACTTCATCCTTGGCTTCCAGCTGAATCGTGGCTCAGAAGCCAGGTTCCCCAGCTGCCCAATCCCACTCTGATTCCTGTTGCCCTTGAACTTGGCCAGCACAGGCAGAGGAGAGATGACCGAGCTGCTGTGTTCACTGTTCCTTCCTCACTAGACCACAGCTCGATGTGAAGGGAGGAACGCCTATGTTCTGGTCACTGCCGTGCCTCTAGCGGTGCCTGGTACACAGCTGGGGCTCAGTAAGGGTTTGCTGAGTAAAAGAGACTGAATGAACTCAGAGCCAAGCAGCAAGAAGCATCAAAGTCAGTGTCCAAGAGCAGGTTTCTTGACAGACATCCTGTCATGTCCCCCCCAGATCAACCCCTCTGGCCACTGTGCCCCCTCCCGCCACTGCGGCCCATCACTGCGCCCCCTCCCCGCCACTGCGCCCCTCCCGCCACTGCGCCTCTTTCTAGGTTTTGGACCCCTTCCGAGGGTCTATATGCATTCACATTTTTCTGTAGTTGTTTAAATTTTTTCTAGGTATAAAGTAATACATCTTCATGGCAAAAAAGAAAAATAATGGGAGATATGGATGAATGTGAAGAAAAGCAGACTTCAAGAATTTTGCCCACTACTACACATATTTTAGATATCTCCTTCAAATTTAATTTTTTTTAAATTTGCAAATATTTGTGTATATTTTATCCTGTTTTTAACCCCTTAACATTATAACACGAACATTTCTTCATGCAATTGCAAATTATTCAAAAAGTAAATTAAAAATAATTTTGAGGCTTTGAAATAGCTCCATATGCACAAAGGTAAGAAAAATAATTCAACAGAAAGACACAATATCCCCATCCAGATTTAGAATATTAGTTAACATTGTGCCCTATTTGCTTCAACCCTTCCTTAGAAAAATAAGTCAAGCTGGCATACAATATTTGCATGCTTATTTAATATTTTCTACATATATGCCCTTAAATACTATGTAATAATTTTAGTTTGTTTTAAAGATGTACATAAATAGTATCCTTCAAATACGTAACATTTTTACTACTTGCTCTTTACGCAGCATTCTTTTTAAAATTTATCTGAGCTGACAGTTACTGATCCAGCTCATTTATTTTAATTGTGTATAGTATCCAATTATGTATAAATCACATTTTACTTATCCTTACCCCTTTCCAGTTCATTAATAATAATTGTGCTATTTTATCAGACAATATAATACATAATATAGTACAATACTACTATTGTTATTATGTATAAATAGCACTGCAATGAACATCCTTAATCATGTCTCCTTGTACAAACTCGTGTTTGTATAGGGTTAATTCTACAAGTGAGTGTAGTGGGATCATATTTGAATTTACTAGGTGTGACCAACTAGCTTTCCACAGAGGCTACAGTCATATATAGTCCCACTGCCAATGAATACAAATTTGTTTCCCTCTATCTCTGCCTTTAGAGTCTTGCTATTCTGGTAAGTACATTTAATTCATATGTGTTTCCCTGACTATTAGTGAGTTGAGCATCACTTTACGCTCATTAGCCTGAAGTCGCCCCTTCTATGAATTATCTATATCCATTTTTGCCTGGTTTGCTCTTTGGTTGTTTGCCTTTTTCTGATTTATTTGCAAGTTTTCTTTGTGTATCTTTTGTTTATGTAACTCTTTGTTGTTAAATGTATTGCAAGTGTCTTCTCCCAGAAGTCTGTAGTGTATCTGTCTGCTCACTTTGTTTATGGTGTCTTTTGTTGTACAGATTTAAAATGACTGCCTAACTGTCCATTATGGAGATTAAACAATTTCATTAACCTGTATCCTACTGTGAGATAAGTAGGTGGTTTTTTCCATTATTTTTGTACAACATTCTTATGCACATCTTTATGCATGAATCTTTGTCTATCTCTCTAATTATTTTCTCAAATTAGATTCTTAGAATAGGAATTCCTGGCCCAAGGATATGGACGTTTTCAGGATTCTTGAGTGCTGTTTTGAATACTGCCAGAACACTCTTCAGAAAGGCCACTTGCTATACCCACAGCCATCTGTGAGAGTCTGTTTCACTCCAGCATGGCCATATTTATTAGTTATTACAGTGTTTAAGAATCTTTCCTAATTTGAAAACAAAAATGGTATCTCATTCTTTTGATTTGTATTTTTTGATGACCACTGAAATTGAAAACTAATTCTTACATTTCTCAGTTATTTGTATTTTCTCTTCTGTGTGTTATCTGCCTTTTATCCTTTTTTAATGTAGTATAGAATAGTTTAAGTGTGCAGACCCAAGAACCAGATGACTAGGGTTCAAATCCCGGCTCCTCCATTTATTAGCTGAGTAAACTTGGGCAAGATACTTAGCCTCTCTGTGCCTCAGTTCCCTAATCTTTTAAATGGGGATATTAATAGTACCTTTATCATAAAATAGCTTACAAGGATTAAATGAGTATGTATAAAGTACTTAGAATGGTGCCTGGCACATGGTACTACATATTTGCTATTGTTGTTGTCATTGATTAACAGCCTTGTTTTAAATATTTTTAAGAATATTAATTCTGTCTCTGTCATATCTGGCATAAATATTTTTTCTCAGTATGAGTTAAAATTTTGTTTTGGGTCTTTGATATAAAACATAAGTTTTATGGTACTAAGTATTAAAGTTTATTGTTCTTTTATAATTTCTTCTATTGCTTGTAAGAATTGAATGCCTATCCCAAACTAGATCAGAAAATATCCTTTTTGAGGCGTCAATGACTTAAATATTTTACTCTTTACATTTCACACCTTATCCACTGAAACTGTTTTACATACCACCCGTTCAACAGAGGGAGGTCGGCAGACCCAGGATTCCTCTTCCCCTGACTTTTCCTGAAGGGGAAGGCAATGCTTGGCCAAAAGCTTGGGTTTGGGGGAGCACAGATGTCTGCCTGTTGGGTCCCGAGTGAGGAAATGCACTCAGAGAGGATGCATCTCCTACCGGGAAGCAGGAGTCTCAGCCAGACTGATCCGAGGCACGAGGTGTGAGAGTGCAGGAGGTCTGCTGCCTTCAGACCTAGTCCGGCACCTGGTGTGGGCTCTGTGCCCAACCCTGGTGAGTGGCACCAGCTGACGGTCAGCAGGAAGGGGGCCGGGAGGAAGGCAGCGCTGACCTACCAGCAGGACTCGGCACAGTGGCAGCTGGCAGGTCCCTCTCCTCCTGCCAAAGGAAACAGGCTCTGAGGGGGCCGCGCTCTGGGCCGGGGAGCCGCGGCCTTGCGCCAGCGTCGAGAGGCCTGGCAGTGCTCCAGAAATATTTTCCTCCAATACTTCCAAGGAAGCTCACTATCTCATTTAATTCTAACAGCCCTGTAAGGCACCGCACCTCACAGATTATTCTCATTTCATAGATAATGAAACTGAGGCCTAGACCGAGGCAGTAAGGCTGCAGAACCTGTATGGACCTCGCACGTTACGTATCAGGGCTTGCTAAAACGAACTGATAAAGGTTTTAGTCTTGAGGGCCGCATCTGGTTTTTGTCACATGTGCATCTTTATTAAAACCCTTTACAAATCATAAGGTTGCAAGGCCATTCAAAACAGGCCACAGGTCAGATGTGGCCAGTGGGTCATACCTTGCCGGCCCCTGGTATGTACAGTGTGTCCATAAAGTCATGGTGCACTCTTGTCCTGTGATCGGTCAAAAGTGCACCACGACTTTATGGACACACTGTATTTACTATGGGCTGTGCTATGCGGTGTTGGGTCCCACATCAACACACAGCTGTGTGATAATGGTACCAAGGTCCCTGCTCAATTCAGAGGGTGGCCGGGAGGACTGCATGAGCATACATATAGAGATAAGAGATATCAAATGCCCCAGCACAGCGCCTGACACATAGTGACAGCTCACACCCACCTGAGGCAGATCGTGGGGAGAGGAGGGACAGGCAAGGAGGGGCGCCAGCAGATAGGGAACGTGTAAGGTGAAAGACAAGGCATCTAAGGGTCCTGAACACTTCCAACAAAGCTGCAGAGTGAACGACTGGCTACTTACCAGAGGGGCTCTCAGCAGGACATCTTTTAATGCTGAGCCCCTCCAGCATCGAAGCATAGGTTCCCCCTCCAACCTTACTTAGGGCCACCTTTTCAGGGGCACAGTCAACATGGGAAGGGCCTCTGGACTCAGCAACATGCTACCATGTCGGCTGCTCTTACATAGAAGGGAGAGGAAGGTAAGCTTCTCCCTAAGCTAACTGGAATACAGACGCCCAGTTTTCAAAGCAGACACCTGGCATTACAGCGGGCTCTGCACTGCGCCGGCACGTGCCGGGTCCCTGAAGCACAAAAATCCCACCAGATGAATCCATTCTCCCTCCCTGGCCCCAGAGCACACAGCTGAGCCTTGGGTGGAGAGTCTGTAGGTACAGAGGGATTTCCTAGCCTCATGAGTTCGGGCCCCCTGCTCATGGGGCTCAACAGATTTGCCTGGCCAGGATGTGACAAGCGGTGGAACTCATGGCCCACCACACTTGTGTCAGCCTAAGAGCCCTGCAGGCAGGGGAACCTCGGCACTGGCAGGGTCCCTGGCACAGGCTATAAGCAATACTCAAATCTGTTCAGGCTTTGTGGCACCTGCCTGAGCTTCTTGCCAACCTGGGTCCTCACAGGGCCTTATGGTGCTAGGACTACAGCCCAACATTAGGGAAAGAGCATTTCTGCCGCAGGGCCTTGCCAAGGAGGGGCAAACACTGAGCATGTGCAGCAGCACCTCCTGATTGTCCTGAACCACGGAAGGAAGACTTTCCAACCTCTGAGATGCAAGCTGGCAGGTTCTGCAGTAGCTTCTGGTAACCCGCCTTCACACACAGATGGCATGTACCCTTTGTCCTTTCTTCTTTGTTCCCCTTTTCCTCTTGTCACTGGGAATGTGGATGTGATAGCTGGAGCTCTGGCTGCCACCTCATACCATGAGGATGGGGGCTGTAACCCAGGGATGGCGCTTCTCAGGTCCATACAAGTGTAATCTTAATTCTTACAACAACCCTTTGAGGTGCTATTATCTCCATTTTACAGATGAGGTAACTAGGCTCAAGGAAGTGAAATAACTTGTCCATGGCCACCTGCCATTCTAGTCAGGACTAGAACCCAGGACTCCCAAGTCTCCAGTTCCTTCACTAGTTCCAAACCATGTGAAAACAGTAATGCAATCACTGAATACCTAGCGTGTGCCAGCCCGTGATAAGTACTTTGAGTATTAATTCACTGAATCCCCGAAACAAACCTACGAGGTACAGTCTAACATTCCCGCCATTTTCCAGAGAGGTGGTGAGAACTGCACAAGGCAACACAGCTGGGAAGATGCAGAGCTGGTCCTAAACCCAGACAGTCTGGCTCCAGGGCCTCTTCTGTTAATATACTGTCCTCTGTAGAAAAACCCTGCTTCCCGAGTAACTGAGGAAAGGTAACAGCCCACCTGTGTGAGAACAAGATCAGTGATGGAAGGCCCATAGCTGTTGACAGATGCATCTGAAGAGGAGCAGAAACCTCCCCAAGCCCCATGAGCGCTGGACTGCAGCCAAGGAAGCTGCAGAGGGCCCCGCCCCTCCTGCATCGGTGGGGGTGGGGAGAGGCGGGGCCTGTGGGGTGGAAGAGTCAGGCAGCTAATGGTTCACCCTGTTCCCTGTCATGGACCTCACAAAGACCTAGAACTCTTCTGCGGAGAGAGAGGAGGGGTGAGGTTTGAGCACCTCATGGAGAGGAAGGCTCTGGATTCAGGAAGCTGGTAAATGTCATTGTGGACACAGCTGACCTTGGAGCCTGGAAAATTCAGGGAAAATTCTGAGTGTCCAGACACCTAAGCTCATGGGGAACCCACCCTTTTGGCAATAATCGGTAGGATGGTCCCTAGGATTCTGCTGGGAGCAAGGAATAGTGAGTAAGAACCCAGAATTCAGGCTCCTGAAGTGTTCTGGGTCTGGGTGGCAGACAGAGAGGTTCAGGCCCTCACCCTTTCCTGCCTGGACAACAGACCAGACTGCACCACTTTGGGTGAGGCAGCTGGCCTGGATGAGGGAAATCAGGCTGCAACCGTGTGGTCTAGGTCCTCCCATGGGCGATTTCCTATCTCCCTGCCACTGATGAGCCCCAAAGCACAGCTGAATCTGGGCACGTCTCTCCCACGCATCGCCTCACGCTGGAACACCTACAGAGGGCTTTCCATCTGGTCTCTCTCCGCTGCCTCCAATGCCCCCATGTTCTATACCCCACACAGGGCCTGAGTGATCCCGTGAAAACCTAAGTCAGACATGACTCTGCTCTGCTCAGAATCCTTTTACTCACACAACCCACCATTGGTCGGTCTCCTGCTTCCTCCCTGACCTCATGTCCCATCACATTTCACTTTAATGACATCACCAAAGCTACACTGACTTTCTGTTCCTCAAACAATACTCACCTCAGGACCTTTGCACTCACTGTTCCTGCTATCCGAAATGCTCTTGCCCTTAAAATCCACAGGTTCACTCCCTCATGTTGTTCAGATGTCATCCTATCTGAGAGGCCTTCCCTGACAATGCCATATGAAATAGGAATCTACACACCTCCCCATCTCAATCTCCTCACCTGTTTTAGTTTTTCATATTTCTTACTTTTTGTTTATTAGCTATCTCTCCTGACCAGAACACCAGTTTTTTGAGAGCAGGGACTCTGTTTTACTCGCTGTTGTATCCTAGCACCTGAAACAATGCTGGGCATATGTTAATGCTCAATAAATACCTGTCGTGCAAATGAACGAATGAATGAATAAATGGCTAGTGAGAGAATGAAGCTGCCTTATTCTCTCCAAAACAGCCAAAAGGCTGTTGGAGAATGTGGGTGTGGACGCCACAGGGCGGGCAATTCCGCTCGCAGTCAGGAGCAGTACTGCAGTGCTGCAAGGAGGCCCTGGAGAGCAGCAGCTGCCCTGCCCCTGGAGATTCTGCGCCCCCAGCTGGCGAGGGCCGGCCTACAGTGGCCACAGCCTGGCGCCTTCATCCTGAGAACTTGTACGGTGGTGCGGGTGGGTGTGAACATGCGTGTGAGAGAAGGAAGGTAGAGGCCAAGAGCTGAGGAAGACACACACACACGTCCTCAGGTGGCTCCCGCAGACCCAACAGAGGAATGGCCTTGGTTCAGATGGTAAATAAAAATGAATTTCTGGGTTTGCCCTCACAGGTCTTATTCTGAGGCTGCAAGGCAGGGACTGCTCTAGAACCTCTTTTAAAACCACATACTCAAAAAGTTTTTCAGTTCTTTTCATCAATCTCTACCTGTTTACATAAGAGGACACTGAGGCCCAGCGTGGGCAATGTTGTGCCAAAGGTCCCCATCTGTACACCTTCCCACTCCTCTCCGTCTCCCCCCGCACCAAGGCAGGCCACACTTTCTATCAGTAGAGCAGCCCAGTGAGGATAGTATTTGGATCCACATTATATAGATGAGAAAACTGAGCCTGGGACAGGTTCAGAAACAGCCATGCTGGGAGAGGCAGAGGCCAGCCCCCCCCCCCCCCCACGGGACAGGAGGTGCAGGGGCCGCTGGGGCTATGTTTCCTCAGTCACCTGCAGAGAGAGTGTGCTGTGGTGCGTTGGCTCCACTGGTGACTATTCTTAGATCTAGGGAGCTAACGATGATGGATTTAGAACTTACGAGGTGGAAACATGTTGGCCTGTTTTATAAACAACTGAAATCCTCGCCACAGACTGTCTTTCTGAAATCTGTGTTCTTCGTGACAACTGCTGGCTTTTTGGGCTTCTTGGCCACACTGGGAGAGGGACAAGAAAGGCAACTAACCCTCTCAAGGGCCTATTATTACCATGTATGGCGCTAAGGACTGTTGCGTGACCCTTCCCATTTAGCTGAGCAGCCCTGGGAAGAAGGTATTGATCACACTGAGAGAATGAAGAAACAGGCTGGGAGAGAGCCAGAAATGAGCACAGCCGATGCGAGCTTCCCGAGCGAGGCTGTGACGAGCTGGCCGCGTGGGGGTCTGCCAGCAGAGGTCGGCGCTGGGACAGAGCAGCAAGGCCACAGCATAGCACCTGGGAGTGTGTTCCCTTTTGGTGTTTGCAGACAGCGCGCCTATCCTCCAATATTTCTTCACTCCAGGTGACATTATCCTCTCTGTGTATGACCTGGTGGCCTGTCCCCCATGGGCAGTCAGGGCTTATCCTCTCGGTAGGTTGTAGGTAGTCACCATCCCTCTGTAAGTGTCCTCAGAGCCCACCAAGCCCATCCAGATGCATACCTTGTCCCAGAAGCTGCCTCTATCTATTTAGACTGAGGTCACATTAACTGCAATGAAGTCCAAGTGCACGGACTCTTGCTGCGCGCACAGGTGAGTATACTCCACAACTGTTTCTATGTGAGCTGCTATACTGTGTCTCCCCTGGCCTGGCCTTCATGCTGGTGTATTGGACCTGGTCAGAACTTTCCATGTCTCCATTAAATATTATCTTATTAAACAAACACAGAAATCTCTGAGGGCACCAGCAGAGGGGTAGGGGCACAGAAGTGGCTCTGGGGCCAGGAGCATCTGGCCTGCTGCCATTCCTAGTCTGGTCACCAACAGAGCCTCTCTCATTGTCCTCCCCATGCCTGCTGGGGAGTCCCCCAGGTGGAGAGCAATAGTGGGCGCAGGGGTAGGAAGGTCTGTTCTGGAACCCAGCGGTGGGACCACAAGAATCCACATGCAGATCAGAAGAGCAGGGTTCTAGAGTGTCCTGGGAAGCCACTGATGACACAAACCTGAGAAGGAATTCTCCCCAGGGTTTCCAGTCACTTAAATCTCTACTGAGTGTCTACTCTGTTAGGTGGTGCACTCAATTCAGTGACTAGAGGGGAGGACACCAGCATGCACTTAGTGTCTTCCCCTCTAGTCACACTGACCGCTCTGCTGTTCCTCCACCGGCCAGTCACACTTCTGGCTCTGGCCTTTGTGCTGGTTCTTCCCTCGGCCTGTGGCTCTCCCCAGGAATCCACACGGCTCCCTCTCTTTCATCTGGGTCTTAGTTCAACATCCTGCTCTCAGAGAGCATTCCCTGTTCACTGAGCCCCAGCCTCCTACCCCACACTGCTCTATCTTCCTCCCTAGCACGGAGCCCCTCATCACATGCTTATTTGTCAGATCATCCCCCCACTAGAATGAAAAACTCCATGAGAACAGTTTCATTTTGTTCAACTGCTATATCCCCTACACTTAGAACAAGTTTAGAACAGAAAAGGTGCTCAATAAGTGTCTGTTTTAAGAATGAATATGTGTCACTTGTCCCAGGAGGCGCGCTTATTGCCTTGAGACGATGCCAAGTCAAAGGGCAGGGCCAGCCGTCCGCAGGGGTAAGCAACCCAAGGAGCCGTGTGCAGGGACATGTGGGGGGCCTGCGCTGAAGCACCTGCAGTTTGTAGGGAGCCCGCAGCCTCAGCCCGTGACGGCAGACAGGGGAGCCAGAGGCTGTGCTGATGCCCCTTCAGCTGCAGGCTGACCCTGCGTGGCAGCCTGGCCGGAGGAGAGTATGTGGGGGGGGGCACAACTCAGCATGTGGTCTCGGGCAAGTCACCGCCCCTCCCAGGGCCTCCATTTCTGCACCTATAAGCCCAAAACACCAGCTTTGCTGATGTTCAAGGGCAATTCCAGGTCTGATGGTTAATGTTTCAGGACAACAGAGTACTCTCCTACATACTGGGCTGCCTGTCGTTCCACAGCACGTCTGGCCACGCTCAGCCTTGCTGAGCCCAAGGTGGCTCGAAGAGACACGGTATGCTGACAGCAACGCCCCGTCCCTGTCCCCAGTCACTGCCCTGAGGTGTCAGACTTTCCAGAGCTCCACGACAAACCTGAGGCAGGAAGATCAGGGAGCAAGCACGTCTGGAGAGAGGGGGCTCACTTAAGAGCTGTGCGCTGGTAGGTGATGGTTTGTGACTGAAATCAAGGCATTCTGACTCAAAGCCCTGTGCTCCTTACCTCACTGGGCTCGTATCTTAGGGAGAACTACAGCCCTAAAGAGCCCCTTCTTCAGTGGAAATACCATCAGAGTTGGAGTCAGAAGAGGGCTGAGGCTCCCGGGCAGTCTCAGTGTCCTCCTCCACAGTGTGAGGCTGTCACTCCTGACAGTCACAGGGCTATGGTGAGAGGCTCACGTGAGAGTGAATGGAAACCTTTTGTACATTAGAAAGCTATACGTTAATGAGCAGTAATACCACACATTGTGCCCAAAGGTCAGAAGAAATCTACTTCATCCGTCTTTCAAGAAACCCACAGCTCTGGGAAGTACAAGTCTTGGGTCATAAGGCAGTGGGTACGGGACCTGAACGAGCAGGTCACTTTACTGTGCAGGCTGAACTCCACAGGACAGACACTGGGCCGGGCCTGGCTCCAGTCCTATGGAGACCAAATGGCACCAAAGCTGAAACATTCGACAGGCGTGCAGAACCCATCAATACGGACAGTTCTCTATTCCGACCATTCATGCATTCATCCCACTACAAGCATCCTTCTAATACCAACTCCAGATACAGTACTATTTGGGTGCCTCATGTGTGCAAGGGAAGAGGATGACGAAGGGGCAAGGAGGAGTAAAATAATCCCCATTTTGAAGGAATTACCAATCTCTTAAGAGCTAACATTTCCTGAGCTCTTACCACACAGCAGGAGCTGTCCTGCTTTACATCTGTAGCTCATCTCACACCCTAACCCCCACCAGGGTGGGAATGTCGAGGATACCTACTTCACCTGTGAAGAAACCTAGGCTCAGGCTCACCTGAAAACGAAATGGTAGAGCCAGACCTTGAACCAAGGTCAGTCTGTCTCCAGATCCTAAGTTCTTAACCGCTATGTTCTATGGCCTCTGTATCATGTGGCCTTAGGCCAGGATCTTCCTCTCTGGGTCTCTATTCCCCTATGAAATGTGGAGATTCAGTGATTCCAACAGGTATAAGAGATGCTGCCAACAACCATGAGCTGAAACAGAAAGCGAGAAATGCCCGCCCGAAGTGGGTGCTGAGCGGGAGGCATGGCGATCAGTTCCCCTACCTCAGGTGGGGAAGGCATGGGACAGCACTGGGGCAGCATAAGTCCTAGGCCAGGACTTTGCCACGCATGGCTCAAAGCAGCACATTTCACAGAAACATGGCTGCCTGACCTGTGGTGGCGCAGTGGAAAGAGCATCAACCTGGAATGCTGAGGTTGCCGGTTCGAAACCCTGGGCTTGCCCGGTCAAGGCACATACAGGAAGCAACTGAGAGTTGATACTTCCTATTTCTCCCCACTCTTTCTCTCTCTTTCTCTAAAAGTCAATAAATAAAATCTTAAAAAATAAAGAAGAAGAAACATGGCCGACACCTGTGTACCTCTCCCAATGTCTTTTCTCCCACCAAATGAACTGCCCCCATCTACACAATCATCGCCCCCCCCCTCCCAGGTGGGCTTGCTCATCCCGCTCCCTGTTCTTCCTCACCTCCTCTCACTGTTCTCCAAGAAGTCTGCTCTGATCCTGTAGTTCTCTCCAACCAACTGTAACAGAACAGCTTTAATAGCCACTTAAATACCATCACATCAAGGTGCCCTCTTGTCAGTGGGACAGCATTTCCCTTTGATGTCCCGGTGCTTGGTGCATAGCTCCCTGTCTTTACAATTCGCTCTGTCCCTAATGGAGAGGGAGCGGTGGCCCTTCTCCTCTGAATTTCTCACAGCAGCAGATGCCAGTAAGGTTGCCTGGAGAGTCTGGAATTGCCACGTTGCCATGGTAACGGCAGACCAAAGTTCGGGTGCTTTATCCCTGATGAGCTGCCCTGGCAGTGCCATGCCAGGCTGCTAGTGGAATCGTCCCCAATAAACCAAAAAAAAAAGAAACCCACCTCCATTAATGGACAAGAAACTGCTCCATGGAGTAGAGGTTCAGCTCCGGCAAACATACTTGCGGGCCACTCACTCAGTCCTCTGGCAGAGGCCAGGCCCTGGCTCTCTGCACTGGCTCACTCAGGGAGTAATATGGTTGGTAACTGGCTTAGCCAACAAAGCAGGCCCTCCCCCACTCCAGCCCCCAAATTACCACTTCTCTTGTTTGATGCCACCAACCAGGACTCTGCCGACGTGGACCCTGGCAATTAGCACAGCACCCGTGTTTGTTGGGGAATTAAGAGCCACTGATTAGCCTAATTCCACACCACTTACAGGCAGTGAGTGTCAGCCTGAGATTGGCTTTTCCAAACAGTGGCCCAGAGGGTGGCGTGATCATGGCTTGAATTTGAAAAGGAAGCAAGGGCCTGGTGAGGCAGACTGAGCCTGGAGGGGTGGCAGGACTCGCCATGATCCCGGCTGTCTGGCAGCCTTTGCCTCCCCTAGTCCTGCCCACTTAAGGGAACTGAAGGCCAGAAGAAGTTGTGTCCACATCAAGGTCATACCTATTTCCAAGTCAACAGCGACCAGAAAGGGAGCCCGAATCCCTCTGACAGCCCCCCAGGGCACCCGTGGGAGTGCCTACCTCGTATGCCATAAACTGGTACTTTCGGGGCTGGAGGCCTCAGTCAGTCTCCAGCTGGCTGGGCAGGACCTCACACTCTGCCTAGACTCTATTGCTATCCTACCACTTAAGGGCCTAAGCCTTTTATCTGTCCCCCAAGTTGATGTCTGGCTGGAGCCCCTTAAAGTTTAAATGCCCCATAATAATTGCATTATGATTCCTTCTGTCAGACCCCTCACCCTCCTGCTGAAGGATCCCAAATAGGCCCTCCAGGATATTAGCATTCCCAGGATCATTTGGGCCCCTATTCCTTGGATCACTGACCCTCATTCGGACCCAGTAGGAGTCAACTCCACAGCTAGAATGGTCCTCCTGGGTTTCTACCCTCTCTTGCCACTTTCTTGGATGCAGCAAACATGACCATGTGGAGTTAGCTAACTTATCATGTGTCCACAGATGATAAGGAACTTCCAGATCGCTCCAGGGACATCCACAGACATGGAGGCCCCGCTGGAAGGCCTTAATGACTAAGCTGGCTTGAAAAGGAGCTGAACCTGGTCTTTCTAGCCTCTCACAAAACAGTTACCGAGTTTTACTTGGTAGCTGACGTCAGGGATACAGAGTGAGCTATTCATCGCACCTGACATCAAGAAATATATAATCTAGGTGATCAGTAGAGACTTCCCAGGGGAGAAAAGACTGTGGAAGAGGCGAGGAAGGGCACTCCAAGCAGGAAGAAGAGTGTGAACAAGGCCTTACCAGGGAGTAGATGGAGCTTGCAGAGCTCGTGGTGCTCATTCACTCTGGCAGAAGAGGAATGCAAAAAGCAGAAGGAAATAAATCTGAGATGATAGATACAGGCCATATCACTGCAGACGGCTCAGGAAATATAATCCTCAAAATGCCTAACTAAAGATTTTGGACTTTACTCGTCAGCATTGGAAGACACTTAGGCTTTCGAGTAAGGAAGTAGCGTCCGAGCTGTGCTTCAGAAGCAAAATCTGGACAGTGACGATCATCCTCACTGTCGTGTTGTCATCACAATAACCTTCATGGGGCTCCTAGGCTATGCTGGGCACTTTTCTAAACTTGACTGAACCTGAGGAGGGACTACAGGAAGATCTGCCCGGACGCAGAGGCAGAGTCCAGGAGAAAGAGGACGAGCCAAGCCTGCGTCGCCTCAGAGGTGATGGATGCAGCAGAGAGCAGTCTGGAGAGAAAGCAAGGAGGCGGGACCAGGACAACCTGGCATCGGTGAAGCTGCAGGTACAACGGGGCGAGAGGAGCCAGGTGGCCTTGCCCAGAAGACTGGCAGGATGGAGGTCACATGTAGGTCTAAGACAAGCAATTGTTTGATTCATAAGCCTGGGAGATGAATCTAGAATTCAATCCTAAGGACACAGTCAAAATATTCCTCTTGTTACCCTGAGTTAAGGAGAACATTTAGGGAGGAACAGGCAATAAAAAAGGGCAGCTATCCCAGGAAGGCTTCCTTTTCTGCACTCTGTGCTGACCTTACTGACTGAGAACCTGCTGGCCGGAGTGAGAAGGAAAAGACCTGGAGAGGGGGTGGCCTCTGCCAGCTCTGACACTCGTGGAGGTCTTTTTGCCATGATATGCATCATACTGGGACGCCAGAAAGAAAAAAAGCCCTGGGTTTAATCTGCCTCATTTGCTTGTCTGTCCTGCAGGTACCACTGGTTCCCCACCCCTGGGGACAAGAGCCATCAGATGGAAGGCAAGAGCTGCCTCCTCTGAGACGGTCTCATCCCTCATGAGCCACATGAACCATCTGCTCTAGTCAGAAGGGCTACCCACCCTGCTCCACCCTGTGCCCCACGGTCTCTGCCCATGCCCACGCACCCTGCCCCCAGCCAGGCCCTGCTACCCCCACCTGTGCCCATGGTCTCTGCCTATGCCCACGCACCCTGCCCCCAGCCAGGCTCTGCTCCAACCCCTCCTGGGCCCCACGGTCTCTGCCTATGCCCACGCACCCTGCCCCCAGCCAGGCTCTGCTCCATCCCCTCATGCCCCCCCCCCCGTCTCTGCCTATGCCCACGCACCCTGCCCCCAGCCAGGCTCTGCTCCATCCCCTCATGCCCCCCCCCCCGTCTCTGCCCATGCCCACGCACCCTGCCCCCAGCCAGGCCCTGCTACCCCCACCTGTGCCCATGGTCTCTGCCTATGCCCACGCACCCTGCCCCCAGCCAGGCTCTGCTCCACCCCCTCCTGGGCCCCATGGTCTCTGCCTATGCCCACGCACCCTGCCCCCAGCCAGGCTCTGCTCCACCCCCTCCTGGGCCCCATGGTCTCTGCCTATGCCCACGCACCCTGCCCCCAGCCAGGAAGGCCATCAGCCATCTCTCTTGGGCTAGTCCAGATCCTAGCTTAGCCTAGTCCTCATTCCTCTAAAAACTCTACAACAATAACTCCTTCACTGAACAGCAATTTCAGAGCAGGAATGGCAGGAAAGATCACTGGGCCGACCCTCCCAAATCTACATAAGAAGAAACTGGGGCCCAGAGAAGGGAAGAACTCGCCCAAGAAAGAAGAACAACTGTGAATGGAACCCATGTCCGCTGATTCCCCGGGCAACCTCCTGCGACCGTATAGCTCGGCTTTGTTCTGCCTGTCCATGTCATGGACTGAGAATGTCCATGAGGACCGCGCCTCCTGTGTCTCTACCCCGTGCCCAGCTCAGAGCCCCGGATTGCAGGTAGCTCAAGGAATAAAATCCTCGGTAGCCAATGGCTCGGGAAGACAACAGGTCCTGAGGAAAAGCAGGACACAGGTGCAGCAAGGCAAGAAAAACCGCTCCTTCCAGCAATTCTCCACTGTTCTGGGGCGTGAGCCAAGCCCGGCCACTGGAGTGGGGGAGGGTAAAGAGGACGCTGTCAAAGGGACTCTACATCCAAAAGAGATTCCCACACCCAACGCCAGTGTCCTACCCCAGAGCTTCCTGGGGCAGCAGCTTGGAGAGACTGGCAGAAGGGGGTCATGCTGAGGTCAGCCTCCAGCAGAGGTACATCGCTGATGGCTGCAGCAGAAGCTGAGGGAAGAGTTTTCTTTTTAAGTTAAAGCTTCAGATTTTTAGAGCAAAAGGAACTCTTCACAATCACCCAATCTCCTGAATTTTTCAAAAAGGGAAACTGAGGTCTTGGGTAACAAAAGACTTGATCAGGTTAGACAGCTCATCGGGGGTCACAGCCAGGACACAGTTCTGGGTCTCTAGAGACCCGACCCAGGGCTTTCCACAGGGAACCTTTCTCAAATTGGGTCCCATCTGGTGTGGAGGGAGGGCACCTCTGGGTCACATGGCCACCAAGTTCTACATTGTTTCTTCAAATGTCAAAATGCAGTTACTGACCGGTTGGTGATGCAGGTTTAAAGAAAAGCACTGGGTCCTACTAAGGCAGTGGTTCTTAACCTTTTTTGATGTACAGATCCCACCAGTTTCATATGCGCATTCACCAAACCCTTCTTTAGTGATAAATATGATTTTTTTCCCCCCAAATTCAAGACATAGGTATATGTTTTTTTACTGGTGCACAAAATGAGCCGTGCATGAATATCACCTTGCTCAAAGAACAAAACCAACAAAGTGCATGAACTCACAACAAATTACGGTATTACTTTATTGTGGTCTCCACAGCAGAGGCTTCTCCGAACCCCTGAGACGAACTCATTGAACCCTTAGGGTTCGATAGAACCCAGGTTAAGAACCACTGGATTAAGGCCTCAGTGAAGAAGTCACTTGCTGAGATGACACAGCTAGAAACTCAAGCACAGATTTATTTGGTTCCAAAGTCCTTCATTTTTGCATTGGCTCAGGTGGCCATGCAACTGCCTCTATGCTCGGTATGAAGGAAGAAAAGCAGGCCAGACAGACATCCTGACCGTCAGGGAAAGGATTTATTAGACAGAGGAGTCCTGGGTGAGCCCTTGCTGTGCCCCATGCCCTGAGCTGGGTGCCAGAGAAACAAAGAGATGAGATGAGATGCAGGAGCGCAGATTCCAAATGAGCAGTTTCAAAGGCAGGTGGAGAAACAGACTTAGCCCTTTAAGTCCCACAGTGAGAATGGGCATGAGGAACACACAAGACAGGGGCGGTGTGATGTGACACCTCGCAGGGTCCTGCCTGCGGACGGTGTATCCCAGCCATGGAGTCTTTGGACTCACAGAGCACAGCACAATGCCTGGCACATAAAGGCACTTGGTGTAGAGTTGCTGAGTCAAAGCAGGAAAAAGGAAACTTCTGTCCCAAAGGGAATTGAGATGCAGCGCTAGTGCCTGCAGGGGAAGGGTCTGTCCTCCAAGCGGAGCCTGGTGTCCCCTCCATCTGGACAAGGAGCAGGAGGCAGCTGCGGGTCCAGAAATGCTGACACAGAGAGGGACAGAGCTTCCAGCCCCATCTGACTTCTCCATGGCAACAAGCTGACAGAAAACTGCACAGGAGACTGAGAATCCCGATTTTAAATAGAGACGCAAAACACTCTCAGTATAAAATCACATGCAAAGCAAGAGCTCCTCCTGCCCCTGAGCCCCTTAGGAGAAGAGACACAGTCACTAGAAAGGTACCTCCTTCGGCCCTGCCATTCCCTTGCCATTCCCCTGCCAAGGGCCTGCGTGCCCCCTTCTGAGAGCTGCCAGGCAGACTTCCTCTTGCTTTGCAGTATATACTTCAGGGAATCACATCAAGCCTGACAAGCAAGGGAGAGGCCCCACCAGGGCTGGGGCCAGCCAGGGCCTACAGCAAACAGACTGTGGCCGCTGGCTTCCTGTCGCACCATGGCAGAGGGCTGCGGCAGGGCAGAGGCCCTCCTCGCCCTCCTCCTCCTCCTCCACTTCCTCCGTCTCCTGTTGGTCAGATCCCGCCGCATCCTCCAGGCTCAGCTGTGTTTGCCTTCCTCTCCCTGGGATGACTTAATCGCACACACCTTCCACCGTCAATCCAAAGTCCTCTGTTTACAGTTCAAATACAAAACTTCTCATTATACGTCTGCTTACAGAGGTAGACGGTCTACTTTGCATTATACTCTTGTTTACTTATTCTGCCCCCAATAGGGAACCTATGATAAAGCCTCAACAAATGTTTTCTGGACTGAGTCAACAGCACGAGAAAACATTTTAATTTGAGTGGCTGGAGACCAACCTGCCTTCAGCGTACACGGACTCGGTTCCCTCCCGACCTTGGGCGCTGGGGGTGCAGGGAGGCAGTGTCACCCCCCTCCTACACTGCTGCCCTTCCCACTGGACCCTGCACTCGCTGTCCGCCAGCTCCCAGCTGTGCTCTCTTAACAGTTTTCCAGAGATCACCACATTCAAAAGGGCAGCCCAAATGAGGATCCGGCTTCCATCCAGGCTTCATCACTCCCCGTTTCTGCGAGCTTAGGTTAGTCATTTACTCTCTTTGAACCTTGTCTGCAAAATGGATACAGTCCATTCCCGTTCCTACATCCTGCCCACCTCACGAGGCCAGTGCAAGGAACAGAGAGAAGGAATCATGGCGGTGCCCTGAAAGCCAGAAGGTGGTGCCTGTGCAAGGGTGAGGTGAGTTCTGTTTCTGGGAGCTCTTGATATGTAGCTGGGGTCTCAATTCATTCATGACTCGCCCATGATCACAGGGGAGGGCGTGGGTGAGGGTCAGGTCTTATAATTCCTGATCCAAAGCTCTTTTTCCAGCTTTGCTACTTTAGCAATCCCATCTAGACATTCTTCAACTTTGGCAAAAGCAACTCCACGATCCATTAAAGTGAGAGGTGCTTTGCATCACCGGTGTAGTATAAATCTCTCAGACAGGATGGAGTCCAGCTCTCTGCTTCCAGGCAGAATGCCACCTGAAACATTCCAGGCAGGAAGTTAATTCTTCCTCCCCCACCACACCTTTCCTTCCAGCGCTCAGTCTCTGCTAATTCACCCGCGCCGGAAAGGTCACACTGGCGTGTCTTCTCATCTAACCTCAGAAACAAAAATAATAAACACGACATTGCGAATGTTAGCAAAGGAGATCGGGAACGACCTGGATAGGACACAGAGGGAAACAAGAATGGCTTAGAGTGCCGACTTTAAGGGGAAGCCACTCTGGGTCCTCTAGGGCTTGCCTTGGGAATTAGGGACACCGATTTCCTGGGGTGCGAAGTCAGCAGAAATAGACCTCAGAGATAGGAGGGACACATGGGCACCACCGCTCAGATTCTAACAGCAGAAGTGTCACTGCGTGAAGCTTCTCTGCCCACAGCAATGACCTGGAAAAGGAGGGGGGGCAGGAGAGAGGGAAGGAAATGACTTTGTCGAGAACCCTAAACCTTTCATGGTGTGATGGTTAATTTCATGTCACCCTGGCTAGCTCATATGGTTATCAGTTATTTGATCAAACACAAGTCTAGACGTTGCCATAAAGACATTTTCTTAGATGGGATTACCTTGTACAATCACTTTTGGTGGGCCTCACCCGACCCGTGGAAGGCCTTCGGACAAAGTTTGAGGTTTCCTGAAGAAGACAGAACTCGGCCTGCAGGCCACGACACAGAAGGGCCACCTGAGTTTTCAGCATTGGAGTTCAGGACTGTAGCTTGATCAACTCAACACTTAGCCGAACCTCCAGCCTGCTGGACTGCTCAAGGGATTTTGGACTTTCCAGGCCCTATAATCATGGGAGACAATTCTTAAAGATTAATCTCTATAGACAGATAAACAGATCCTAATGGCTCCGTTTCTCTGGAGAACACTGAGTGATGCATGGGCGGCTCGGTGTTTTCACCTAACTTAGCCCATACAATCCTCCAAAGGACCCTGAGAGGCAGGTTTTGCTATTCTGATGTCTGTTTACAGACGAGGAGACCAGAGAAGCTTGGAGAGTCAAGTCAGGGTATAAGGGAGACCTCAGAGCCCACACTCTGCCAGTTTCACCACAGTGTATAAGGAAACAGAACAGGGACTGTAGAACGCTGGGACTAGAATTCCTGGCCAGAGCAGCGTGTTGCTGATTCCTCTAAGTTCTCCTTCTCATGGGGATGCAGTTAATGACAATAGGAACCAGAGTCTGAATAAATTTGCCCATTCAAGCATCACAACCTGCTTTTGTCAAACACCCTCTTTAGGATCTCTGGTCTTCCCTGGGATCGGTATCAGCATGGAGGATTTGGATCTGCACAAATACTTCAGGGTCTCATCATGTCTAAACCTGAGCCTCAGTGTCAGCGGAAGACAAGGGTCTGTCAGTCTCTGAGTGGTCTTCCTCCTGAAGGCAAATCCAGGCAGGAGACTGTTTCCATTTGGATTCTGCCAGGAAGTGGGAAGATTAGGCTCTCTGCTCAAATAACGAGCACTGAAGGGGCTGCTTTCTCTGGGGTGGGTGACTGAGCAGGCTGCCCTCACTCTGCCCTTAGGCTGCCCTTTCACACCCCCAGGGTTTCTTGCCACCAGCATCTCCTGGGAAAGGGAGCACTCTTGCCCTGAAGAGTTTTAAGTCCAAGAATGGATGAAGCCTCCTTCCTAAGTTCCCATTAGCGCAGCTGAGACAGGGCGGGATTTGTAGGAGGAAGTTTACTAAATGCGAGGGGGCACAGGAAAGGAAATAATCACAGCAATCCAAACACATCAGCAGGCGGCAGGGCTGTCAACATGAGGTTTCTGACTCTTTAATAACTCCCCTCTCTCGCTCCACAGGGCTGGGATGTACATCTGCAGCAGCCTTTGCTCAACTTCCTGTCATTTCATCTCCTAGCAGTTTCCACTGGGTCACTACCTTGCTTACTGCCTTAAAGGCATGGCCTCCCAGAGCAGTGCTGCCCAACATGTTGAGGCACACATGAAAAATGATCACGTGTGACACATCAGGTAAACAGAGAGTGAATGGGTCATCCAAGGACCGAAGCTGATGAGCCCAAAGCAGCTTGGAAAGGTAAAGCACATTGTCCGAGGCCACACGGTGAAAGACAGACTGGGATCTGGCTCTTCATCTTTTTCTCTTCTGCCTCCCGGGCAAGCACTGCAGGTGTTCGCAGCTGAGTTTCTGGTGCCTCACTAATGGCAGTGCTCAGAAATGTCAGAGGGACAGATGACGAAACCTGGAGAGCCTTTCCCTACACATGCTCGGGTCCTCCAGCTTGCAGGAGAGTCTGGCCCGAGACCTCCCCAGCTGTAAGCAAGTAGAGAGCCCACACATCAGAGAAGGTGCTGGCAAAACTCAGATTGCAAAACATGGCCCGCTTCTTCTTTAACTGCTATTTCTCTTACTTAGCAAGTATCCCTGCCCTGACCTGGGCTCTAAGCCCCTCTCTCCTCATCACCAGCCCTCCATTCCAAACTTCCTGTCCATCCCAGCCTCGTTCCCCTGGGAACGTAATACCTGGTAAAGCTAGGCATGGTCTTCCCATGGCCACTTGTGTTTTAACCCAAAGGGGAGACACCTTGAAAATCTTGGCTGGTCAAGAGGTCAAAGGAGGAAAGGAATCCATTCAAAGTCAGACAACTCTAGGTTTCCAGTCCTGGTTCTGCTACTTCCTTTTCGAATGACCTTAGGTAAATCAATTATTTTTCTGACCTTAGTGTTCTTAGTGGAAAAAGACAACAAAACCTACCTCCTAGGGTATAAGACCTTTCTATAAAGGTCTTACAATCTTGCACTATGTGGTGGGTTGAATGGTGGTCCTCCAAAAGATATGTCACAAGAAGACGGTCCTGGGTTATCTCTGTAGGCCCTAAGTGCCATCACAAATATCATTTTAAGAGAAAGGCAGGGGGGCATTTGGCACACAGATAGGAGGAGGTATTGTGACCCGTGGAGGCAGAGACTGAAGTGATGTGGTCACAAGTCAAGGAACGCCCAAAGCCACCAGAAGCTGGAAGAAGCAAAGGATGAATTTTCCACTAGAGTCTTTGCCCTGACATGAGCTCATCCTGGACCGTCCAGGTGGGCCCTGGACCAAATCATCAATGTCCCGTAGGAGACAGACAGGGAGAAGCAGACACACAGAGGAGAAAGCAATGCTGAGACAGAGGCAGAGATGATGTTTTGCTGTCTCAAGCCAAGGAATACCTGGAGCCCCCGAAGACAGAAGAGGCTAGGAAAGACTGTCCCCTGGAGTGTCGCCCTGCTGACACCTTGATTTCAGACGTCTGTTGTAAGCCACTCAGACTGTGGGACTTCACCACTGGAGCCCTGGAACACTAACACGCCCTGTCTCCCTAATTTATTACATATCACCCCTGGTCTCCTGCTTTATGCTCCAGCCATACAAACCATGTGGACAAGAATGTAAGCTTACTAGGTCACCACCACAACCCTAATGATTAGCATGGTATCAGATCCGTGGCAGATGGTCAATACATATATTTTTTTAAATAAATGAATGAACTGTAGTTCTCAGAGGGCGGCAGGCCCCTGTGACTTACTTCTACATCCTCAGCACCCGAAGTACAGGGCACTGGCCCTATCCCTGCGGGACTTTCTCCTCCTCCCACCTATCCCAGCACTGAGGGGGCAACTCTCTGAGAAAAAGGGGCAAATCTTCACATCTTAGAGCCCAGGGATAAGCTTCCAGGGTCCAAACAGTCCAGGAGCCATGTTTGCAAACTTGCTCTAAACTAAGGTGACCAGACGTCCCGCTTTTTAACAATTTGTCTCGCGTCCCACGGAATTTTAAAAAAGTCCCAATTTTTGGAAACAATGCACGAAAAGCTAGGGAACGGCGGGAGAATGGGAAGGGAATATACGGTTTTCAGTGGGGAGACCCCGCCTCGACCTGGAAGCACCCGCACTGCTGCAAGAGCAGGCTGCCCCATGCGGGACCCCGAAACAAAGAACTTCGGGCAGGACGTACCTGCTAGGACGGCAGCTGTCAAGTCCCCTAACTACCCATAGGCCCGCGTCCTGGATGCTGGCGTGCGGCTCTGGGCTCTGTGAGGCGCAAGCTGCTTGGTCTCCAGCGGGCGGCGGGGCTGGACGCAGGGAGCGCGGCCGCCGCAGGGATGAGTCCATATTTCTCAAATGAGAAATATGCCAAAGAATAAAATAATACTATACATAATTTTTAAAATGCATTATATTTGTAAATTGTACTTATGTTCAAATTTAAAAAATATATTACAATACTATTTTTGCATTCCATGAAAATTTTTTTGCTCCATATAGACCAAATTTTTAACCAAGACCCCCCCACCCCCAGTCAATGGTGTCCCGCTTTACCAATTTTAAAATCTGGTCACCTTACTCTACACAGAAGCCTTGGAGAGAACCTGTGACCGCACAATCACGGGGATGGCCTTGGTTAATTAAACAGAGACTCCAGTCCCCAGTGTCTGGCTCAGGCGGGGCCTCTGGGACCTGAGCAGGCAGCATTTCATCGTTAGGAGGAGAGGAGATGACAAACTCTTTCCTGAAAGAACCCAGCCAGCAGTCAGAATCACTGAATGTGGATAAATAAAACTATCATTTCCAAATACATATCCCAGGCAGCACTGCCTGCATTCCTGGTATCACAGGCAATACTAAATTTAGAACTGGCAGTTTGAGTCATATGCTGATTCCTGAAGAGAAAAAATGAAATTCAAGGGGGAAAAGATCAGGTGACATATAAAAATAAAAATGCAACCCTGGTCCCTCGAAGCAAGCTGTCAAGAGAGATGAGGAAGAAATCCCCTGCACAGAACTGTGCCTGTGAAGGTACAGCCGAGGGGCGGGGCAGGGCCGCCTCGGGACCTCTGGAGCACCTCCCCCTGTGCAGCTGCAGAGCAGGGGCCTGCTCCATGCTGTGCAGTAATGTGGGAGCGGTTTCCACAGCGCAGTCACACACAACCCTGCAGTGAAGGGACTGTCACCTCATCACACCGGTGAGGAACAGAGCTTAGACAGGTGAAGTGACCTGTCCAAGTCACACAGTCAGTGAGCAGGAATTTATTTTAATGAACTTAAAAAAAAATTAAACGTATTGCCTAACCTGTGGTGGCACAGTGGGTAAAGTGTCAACCTGGAGTGCTGAAGTCACTGGTTCAAAACCCTGGGCGTGCCTGGTTAAGGCACATACAAGAAGCAACTACGGGTTGATGCTTCCTCCTCCTCCCTCCCCTCCTCTCTAAAATCAATAAATAAAATCTTTAAAAATATTAAATTAATTGGGATGGCAATGATTAATAAAATTACATAGGTTTCAGGCGTATAATTCTATAATACATCATCTGTATATTGATTGCATTGTGTGCCCACCTCCCAAAGTCAAATCTTCTCCCGTCACCATATATTGGACTCCCTTTACCCTTTAGTACCCTCCACCCCCACTTCCCTTTCCCTCTGGGAACCAACATCCTGTTGTCTGTGTCTATGAGTTTTTGTTTTTCTTGTTTGTTCATTTGTTGCTTTCAGTTTTATATCCCACATATGAGTAAAATCATATGGCTCTTAACTTTTTCTGACTTATTATAATTTTAGAATAGATTTACAGAAAAGTTGAAAAGGAAATCTAGTTCCCAAATCCCCCCTCCTCCAGTCCCCCGTTTTGCTCCCTATGGCATATTTGTCACAACTAAGGAAGCGCCTCCCAGGAGCACATTACTAACTAAAGGCCACAGTCTGTTTAGATCTGGCTGTCCCTGAGGTCCTCTTCCTGCTGCAGGGGGCCCTCCGGGACACCACAGCACACTGAGTTATCACATCTCCCTAGGCACCTCTGGACTGTTACAGTTCTTCCAACCTTCCTGGTTTTTGATGACTGTGACAGTGTTGAGAGTATTGGTCAGGTATTTTGTAGAATCCCTCCCACCCTGATTTGGGTTTTTCTGATGTTCTACTCATGGTTAGAGTGGGATTATCTGTTAGGGGGAAGATGGCCACAGAGGCGAAGTGTCCTTCTCATCAGGTCATATCAAAGACACATACTATCAACACAGTTTATCACTGACGATATTAACCCTGATCATGTGGCCAAGGTAAAGTTCACCACCTTTCTTCACTGTAGTTTTTTCCTTCTACACCCCTTCCCGCTCCCTAATCTTCGGAGTCACTAGACAGAGCCTACACTCAGGCGATGAGAAGTTAGGTTCCAGTTCCTTAAGGGGGGGATGTCTATATAACTTATTTGGAGTTCTTCTGTATGGGGAGCAGGGATTTAAATCCTGGTCTAGCCTGACCTGTGGTGGTTCAGTGGATAAAGCGTCGACCTGGAAACACTGAGGTCGCCAGTTCAAAACCCTGCACTGGCCTGGTCAAGGCACATATGGGAGTTGATGCTTCCAGCTCCTCCCCCCTTTCTCTCTCTCTCTCTCTCACACACACTCTGTCTCCTCTCTAAAATGAATAAATTAAAAAAAAAATCCTGGTCTATCTAATCATGCCATCTAAAATATGCCTTCATTTTTCTCTTATTGCTTCCTGGGTTGTTTTTTTTCTTGACAGTATTTCTCACAATTTACAATCATATATTTATCTATGTTTTATGTATTCATCAATTTATTGCCACCTGTCTGCTGCTCCCCTTTCCCCCAGGTTAATAAACATCATGAGGTCAGGGGCTATGACAGCCTTGTTCACTATTATATCCTTCAGGGCAAGCTGAATGCCTGGCACTAGATAGATACCCAATAAATACTCGGGAAATCCTGGTAGTGCAGCAACAGGAGGGTGTCACCCCTGCCCTTGAGAAGAAAGGCAGGGATATATATTAAGAACTTTGTATTACAGAAAATTTCAAACATACACAAAAGCAGCATTCTATATCATCTAGGGTGCTTCTGGGAGGAAGAGTTTGGGTGGGCCTGGAAGGTTGGATAAGATATTAAGGTGCCAAAGGGCTCAGGGTGTAGTTTCCAGGGTAGAGGGGACAGGAAGGCAGAGAGTGCAGGCATATGCAGGAAACAGGGCTGGGGAAAGGGACAGGTGGACAGGAAAAGAGAAGGTTGGGAAGGTGGCTAAGAGTAAACTGAACAGTGCACCCCGCCCTGCCCTCAGTCGAGGAGGGGCTTGAACTATTCTGCAGACAAGATTATGTCCTGTGATGTCTTGCTCTCCTGACTGGTGGTGGCTCACAGGCTCTGAGAAGTGAGTATGATTTTGTGAGTGAGAAGCTCACTTCCAGTTTCCTCATTCCCCAAAGTGCTCAGACTAATGGTTACTACTCAAGGTCTATTCTTCCCAATCTTATTCAAAGCAGCCATGTGGACAGCTAAAGACTAACTGCCCAGCGTTCACTATGGTTAGGTATAGTTAGGCTCTGGCTAATGAGTTGTATGTAAGTGAACACTGTTGGGTACCACTTCAGGGAACATGCCTAAAGAGAGTCCCTTGCTCTCTCTCCCTTCCACCAGCTTCATACCTGAATATGGATGTGACAGCTAGAACTCTAGCAGCCATCTTGGACCATGAGTAAGCCTTGGAAGATGAAAGCCTATGCTAATAATAGTGAACTAGAGAAACAGAATAATCAGGGTCCTTGCTCTCCACAGAGCTACTATGCCAGCCCGGACTTCCCATAGGTAAATCTGTTAATCTCCTTGAGCTGCCGTAACAAAATGCCACAGACTGGGTGGCTTAAAGAAGAGAGATTTAGCCTGACTAGGCAGTGGTGCAGTGGATATAGCGTCATTCCGGGACACACAGGACCCAGGTTCGAAACCCGAAGGTTGCTGGCTTGAGCACGGGCTCATCTGGTTTGAGCAAGGGGTCACTCGGTCTTCTGTAGCCCCCGGTCAAGGCGCATATGAGAAAGCAATCAATGAACAACTAAGGAGCCGCAACAAAGAATTGATGCTTCTCATCTCTTTCCCTTCCTGTCTGTTCCTCTCTCTGTCTCTGTCACACACACACACACACACACACACACACACACACACACACACACACACCAAACAAAAAAAAAGAGATTTAGTTTTTCACAGTTCTGGAGGCTAGAAGTTCAATATCAAAATGCCATCAGGATTAGTTCCTGTAGGACCTCTCTTCCTGGCTTGCAGATGGCCTTTACGTGCCCACACAAAGGGAGAGTGATCGCTGGTGTTTCTTCCTCTTCTATAAAAACACCTATTAGATTGAGACTCTATCCTTATGACCTCAGTTAACCTTTGTTATCTCATTATAGGCCCTATCTCCAAATACAGTCATTGAGGAGTTGGGGAAGGGGGACAGAAGGGCTTTAAACTATGAATTTTGGGCAGACACAATTCAGTCCACAACAGTGAGAAAAAACTGACTTTTGGTTAAGCCATTATTACTTCTGGTGTCTGTAACCAGCATGGGCACAAGATTCCTTACTGACAGAACTCCAGAGTCTAAGCAACATCTTCAAAAACTTCCACCTTGATGATCATGTAAGCTAAAAGTCCAAAGGAAAGTACCAAAACTGTCACCCTTTAAGTAATTTTGAATGCTGGCTCATTAAATCTTTCACTCATTCAAATGATAAACATTTATTCAGCACCTACCACATGCCAGATACTGGGATATCTGGGGATGCTATGATAAACAAACATGGTCCCTGACCTCTAGGCACTTATACTCTTTATTGATTTACTGACTCTAAGCGCATCTCTTTCTTAAAAGCTTTCCAATAATATAACAAGTGAAATAGAAATGGAAACTCAAAACCATGGACAGGAGGACTGTCCACACCTGCCAGCCCTGGGAATTTCTATACATGTTGTATGTGATGCAGAATTCAAGTCGTCTTTGTGCCTCCTAAAAGCCATGACAAAGAGCAAAAAAGAGTGACTTGGTCCTATTTTCTGAAAGGAGAATGAATCCTAATCGTGCATGGAAGTCAAATGTAAGCATTTTCTTTTCTGAAAAAACACTATTCAATACTTTAGGGTGACATGAATATCCTGGAAACCACCATTTTCTGACAAAACTCAAATGACTGCTCTAAATTCCATTCCCAACTCATTAGCTCTGAGATACTCATTCAAAAAAGCCAGTGAGTTCCATGGTTTGTCCACATGGTTTTCGTTTCCCACTCCAGAGTGAGAGCTTACTGCAGACCATGAGTGATTGCTTCAGGATGGCACAGAGAATAGGGGCTGGTAAATCCAGAAAGCTCTGAAGCTTGGATGTTAGGTGCATGGATTTAAGAAGAAGAAATAGCAAGAAGACAGGACCCCAGAGAAAGGCTAGAGTAGATGGAAAAATGAAACTCTGAGCAGGAAGTCAGTATGTTCCATTCTTGGTCTATTACAGCAAGTGGCATCTTAGGAGAGAAAGAATATGCATTTGAATGCCAGCTCTGCTACTCTGCTACTGACTAGCTCTGTCATTTTGGGGGTGTTGACAGCCCAGAGCCTTAGTTTCCTCATGTAAAATTTAGATAATATTTACCTATTATGAGGATTAAATGCCAAAACATTATACACAGTATCTCCACCACAGTGCAGTAATAGTAACAGCCTACGTATTTGTGCCAGGCACTGTATTACACACTTGACATAAATTATCTTGTTCATCTTCACCATAAGGTAGATGCTACTGAAAAATTAAAAAACTGTCGGTTTCTCCCCAGAGCTACGCCAAGCCACACCCTTGGATACTGTTGGAAGGAATTGTACAGTCCTTGGAAGGCTCGTTGCAAATCTGTCCCTTGCAAAGCAGCTGGACTGACAACCATTCTGTAACCATCTGCAATCCCCAAAGTTTGCTGCAACTGACAGGGACCTTTATCTCTTGGGAATCCCCTCTGGGAGTCTGTAGAACTCAAAGAAAACCCTACTAAGAGGCTCTTTCCAACACCCATTTCTCGTGGGAAGAAAGCCACTGAACTTGGAGGGTGCTATTCAAAAGAGAACGACCAGGCTGGCAAGAAGGTGTGGGGTATGCAGAGGTACTGTTTAATGGGTACAGAGTTTCAATGTGGGAAGATGAAAAAGTTCTGGAGATGGATGGTGGTGATGGTGGCACAACCATACTTAATGCCACTGAATGGTACATTAAAATTCGAACAGTAGGTTCGAATGATAAGTTATATGTATTTTACCACAATAGGAATAGGAATAGTAGTAGCAATGATAATAATAGAGTAACCAGGATGGTAAGGCATCTAAACACCGTTTATGATGGAGAATACCTGACAGAACTCAGGCATGCTGCAGGCAAAAGATTGAAAGCTTCTGGCTTTCAAAATAATGATAATATTACCCACTAGTTATCAAGCACATCATAAATGCTGACACTTTTTTTGAGGGGGGAGGGGCTCACCTTTATGCTCCAGTATGTCTCCATAAGGCATTTTTTGCTTAGAGGAATCAAGTGACCAGTCCAGGATCACGCAGCTAGAAAGTGGCGGAGATGAGATTTGAACCCAACTAGTTTCAATAGACTATGTCCTTCTATATAGCATGCTGCCTCTCATTCAGATATTGAATAGATATCTGGATTTTAAAATGCTGAAGAATTCTTTTAATCTTAAGATTCTATTATTCTGTATTGGGGTATGGAGGATAGTCAGATGTCCATCTTCTTGAAGGCTCCCTGCACTGGCCGTGTGTAGAGGTAAACCCGAGCCTACTGAATATGTGCTCTGCACTCCAGAGGTAACCATTCTGCTAAGAGGAAACTGGAAGACCTTTGAGAGTAGAACCAGAGACAACACTGGGTCATTACTGCCAGGGGACTGCATCAGGGCCCATAGATCACTAGGTCCCATGGATGACTAGGTCCCATTGATCACAAGGTCCCCTGATCTGGGAAGAATGCCAACAGAGAATGCATGGCAAGCGCCAACTACAGCAAGAGCTACTGGAAGCATCTCTCCCCATGGTGTATTCACCATATCCCAGAAAAGAAATTTTGAGGAGGAAACAGAAGAAGGATTAGAGCCAGGTGAGACGGTTCTGAAGGCTACAGCCTCTGTTCAAATCCCATCCTTGGTGGTGTTGATCCGAGCAGGCTTGTAATGACTTTGAAGCCAGAGCACAATCTCGTGATTGCCTTGGGTGTCCTCAGAAGTCCCTTGGCACCCCCTTCTCTTTTTCAGTAACTGCTCTCCTGTCACTGAATCTTACCCTCTATGTAAAACAGATTTGGGAAATTGTGCTCAGGTCTAAGGCGGTATCACAAGCACCCCGATAACAAAAGTATAATGGCAGAGAAGAGGGGTGAGTGATAGGGAAACAGGTTTTTTGTGATGTTGATCAGAGACCCCTGGACATTGACTCTGCTTCTTCCCCACTGGACAAAATGTAGACTTGCTTATCCTGAGTTTACAATGCTGCAAACACTCTCTTAAAAGAAAACACAGAAATTGCTGTTAAGTTCTTCAAGAACAATGAGCCAAACACTGAGTACAAAAGACCTGTGACACAGCAAGCAGTGGCTGTTTCCTGGATGTGGTTGGACCTGCTCTGTATGAACAGAGTCACCAACAGTGACATGCTCCATTCCAGAACCAGGGGCCAAAGCAGACACTGCAGAGATACCCTGTACCTACTCCTGTCTGGCCCGGACTCTGCCCCCAACATGTACCTGTGTCCTCGAGTTAAGTCCGGAATGCGATCTGACACATGGTGTGTGTACGTGCATGTATGTGTGTCTTCCCACCAACACATAGACTCTCACTGCATTTCCTCCACTCCTTCAAGAATTTCTTGTTTAACAGATCCCATCATACTCAGTTGTAAATTGGGACCCATTAGTACTAGCTACATGAGCCTCCCTGTCCTGGCAGTCGGAGCTGCTTCCTGTAAAGGACCCTTGGAATACTGAGCAAAGCCACAGCTAACTGGCCCTGCTACGTGGGCCCGCTGGAGTCTGCTGAGCTCCACTTTACGCTGTGCTTGGCTGTCACCTGCTCCTTTTGAGTGGAAGATCCAGCCCTTATAAATAATACATTTTGTCATTGTGATTCTTCATTCAAGCTATTTTTTTCCTCTTTGGGAAAAACCACTTTTACTCTATGAGACAGAGCCGCTCATAAATCAAGAGGAGCTCCAAGTGACCAAAGCCTGAATTCCTGACTTCAGAAGGAGTGGGCAGCCACCAAACTCAATTAGTCGAGGAAGAAGCTGGCCTCACACGGAAAGAGAATCTTACTTCAAGCATGAAAAAAATGTTTACAACGTTTGATTTCCTTGCCCTCTGACCCAGGAACTCCTATTATCAGACCTATAAATACCACCTTCAACCCCTGCGTTCCTAAGAGTCCCTAAGGGTCGATTATACTCAGTACAATGCTGAGGGTCTCTCCCATCTGTAAAATGGAGACAAGGCTACTTGTATGCAGATTTGTCCAAGCACCTGGCATGAAGTCAAAGCTCAGTATGTGAACTCCCCTAGATACCCTGCAGCTCCCAAGAAGTGCATTTGTGCCTTGCAGAAGTCATTCTCCCCGTCTCTTCACTGACCAGGAGCGACTGAAAAAGTATTCTTTAATTAATATGGCATAAAGAAGCCCATATGTACAGGGACAGAACACTGAATTGGATAGACCAGGGCTTGAATCCTGGTTCTGCTACTTGTTATGGGATCTTGGGCAAGTTCTTTAAACTCTCTAGACTTTGGTGTCCTAAACAAAAAATAGGGATAAAACACTAACTTCATAGTCTCTTTCAAACTTTAATTTGCATACAAATTGCTGGGGAATCTTGTTAAAACACAGATTGTGATTCAGCAGGTCTCAGGTAGGGCCTGGCGTTCTTCATTTCTAATCAGCAATGGCCAACACCAAGGTACTGTTTGTGGAACACTTTTTGAGTAGAAAGGACTTGCATAGTGAGGGCACTTTGTAATTTGTGAAGGGCTCTGTCAGGGTAAGGTCTGAGTCATTAACCACTGCTGTTCTACCTTCAACACAAAGACAATCATTCTACAATTCAACTTAGATTCAGTATCAATCCTCGACTCTTTGTTGGTAAGCAAATGGTGATTATTTCCCTAGTGAAACAGCAAGGACGAGGAAACCGCCTGCCACCAATCCTCTGCCCCACAACAAAGCACAGCACCTCTGTCAGCAGGCTGGTGTCAGATACACAAACAAACAAATCTCCAGCAGACCTTAAAACCACTTCAGATAAAACCTTTTTTGTTTTTTCTGCAGGGATAGAGAGAGGGATGAACAGGGAAAGACAGACAGGAATGGAGAGAGATGAGAAGCATCAATCATCAGTTTTTTGTTGTGACACCTTAGTTATTCACTGATTGCTTTCTCACATGTGCCTTGACCGCGGGCCTTCAGCAGACTGAGCAACCCCTTGCTGGAGCCAGCAACCTTGGGTCCAAGCTGGCGAGCTTTTGCTCAAGCCAGATGGGCCTGCACTCAAGCTGGCGACCTTGGGGTCTTGAACCTGGGTCTTCCGCATCCCAGTCCGACACTCTATCCACTGCGCCACCACCTGTTCAGGTCAGATAAAACTTTTGAGGGTAACAATGTAAACCTCCCCTAAAAAAGCACTGTTTTAAACCCAAATGTTTATGACTAAACCTAAGTACGAAAAGAGTCAGAGCAGGTTTTGGAAGGGCGCGGGAAGAAGCCAAGAACACTGGGTCTCTGAGACAGCTTTGGTGGGGGAGGGGAGGGAACCGAAGAGAGAACTTGGAAAGATGGAAGCCAGTGATACGAGCTGTGAAGGGGGCTTTCCTTCTTGAAACAACCATCCTTGTGTTAAAGAGGCAGCTCCAGGGTCACCTCCTTGGTGCCACCTTCCCTGATAGTTGGCTCCTACTCTTCCTGCCAAAGCACTGATCCCCATCCTGGTGCAGGTGCTCATCACAGCGGATGAACATTTATTTCCGTATTGATCTCCAACCCTTGGGGTCAGGGACCTGGTCTTATCCATCTCTGTATTCTCAGCCTGGCACAGAGCCCTGGCACATATTAGGCACTCAGTGAGTAATGCTGAGTGAATCCAGGAGGTGGAGGACACTGAAGAGAAAGCGTTAATGGCCCTGCCTCCGGGCTCATCTTCCCTGGAGGTCTGTCTTCGTCTACATATTCACGTGCTTGGTAAACACGCACGCTCCAAGCCTGAGCACCCAGACCTTTTACCAGTTCTCAGTGTATTTCAACCTCAGAAATGTTTCACACACTCTTGACCCCAAGATCATAAATATATAATTATATACACTGCTTACAAAAATTAGGGAGTATTTTATTGCTTCATATTCATTTTGAAATATCCCCTACTTTTTGTGAGCAGTGTATATTTAGGTTTATAAATATATGTAAAACTTTTAACATTTTTTCAAAATGCTCTATTTTCACTATAAACTGCATTCATAACTGCCCCATTTTCAAACAAGGAAACTGAGTACCAGACAAAAAAGAAATCAAGTGATCTTAGGCAGTCTCAAATTTTAAGTAGATAAGAAAAAAAATTGATTCTTGTTAAAAATACAGTTTCCTGGCCCCCACCCCAGAGATTCTCATTCCTGGCGTGAGATGGAGCCCAGAGCCCCACATGTTAATGCACCCCAGGCTCCGCAATGGATCTACAGCCCTGAGGCCAGGTGGCTGGACGACCAGAGGACAGCCCAGCGACCTCCTCAGGCGAGGCGCCTGGCCTGTTAGGGAGTTCCGTATCTGTTGGAGGTCGTCTCAGGGCTTTGGTTCCAAACCTAGAGTCATGGGACGGGAGGCAAGTCACACAGACAGCACCTTCCTGGGACCTGGCAGGAAACCTAAAACCAGAGACACTCAGATGATGATGGTAGTTCCAATACCCGATGCGTGACACCAAGAAGCCAGAGTGGTGACTGGAAAATGGATCACATTTCTGAAGACTTAAGACCTGGAAGCCCAGGTTCTGGAAAAGGACCAGGCCCTCTAGGCAAGAGGAAGAGGAAGAGGGGGAGAGAGAAAGAGAGAGAGAGAGAGAGAGAGAGGGACTGACTCAGTTTAGTGAAGAGCTGCAAGTGAAGAAGTACCAGTGAACTTCTCCCTCTCGTCCGCCTTCACGTCCACGTCCCACTGACTGCACCTTTGTGTTCCCATCAGCCCCTTCCCCCTCACCCAATGCCGAGGCCCTGATTAAAGACCTCAGGGGTTACCTTTCACCCAAACTTTATTGATTGATTGATTTTAGAGAGACCGAAAAAGGGAGAAACATCGATTTGTTGCTCCACTTATTTATGCATTCATTGGTTGATTCTTGTTAAACCAATATAAACAGATTACCTATGCTTGATCTTAGCCAAAAGGCCGAGACGTGATCACTGGTTGATTCTTGTATGTGCAGTGACTGGGGATCAAACCTGCAACCTTGGCATATAGGGATGATGCTCTAATCAACTGAGCTACCCGGCCAGCACTCACCCAAACTTTATATAAAAGCCCCCCAAGGCTCTAGCTGTCTTTCGCCTCTCTTTTCCCTCCCATTAGAAACTGTCCCTTCATCTACTTCCATTAGAAAGCCTCATTAATCTTCCCAGAGCACATAGATCACATCACCGAGTATAAGACCACTGTATTTGAAGCCAGAAGATCTGGTTCCGATTCTGGCCCTGGCTGCAACTCCATCGTTAATTGGTTGTCTGTCCTTAGGTTAGTAACTCCCCGTTCTGGGATTCAGTCTTCATACGTGAGAAGGAGAGCTAGACTGGGTCATCTCCGAAGTTCTTGCTAATCCCAGAATTTTAGGCACATCCCTACTTAAACACTATTAGTGATATCTTACTCTCTAGAGAATTAAAGATATAATTGCCTTACCCTGGAACATCTAAGGAGGCCAGCTGGGATCTGGCCCGACTATGAACTGAATGCTTGTGTCTCCCGAAACTCATATGCTGAAGCTCTGATCCCAATGTGATGGTTTGTGGAGAGGGGGCCTTTGGGAGGTGATTAGGTGATGAAGGTGGGGCCTTCATGATGGGTTAGTGCCCCAATAAGAGACAGGAAATAAAGCTTGCTTCCTCTCTCTCTACTGTCCACCAGATGATGACATAGTGAGAAGATGGCCATCTGTGAACCAGAAGAAGGGTTCTCACCGAGAACCAACTATCCTGGCACCCTGATCTCAAACTTCCAGGCTCCAGACCCAAGAGAAATAAATGTGTGGTGTTTAAGCCACCCAGGCTATGGTGTCTGGTCAGAGCAGCTTGAACTGAGGCCCAAAATGTACTTGAGCATTATTCCCTTTATGTTCCTTTGTTAGAGTCAAACTGAAGTATTCCCAGTTCCCGAAATATGCCAGGAGTTTTTCTGCTGCCTCAATGCTTTTGTCATTATTTTATTTCAGCACACCTAGTACTCTACTACATACACTCCGACGTGTATGATTCCTACATTCATCGAGGTCCAAGCCACACGGGTCTTTTAGGTCTTTCCTTTATGCCCAGAGCCTAAAAGTCAGCTTTTCCTCAGACTGCTAGTACTTCTTGTGTCCCCTCTCACAGCTGATATTAAGTCTTCCCTGGGCTTGGCTCCCTGAGGACAAGGTCTGTGTGAGTCTTCTACCCACTTAAAGAGGGCCCTGCACTAGAAGGGTTTGACAAGTAATTGTTAAAGATAAATGTCAGAAGCAGATGCTCCCATTTCAGTTAGATGCTGGATTTCAGTGGCAGCCAAGGCAGAAAGGGTCACAATAGTTCCCAGTCTTACAAAAGAAAGAATACAAATTACTGGTCCAGTGAACATTTTTTTTTAATCAACTGAAAGGATGTGAGCCATAAAAAGGGACCACTGAGCTTGGCGGTGCAGTATACCCATTGCTCAGAAAGGCTGCTAGCCAAATGCCTGGAGGGTTTCCCCGCCAACAACAGCTTGGGCTGAGGAGCTCAACCTGGCGGTTGCAGGCAGAGTGAGAGCTCTAGGTACATCCACAGAGCACAGCCTCGTGGCCACGCTGGCTCAGTGAAGTCTAAGCCCTGCACAGTATGGGAAGAGGCAGACTTCTTGCCTGTCTGATGTACTTGAAGGGGTTTCTCCTCTGACTTCATCTAGCCCTGGATCTGGCCTAGTCCGGCGTATTCTCTGTCGACCTTGGGTCCCAGTCAAGTGCGTATGTTTTACCTCCTGACTAGGCCACCAGTTCCTGCCTGGCAGGATCTTGCTCATCTTGCATCTTGTTCATCTTCCTATCTCCCACATGCCCAGCACAAACCCTGCTCGTAGCAGATGTCAATACATGTTCTCTGCGTGGATACTTAAATTTAGATCAAACTGATTCAAATCCCAATTAAAATCCCTAGGCGGAAAGACAAGATTTAATTCATTCCTTCCCTGCAAAAAGGACAATCTTGCTGTCTGAAATAAATAATGCATCTTCTTCACAACTCAGAGACAGACGCAGTCTCTGTTTTTAGAGGGCACGCCTGAGATGCTGCGCAGCAGCGCTGGATTGTGATATTTTACCCTGATTAACCTGAGGCATACCAGTGCTCTGACTGTGAACCTGGCGTGTTCAGAACCATTCTAGTTGTCCTAGAATTCTAGGACGGCAGAATGTGAGGGGTCCTAGCGACCAACGAGGTGTTTCTACAGCTATGAGAACTGAGACTCAAGAGCCAGGATTAGCGCTTTTAATTTCTGTTCTTTCGCCTTTAATTTCTGTTCTTTGGTCAACAAACAACACCAAGCACACACACTCTGTGTGCCAAGTTCTGTGCAGGGTGCCAGGGGCATGAAACTAGCAGAGACAATCACACCATCATTGAGGTCTCAGACTAATGGTCACCTCCTGGTTCCTTGGCCCAGGACATTTTACTTCCTTCAAAGAAGGAGCTAGATGGCCTTCAAAAGAGCTCTCTGGGAAAAGGACCGACGTCTGCTGAATGAGGCAGCCTTGCATTTACTGGAGCACCGCATCCCCTCCAGGTCAAGGGCCACGCATTCAAGGGCTCGTAGACTGAAATTCCTGGAAAGGCTGGTACTTTATGCATCAGCACTGACCCCTTGGAAGCCATACAACCACGGCTGCCATCAGAAATATGTTCCTTTAAACTAGGTTATTATTCCTCCCTCCAGCCTAGCAGCCATCTCTCTTCAGTAGCAGGAACCCTGGGTTCTCTCCTACTGTCGTCTGCCATTTCGTACACAGTGTAGGCAACTTAGAGTTGTGGCTGATGAGACAACTGTAAAAGGTAGTTTTGGGTCTTAGAACACTTCTCTCTTTAAACCCATCCACAGACTCATCTTTCGGGTATGGCAAATAGGCTTCACGCTCCACCAATTCCCGTTTGCCTGGAAGTGACTGCCTGGAGCGCTATACTGAGAACTGCTCTGAGGCTGCCCCAGACGCAGTGGGAAATGAGGATGTGATGGATCGGCAGTCTATGGGGCAGCTATTTGCTTTCCATCAACTAGACCGGGGCTTTAAGACCTCTCGTGGCTCCTGATGCCTAAAGGATTAATCCGGCACTCTCAATGTGCCCTACAATACTCTTCACAGAGTAGTCAGCAACTCGACACAGCCTGCACCTCCCACCATGCACTCTATAATCCAGCCACACTGAGGTGTTCTTGAATACACCACTCCCTTTTAGGATTCTGGGTCTTTGCAAATGCTCTTCCTATCTTCAGCAATGCTCTCTCTCTTAATCCCCCCCCTTTTTTTTACTTACTGATTTTTGAGAGAGAGAGAGGAAGGCAAGGGAGAGGAAGAGAGTAAGAAACAATGATATATTGTTTCACTTATTTTTGCATTCATTGGTTGATTCTTACATGTGCCCTGACTGGGGATTGAACACGCAACTTTGGCATATCAGAATGATGCTCTAACCAACTGAGCTGCCTGGCCAAGGCCTAGCCACTTTTGATGACTGGTTTCTCTGTGAAGTCATCCCTCACTTCCCTTATGAAAAGTCCCTTGTTCCTCTGAGTTCCCACATCTCCTTGTCTGTCCCTCTGCCATTATACTGACTCACTGAGGTTCACCTATATATTTACATTTCTACCTCCCCCAAGAAATGGAAGGTCCTAAAGAGCAGAGCCCTGTCTTGTCCACCAACAGCAGAACACCAACCACAAATAAGGCACTTGCTATAGGACTGCTGAGTGACTGAACTCTTTGAAAATCTCTCTCCCCTTTCACTTCTCCCAGCTGTCTTTTAAAGAAATGCAAAAACTAACCTCTATCTATAGTCTCTCAAACTTGCAGAGGCACATCCTGGCATAGATATATCACTTTGATCTACACTAATTGGGTACTGAGTAGACTGAGCAGAATAAATTTTCATTTAATCCTTCATCAAGACCTGCTGTTCTAACTTCAACATAATCACAAATTTATCTGCTTCTGTCTCCTGGCTTGTCATAACCCAGTCCAGGCCACGGTCAACTCTCCTGGGCTATCATAACAGCCTCCTAGCTGGTGTTTCTATATCCTCGTGCACATTCTACAACCCATTCTCCACTTAGCTGTTTCTGTTTTCTTTAAGAGCCCATCACTCCCTTGCTTAAAACCCTTCAGTGGTTTCCCACTGATTCTAGAGAAAAAAAAAAATCCAAACTCCTCTGTGGCTTCCAGGGCCCAACATGACCTCGGTCCTGTTTGTTGCTGCCCTTGTCACCTCTCCCCCTGGCACGCCATGTCCCAGCCACCCAGATATCCATTTCACTCCTTGAATGGCCAAGCCCTTTCCACCGCTGGGTCTTGTTCTTATTGCTCCCTCTGCCTGGAATGCTTGTGTCCCAGCTTTTCATTTGAGATCTCAGTTCAAAATGTCACCTCCTCGAGCCCTGTCCTGACCATCCTATCCAAAGTGCACAGACATCTCCAGTCGCTCTCTACCCCAGAGCCCTGTTTATTTAAAATCTAAAATTACCTTGCTGACTTACTTGTTTATGTCTTTACTATCTGTGTCTCCCACTAGAATGCGAGCTCCACGAAAGACAGACCTGTCCTTCATGGCCGTGGCCAGTGTCTAATGCAGGGTCTGCCTTAGAATAGGCGCTAAATATTTATTCAAAACTGAATGAATAAATTTCTGAAGATCCCTAAAGACAGGGCTCCTATTTTGTCCCATGGCCTATTGCATACTCTTCTTGAACTTTAAATAATAAGCTGCAGAACATGACACTGGAAGTCAGGAGACCTGGGTTCCAGGTCACTCCCATGTGTGGGCCTCATGAAGCAATGGAATAACATCAAAGACTCAGGCAAGATGCCAAAATTAGGAAAGAAACCTGTATTTGCCTTAGAAAAAGGGGGAGAGCCCTGTGGCTGAAGGGTAGGCTTTGGCGGTCCAGAACTTAGTCCTGGGACAAATGTCAGGGGTGTGACACGGCATGCCAGGCAAGGATGGTGTTTCTAGAACTGGCGCAACACTAAGCAGGCGGTCACTGACTCGGGGCAGATCAGAGCCCTGAAGCAGCCCCCCAGGGGGAGGTGAGGGAACGTGATGGAGAGGACTCAGCAGGACCTCAATGTCCAAATGTATTAAATGCGATGCAGCGGAGACCACTGGAGTAGAGATCAGAAGGGGGACAAAGAAGAGGAAAGGGGCTGTGACTGAGCACCTCCTCCATCACAGGGTCTGCTTTGCAGTTCACCCACAGCCCCTCCCGCAGTCAGTCCTCACTCTCCCATGGAGGGAGTGATGGTCTCATTGAGAAACTCAGGCTCAGACAACCTGCTTTAGCTCTCTGAATTTCAGCATGCTTATCTGTAAAACAGATAAATAAGTAATATAAGAAAATAAAGTAAATATAAAATGGATAAATAAAACCCATCTCACAGGTCTAGTGTGAGAATGTTGTAAATGCTACTGTTATTAAGAACTTCTTATAATATTAATAACTAATTTGTGCAAGGTCACACAGCTCATGAATGTCATAGATGAGATGCAAATGCTGGGTGGTGTTTTCACTATGTCAGGCTGCCCCTTGTAAGACCAAGATTTGAAACACAATTCTGCCAATAACTAGCCACATGACTCAGACAAACTACTGCACCTTCCAAGAGCCATGTTCTCTTACTCTGAATAAAGGGGCCAAGAATTCCACCCTACAGAGCCCGCAGAAATACTAGAGGAGAAAATAATCAGTGAACACAAATGCACATTGCGTGCGTGGATGGGAACTATGATCACTGTGATGGGCACCCTGAACAAGGACAAGTGTCTTCAGGCTGTCATGATCCAAGTGAGCTAGGTGGTGACATATGAAGCCAAAGTCACACATGGGGTGTCAAGGAGTTTGCAGGCAGCAAATGGCTTTGAGTTTACAGGGACTACACTAGCTCCATCCAAAGGCTAGTAGTCTTCTGTATCTTGCTAACGCTCTCCTGGAAAATTAAAAGTGTAAACCTCTTTTACACCATCAAAACATGTCTCAAGAGTTTAACACATTTGGAAAATAACTCCACATAAAATTCAGCTTTAGGAACAAGCTGGCACAAGAAAGGGACATAGCCCGAATTCTAACAGGGTCAGATTGCAAGCAGCTCGCCACCCTCGGCACCTGGAAGAATTTCTCTGCAATGGGGACCGAGTTCTTTCGGGAAACTTAAGCCGGGTGGGCTAACTGCTTGCTGAGCGGGTGTGTCCTCAAGCAGAAACAGGACATGGTGTCCCAGCTACCCTGGGCTGCCAGCGAACTGACACATGCCCTGCACCCGTGCCCAGAGAGCAATGGATGTTCCCCCGGAGCAGAGCATGTGGACTCAGCCGTGCGCACACACTGCAGGGCAGACAGCTGGTCAGAGGCACCACAGGCGTCTCCCCTTCTTACATCCGCAGCTGCTGGCTGAGAGGCTTAACTCACTTGAACCGCGTTCACAAAACTCCACGAGATATTTCTGTACCTGGTTGTGCAGACTGACGGGGGGTGGGGGGGAGGGTGTTCAGACAGCAACTCGCCCAGTCACACTGTTAGAAGAGGTGGAGCTGGAATTTAGCCGAGTCCTTCTGACTTCAAGGACACTTCAAATCCTTGACAGACTTGCCGAAGCAGACTTACTTTTCAGGATAAAGAAGAAAACCAAGAATCACAGAATCCTAGCAGTACAATTCTCAATCCACCAGCCCCCAGCCCCCAGGAAGGGGTCTCTCCCTTCCACCTGACACATGGTCACCCACACGGTTGCTCCTGCAGGAATACCTTCCCTAACAGGGACTCACCATCTGTTTCAGCTGTAAGGTTCTTTGCTCCACAGACAAAGGGAATGTCAGCTTCCCAGAGCACCAAATCTCACATAGTTTTTCCCCTTTCTCTCTGCATTGCATGTTAAATATACCAGAGGATCTGTAAAAGAATACTATGCTCCTTATCATGATGGTAACCACTGGCCTGAACTCATGTGGCTTGTGTGTGTTTAGATTTTCAAAAGCAAACATGTCCTTAAGGCACATATCTATCTCACCTGGGCATGCAAAGGTCCTGTCACGTGGGCCGGTGGTGGATGAGTCACTCCTCTGCCCACGGGGCACCCTCCTCGGCCGTGGCACAGGAGGACACAGTCCTGCACTGCCTCTTCCCTCACCCTGCCCTGCACACAAAGATGAGCCCAGACAACAAACCAAACACCCGGCACAGGCTCAGGGTTGGGGGATGGGACATGGGTGCTCAGACTGCCCAACTGAGCCACATTCAAAGTCAAAAAAGCATCATTACTGATTCTTTACAGTCTAGGAAGACTTCAAAAGGAGAGACCCAGAGACAGACCAGGGAGTCACAGCTGCAGAGGCAGCCCCTGAAAAACCAACTGTGAACTCAAGAACATGCCCCCTTGATAAAGTCAGCAGTCAGCACCCTGAAGACTTAGCATTCCGAGAAAGGGCAGCTTGATTTATGATAAGAACAGCAATGCCGGATGGACTCTGAAAACATCACTTCCCAAAGAACGAGTGGTCCTTTCTGACTTGGCACTATGCCTGCTAGATCGTCAGTATATACTAACAGCAAATATTTGTGTGTGTGTGTGAGTGTGTGTGTGTGTGTGTGTGTGTGTGTGTGTGTGAGTGACAGAGACAGACAGACAGGAACGGAGAGAGATGAGAAGCATCAATCATCAGTTTTTTGTTGTAGCACCTTAGTTGTTCATTGATTGCTTTCTCATATGTGCCTGGACTGGGGGGTTACAGCAGACCAAGTGAACCCTTGCTCAAGCCAGTGACCTTGGGTTCAAGCTGGTGAGCTGTGCTCAAACCAAATGAGCCCACGCTCAAGCCAGTGACCTTGGGGGTTTCCTTGGGATTTTGAACCTGGGTCCTCTGTGTCCCAGTCCAACACTCTATCCACTGCGCCACCGCCTGGTCAGGCAATATAGCAAGTATTTTAATCAACAAATGACTAAGGAAACAAATGGAAAAACACATATCAAAGACAAACATCTCACTCACAGATTTGGAAGAGAGCATTCAAACATGCATCAATATTGGAATGATTTCCTCTGAAGAAGCAGACTCTCTCCCCAGACTGTTCACACCCCTCCTTAGGCTGAATTTTCTCATGGCATCCTTTTCAGAATATTCTGGTGAGGAAACAAAATCACAAGGGGTGGGGAGCAAATCATGAGTGCTCAGATCAACTGGATCACCCAGCCTGAGCCCCAGAGAGGCTGAACCTAAGCCAGGATGCCCAGAGGGATTCCAAGGCCTCTGCCCTGCTGTCGGTAGCCCTGGGCACGGAGCATCTACACTAGGACGTCTGAAAAGCACCTCAAGTGCATTGTGTTCAAATTTAGGTCAGGATCTTTCTACCCAAACCTGGTAGTCTTCCACCTTTTCCCCTTCTTCTTTTTTTTCTTTTAGCTTAGAATGGCAAGGCTATTCTGAAACCTGGAGGTTGTCCTTCCTACTTTTTCCTTCCTCATAGCTCTATTTAACCATTGGGTGCTGCCAATTTTATCTCCTAATATCTCAAAGTGCCTCTGCCTTCTCAACCCTGCTTCCATTACACTAACCCTATCCAGTATTATTTCTTACCAGCATGAATGCAAAAGCTTCCTCTTAACTAGCTTCCCCACGATTACTCTTGCACACTGCAGCCCATTCTTAAGACAGCTGTCAATAAGCTCTCTTGTAAATATCAAATTGGTGATATAACTCTCCACACATACATCAGCCTTTGCTCCAAGTCCTCCAATGGTCCCCATGTTCATAGAAGAAAGAGAAACAAAAGTCCATAACAAGGCCTACAAGGCCCTGACCCCTCTCCACCTCCTGCCTCACCTCACACTCTTCCCTACACTCTGCACTCAAGTCATACTGACCCTCTCCAGTCTCTGAAAGCACTCAGCTGCCACCCACCTTAGGGGCCATGCTGGCCCAAGTACGAGACAGCCTTTCCCCAACCTCATTCACCCTCTTACCTAATAGACTCCTAACGATCCTTTAGAGCTCAGCTCAGATGTCACTTCCTCCACAAAGCTATCTCCAAGCACCTGAAGTAGATCAGAACCCCCTATTACAGGACCTCATGGCAACTTGTCCCTTTCTTTCATAGCACTTATTCTAATTTGTAATTTTACATTTATTGCAATTATTTTTAAAGTGTCAGACTCCCCCAAGAGACTGTAAGCTACTTAAAGGCAGGGATCATGTGTCATGTTGGTTTTGTCATTTTATTCAGGCCTGACACACAGTAGGTAGTCAATAAAAATCCACTGAATGAAAAATAAATCAACTGAATGAATAAATAAAATGGAGCTCTTTTCTGAGTTTATCGTAACCAATCACACCAGGTTCTCCTCTAATTGCATTCCCGGGCTGCTCTTGAGTTTTCCTTGGCTCCTGGGAACTGTGGATGTTCTATCATCTCTCCTCACCCCTCTATAGGGGCCTACCTTCTGCCGAGGAAAAGATGATGGCACAGTTATCAGGGTAACCACAGTGACATTTACGGAGGGCTTACCATGTGTTAGACACTGTCAAAACCACACGTGTGGTATTCACTCAGTCCTCACAGTGCTGTGAGGCCTACCTTATGCAACCCTATTTTGCTAAGGAAAAACCAAGACTCAAGAGAGGTTTTTCTCAAACTTGGTGGGGCCAAGTTTTGAATCTCGGGCTAACTCTAAAGTCTGTAGTCTGAATTACAACCTGCTGCCCCGTGAAATGGGGTCAATAATACTTTCTCATTGTGATGTCATGAAGATTCCAGCACAGCAGGCATTTGGTAAAGGGTGCCTATTATTCCTCTTGTGGTGCTGGAGGCATGTGGGGATAACCATTTACCATTTTGCCCAGAAGAGAGCTAATTGGACCGCCCTTCTGGGGCTGAAACAGCTGGATTTGGTTTGAAAAAGAGACTTTTATGAAAAGCAGTATGCTCTGGCCATTCCAACACAGAGTGTATGGAGAGGGGAGGTGACATAGCAACAAAACCAACCCGAAGATCTCTGGCCCTGGGAACTAACCATTCTCAATGAACGTGGGTTTCCCTTTGCAAACCGGGACACCAGGCCTGCGACAGCTCCTTGAATTTCTTTTGCTACTCCTCTTTCTACCTCCCTGCAACAGAGTCGCACAGAGGGCACACTGCATTTAGATTCTAAGCCTGAATTCTGATGTGCCCAAGCTGAGCAAGCTGGATCCACCACGGTGCCTGGGCCTCCATCCGAGCCTGGGGGTCCGGGGAAACCAGCAGATGACAAAGACCAGGTGTCACCTCTGTAGCTGGTTTGGGGTTGCTCCAGTCTTCTGAACTCCCTCTTTTCCCTGCCAGTCCCCTTAGGCCATGGAAAGAAGAGCAGCTACAGCATCTGAGTTCCGACTGCATGTCAAGCTCTTTTATGCACACATGTTCATGTAGCAAATTAATCCTCACAACAATCTTGAGCAACATGTGTTATTATCCTTACTTTACAGTCAAGGAAACTGCAGTTTAAAGAGATTAAATGACTTGGGATAAATCACTTCACAGCAAGAGGTGAAACTGAGACTCAAATCGAGTTTTATTAGGTCCCAAAGTATGTTTTCTTTTCATTTGTCACATCAGAAGACTTAGAGTGACTGAGTCTACAGGAAAAGCTATGGAAATCACCTGGATGTGTGGGAGTGAAGCCACGAAAGCCCATTCCTGCCCCGCCCTCCCTCTGCCTACTGAGCATGCCCCTGCGCCAGGCACTACGCTGGATGCCAGGTACAGAGGTGGACAAGCTATGACCCCTGCTCCTGGGAGGTTCCCAGACTAGTGAGGGGAGCTTTCTTGGGAAAACAGGGTAAGAGCAAATCAGGACAGCAAGCAACAGCGAGAAGGCTTCTAAAACAGCAGAAGCAAGGGGTTCTTAAGACAGCTACTCAAAACCTGGCTGCATCACCTGGAATCACATGGAGGATTATTAGAACCAAAAATGTCCAAGCACTCAATTCTCAGGTTCCACAAATATGCAACTGGCCCGGGAATCTGTACATTTAACAATTAGCCAAGTGACTGAACAGAACTGGTTTACAGGCCCGGAGAACAAAACCATCACCAGTAAGTACACTCCCTCCCCTCTGCAGGCAGGACAGCAGAGGGGCAGCCGGGGCACAGAAACTAGCCCAAGGGCACACAGAGCCGCTGTTTCCGACTCAGGCTTCCAGCTCACCCCTAAATGACCTGCAGTCCTTTTCAAAAATTCAGAATGATTTATTTTGAAGCATTAGAGGTACACATGACATATCTTACGTATGTGGATTAGGTAGTTTTTTTAAGAACAATGTTATGTCTCTACTGAAAAATTATTTTTTTTACCAAGGTACAGTGTAGAAAATAACAAAGATCAATTCAGGAAACTGAAATTATACCTGAAGACATAGGATGGATATAGGTCTCCATAAAAAAAGATTCTGACCCTCTCCTACCCCTGACCACCTCCATCATCAGGGATCACCAAAGAGCAGAAAATGTTTTCATTAGTTAAGGACAGTGCTTCGAGGTCCTGGTTCCAGCACTGTGGTGGAGCAGAAGGCTCTGTGGCAGCTGGCTACGGCCTTGCTATACTCACAGTATCTTCCTCCACCCAGATTGAGACGTTCTGGTCCCTGCAAAAGTGATGGGCCTCCTGCTGCTGACTTCTGTGCAGTAAGCTCACTTCCCTTGTCTCACTAGAACAGCTGAAACATCCTCTGTTCCTTCTAGCTTTAGAGTCTTCCCACTGGCTAGGTGTTGGAGACAGGTGAAGGCCAGACGTGCACAGGGGCTCTGAGGCTTGAGGGGAAGCAGGCCCTTCTGTGGGTCTCCTGTGAGCTCCCCGAGCAGCAACCCATTGGCCACCTCCACAGGGTCCTCTTCTTCTTGTGTCACTGCAGTGTGCCTGCATCTGCTTGTCTGAGACTCTGAGAGCAAACTCTTCGCATCCCGCCTCACCTTCTTCCTGTCCATCTTTTTGGTAGTTGCAGCTAAGTGAATTCCAGTTCTACTTGCCTTCTAAGGCTCAGGGGCCAGCGCGACTCCTTTCTCTTCCACTCGCAGGCCTCAGGCTCCGAGGCTGGGAGGGAGCCCAGGAGCAGTGGTGGGAGAGGTAGGGAGCGGAGACTCAAGAAAGCTCCCTTAGAGAAGCTAAATGGAGAAAGGATCCAAGGAGGGGCTCGGCAGCAATGCTGAGTGAGGGGCAGCTGCACGAGGCCTGAAGGGGAGACTCAGGCTTCAGAAACCAGCCTCCATCCTGGCTCTGTCCCCGGTATCCTGGGCAAGTCATGGCCTTCTGTTAGCCTCATTTTTTCCATCTATAAGTGAAAGAAACTGAACTAGCTTGTGTCCATGGTTCCCATCCAGATTCTGAAATTTGAAATTTTCATTTTTATTCTCTTTGGCATTGGGTACAAATAACTAAGATTGACACTGTGACTCAATAATAAATGTTTATAATCCAGAATCATAGGTTCTGAAATCTTAGAGTTAGAAGAGAGTGATGACACCAGTTCTGTCTTTCCTACCCGTTTGATAATAAGGAAATGAAGGCCCTGACACGGACTGTGAGTTCTGTGAGGGCAGGAACTAACTATCTTATTCTCTACTGCATGCCTGACACGTTTTCAAAAATGTTTGTTGAATGAATGGTCTCCCTTCAAGGTCATGCAGCCTGGGGGCAGGGGCTGCCTTACCTACAAGAAGGGAGCAGGATAAGGCCAAAGGCTCAGGCTGCTTCTGGCCCCAGGAGATATGGTGCTGGAGAGCCATAACAAGGCCAGAAACAACTGCTCCAGGCTGGTGGTGCCAGCGGCAGCTGGCCACAAAGTGGGCTTCTGCTGGAGCTCTCCATGCTGCGCATTATGAATCGCGTGATGTCAATCACAGCATTCTGTTAACAAGCTCGTATCTGCCTGTGCATTGCCAATGAGTGCCCTGCAAGTTGCCACGAATCTGCAGTTAATATGTGGCTGAACAAGCAGGCAGAGGATTTCGAGACATTCCAGGCCCAGGAAAATCAGGTGGTTAGTTTGTTTTTGGCAACGAATGGCCTCAGTGATCGGGCAGCAGTCTGTAGGGATGTACTTCTCTTCTCTGCAGAGAAGGTCTGTGTCGTGGGTACCCTTTCCTGCCCTGGAAGGAGCAGGTTGTCGGACTCAGATAAGACCAGCTGGAGAAAGCCATCACTGTACAATTTTCTGTGAAGTACTGGACAATATGGGGCAGGGGCGGAATGGTAATTAAAAAGTCTCACGTCCCGCGCAGTTTGATGGACGGGTCATTTGGTCATCAGCTCTGAAATTTCACGCAGGATTCAAAATCTGGCTGCATGAAACATAAACTGTGTGGTCTTTGAGGAAGTCTCTTTCTCTGTGACTTGGTTTCCATATCTATGAAATGGGGATAATAATAACTACTGTGCAGGGGAATTTGCAAGGATTAAGTGACATAATGCAGCTCAAACCCAGAATAGCAGCTGGCACATAGCGGATGCACGATACATGGGCCTCCTACCATGTTCAAGATATTTTCTGAAGGGATTCTCCTCCCTTAATGAAGATTGGGGCCAGGACCCTAGGCAAACCCAGACCAGAACCTCCGTGTCTCAGATGTACGTGTTTCCCCTTCAGTGGTCCCACAGTGACGATTACACCTGCATTCATGTGCGGATGTCAGATCTGCCTCTTCACCTCCACCAGGCTGCCAAGAGAAGAAGTGAGGAAGCCTCCCAGTGCGAGGGGAGGCTGCTCATTCCTCCTGCAGCACCGCTGCAGCCCCTGACCTACTTTCTTACTAAAAATAGCCCCTCTTAGGTCACTGCTGCAAATTGAATTTCGCTGCTTCCCTGCACCCGGTAAGCAGGTGGGTGGGTATCAGAACACATTCGGTGAGCAGGAGCCTCCGCTTATGTGGCGCCTGGCTGGCCAATAAGTAAGCACGCGCAGAGGGCAGAGGGCTCCTGCACACAGCAGAGCTGCCCCCGGCCCTGCGGGGATGCCTTGGGGTGGGGAGCAGGAGGAGAAGTGGCAGTGAGAGAGATTCTCATTCCTGGGCTCTGAAATCTGCTAGAACTGAATTCAAATATGAGCGTCATGCACTGTTGTTACTTAAACTTGAGCAAGACAACTTTTCTTTGCCTCAGTTTCCTGATCTGTAAAATGGAGATAATAAAACTGACCTTCAGGCTTTGTACAGGAAAAATATGCTGTGTGTAAAGCAGTCCTCAGCACGGAATATGTGCTCAGTAGTGAGGCTATTGCATTACTCTCTATTGTTGGTTACTCCACAATGCTCTCTTGCCGATGCATCTCACGGCTGGGGCAGCCAGGGGTAAGGAGATCATTCCCAGAACTAGAAAGATTTTAAGCTGAAAGCGCCCTGGACTGACTAAGGTCAAGGGTTCCCACACACAGCTAAGCAATACAAGAACCAAGGTGGATTGTTACCAATACTGATTCCAGGGCCTTGCCTTGGGGATTGGGAATTGGGAAGCCTGTCTCTGACATGGGAATCTTCTCCTCAATAAGCTCTCCATGTGAGTCGGATACACTGCCAGGACTGAGAACCCCTGAGTTAGTCCAGTCACCTCCCAACAGATGACGGAGCATCCTCCTAGGAAGTCAGTGAAATTAACCCTGGACTGGAAGGACAGTAGGTGTTCACCAGCTGGACAAGGAAGGAAAGGGCATTTCAGGAGGAATAAACAGGACATACGAAAGCATACTCACACCTGTCAGAATGGCGCTCATTAACAAAACAACACAGAATAAGTGCTGGTGAGGATGTGGAGAAAAGGGAACCCTCCTGCACTGCTGGTGGGAATGCAGACTGGTGCAGCCACTGTAGAAAACAGTATAGTTTCTTCAAAAAATTAAAAATGGAACTGCCTTTTGACCCAGCTATCCCACTTTTAGGAATATATCCTAAGAACACCAAATCACTGATTCAAAAGAAGATATGCACCCCATGTTTATTGCAGCATTGTTTACAATAGCCAAGATCTGGAAACAGCCCAAGTGTCCATCAGTGGACAAGTGGATTAATAAGCTGTGGTACATTTACACAATGGAATACTACACTGCCATGAAAAAGAAGGAAATCTTACCTTTTGCAATGGCATGAATGGAATTGGAGATTATTATGCTAAGTGAAATAAGCCAGGCAGAGAAAGACAAATATCATATGACCTCACTTATATGTGGAATCTAAGGAACAAAGTGAATTGAGGAACAGAATAGAGGCAGAGGCGGGATCATAGGAACCAGAGGAACAGCTGTCAGAGGGAAGGGGGAAGAGGGGATGGGATCAGAAAAGATGAAGGGATTAGTAAAACTATATATACATAACACAGAGATACAGATAGCAGGACAGCAAATCCCAGAGGGAAGGGAGGAGGGGGGCAATGGGGGACAAGGGGATAGGGGTGAGGGAGTTATATGAGTAGGACACTTGAATTCATGTTAACACAATAAATTAAAATTAATTAAAAAAATTTTTAAGCATATAGGGAGAAAGGTGTTCATTAGGAAAATGTCTTACGGTCATCACAGTGAGGTCACCATCTATGGTAAACAGTGGTGGCACAGGGGATAGCTTGTGTGAACCAGATCATGATAAACATCTTTAACCATAAAGTTTTTCTAAAGATCTTTCCACAGGAAACAATTCCAGGATATGAATTAACAAATGAAAGTGAAAGGCTCTTGATAAAGAGTTCCAAAGGATTTTCTAAAAGTCACCACCTGGTGTTATGAATGAAGAGGTAAGGCCCAGTGAGGCTGCATGTCTTGTCCCAGGTGGCTGCTGAGTGGGGTGCGACCAAGGGCAACGTCTGCGTCTCCCGGTCCAGGGCCGGTGCTCCTGCTCTACCTCACACTGCCTTCCTACAGGCCAAGGCTGGGTGCAGCACACCTCTGCAGCCAGTGCCTCTGATCACTTCCTTTTCCTTTCCTTTTTTATTTTTTTAATGTTTTTTTTTTTTCTATTGATTTTAGAGACAGGAAGGGAGAAAGCAGGAGAGAGACAGGAATATCTCTTCCTGTATGTGCCCTGACTGGGGATTAAACCAGCAACCTCTGCACTTTGGGACGAAGCTCTAACCAAACGCACAATCTGGCCAGGGCTGATCACTTCTAAGAATTTTAGGTCGGCTATGTACATGGGTAGGCGATGAGAATAGTGTGTGTATGTTTACAAGTACATGTGAAGCTCTACATATGAGCCTATCTTCCTAACTTTATCATGTATGCTCCCCTACCCATGACAATTTCTGTTCTGCCAAGCTTAGCATATCGTACACTGTCTTATCTCCACACCTCTGATCCTACATAAAATGTCTCCTGTTCTCCTAGTCAAAGTCCATGCCTATTCTTTAAAAAGAAAGACCTACATGATCCAAAAAGCATTTCCAGACTGTGGGCATTTACTATCAATAACATCCACATGTGATACTTATTTTATTGTTTTGCAGCATCTCTTGTATAAATGTAAAATTATTTAAGCTTACCTACAGAATAAAAGTTTGTTTCGGGCCTCTGTTATTAAAAAGAAACAAAACATCCCCCCACTACCACCCTCCTAAAGCTAATGGAATAGATCTACTTCAGAAAGGCACTTCTAGAGCTCGAGTCTGATGGGCTCAATACAGGCTGTTCAAACCTGCTGCACCTTGCATAGCACGGAAGCAAACATTTTGGGAGACTGGCAAGAGCGCTGGACTGGGAGACAGCAAATTTCCACGTGCTGAGGACCCACTCTGACCCGGCACAATGCCAGTTGCTTTATATATATATGATTTAGAATAATATTAAAATAATCCCAGCAAGGGAAATATTATTCTCTCCCATTTTATCAATGAGGTATGTTGTGATCTGAGAGATTGAGTCACTTGCTCAAAATCAACACCATTAGTGAGTGTCAAAACCAGGATTTAAACCCAGGCATGTCTCTGACTCAAAAATCAATTTTTTCTGCTTTACTATACTGTCTCAAAATTGAAGCTGTTCTACTTCAGGCACATCATGAGAAGGCAGGGTTCTTTGGAAAAGACAATAGTGCTGGAAAATATAGAGGCCAGCAGGAAAAGAGAAAGACCAAATATAAGATGGACTGACTCCATAAAAGCAGCCAAAGGCATCAGTCTACAGGAGCTGAGCAGGGCTGTTAAGGACAGGACATTGCTCAGTCATAGGGTTGCCAGGAGTCGCTGACTCAACAGCATGTAACACACATACACTGGCTCAGCAAATGTCATTTCAGTTCGAACTCTGCTACTACCAAGCTATATGATCCCCAAGGAGGCTCTCTGAGTCCTAGCCTTCTCAACTGAGAGGTAGGGATAATTCTCTCTCCATCCTGTCCCTCACTCCACCCCGCCCACATACAAGCTATTGCCATGATTAAATGATAGAATGAGTGTAAGAGATCCAGATGGACATACTGATTATTATTAGAGTCCTGAACATCATGACTGGTCATTCTGATGATGACTAGAGACCCTGCCAAGATCCCCTGTCACTTCAAAAGAATTTAATTACACTCATTAGACAGCCCCTTCTAGCAACAGAAAGAAAATGCCTACAATGCATTTCATAATAACCCTCAACGAGATCTGAAACCAAGAGGTTAATACTCAGAGAAAAAATGCATTAACCAAATACTGCATTCCCAGAGCACTCTGGGGAATCATGATTTCCCAGGACATTTTACAGGTCCATCTTTTATATGTGTGTATTAGTACACAGTGCACAACAGCAGCCTGTTTTTAGAAAACAGGATTCAGCAGAAGGGAGGCTGGGCTCAGACTTCACCCCCAGGGGGTCAGAGAGAAATGGGTTTGGGGCATTTTTTCCAGTTTTCCAGAGGCTTCTGGTGAAATGTCAAGAGACCTGGCTTGTAGTTCAGATTCTGCTGCTTACTGGCTGAACAACCTTGGGTAAGCTCCTTGACCACTCAGTCTCAGTTTCCTTTTACATGAAACAGGGATAATGGGCCTTGGCTGGTACGTTCAGTGGTAGAGCGTTGGTCTGGCATGTGGATGTCCTGCATTCAATTCCCAGTCAGGGCACACAGGAGAAGTGACCATCTGCTTCTCCACTCCTTCCCCCTCTCCCTCCTCTCTCCCCCACCCCCTCTCTTTCTTCCCTTCGAGCAGCCATGGCTTGCTTGGTTCGAGAGCATCGGCCCTGGGCACTGAGGATGGCTCTGTGGAGCTTCCGCCTCAGGCGCTAAAAATAGCTCGGTTGTGAGCTATGGCCCCAGATAGGCAGAGTATCGGCCCCTATGGGGGTTGCTGGGCGGATCCCAGTTGGAGCGCATGTGGGAGCCTGTCTTTCTATCTCCCCGCCTCTCACTTGCAAAAGAATAAAAATAAAAACAAATAAAACAGGGATAATGTGTCTCTTAGACAAATGAGCTGCTCTGTGCTGTAAAACTGATGCCTCTGTGACTATGTGTCATGTACCTGCCCCTGTGCTGAGACCCTCCGTGCATTCTTTCACTCACCCTCACAGCCCTGTGAGACAGGCACTATTATCTCCAGTTGACAATGTGGAAACTTCTGCTCAGAAGAGTTCAGTGGCAGTGTTAAGTTGCCGAGTTAGGATTCAAACCCCGGTCTCTCTGATTTGAACCCCTGTGCTCTTAACCACTACACCATGTTCCTGCCTACCAGAGAGTTATCGCAAGGGAGACATAAAATAACACTTACAGTTATGTGCCTCCTGGGCATCCAGCAGTCTGCATCCCTCTGGGACTGTGGGGTACATATGCATCTTGAGAACAGAGTGGGAAGAAGCAAAATAATTACCGCTTTTCTCCCCTAATTCATGAAGTTAGGCACACTGTGAACGCGAGCAGGGGTGATGCATGAAATTCCTCCAAAGTTTCAAAAGTTGGAGGTTTGAAGGCCAGTGTAACAGTGAGAGACCTTGCTGAAGACTAGAGCAAAACACCTGTGTTCAATCAAGCACTATCACAGATTTCCTTAAGCTGATGGTACACAAGGTGACTGCTGGCTACTAATGGGGAAAATGACGTGTCTATGAAGGCAGGAGCATGGGCCTTCAGAGAAGCTGGACAGTCCTTTCCACGCACTCAGCCCGACCCTCCTCTGCTTACACAGAAAGGATAAAGGGCCACTTGAGGAAGACACCACATTTTTAAACCTTAGGCTGGATTGAACTAAAAATAAAACTGTTATTCAAAAGCCTATTACTGAGTTGTCTGCTTTTGCCTTTTCAAACCAGATTGTCTCACCCCTCATCAAATCCACATCCCCAGGTGTTTATTTCCACAACTCAGATACACCGGGAAGAAGTACTCAGAGTTTAATGAGCACTCGGTACCATGCTGGGCCCTTTACACCTACGATCTCATCTGTGCTGTACAACCCTGCTAGGTATGATCGCTCCCGTTTTACAGATGAGGAAACTGAGGCCCAGTTGGATGAGATTACATGTCAAAGGTCACTCAGCTAGTAAGTGACAATGCTGAGAACAGAACCCAGGTGCATCTAACTTAAGGTGACCAGATTTTAAAATTGGTAAAGCGGGACATCATTGACCCGGGTGGGGTGGGGTGGGGGGTGGGGTTCTTGATTAAAAATTTGGTCTATATGGAGCAAAAAAAATTTTCATAGAATGCAAAAATAGTATTGTAATATATATTTTTAAATTTCAATATAAGTACAATTTACAAATATACATTAAAAATTATGTATAGTATTATTTTATTCTTTGGCATATTTCTCTGAGTGAATTTTTTTAGTAGATTGCTGTAGTCGTTTAAAAGGTCATGAAATTTTTCACAAGAATTTGTTAAATTATATTTCACACATAAAATGGCTTTCAAAGTCTTAACACTTAATTTTGATTTTTCTGATGTCCATACTTTATTTACTGTAGAAAAAAACGCGCTCAGTCGCAGCATTAGTTCCTGGTAAAGACAGCGCGTATTCCACAATTTTTAGTGCATTACTGTATGGAACATGGTTTGTTTCAAAATGATGAAATATTTCTAACCATTTGTTCTCTACTGTGATTTTTGCTGATGCCCAAGATTTAACCTTTTCCTTATCAATCTATTTTTTTAATAATGATACCTCCTTAAAAAAATTATTTTCTGAAATACTACTATATGGGAAATTTTGAGTGAGTCAGAGGGGTCGGGTTACATGGTCCCAAAACCGATGCCAGAGCTGCACAAGTGGGTGGGGGCAGGAAGGGCAGCACACTCCCTGCCTGGACTCGTCCTTGCGGCAGCCACGCTCCCCGCGTCCAGCCCCGCCACCCGCCGGACACCGAGCGGCTTGCACCTCGCGGAGCCCGGAGCCGAGCCAGAGCCGCACGCCTGTGTCCAGGAAGCGGGCCTATGGGTAGTTAGGGGACTTGATAGCCGCCACCCCAGCAGGTACGTCCCGCCCGAAGTTGTTTCTTTCGGGGCCCCGAACGGGGCAGCCAGCTCTTGCGGCAGTGCGGGCGCTTCCAGGTGGAGGCAGGGTCTCCCCACCAAAAACCGTATATTCCCTTCCCGTTCTCCCGCCGTTCCCTAGCTTTTCGTGCATTGTTTCCAAAAATCAGGACTTTTAAAAAATGCTGCAGGATAGGATACGGGACAAATTGTTAAAAATCGGGACTGTCCAGCCAAAAGCGGGACATCTGGTCACCTTAATCTAACTCCAGGCTCTCTTAAATGCATGTTACCACATTTCACAGTATGAAGCCGAGCTTCATTTTAGGCTTTCTGAAGAGCTGCAAGTCTTCATTCCAATCTCCTAGTTCTCTTTAGGTGACCCACAGGTTCCTCACACTCATTTACATTCAAAAAGAAATTCAGCACCTGCCTTAGGCCTATTCCTTCCACTCTAGTATTTCCTTCTCAGTCAGTGAGGACACACCTACCTGTCTGGACACACCTACTGAGCGGAATACTGGGTACCAGCCTGATCCTGCCCACTCTTCCCATCTCCACCGTGCTCACAGTGTTAATCCCAAAGAGCTGAGCTCGCTCTTCCAAATATCTTCTTGCTTTCTATCTCAGTTGCCACTACTTAATTCTAGTCCTCTTCACACCTCTCCCTGAAGGCAATGCTCTGCTTTCTCGATCTGTCCCTCTGTTTCCAGACTGTCTCTCCTTCCACTTGGCCTGTCCCAGAATGATTTTCTTAAATAAGGTGACCAATCGTCCTCCTTTAGGGAGGACAGTCCTTCTTTTGTAAGTTCCGTCCTCTCTCGAAAGTGTCCTCCTACATGTCCTCCTTTTTGATATTGGAAGACTAATCTGTAAATGTCCGTATTCGATCAATGCGGAGTCAATCCATTGCATGTGATGTGACATATTTGTATTTGACATGACAATTCGTCAAGGACCAGCACAATGCGGTAAGACGTGATTATGGGACGCATGCGCTCCACATGGGAGACCTTGAGAGAGCATGTGATATGCCGAGCGCGCAAATGGCTTTGTGTACTTCTTACTGAAACACGACACGGCACAATTAGACTCATGATTATTTCTTTCTCAGTGAATATTCAATCATAGACAATAAGTACAACTCACGTTTTATTAATTATCTATTTAATAATTTCCAAATGCATATAATTTTATTTACAAGTATTTTCCTGAAATTTGAGTTTTAAAGTGGAAATCTAACCTCAAACCATATTTATTAATAATGCATTTTGATTAAATAGCTGCATAAAACAGACTTTTTAAATTAGAAAATGATAAATACACCTGAATATCACTCCAAATTAGTGGGGTTTTGTTTGATATTTAGTTTTACTAAATAAGTACTTTTTCATACAATTATTATTAAAAATTAATAGAAATGTAAGCATAATTATAATATAAAATATTACAAATGTTTTTACTATGAATTTATCATATTATAGTGTAAAGCCAGTGGCCAAGGCCACCATCACAGCCGCCTGGCCCGTGCAGGTTCGCATTAGATTCGGACAGTCGGTAATGAAACAACGGAGCCAAGAACTGGTGAACCATCAGCTTTAATTCTAGCTTGCACCCGGCGGGCAAGCAAAAACACACTGGGCTCCAAAACCCACTCATTCAGTGCTCACAAAGCTACTGACTTATCTGAGTTTCCTAGAATCAAAGCTTTCTAGTTCACCAGACTTATTCACCTCTGTTCCCCATCTCCTCCTGCACAAACTCTACACAAACTGGCTTCTTCCTCAGCATTCTGCCATCTTGGCTGCCTCCTTTCCTCCACGTGGCCTTAATCTGCTCTCCTCTCTAATACCTCAGGAACCAAGAGCCAGCTCCTGGTCTGCCCCACTTTAAACATTTTTTTTTTAATTTTTTTATTTATTCATTTTAGAGAGGAGACACAGAGTGAGAGAGAGAGAGAGAGAGAGAGAGAGAGAGAGAAAGAGAGAAAGAGAGAAAGGGGGGAGGAGCTGGAAACATCAACTCCCATATGTGCCTTGACCAGACCAGTGCAGGGTTTTGAACTGGCGACCTCAGTGTTCCCAGGTCGACGCTTTATCCACTGCGCCACCACAGGTCAGGCGTTCTGCCCCACTTTATAATGTAGAAATCCAAACCCTTAATCCAATCTACAAACAAGAAAGTCTCTGATACAAAGTCACCCATGCAATCAGTCAAGGGTGTGGGGAAAAGCTTACTCTTAAAACCAAGCTTTAGGCCATAACAACCTGGCCTGCTTACATTACAGCCTTTCCCCCACACCCAACCCAAGCATAAGGCAAATAATATTACCTGTGTGACGGGCTTCCATGTGGACAGCTCCATCTTTAACAAAGTGAGCATAATATATTTTATCCGCCCAACATATAGCATATTACTGTTGCAATGAATAAAATGTTTCTTTTATTTTATGATATTATTTTCTTCAATTTATTTTTGTCCTCCTTTTCATCATAAAACAGTTGGTCACCTTATCTTAAAATACAAATTGAACCTTGTGATGGTCAGTTTCCATGCCAATTTATACCCTGTTAGTCAATTAAACACTAATCTCAATGTTGCTATGAAGGCATTTATAGATGTAATTGATATCTCTAATCAGTTGATTTTATTTATTTACTTATTTATAACTAAATATTTATTTTATTGATTTTAGAAGAGGAAGGGATAAAGCGAGAAAGAGACAGGAACACTGGTTTGATCCTGTGTATACCCTGACTAGGGATTAAACCGGCAACCTCTGTGCTTTGGGACAATGCCCTAACCAACTGAGCTATTCCGGTCAGGGCTCTGCTCTGCTGACTTTTGTAAAGGAGATTATTCTAGATAGTGTGGGTGGATCTGATCTAATTAGTTGAAAGGCCTTGAGAATGAGGGTTTTTCTGAGGAAAAAGTTCCTGCCAACAGACTGTAGTGTGAGCTAGCTTTTCCTAAAGATTTGCCCCATGGATTTCAGACTTGCCCAGGCAGCCTCCATAGTTGTATAAGCCGAGTCTTTGCATTAAATCTCTCAATATATGTCTCCGACTGAGTCTGTTTCTCTGGTTGAACCTGGGATGATATACTTACTCTGCCTCTGAAACAAAATGACTATTTTGATAGAAGCTATTAGACTGGTAAAAATTGACAGCTGGGTCACTCCAAGTTTCAGCAAGGATGTGGGCTACAGAATCTTCACGTACTAGTGTCTGGTAACAGACATTAAGCTAGGTCCTTTACATATATTCTCCCGTTTAATTGTCATAGTAACTCTGAGTAGCCCGTTCTTTCTCTACACAGGAACACTGAGACTCAGAGAGGTTGTAATTCACTCAAAGTAACAGCTAGAAAGTGGCAGAGCTGAGGTTAGAAACCTAGTCGGGTTTCTTTTATGGACTTAGTGCCCCCCCGAAACCACATCAAATTTATCTGAGAATTATAATAAAACAATATTAAACCTATGATACTCTATCTTGCTTTTTAAGTAAAACCTTTCTTTTATAACCATGCTAACACTTTTTTATATCAAAAAGTCTCTATAAAACAAGGTCGAGGTGTGAGACCAGATTATTATCTTTATCTTTATAGTTGTACAATCAGAACCCCCGAAGAGTAAGCAAATTACTTAAAATCACAAAATGTAGATTAACAAACATCTTAATGGTCTAAAGGGCCAGATTAAAAAGACATCTTCCCTTGGGGACAGCCAGTTCTGGACTTGAAAGGTGTCACAGTTTCAAATACTGCCTTCTGAGAACACATGGTTTGAAGCAAAGGATTCTGGGCCAAGTGGAAGATCTGCTTTCTCAGATGGCCCAGGTCTCGCCTTTGGCTAGCTCACAAATGGAACCTTCATATTCATAGGACACTTAGATTCTCAGATTCTCCCTGACACACACAACCAGCCACCTATCTCCTGCGATCACTAAGGGAGCACTAGACATACATTCTCTAGAGAAACTGATCCAGAGAGGCCCTGGATTTAGCAAGAAGCAGATGCACTGGAGGGTGAGCGTGAGGACAAGGATGAAGCAAGTGATTTAAGTGAGAGACATATAAGTGATAGGACCCCAAACCTCCTTCCTCCATCCTGTTCCAGAAAGTCAACAACCAGGCTTATATACTACAGGCAGAGATTAGGAAAAAAGTCCATAAATACTAATCTCTTGAGATCTGCCAGTGAAAAGCTTCCCTCACTCCTCAGTCCAACATTCTACAAGGAAGCCAACCATCAGTGAGCTGTCTCCATGCACACAGGCTCTCAGGGTCTCACTGTTTAATGTGAACATATAGCCAAAGATCACCAGACCTCTAACGAGGTCTGTAACACTCAGGGTCTCAGCAGAAGGCAATAGCTCAAACAGGGGAAAGTTTAATAAAGGAACCATTCCGGGAGGCATGCGCATATTTAGGGAAACCAGCCAGAGATGGCTTAGTACCAGGTAAAGCTAGAGCTTTAACACCTCTAAGCCGGTGGAGGCAAAAGAAGGGAGCAGTTCTCAGAACCAAAGAGGGCGAGTTCTGGGGAAGGATGGCAGACGAGCTGTGGCCCTTAATAGAGGGAAAAGGTGGGATACTCCTGGGAAGCCAACAAAAACCATCTAGCACAGTCTCCAATGTGTAAGACAGAACCCAAAACAAAGAAACAGAAAGAAAAAAAGTTGAAGAAACAGAGAGAAAGTAAAGAACAAAGAAAAACATTTTTAAAACTCTACAATAATATCCATTGAAAAATGGCAGATGATAAGGCAATCAATCTAGTTTTTAAAGGATTAAAGAATAAGAAGTCCTTGGAAATTAAAAATGATAGCCAAAGTAATAATTCCATTAGAAAGGCTGGAAAATCAAGTATAAGAAGTTTCCCCAAAAATGATAAAAAAAAAAAGTAAAACCATGTCCAAGAGAAAAGGAAGCTAAAGAAATCAGATGGTAAGTCCAGGAGATTCAATATACTTCTAATATTACCCCAGAAAGAGAAAAATAAGGAAAAAATAATCGAAGAACTATTTCAAAAAAATCCAGAACCGAAGGGCATCAGCCTCCAGACAGAGGCTCAAAGCCCCCGGGCGGCAGGTAAAAAGACCGCACCAAGGCAGAGGGTCACAAAATTTCAAAACACTAATGATAAAGAGAAGTTCTTAAAAGTTTCAAAGAGGGAAAAGAACCTGGTCACAAAGGAAAAGGAATCAGAAAACATAATCCAGTAGCAACATAATCCAGAGAACAATGGGAAAATGCCTCCATTAGAAGGAAAAGGATTTCCAACCTAAATCTTACACACAGCTAAACTATCAATCAAGTGTGAAAAGAAAGTAAATATATTTTCATAAATTCAAGGAATCAAAAAATGTATCCCCAACTAATGGTCACCAGGAAGCTACTGGAACAGGTGCTCCATCCAAATGAGACTAATCAGAAGACGAGGGAGATAGGGAACAGATGAACCCGGCAAAGAGAAACCACAGGGACGGCAGTTCAAGCTCGGGGAAGGCTAGATACTCTGCTCCAACACACAGCAACCAGGCAGTACGTGAGGGCAGGGGCCATCTCCTACGTTCTCCCCAAGGCCCAGCTTCATGCCGGGAACAAAGGATGTTTTTATCAATATATGCCTGGGTCTGGAGCTGGACACTAACTGTCTAGGAGGGGCGCCCCCTAGCACCTAAGGCTGCACTGACTTTTGTACTGACCCACCGGCCAGAGTGAATTCCTGATCAGCTCAGTGACGTGGTGCTGAGTGATGGTGCAGTGCTGATGGTGCATCCTGGGCAAGGGACAGGGTCCCCCAAGTACCCATGGCCTGGTGATCCCTGCTAATGTTGCCTGTTTAGCCTAATTTCCTGCTATTCTTGGTATCATTCCTGGCATGTAGTAAGCTTTCAATAGTTAAACAAATCTCTGGAATCTTAAAAAAAGAAATAGAAGAGCAAGCGAGATGACAAAGAGGGGCATATGGGAAGCAAGAAGAAACACCAGAAAGAGCACTGAAATGAGTCAGAGCCAGAACTGACGAGCACCTACTCTGTGCCAATAGCTTCTCCATGAACCACACAAAGCATTCCAATGACGAGCACGTACAGAAGTTATTATTATCTCAGTCCTTAGAGATGAGAAACTCACGGGCTCAGAGAGGGCCACACTGATAGTAAGCAGCAGAGCTGGTAGTGGTACCCATGACTTCCTAACTCTAAGCCTCAGTTCCTTAGACCGTATTATGCTGCCTGAGGCATCACGCAACCTTTCTGAGAGTCCATTCTCTCTTTTGTACAATAGGGCTGTACTTTCCCTGAGAACTTCAGACTTACTGTGAGAATGAAAGGAGATGGGTGAGTAGAAGTGCCTTGTGCACGGCGAAGCGGTGTGCACACAAAAGAGGCTACTGACATACGCAACCTGCACACGAGGGCTACACTGCGGAGCTTCAGGACCAAGCTTAGCCCCTGGGCTGCCACGGGAAGAGGGGGGAACTGGCTAGGGCTGGGCTTGTAGTTGCAACTAGGACAGGGCAGGGTCCAGGGCAAGGAGTCTGGCCGGGATTCTGGAGCCTTAGAAAGTGTCAGAGCTGGTGAAGACCTCAATGGTTGCCTTATACAATTCTAATTATATCCAAAAAGGAAAGGAGGCTCAGAGAAGGACAGTGGCCTGCCCAAGGTGACAGGCTACTAGTCTTGTACTCGAGTCCCTTGGCCCAGGGCTCTTTCCGCAACATGGTACAGCCGTAATGAATGAATAAATCCATGAATGGCCAAACGGGGAAAGAGAATGTTGCTGAAGCCCTGCACAGAGCACACTTTAGAACACTCACAGCTGTTCTGCTCTTAAGGGCTTTCGCTGCACCCAGGAGGAACGGGATTCCGCAGAGAAAAGCAGCAACAGGGACAGAAGCCACAGAGGAAGTGGCAAGCCAAGGCCCGCGGGTACAAAGGGGCAACACTGTGTATCTAGGGGAGTTACCGTGGTGTCACCCAGGCTCATGGGCCTGACTGTGCAGTCACTGTCACAGCTGCCCCACACTGCACATGGCCCCCTAGGGGCTATGCTGTGAGGAGAGGCTGGGATAGGGGCTGGCCTCCTGCCATGTACTACCACTGATAGCTCTGCTGTTGGTTTTTCTAGTCTTCCAAAGTCACAGCACACTGTAAGCTCAGCTAACGCTATTTTATATGCTAATTAAACCAAAACCTGACCTCTGCAAGAAGGTAAATATGATGCAGACCTCAGAGTCAGCACATATTAGTCTGAATCCTGGGATCCACCTCTTTGAGTCTCCATGTTCCCATCATGAAAATGGGACAATTACCTACACACTTCCAACCATGCATTTGATAACTAAACGCAATGACACAGGCTGACACAGGCGAAGTGCTCAGATTGGGGACAGCACGGCGTTACCCCACCTCCACCGCAGTCAGTTCTCTTTTATTCTGTATAAAGGCATTATTTTTTAAAGCCTTTTATCTTCTGTAATTGTCAACTTCTTCAGTGTCTTGTTAAATAAGCCACAACAGCTCCACACTGACTACACAATAAAGTCAGTGTCCCTCAGGGCCCCAGATGACCCTCAGCTGTCAAGATGGCCGACCATTTGTCCCTCAATCCTGTTTCACACTGTGAAGCCTTCTCTTCCTCTGCTCTCAGTGCTCCCTCAGCACAAGGCCGGTCCTCTTCACCCCTCCTGCACTCAGGGGCCGCCTCTTTCATGAGGATTTGCAAAATTAATTAGTCCTTCCTCTTCCCTCTTTCTCCTAATTCTTATTACTCTCTGCTTTGTATTCATTCATTATTTACTAAGTGCATGTTATGAGGCAAGCTTAATTCATAGCTCTCTTTCCCATGAACTGCTGGCCCCATGAGGTAACAACGGTTTCTGCATGCCTCCGCAGCCTCCAGAAGGCTACATTATCAGCTGCCAGCATGCTAACGGGAGGCAATGAGAAAAATATCATAAGACCCGTGCAGTGTTTTACAAACGTGTGAGGCACCTACTGCCTGCAGGGCAAGTATTGACAGTTATGGTCTAGTAAGATGTGTATAGTCTGTGGATGTGAGGACAGGCTTGAGTGGTGTAGCTGACTTTAGAAACATTTCTCAGATGGGAATCCTAAGGCCCAGAGAGAGAGAAGCTGCCCAGGATCAACACTGAGCAGAACGACCTGAATCAGTAAGACTGAAAATACCTGGCGAGGAAATGGCCCAGTTGGAACTCTCATATTGCTGGTGGGAGTACAAACTGGAACACTACTTCTGAAAACTACTGAGCAGTACCTACTAATGCTAACTAGTGCTATACTCGTTACCCGGAAATCCTACTCTTAGTTACGCACCCAAGAGAAACTAGTGTATATACGCACCAAAAGGCATGTACAAGAATGTTCATAGTAAATTTATTCACGATCCTAAAATGGAAGCAAACCAAGTGCTCATCAACAGCTAAATGGATACACTGTGGTATATTCATACAGTGGACTATGACTGATCAATAAAAATATGTCAAAACTCATCAAACTGAATCTTTCAGATTTGTGATTTCATTGTACATGTGTATTGCACTTCAATTTAAAAACTAAAACAAATAAAATCACCCTAAGTAGTGTGTCACCTACCAGAATGTCTAAAATCCAAAAGTTTCTTAGCATCCTCCATCAGGGAGACATCAGAAACAGGCACTCATACGTCGCGGGTGGGAGTGAAAAATAGTATAATTCCTGTGGAAGCCAATTTTGCAGTTATCTTGCAAAATAAATACACTTAGTCTTTGATAGAATAACTTCACTTCTAGGGACCGATGCTTTAACTACACTCTCCCACACATGAAATAAAATATACATGAGGTTATTCACTACATCATTACTTGTAATAGCAAAAGACTGAAAATGACCTAAATGTCCATAGACGGGGCATTGGTTAAATAAATCACGGCACATGGGTACACTGCGTGAACTATAATAACGAACTAGGAGGGCTTTTCACTGACATGAAAAGATTTCCCAGGTAAACTACTAAAAGAGAACACCAGACAAAAAAATTGTGTATGGTATACTACCATTTATGTAAAGGGGGGGATAAATATTTAGTATTCACTTATATAGACAAAAAGAATCTAGAAGGAGACAGAGGAAACTTATACTAGGCATCAGCTGCACATAAGGTAGAGGGTTTGGGGCCACTGGCCAGATGAGGGATACAGAAGGAAGGGGGATTTACATTCCAAATCATTCTATGCTTTTTAAGTTTTAAATCATGTACATGTATTAATTATTTTTAAAACTATGTAAGTAGGCCCTGACCAGCTGACTCAGTGGTAGAGCGTCAGCCCAGTGTGTGGAAGTCCTGGGTTTGATTCCTGATCAGGGCACACAGGAGAAGTGCCCATCTGCTTCTCCATCCCTCCCCCCCTCTCCCTTCTCTCTATCTCTCTTCCACTCCTAAAACCATGGCTCAGTTGGAGCAAGTTGGTCCCGGGCACTGAGGGTGGCTCCATGACTTTGCCTCATGTGCAAAAATAGCTCAGTTGCCAAGCAATGAAGAAACAGCCCCAGATGGGCAGAGCATCATCCTGTAGGGGGCGTACCAGGTGGATCCTGGTCAGGGCGCATGCAGGAGTCTGTCTCTCTACCTCTCCAGTTCTCACTTCAGAAAATAAAAATTATATAAGTAAATTATCTTTTAAAAAGAAGTAAAGGACAATGGGGGTGGGGAGAATCCTAAAGGGGGTGGTTTTCCAAAACAGTGCCATAGATTTCACGATTTTATCTGGTTATTATGCAGAGCACTGCTTAATCTGATGCAGAAGAAATTTAGGCTGGACATACAGAAGAACTTGCCAACATGAAGGGGAACTAAACACTGAAATGAACAAATGAAATAAAGTTATCTGGTGGCCTTCAAAGCAGGTCAGATGTCACTGGTGTGCAAGAAGGCAGCACTGGGTAGTAGACCATCAACTCTGATGTTAGAGGACCAGGTCAAGACCTGACACGCAGAGTCCTCCTGACCACCTTATGACCAGGGCAGGGCAACCGTTCGGCCTAAGCTTCCGCTTCCCTTGTTTTTGTGGTTGACAATGGTGCCAACTCAACAAGTTGCTATGCAGATTAAATGAATAATAGATTTTGTCCATCACACTGTGCATAGGACAACATAGATTTGTACTTACGTCTAAGCTCTCTACAATATTGTGGGGAGGTAGGTATTGCCTCTCAGAGGAGCACTCAGTGTCCAAAAGAAGAGTTCTATTAAATTCACACATGAACCTGTGTGATGGGTTTCAGGCCAAGATCACACATTCTGCCACACATATTACAATGATAAAAAGGTTCAATAATTGGAATTCATCTGTGAAATGAAAAAAAAAATCCTTGCATAGATTATTGCTCCAATTTGATTTAAAAAAAAAGAAAACAACTGGCTTTGCTTGGAGGAGAAGGAGGCACCATATTTTCCTGCCAAATATCTCACCCTTTAACAATGTCTGTTGGGTGAGCCTCCAGGAAAAGGCACCAATAAAATCATTTCCAAGGTCTGTGTGGAGCGGGGAGAGAGGAAATGCAGTCAGCTCTTTTTTCTCTGCAGGAAGGGAAGGCTGAACAACTGCACATCAGGAGAGAAGGCAAACAAATTGCCCATTCAAGCCAAAATAAGCTGCTCCTGGGAAAAGCAAAACAGCTGGAGTCATTCAGCCAGACACGGAGGTGAGGACCCCAAAGACAGGACTGGGCCTGGGGAGCCGGCCTCTGGCAGGCAGGGAGCTTCTGAGCAAGTGGTGGCCACTTGCCCTCATCTCACCTCTGCTGACCTCAGTCTATGCCCAAGAATGGGAGCCAGCCAGCTTTGTTAGATGTGGAGGGAAATCCTGGATGGAAAGAAAGAGAGAAAGAAAGCAAACTAATGAACCTGCCAATAAAGCGAGCACCTGCCGGGCACCTATGATGTGGCAGGCACTGGGCAGGCACTGAGCAGGCTCTGAGCGGCACCTGACATACCTGCGTCACTTGGAAAAACAACTTTTAGGTGTGGGTACCGTGACGGTGATTTCACAGGTGAGGAACCAGGCTCAGTGAGGAGGGGTGATTGTACAAGGCACATAGCTAGAGAGTGGCCAAGCTGGCCATGGCCAGTGGCTTCAGCTCTCGCCTTCCTGCTTGTCACTTGAGTTTGCTTCTGCCCAGCTCCTGCAGTTCCTTTGTCTAAAGCAAAAACTCACCATTCTTTCTAGCCACGGGGGTGTCTGGCAGCAAACACAGAACACACCGAGATGCTTCAGTGGAAAACTAAGGAAAGAACCAAAACAAACTGCAAAAGAAGAGGGAAAAAGAAGCCTAGAAGCAAAGGAGGTGGCAGAGTAGAAGTGTTTTGATCCCGCCCCTAAGAAGCCTGAAATGTAGCTGCTGTGGAGCTTGCCTCAGGCTGGACAGCACGTCCTGAGTCCCTGTCTGGGACAGTGGAGAGCATAATCCTTACCTGAGACAGATCAAGGCCAGCAGTGTTTTCGGGCTGTGGGGATTTCCAGATCCCCTAGACTGGAGTCCCCAAGCTCCAGTTTGAAAATCCATTCTGCAGCTATGCTGAGCTCCTGCCCTGGATCCTGACTTCTTGGTGGGGGGAAGACACTTCCCTCTCTAGCTTCTGAGATTCTCACCCTGAGTCTCAGACCTTATTACAGCCATCTTACAGTTACTTCCTTCCTTGAGGTCTTAATAAATAATACTAACATCTGCTAACATTTATTGAGCCCTTACTTTTGTGCCAAGAAGTTAGCACTTTACGCAACAACCCCATGAGGTCAATAATATATTACAGAAGAGACGATCAAGACACAGGGAGGTGGCCCTGGCTGGTTGGCTCAGCGGTAGAGCATCGGCCCAGCGTGTGGAAATCCCGGGTTTGATTCCCGGTCAGGGAATACAGGAGAATCACCCATCTGCTTCTCCACCCTTCCCCGCTCCTTTCTCTCTATTTCTCTCTTCCCCTCCCGCAGCCAAGGTTCCACTGAAGCGAAGTTGGCCCGGACGCTGAGGACGGCTCCATGGCATCCGCCTCAGGTGCTAGAATGGCTCCAGCTAAAACAGAGCAATGCCCAGACAGGCAGAGCATCGCCCCCTGGTGGGTATGCTGGGTGGATCCCAGTCGGACGCATGCAAGGAGTTTGTCTGACTCCCTGCTTCTAACTTCAGAAAAAAACAAACAAACAAATAAATAAATAAATGAGAAAATAAATAAAAAGAAAGAAGAAAGACAGGGAGGTTACGCCACTTTGACAAGCTTACACAGCTCACAATCGAGGAGCCAGAATTTGAACGCAGTGCCTGTGCTCTTTTTCAGCACGAACCATAATGCCTCAGGCCTGAGGATCTGATAGAGCTGAAAAAGCAATCTTGGAAGTCAGGCACACAGCTCAACCATTTATTGCTACTCATCCCTGGCCAACCTGGTGGATACGTCTTATCTCTGAGTCTCAGTTGTCTCCTCCATAATACACTCTGTGGAGTTGTAGTCATTCTAACACTGAGTAGGTTCTTAATTATGTCCTTTATCCATCTCTACTTCACCTCCCCTTCCAATTCCGACTGTCTGTTGCACACTCGTTAGACATGAAGACTGCTTCTACCCTCCCTTGAGCAAGGTTTGGCTTCTTCATATTCTGTTCTAGTTTATTCTGTAACTATTTTGTGCCTATTCTGTGTGCAACCCACCACAAGGCACTGCGGGGCTGGATCTCGGGGAATGAGAGAAGAGTCGGGGAACTCCACCTAAAGTGGGCACTGGCCGAAGGGCAGAGGGGAGGAGCTGGCTGTGGGAACCAGGCTCTAAGCTGGTAGGAACTCTCCTCCTCCAGCTCATCTCCCCCTGGCTGGCCTCCTGCTAGGACCAACAGGTTCTTCTTGTCACTTTCTGGTACACAGCCTGTTCCCTGTAGGGCACCCACCGATGGCCCCATCCCTCCCCTGGTGGGGAGCCTCTGCTCCCAGGTCACACGCAGGCATGTAGACATGTCCAGAGCCCTGTGACTGGGCCCACTTTCCCTCACTCTGGAACCATCCATTCAGCCAGACCTTAGGCACTGGGGTCAAAACAGAAAATGACAGGTGTGCCTCGCCAGCATACCCTGCTCTCCAGTCTCTGATGTTCTCCTCACTTGGGTAATGTGGGACACATCTTTCCAGAACATTATCATTTCTCTCTTCCCACTAAGAATTACTTCACAAGAACAGTCACACTACCATGGGAGTCTCCTCTCTCTCCACCCTGGCCAAGAGAAATGACAAACAGAATTATAAATATATATGTATATAAGCATGAATTCTTATGCACCCCCTATTTACTAGGTTATTTCACATACATTATCTTACCTCATTGTCACAACAATCCTGCGAGGAGGAATTATCGTTACACAGAAAAGCGGGAAGCACTGGAAGCCCACACAGATGGAGCAGTGTAGACAGTCTGTCTGCCTGCAGCCTATGCTCTTTCTACAGCCCCAGGCTGTTGTCAGCTCAGCCTGCATCTGGATTTTGTCCTTTCACATATTTAGATTCCCTGCAATCTTCTTGTTCTGTGGTCCCAACGGAGGCCAACCTCCCCCACCCCCGTGACAGCAGCAGCAACATCCTAGGCACCACCTCTGATTCTGTGATTAGCTTGCCTTAATTACACCCAGGCTGGAGCAGTTCCGGGAGGGCTGCAGAGCACGCAGATTTGCTGTTCCATTTTCTGGCTTCTTCTCTGACTCCAGCCCCTTTCCCTCCCCACCCCCTCTGCTGGCTGGCAGCGCCCGCCTCCTTGCACATCACGTTCAGGCCTGCATAGGAGCGCTTCAAACTGCTGCCACCTGGGCAGCTGAGCCAGTCCAGCGCAATTCAGAAAAAAGTGCTCAAGTCTCTGCTGAGTGCCAGCCACTGCTCTGGGTGCCACAAATAGCAGGAGGAAAACACAGGGGCCTTGCCCTTCAGAAGCTCAGAGTCAGAGGCTGGGAGAGAGAAGCAGACAGGAACAGAAATTGCTGGTGCAGGGTGGGCAGTAAGGGGCTTGTCAGAGTCCTAAAACATCAGAGCAAGAGGGAACCCTGGTTTCCTGTTTTAACTCCTCCATCTTATAAAAGGGGAACAAGAGCCCACAGGAGGACAATTATATAAATAAATGATGCAATGCAGTAACAACCAGCACTTCTAAAACACTTACTAGGAGAGGAGTACTGTTCCATATGCTTTCCATGTGCCTACCCTCTGAGGTTAGTAAGCACTATTGACTTCCACCTTTTAAAGATAAAAAAAAAATGATGCATTGAGGGGTTAAGCACCTTGTGCAACTTCACACAGCTAATACCTGTATTGAACTCAGGCATTCGGCCCATACACAATGTTGTCTGTGTACTGTGAGATGGAGAGAGTCTACTCATGGAAGTAATAAGAAGGCTTCATGAAGGAATTACTCATAGGCCTGATTAGCAAAACAATGAACCCTAGTTATCCAGAATCAACTAAGAGGAAGCTTTAATTAATCAGAGGCTTCAACTGAGAGTTCACAAGCACCACAAAATATAAGGCAATGAGTAAACGGAGTCCAATATTTCCAAAAAAAGGAGACAATCAAAAGGAACAAACTTGGAGGAAGAGATTTATTCAAGGAAGGAGCAGCAGCTCAGTCCTCTTTCCCTTTTATGTCTGGCTTTCTACACACTGCCCCCAACTGGTAAGATCTTCAATAATACTTCCGATGTAGGGGACTAGCTCAGGCACATTAAAAAGATGCTCAATGAGGTGGACTAAAATTTTTAGAAAAGGAGGTTCTAGTAAAGCCTTGGTCAACCAAAGACTCCATTTCCCAGAATCTCTGCGCGTGCGCACACACATACACACACACGGTCACCCTGGCCTTTGGTTAACCAAGACTCTTCTCCAATTTCGCTACATGACTTTCAGAATAAACAGTTACCAGTATACTAGCTACTTACCAATCACTGCGAGATTATGTTCTGAGCCACAAGAGACCTGTAAAAAGAAAAGTTATATTAGAGAAAGAAAATGTATACATATTTTAGCCTGTATATTTTATGATCACAGTTATTTTTAAATAATACAACTATTTTGGCAAATTTTAGGAAGTAGAAAGGGGCACCATCTACAAAAATTGACTATAATTACATACTTACTACTACAAAAAAGTGATTTTTAAAAAATCTAATGAAATACACCAAGATGTTAATGTATTTGTTTTGAGACAGTGAGACCCTGAGTGATTTATAAAAATCCTTTCTTTTTTCTATTTTTCAAATGTTCTATAATGAGCATGTGTTGCTATAAAAATGAAAATATAAGGCGATACAAATGACAATTTTTGGAAATTTAACTAAAGAGACCATCACTCTCATGTGGACTGATAAAATGAGCAGAGAATTTAGTGGAACACACGTGTCTAAGGACAGATGTTTGACTTTTCTCATCTGTTCACTCTCCCTTTCACCATCCAGTCACACAAACATTTGTAGTTCTCCGAACACAATGTATTCGCTCACACCTCTGGGCCTTTGCACATGCTATTCCTCTACTTGGAACGACCTCTCCTCAAGAGTCCACCTAGAAAACTTCTACTCATCCTTCAAAATCTCAAAGTGTCCACTGATATTCCTTTGCAGCTGCTTCTAATCTAGGCAGACTCAATGAAAGCACTCCTTTCATTATATAACTGATATTGCAGCAATTATCTTGTGGCTTTTTACATTTTCCCCTGTGTCCTCACTAGATTGCATGTGTCTTGAGAATAGGACTAAGTCTCATTCACCTCAGAATTGCAGTGTTGGATTGTACAAGGTCAGGGACTCAGCTAACATCTTCTAAGCAAGAGAATGAATGAAAAGAACAAAATATAAAAGAATAAATACATAATACAAAAAAGACAATCATGTGGGCTTCTGAATCCAGTGTCTACCCAGCAAGAGGCCCTTCCTGCCTTTCTGTGCCTGCACATTCCAACTGCTACCAGGAGGAAGTGATTGGGAATGTAAAAGCAGAAATATTTCTTCAGGTACTAATTAAAAAGAACGCATGACTCTGGAGAAGCATCCTGTGACCTTTTTCAGAATGCTCACTTTAGCTCCCGGCAAGAGTAAGTCTTCAGGTACTCACGGAATGTCAATGTGGGAAGGACCCAGGAGATCTAGTCCAATCTTTCTACAATATAAAGAGAAAACTGAGACTTGGGAAGAGGAAAGAACTTGCCTTGGGTGCCTGAACAAATGGGTGTCAAAACTAAGACTAGGACCACTCTGATTCTCACACGAGCTCCTTTCCTGATGCTACAACTTCTAACTCCCAGTGAAAACCACTTGGAAGTGAAATTCAAAGAAAATCAGCATAGGCCTCTGTCAGTAACAGGTTCAAAAGGTATTTGAGCACTGAAGGCCAAATAACACATTGATAGGTAAGAAGGGGTAGCAAAGTTTCTCAGGCTGTTTTTCCTTATAAAAGTTGTGCTTCCCAGATCCCAGCTTCTAAAGGGAGGACAGCTCTCCACACTTAGGTGGACTCCATGACAGGGTCTGGCAAAGAAGCACCTGTATATTTTATACCAGTAAAGATTTCCAGATTGCCTCGTCTCTGAGATCCTTTGCGGTAGGCTCTGTATCTAATTTATCTGAGAGGGTCACAGCATGACTCACCCAAGGTCATAATCATAGCACAAGTTTACCATATGCTTCCTGGTTACACTGAGGCTAGTTCTCTAGGTTCTGTCCTAGGAAGATGTTTAGATTGAAAACTGGAAAAAAAACTTAAATATCCAATATTTGGGGAATGCTTATAAATTATAATAGAACCACCAGATGGACTAGTTTACAGACTTGGAAAATAATGCTTACCATAAGGAAAATACTCATGATATCCTGTGAACTGAAAAATTGCCTTAAAACTGTAATATGTAATATAATTTCAACTCTATAATAAAACATGAATGAAAAAACAAAAAAAATGTTGACAGTAATTGCCTCTGGACTAGGGATGAGATAAGCAATACAAGTATGGTTTTTCCTTTTGCTTTTTCAATGCTTTCGAATTTTATACACTATTCTTCAAATCACAAAATAATCTATTAAGAAAAATAAATTCAATGCAGTTTCCACCACAGGAAAAAAAATAACCCCAAAATCTGATCATGTTTTGAGGTAGTGGCAGAGGGTTTAAGGAAATATAACTAAATTATAAGTGCAGCTTCTAGTCTCTGTTTTTCAGATATTCTCCACTGGTGGTGGTGGCAATCGCGGTGATGATGGCAGCGGTAAAAGCAGAAATTGAAGCCAGCATAGGCTGAGGACTCATATGTGCCAGGCGTCATGCCAAGGCACTTTATAAACATTGTCACATCTTAATCATCACAACAATCTTTTTCAGGTAGATTTGACTTTGCTCATTTTAGAGATAAAACACTGAGCTCATACATATTAAATAACTTTCACAGCCAGCGAAGTGGATGTTATCAGAACTAAAACCCAGGTCTGCATAATCTCCAAGGTCCTGTTCTGTAGTGCTAGACTGTGTTACCTTTGTTTTTTTAAAAATAGTTACTTCATCTCACAAAATGCAGACAGAGAAAGGGCCTGCCTCTGGCTGCTGGGGTTCAACCTGGGACTGTGGACTGCAGAGCTCACCAATCTTGAGGACCAGCAGCTTCCAGAACAAGCCACTGACTAATGCCAGTATCAGGCAGCAGGTGCTGCTCTGAATTAATGAGCAAGACAGTGATGCATGGATTTTGTCAAGACAATGGAGAGCTTGAAGCTCAGAGCTTCCCACTGCTTCTTGCTGTCTGTGCATTTGCATAGAGGTCAGGAGACAACACCACAGGCCACAAAACCCCAGTGCTACATTCCTTCAGCAGGACTGTATCAATGATCATTTGCTTCATATTGCTCCTGCCAGCATCCACCCATTGCCCAGCTACGGGCAGATTTCTAGAAGACTGCTAATATGGCAGTGTGTCCGGCAGAAAGAGATTCAGAGCCATGATGCCAGGTGAGTCCTCAGGCCTCTGCTTCCTGCTCTAAGACCTTTTGCCAGGTATTTAACCTCTCAGGTCTCAGTGTTCTCAAGTGTAAAAAAGTACATAATAGTATCCATCCCATCTGCCTCACAGAACTACTGGAGGACAAGTGAGACAAGTCATCTCCTCACAGCCATGCATCTCACTGTTCTCACATAAAACTCTGACCACTCCATGGCCCTCTGCAGAACCCCTCACAGGTTCCTAGCATTGGGGGGGGGGGGCAGGTAAAGTTTAAACTATACAGAGTGGCTCACAAAGCCCTATTTACCTTTCTGATCTCGTTTCCTCCCTCCGCTACCCATAAACCCTCAACCCCAAATAATACATTCCCTTGGTTCCATTCACAATTACCTTTTCCCTAAGAACACTAAGTGACCTCGGGCTTCTGTGCATGCCTTCCCCTTGACTGGAATCTCCTTTCTCCCAGTCTACCTAGCTGAATCTTTCCGGATTGCTCAAATATCACCTCCTTGTACAGCCAGGCCTGGCTGCTCGAAGCACAGCCAGCTGCTGCACCCTGGCTACTCCCACAGCACCGTGCGCATGGCCCTTACCACTCATGAACTGTGCATGAGTTAGTTAGGCATCCATCTCTCAGCCACCCAGCAGGGTGTCTGCCCAGCAGCATCTCTGCCACAAGTGCAGGGCGTGATGGGGGCAGGGCATAGATATAATGTGGCCCAGAGAAGTTAGCAGATCCCCAAAACAACTCTTAGTAGTGATGTGGCCACTCAGCCTAAGTGGAGGCAGGCACCGAGATGCACAGTGAGGGCAGGAAGGGAGCAGTACTAGGAGACTAATACAGAGATGGCAGGCATCACTAGCACACAGGATTGTTCCAGGAACTGGAGCACAGCACAGCACAGTGAACCAGCCACCGAGGCGAGGTCAGTCCTGGGAGACTGTAGAAAAAGCAGGTTCCGGCTGGCTGGACCGGGCCTTCAAGAGAAGGGGGGCACACTTCCTCCGGGGTGAGGGGTGAGACTAGGCGGCTATGGGGAGCTGTCCTGACTCAGTGCTGCTCAAATGCTGGAGGGATCTTCTCTTTCCAAGCATCTCAGTCGGAGGAGGCAGAGCCACAGGAAACAACTTGCACACCCCCAGCAACCACAGGAACGGGCCCTCCCAGCAACACCCCTGCCAGGCTAGGCTCCATCAGTTCTTAGGAGGGGAGTTGTTCAGGGATCTCCTGCAGGCTGGACCCCATTACCTGTCACTGGATAGGGATGAGCAGGGGCAAGGCCCGACTGGTAGTAGACACCCAGTGAGTATATGCTGAACGTGTTAATGAGTTAAATGAATGAATAACTAAATGAGCAAAAATTAGATTAACATGAAAATATTTGCCAAGTGTTCACGATGAGCACTTCAGTTCTCAGCGGTACATGTGTACCATTTCTAAAGGCAGCTGACTGGCCTTTTTGAGTGCTTTGTGGCCAGGCAACTGGCTAACTGCTTTGCCTGATTAATCTCAATTAAACATATACCAAACCTAAGAGAGGGATTCTTTTGTTATCACAACTTTACAAACTAGGCAATTGGGGTTCAGAGAGGTAAGGTAGCTTGCCCAGTGTCTTACACCTAATGAAGGTGCATGATTCTGTGATCATCCCAACTGTTTTAATTTCTTGTTTGCATAGAGAACGGAAATAAACTGCTGACTCAGTTCTTTCCATCCAGGAACCCAGTGTCAATTACCAGGGATGTACAAGGAGAGAGCCCTAGATTACAAGACACACGGCATCATCCTGGGGCTAGAGGAGCACTCTGAACAGATAAAACAGCTGCTCCAGGGCTTCTACTTGAGGGAAAAGGCTATAAAATGGCAACAAAGCTTTGTCCCCTGCCCTCCCTGTGGAAGCTATCACATCACGGGGACCTCCACCAGATTTTTTAACTCGGAGCCCCGGGAAATTAAGGAAGGGGAAAACAGAGAGAGGAGGGGTACAAACAGGACTCAAGGGAAGAAGCACTGAGATGTCAAGAAGAGGAAGGGGGGCCAGGGACCACCCTCATCTTCTGCTGAACAGCTAGTGACAACCCAGGGGCCACCTAGGGATGTGCCCTGGGATCTGCAGGGCCTGCTGATTGGTTCCTGCCGGTGCCAATGGGCCTAGCGCCCGCCGAAGCTATGGCAACCAGGAGCAAGTGGGAGGCATGTGACACCCCCTCTCCCTCCCGGTGTGGGCAGGGGGGGAGCAGCCATTCTGGAGGACACGGAGGAGGGATTCCAAGTCTTTGCTCCCGCCTCACCGAGAGTGCTAGGCAGGCACAGCCCCCAGAAGGGAGCAGCTGAGAGCAGCTCCAGAATGGCAGCCTCCCTTGGGGTTAACAGGGAAGGGAACGGGCGCCTCTGAGCAGCTTTTGCTAGAATTCTGCCAAAACCCAGTGTGTAAAGCTCTAAGAGACAAGCAGAATTTCCAAACCTGTTAGAAAAGCAGAGCTGGGAGGCTGGGCATGTTTCACAGACAAAATGCAATCCTGCCAGCCAATGGAGTTTTACCCCTGGCTCAGATATAGCCCCAGGTGGAGCCCGTGGTAACGGCAGAGAGGCAGGGTAGCTGCTTGCTCCTAGAAGCACCTCACCCTAGAATGATACCTTTAACTCCATAAGTGAGGGCTTGAATTTTTTACTGAACCTAGAAGCCAAAGTGTGCCTGGCCCATAGTCCTTACTCTGCTCGTCTAACTGCCTACCACGTTCATAAATATGAGCCTCCAGGCCCAGTGGCCCCATCTGTCCTCCACCTCAAAGTGCTGGGTGAAGAACCCATTCTCCCTGTAAAGCTGATTCCTTTTTTCAAAGCACATTATATGTCTTAGAAAATGAGGCTTCAACTAGGTACTACCTCCTCAAATAGAGAGGTTGGGGGTGGGGAGGAAGAGAGTGAAAATTTGGTAGGTGCCTGTGCCAGCCATGTGACATTATAGAATTTCACTTTACCCAAACAGCCTCACACCCGCAGCCAGAGAAGTAGGTGCCCATCTCCCTACTCAATAGGTCAGCAAACATCTGTCCCAAAGTGGGTTAATGCAAACATCTGTCCCAAAGTGAGTTAATGCCACAGCCTGTGAAGCGATTAATGTGAAAATTCTGCCGGAAAAAGGTTGTAGGGAGTGAGTCCCCTAGTATAGCTGGCAGCTAGCACAATAGCTAGAAGAAACAGACAAAAGAAAAGTTAATATAAGAAGGACCTAGAGGCAAAAGAGTCAGAAGCAGCAGGAACACTCAAAGTAGAGATGAGTAGCTAAGCTACTAGAACGTGTGAGTTTGGGGGCTTAAGAAGGTCTAGATGTCTTAGCTGTCCTATATGATGACCATACAGTCGTTCCTTTATGAGGCATTTGCTTCACCTGTTTTCTTACTTATGCCCATCCTACAATACTCAAGTAATTCGATAGTATAGTGCAGTGGTTCTTACCCTTTTTTGAGGTACCGAACCCACCAGTTTCATATGCGCATTCACCAAACCCTTCTTTAGTGATAAGTAAAATATGATCTTTTTTCCAAATTCAAGACATAGATATATGTTTTTTTAGTGGTGCACAAAATGAGCCGTGCATGAACATCACCTTGCTCAAAGAACAAAACCAACAAAGTGCATGAACTCACAACAAATTACGGTATTACTTTATTCTGGCCTCCGCGGCAGAGGCTTCTCCAAACCCCTGAGAACCTAGAGTTCGATAGAACCCAGGTTAAGAACCACTGGTATAGTGTCTCTGATCCTTGCAAACGAATAGTTCCTGACACTACAATGCATTTGAATTTCAGTAAAAGCAAACCATTAAGTTACTTAAACCCTTGAGAATAGGATGGAACTCTGTGAGCTGAACAACCAAACTCAAAGACAAGCAGTTAATAGATGCAGACCAGCCAAACATACTATAGCATGCTTCTCAAAACAATGCCATGGTTGCACTAATAGACAAGAAAGGCTGAAATTAAGAAAAAGACTGCCAATAGCAAGTGCTGATAAGAATGTGGAATAAATGGATCGCCCTTACAATAGCTGGCAGGAATATTAATTCAACAACTGCTTTGAAAAACTGTCAGTATCTACTAATGCCATATATATATGCATGTCAGGAGACTCAAGAACCCAAAATAAATGATTGCTTCCATCAAAAGATATGTACAAGAATGTGCATAGCTACTTTATAATAAATAAAAACAAAATTATCTGCCTGATCAGACGGTGGCGCAGTGGATAGAGCATCAGACTGGGATGCAGAGGACCCAGATTTGAAACCCCAAGGTCACCAGTGTGAGCCCGAACGTTGCTGGCTTCAACCCCAAGGTCGCTGGCTTGAGCCCAAGGTCACCGGTTTGAGCAAGGGGTCACTCGCTCTGCTGTAGCTCCCCCAGTCAAGGCACTTATGTGAAAGCAATCAATGAACAACTAAGGAGACTAAGGAGCCGCAACAAAGAATTGATGCTTCTCATCTCTCTCCCTTCCTGTCTGCCTGTCTCTCTCTGTTTCTGTCACACACAAAAATAATTACCCAAATATTCATCATCAGTAGAACAAAGGGTGGTAGGAAAAACCAACTGCTATTCACAACATGGCTAAAACATCAAAATTAATAGTAAACAGAAGAAACCAAGCACAGAAGAATAAATATTGTATGCCTCTACTTAAATGAAACTCAAAAATAGGTAAAACTTATTTTAAATAAATGACGTAACTGTTGTGAAGGGCCAAAAAGAATTAATCCTGGTAACTTTTAAACATAGTACTTGGACTAAAAACTTGTTTAAAAACAAAAAGAGCTGCAAAAGTATTTAGTATATTTTATAGGAATGAGCAAATGAAGAAATATATTAATATTGTTGGAGGCCAGAGTTTTCACTGTGGATGAAGGAAACACAAATATGAGGGATAGCAAAAAGGAGCCCTATGGACACTGGATCAGAATTAGAGGGATCAGTATGAACTGAGTTTTACACACACACTCTCTTTCTCTCTCTCTCTCTGACTTAAACCAACACAAAATTGCCTAGAAGAAATAATACCCCAGAAGCAATGAGTTCACTTGGTGCATGGATCTTGGCTTTTAAATGCTATTCAACTAAGAGGAATCCGAGCTCCTTGGAGAAATGGCTGGGTCTAGGGTTGGGATGGAGAGAGAAAAAGTTGAGCCTAAAACATCTATTTGTGCCTAGAAATAAGGAAGCGATCAGAGCCATGTCAAAAGAATACAGGAACCAGCTTGAAGGGTCTCTCACTGGCTAATCAGGAAGAATTTGAGCATCAAAATGAATACTGACAGTAGTAGATTATAACTCAATAAATAAAATAAAAATTCATGAGCACACACTCAATAATAAATAGGGAAACAGGGAAAGCTCTTCCTTATAGAATGATGTCAAGAATAAAAAATGTAAAAGGAAAAATTAGACAAAAAATTAATTTTGTAATAGTAATCATTAATTCAAGGAAGAATCATTAATGGATGGTAGAACTACTGGGCAAAAGTCTAAAGAGGAAAGAGATATTTTTATACTCTCAAAGCATCTCTTAAGAGATTACTCCTTATTTACAAAGGAAAAATGGTGACTTTAATAGCAGCAATTTTCAACTGGTGTACCACAATAATTTTTAAACATGCAATATCTGACTATTTAGTCAAGGGCATTGACCTCTTTTCCCTCAGACTGTGAAATAAAAAAAAAAAAAAGACAACAGCCAACACAACTATAGCTGTTCGGTATGAATGAGTCAAAACTATACCTATTTTATTTTTGTCAGATTGGCAAAAAAATGTCTTTTTTGACGTGCCTCAGAATTTTAGTAATAAGTTTATGTGTGCCATGAGATAAAAAAGGTTGAGAATTGTTGCTATAAAGCAAGAAAAGGAGGCAACATCATCGTACCCAAGTGATCGAAATTAGCATCCCTAATAATGGGATAAACTGACATCAGGTGCCTCTTCATGCTATACACTAAAGACACACCACTTATTTAGTATTCCTGCCAAAAGTCTAAGTGAAATCTAATCACGATAAAAAAAAATCAGATAAAACCAAATTGAGGGCCATTATACAAAACAACTACAAAACAACTGTTCTGTACTCTTAAAAAATGTCAATGTCATAAAAGATTTAAAAAGCCATTCCAGATGAAAGAAAGCAAAAAGACATGACAACTAAATGCAATATATGATCCTGGACTGGCATCTGGATCAAAGTCAAAAACGTCCATAAAAGGCATCATGGCAACAACGGAGAAATATGCAGATGCTCTGTAGATCAAATAGCAGTAATCTATCAATGTTAAGTTTTCAGGAAGAGAGGACACAAATGTGCCAAAATGTTACTATATGCTGTTTCTGGGTGAAGGATTGGGGGAGTTCTTTATATTATTCTTGTAACTCTTCCATACATTTGAACTTATTTCAAAGTAAGCTTAAACAGTTAAACAAGCACAATAACTAACCTGAGGCGAGAGAGAGTGTAAAACAGTGGCTATCTCTGCACTGGTGGGAATATTGGAGAAGAGGCATGAAGGAGGCTTTCTGGGTGCCTGATTTGGGCGATCACACAGCTGTAGACAAATGTAAAATTCACTGAGTCTAGTCCAAAGTCTGACATTTGTTAAGTCATCTGACCTTGAGCATGAGGCCTGTACTTTCTTTTCTGAGCCTTCATTGTAAAAGGGGGTAACAGTTGCCTCACGGCATTGTGAAGTCAATGAGCTCCAGGACACCAAGAGACCCACCCCAGCTCCTAATACTTAGAAGGAGTTCAATGTTACTTCTGTCTCCCTTGATATCCCAACTTTTTTTTTTATATTAAAAGGCCTCTGAAAAATATGCCTTATTATGCGATCAATATCAAGGTAGTTTTCATTGTTGTGATTTTAAATATTTCACCTCTCTTCATATGGCTCTCCTGTCACAAGGCTATTTCTGACTTTGGCGGCCTCCTCAGCTGCCCAGCTCTGTGCAAGGCCCTAGGGTGTGTGTGCAATGTGTCTGTGTATATGCTCAGCTCACATGCAATGCAATGAGTGCAGCTAAGCAGGCAGGGATGGATGGGTGGCTCAGCCTTGAGGTCAGAAGGCTGAACATAATCTCAGAATATTAAAACTCATGGGCTACACGGGATAATCTGTCACTCAAACCAATATTTCTTCAGCAAGAAATACTCAGGCTCACAGAGAACTAAATGTTTCCCACAGCTGGCGCCACGCTGTGAGTATGAGAGAAACGGTGAGTCTCGTTCTGGCCGTAGCTCTCGCATGGCCTCTGCAACAGTTCCCTTGGTGTCCTTCTTCCTCCCAGCCTCTCCCTGCACTGCCAGAATATTCTTCCTAAAGTACATGTGGATTATTTGGTTCCCTGTTGCCCAAGACCAAATTCTTTTGCTTTGTATTGAAGGTCCGCCATGGTCTGGACCTAGTGAGGTTCTCTAGCCTCTTTCCCCAGGAGAATTATCCATTAATACCTGCATGCCAGCCTCACAGATCCCATGCACAGCATCCCACCATGCCATGCTCACCACACCCTACATGCCAGTCTCACAGACCCTGTGCACAGCACCCCACCATGCCATGCTCACCACACCCTACACGCCAGTCTCACAGACCCCGTGCACAGCACCTCACCATGCCATGCTCACCACACCCTACATGTCAGCCTCACAGACCCCGTGCACAGCATCCCACCATGCCACGCTCACCATGCCCTGCATGTCAGCCTCATCAGACCCCGTGCACAGCATCCCACCATGCCACGCTCACCATGCCCTGCATGTCAGCCTCATCAGACCCTGTGCACGGCATCTCACCATGCCATGCTCATCACGCCTGGTTCATGCTGTCCTCTCAGTTTAGGGTAACATTCACCCCTCATCTTGGGAAGGAGGGAGAGAGGAGAAGGAAAAGAATTGCTAACATTTATTAACTACTAAATCCCATTCTAGCACTTTATGTGAATTAACTCATTATATCTTCATTTGATAGGTTAATTGAGGAATAGAGTGGTTAAATAACTTGACTAAAAGCACATAGCTAATAAGTGGCTAGGCCACTTCAGAAGTAATTGCTCCCTCCTGTGGGTCCTGCTATAGAAATAGCATTTATTCCACTTATTAAGTGGTTCACATGTCTGTTTCTTCCTAGATTATATCAATAACTCTCATAACCATAAAGACTGCATCTCATTAATCTCCTTCCTCAGTGCATTGCACAGAGCCCTGAACATAGTAGGTCCTGACCAGATGTTTGTTGAGTTGAAGTCATTCATCTGTGTCCCTCACACAACTCTTGGCTCAGAGTCTACCATTTCCAGCAGGTACTAGGAAATACTATGTGAATGACACTGGATTTATCTGCAAGTCTCCTGACCTCCTTTCCAGGGTCTCATAAATGCTTTGAGCTCTGTAAGTAATGGTCGAAGATGATCCTTCAGATGTTTGGAATTTGAGTCGGTGAATAAAGAGAATAAAGATATGACACGTAGAACCTGTAAGGTCTGAGGAAAAGCCGCTGGGTGATGCTCCAGGATGGGAAGTTAGAAATTGGACCTCTGGTGTGTGGAAGGAGACGGCACGGCCCCCTTCTATCTCAATTCTACCAACAACAGTAACAGTAAAAACAAGCCAACAGACTGATTCTGAGCCATTTGCGTACAAAGCTCAAGAATTTTTGCCTTTGCTGCAGCAAAAAGCAAAAATGGGCCATCGCCAGGCATGGGGTAGGAGCACCTGAGCTCAGCCTCTGACCAAGAGGTCCTCTGATACGCTGAAGCCCCTCACAATACAGATAAGGTGACCAGATGTCCCGCTTTTGGTGGGACAGTCCTGATTTTTAACATTTTGTCCCGCGTCCTGCGGCGTTTTTAAAAAGTCCCGATTTTTGGAAACAATGCACGAAAAGCTAGGGAATGGCAGGAGAATGGGAAGGGAATATACGGTTTTTGGCAGGGAGACCCTGCCTCCACCTGGAAGCGCCCACACTGCCACTAGAGCTGGCTGCCCCGTGCAGGGCCCTGAAACTAAGAACTTCAGGAAGGACGTACCTGCTGGGGCGATGTCTGTCAAGTCGCCTAATTACCCATAGGCCCGCGTCCTGGACGCTGGCGTGCGGCTCCCGGCTCCGTGAGGCGCAAGCACTCGGTCTCCAGTGGGCGGCGGGGCTGGCCAAGTACGCAGACGGCGCTTCCCTGCCTGCTCCCGCCTGCTCGTGCAGCTCCGGCATCAGTTTCGGGACCGTGTAACCCGATCCCTCTGACTCACTCAAAATTTCCCATATAGTAATATTTCCGAAAATGATCTTTTTAATAAGGTATCATTATTTAAAAAAAAAATAGATTGGTAAGGAAAGGGTTAAATCTTGAGCATCAGCAAAAATCACAATAGAGAACACATGCTTAGAAATATTTCAGTATTTTGAAACAAACCATGTTCCATACAATAATGCACTAAAAATTGTGGAATGCGCGCTGTCTTTACCAGGAACTGATGCTGCGACTGAACGTGTTTTTTCTACGGTAAATAAAGTGTGGACATCAGAAAAATCACAATTAAGTGTTGAGACTTTGAATGCCATTTTATGTGTGAAATATAATTTAACAAATTCTTGTGAAAAATTTCATGACCTTTTAAACGACAGCAATCTACTAAAAAAAATTCACTCAAATGAGAAATATGCCAAAGAATAAAATAATACTATACATAATTTTAATGCATTATATTTGTAAATTATACTTATGTTGAAATTTTAAAAAATATATTACAGTACTATTTTTGCATTCTATGAAAAATTTTTTTGCTCCATATAGACCAAATTTTTAATCAAGAAAACGTCCCCTCCCGCCCCCCTCAATGGTGTCCTGCTTTACCAATTTTAAAATCTGGTCACCTTAACTAAGGATCACTTTTACTTTTTCTGATTAGAACAAAACAAAACTGAGCCAGACCAGGCGGTGGAGCAGTGGATAGAGCGTTGGACTGGGACACTGAGGACCTAGATTCGAAACCCCGAGTTCGCTGGCTTGAGCACAGGTTCATCCAGCTTGAGCATGGGGTTGCTGACTTGAGCGTGGTGGGATCATAGACATGACCCCATGGTCGCTGGCTTGAGCCCAAGGTCCCTGGCTTGAGCAAGGGGTCACTTGCTCTGCTCTAGCCCCTCACCCCATCAAGGCACATATGAGAAAGCAATCAATGAACAATTAAGGTGCCATAACAAAGAATTGATGCTTCTCATCTCTCTCCCTTCCTGTCTGTCTGTCCCTACCTGTCCCTCTCTCTCTGTCTCTGTCAAAAAAAAAAAAAGAGTGCCAGATCCCAAAGCTTTATTCTTTCAGGGATTAAAAAGTCAAGAATGCAGAGAAGATATGACAGATAGATCAAAGCTTATCGTAACATGTGCAGTGTAGCAATGAACACGGCACTAAGATGCCTGCATCTGCTACAACTTGACTGTTGTGCCATGTTCCCTCCTGGGCACAGCCACACCAGTCAGCAGTCTAATGAGTGCTCTGTCCTGTCCCCAGAGGCAGCTTCCTAGAATCCCAATGCTTCAGTTCAGGTCCTGGCTGACTGACTCAGAAACTTTTTTGGTTCAAAATAAGGTTATAGATTATCATGTTCTGTTCTGGGCTACACACACAAAATAAATTTTAAATAAAGCTTATTCTCTTTTTCAGATTATAAAAGTTATAGTTATTGCAAAACAGTATAATAAGGAAAATAAAAAACACCTATAATCCCACCACCCACATGGTATATTTTCTTCCAATTATTTCCCTATCAGTATTCTTCTGTGTGTAAATAAATTATATACAATTTCAGAAACATAGTTCATGCTATACATGGGTCATGTTATATATTCCATTTTATATCGTGACAGGTAACATAATGTTATGTTTCCTATGTCATAACCTTCATTAAAAATGTAGTTTTTAGCATATACTTTATATCATCTTAGGAATATGCCCTAATTTCAGTATTTCCTTATTGCTGGATATCTAGGTTGATTTCACTATTTTGCCATTATCAATTCCATTGTAATGAACATTTAAAAAAATATTTTCCTACATCTCTAATTACATAAAATTTCCAAAGTAGAATTATTGAATAAAAGACTATGAACCTCTTTAAGACACTTGTACAATTCAGGCAGTACACTTTATTCAGGTCACTGATGAAACAGATCACATCCAGAAGAAAAAGAAAAAAATTGAAATAATAATATTGGTTAACATATATAGGGTTGTAAGGCCAATAGTCGTGGCTGTCGCCGTCGTGGCCATTCACATGCAGGCTCCCATTAGATTTGGGCAGATGGTAAAGAAACAGTGGAGCCAAAAAATGGTGGGCCATCCTTTATTCAAGACTTGCAAAGGCCGATGAGCAAACACACAGGGAAAACACTTCCCTCTTCATTCAGAGCTCACAAAGCTACTGACACATTATCTGGTTCCACAATCAGGAGAATTTTCTCCAGTTCCTCTTAGAATCAAAGACCTCACCAGTCCCAAAGCCCCTTACCTCTGGTTCCCCATCTGCCAACATGGCTTCTTACTACTCTGAAAAACTGGCTTCTCTCTCTTTTCCCTACCATCTTGGCTTCTTTCTCCTCAGCACTCTGCCTTCTCTCTGCTCTCACTCTGCAAAAATGGCTTCTTACTTTTCTTCTTTCTTCTTCCTTCTTCCTTCTTCCTCTCCTCCCTCCCTCCCTCCCTTCTTCCTCCCCCCCCTCCTTCTTCTTCCTTTTAAAACTTTTCTGACTTCAAAACCTCTCCTCCAGCAAACATTAGCAATACAATGGCCCTTCCCAAGAAGAAAGGTAATTTGCAATTTCACAGATCACATGCCAGGCTCTGGCCAGCGCCATTTTTAACAATAAAAATGAGCAAACTCAAAAAATACATATTTTTACAAACTCATTTGCCCAGCAAGGGTGTATATAATGAGACGAGAAAGTGTTTAAGAGTTCTGCATGCATTGGTTCATCCAGGGGTAGTCAACCTTTTTATAAAAACCACCCACTTTTGCAGTGCTGGTCAACCTGATCCCTACCACCCACTAGTGGACGGTCCAGCTTTCATGGTGGGCCAACCGCAGGGCTGTTTGGTTGCTCCGCTACCGCCCACCATGAAAGCTGGAACGCCCACTAGTGGGCGGTAGGGATCAGGTTGACCAGCACTGCAAAAGTGGGTGGTTTTTATAAAAAGGTTGACTACCCCTCTGCAGGTGGCATACACAAATTAAAATCCAGTTATGTATAATCCCATGAAAAGTAGAGGGAAAACAAGAGTATTTTCAATCTAAAAAGGAAACTTGGATGGCACAAGGAGCACAGGAGAAGAGGAATCAAGTTGCAGTATGAAATGGCATAAGGTTTGATGGACAGAAATGCTTAACATGTCAAAGTTCAGCTAATAACAGAAAGGCCATTCTAAAAATGGAAGGATTGAGCAAAAAGGAGGGAAAAAAGAAAAAAACTCATGGATAGAGACAACACTGTAGTAAATAACAGGGGGAGCAGAGGTGGGGAGGAGAGTTGGGGGAGGAGAGGTGGGGGGAGAGGTGGGGGGGAGAGGTGGGGGAGAGAGCTGGGGAGGAGAAGTAGGGGAGGAGAGGTGAGGGAAGAGGTGGGGAGGAGAGGTGGGAAGGAGAGGTAAGGAGGAGAGATGGGGGAAGAGGCAGAGGAGGAGAGCTGGGGGAGGAGAGGTGGGGAGGTAAAAGAGGTGGGACGGGTAGGTGGGGGAGGTGGAGGAAGGAATAGGAGGGCAAATGGTGATGGACATAGGACTTGACTTGGGGCAGTGAACACACAATACAGTGTACAGATGATGTGTTGTGGAACTGTGCACCTGAAACCTGTATAATTTTGTTGATCAGTGTGTCACCCCAATAAATTAAATTTAAAAAATAAAAATAAAAATGAAAGTTAACCAAAACCGTAAATAAGGCCTGTCTCCAGGTAGACCTAATCTAATTACTCTAGGAACATTTTTTTCTTAGTGAGAGTAGGGGAGATACAGAAACAGACTCCTCCATGTGCCCTGAGTGGGATTCATCTAGCAACCCCCATCTGGGGCTGATGCTCTGCCCATCAGGGGCCATGCTTGCAACCAAGGTATTTTTAGCACCTGAGGTGGAGGCTCCATAGAGCCATTCTCAGCACCCGGGGCCAACATGTTCAAATCAATCAAGCTATGGCTGCAGGAAAGAAAGAGAAAGAGAGAGAGAGAAGGGGGAAGGGGAATGGGTGAGAAGCAGATGGTCACCTCTCCTGTATACCCCAACCAGGAATTGAACTTGGGACTTCCACATGCCAAGCTGACGCTTTACCACTGAGCAAACCAGCCAGGGCCCTGGGAACTTTTTTAAAGCAGAGCATTTTTTCTGGCTTCTGGCAGAAAAATTCAGAAAGATTCAAAACACAAGAAGAATCTGAGGCACCATTGCAGGTTTTGAAGATGAAAGGGCCATGTTCAAGGACTGGAGAGTAACATCAAATTTCTGAGCACAAACTTGAGCCAACCACCAGCAAGAAAGTGGCACATCAGTCCTGTAATCACCAGGAACTGAAATACACCAACAAGCTAAATGAACTTAGAAGCAGATTATTCCTTAGGGTCTCTGGATAAGAATCCAGGCCCACTTGATTCTGGCTTTGTGAATCTAAGCAGAAAACCCAGCTGAGCCCACCAGACTTTTGAGCTATAGAACTATGAGCCAATAAAGAATGTTTTAAGCCACTAAATTTGTGCTAATTTGTGCAGCAAGAAAAAACTAATACATGCTTTTTTTTTTTTTTACAGAGACAGAGAGAGGGATAGATAGGGACAGACAGACAGGAACAAAGAGAGATGAAAAGCATCAATCATTAGTTTTTCATTGTGACACCTTAGTTGTTTTTGTTTTTTTCTTTTTTTTCTTACAGGGACAGAGAGAGAGTCAGAGAGAGGGATAGATAGGGACAGACAGACAGGAATGGAGAGAGGTGAGAAGCATCAATCATTAGTTTTTCATTGCCATTGTGACACCATAGTTGTTCATTGATTGCTTTCTCACATGTGCCTTGACTGCGGGCCTTCAGTAGATCGAGCCACCCCTTGCTGGAGCCAGTGACCTTGGGTCCAAGCTGACGAGCTTTTGCTCAAGCCAGATGGGCCCATGCTCAAGCTGGCGAGCTTGGGGTCTCGAACCTGGGTCTTCCGCATCCCAGTCCAACACTCTATCCACTGCACCACCGCCTGGTCAGGCACAACACCTTAGTTCAGGGCTGCCCACACTTTTTCAGCTTGCGAGCTACTTATAAGATGGCCAAGTCAAAATGATCTACCTACAATAAAAATGCAAAACATAAATTTATTTTTTCTATATTATCATTATTTAAGTTACTATTATTACTATTTAATATTGTGTATTCTTCTTTCACCTTTCTCCTTCTCAGCTCTCTTTTTGGAGGAAAGTCAATGTCATAGTTTTTATGAACAGTCCGAAAAAGCCGCTCCACATTTCCCTTCTTTGGAATAGCAATGACACACAGACAGATGAGGCAAACGCACTTAGAATACGACATAGTGAAAAAAAATCCCCTCCCATTCTGTATGAAAGTGGTAGGTTTTAGGCTTCTTACTCGGACCAGCTATGGCACTCATTTTTATACCCTTTGTTGTATTTAGTTTAAATAAATTGAAGGCTAACTACGCAGCAATGTAACTGAACAAGTTAGCACGGTTTAACGCACATGCGTAGGGTGTCAAAAGTTCACACATCAGATTGGCTACCCTGTATGCCAATCAAAAGACAAATGTCTTTTTAATGTCATGCGATCTACCCACACTTCCTTCGCGATCGACCAGTAGATTGAGATTAATGTATTGAGCACCCCTGCCTTAGTTGTTCATTGATTGCTTTGTCATATGTGCCTTAGCCGTGGAGCTACAGCAGACCGAGTAACCCCTTGCTCAAGCCAGTGACCTTGAGTCCAAGCCGGTGAGCTTTTGCTCAAACCAGATGAACCCGTGCTCAAGCTGGCAACCTCGGGGTCTCGAACCTGGGTCCTCCGCACCCCAGTCCGATGCTCTATCCACTGCACCACTGCCTGGTCAGGCAATACATGCTGCTTAAAACATGTAGGGATATCAATTTTCTGCACTAAAAGACTGTGGGCCTTTATTTACATTTCTAACATTAATTATGTTTTATAATTTTAAAGAACATGTTCATCTTGAATGTTTAATAAAAGCAATGTGATCAAAAAAAGAAAAAGAAATAAAAAACTAATACAATAGGCAAACAAACTGTGGTACAACATATAATGAAATACTACTCATCAATAAAAAAAGGAGCAATCTACTGATATGTACAACATAGGCGAATCTCGAAAACTGTGTGCTGAATGGAAGAAGCCAGACATAAAAAAGTACATACTGTATGATACCATTATTATGAAACTCAGGTAAAAACAAATCTGATTTTTATTAATAGAAAACAGAAAGACAAATCTAATTTTATAACAATAGAAAGCCTGGGATTGGGGTAGTTGGGTTGATGGGTCTCATCCCTTCCTATCTGACTTTGATGCCTCTACCTGTACTCTCAGCCCAGCACTGGAACTAGGGGAGCCGACTCACAAACACAACATTGCACATTCATTTCTCTCCCTGCCACTCTTACAAGACTGATGCCCCAATAGCCCCCAATGTAGGTAAACAGGCTATTAAAAGCATACTGTCAATCCTTAAAACACACATTCCAAAGGGGAGTAACCAAGTCTTCAAAAAGATATGCTACAGATAGGTTTCTCTTTTCAAGTTCTTTTTAATGTTATGTCCCATTTATAGGGGGACATACCAGGAGTATCCACAATAATTTAACACTTTTTTTTTTTTTTTTTTGGCAAGAGAGAAAGAGAGACAGATAGAGATAGGCAAGCAGGAAAGGAGAGAGATGAGAAGCATCAATTCTTTGTTGCGGCTCCTTAGTTGTTCATTGATTGCGTTCTTATATGTGCCTTGACTGGGGGGCTACAGCAGAGCGAGTGAGCCCTTGCTCAAGCCAGTGACCTTGGGCTCAAGCCAGCGACCATGGGGTCATGTCTGTAATCCCATGCTCAAGCCAGTGACCCCACGCTCAAGCCAGTGAGCCCGTGCTCAGGCTGGTGACCTAGGGTTTTGAACCTGAGTCCTCTGCATCCCAGGCCAACACTCAATCCACTGCATCATCGCCTGGTCAGACAATTTAATACTTTTTTTAAGTACTATTTTAAATCAGTGGCAACCACAATGGTAACTGAGGAAGTCAGGAATCTGGCCCTGCCTTCCAAACAGAGGTCAAATATTTTTCAATAAATCACTTGTTCTAGCAGTTCTGATGTGAAGCTGTAAACACTGTGGAGGGCTGCATGGCAGTGGCAGAGAACAAGAGCTTTGCAATCACAGACGGTTGGGAAGCTACAGCCAAAGTCGAGGGTAAAAGTACGTTTAACTTCTGGTTCTATCACCTATTAGTATTGTTAACATGACCAAGTCAGTAAAACTTTCTAAACCTCAATTTCCTCAGCTCCATAGCTGGGATTATAGCAATCACTTAGGACTATCATGAGGACTGAGTTCAATTATCTACATTTAGCACCTTGGACAAAGTAGACACTTACATATTAGTTCACCTGCCCCTTTGGCCACTAGAGTTCTGATGGCCCTGAGAAAGAAAAGGGGAAGGGAAAAATTATTGAGAGGTGGAGGAGGAATCATTTTCTCCCCAGACCTCTTTTATCTTTCATTTTTTAAAAATTAGGAGAGAAAAACACTCTTCCAAAATTCATTTCTAAATCTGATTCTAAACATGTGAGCAATGATAATTTTATGGGCAAACAAAACATTTTTATATTCATCAACTAAAAATAATTTTAGACCTCTATAGGGCACATTAAAAGCATTATATATATATATATGTCCATATTAATCAAAATGTTGGTGCTATCAAGGTGGGGGAAATGAGGACGAAAGAGACTTCACTTGGGGCAAAGGGTGCATAATGCAATGTGCAGATGATGTTTTATTGAGCTGCATACCTGAACCAGTACCCCAATAAATTCAATAAAAGCCTGACTGGTGGTGGTGCAGTGGATAGAGTGTCAACCTGGAACGCTGAGATCCAAGGTTCAAATCCCAAGGTCACCTGCTCAATGCTTGAGCACAGGCTCGTTGACTTGAGCGCAGGCTCACCAAATTGAGTGTGGGACTATCAACATGATCCCAAAGTCACTGGCTTGAAGCCCAAGATCACTGGCTTGAGTCCCAGGTCTCTGGCTTGAGCAAGCGGTCATTGACTCAGATTGAGCTCCTTCATCAAGGCACATATGAGAAGTAATCAATGAACAACTAAAATGAGGTAACTGAGTTGATGCTCCTTACTCTCTTCTCTCTCTCTCTCTCTTTCATGTCCCTATCCCTCAAAATCAATAAAAAATGAAATAAAATAAATAAATCCAATAAGCAATAAATAAAATTTTTTAAAATGGTGCTATCCTAAAAAATGGCATTTTTCCCTTTTATAATATCAGAATTTCCATCAGTAATTAGATAATCCAAAACTTATTGAGTGCTGTGTGCCAAGTACAATACTAAAAGTCTCTATCCTGTATACACACAAAATATCAATCTCAGCACTGACAGCACCTAGAGTATATTTTTAAATCCCACCATTCTTTCTAAGAGTCTACCTACTTAGAACAGCTAAAATCATCCCAACTTTCCCATTTGATATGTACTAACATCTTGAATTGCATTTATTATTAAACCAAAATATACCATTTATTCCCTAATAACTTTTACAGTTTGTTGAGCCAATGTCAGCAACTCTACCTGGATGGACTGCCAATGCAACCTACTTCTTCTAATTCTGTTTATCAACCAAACATTATACAAACATGAATGACTGCTGTGGTTATGTTGACTATAACCACCAGGTGTTTGTCCAATGTATACCAGGTATACCTACATGTATGAGGGCACATGCTGGGGAGACTAGTCAGGAAATAACAAGTAGCATGGACCATACATCAGAAATTCAAAGATAAATACAGTCCACTTGAGGGCTTCATTCAGCTGGATAGTAAAAGGCAGCCAAAAGTTTGCCTAACAAAGAGGAAGAACAGAGGGAATTAGAAATGGTGGCGGCAGTAGTGGTGAAGAGCACTGAGCACAGAGGTGAAATAGGAATTCACCATCACCTAAAATTCCATCTGTACAAGACAGAATAAACCATCAGAAGGGTTGTCCCTCCTGACACTCCTCCTCTTTCTGTTTGTGCTGCCATCACCATCCTCACAGTCACCATGGAATCATCTTTGAGTCCTCCACTTACTCTCCAAGTCCAGCCAATCACCAAGGCCTGTGCCTCCCTGGTTCTGTTGTCATCCCCATTGTCACTGTGCCATCTCAGGCTCTCAGAACATCTGTACTGGACAACTGTAATAGCTTCTAATTATTTCTCCTCTCTGCTGTTTCCCCTTCTCTCTAATTAGTTGGGTACCTAATCTAATCTTTTAAAAAAAATTTTTAATTGAGTTTACTGAGGTGACATTGGTTAACAAAACCATACAGATTTCAAGAGTACAACTCAACAAGACATCATCCTAAATCTCAGCTCTGACTAACAACTCTCTTTCTCAAAATGTAATAATGGTTCCCCTGTGCCTACAGAGCATACCATGAATCCTTTAGCCAGACAATGAAGTCCGTCTATAAACAGGCTACAGCTCACACTGGCAAGCCTACATCCCCACTATATTTTTCCCCACAAGAACACCCTGTGTGTGCAACCAAGGTGGACCATTCACTAAATAAGTCCTCTCTGTGCCTGTCTATGACAGGCTTTCTTTTCCTGTCCTGGCCTCCCACTCCCTTCTGTCAAAATATTACCCATCTTTCAAACTCAGTGGAAATCTATATTCTCCATGAAGTCTTCCCTAATCCTCCAGCTAGAAGAAACTTCACCATCCTCAGAATTTCTACAGCTCTGTATCTATAGTTCTCAGGACAATGGGCAATTTCTTCCATGACAGCTGTTATCATGCGTTCCCCACCCTCCCGCCAGCCCAGAGCCTTTTTATTCCTCCCCACCACTCTACCTCTGGCACAGCACAGCAGAAGGAAACGTGCTTTTTTCTCAGGGCCTCAGTGTCCACATCTCTATAGCTATAATATAAACAAAACTCACAGGAATAGCAAGAGGATCAAATAAGGTAATATATACAAATAATCACACCCAGTAGGTAGTCACCAAATCCAAAACCCCATTCTTTCCTTTCACAGAGCAGAGGATTTACTGAATAAAACCTTGCATGTTTTATAGTTTACAAAGAAATATTATTATATTTTTTTCACTGAAGGATAGAGGGAACACAGAATCACTAAATATATAGAAGACACGAGTAGCCCAGTCTGACTGGAGTGAACAACTCACACTGGGGATGGAGGAATAGAGTATGGAAGAGCTGGAATGTTTCATCTGAGAGTTTCATGGAGTTTTATGTTAGAAAGTGGGCGGAGTTTAGAGACCACCAGTCTATGTGATGGACGAAGCTGGCCCAGCAGATTGCTAAAAGGCTGCTGCAGTGGTCTAAACAGTGGTGCGTGCTACAGGGCACAAACACCTGGCTGGGGCAAGTGGCAGTCACAAGGGAGGAAACAGGAATGGTTGGATTTGTGAGATATGTCCAATGAGAAAAATGACAGGGTTGGTGAGAGCTGACAGACTAAATGACTGCGTCACAGAGGACTCCAAACCTGGGAAATTAGGAGACAGAAGAAGCCCGGGGAGAACTGAGCAACAGCTGGGAGGTGGCGCCAGCATGGCGGAGCAGCACATGTAAGAGTAGCACAAGTTTACTCTTAGTTTGAGGGGAACACAGGCAGAAATGAACTAGCGCTCAGTGGTCCTGGGGGACTGAGAAACCCCTTAGGATAAGGTGACCAGATTTTAAAATTGGTAAAGCAGGACACCATTGACGGGGGGGGGGGGGGTTCTTGATTAAAAATTTGGTCTATATGGAGCAAAAAAAAATTTCCATAGAATGCAAAAATAGTATTGTAATATATTTTTTTAAATTGGGACTTTTTTAAAATGCCGTGGGACATGGGACAAATTGTTAAAAATCAGGACTGTCCCGCCAAAAGTGGGACGTCTGGTCACCTTACCTTAGGAACAAACAAAAACATCCTTCCGTCATGAGGGCCCACAAGGATTCACTGAACAAGAGTCATGTAGGACAAAGTGTCCCACACGCTGACCCCATGAACTCTCTGAGGAACAAGGCAACGGGGGATGCCTGCATATCCATCAGACATACCTGTCTGGAAGGTCACTTCTAGGCTGTCTTCCCTTCTTTACACTGACAAAGCATGATACTGCAAAACAGGATCCCAAGTTGTTTCATTTGCAAAGAGAAATTCAGAGAGTTGGTACCTTCCTCAAACAAAGAACTAGTTATATAGAGAGGATAAAGTATAACTACAGACTAAAATCTACTTTGGCATTAGTGTCCAAAATTGATGAGCTGGGTGATCTTGGGTTAGTCATTTAAATTCTCTGGATCATGGCTATTTTATTTGTTAAGTGTAATAACTGTATCTCATGTACCAGAAAGAACCAGATGTCAAGAGGTCTCTCTCTCTCTCTCTCTCTCTTTTAATTTTTTTAAAGAGATAGAGAGAGGAATAGATAGGGACAGACAGACTGGAATGGAGAAAGATGAGAAGCATCAATCATCACGTTTTTTTGTTGTCATTGCGACACCTTAGCTGTTCATTGATTGCCCTCCCACATGTGCCTTGACCGCGGGCCTTCAGCAGACCGAGTAACCCCTTGCTCGAGCCAGCGACCTTGGGTCCAAGCCAGTGAGCTTTTGCTCAAACCAGATGAGCCCGCGCTCAAGCTGGCGACCTTGGGGTCTCGAACCTGGGTCCTTCCGCATCCCAGTCCGACGCTCTATCCACTGCGCCACCGCCTGGTCAGGCAAGAGGTCTCTTAATATAAGATCTGCAATTCAGTACTTAATCTTAGTCCTGCACGTCAGACCCCACCCACTCAGGACCCCTGGACTGGGGCTCACTGCGGAAGCCTACATGGTATGGAGATGCTGAGAAACCTGGCAGAGCACAGGCTGAGAGTGAGGACAGAAATTTCAACTGTCAAGACCCAGTCACAAGACGATACAGCTAGAATATTAAAACTGGCCCAGGGACAGAAGATAATTAATCTTCAAGGCAATAAAAATATTTAATTCATTCATTTGAGCAAAATGACAAGAGAGAAGATAGATATTTGCTTTTCCCCCCTCTGTTCTGACAAGGTTGCTCCGGATGGATCGTAGAATGTTTAATGAACATTTAATACAAGCGTCTGAGATGCAAACAAGTAAATGATGAGGGCCTGGGAAGCAAGCAGAGAAAGCTGACACTGTGAAAGCTGCAACCAGGGCAGCCATGTCCACAGCAGAGCTTTGGGAAGAGAGGCTTATTTGTAGTCATTCTGGTGACAACGAAATAAGATGGGATGGGTATAAGGGCAATTGCAGGGGTGAAATCCCAGGATCTGATCATTGAGTAGACAGACATAAAAGGAAGGAAGAGGCACACAGAAGCTCTTTGAGCTTCTTCTCCAGCATCAGAATCAGGGAGTCACCAAAGTAGCCATGGAGAGAGAAGGAAATGTGGATCTCCAACAGACACTTCTCCCAGTTAGAAATACAAATGGCCAACAGATATATGAAAAGATGCTCATCTTCATTAGCTGTTAGAGAAATGCAAATCAAAACTACAATGAGATACCACCTCACACCTGTTAGATTAGCTGTTATCAACAAGACAGGTAATAACAAGTGTTGGAGAGGCTGTGGAGAAAAAGGAACCCTCAAGTGTTGGTGGGAATGTAAAACAGTACAACTATTATGGAAGAAAGTATGGTAGTTCCTCAAAACACTAAAAATAGAACTACCATATGACCCAGTAATCCCTCTACTGGGTATATACCCCCAAAACTCAACAACATTGGTACATAAAGACACATGCAGCCCCATGTTCATCACAGCATTGTTCACAGTGGCCAAGACATGGAAACAACCAAAAAGCCCTTCACTAGATGACTGGTTAAAGAAGATGTGGTACATATATACTAGGGAAAACTACTCAGCCATAAGAAATGATGACATCAGATCATTTAAAACAACATGGATGGACCTTAATAACATTATACTGAGCGAAATAAGTAAATCAGAAAAAACCAAGAACTATAGGATTCCATACATAGGAGGGACATAAAAATGAGACTAAGAGACAGTTACAAGAGTGTGGTGGTTACGGGGGGGGTGGGGGAAGAGGAGAAAGAGAAGAGGAAGGGGGTGGGAGGAGGAGAGGGGCACAAAGAAAATCAGATAGAAGGTGACAAGAGGACAATTTGACTTTGGGTGATGGGTATGCAACATAATTAAATGTAAAAATAACCTGGAGATGTTTTCTCTGAACATATGTACCCTGATTTATTAATGTCAGCCCATTAAAATTAATAAAAAATAATTTTTTAAAAAAGGAAATGGGGATCTCCATGTCCTGTGGGTGGTCTAAAGGACAAGACAGCAGCCATCAGCAGTTCACAATCCCCACTTCACCTCAGCCTTGCAGGCCTTGAAGGCATGACCACACGCACCAGAGCAGTCAGCCCACATCTGCTCTATGTCTAAAACAGAGGGGCGGGTGTCTACAGCCGGGGGTACATTCGGGGAAGCGTTCAGGGGCTGGGAGAGTAGCAAAGTAGAGGGAAGAGGAGAAAATGTAAGAAGCCCACTTCATCAGACCCTATGCTGGTTTTGTGTCTCAAATACTTTCTTCCATAGAAGGGGCTAACGGAGGCTCCAAGAAACAAAAGCATTTCCAAGGCTGCCAACAAGAGCATGGACATGGCCTGAACCAGCAGAGCAGAGGCGGAAGCCCTCAAGGAGGAGCCTGGGCTCTCCCAGCTGCCCTTGGCAATAGCTAACATGAATGCTGAGGTCTATGAACCACTCTTAAGAACCCATGACCAAAGAGACTGTGGCTGGGGTGCAGAAGTTCAGGAAAGACTATGTGGAGGGTCGCCGCCAGACCCAGCTGAACCCGACCGGGGCAGACCACTGTGAGTGAAGTCCTGCTTCTTGCTTCCCTCTATGTAAGCCTGCAAGGGAGACAGAAGACTCTTGGGAAACTTCATACAACCTCTCCTCAGCAGCTTCTCTCTGTCTATTCCAATCACTTCTATGAACCGTTCAGGTGATGTTCACTCTAGTGACAAGTCCTAGTATGACCCCAAACTGAGAATATATAGAAATTTCCATGACTGTGTCAGCCTCTGGGGGGAAACCTGCCTAAATATGAAGAAGCATTTCTTTCCTTCCCTTTCTTCCCCTTTTCCATTCTTTCCTTTACCAAGTACCAACACATACAAGCCCTACTAATTTGCAAATAAGTATGTCCTTGCAGACTAGGGAAGTTAGTGGCATTTAAAACTACCTGCTCTGACATAAGATAAAATAAAGTAAAATAAAAGCAGTCCTCTGCTTTGAGGAGGACTGGCTTTGTTCTGGCCATCTGACTACCAGGACCATCAAAGCCTGGTTTTCAGCCTGGACTGTCTGATAATTATTCCAATGGCCTTGTTCTTCTGTTCACCTCACTTAGCTCCAGCCAGAGACCATTTGACATTTGAATTGTAAACTGTCTCACAAAACACTCTGGCTTTAAGGTTGGTTTGAAAGATCCTGTGCAAATGGTTCACTTGATTAGCAAACTTCTGTACATTTATCAGAAAATAGGTATATATTTCTGTGATTTAATTATATCATCAGTACTTGGTCCAAAGACAGAATTCCTTGAATTGAGACAATCCAAAAGATCCAGGGAAAATTACCAGGAAAACTGTTTTATTCCCATCCTCTGATTTCTCCTCAAAAAAGAAAGAGACGCTGTACAGAACTAAAATGGTCTAACAGAAATATCTTTAAAGCAAATTTCAGTAAATCGAGTATTTTTTATTGGAAAAAATTTTCAGTTGAAAGAAGCCCATTTTCTCATAGAATAGCAGAAAAGGACAATGGCCTGGGTTCCTGCCACACTCAGCTTTTCTGACTTCAAGAATTCAAGCCCTTGCTCTGACTCAGGACCCACTCCTACCCAGCATTCTTGGGGAGCCCAGCCTCCTGATAAGTCAGGCCCGGCCCAATCAGCACAGCCCCTGGGAGGAAAGGATACCATTGTCCAGCAGGGATCTGAGTAATCTAGGAATACAGCGCCAGCAGGAGCCAGGTTTCCTCCCTAATGAGTGATTTACAAGCAGAGACCACTGGGCTTCTCTGAGTACATGGCAGGAGTCAGAAAGAGGATACAGGAGTGAAATCCAGATGGAGGGAGTAGTGTTCTCAGAGACAGACTAGAAATGAGGACATGTGCATGACTGGTTATAGGAGCACTGGGCTGGCCTATGTTCCAGCCCCTTCCTCTCTGCACCTTTGTTTGCCCAGCTATCACACAAGGAGCAGACAAATAGATCCTTAGGGTCCCACTCAGCTCCAAGGTGCTCAATTCTAGCCCCAGATGACCAGGTGGGTCTCTCGCCTCCACAAGGCAGTCCTGAGACCAGCATGGTAAGGCCACCAGTGTCTTCTTATTTCTTCCTGTCTTCACCCAATTAATTGCTCAAAGCCTAACTCGAACGTTGCCGCCTTCTAAAAGGTTCCCCAGACCTTCTGGCAGAATCACTCACCTCTCCCTCAAAGCCCCTGACTTGCCTGGGTGCTCAGTACTGATATTTTCAGAGATGGATGTGATATGATCTGGGGGAATGACGGGGGGACTTGCAAGTGAGGCAGATGGGAACATTACAAACTTTTCCACATCACTGTGTACATAGCGCTCTCATACCCAGATTAGCCCCGACAAACCCAGCTCTGGAAAGCCAAAAGACTTGCTCCATGGTTTAGACCACCAGTGGCTAATAAAGATTCCACCTAAACCAATCCAGATATTTTATTGAGAAAAAGCGATCCTGAGCTGCCAGTTATAAAAAGCTTTGTGATCTACAGAGAAACAGAAGGCAAAATGGCCACAGGAACAATTACCTGCAAAGGAAACAGTGGGTGGGGGCTGCAGTGCAGAGGCTAGGGGCGGAGCGCTCCTGGCTCAGGCTCTGGGAGACAGTGCCATGCTGTGGCCACCTGCCGCCTCTGCGCTGCCTTCCACCCTCCGCAGCGGCTGCAGGTACAGGAGGCCTGCTTCCTGACCCAGTTTTCTTCCCAATCTCTATTTAGCTGCTCGCTAGTGATGCTCCTGGCATGCCAATCAGATACTGCAGCCTGCAGTGCAGTTTGCCACAACACATTCATAGTTCCTAGTAAATTCAGTGGAAAAGTACTGTGTCAAACTGCCTAATTAAACTGACGTAATTTCCACAGCCACAGACTTTTATCAAGTATGAAGAAAAAACCACTCGGGGAAAAAAGAAGGAAATCATGTCTTTGAAATCTTATGAAATTAACTGCGGTTGCAATGCATTTGAAGAATGATTCCAATCAGTGTCCTTGGAACCAACCTGTCCAAGTCTTGGGTCCTGAGTGAGACCTTGAATGATGCTGGAAAGAGCACTAGATTGCAAGTGGGAAGGTTCCTCTATAGACCGTTACTACCTCTGTGACCTTGGACAAGCTGTCTCCAGCCCTGGGGAGAGGGGTACTATCAAATTAAACTGTCACTGAAAACAGCCTGTTAGCTGCTTAGTCTCCAGACTGTCAAACTGTCAAACTTTGGGAGAAAAAGAAAATCAAGTACTTTCATGAGGCAAGTGAAACAAGAACTGAACTAGAAGACCACAATTCTGGTCCTGGTTCTGCTACTAGCTAACTTGTGACCTTGGGTTAATCATACTACCCCTAGAGACTTTAAAGATCTCATCTGCAAAGTGAGGACAGTAAACTAGATGAACTCTAAGGTCCTGTTTGATGTTAACACTCTATTGTATTCCATAAAAGATTAAGCCAGCCAGCCAGCACCACCAAGGAGAGGGCAGCTCAGAATGTCACCAACCTGAAGCATTCCAATCTGCCCACGCAAGGCTGCTTCGTCTCTTGGTGGGAATTAGTTACATGTTCTTTCCCACTGTGTTTAAAGACCTTCTATTCTAAAAATACAAGAGGGATAGTTGTCTCTTCCTCCTTTAGAAGTAACTCCGCAAATAAGGTCACCTCTTATCTCGCTTCTCCCCAGGAACCACTCTTGGAAGCAGATGGCACTCTCCATGCAGAGGGGCAGTGAGGGTTACCTAGAGGGAAACTTGAGTGACGCCTCTTGGTTGACCTGAGATGCCACTCAGGTTTCCAGATGCAAACTGAAAGAATGCCCTAGAGGTTGAGCAGACAGATGATCGAGGTGGGGTGGGCCAAAAGGAGAAGGACCTTGCAGGGAGAATGGAGTAAAGGAGGGGGATGGGGACATAGCCAATCAGGTTTCGCTTCTGACAGCAAACAAGGACTGCAGGTAGGAGAAGGCAAGGCAGACCAATGTAAGGGTGAGACGAAACAGCACGTCTCCTCGTAACTGTGTGGACAGTCAGCTACTAGCCTTAGAAATTTTACCTCCCTTATATTCTGAAACAATTTACTCTGCTCCTTTATGACCACCGTAACCTTAGTTCAAGTTCTCATCAACTCGGGCCTTAATCGCTGCCACAGTCTTCAGACTCACCTCTTACCTCTCTTTCTTTCTAATACATCCTTCAGCCTGACACCATAACAACCTTCCTAAAATGCTATTCTAAACAAGCCGCTCCTCCACGTAAGATCTTTCTACAACCCTTCATCACCTTCAGAACAAAGTAAGAGCCCTTCACAGCCTGGTTGCAGATGACCTCTCCCGCCTCACCCCTCCCCACCCCTACAATCTCTGTTCCAGTCAGGCTGAAGTGTTTGCAGTTCCCTCAACGTTGGGCTTCGGGTCTTCACATGGCAGCTCTTTCTGCCTGTTGCTCTGCCCTCCCCACAGCTTCTCCAGCCACCACCACCATTCATACTAAGCCAACCTCAACTTATCCTTTTGGATTCAGTTCAGACGTAACATCTCTAAGAGACTTCTCTGACTCCTCAGATCTAGATCACATGTCCCTCCGCCCATGCTCCCACAAACATCTTTCATTTGTGCCTAGCCAACCATCACCATATTGAACTGATTCTTCGGTCTCTTCAACCATGTTTTAACATCTTGGAACCTCCAGTGCCTAAGTAAAGTGCTTCGCAATAGCATTCAAAAAGCGGTTGATAAATAAATGAGTAAATAAGTAAATGCAGGAAACAAGCCTACCTCAAAGAAGGTGAAACCTCAGTCTATCAAAGAAGCAAGAACTAGAAAAAATATGAGACAGGTTAGGAGAAACAAAGTGAAGGGGCAAACTAGGGTGTAAGGTTCAGACCAAGGATAAACCTGGCGGCTGGAAAAAGAAAGGCAGAGACCAGCGGGCACCTAGCTAAGGGAGGTAGGTGTAATTGTACTGTCAGCATGGGAAGCCACGAAGAACCTTAGGGTCTGAGAGAAATAAATTTCTTCCTGCTGGAATCAATGGAACTCTCCCAAGATTAAAAAGATATAGAAGCAGCAGAGAAAGTAATAAATGGCTTAGCTTGAAATCATAAAAAAGAAATCTGGGGTAAAGCTAGGACAAGGCAAGACAGATCACAGAGAAGCTGCTGGTAGGAAGAGCCAGGAGATAGAGCGGAAAGAGAAAGGGGTTTGGAGTCAGGCAGCTCCACCACTTCTCAGCTCTATGACTTTGGGCAAACCATGACCTTTTCCTCTAGGAATCTTAGATTCTTCACTGGTAAAATGAGAACATAATATCCATTTCATAGAACTGTTTAAAGAACACTTGAAACATACTCTACTTTGTAAATAAAGAGAACAATGTAATTGGCACCTGTTCTTATGAATGTTGATCAGAAGAAGCCTCTTCAGTCCCAGTCATCTAGTGCCTATAAGTTGTTCCAGATTCCTTATGAAGTGAAGAAATGCACGTTGATAAATGAATGTTCTCCAACGTATGAGGAACCTGATACGTTACCATTTCCTGTAGGAGATACTGCTGGAAAGGGCAATGCTTAATACGAAAGAATGGCACTAAGAGTGATAACCTTGTAAGCCAGATCAGGGCCCAGCGGGGATGGCACAGAATAATGTGTTACTTTGAGTAACTGTCACAGTATAGATGTCTTATTGATGAGATGGCTGAGGTATCATTACACTATTAGACTCATATAGAGGACAAGCCAGAACCATGTCAGAATGGTGGTTATTCTAGATGTGTCCTTCAAATTGGAAAAAGGAAATGTGTATGAAGAGCAATAGAAGCCAGGTCCTTTGGTCTTAGACACAAAAATGTCATGATGTCCAAGATGATCTCTCAAGAAATAGGTTTTCAGACTGGACCCTCCACATAGGCAAGAGGCTGCAGCTAGAAAACTGAGGGCCGGGCTAGGCAGGGCCAGCGCCAGGGGAGTGGCACCCAGGTGCCATGTATATCCGCTTCTCCTCCCCTTTGCATCGTTCCCAACTGCTCCCTCACTGTCCCTCAGACAACTCCTCTTAACAGTCCTCTGTCTCCGCTGTGCTCAGGGGCTTGTGTCCAAACTTGGGCCAACATGCTAAAGGAGGTCTACAGTTTCCTTAAGACCCAAAAGGGAAGGTGAGATCACAGGGACAGAATCAGAACCACATGTCACCTATGACATGTTGAAAATTTTCCCTCCAGGGCTAAATGTTGTAAGTTCTGGGTTTGTTTTAGTAATGAGCTAACTGATGGAAATCTGTCTTATCGCCTGAGGTCTCCACAGCACCATATGAATAGAACACAGTGCATTCATTCATTCCACTTTACTGAGCACCTGCTGTATGTCCAACATAGACAAAGGGGACACACACACAAATTTAGAAATAGTATGTGCCCTCAGATGTCCAATGGAGATGGAGAGGAAAGATACGTACACATGAAGCCACTTAAAAACAAAACAAAAGCCTAGCTGAGAATCAGTACCAAATATGCTAGTATAAAATACTAGAGTAAAAACACCCCAAAACACCAGTGTAGAGGAGGGAGGGGGGAAGCCAAGAGGGCCTTGTGGGGTCAGGTGGGTGAAGATTTCAGAGTATGTAGAAACTAACGTGAATCTTAAAGAAAAAGTAATATTTGGATTAAAGTTGGGAAAGGAGACTAGTACTTCGAGATTATGCCAGCATCCGTTCATTCATTCAATAAACATTTACAGAACACCTACCATGTGCCAGACATTGTGAGCTTGAGATGAATAAGAAACAACAAACACAGGCAGAGCCTAACAGTGGCAGGTACTTTTTGAAGAACTTTACTTGAATTAACTCACTTAATCCAAAAAAACCCATTATACAGTAAGTAACTATTATTATCTTCATTTTACAGATCAGGAAAATGAGGCAAAGAGAAGTTAAGTAACTTGACTAGTGTTAGAGCCAGGATTCATTCAGACCTAGGTTGTCTGGATCTGAGCAGTCTTTCTCCCTCATTCCTTCCCTCCTTCCTTCCTTTTTCTTCACCGTTTTATTGAGATATAGCTGACATGTCCATACTTAATGTGTACAGTTTGATAGGTTCTGACATATATATAAACCCAGCAAAGCCTTTACCACAATCATGATAGGGAACTTATCGATCACTCAAACATTCCCTCGTACTGCCTGGCCAGTTTTTACAATGACTCAGTGACAGAAACAGGGAGGTCAGATGACAGGTAGAGGGGAACTAGTTTGGGATTTAAATAAAGACAAGTTTAATTTTAGAGATGATGAGTTAGAGTTTATATTCAGCAAATATCCAGAAACAGGTAACTGGAGAGGGGCTTGGGCACTTGAAGTGAAAACACTGATTTCAGAATCCTCCAGTAAAGACAAAAGTAAGATTCCACCTGAGGAAAGAACCCCTAGGGGAAGAGCAGAGGCTGCAGGTGGATCTGGAGAGACATACTGTATAGAGGACAGGAAGACAGTGAGAGAAATGGAGGAAATGTGAGAACACAGGGAGACATGCACCAATCTATGAAAACCAACAAAGAAGAAAGCTTCCAGAAAGTCAGATGCTACGAAGAGTCAAGGACAATAAAAGCACTGCAGATAGCATTTCAGAGTTCCGGGGGGAAAAATCAGAAATAATCTAGGGTAATTTTTATCTGAAAAGATAAAGGGAATCTGAATATAGTTATAGTCTAGTTAACAGTAGGTATTGTACCAATGTCAATTTTCTAGTTTTGATACTGACATGTGTAGATGTTCCCCAATTTACGATGGAGTTACAACCCAATAAAGCCATTGTAAGTTGAAAATAGCATGAGCTGAAAATGCCATTAATACACCCAACTTAACGAACACCGTAATTTAGCCTGGCCTGCCTTAAATGTGTCCACAACACTTATATCAGCCTACAGTTAGACAAAATCATCTCACGGCCACTGTCTGGCATCACAAGAGAGTACCATACCACATGTCGCTAGCCCAGGAAAAGATCAAAACTCAAACTTCGAAGTATGAATCCTATTGAATGAGAATTGCTCTCACACCCTTTTAAAGTTGAAAAACTGTAAGTCAAACCATCGAAAGTCGGTGACTGTAAAACTACATAAGATTCCATCCACCATTGGGGAAAGCTAGGGGAAGGCCACACAGAATTCTCTGTACTGGTTTTGCAACTTCCTGTTAGTCTATTATTATTTCAAGGAAAAAAAGTTTTTCAAAAAAGGAACACTCTAGCTTGACCTGTGGTGGCGCAGTGGATAAAGCGTCGACCTGGGAACACCGAGGTCGCCAGTTCAAAACCCTGCACTGGTCTGGTCAAGGCACATATGGGAGTTGATGCTTCCAGCTCCTCCCCCTTTCTCTCTCTCTCTCTCTCTGTGTTTGTGTGTGTGTGTGTCTCCTCTCTAAAGTGAATAAAATAAAAAAATTTAAAAAAATAAATAATAATAATAAAAGGAACACTCTACATATGTCAGGCATTGTACTGGACATTTTTTAAATAAATGATCACTTTAACCTTCAAATAACCCTACTAATAAGCATTACTATTGCCATTGTACAGCTGACAAAAGTGACATGCACAATAAAGGACGTGCCCAGCCACCCACCCAGTTAATGAAGCAGCTACGACGCTAACTTCAACAACATACATAAATCCCATATAAAGCGGCCATGACAAGTGGCCTCTGGGCTTCTGCAGCAAAAAGTCCCAGCCTTTGCGCTTTATATCTCCATCCCTTTAGATACATAACCCCACCCTAGCCTCAGCTTTCTCATCAGAAAAACAAATCAGCAACTGCTGTCCTAGTTCATTCACAGGACTGTTGTGAGATCCCACTGAGATAAAGGGTGTGAAAGCCCCCTGCAAACTGTAAAGTCTGTGCAGGTCGGAGGACTGACATTCTGAAACTGACTGTGAATAAGGTCAGCTCTGGCAAAACAGAGGGAAGGAAAAAATATCTGCACTAGCAACTCCTGCTGGCCTGTCCTTTTGGGTAGTACATGACCCTGTGGATGAACCAGCTACTGGCAGCATCTGGCCAAGGGCAGCCAGTCCTCTCTGCACAAGCCTGTATCAGCAAACTACACCCAATCACTGTCCTCCCCCACCAGCTCCACTCTCCCCCAGCCCCATGCGCATATGGTGTCCTTACCTATGCAGATGTCCCGTGCCCCCAGAAGCTTCAGCTCTTTGTAGATGAGCATTCTGTTAGGAGGCTACTGGAAACATACCCCCTGGCCCATGGCTCCCAGCAGCTGCTCAAGCCTCATTATTGAAGGCAGGCTGTCCTCAGTATACCCAGAGCTTTAGAAATGAGCAGCTCTAGGTACTGATAGAGCTGGTCTCTACCAGTCATACCCTGTGGTGTCCATGGTGCTGAAGTTAGCCAGAGGTGAAGCAAAGACACACAGTGATGTATTAAAGCAACAGAAACTTCTGTCTCAGAGGTAGCTTGGCGTGGTACTAGGTTCCACTGATAGACATGCTTCTCTGGATAAAATGGCCTATCATCTCAGGAAGGGGGCCAACTTGCATTATCGGTTCATTAGTCATGCATAGGACACAACTAGACTAGGGATGCCAGAGCGGTCTGACTCCCCTGGCTTGACCAAATGGCACGGATCACTGCGACACCAGTGTTTCCACCAAAAGCCCTCAAAAGAGAGACCCAGAGCTGGAGAGCGGGCTGCCTGCAGTCTGGCTCTATCTCAGCCCTTCTCTCTCACACCGCTGATGCAGCCGTAAACTAAGCCCATGTTATGTGGACCACGCACCGCCTCCTCACTGCTCTTCCTGTTTCCAAGCCAGTCTCCAAGGGCAGCCAGGGAGAGCTCTGATCACATCGTTTCTGTTTAAAATCAGTCACAAATCTCACTGACTGCAAAACTGAATGAAACCCAAATCCCATGGCCTGGCATTCAAAGACATCTCAAACTGTCCCCAGTCAACCTTTGTAATGTTCCTTCAATTATTCCTGTGTGTTCTTTAGGCTCCAACCAAAATTAACTATGTCTGATCCCTGAACTCAGCCTGTGATCCATGTCTCCGTGATTTGATTATGCTGTGTACTCCAACTGGAATGCTTCCTTCTTATCCCCCAAATCCTGATTTTCAAGCCAACTCAAATCCCACCTCCTCCATGAAGCTTTCCCTGGTTATTTTAGTTAAGATCATTTTAAGCTACCCATTATCATGACCTAAGGAGCTCAAAATTACTGATGTCCAAGCATCACCCAGAGATTCTGACTTAATCAATAAGGGGACAGTTAATTTTTCTTTTTAAAGTTCCTAAGGTGTTTCTAATGTGCGCCACATTTAAAAACTACTGTCCTGGTTAGAAGTGATTTCTCCCTTCCCTGAGTTTCCATAGTACTTTATTTAAATATCTTTTATAACATATAATTTCTAGCTTATTTTACAGGTATTTTATTTTCAAAAGGTTTAACCGAGTGTTTATATTGTGTCAGGCACTATTCTAGATACTGTAACCTAGCAGTGATCAAACCAAAGCCTTTGCTCTCATGAAGCTTAAATTCTTTTCTTCTTTTTTATTCCTTTCTTAATTTCATTTTTCTATTACAGTTTACTTTCAGTATTGTTTTGTACTGGTTACAGGTGTACAGTATAGTGGTTAGACAATCATATACTTTACAAAGTATTCCCTCCAATATTTCCAGTACCTACCTGGCAATATTATTGATTATATTCCGTCTGCTGTACTTTACACCCCCATAACTATTTTGTAACTACTAATCTGTACTTGTTAATCCCTTCTCCTCTTTCACCCAGTCCCTCAACCCCCACCCCTCTGGCAACCATCAGTCTGCTCTCTGTGTCTATGAGTCACTTCAATTTTGTTTGTTCATTTATTTTGTTCTTTAGAATCCATATATAAATAAAATCATATGGTATTTGTCTTTCTCTGGTTTATTTCACTAAGCATAAAACCCTCTAGGGTCTATTCATGCTGTCGAGAGTGGTTAAGATTTCATTCTCGGCTCTGGCCAGTTGGCTCAGTAGATAGATTGTTCGCCCGGTGTGTGGACGTCCCAGGTTCAATCCCTGGTCAGGGCACACATGAGAAGCAACCATCTGCTTCTCTTACCCTCCCTCTGCCCCTTCTCTCTCTCTCTTCCCCTCTCAGCCAGTTGCTGGACTGGTTCAAGCATCAGCCTCGGGTGCTGAGTATAGCTCAGCTGATTCAAGCATCAGCCCCAGATGGGGCTGCCAGGTGGATCGTCATCGGGGCGCATGCGAAAATCTACCTATCTCTCCTCCTCTTACTTAAAAAAATATATATATTCTTTACTATGGCTGAGTAATATTGCATTGTATGTATGTACAACCATTTCTTTATCTACTTCTCTATTGATGGGCACTTGGGTTGCTTCTAATCTTGGCTATTGTGAATAATGCTGCAATGAATATAGAGGAGCACATATTCTTTTGAATTAGTGTTTTGGAATTCTTCAGGTAAATTCCCAGAAATTAAATTTCTGGGTCACAAGGCAGTTCCATTTTTAATTTTTTGAGGAACCTGCATACTTTTTCATTGTGGCTATACCAACCAACACTGCATGAAGGTTCCCTTTTCTCCACATCCTTTCCTGTCATTTGAAGATTTATTGATGAGCGCCATTCTGACAGGTGTGAGGTGATATCTCACTGTGGTTTCAATTTGCATCTCTCTGACAAGTAGTGATGTTGAGCATCTTTTCATATGTCTATTGGCCAGCTGTATGTCCTTTTTAGAGAAGTGTCTACTCAGGTCCTCGGCCCATTTTTTAATTGGATTGTTTGGGATTTTTTGGTGTTGAGTATTGCAAGTTCTTTATAAATTTTGGATATTAACTCCTTATCAGATGTATCACTGGCAAATATGTTCTCCCATTCAGTGGGTTGTCCTTTTGTTTGGTTGATGGTTTCCTTTGCTGTGCAAATACTTTTTAGTTTAATGTAGTCCCAGTTTTTTCTTTTGTTTCCCCTGCCTGAGGAGCTATATCAGGAAAAAAACATTGCTAAGAGAAACGTCAGAGATTTGACTACCTTTGTTTCCTTCTAGGAGTTTTATAATTTCAAGTCTTACACTTAAGTCTTTATCCATTTTCAGTTTAATCTTGTATGTGGTGTAAGAAGGTGGTCTAGTTTCTTCCTTCCTCCCTCCCTCCCTCCTTCCCTCCTTCCCTTCCCTTCCCTTTCTTTCCCTTCCCTTCCCTTCCCTTCCTTCCTCTCCCTCCCTCCTTCCTTCCTTCCTTCCTTCTCCCTCCCTCCCTCCTTTCCTTTTTCTTTCCTTCCTTTCCTTGCATGTAGCTGTGCAATTTTCCCAGCACCATTTACTGAGTAGGCAGAGAACCTTTATCCCACTGTATGTTCCTGCCTCATGGAGCTTATATTCTGATGACAAAAGGAAGCATGTGAACAGAGGCATGCAGGTGTAAAAGAGGCCGTGCCACAGAACGGCAAGTTACCCCCTGGTTGAAGTAAAAGGTTCACTTAACTTGGATGTGAGAGATGAAACCAGAAAGACATCTATGCTGAGTGGGAGAGAGTCTAAACACCAGGTCAGAAGATAGGAACCCTACTTGGTACATAGAGAGCTGCTTCACATTCTTCTCATATTACATAATAAATCACTGAACTCCAAGTCTTTTTAAAAAAAGTTTGAGTAAAAACACATTTCTGAATTAGTATTGTAATTATTTTCAAGTCTGCATTCTCTATTAAACTCAATTCAACTGACTTTGAACATTAGTAGATGCTCAAAAGATGTTGAATATATGAACAAAGAAATAAGTACACGAATGAGCAGCTCTGAGGGGTTATAACAGGAGAGAGGTGGCTCAATATTGCATCAAGGCGTAGAAAGGAAAGGGTAAGGGGAGAGAGGGTGACGGAGAGACTGGCAGCAGATCTAATGGTTAGGAGGCTATTGTGATCAGACAGGTGAGAAGCCACAAACTAGATTAAAGACAATGGGTGTGGAGAGAAAAGGGCAGAAGAGGACTTAGCAAGTGATTGACAATGGGGGCAAAGAGAAGGAAAATATCAAAGTCTCAATAAAGTGTGGAGCCTGGATAGGTAGGAGTGATGATGCCACCAGAAAAACGGGAAGTTGAATGGAAGAACAAGGTGCTATATAGATACCACTTTATTTAATCCTCACAACCCTGGGGGTATTATCACCATTATCTCCCTGACTTGATCTTCTCTGATTTTCGTCCAAGCTTTCACTCTGCTTGAGCCATACTAGCTGCCTCGCTGTTTCCCAAACGTGGCAAGCCTTAGTCTTGGGTCCCTCTTCACCAGACACCTGCACAGTCAAGGCCTCACCACTGCACCTCTCTGCTCAAATGTAACCATCTCAACGAGGCCTATTAAAAACTGCAGCCCACACTTATCCCAGCTCCCCTCCAGAATTCCCCAAGTCCCTTACCTGCTCTTTCTTTTTTGTTCTTTTGATTGTACTTATTACCTTCTAACATAAGCTATAATTTTCTCATTTATTATGTCTACGACTTAATGTCTGTCTTCCCTCATTAAAAAGTAAACTCAGAGGATAGCTCGGTTGATTCTAGCATTGGCCCCAGACAGGGTTTGCCGGTGGATCCCAGTTGGGAGTCTGTCTATCTCCCCTCCTCTCAGTTAAAAAAAAAAAAAAGTAAACTCCATGAGGACAAGGATTTCTATTTTCCAAATGCCGTGAAGAGCAGGTGGCACATAACAGGTCTTCAATCAGTAATTGTTTGGTGAATTATCTCCATCGTATAGATGAGAAAACAGACTCAATGAAGTAACACAACTTTCCCTAAATAACACAGCGGCTGCTCAATCTGCTCAATCCCACCTTCCACTTTGCCAGGCTCTCTTGCTTTAGACAGGCCAACTTTGAGAGGTCAGCAGCCCCTCTGGGAGGCATGACAAGTAGGCGGGGAGAACCGTGAGAGCAGAGCCAGAGGCCACCATGCCCAGAAACGGTGGCGTGGGCCTGGCTGGGGCGATCCAAGGGTGCGGGTCCTGAACTGCCAACAGCCTCAGCCTCAGAAACAAGCACTCTGACTGCAGCCTCGCCAGGAGAACCGATGGTTTCATATTCCAAGTGCAGATTGGAAGAATCAGGCCAGCTTCTCCAGCAAAGCAGCTCTTAATTTTTCCAGCTGTCTAAATTGTCAAATTAAAAACTCATCTTCAAGGGAATGTATTTAACAAAGAGACATGTGCTGTTTCCCTTTTTCCCACCCAGCCGGCGGGTCTGCCACTCGTTTGCCACCCCGGTCCCTTTGCATACTCCGCACGCACAGGCTCACTTTACAGCAGCACATTAGCGCACTGGAGCTGCTCAAAATAAACGGGGCTGGAAAAGTGTAATTATTTCCAGCAAAAGAGTTGGTTCTGCATTTTGACAGTCATCTGATATATTACTGTGCTCAAAGCTAAACTGTGAAACTGCAAAAATAAAAGAAAGCACTTTTCTAAGATTTAAAAGTCCTCATTATTAAATTATAAAGCAGGTCATTTAGGATGAGTCAATCCAAAACCAGAAGGATAACAATGAACGGCTGCAGGAAGCTTGACTTCCTTGTGTCACCTCTACCATCCATGATCCAAGGCCATCGTGAAAGTTAAATGCGGTAGCACACCTAGCCCTATGCCTGGGTCATAAGAGGTCCTTGATAAACATCCATTTCCATCCTGAACTGTTACTGTTAATGTCCCAGCAGCAGAATTTACAGACTAGCTGTTTGTCCATTTGGTCATGATTCCGTCATCCCCAAAGAGCTCTCAGTCCACCAGGGAAAGGCAAGTCCACAGGTAACTCCCACCGGGGATGAGAGCTAGGAAAGGAGGCACGAAGGGCTGTAGGGGTGCAGTGGGAGAGCCCTCCCGCTCCAGAGAGCCAGACCTGAGCTGAGCTGGGAAGGGGCACAGGGGTTAACAGAGTGTGGGGAAAGATGAGGAGGGCGGGAGGCCTGCAAGCCAGAAAGAGCACTGGTTCGGGGAAATTGCTACCAGGACCGACCTAGAATGACCAATGCAGGGGGAACAGATGTACTCAGACCTGCAATGGCCACTCTGTGTCAAAGTAACAAAATGCACTGGCTCCTCAGCACGATGGGAGTGGCTGCATATCTCCTGTAGCCCACGCTCCCCACTCCAAATTCCTGGAGTTAAGGTGGTCTCTGGTCCCAGCCACTGAGCCCGCCGTACTTGCTCTCAAAGGTGACAGAGATCTCTTGTGAAAAGAGGACTTGATGAAATCTAAGCTACCCAGTGCTGGTGTCCGAACGTGCTGAATCAGCTGCACTTCAGGAAACAGAGCGCCCTTGGGAGATGGGCATATCACTTCTATACAGAAAACCGCTCCTACTCATGAAGGACAAACTGAGAAACATTTAAAGTTGGCCTTCAATTATTGAACGAGCCCAAATGATCTCTGGCAGGAAGACGGATCACACGCACACAGAGAGGGCTCCGGCAGGCCAGCCTAGATTGTGTGGGGGTTATTCGTCAAGGCACCAGCAGCCAGGGACAGAGAGAGAGAGGGAGGGAGGGAGGGAGAGCTCTCTTGAGATCGCAGGGTTACATGGTTTCTCTGAGCTTTTGGAGAACCCTAGGAAGAGACAGTCATGCCCAAAGCAGGTCAGAGCACGTGGTAAGAACCTGACTCTTCAGAAAACCAGGTTTTTCTTAGCTATGACAGCGCATGCTGGTAAAGATCTCATTAACAATTTTTCACTCCTTGGTTGGCATTTTCACACTGACCAGTTTGGGGCTTTCTGTGTGGTGCTCAGGGAGTTATTCAATTGTCTCCGCTGGGGGTATGTTTCCATCCCCAGGGACCAGCAGCAAGCTGAGGTGAAGCTCTGGACCATAGCGGGCTTCAAAGCCTGCCCTCCTGTTTACTAGCTGCATGACTTTCAGCCTCAGTTTCCCCAACTATATATGTAGATTCATGGGATTGTTGTGAAAATCAAGTAACATACATTAAGTAATAACAATGTAGCACAAAAGGGGACCCCTTATGTTTTTGCTCCCTGCTACCCTCTACTCCTTTTATGTCCCACAAAAATTAGACTGTTTTCCTGTCCGGGCACTGGGTTCACCTTTTTTAATTTTAAATCAAAAGTTATCCTTTGGGGCCTTTGCTTAGTGTGACATTAACTTCCCATGGGGTTAATTAACTCTAATAGGAAGAAACCTGGGTAATGGTCTCAGGGCCAGCCCTGTCACATCCCACCTCATTCTGACATCGAGAGTCCACCCTACCTGGTTATACCTCTGATTTCACTGCTCCTTCCCGACTTACCATAAGGTCGACCTGCTTCCCTGCCCTTGCCACCTCCTACTCCCTCCCAGCTGGTTCCTGTCAATTGGTCCAGCATGCCACAGGCCCCACGATCACCCTCCAGGCCTCACTAGGCTTCTGCCCCTCCCCTGGATTGGGCTCCTGGTTCCTGCACCTGGGAGAACAGGACCCACGTCTCAGTGCTCTCTCTCCTGCAAGCAGCACAGCAGCCAGCACGCGTCAGAAGCTGGCCGGAGCTGTAGGGTGAGAGGGACACCGTGCCAGAGGGCCCAATCCTGGGACATGTTCTTAGAAGTTCTGTCTTGAGGCCAAGAAAAAATTTCCTAGGATGGAAGCACTCCAGGAAGCCTTGGCAATGAGAAATGAGCTGAGCACAGGCAATCTCCAAGACTCCAGGGAGCCAGAAGCCTTCACACTCTCCTGCACGGTCCGCACACACTTGGAGCAGTTTATATGAATGGGCCCAGACAGGGTGCAGACAGGACAGATCCCAGATCCAATGAGAAGAACTGATAGAGAATGACTGAGGAGTATATAGAGGGTGAGAGAGTGGACCAAAAGATAACTGAGACGTGGAATCCTGGTCACAAGAGAAAACAACTTACCTCAGTGCTGGGTGCTGGGGATGTGGACATGAGTGTGTGCACAGCCCCAGCCTCCCCGCCCCAGAACCTCCATCACTGGACTCAGCATCCTGGACTGACACTGACTTACTTGTCACCTACTAGACCATAAGCCCCTTGAGGGAAGAGACTATGTCATACTAAATGTTATATCTACAGTATAGTAACTAGCACAAACCCAGGTCTACCAATTACTAGCTGTGTGATCTTGACAAGTCACTCAAACTCACTAAGACGCAATTTCCTAGTGTGTAGAGAGGAGATGATAATAGTCTCCACACCCAAGAAGGAAGAAATTAGCCCATGCCTGATTTAGAGTCAGTACTCAACAACAGGCAGTAGTAGTAGTACAAAGCAGACATCAAGCAAATGCTTGATGAACTGGGGATACGAGAGAGGGATTAATCCAGAGGTCCCCAAACTACGGCCCGCAGGCCGCATGCGGACCCCTGAGGCCATTTATCTGCCCCGCCGCACTTCCTGAAGGGCACGCACCTCTTTCATTGGTGGTCAGTGAGAGGGGCACAGGATGCATCTGCACTCATAGTTCCCATTGAAATACTGGTCAGTTTGTCGATTTAAATTTACTTGTTCTTTATTGTATTTGTTCCCGTCTTTTTTACTTTAAAATAAGATATGTGCAGTGTGCATAGGGATTTGTTCATAGCTTTTTTTTAAATTTCTTTTTATTTTATTCATTTTAGAGAGGAGACACAGAGTGAGAGAGAGAGAGAGAGAGAGAGAGAGAAAGGGGGGAGGAGCTGGAAGCATCAACTCCCATATGTGCCTTGACCAAACCAGTGCAGGGTTTTGAACTGGCAACCTCAGTGTTCCCAGGTCAACGCTTTATCCACTGCGCCACCACAGGTCAGGCCATAGCTTTTTTTTATAGTCTGGCCCTCCAACGGTCTGAGGGACAGTGAACTGGCCCCCTGTGTAAAAAGTTTGGGGACCTCTGGATTAAAACTTTCAAACAAAAAATAACAAAATTATGCAATAAAAAATATAGCAGGAATATATCTGAATTCTTGTAAGAGCAGAAAGGAGAGAAAGCACCTAATTTTGCCTGAGCATACATAGAAAATTTCACAGAGGAGGTAGATAACACTTGGTTTAAAATCTAAAGAACTAAAATATGGTCCAAGGAATGGCATGTGCAAAGGCCCAATGGCAGAACAGAGTCTCTGTTGTGTTCAGGAATTGCATGTCTCGCTACAAGTGATGGAAGGAGTACACAAAGGAGTGGTGGTGACACACAAGTGGAAGCAATCACTAAGAGCCAACAATTCCCTGCGTGCTCTGCCAAGGAGACAGTGAAGAGCCACTGTAGGTTCTGAGCAGAAAATGAACGGCACAGTCCCTCCGGTTCAAGACAGGAGATAACGCCAGGCAGTGATTTGAGTTGGGGGGGGGGGCAGAGATGGGGGTAAAGACCAGGAAATGGGCCAGCTCAAGGAGCCAGGTAGAAGCTAAGTTTCAGGAAAACTGCAGCTGGCCCTTGGCATGCCCCAAGATCATATAAAGAATGGGTCTTGTGACAAAGCTTCCATTCCTGGCATTTGTTTTTCCTCAAAATATGCAAACACCCTTAAAACACTTTAAATCCAAAAAAGTATGCGCCTATGAGTTAGATAAATCACCGTCTCTCCACATTTGCTGCCTTACAATTTGTGCAACAGAGGAGCATGAATATGGAAAATTCCAGCTGAAAGCTTTGACCGGAGTGAGCAGGCTCAGAGGTCAGTCACCACTGACAATAGGGCAAAACCACCTACAACAGGTCTGGGATCAAGGCCAGCACTTTTCCACTTACACACAAAACTGGGGTCCAAGTTTCAGCGACAAAACCTTTTAGGTGTACTTTTTTTTTTTTTAATGTCATGTACAGGAATTCAAGGTCCTCCAAGTACTTCAGAGAAATGGCTATATCTCATCTTGTTAGTTCTTAAAGAAAGAACAATGGTCTCTTTGCTTTACATGTCTGGGCATCAACAAAAAAGATGCAGTGACTCACCAAGTCTCTAGGGTCCCAAAAGTCAGTCAGTCTGTCTGTCAAAAACACATACTATCACTCCCCCCACATCCCCCACTCACCTCTCTCTAACTCTCTCTTTCTTTCTACAATCAGAATATACCACTGTCCTAAGAAGAGAGCTACTTTATTGGCCTTGAGGGGGTGGGGTCAAGGGTGGGGAGGGAGGAAGGGCGGGTTCAAGGTTCAAGGCCAAATATGACCATTCCTGCTAAACAAAAATGGTTGCCTTTGCTGCTTCCTACCTTGGTTTCAAACTAATTAGACAGAGCTAATGAGTAGGCAGCAATGGTGCTTGGTTCAGCTGTTCCAGACCCAAGTGTTTTTACTTATTAAAAATAAAGACACCCAAGGGCTCAATTTGATAAAAATGTATATACAGAGAGGCACATTTCCTTTTGGAAAAAGAAAATGTTTTGAATTGAAAAACATATCTGTTTAATAAGTACCAAAAATCAAATGTGCAATAGCAATGTCCCTGGGAACACCTGTGTGCATTTTAAGAAGTGTCTTTAAAGAGCATTAGAGAGACATGCAGAAGACCCGAGTTCTAGTGTCAGCTCTGCCATTTCCCAGCCATATGAGCTTGGATAACATATGTAACACCCTGAACCTCAGCTGCCTCAGTATCAAATGGGCATAATGCTCAGCCTGTCTCACAGAGTCTGGGGAAAAGAATGTAATTGGAAGTGTTTTGCAAACTATAAAGCACTCTGTCAACACCTACGCAGTCACCAAATATTTGCTAAGGGCCTATTATGTGCCCGGCACTGTCCCCTTCAACCGTTACCATCATTACCAACACTGCACCTCTTCAGCTCAATCATGGGTGTCAATTTCAAGTGCAGCCTGGTCTTATGGTCTCAAGCCACCCACCCATTCACCAGCTTTATCCCCACTGAAGCATTAGTCACTTGCCTCCATCAGGAGATACTTAATGACAGCTCAGCTCTGGCAGAGGCCCGGGATATGTTAGCACAAATGATGATGGGAACAAGGACTTCCTGCCATGTCTGCTACCTCAAAGGGCCTGAACCTGAGAAACTTCCAGAACCTTCCTCTCCATAACCATAGAATAAGATGATTCTGCCTGACCAGGCAGTGGCGCAGTGGAAGAGCATCAGCCTGGAACATAAAGGACCCAGGTTGAAAACCCTCAGGCTACTTACTGGCTTGAATGTGTGCTCACTTACCTGCTTGAGCATGGGCTCATCCGGCTTGAGAACAGGGTCGCTTGTTTGAGTGTGGGATCATAGACATGACCCCATGGTCACTGGCTTGAGCCCAAGGTCGCTGGCTTAAACAAGGGGTCACTGACTCGGCTGGAGCCCCCAGGTTAAGGCACATATGAGAAAGCAATCAATGAACAACTAAGGTGCCGCCACGAAGAATCGAAGCTTCTCATCTCACTCCCATCCTGTCTGTCCCTCTCTCTCTCTCTTACTTAAAAAAAAATAAAAATAAGATGATTCTTACAACCAGGGCCAAGACAGATGAGCAGATGCTATGTCTATATAACTGTGTCCTTCTGGTATCAAACTGCCTAGCTCCTTGTCCTCACCAGGTGACCTTTTGCAGGCTCAGCTCCAGCCTCAGCCTCACCCTGACCAGTCGGTCCTGCCCTCAGTTGGGAAAGGTTTAAAGTTTCTGAGGTTAGCAGCTCAGAACAAGGTCAGTGCGCTACCATTGATTGCTGCCCCGACCTTGTTCTTTTTTTCTATCCCTGAGTATCTGCCTTATTCCCTGCTTTGTGCCAGAGGTCCAGCAAGTATAGCCCTGAGTTATTTCCTCTATCTGAATCCCCATCTAGTGAACCATTCCACCAAGACCAGAGTCCTGCCTTACTAATACTCAAAGAGATTGTCTTGATGTAGGATCTACCCAGGAGCTTCCTGACACCAGAGCTCCAAGGAATTCATGTCCACACCTCCCAGTGTGCAGCTCAGTATCTGGCACATTGTAGGCAAGGAATACATATTTATAGAATGCAAAGCTTGCCTACTTGCCTAGACAACTGCAAAATGTCTCCTCTGCCGACCCCTCCCCATTCCCAGGACCTCCTTGATGCCACGTTCTCTGGCTCTGTACTGGCCGCACAACTCCAGGCCCCAGGCATGGTCTCTGGGTCAAACCTACCTACGCCATTCCCAGTATGTCTCCTTTGTCATCTCATGCATTCTAAGAGCCAAAGTGCTAAGCAAGTTTTGAAGTCTGCTGGCAGACTCAGTGTCCCAAATCCACCTTTCTCTCCTAGAACCCGAGAGGCTGAAGACTCAGTTTGGGCCATCTGCTCCTTTTAGCACCAGTGCAGAAAGGACAAGTCTGTTCAACAAGAACAGCTGAACACTGATAGTAGCGAGAGGGGGACTCTGTTTAAGACACCAAGGTTGACACAGAAAATGTCTCCCTATAACCTGAGAAAGAAGAGTTTGGGTGGATCTAGACTACATGTCAGACTTAAACCTGATAATAGGAAACCTTATTTCTACTACTTTATTTCCATTTCTTTCTGGATCAGCAGATGAAAAGTATATGTAACACCAAGAGAAAGTGATGACCTAAAATGTAATCCTGCTCTCTTCCACTAATTGGTTGTATGACCTCAGGTAAGTCACTCTCCTTACGTGGGTCCCTCTATCCTCCCCATCATCAGACACAGGCTTAGATTTGGTGATCCACTTCTAAGGGCCTTTCTATGCCTGACATCTGGCAATTTTCTTGCTACTCAAAGTGTGGTTCTCAGACCACAGTAGAAATGCAGAGCAGACATACTGAGTCCAACGTACAGAAATCCAAATTTGCATTTGAACAAGATCCCTAAGTGACTTGCATGCACACTGAAGTCTGAGAAATACTGTTCTACAGCCCCTCAGAAAGACCCAGGCCAACCTAAAGCATGACACCTTCTGCAAGACGCAGGAAGAAGAATGAGTCTGTCACAGGACTTGACGGAATGGGATTAGAAGCAGCTGTCCGGTAGTAAGGGCTGGGGAGAAATGCTGCAAGATCCTTCTAAACTCAGCTGCGATCCATAAAATATCTCTCAAATGCTGAGAGTCTTCTAAATTTGAAATCTTTAGATAAAATGACTTAAAAATACTAATTATGCATGGAAGTCTAAGCAGGAACCAAGCATTAGTGAACGTGGAGCGCCTTCTGCACTGGCGCGCTGCCAGCAGGCGCTGAACAGAGCTCTCTAATCGGCAGAGGTCACCTCTGAAACCGTGGCGCTTCTCCCAGCCCCACCTGTCTTCTGACTGGCCCTGGCCGACCGGACTTCAGTCTCACCTGACGTCCCACAGACAAGACTACACTAAAAGGGATGCCACCTGGACCCTCACAGCAGGGCAGAGGTGGGAGATGGCCACAACCAGAGGTGGATTAAGGTCGGTTGAGGCCCCGGGTGCAGAAGAAAATATTGGGCCCCTTAAAAAAAGAGAGAGACAGGGAAAATAAAAATACATATTAACTATACTTTAAAATAAATAAAAAATATTATATACTATTAATGTTAAAATTGCACATAATGAAACCAGACGTGGTGTCATTAGAAAAAAGTGTCAAGTTGGGATTTTGTGGGGCCCTTCAGAAGTCGGGGCCCTTCAGAAGTTGGGGCCCAGGATGCGCGCCCGGTACACCTGCTATTAAATCTGCCTCTGGCCACAACCCACAGAGTCAGAAATGGAAGAAGAGAAACACAGACCAGAAGCAGCACGGATTAAACAAAACTTGTCCTTGCTTCCAAATCCAAGGAGACCAGCTTATGGTTTGGTGACCATCCAGCTAAGAAAGTCTCCTTCACCCCGTAAGACTTTCAGACAAGCGGAAAACCACGTGAGTCCTGGATTCTAGTGCTGGCTCTACACTGATGTGCTCGTGTCCCTGGGAGGCAGCCTCCTGCCCTTCCCCCTCCACTCCAGATGAAGAGTCACTACTTACTTCTCTGATTTGGGATTCACTGCAGACTTTTTCATCTTTGTTTGCAAAGCCACATCACCCACTCTGCAAGGGCTGTTATCTCAATTACCTGTTTCCCTAGCAATGGAGGGGACAGGAAGAGGGAGGGAGAAAGGATGGGAGAGGAAGCTTTGAGTTGATTTTGCAGGGAAGGTTGGAAAGGAAGTCCTATCTTGAGGCACTCTCAATGTCAGTGCCCATTTTTCATCCTCAGTGCACTGTGAAAAAAATAATTTGCAATCCTCAGAGCCCAGATCCGAAACTCCTCACTGCACTCGCCAAAGGCTCCTCTTCCACTTTACGGTTCCAGGATCACACAATAATGAAACATATCGTCAGGATTTCTGACCCTTTGATTTCCCCAACCAACTCTGATAGAAATCTCAAGTGCAGATCTGACCATAAAATTCTCTGTAAGCCATTAGCTACACTCTCCTAGAATCAACCTTCAAGACTTCCAAACCTTACACAGAACCTAAAGGAGCAAGTCAGCAGGATTCCTGATTATCTCCTGATTATCCTGCTTAATCAGTCCTACTATTACTGTGGCAGGGGCCATGGGCAACATTACTCTGAGTACTTACTAAGGGGCCAGAGCCAGCCCGGGTCCTCTCATAGGGAGGGGTGAGGGCTTGCCTTCGTGAATCCTCACTGAGAGCTGACCCCTGGTGGACCTCTAAGATTCACCTTCTCCTAGGATGCCTTCTCTGACCATCACTGTCGCCTGATGTGCCCATCCCAACACTTCCGCCCTCATCTTACATGCCATCTGTATCACCCGTGCTGTAAGCTCTGTGAGGATAGGACTGCAAAACTTGTCTCTGTATGTAAGCGTGTATGATGGCCTCCACATAGGAGTTACTCAACTGATGTTCTCCGAGTGAACAGAGGAATGGGTCAACCAATGAAAAATAAACAAACAAGAACCAAAGGTCGTTTACTGTTTTATCTGTGTCAGTCAACACCGCCCTTCAAACTCATCATGAGTTAGGCCTACACCTTAGTCCCAACGCTAGGACAGAAAGAGAAGACCCAGGAAGTTAAGTCTGGAAAAACTTGGGATTTAACTGGCTGGGAATGTTTTCTGGACCAAGGGATACTAACAAGTAGGCTATTCTCACCTACTTCAGGTTCTGCAGTGTTGTACTCCTCCTACCAAAATTGTTAGGTCGGAAATCCATTCTTTAGAAACTGGATACTGTTTATATTTTAGTTATTAAGTGCAATGTGAAAGTACCCAGCACACAGTCATTGTTTAAATTTACATCTGTTGAACCTCAATCTATTGAATTCTATTTCTCTGTGTCATATGCTAAGAATTTGCAAATAGTAGAGTTACAGAACCACTCCCCGGGCCACCCACTTTTGTGAATATAAAAGCACTTAAGTAAGGCAGGCTAACTTTGGTGGAATAGCCTCTATTTTTCATTCACTTACATAACTCTGCATTGTCAAAGTGCACCAATAACTGGTGCTGTCATCTCTCATGCCCCCAAGAAAAACCTCCTTTGGGGCTCTTTCTACATTTACTTTCAATTGCCAGATCCCCAGAGGAAAAAATCAAATCACTGACGCTATTTCAAACTTCATGCTCAAGGCATCCACTAAGAGGATAATAGGGCAGCTCAGCTTTTGCTCTCTTTGAGACAGGAAGACACCCCATGGCTGTAAAGGAAAGGCAGGACACGTATGAGGACATTCAAAATATAGCAAAGAAATCCAAAACAACAGAAAGATAAGAGGAGCTAGAGGAAAAAGCTGTTAGGAATTAGGAATCATTCCAAAGCAACTTATTATGTTATTATATAAGAAACAAAATGAGCTTTCAGAATTGCCATTCATTTATTGTTTCATCCATTCAGGTGTTCATTCAACAAATATTCACTAGGTAGTCATTATATGCCAGGCACTGTGCTAGGCAGGCAGAAAAAATAAGAAGGATTCTAGTAAGTAGCAGAACATCAGTCCACAGCTGCTATGTTCCTGCCAGACTAGCCTTCCTTACAGTCTTTGTCCTGTCACCCTCAGCAAAAGTCTCAGCTTAAATGTTTCTTCTATCAGGTCTTGCCTGATTTGCACCCTCACCCCACCCTAGATTAGATTAAACTTGCCTGTTATATACTCCCATAGTATCTACATTTTTTTTCTTTTATTAATTTTAATGGGGTGGCATTAATAAATCAGGGTACATATGTTCAAAGAAAACATCTCCAGATTATCTTATCATTCAATTAGGTTGCATACCCATCACCCAAAGTTAAATTGTCCTCTGTCACCTTCTATCTGGTTTTCTTTGTGTCCCTCCCCTCCCCCCTATCCCATCCTCTCCTCCCCCCCCACCCCGTAACCACCACTCTCTTGTCCATGTCTCATAACCTCACTTTTATGTCCCACCTATGTATGAAATCATGCTGTTCTCAGTTTTTTTCTGCTTTACTTATTTCACTCTGTATAATGTTATCACATAGTATCTACTTTTTAAGGCTCTATATATCCATCATTACTTTGTCTTCCCTAATAGATGGTAAGCTCCACACGGGCAGGGTCTGCCTCTCCAGGGACTAGCATAATGGTTAGAATATAGTAGGACTCAAATATTCACTGAGCAAATGAATGAACTGGGGCCTATGGGCTAACTACAGACCTTGAAATGTGCAATGGGAAAAGTGTGGAATTTGGAGCTCTACAGACTCAAACTTGAACCCCAGCTTCACCACTACCTAGTTATGTCACCTTAAGCAAGTCCCATGATCTCTCTGGGCCTCAGTTTCCACATCTGTATATTAAAATAATATTTTAAAATGTGGTGAAAATTGAATAAAATGATGTAAGTGGTACAAAATAGATTCTCAACAAATATTACCCCTTACCACCACCTCCCAAATCTTCTAAGCAAAGAAAGAATTGATGACAGCAAGGCACGGCCCCAGCCCTATAGGAACTTATCAAGACAGGAATCAGGCATAGGTTAGTAAGACAGAAACGGGGCAGGTAAGGTCGGGGGTAGGGCCCTGATGACATCTTATTGACTCCCAGGCTCTAAACTTGAGTTTCTTCAACCTATCTGACCAAGGTGCCACGCTGGGCCCAGGACCAAGCCTGCAGTTGGAGATTAAATGGCTGCAGCAATGGAAGAAGACGGTAGAGACTGAGCCCATTCCTCGTGCCAGAAAATGGCTTCAGAAGCATTCAGACAAAAGCATACATCTCCTCAACTACGCTGTCCAAAGGTAAATAAAGGAAACCCAGAGGTCTACAAGTTGGCCACAGTCACTGAGGAAGACCAGTGAGAGGAAAGGTGGGGCAGTGTAGGTCTAGACTCAGAGGACAAGGCTCAAGGCAGCTAACTTTGCCCCCTGTTAAACATGTGCCTTGGGGGCAAGTCTTTCCCTTATCTAGGGCTCATTTCACCATCTGCAAACGGAAGGAATTGGACCAGGACGATGACTAAGGGCCCTTACAAAGCACTAAAGATGAGTGTTAACCAGCTATAATCAGTGGGCAGAGGGAGACTCCTCAATCACACACACCAGAGATCTGACAATCAGCTGCGCTCTCAATTACACAGCGGACGAAATGGTCAGGAGGAAGAGCTAATATGGTATTTCCTGGTCCTGTTTAGTCTCCGGATTCATCACTGCACCTGTTCCTTCTGCATTTGCAATTTGCTAGATAATATCATCACAGGCACTCCCCGAAACGGCTACCATTTATCACTTGCTTGGGAATAACAGGTCGTGTTTTTTAAGACTAACAAAAGTAATCAATAAAGACTAATCAATAAAATTGCCAAACAAAATGTATCCAGAAAATAATCCCCCTGTCTTTGTTTCTATTAATAACAGCAATAGCTTTAATGAATTGCTGACCTGCACTGATAATCAGAAACTACTAGAAGGAACATGGGGACAAATACATAATGCTTAGTTCACAAATAAGTGATTCCATAGAGAGTACTGTAACCCATTCACAACCCAGAGCCTTTTCTATGGAAACAATACTATAATATTCAATGTCCAGAGCCTGCTGCCTTGCAACAAAACCCACCCTCACCCCAAACACATACCCAACTACCCTTTAACGTATCCTAGCCATTCTGCAAAGGGCCGGAGAAGCAGAGTGATAAAATGCAATTTCTGTCCTTAACATCTGAGGCTACAGGTCAAGTGGTCCAGCTGTGTAAGAAAAAGTGGCATACTAGAACCAGTCCATACGCCAGAAAAATGCCTCTACAAGCACTTAAGCCAAATGAACTGCAAAACCCTGCCCATATCCACACCACAGGAGCCACATAATCCTGGGGCAGCAGTTTTCAAAGTGTGGTCTCAGGCCCTGTTAGAGACCAGATTCTCAGGCTCTGCCCCATGCCTACTGAATCATAAACTCCTCGGCTGGGGCCTAGCCATCTCTGTTTTAACAAACCTTCCAGGTGATTCTCTTTTTCTTTTTTAATTGATTGATTAGAGAGAGAGAGGAACAGAGAGAGGGAGACATGGATTTGTTGTTCTACTTATTTCTTTTTTATTAAATTTATTTATTTTTTATTAATTTTAGTGGGGTGACATTAATAAATCAGGGTACATACGTTCAAAGAAAACATCTCCAGGTTATCTGTTCTACTTATTTCTACATTCATTGGTTGATTCTCCTGTGTGCTCTGACTGGGGATCAAACCTACAACCTTGACATATTAGAACGATGCTCTAACCAACTGAGCTATCGCGCCGGGGCCCCTCCAGGCAACTCTGATGTGTGCTTAAGTCTGAGATTCACTACCTCAGAGCATCCCAACTGCTGCATATTTGAAGTAAAAATGGTAGAAAACTAAATCATCCAATAAACCTAAAAGAAAAACAGGAAAAAGGGGAAGAAATAGGTTTACATTATCTTAAACGTTTGGTATTTTGGAAAAGGCAGGTTTATTAGAGGAGGAAGAGACAGAAATACTGGTTCTGGAGCAAAAGGAAATGTCTGCGTATATGGAGGAGCCTCTGAAGCCCAAGGCCCCAGGCCTTTTCCTGCGTGGTACTTCATTTCCAAATATAGGCCTTTTCTGTCTCTTCAGCTCCGAGCTCACCACTCCAGAGGGTGTTCCCACACACTCGTAGCAGGGCTCTCAGACTCAGCAAGCACAATTAAGGTCTCTTAAAAAATATTTTTTACTCATAAATAGAAAGGAAGATGGAAAGTTAAAACAGGAAGGAGCAATAAATATTGTGAGGTCACTAACTTAAAAATAAAGAGAGAATTAAAAATAAGAGGGAGAAAGAAATATGTGAGCACATATGAGAGTGAAATTGTTTAAAGTAGGATGTGCAAAGCTGAATAGCAGAAGAATGAAGAGAGTAGGATAACCAGAGCAAGAAGAGAAAAGGGGTGTAGGAATATTGAGACAGTCCTAGGCCTCTGCCACCAGGGGGCAGAATCAACCCAGCACAGCTTAGTTACTATCCAAAAGCTCTGGTGTCAACTTGTCCTTTCTTGTTTTGTTATTGTTTTTGTAGCTGCAGAACAATTTCAAGTTGGATGGCTGCATGTAGGAAGATCATACTGAAAATGCTATTGTTTCCATGCATGTTAACTCAGTTAGTGACTTTAAGTAAGGAATATCGTTCTATTTTACCATGTAAGAACAACCATGTAATTAAAAAGTGCCCTTCATGACAAAGGACTTACTGAGTTATAGATGAATAGTTTACTGCAACTAAGTTTTTAAGGTAATATATTTAATTTTAAAATACCTATTTTCCTGGAATAAAGCCCAATATCAAGTTAGGTCTAATGTTATGGTCCAAATGAAATTTTCCTCCAGCACACCATAAAATGTTAAATGCTGAGGAAGACAGTAATAATGAAAAGTCAGCTGTACTGTAACAGCAAATTTCCTGGAGAGATGATTTGGGGTCCTACAGGTCACAAAGGAAAAGACACACATGGTTAATCAGAAATCCATCTAAAGATAATTCATTTCCATCATTTCTCATTTTTAATGGAAGTTTAAACAATTCTCTGGGTTTGAAAGGTTGTAAATTTAATAATGTTTCAATTCACCACTAGTTCCCATTGATTTTCTCTCATTTTAATCTGTATTGATTGATTAATGTTATCTTATGACACTGAAATGGCAAACTGAGGAAGAAAATCATACGTACTGAGTTGCCCCCTTTGAGGAAGAGCATTACACTGGAAATCCAGAGACCTGGGTTCGAGTCCCTGCTCAGCCACCGCCAGCTATCACCTAGGAAAAACATTTCATCCTCTGGGCTTCAGCTTCCTCATATATAAAATGACACAATTCACCAAATTGTTACAATTAACAGATGAGAAAATAAGTTTTTATGAAATAGTACCTAGGTTTCCCTAAATTCAGATCAAACAAGTAAACAGCCCCTCTACTGAAGAATAAACTTTTTTTTTGTATTTTTCTGAAGTGAGAAGTGGGGAGGCAGAGAAACAAACTCCCGCATGCACCAAACTGGGATCCATCCAGCAAGCCCACCATGGGGTGATGCTCTGCCCATCTTAGGCATTGTTCTGTTGTAACTGGAGCCATTCCAGTGCCTGAGGCAGAGGCCATAAAGCCATCCTCAACGCCAGGGCCAACTTTTTGCTCCAATGGAGCTTGCCTGAGAAAGGGGAAGAGAGAGATAGAGAGGAAGAAGAGGGGGAAGGGTGGAGAAGCAGATGGGTGATTCTCCTGTGTGTCCTGGCCGGGAATCGAACCTGGGACTTCCACTCACCAGGTCAATGCTCTACCACTGAACCAACCGGCCAGGGCAGAACAAACTACTTTTCAGAGCTCTTAAAATTAGGCAAAGGAAAATATGGCTGATTAATGATCACAAATATCAAGGTGAACAGGGAGGAGAACTGGAAAATAGTTCTCTGTGTTGTTGGATCCTCAAATTTTGGTATAATAAACATAAGTATCTTTGGAAAATTTGAGTGAATACTCCCAAATGAGGTTAGGGTTACCATAGCAACAGATGGCACCATTCAGTTGGAGCAATCAATAACAGTCATCAATTATAAGAATAAGAAGTAATAAGGTAAATAATACAATCAGTAATAATACAAGGATAAACTCAGTTTTACGTACTCACGACTCTAAACTTACTTTATGCCCATTCCTGTATATTATAGATTTGGGGTAGGAAATGATTCCTTAAAATGGTAGCAAAAATTCTAACTACAAAAAAAGACTGTTACATTTGACAGCAAAATTAAAAATTTTTGTTCATAAAAAAACTGCCATAAAGTAAAAACACCCATAAAATGAAAGAACATATTTGCAAGACATTTTCTTGACAAAGAATTAGTATCTAGAATATATATATATAATTCTTCTCCAAAACTCAGTAGAAAAATGGATTAAAGATAAACTGATATATCACAGAAGAGAAACCTGAAATGGCTCAAGAGTATGAAAATGACCAACCTCACTAGTAACCAGACAATTACAAATAAAAAACCACCAAAATAAAATACCATTTCATCTACCAGTGAGTAAAAATTAAAACATCTGAAAATACCACATTTTGTAAACAACTTACAATACCTAAAGACGCAGCAATCCCACTCCTAGACATACCTTGAAGAATTACTTGCCTTTGTGCACCATGCCTTGTATAAGACTTTTCATAGCAACAATATCTGCATTCATGAAAACCAGAAATAACTCATATACCTATGAGGTGGAGAATTAACTAATAAATGTTGGTGTAATTATACAATGGAATACTAGAGCACAGAGATTCTATGCCCCTGTGATGGGTACATCCCATGGGTTACTGTACCCATGTAATATGGGGCTATGTCCCAAGTGACCCTGCATTCCTAAGTGTGTCTTAAAGCCCCAACTCCGAGCCCCCCGGATCCTGTATCTGACCCCATACTCTCCTGACCCATCACGACAGTAGCTACCCTTTACTGCTTTGCCAATTCACTCCCGACGTGTAGCCTTACTTATGATTTATCTTTTAGGTAATGATGGCTGATATTTTCCCCTCCTTTTGCCCACCCCTGTATTCTCCAATATTGTCTTAGAAAGTTGTATGATTTGAACTCGCATCTTAATTTTTGTCATATTTTAGAAATGAATCCAATTATGTATTTTCAATGTGAAAAGAAATAACAGCCATCAACAAGTGGCTCTGCTTTTCCTATGACAGCCACAAGAAAGTGTCCACTAAAGATGGTACCTACATGCTTATCCTCCTCTGAAAGATACAGTTCCAAAATGCTCATGAACTTAATAAGATTCCAGTGATTTGCTAGTATCCAGGAAAGATTAGAAATCAACTGAGTCTTTAAAAAACAATGGAGTCTATAAACAATTTACTCTGAATGTTTCTTTAGCTGCTATATTAATAAAAGGTAACATAATATATGCTAAATATGTACTTATAAAACAAGAGCTATCATTCTATTAGTGGATACTCAAATTCAAACAAGTCAAACCATCCCTCAAACAATTCGGATCACAGAGCTAGACAAATATTAGCTTAGCTCGCCTCCCAGCTGGTAGCCCAGACAGACTTTAATCCAGTGACTGATATAGGAGAAAAGATACTGCCTGTCATTTACCTTTAATTCACCGTCCTACTGAAACCACGTATCTCAGAGCTCTCCTCCAGGGGAGACGCACAGCTTACATATTAGTTCTACTATTAACTAATAATGTTTCACTCCAACATGCGGGGACTACCAGTGGGACCGTGACTGGGACGATGTTCATATAAGAACTTCATAGACCCTTCATTCTCTGGTCGTTCCAGAACCACAGGTCTCTGGGCCCCAAGCTACAAGACATTTGTAGCCACGGAAGACTTTAAAAGGACCTACAACCAAGGTTCTTGAGTAACCTCAAACAAATGAGTGTCTAATGAAATCACATAACCAAATAATTTTGATTTTATTTTTGTGAAAAATAAACTATTTGTTAAAAGAAAACTTCACCTACCACTCCACCACCACCTAATGCCATATTTTTTTTCATGACTCAACATTCTCTACAAATCCGTATCTGAGCACAAACTGAATGTTACTCTAAGATATGAGTCAGTTTCCATTTCTCACACAGTCTAGAGCCATGACAGCGAACCTATGACACGCGTGTCAGCACTGACGTGTGTAGCCATTTTCGATGACACCTGAGAAATATGGGGCCGCATGCCGAGAAGGACGTTTCATCCTCGGCTCCTGCACGGCCAGGTGCAGTAGCCGAGGATAAAACATTTGCTGTAGCGTAGACACTCTGTGCCGGAGGTCTGTAGGCCAAAACATCAGAACTCGGCACAGAGCATCTAGTTCTGGGACTTCTGGTTAGGCTGTTTTCTTCGAAGTGACATACCACCCGAGTTATGCTCAGTTTTTTGGTGAATTTTGACACATTAAGCTCAAAAGATTGCCCATGACTGGTCTAGAGAAAAGTTTTTCAAACTGTGGAACCCTAGTGTTCCTTGGATAAACCTTAGGAGTTGTCAGAAGGTAAGGTGAACACCACCCCCCCAGCAGGCAGCCATATCCCTATTCTTATTTCTAATTCAATCAGAACAGTGCTATTTTTATTTATTTTAGATTTTGAGACTCTGCATAAAATTGTATTTGAGAAAAAGAAAAATATTTCTATTACTACTGAGCGTTTAAAAATTAAAAATGTATAGAATTATGAAGTTTTAGAGCTAAAAAGAACCTTAGAGTTCCCAAGCTTTTATTATACAGAGGCTAACAGGAGGCCAAGGAGAAGAAAGGCTTGCCCAAGCTCACACACGCAATCACGGACTAGAATTACATCCCAGGTCTCTCTCCACCCCCAACTTGATCATTCTAATTCAGGAACTATTCATTCACTTTTTCAACAAATATGTATCAAGTGCTATATACTACGTGACAGGCACTGACAACCACTGAGAAGTTAGAAGGGACATAAAATACACTCTGCCCTCACAGAACTTACACTTTAGCAGAGGAAGGCAGACAATAAACACAACAGATGAGTCAAGTAGATAGTATATTGAAAAATAAAGCAAAAAGGGGTGGAGACGCCAGGGTGCGGGGGTAGAGGTTGCAGTAGGTGAATTTCCTCAAAGATCAACACCATACCTAATAAAAATATGTGCATATGTATTGTAATGTTCATTAATTCAGGTTCATTAATTCAGAAGAGAAAATAATATAATGGTTCAAGTCTATCTGGTTTTTAAAGCAAATAAGTATAATACAATAAGCAGGGTTTTAAAATTCTTTGGTAAAATGTTAACCAGTACTTCAGAAGCACACAGGAGCAAGACAGTAATTGTTGCACTTGGCTCTAGAGGAAGCCAAGAAGGTGGAAAAAAAGAACAAAAGTTATAAGTGAGGAGATCTGGCCGCCGGGCTCATTCTGCCGTGTGGCACTGGATAAGATGATTAAGTTCTCTGAGCCTTCGTTTCCTTATCTGTAAAATAACAGGGCCATAAAAAATGCCCTTTAAAGTTCCATGCTATTGTTTAAGTACCAATGCCCTCTAATGTGCCAAAGCCATTATATATCTTTAGTAGTCATAGCAGCATTGTGTGAAACCAAAGTAACTCTAATAACACATTACGTTCATAGACTTTTTCATAACTTTCGATGTGTTTCCCCATGCATTATTCTCATCTGATAAGTAATAAAACTACATTTTTTTATTTTCTAATAAGGAAGGCTGGCCCCTCAATCAATCTAGGATAACATAAGACTCCCTGCTCTCCAGACCCTACACTCTGGTTGGGGTGTGGCTCTGGCCAAGGACAAGCCCCTCACAGAGACTCACAGAATTAGGGGGAGCTATTTAATAGGGTTGAGGATGGCAAGAACATGTGAGATGTCTTTAAATACCCTGTAGCATTTGAGGGGTAAGGGGAGTTTCAAACAAGATACTTCAGACACTCAGGCGTCTGTCATTATACCAGTGATGAGCATAGCAATCAAGGACCAAAATACAAATATCAGTCATTCTTGCCATATTAGATAGGTGTCAAGAGCCTTTAAAAAGTCTATATATCGGCCCTGGATGGTTGGATCAGTGGATAGAGCGTCAACCCAGTGTGCAGATGTCCTGAGTTCAATCCCCTGTAAGGGCACACATGAGAAGCGACCATCTGCTTCTCTCCTCCTCCCTCTCGCCCTTCTCTCTCTCTTACCCTCCCGCAGCCAGTAGCTAAATTAGTCCGAGCATCAGCCGTGGGAACTGAAGATGGCTCAGTTGATTTGAGAATCGGCCCCAAGATGGGGGTTGCCTGGTGGATCCCAGTCATGGCACATGTAAGAGTCTATTTCCCCTCCTCTCACTTAAAAAAATTATTTTTAAGCCTATAGACTTTGATCCAGAAATCCTACTTCTAGAATCCTTCCTGAGAAAATAATGAGATTGAACCAAAAATTTTGGTACAAAGGTGTTGATCACAGTATAATTTTTAGTAGCAAAAAACTTGGAAACAAGCAAAATTTCCAAAAACTATCAAATAAATTGTGGCATATACAAACAGTGAAATATTATTTTTAATGTTAAATAGTTATTTTAAAGAATATTCAATAATACGGGGGACATGTTCCCAATATAATCACAGGTGGATAATCAGATATAAAACAAGCATACGTTATATAATATCTCAGGCTTTAAAAAACATACATATAGAAATAAAGCATAGAATATTACAAGTGGCCTGACCAGGTGGTGGCACAGTGGATAGAGCATTGGCCTGGGGTACTGAGGACCCAGGTTCTAAACCCCAAGTTTTCCAACTTAAGTGCAGGCTCATCCGGTTTGTGTCCAGGGTTATTGGCTTGAGCCCAAGGTTGCCAGCTTGAGCAAGGGGCCACTGGCTTGGCTGGAGCCCCCCAGTCAAGGCACATATGAGAAAGCAATCTATGAACAACCAAGGTGCTATAAGGAAGAATTGATGCTTCTCATCTCTCTCTCTTCCTTCCTGTCTGTCTGTGCCTGCCTGTGTGTGTCTCTCTCTCACTACAAAAAATAAAAGAATGCTACAGGCGGTTTTCTCTAGGTTGTGAAATTATGAATGATTTTGTTGTTCTCTAATTCTACAATGAGCATGCACTATTTTTATAACTAAAAATTAAAATTTATTTTTAAAAATTCCTGTCTTCCAGAGTAGTGACAAAAATTAATATAGCCTGACCTGTGGTGGCGCAGTGGATAAAGCGTCGACCTGGGAACACTGAGGTCACCAGTTCAAAACCCTGCACTGGTCTGGTCAAGGCACATATGGGAGTTGAGCTTCCAGCTCCTCCCCCCTTTCTCTCTTTCTCTCTCTCTCTCTCTCTCTCTCACTCTGTGTCTCCTCTCTAAAATGAATAAAATAAAAATTAAAAATAAAAAAAATCATTAAAAAAAATTAATATAGAGGTTGAGCTTTCTAACAAGAAATGGAATCCCCAAGGAAGAGGGTTCAAGTAGCACCAAGTGACTACATGGCCCCTACTAGGTCAGACTTTAAAAACCTGGGATTCTAGAAGCCTCTGTGAAGTCCCTCCACCCACAGGATGTGTCCTGCACTGTTGGCAAGGCAGAGCCCGTCCCGTCCTTCCTGCCTAGTCCGTGCCCTGATGACCAGTGGTATGCTCTATGAGTGGTAATACAAGCAGTCAGTGGCCAAGAAAGAGAACCTCTAGGGACCAACCCTAGCAGACAATGGATACAGTGTCCTCACCACCTTCCAACACCCCAGTGGTAAAGCCCTTCTGTCCAGCAAACTCAGTGCTCACGGATAACTTCCCTGCACACCTACCTAGTCCTAAGGCTCTGCTTTGTTTGTCCCATCATTTATTTGGCTCACTGAGCATTTTAAAAGACAAAACACCTGAATAGGGGTTTGGCTTGGTCACAACACAGTATAAGTAGCTTAACTTACACCTATGTCCCTGCCAGCACTGGAGCTTATGATAGAAGGAAAAACTGAGACTCAAGGGACAGAGACTTGTTGAAGGCCACACCAGAAGTTATTGGCAAACTGGGACTATAACCTGGGCATCCTGAATTCCAGTTCAGTGTATTACACTACAGAATCCCCGGCTCTCAGAGACTCTAGACCCCAGACTCTCCCACCTCTTTGCTCAGAGTCCCAGGAGACTTCAGTTATTCAATTGTTAGTGACCAAAACATGGGGAAATAAGAAGTTCATACTTGGGACTCAGAAGTAATTGACAGTGGGCAACCAGGAAAGATAGGACATGCTAGGAATGAGGAACTGAGGGGGCAGAAGAACCACAGCTTCCTCAGGATGTGTTAGAAAACCAAGTTAAAAAAAAAAAGAATAGCATCTTGCCTGACCAGGTGGTGGCGCAGTGGACAGAGCGTCAGACTGGGATGTGGAGGACTCAGGTTTGAAACCCCAAGGTCACTGGCTTGAGTGCGGGCTCATCCGGCTTAAATGTGGGCCCACCAGCTTGAGCGCGAGGTTGCTGGCTTGAGTATGGGATCATAAACATGACCCCATAGTCGCTGGCTTGAGCCCAAGGACACTGGTTTGAGCAAGGGGTCACTCCCTCTGCTGTAGCCCCCCCCCCCCCGGTCAAGGCACATATAAAAAAGCAATCAACGAACAACTAAGGAAACTAAGGAGCTGCAACAAAGAATTGATGCTTTTCATTTCTCTCCCTTCCTGTCTGTCTGTCCCTATCTGTCCCTCTCTCTGTCTCTGCCACACACACAAAAAAAAAAAAAAAAAAAAAGAAAAAAGAAAAAGTGAATAGCATCTTAAAGCTAAGTAGATGCATGAACAAAGTTATAATCGCCCGTACCACTCACCAGAGGAGACAGGCAGAAATGCTCACAGGGATCAGAGAAGACCAAACTGATAGGACAAGTGTTAGGGAAAGATCACCCATTTCTGCCTTGGTGTGCTGGTCATCCTTAGCTTGGCTGCAGCCTCACTTACATTAGACAGTGAACTGTGTGGGACAGAGCATAACAAATGTGATAAACTCTGAGGAAAGCAACGTCACAGTCTGCACACCCGCTTTAAGACAGTGATTCTATTACCTGGGGAAGGGATAGAAATCTGGTGATGTGCTGTATTTTCCCTATCAGTCCATACTTTTACATTCTCAGAAAACAAATGAGAAAAGAGTAAAGAGTAGAGGGTAGGACAGGGACAGGAGGAAGAGAGAGTGGCAGGACAAAATGAATGAAAGATTAGGGTAGAGGAAAGAAGTTAAGAGTAGAAAAGCATACTTCCACAGTAAACAAGTTAGATGATGAGCCGGGGAAATGAGAGCTTTTTTCTATCTAACTTAAAAAGGAAGGTGGACTTCACTATTCTGATGTCTAACTGCTTCCTTCCCTAGTCCACTGGTCTCCAAGGTAATGAAGTGTCAAGGTGGACGAGGCAACGGCCCTGAGTGTGAACATGAAATCCACCTCCGCTCAGTCCCGCCTCTTGCACTGGAACACTCTGAACTGTCCTGAGTCTTCTCAGCTGGAAGGGCTGCTATCAACAGTGAATTAATTTGGACATTTCACTGCAGAGAAGTTGAGGTGCTACCTCACTGCATGAATAGAGTGTGCTACTGGCTTCCTCTGGACCTCTGGGTGTGCCAAGGCATCACAAGCAGTGTGACTCTCCACAGACAAGGCAGCCTGGGGAAAGGGCAGGAGAGTCAATGAGCCCGCAGTGTGGGTGGCAGGCCCAGCTCTGCCACTGACCTGCTGTGAGTTCCAGAGTACCCATCTATAAAATAGAGACAATGATGTGCAATGAATTTAATACTACTGGTTTTAATTTTACCTGTTAAAATTTCATATATATAGAATCATGCAGTGTATACTCTTCGGTGTAAGGTATCTTTCACTCAGAATAATGTTTTTGAGATTTTATCCATGTTGTCGGGTGTATCCCTTTACTCCTTTGGAATCATATAAGTATACTGCAGTTCTTTAGCAATCCTCCATAGATAGATACTTGGGCTGTTTCCTGTTTGGGGCCACTATGATTAAAAATTCTACTTTCTATCTTTACAAATTTGACTACTCTAGGCACCTCATATAAGTAGGATCATATAGTATTTGTCTTTCTGACTGGCTTATTTTACTCAGCATAATGTCCTCAAGGTTCATCCACACTGTGGCATGTGTCAGAATTTCCTTCCTTCTTAGGCTGAATAATATTCCACTGCATATGATGGACACTTGGGGTGCTTACACCTTTTTGGTTATTGTGAATAACGCCTCTGTGAATACCCTTCAAAATCCTGCTTTCAATTCTTTGAATACATATCCAAAAGTGGAATCAGTGGATCATATAATTCTACTTTTACTATTTGAGGAACTACCATACTGTGTAAAATGGCAGCACCATTTTATATTTCCACCAACAGTGCATAAGGGTTCCAAAATCTCCATAGCCTGGCCAACAATTTTTTGGTGTAAATATAAATATATATACACACACATACAACTATATATATATAAACATATATAAATATATAAATATAAATATGTATGTAAAAATAAACACACACACAAACACACACATGCTTTCCTAATGGGTGTAAGTTGTAATCTCCTGTGGTTTTGATTTGCACTACCCTAATTAGTGATGTTGAGCATCTTTTCATATGCTTATTGTCTATCTGTGTATCATCTTTGGAGATATGTCTATTCAAGTCCTTTGCCCATTTTTAAAATTAAGTTATTTGTATTTTTGTTACTGATATACTATAGTGTTTCTTTGAGAGAGAGAGAGAGAGAGAGAAAGGGACAGACAGAGGGACAAACAGACAGGGAGAGAGATGAGAAGCATCAATTCTTCGTTGCAGCACTTTAATTGTTCATTGATTGCTTTCTTATATGTGTCTTGACTGGGGGGTTCCAGCCAAGCCAGTGACCCCTTGCTCAAGCCAGAAACCTTGGGTTCAAGCCAGCAACAAGTGGAGTCATGTCTATGATCCCACGCTCAAGCCAGCCACCCCGCAGGTCAAGCTGGTGAGTCTGTGCTCAAGCAGGATGAGCCATGCTCAAGCTGGCAACCTTAGGGTTTTGAACCTGGGCTCTATGCATCTCAGGCTGATGCTCTATCCACTGCACCACCACCTTGGTCAGGCTGACATACTATGGTTTTATAGCAAAACTTGAAGTCAGATAAAATGAATTCTCCAACTTTATTCTTCTCCAAGATTGCTTTAAACATTCAAGATCCTCCAAGTTTCCATATAAACATTAGAATCAGTTTGTGGATCTCTACCCCTAAGTTTACTCATGGGGTTTTGACTGAGATTACTTAAAATCTACAAATCACTTTGGGGAGAACTGACAACACTGAGTCTACCAATCCCAGAATGTGATATATCTCTCCATTTATTTAGGTCTTTAACTTTTTTGTCACTCTAGCAGGCATCAGGTGGTACTCACTGTGCATCTGTCAGTGTTTTTACTGTACCTGTTAATTATATGGTTTTCCTCCTTTATTTTGTTAATATGGTGAATTGCATTCATTGTTTTCCAAATGTTAAAGCAAGATTTGATTCCTGGAATAACACAGCTCGGTTATGATATACTGGCAGATTTGATTTTGTAATATGTAATTTAAAATTTCAGTGTCGCCTGACCAGGCAGTGGCGCAGTGGATAGAGTGTCGGACTGGGATGCGGAGGGACCCAGGTTCAAGACCCCGAGGTTGCCAACTTGAGCGTGGGCTCATCTGGTTTGAGAAAAAAAGTTCACCAGCTTGAGTCCAAGGTCGCTGCCTGGAGCAAGGGGTTACTCGGTCTGCTGAAGGCCTGAGGTCAAGGCACATATGAGAACGCAATCAATGAACAACTAAGGCAGAGGTCCCCAAACTACAGCACGCAGGCCAAATTGCAGCCACCTGAGGCCATTTATCCGGTCCCCACCGCACTTCCGGAAGGGGCACCTCTTTCATTGGTGGTCAGTGTATAGAGTACTGTATGTGGCGGCCCTCCAACAGTCTGAGGGACAGTGAACTGGCCCCTGTGTAAAATGTTTGGGGACACCTGAACTAAGGTGTCAAAACGAAAAACTGATGATTGATGCTTCCCATCTCTCTTCATTCCTGTCTGTCTGTATCTATCTATCCCTCTCTCTGACTCTCTGTCTCTGTAAAAAAAAAAAAAAAAAAAAAAAAAAATTCAGTGTCTATGTTTGTTAGGGATACTAGTCTATAATTTTTGTTTTTTGTAATGTCTTTGTTGGTTTTTGATATAAGAACTATGCTGACTTCATAAAATGAGTTGGAAAGTCCCCTCCTTCTCTATTTTCTGAAAGATTCTGTATAAAAATCATGCTTTTTCCCTTAAATATTTGATAAAATTTACCACTTATACATTGGCCTAGAGGGATCTTTGTAAAAAAATTATTAATAAATTGATTTCTTCAATAGACATATTGATATTCAGATGTTTAATTTCATCTTATGTCAGTTTGGGTAAATTATCTTTTTTCAAAAAATTCATACATTTTATTTAAATTGCTCAATTTATTGGCACAAAGTTGTTCATAATATTTCATTAGTATCTTTAATGTCTGTAGACTCTGTAGTGGCACACATACTTTCATTGCTGATACTGATATTTTATGATCTCTTTTCTTCTTCTTGATCAGTCCAGCTACGATTTATCAATTTTATTGATATATTCAAAGAATTGCTCTTGGCTTTATTATCTATCTATTTTTGGCTGTTTTCCATTTCATTAATTTCTAATATTACCTTTATTATTTCCTTCTTTGTACTTATTTTGGGTTTAACATTATTTTTCCAGCTTCTAAAGATGTTACTGTAAGTCACTGAGTATAGTCCTCCCTTCCTTTTTAATATATGTACTTAACAACATAAATTTTCCTCAAAGGACTGCTTTAGCTGCAGCCCACAAATATTGATATGTTCTATTTTCATTATTGTTCAATTTAAAAATAATCCTTTTATTTTGAAATAAATTCAAAGTTAGAGAAAAGTTGCAAGAACTACACAAAGCGTTCCTATTGATCTTTCACTCACAATAAATATTAACTATCTTCTCTATAGTTCATCACCTCTCTTTCTCCATTTTTTAAAACTATTTCTGAGAATATTACCAAACTGATACCTCTCAAAACATTAGTGTGTTTATCCTCAAACCCAACAACACTCTCTATGTAACAACAATTTGACCATCAAAACTAAAAAATTAATACTGTAACTACCAACGAAACTTCAGACTTCATTTAGGTTTCATCAATTGTTCCAGTATGTCCTTTACAACAAATGAATCCAGTACACACTACATTTCATTGAGTTGCCATATCTCTTTAGGTTCCCTCAATCTAGATTCTAAATTTTTCCTCAGTCTTTCCTTGACTACTGGGACCTTGACACTTGTGAAAAATGGGCCTGCTTTCAGTCACTCTTTAGATTCTTCAGGTAATTGTTTTTTCACGTTTTGTCTGAGTGTAAGTCATTTTCTACGGGACAGTTGGCCTGAAAGAACTACTCCACCATTACAGAAATTGAAATGGAATTCAATTCCCTTCTGATCAGGGATCCTACATGATAAACCTTCTTCTCTCTGTTTGACTAGCATAACAATTCTCACTATTACAAAATAATAATTGCAGTCTCATAGCACTTCATATAATTCTCCCAAATACCTACATTATTATAATTAAGATAATGCCTATATAGTATTTTAAAACATCAAATAGTACAGAAAGGTATCAAAAAAATAAAAATGTCCTGTGCCTGACCTGTGGTGGCACAGTGGATAAAGCATCGACCTGGAATGTTGAGGTCACTGGTTGGAAACCATGGGAGCCTATTCAAGGCACATAAGAAGAGCAACTATGAACTAATGCTTCCCACCCTTTCCCCACCCCCTGCCTTTTTCTTTCTCTATCCTCTCTCTAAAAAAAAAAAAAAAAAAAATCAATAAAATTTTTTTTAAAAAGAATAAATTAAATTATAGAAGTCCCGCACCTAACATTAAAAAAATTATCTATAATAAGCAAAGTCTCCCCATTCTATGCATGACACACCAATGATAGGGAAATGAAAAGAAAGTCTGACTGGGAATCAGAAGACCTAAGTTTCCAGTCCTGGTTCTGGTCCAACAAATTATTCATGCAAAAAGTACTTACTCAGCTCCTAGAAGTATACTTAATTCCTCTGTGCCTCACTTTCCTTGTCTAAGGAATAATGCTATAATATATGTTTGAGTGTGTTGAAAGTTGAAAACATAATACAAATATAATAACCTGTCAAAGTTATTATATTTGTATATCTCTGGATATCAACATGAAAATCATATGCTTTAGTTAGAATATAGAAGATAAAGGTGAGATGGGAATAAAAAATCCCACCCTCTGTTTGCCCGCACTGTCTCATACAGTAGCTACTAGCCACATGTGGCTATTTATATTTTAAAAACTTAAAATAAAATTTAAAATTCAGCTTCTCTGTCACACTAGCCACATTTCAAGTGCTCTGTAGCCACATGTGGTTATCAGCTACCATATTGAATTGATATAGCCCATTTCCATCATTATAGAAAGTTCTACTAGATAATACTGATATACTTTACATTATGTACAGTCTTAACTGCTCATATTAATGTTATTGGTATGAAATTAATACATCGCAGTAAGCCTGACACTACAAAACAAAAATATCTCAAAGCTAAAAAGAAATCATCCTCCAGATAGGTAAGTGTTCTAATCCAACCGAAATGGTACTGGCCTTGGAACAGCTCCTTTTTATGTGGATTAGGAAGCTCAGGCCCAAGGAAGCAGAGCTTCTGGTCCCAAGTCCCACAGAGAATTAACATTAGAGTTCAAAATGGAAACCTGGCATTTCATAGCATAGGCTGTGCAGCAGGATTTGGGTTTAATCACAACTCTGTCACTTACTAGCCAATGTGGCCTTTGAAAAGTTACCACCTCTGAGCCTCACTCATCTCATCTGAAAATAGGAATAATAACCTGAACTCTGCTGGGTTGTCATGAGGATTAATGAGAGTATATCTAGAAAGTGCTTAGCCAAGAACCAGGCACCTCACCAGGACAGCTACCTGCTGTCATTATTAGCTCGCACACTGCTCTTTCACTCTACAACAAACTTTGATCAGGGATGCTGCAGCCACCAGATGCATCATCATCGTGTAGTAAAAGGAAGGAACGGGGAAATGATGCAGCTTGGCAAAATGTGCTACGGCAGTGGTCGGCAAACTCATTAGTCAACAGAGCCAGATATCAACAGTACAATGATTGACATTTCTTTTGAGAGCCAAAGTTTTTAAACTTAAACTGTATAGGTAGGTACGTTCCCTACTGAGGTAGCGCCCGCACGTGGTATTCTGTGGAAGAGCCACACTCAAGGGGCCAAAGAGCCGCATGTGGCTCACGAGCCACGTTTGCCAACCAAGATGCTAGGGAAGGATAATGATAAAGGCATCGTACAGCAGTGACTACAGAACTGCTCCCACAAGTTCCCGTGCAGCAGCAGAAATTTCACCTTGAGGAAAGAAAAGGAAAAAGTACCCTTTGCATATCTCTGTGCTCTTAACCTCTTAACTTTAAATAGACGACTAAGGAATGGAACACCACAGGCAGAGAAGATGCCTCTATGACCCCCATGCTGAGACACTGGAGCCGGCATTCTATTCTTGTTCTTCTCCCTCCAAACTCATATATCCCAACTCTGTTAGCCACCAATGCAGCTATCCCACGGCTGACCTCGCCAAGCCTGCTTCAGAGTGGGTGGATCTCCAGTCGCCTGCTATGTGACCTCGCCCCTCGCCCCCTCTCCAATAGGGTATGAGATATTTTTTAAATCTCAAAATACAGTACCCACTCTGCAACACCAGATGCTTCCTCTGGAAGACCACCACACATGTGGTGATCAGATGCTAAAGTCAAATGAAACAGTAACCAGTGACTCAGACTAAGTGAGGAGGGGTTTCCATTCAATTCCATAGAAATTCCCACCATCTGCTTCCTGAAAATAACTGGGACATGTCCTAAAGGCACGTCCACAATCAAGTGTGGTGCCTATCCTCAAGTAGCTTATAGACCTGAAATGGCAACTGGCGTTGTCCAGAAAAGGCTGAACTGGGAAAACTCTAATCTGAGCCTTGTAAGGTGGCACAAGTTGGATGTGCAAGTAAGGGGGTCTGGGGTTGTGACACTCAGAAGGTCATCACTGTTGCTGCTGTTAGTCTGTACCCTCTAGTCTACAACACTGCCACTGTTAGCTCTGCCATTTCCGAGGTGTGTCCTTAGACAAGTTACTTCCCCAAGTTTTGGTTTCCTCATCTACAAAATGGTGATAAAATAGTACACTGCTTCACAGGAATGCGGTAAGAACTGAAAGTGATGTTCATACAGTGTAAGCATAGTATGTAGAACACAGTCAATGTTCAGCAAATAGGAGCTATCATTATTATCTTTAAACAATCCAATTGTTCCCAATCAAGTCCTTCTTAACTGCCAATCTCAGTGCTCAAACCCAAGTCTGTGCACTGTATCCCCAGGTTTACTGCTTCAGAAGGAACCAGCCCTTTCCATACAGATCCTTCAGAAGCCTAACAAAGCTTATCTTCTCCGCTACCAAACCCAGTCTCCCCAGCCTTAAAACTTCAGCTCCTCTAAAAAGCTCTCCTAGAGACTCAAGAGACCTGGCCAACAACACTTTTGCCAACACTGCGTCTAGATCTCTCTGTTCACAAGTCCTCATCTCTTACCTGTCAGAGATTTATACTATCAATCACATCCCATTTAGAAAGCTGGAGGACTCTGTGTCCTCCCTGTTGTCACATTCCAAGTCCATAGCTTGAATGTGTCCTGAGTACTTCGGTGAGTATAATGAATAAAGAGGAACACAAAAATCATAAAGATAATTTATATCTAACTCCAGCTCTATAACTGACAATTTCCAAAGAGCTACGAGACCGGAAAACCCATAGGTTGAGTGTGACAAAGAAATCTAACACAACTTATATTTGTTTATTGCTTCATAGTTTATGAAGTGCTTTCACCTCCATAACATCATTTTGACAACGACTTGGAGAGGAAGGCCTAATAAGTATTATTATATATGACATGCAAAATCTGAGGCTTCGAGAAGCCAAGCAGTTTGTCCAAGAATCAAGCCACAATATAAAGTGTTTTGATTCTTCCAAGTCCTTCTGCTATTTGTTGCTCCTTCAGGCAGACTCTATCCTCAAATAATGTGCCAGGCTATTAATAAAAAATCCTACTCAAAAGGGACCACATGGAAATAAAACCACAGAGAAGATACTCAAGAATGACTGACTAAATTATCTTTCTGAAGTGAGCCACTTTCCTCACTCAATCCTGGGAATGCTGGCTACAATGACACATGCACTTCGTTCAACAGCCATGAGCAACCGTCCCCAGCCAGCTGTATCTCCTGAAGTGACACATGGAAAGGTCTTCAGGGAGCTCCTGTGAGTGGGCTCCCACCACGCCCACTGCTTTCCTTTCTCCTAAAGCTCCTGGCCCCTCTGAAACGCCAGAAGCTTCACAATGGATTGCCATGGCAGCTGCTCTTTTTGCAAGGACATCTCTGCCTCCTTCCATTTCTGCTACCCACAGCCAGTCTCCAATCTGGATGCTACCAGGCACCCCGTAAAAAGCACTCCCTTTCAAACAGCAACCTGCAGTTGTCCCACAGAGAAAACCACTGTGTCACAGAAGGGAGTTATGCAATCATACAAACACTAACATCTTCCAGTCATAGTTCGGTCGTCCCTCTACCAACTGGCCTGGGGTCCTGTGGTTCTGAAAGCTACAGCCCAACAAAATGGCCTGGTTCTGCTTCCTGAGTAGTAACAAGAGAAACATTTTTTCTTTATCTGCCCTAAGAGGTGCCTGCCAGGCAAGGCCTCAGTGGCTCAGAACATTGCAGGCCAAAAAAGAGGCTAGGACCGGATGGGAATTACGTTTGGGGAAGAGAGATGACTACGGACTGGCTCGGAAGACAGCCATCTCCTACAAGGTACCCAAAAGGGCCTGGTCTGATTCAGGCCAATGCCAATATCAAAAAGAGCCTCTGGGCAGGGAGTTCTGAGCAGCAACAACCCTCAGAATCAAGCAGATTTGTTCGACTGGGGAATCAGCCATTCAGAACAAGGTCTGAAACAGTGACCGGAAGTCCAGGAAACAGAGTCCAGTCCCCAGCGATGGGATTGGCAAAATCCACATTTTGCTCAGGGTAGGGTTCCTGTGCAAGTGAAAATGGCAGAGAGGTCCAGCTGTCTGGATGGCGCCAATATGGGAGGGAGAAGATGTTTAAAAAAGGCAAAAGGGAGGCCAGGGTTCACCATAGCTGAAAAGCAAGGCCTCCCAACAAAGTCCAGATCTGGACTCTCAAGAGGGCTCAGGGACAAGGAGGGTAGAGGGGAGGTGGAGACAGGCTTCAAGGACAAAGACTCAGCAGAGACAAGGAAGGGGTGTAATGAAAAAGCCAAGAAAATATCAACAGAGAGAAAGAAGGGCAGGTTTTGTCAGGCTGAATGGTAGGAACAGAGATGAGTATGACATCATCCTTGCTATCCACTGGGGGACAGGTAGTAGTTGTCCAAGGAGCTAAAGACAAAGGGAAGCAAAAGACCCAGCAGTATCAAAAAACATGATGATTTCAATCATGTGGTACGGATGAACTGCACAGTGCAAGAGAGACCGGTACAGCATGATGCTGGATATCCTCACGGGGGAGGGGTCAGGAAGAGCTTCTCGTGACAAGCTAGAGATTTTAGATCTCATCCTGGATGAGAAACCATTAAAAAGTAAGGGCATACATTCAACCCTATAACACTGGGGAACAAAATTTTTGTTGCATCCACAAAAACACTTGTTCTTGCCTAATTCGAGTGTGCTGATCTCAAATCTGACATTAGTTTTTCTCTGTAAGCTAGAGTTTTTTTGCAATTCAAGATTTTAGGTTTTCATCTTATTGTAAAATTTTCAACATTTAGTTTAACATAATGAAGTAGAATGTCTTCTTGAGCATCATCTTTGTGAAAATATAATAATTTATATAATGCAGTAAGTACACTAATACACTAAAAGATATGATTGCATCAGAATTTGTCTACAATTTCAAAATAGAACATATTAAAACACTTATTTTAATCATAAAATTTGCACAAAACTTATTTAAATTCTATTCAGGCAAAAATTTGTGTTTGTAGCTCTTGCGTTTGTGTACTTGTTGAGGACAACCTCGTCTGATGCTCCAGCAGTAAGTAGTCTGCTCATCACTAACAGCTCCAAGAGTTTTGGGAAACTTATCAAGGTGACTGTTCAGGAAATGAATCTTAACACTCATGTTCCATCCAATGTCGTGGAAAGCCAACAGCATCCTTTGAACAGGAAGTTCATAGTTTTCTGCTTTTTTTGTTGCCAAGGAAGTTCTTTGTAACCGGCACAAAAGACTGCCATGCTGCTTTCTCCTCCTCATTCATCTACCTGGCAAATTCTTCCTCTCATATGAGGGTTCGAATTTGAGGTCCATCGAATATACCTGCTTTTATCTTCTGAAAAGACAAGGCAGGAAAAGCAGAAATAATATGTTGAAAGCATTCACTTTCTCTATTCAAAGCCTGAACAAACTCCTTCATTAAGTCAAGTTTGATGTGAAGTGGGGGAAAAATGATCCTGTCTCGATTAACTACAGGTTCATTCACAATATTTTGCATCCCTACTTCCAGAGCTTCACATTTCGGCCACTCTATCTGTGTCCAGTGTTTCTCCTGAGCTCAGCTGTCCCTCAAACACAGAAAGCAAGAATACTTCATAAGACCTCTCTGTTGTCCTAGCAGGAAATTTACCATTTTAAGATCCACACAAATGATCCAGTTATGCTCCTCATACTTCAGAAAGTCGAGGACAATTTTCATGTCATTATAATCTTCTCGCAGATGAGTTGAATAACCAATTGGAACTGCTGCATAAACATTACCGTTGTGTAGGAGAACACATTCAGACTCCGTTTAGAGCTGTCAAGAAATAGCTGCCATTCTGTTGGGCTGTAAGTGGTAACACCTAGCTGGCTGAGAAGACTACTGATATCATGACAGTAAACAAAGTGTTTGTCTTTGGGAAAAAAGTCCATAAAAATCTGTTCATGCTTCCTGAAATGGGATACTTTAGCTGACTGGTGAAGTACATTCTTTTCTTGAAGGCTGGAGGCTAATAACTCAGCTGCTTTCTTTGATAGGCCCAAATCTCTTACTAAGTCATTCAATTCGGGTTGGCTACACTGCTGAGGGGTTAATGACTGCTTGGCATTAGAAGAAGACCCTTCAGATTCTACAACCATTTCTTCATGCATCTTATCAAAATACACTTGATCATCATGTTCACTTTCTTTATCCTTAGAAGAAATAAAACCATTGAAAACTGGAACCGCGAGTGTCTCAGAGTGTGGGATAGGTCATATTGCTGAAGAAATATTAGGATATGCAATCATATGCCATTTTTTCTTGCCGATGCCCTTTGTATGGATCAGACAGAAATAACAGTCACTGCTGTGGTCCTTCACGCCAAACCATGGCAATACCAAAAGGCATTCCTTTACATTTTCCTTTTGTCCAGTCACGAAGCATTTCCTCACAATTATGACACACAATATGAGGAGCCCAATTCTTGTCTTGATCACCAAGGGGAACTTGAAAATAGGCAATATAAACATGTGCCACAAATGATGAAATAATGCACCTTTGACGTTGAAGTGCGTAACATCCACATACATAATAGAAGGTATCAGGACTATTCTTACATTTATGCCTACTCGAAGAAGCCATGATTCAATCTTAAAACAAAATAAGAGGGTGTTTTTATCAGATAATAATTTTTTACATTTAAAAACAACTACAATTATGTAAAAGTGATGTTTGTAAAACATTAATTGCCTTGTGGTTATGTTCAATCCAAGAGTCGTTGCCCTTTAACTCCAATTTAGAAACCAATGCATGCCATGAACTGTAACAAAAAGAAATCAAAATTGCATAAAAACTAGAGCATGCACCAAAAAACAGATTTCAGATTTGGAATCAGCGGTACAGAAATATATAGAAAAAGTTCTAAAACCCTATGCAGAAGAAAATGAAAAAAAATTACTCCCCAGTGTTACTGAGCACCCACTGTGTGCTGGGCACTATCAAGGTGATGGGGATACAGAAGTGAACAGGCCAGCAACAATCCTGGAACTTACACTCTCCTAGCTCCACGCTCTGCACACTGGTTGTGGGAATTATGGGCTGTGTGTTTCACCTCTCCCTTGAGGGTAGAGCCTGTGCCTTATTTTCCCCTATATCCGGAAGGCTCAGCTAAGTTTATTTCATATAGCAGGTTTCCAACAGTGTTTCCTGTGGGAATGAATGTTGTCTGTATTTCCTAAGAATCTTTAAAAAAAAAGAGCACAGCATGATCAGATTTATATTTTAGTGTATCATTTTGGCAGCTGAGTGGGACAGCTGGGATGAGGCCCTAGAGACGGGGAGTTTCAACAAAGGGGCTGTCACTGTAATTACGCAAGAGATAGGGGGGTCCCAGTCAGAGGAACAGAGGTAGAGATTGAGGCAGTTTTAGTTCCCCAGCCAAGGGATTCAGGCACTACACTCAGCCTTCACAGACCTTGTGCTTCTCATCAAACCACTGCAGCCTCTTTGAAACCCTCATGATTATTGTCCCCTCCAAACCTCTGCACGATTTACTTTCACCCTAGAACACCCAGTTCTCAAGGTCAAATGCAACCAAATACAGTTGGACAGCTCCCGGCTGACCCTGGGCACCGCCTGGGCAGTCGTAAAGTCAGAATGCTGCAGAGTGATGGTGACACATGAGGTCAGTGGGACTTTAAATCAGTGCTGATGACTTTCCTCTGCTGCTGAAAGGAAGCAAGCTAGAAGCATCCTTGCTATCAGTGCTGGTGGCTACCTCGACAGGAAGGCACGCTCCACGGTGCTGCGCAGATGCAGGCTACAGGTTACCAAGCATCTGGCCTCCACTATTTACAATGGTTCTAGATTCTGAGAGATGTTTACCACAAGATCCAATATGGTTCTGTGTAGCTCTTAAGATGCCAAGTGATTACGACAGAAGAGCAGCTCTGGCCCACACTTAAAAACAAATCCTGTATCAAAAGCATAGAGTGGCTCATATGCTATGAACTCAGTTATAACTCTTTTGCTCAGTGTTTTAGAGTTTACAAAATCTATTATTTATCTTACTTGCATCTTATTTGCAGAACACTGTGGGCAAGATAAAGCAAATATTATTACTCCCACTTGGTAGATGAGAACTTTAGGGCTTAGAGAGGGTTTTGCTGGCCCAAAGTCATGTGGATTGTAGGTGACAGAGCAGAAAATCCAACCCCAGTCTATATTCAAGACTCTGTACATCAGAGCCCCAACTCTGGCAAGCACTGTGGTTTACCACAATCGTGAGTTAACTTCACTGTCTCCGTCCTCACTGAGGCTATTCCTTTCCTCCTGCTTTTCTTTATAAGAGACTGACCAGAGTGAGTCCAGAGAGGGCTACCAGGGCTCCACCAGACCCAAATAGTGATAGCCAAAGCCAGAGCCCAGGCCCACACAGTGATCAGAATTGTCCAGAGAGGACGCTGTTAGTGTAGCGGGCCAGCAATGAGAGAAATGAGGGTTCTGAGAGCCACGGTCAAGTCTGTTTTCTCTACTATGTGCCACTGAGCTCTGACAGCTTTCTGTGAACTTCGGTTTCCTCACCCCTAGAATGGTGGAGGCAACAGCTGCCCTAGCCACCACTCAGCTCAGAGTCAACAGCACTTTCTTCCATTCCAGGCAATTACCAGACTGCACTGGATGCACCCACTACAGAGTAAAGCAAACTAGTCCCTCTCTGGAGGCCTCCCCACACTAAACTCACCACGCCAGCAGATTACGTGGCTTTCAACCTAACCGGGAAGATGGAACCCACCTAACAGGAGCTCTCACACTTTTTCCAACATGCTTCTACTGATTACTTTGTACCATGCTTGGTCCTAATCAAGATAAATGAGATAGTATCTGTTTCCAAAGACGTCAGTGTTTGATTTAGAGATGGACATATTAACAATTACTATATTACCAATACTGTATTACAGTAGTGAGCAGCAACTTGGTCATTTTTGTGTGAATTCTTGGCATCTTGCACTGTGTGGGCTGCAGCAGGATGCAGTAAACATTTATTGAATAAATAAATAAAACTAAGATATGATGACAAAGAACACACACTTCAATGAAAGCATTTCTATTCTCAAGAGCAGGCTTCTCTCCCCACATATCCTAGTTTCCCTTCATTTCTGTGCTGCAAGAAAAAATGTCCTTCCTTCTTCTCAGAACTAGCCCATTCAGTGACTTCAGCTCTGCCTCTCATCTCCTCGGGGGCCTTGCTCCACCTATCCCTGCTCCCTTTTGCATCTTTGCTCAAGCTTTCTCTCTCTTTCTCTCTCAAATCCTTTCTTGCAGCCTTCTGACACACTCCAGTGCCCGCAGCTTACAGAACTAACTTGAACCAGGCTCTCCTTTCAAGTTCCTGAGTTTGTTCTCATCCTCCTTTGACTACAAATCTCCTGAAAGGGTCGTTCACACTGCAGCCTGTATTCCCACCTCCCTTTCATTCCCCTGTCCCTGCTTCAGCTGCCACCTCGGCCTCTCTCAGAAGTGACAACAACCCTCCCATCACCAAATCCCAGGGTCTGTTCACAGTCTCCAACCCCCTGATCTCCCTGGTGAAATCTCCTCGGCTTCTGAGACGCTGCAGTTCCTGGCTGGCTTACTCCCTCCTTGTCAATACTCAGTCTCTGGCTGCTCTTCCTCTGCTTTCCTCTTGATGCAAGTTCTTGCCAAGATTCCCCTGTTACTTTACATTAGCTCCCTGGAGAACTAATTTAATGTCAACGCTTCCAATTCAGGAAGCCTTTCCAGTCACCACCTCCCGCCCCCACCACCCCCCACCCCAACCCTGCAGCATCTAAGAGAACTAGAGGGCCTGAAAATATAAGAAGTCCCCAAGGGCACAGGTAAGGGATGGGATCAACACATTTTCATTGTCAAACTCTCTTTTACAGCCTTTGTCACGCTCTGCTTGTCCTGCCATGAACTTATGTGAGCCCTGCCGCTAGGTCACAAGCCCCCAACACAGGAATACTCCACTCTCTTCTGCTTCCCCCGTTCAGCTCAGGCAGACATAAGCACCTGATGAATAACAGAAAAACCAAAGATGAAAATGCATGAAAGTGCCTGGTAGATCATGAAGTGCTAAAGGCAGACTATAAAAGCCTCATCATCAACAGATTTTGTAAGAAACGCCGGAGCACATTATAGGGTCTGTTCCCTGGCTCTGCGGGACAGTTGATGCCCAAATGCCTGAAAACTCAGAAATGCCTGCTCCCGAACCGGCCTGGGATTGAGAAGGACAGACTGTGGGGAGGAAGAAGGGAAGCAGAAGAGGGCCACAGACCTCCAAAACATTTCTTTCATTCGCCATTCATTTATTCAGTCAGGAAATATCCACTAAGCACCTCCGAGGTGCTGGGAATTATTCTAGACACTGGGAACACAGCCTCAAGCAAGACAGACAGGCCCTCGCCCTCCTGGGTCTTGTACTTCCGTAAGAGGAGATGATAAATATAAATAAATGAGAAAATAGCAGGCGGTAAATAGTGCTTCTGCATCATAGCCTTCTACCATCTCTTTCAAACAACACAGCCCTGTCTGCTGGCTCTTCCTCTCTTCTGAGCATTTGCACAGACAAATCCAGCCCACTGCTTTGAGGTTTGTTTGGGGTTACTTTTCCTGTTAGGTCAGCAGCTACAGCACAGACATGTTAGCTTTTTTAAAATCTCCAACGAAACAGTCTTTGGGTGCACACTGCTGCCCCATTGGGGGCGGCCTCGGACAGGTTTGGGCTGCGTGGGGCCCTTGGGCTCAGAGGCCTCCCACTTTTCTAACAACAGTGGTGATGCCACAGGCTACTTACCAGAGAGGAAGTGCTTTTTCAGGCTGTGTTCAATTCTGTCTGAGCCCTCCGGACTCAGCTGATTGCTGGTGGTAGATTTCTGTGTTATTTAGGGCACTGAAGTCCCACAGTCTTGACACAAACTTAAAATTAGAAATGCATTAAATAGAGGAAAGAAGGAAGGTCATTCAGGAAAGGCAGCCTTCGGAAGGAGCGGCAGGACAAAGATGCCCTGGAAACTTCCAGGTTTATTAATGGGTTTTACACAGCATTCAAGTGGTATTCTCCTTCAGAAATAACACTGTGGAAAGCGGAGGGGACTAGCTCAAACCCCGGCTAACACAGCTGAGTGAGTGACTCTGCAAACTAAAGATAGCCTCTTTCCCACTCGTTCCGACAGATTTCACTTAGACCCTGTGCACAGGTTGGTCCTCCAACAAACAGTTTTAGTCCTGCAGAAAAATGAGGGCTGGTGACATCTAGGCTTGACAATGACCCACTCCCTGCTTCAACTCTTGTTTATTTCAGCATTTCCTGCTCCAATGGCTGCGTGTGTGCACAGAGCCCCCTCACTGGGATTTGGTGCTCCTCAACCAAACCTGGGCAGAATTTAAAACAGCAACATGACTTGGGGCCATGGCTGCAGGCTGCACCCAGAGCACAGACCTCAGAAACTGAGCATCAGGCTGCTTGCCTTGGGTCTTCTCCTAACTCCTTAGCCATTCCTATTATGTCCTATTTCACAGCACTGCATCGGGATCAAACAAGATCACATATGTGAACATTATCTTCCTTTGATAGCAGTCCTCACAGAAGGATGGATGGCAGTGGAATGACAGACTGGACAGGCAGCCAGGCTGCAAAGCCAGGCTGGACCACTGGAACGAGCAGGGCCCCGACCGTGCCAGGAGTTAAAACAGATTCAAATTCGTGGGTTTAGTTCATGTCCCCTCTGCCTGGAATGTCCTTCTATCTTTTTTAAACTCCCACTCACTTTTAAAAAACCAGTTCAAACAGTAGTTCTTTTTGGTAGTGTCTTCAAAAAAATCATTCCATCTTCACGGCTCCCTTGGCCTAACATGTCCAGCAGCACTTTCCACTCTGTACAGGAAGGATTTATTTATGGACCTGGAGGTTGTTGCTGGGCAATGACATGTATTCTTTACCTTTGTGTCCACCTCCCCACCCACCATCCCTGTGTGGCCAACATGGGTGAGGAGAGGGGCAACAGCACACACAGAGCCTGCAGGGGGTGGTGGGCGGGGAAGCCAGGAAAGGAGTGTCACCAAGACCTGCCAGCCCCTGGCAATAAGGGCAGAGACACAGAGATGGGAGTCAAAACCAAGCTGCAAGTCCTGGGTGGACCTGCTGGGAGCATCATACTAAGTCCCCATGACCTACACTGGACCAGGAGGCCCTGGGGCCAAGGAACAAGAATGGAGCGCAGAGCGAGGGCGAAGAGGCAAGCCAAGCTCAGGAGGTACTGCAGCCTGGAACGGCTAGACTGGTCAACATTCCCAAATGTTAGTTAACATGCCAAAGCTGAGCCAACAGCCAGAGGTTAAGTGATCTTGTCTATGACACTGAGAAACACCAGGGGCAGGAATCATTACAAATTTAAATAAAATTTATATAAAATAAGAGTCACAGATGGAAGGGACTCTTAGATCTACCAAAAAAATAAAAACAAAAAACCACTAGGAATCAGCTGGTCTAACATCCCCAACCTACCTATGGGGGAACTAAGGGTGTGGGAAGAAAGGGGGTAAAACAAGACCTAGAATCCAGATGTTCTGACCCTGCCCCTCCGAGGCTATTCACCTTCAGTCAAGCAGGTCCACTGAGAAGCTCACTAACACACAGGTGCCCGGCTCTACCTGCTTCAGAACCGTGGGGAAGACCCAACGTGCTCACTGAGTGAGCACAGACACTTCTCTGCCCAACTGTAAAATGCAGGCTTCCACCTTTGGGCAGAATTTAAAGCCAATATCACACAGGAAGTGTGCAGGTAGCAGCCCCATTAGAGCCTGGAAAGCAAAGAGCTGCTGTGGTGCATGTTTGCTCTCAAGGGGCAGAAAACCTGTCCACACACACTGTGCGTTACCATGCGGGTTAGTCCCCATCTCCGCACTACCCCTGGAATTTCCTGAGTGGCCAGAGAAGCCCGGGGTCTGAGCAAGAAGCTGAAGGTGCATGAAACACAGTCTTCACCACTGCAAGAACACTAAAGTAAGGCCCACCAAGTCTAACATCTCAGAGTCTTTCTCAGGCCAGAGATGAGGCACAGCTCAGAAGAATAAAAGTTGAGACTCTCAGGGAATCAGAAACCCTGAATCTTAGACTTCCAGAACTTTCATCCAGGTGAGGATACACATGCAAAAGGACACATGCAATTTTACTTCATCTACACAGAAACTAGGTGAGCTTCAAGTATTTCAAGTGCAAGTCTCAGCCCATTGTTTACCTACAGTGTGAGTCCGGGCCAGTGACTTCCCATTCTGAGTCTTTGTCTACTTATTCATAAAGCAGTGATTATAAGCTATGCCCAGATTTACTGTGAAGATGAAATAATACGTAGAAAGCAGTTACCACACTGCCTGGCCCATAACAACCACCAGGTAACATTGTGTTTATTTGCTTTCTTTCACTCACAGGAAGGAATGCTTGTACTATAGTCCAGCTCTATCTACCTGTGTTGTGCTTTCTCCCACTGCCTGGCTGTGTCCCTCTGGACCTTTCTGGGCAGAAATCCTACCTGAGGCCCCAGCCAGATAGCTCATGCCTCCCTTAGCTTATCCCTTGGACATAAAGAAGGTCATTGCTAAACTATAAGCCACACTCAGGTCCTTTAAGATTAGGAATCAACTTAGTTCATGGCTGCTCCTGTCTTCCCAGGTGTCCCTGTACCTCCCTGGCCAAGCCTCTGCCAGGGTAACACCTTGTCTTACCCAAGGTGGATCAGGCTTGGATGGGCATCTAGGCTGACAATGATTCCTAGCAGTTTACAGCTGCCCACATGGGTTGACTCTGGGCCTCTGGCTAATAATATATATGTTACAGGTCAGACCTGAACATCAACAGTGAATTCCAAGCCCTGATTTACCCCAGAAGCTGGCCCTGCAAGTATACACAGGAGCACCCCAAAGATTGGAGCAGAGACGGAGGGGAACACTAAACGAAGCTGCCGCAGGGCTCAAGCGGACTCCTCAGACAGCCCCACTGAGAAGCTAAATAAAAGTCATTATCAAGGTCAGTTTCTTAGGCTATGTTACACTGTTCGTGTCTGTTACTGTGTTGCATATCATGGCCCACAGCAGGGCATTAAAAGGTTTCAAAGAGGAAAAGAGAAAGGACCCAACAATAACAGTTCCTGCCACATGCCAAGAACTTTGCAAGTAATCCTCATCAATGACCTTCTGTGGTAGGTATTATTATCCTCATTTCGTCAATAAAACCAGAGACTCAAAAAAATCCATGAAGCCTCTGTGGCTCTGCTCTGCTCCCTGACCACAAAGTCTCAGAGAAAGAGTCTTACAGCTGTGTGTACTGAGTCTCAGCACCTGAACTCGCAAAGCAGCGCGAACCAGCTTAAATACTACATTCCCTCATCCGCTGCTGGGGGAAGCAACTTAATCCAGAGAAATATATGAAAGTCATAAAGATGCTCATGGCCTTTGTCCCTGCAATTTTATCCTCAAGATTGTACCCGCAAGAAACAATGCAGCGCCCTCCCTGGTCAGCAGACTGGGGCTTGCGAGCCACATGCGGCTCTTTGGCCCCTTGAGTGTGGCTCTTCCACAAAATACCATGTGCGGGCGCTACCTCGATAAGGAATGTACCTACCTATATAGTTTAAGTTTAAAAACTTTGGCTCTCAAAAGAAATTTTAATCGTTGTACTTTTGATATTTGGCTCGGTTGACTAATGAGTTTGGCGACCACTGTGTAGGGTATTCATTGCAGAGTCCACTACAGATCCAAAAAAAAAAAAAAAGGTAAATGATCTCAATTGTCCAACATTCAAAGAATAATTTGAAAAATCCCAGAACCTTCCAACCATGGAATATAGCCATTTCAAACTATCTTAAAAGACCGAGAAAAACACAGCAAAGCATTTGTGAGAAAATAAATGAAGACAATACAAAACACTATAATAAATATTTTTATAAAGGACGTACATGGGCACTCACAAAAAGAAATGTACGTGTATTAGGGTGGTAAGATTATGGACCATATTATTATTTATTATTATTATGTTATTATTATTATTATTACTACCATGTCCAAATTGTCTGTGTGGTGGTGTTCAGTGCCTTTTCAATTTTAGAAAAAGAGAGACAGACAGATGGACTCAACACAGCACTGAGGAACGGCCCAGGAGAGCCAGGGCTGGGATGTGAGGCAGAAAGGAGAGCCGGCCTACATACCCGGAAGGAGGAGGCCAGGCGAGCCCTGGGGGAATGGAAGCCCTCCAGGTATGGAGAGGGTTGTAATTAGTCTGATGCTAATTACAGAAGTCTCACCAGCTTATTAATTTTTCTGACAGACTGAATGAAGACTGAATTCCTTTGTCAAGCCAGCTTGGGTTCAGAGGCACATTTCCTATGTGGCCATCCTCATTCTTCTCAAAAACCAAACCTTTTCTTTTTTTTTAAGGACAGCAATAAAATAAAATTTAGTAACAGAAGCACACACCCTGGAGAAATTAAGACTCCTGCCTTTAATGTAGAAATTCAAGACATTCAGGGAACTACAGGGGTTTGAAGAAGCAAATGAACTACAATGTTTTCCACACGGGGAAATATAAACAGCAGTGCAACAACACTGAGCTCAGTGATGAGGGCCCCCAGCCAGGGGCCCCCTCTTCCTGATACTCCCTCGCATTCACCCCCCAAACACCCCATGCTCCAGTGGTCCCCCTAACACTTTCTTCACGTTCCTTCCCCTGTAACTCTGTTACAGCTGTGTGTCCCCCTGAAAGTCCTCTTCTCCAACAGATGCTTGCTCACAGCTGACCCATCTTCCAAGGCAGAGCTCAAAGCCAAATCCCCCTCAAAACCTAATCCAATCCCTGTACCCTAAATTCATTTCTCACTCCTGAAGTGGGCCCAGAGTACCTGCAACCTCTCTGGAGGATTTACACACAGTCTACCTTGCATAGGGTTATCTGGGTAACTGCCTTTTCTACCATATTAAACCACAAGCACCTTGAGGCAAGGATCCATTCAGATTCCTATGTGGAACGGACCATAATGTCTGGAATACCTGCACACAGTAGGCCCTCAGTAATCACTTCCGTGAAAGACAAGGAAAAGAGATGCACTGCATCTTTGGAAGTCACTTCCTACCTCAGTTGCTCCTGTTAAACAGTGTAGAGATGAAGGCACGCTCTTCTGTGGTCTCGCACAGGGGAGGGGTGAACCCTGCTTCTCCGATTTCCAGCCTTCATGGGACTCCAACTTCCTCCCTAGTTGACCATAGTCTGCTCGGCCCCAGGTAAACACCTTGCCGGTTTCTAAAAACAAACATTGTTTGAGTAAGGCTACACCGCACAACTCTCCTGGGCAAGCACTGAATTATAAGTGAAAGTGAACATTTATTTTTAGTACCAACTACTAGGTACAAGGAGCCTTCCTATCTACCTGTAAAGAAAGTTCGAGTATTCATATTTTACAGGTGTGGGAAACTGAGGTTCAGTTAGATAAAATAACTTGCTCAAGATCAAATTAAGTGGTGAGCACGAGAGCTGGATTCCAACAGAGGCTGACCCTCAAACCCATGTGCCCACATTTCACAAGACACGAACATGACTTGGAGAACCCTGCCCTGCTTTACGGCCTCCTTGCACATTGCCCAGATGTTCGTTCTCGGCTCTCTTCTCTCTCTTGCCCAATCTAGGGGTCCCCTCGGCCACCTTGAAGTTCCCAGGCTCCTGACTTGCCCTGTGTCACAATCTCTTAGGGCTTCACTCCATGCTCAATTAATGGCCAGTTTTGTGTGTTTTCCCGCTGTGAAACACAAGAGGACCTTTCAGAGTCTATGCGCCTACTCAAAGGAGCAATTTTAACAGTCCCAAGGCAAGCGTCTGGTGCTAGAGAAGGGAGTGAGACAAGGAAAAAAAGACAAAATCACTCAGAGCCACAAAAGCATTCAGTTCCCCCGATGCACCACCTGGGAAGCCGGCCAGTGCTGAAGATGATGAAGAAAATGAAGTTTGGAAAAGAGAAATGGCCTTTCTTCTCCCAGATAAGAAAAAATTCATCAAATTCATTCAGTTGTACCAAGTGCTGCATTTGTTATTTCAACAGAAATGCAAAATCCGATGAGGCATAGATTATTAACAGATTCTCTGCAATACATATGCATAACCATGTGCACTGTATAAAATTTTTATACATGTTTATTTTAACGAAGAAAAACTTTGCTTAAGCGACAAAACACCAAGTAATACATATTAAATTCTAGACAAATCTACTACGTACTCTGTGCTTAGTTTAGTATCAAAGCTTCAGCTGGCCCCACATTCAACATATGGCTTATGGTGTCAGCTACAAAACAACCACAGACTCACAGGGGCAATGTCAGAATGCTGCAGGCATTGAGGGCCCCACAGGGATACAGTTCTTAGGATAGGTCTGGTCCCGGACACCAACATAGACACCAAGAAGTTCTCAGGAACCTGACTGTTGAACTTCTTCAAAAAAGGAGCCAAGGGTGAAGCCCATGGGGTAACAAGTATACTACAGGAACAGGGAGTAGGTCCATTTAGATAGGCTACCTCATGGCCTCACATATGTTGTTCCTTTTGCCATGGATGACCTTCCCTTACATTACTCATCTGATTAACAATGGTTCAACCTTTACAGTCCATTTCATGTGCCACCAGTTCTGTGAAAACTTCCTTGACTCAGTTTTCCACAGCAAGGGTGACACCCACCGTCCCATGTGCTATCTCTATTATTGTACTCATCAACCACTATGTTCCCATTTAACAGCTGACATAATTAAGGCTCAGAGAAGTGACCAGTCCAGGGTCACACAGGTAAGCCACATCTCTGTCTTTGAGGCCATGGTACCTCTCTACATTGGTTATTCATACTGGTCCGCATCACTGGGTAACCACTCAACACTATCCTTTGTTTCTACAGGATTAGACCCCCCCAAAAAGAAACTATGTGACCAAGACCCAAAAACTGGCACACTGTCCCTCAACCTGAGCTGGCTGAGATTTACCACCAGATTGACAGAGCAGGGAGATTCCTAAGCAGCCAGAGGAAGAGACTATGATCTCTAAAGTGACCCTCACATTCTTCTGCTGGGAAAAACTGGAAAGTGGCTATCTGCAACTCTGCAGAAGAATTGTGTTATCCCAAATTCCACAAAGAATCCTTTCTTATCAAGTCAAACATCTCAGAATCTTCTCTGCTATTGATTATTGATGTCTAAGACAGGCAAGACTGCCAGGACACGGTGCCACCATCTCCAATAGCAATTCAACCATTCCACTCACATAGCACTTTTCACCTTCAAAGTGCTTTACAAAGATTACTAATTAATCCTTATGCTCCCTGGGGAGGCCATAGACATTCTATTAGAGACAAGCCCGGAAACCAGGCCGACTCGATGCCCAGCTCTTGGTCTCCAGTCTGTTTGCTCAGGCAGGTAGGCGCACCCCTGAAGCTCTTTCCCCATAAAATGCAGATGCATCAGAAAGCTCACAGAAGGCAGAGGAGATGCTTTTATTTTTATTTTTAAACAGACATTTGTTGACCGCCTCTTAGGTGCCAGCACATTCACAGACATACTCTCAATCTTCATAATAATTCTGTGATATATAGATTATTTTTTAAAAGATTTCATTTATTCATTTAAAGAGGAGGGAGAGAGAAAGGGGGGTATAGGAGCAGGAAGCATCAACTCCCATATGTGCCTTGACCAGGCAAGCCCAGGGTTTCAAACCGGCGACCTCAGTGTTCCAGGTCGATGCCTTATCCACTGCGCCACCACAGGCCAGACCACATACATAGATTATTAAGCTTATTTTACAGAGGAGGTTAAATGACCCTGTCAAGTCAAAACAACCAGCAAGAGGTGGCATCAAGAGTGAACCCTGTGCCTCCCAACTCAGAACCAACGGCATCGCCAGTGACTGTGCAGCTGCCATCACGAACTGACAGACCCTAGCTGCTGAAATGGCCATTCGCGGTGTTTGAGGGGACCCAAATTAAACGGATGTGTTCTGTGTATCGCCCAGCTCTCCCTGGAGGACATGCAGAACTCAGGACTGTAAGCACTACAATACAGGCATTAAACACAGGAGTTGATTTTAGGTCACCTGGAGTCAAAGAAAATAATAAATCTACACACAGAAGATGTTCATTACTGCACTGCAGATAAACGTCTACCTCAGGTGGAAGCACACCATCAAATCTAAGGAGATTCAGATCACAAATATAACAAATGGGTCCTTTACTTAAGAGTAAAGAATTCGATATTACTACAATAAAATAGAGATACATTAATGTCATTCAAAAAGTTTAGGTATGTGTCTCCAGATAAATGACAAACAGTTCAAAGGAAAGTCAGCAAGAAAAACGTAACTTAGAGGCATATCCATGTCAGACTTAACAAGAAATGTACATGGCAAAAAATCGCAACTTTGAGTAGAAAACAGCAGCGGCCAACGAGTAGCATCGACAGTGCATGTCCAGGGGGTTTCGAGGAGCTAGAATGATCCTGAGTGCTTGATGGGCCAAGCGGCATTTAAGGTGAACTTCTGGATAGGAAAATGAGAACTTAGAGAGAATCTTTAGGAACGGGAAGAGGGGATGAGCAAGGATAGAAATCAATAGGCACAAATGGGGCAGGTGGAAAGAGAGAGGGGTCATGAGGAAAGGGAATTGGGAGGGGACCCAGGACAGCCAGGCTGGGGCCAGCCACAGAGAAATGCCAGGCTTGGGGTCTGGATCTCACCTTCCAGACCAGGCACCCCCAAACTCATTTGCCTGCACTCCCTTATCAGTGTGATATTTTTAACATACCACCAATATATGTATATTTGTTTATTTTTTTAAATATGCACGTATGGCCTGACCAGGTGGTGGTACAGCAGATAGAGCATCAGCCTGGGACACAGAAGACCGAGGTTCAAAACCCCGAGGTCACCAGCTTGAGCGCAGGCTCATCTGACTTGAGCATAGGCTCACCAGCTTGCACGTGGGGTCGCTGGCTTGAGCGTGGGATCATAGATATGACCTCATGGTTGCTGGTTTGAAGCTCAAAAGTTGCTGGCTTGAAGCCCAAGGACACTGGCTTGAACCCAAGGTGGCTGACTTGAGCAAGGGGTCACTCGCTCGGCTGGAGCCCCTCAGTCAAGGCACATATGAGAAAGCAAACAATGAACAAATAAGGTGGTGCAACAAAGAATTGGTGCTTCTTCTCATCTCTTTCCCTTCATGTCCGACTGTCCCCCTCTGTCCCTTTTTCTGTCTCTCTCGCTAAAATAAATAAATACACACATAAATAAATATATAAAATATGTACTTATTTTCATATATTTATAAATCATAAATGTACCCTTATTCAAAAATATACAGCAGAAAACATACTCAAAAAGTAGAAAACTTAAAAGAATGAGGAAAAAACCAGAAAAGTCCATTTTCTCTTCTACACCCGTGCAATTGGCCTTCCATGCTCACTTTAGGGACTACTGCTAGACAGACAGACCATGGGGAGACTGCAGACTTTTGAGTAGGGGTGGGGCCCAATGAAGGAATGTTTTGGGATGGTACACATGGCAAAGGACTGGAGGGCTCCAGTAATACTAACTTCACAGCTAACACTTCCATAGCACCTACTGTGTGCCAGGCACTACTCTAAGCATTCTCTATATAGTAAGTATCCTGGTTATCCTTTCCAATAACCCCGTGAGACAGGCATTCCTACCTGCTCCTTCTTATGGACAGGAAACAAGGCACTTACTATGTTCCCTGGACTAGTCAGTGAAAAGGGAAGAAAGGAAGGAAAGCTCATCCCCTACAATAACACAGTCTAAGATGTATCAGGGCTGAAAGGAGGGCTGGATTCACATGGTGTGGAAGAAGTAAAAATCTGCAAGGGTTGGCACCCGGTTACATGTGAAAGAGAGGGAAGACTCTGAGATGTGAGGGTGTTCAGCTTAGTGGCAAGTAGGAGGTACCATTAAAAGACACAGACAAAGGGGCAGAGATGCTGGATCAGGGTTCCCAGCAACGAGAAGCATGTAAATGTTATTTCATTACCAAATGACTAAATTCTCCTGGGACCTTTGGCAAACATCTTTTCAAACAGTCAACATAAATAAAGAAGTAAATGAGAAGAAAATCAACTAGGTGCAAAGCCCCGGGGGGACAGAGACAGTACTCTGAAGTTAGAGGATACTCGGAGGGTGGGTGGATGCAGAATATTCAGGGGGACAGCTTCCTTTACTGCCCAGCCTCCTCAGGGGCCGCCTGGTGGTAAAGGCTGGCGAGAAGGCCCTGCTGCAGGCACCGCGAAAATCTGAGCTCTTCAGTGAAGAAGGATTTCTATGCTGTCCCAGCAAAAGGGGTCCTCCTGAAGGTGACATGACCATAGATTCAGCATAGGGAATATAGTCAAGTATGCTGCCAGGTATGTACTTGAATTATAGGGGCAATCACTTTGTAAATTATATAATTGTCTAACCACTATGTTGTACACCTGAAACTAATATAAAATAATATTGAATGTCAGCTCTAACTGAAGAACAAAATTTTAAAAACAGAAACAAACAAAAAAGATAGATTACAGTGTAATATAAAGATTAATCCACATTTTCTTAACAGAATTTGACCCAAAAGGGGACAAGATGGCATTGAAGATATCAAAATGGAGTCAGGAAATGGAGGTGAATCAGGCAGAGAAAAAGCCATACAACCTCTTCTGTCCCTCTCAGCTCATGTTCTAGGATGCTACAGGCCTTCTGGAGTATACACACATGAGGAGGAAGCTGCTCTCTACCTATGAGTTCACTATAATTCATCTGTTTATGAATACCAGTTACTCTCTGAGGTTATTAATTCTAAGTCCTTAGAGAAGCAATTTTCAACTGGAGGGTTGCAACAATTTTTAAAACATGCAGTACTTGACTATATAGGGGCACTGGCCGCTTTTCCTTAGCTTGTCAAAAAAAAAAATGACAACAGCTAACACCAACAATAGCCATCCAGTGTGAATTAATCAAAATTATACCTCTTTTTTTTTGTCAGATCAGCAAAAAAATGTAATATATTTTTTAGTGTGCTGCAGAATTTTAATAATTAGTTTATGTGTGCCATTAGATCGAAAAGGGTGAAAATCACTGTCTTGGAATATAAGAACCTTATTTCTGTAGCTCATTCTTTCTCTGCCACATGGACAGAAATTTCATAAAAAGGCACTTGGTGATAACAAGCTAGGACTGGTCAAATACAGAAACTAACTGCCTGAGTCACCCAGCCTGTCCTCCCGTGTCGTGTAGGGACAAGCAGAGGGAAGGAAGAGAGTTCAGAGCACAGCACTGGGAGCACTCTCACTGGGCGGCTCTTCCACGAGGCCTCTTTAGGGCCTCCCTCTGTCCCAGACTGTCTCCACTGGCCCTGACCCAGCTCACCTAGTCAACTGCCACTCACTCTTCAACTCTGCTGAGCGCTCCCAGATCAGAGTCCTCACCTTGGGAACACTACCGTCGGTTTATAAATCAGGAGTGTCTGATCCCTGTGTCTCCTCCTCCACAGAGTCAGCTCTACGATAACAGAAACTCTCTGCTTTTGTTCATTCCTCTATCCAAGAATAATGCCCGCCACAAAGTAGCTGCTCACTAAATATTTGTTGCCTGAATGAACAAATGAATCTACCGCTTCTTCTCACCCCGGCTGGACTGTATCATTCGCTGGCTCCACCTTGAGCACATTACCCCACATCTGTAAAATGGGAACAGTAAGATCGACCTTGTCGGATTGTACAAGAATACTTTTGCATAAAGTGCACGGTGGGTGACACTGGGTGACACATAAGAGCCAATGTTAGCCACTGTTACTATTACTCTCCCAGACTGAACCCCACAGCCTTATTACCAAGGATTTCTAGAGTTTCACCAACAGTTTCCATCAATTGTCAAATATTTTCAGCCAACTGCCATCTACCAATGTCTCAGGGTCAGTGCCTCTACTGATAATCCAAGGAAGGGAAGAGCACTGAGGGATCTGTCATGAAATTTCGGATTTGGGTTAAGATTCAAGCACAGTGTCTGACACATGACAGGCCTCTGTAGTACTACACGATACAAATGAATTCGAGCTGGGAGAAAAGAAGAAAGCGGGAGAGGAGAGCAGATGCAAAGAGAGCTGAAGGCAGTGAGCCAGAAGAGGGAGGAATCTTTCACCTAAGACCTGGGTCCTAACCCTGTCTTCTCTTCTAGGCAACATGACCTCGAACAGATCCCTTCCCCTCTAGGGGCCTAGATTTCCCCATCCATAAAATAAGAGGGCTGGAGTGATGACCCCTGAGACATCTTCTTGACCTAAATTTTAATACATGATGTCTAAAAATCTTCAGTCAAAATGAGCAGTGTATAATTCAACGTTATTGGCGCCTTTGGAAAATTTAGTGGGACCATATCCTAAAATAAAGTGTCTGCTCTAATATTAAAGACCACTCACACAGTTCACAAACTAAATAAAAAACTGGGACTCGCCTGACCAGGCGGTGGCACAGTGAATAGAGCGTCGGACTGAGATGCGGAAGACCCAGGTTTGAGACCCCGAGCTCGCCAGCTTGAGCGCGGACCCATCTGGCTTGAGCAAAAGCTCGCCAGCTTGGACCCAAGGTCGCTGGCTCCAGCAAGGGGCTGCTCGGTCTGCTGAAGGCCCGCGGTCAAGGCACATGTGAGAAAGCAATCAATGAACAACTATGGTGTCGCAACGGCAATGAAAAACTAATGATTGATGCTTCTCATCTCTCTTCGTTCCTGTCTGTCTGTCCCTATCTATCCCTCTCTCTGTCCCTGTAAAATAAATAAATAAATAAAAATTTAAAAGAAAAAAAGAAACTGGGACTCGACTGCACATACTGGAATTTTCAAAAATTAATACAGGAATGAAATTTCCAAACATGGGCTGCCCAACCAAGAAGGGGAGAAGCAGCAGCAGTCTGCAAAGGGAGTGCACAAGGGGTGCGGGGTGGGGGAGGGGGCGATCCACTTATTGAGAACTGACGCTAACACTCTACTTTAGGCACTGCCTTTAAGTTATATAAGTTAATCAGCCCTTATTGATTGGTGTGAGCCCCACTTTACAGGAAAACAAATCACAGAGTAAATGACTTTGCTCAAGGTCACAAAGCTTGTAAGTAGCAAAGCTGCAATAATAACGATAACACTAATAGCTGATCTTTTGAGAGCACCTACAGTGTGTCCGTAAAGTCATGGTGCACTTCTGACCAGTCACAAGAAAGCAACAAAAGACAACAGAAATGTGAAATCTGCACCAAATAAAAGGAAAACTCTCCCAGTTTCATACCTATTCAGTGCAGTTGGATGTGGTCTCCGTTTGTTGCCCTACACACATCCAAACGATAGTGAAGTTCTTGCCACACATGGGTAAGGACATCTGGTATAACAGTGAGTAACGTCTGTGATTCTCTGCTTTAAGTGATTAATGTCATTGATACGTTCAACGTACACATGTTGCTTCACGTAACCCCAAAAGTTAAGGTCTAAGGGCGTCAGATCCGGGCATCGTGGTGGCCATGGCTTGACAGAACCCCTGCCCATCCACCGCCAGGGGAATGTTCTATCCAGAAACTCATGAACAATGGTGGCATAGCGTGGAGGAGCATCGTCCTGTTGAAAGATGACACCTTCTGGAAACTGTGGCACTACATACAATTCCAACATGTCAAGATAGGTGTTTGCCATCACAGACTGCTCCACGAAAAAAAATGGGCCTATCACCTTATCATGCATCAGGCCACAGCACACATTCACTTTAGGGGTGTTACGTTTGTACTCAACGTGGACATGAGGATGTTCAGCAGCCCATATTCGACGTTATGGCGATGAACATGTCCACAGATATGGAAGGTTGCCTCATCGCTAAACACAATATTCTGCAAATATCGTGCATCATTGTCGATCTCATGAAGCGTATCTATAGTAAACACACATCGTGTGGGTCTATCCACCGGTTTGATAGAATGCAACAGCCGCAATTTGTACCCCGTAAATCAGAGATGTTTCTTTAACACCTTATGAACTGGAGTCTTGCTTAGGTGTAATTGTCGAGCACATGCACGCACAGATTTTTTAGGGCTCCTCAGGTAGCTATCCCGTATAGCCTCTACAGACTCGTCACTGACTGATGGCCTACCAGAACGGGGTTTCTCCACCAAACTGCCGGTTTCCTTCAACTGCTTATCCCACCAAGTAGTGTTATTCCTATTGTGGTAGCATTTCGTTATAAATGCGCCGATATTCACGTTGCACTTTGGTCACGGATTTGAATTTAGTGAGCCACAGAACACACTGAACTTTCCTCTGTACCGTCCACATCTCGACTGGCATGGCCGTGGGCTGCTCTGCTGTGTACATTGTGTTACGTCATCATCTGCGCATGCGCACATGCTGCCACATCATCCTACAGAAACTGGGAGGGTTTTCCTTTTATTTGGTGCAGATTTCACATTTCTATTGTCTTTTGTTGCTTTCCTGTGACCGGTCAAAAGTGCACCATGACTTTACGGACACACTGTATTTCATGCTAACCTCTTTACAGGGATTGTCCCATTTAGTCCACAGAAATACCCCATGAGTACGGATTATTACAATCCTCAAATTACAGGTGAGGAAACTAAAGCACAAGAAAGGGTAAGTCTTGAGCTCAGAGTCCACAGCTGTCAGTGGCAGAGCTCAGTGGGAACCAGCAGCCTGGCACCAGTGTCACTGCCCAGCAGAGGACACACCACTTTTCACTGGGTCACAATGCCTTTTCAAAAGTGAATATTCCCAAGGGCTTGCTGAGGTTAGTCAGCGTCACAGGGATGAGTATGCAGGCTAGGCACAGAGAGCCCGGTCAGTTAATAATGGAGTGAGCTTCACCCTTGGCCTTCATGGCAAAGATCAGAGCCCCAAAATATACCAGGCATTCCACAGATGCTCCATTTTCACCACTGACTTTTACCAGCTGTCTAATCAGGGAACCAGTGATAGAAGGCAAGACAGACTGCACTTTGGGGAGCCCCCAGACTAGCTGCAGGACTATCTATATATACCACACAAGGTTAGGGCTTCCCAGAAAAAAGGACTGCTTTCTTCTCCCAAACCGGGTGAGAACATCTCAGGAAGCCCTAGCCCCAGTTTGCTTCGTAGCTCCCTTGCCTTCCACACAGTCCCTCCCTCCAAATACCTATGTTCTTCAATGCGGAATGGCTGTTCCTTTGCCAAGGACATACTCCACTTCTTCCCTCCTGGGTCTTAGTCATCCTGTGCGCCAGCCCGCAATGCTGGCCAGCCTGTAATGCTGGTGGGCTTGCTTTTCCACCTACTGAGCTCCTTCTCACCCTTCAGGGCCTGACTCAAATGCCACTGCGTCCCTAAAGCATCCATCATCCCCTAGTCAAAATAAGCCGTCCCTTCCTTTAGAAGCCACTGGCATGGTTCTTGTAGCTCTCTTCCAACCACTGTTCTAAGCCACAAAACATAAGATTTGACAACATGTCTTATGTTGCCCTCTACGTTAGGACAAGGTTCTCCAGAGAAACAGAACCAACAGGATATAGATAGAGAGAAATCTACTAGGAACTGACTCACACGATTATGGGGTCTGGCAAGTTGAAAATCTATAGAGCCAATGTCTCAGTTCAAAGGCTCCCAAGCAGGAAGAGCTGATGCTCTACTTAAAAAGTCAGGGAATCCTCTCTTGCTCAGGAAGGGTCAGCCTTTTGTTCTGCAGTTGATTGGATGAGGCCCACCTACATTAGGGAGGGCAATCTGCTTTACTCTGTCTACCATGTAAACATGAATCTCATCCAAAACACCCTCACAGAAACACTCAGAATAATGTTTACCAAATATCTATGCACCCTGTCGCCCAGTCAGGTTGACACATAAAATGAACCATCACATGCACTAAAGAGTGAAGAACATGGATCCTTTCTCTCTGCATCTTCACAGCATGTAGTACATGGCCTGGCTCAGAGCAGGTGCTCAGCATTTGCTGGAAGAAAAAGGAGCTGTAGTCATTGCTCTTACCATGCCACCAAGGACATTAGAGGCCATCCGATCCAACTCCCCAAAGAGAAAACAAACTGAGGAAAATAAATAACTTCCAGGCCCTGGCTGGTTGGCTCAGTGGTAGAGTGTCAGCCTGGCATGTGGATGCCCCAGGCTCGATTCCCGGTCAGGGCACACAGGAGAAGCGCCCATCTGCTTCTCCTCCCCTCCCCTTTCCCCTTCTCTCTCTCTCTCTCTCTCTCTCTTTCTTCCTCTCCCACAGCCATAGCTCAATTGGTTTGAGCACATCAGCCCAGGCACTGAGGATGACTCCGTGGAGCCTCCGCCTCAGGCACTAAAAACAGCTCAGTTGTGAGCACAGCCCCAGATGGGCAGAGCATCGGCCTCAGACAGGGGTTGCCGGGTGCGTTGATGGTATAATGGTAAGCAAAGCTGCCTTCCAGGGGTTGCCAGGTAGATCCCGGTCAGGGCGCATGCAGGAGTTTGCCTCTCTCTCTCCCCCTCCTCTCACTTGGAAAAGAAGAAAAATAATAATAACTTTTCCAAGTCACACAGACTACTTAGAAGCAAAACTGGGCATTCACAATATTCAACAGATCATTACTGAGCAGTGTCACTATACCAGGTGCTGTCCCAGATGCTAGGGCCACTGCAATAAACACAGAAAAAAACTCCTTTCTTCACAGAACTTATATTCTAGTGCAGAGAAGACAGACAATGGACAAAAAACACATAGAACAAATGCCCTGGCCAATGACTTTGAGTGTTGTAGAGATGTATAAAGTAGGGAAAAGAGAAAGGTACAGCTGGGGACGGGGGTGGAAGCCCAGGACCGGCACCCAGCTCCCCACTTCCTGTCCCCTCTTTCCTCTATAGCCTACGATCTTTCTCAAGGAAAGAATCTTACATTTAAGTGACCTCAGCCAACTTTACCTCTCAGGACTGTGATGACAAGGGAGACAATAAACATGAATACACTTTGCAACCTCTAAAATAGAGGTGCTAGAAATATGACTATCACTCTTTCTCTAAAGTCAATTTGCAAAGAACCACCATGAGAAGCTGGACCACGAATCCGGCTCTGGGGGCGCTGCTCTGGCTCAGTGCGGGCTCCCTGCTCCTCCCAGGGCCCAGCAACACCTCCAGCTGCCGCTCCCGCCCAGCAGCCACGTAGCACCAGAGAAAAATCCCTGATTGAGGCCAGTCCAGTGCCTCTGCAGATGTTTCCCAAGTCATTTCACATTCAAACTCCAAAGCTTCTTCGCACACTTTTAGATTCTTATTAATAACATTTTAAAATGTAGATTGCTGCCTAATCTTAGCTGCGTAATTAAAAAAATGATCTTCCTTCTCTCCCTCCCAGCAAGAAAGGAAACTGTACCCCAGGGCTCTGCAGCTAAGTCATGCCCCGCAGAAAAGCTAGTAGGAGGCTCAAGGAGGGAAGGGAGAGTGGGGGGAGTTGAAGCCAAAAAGCAAGTCTAATTCCTTAATTTTAGATTAAATATAAACAAGGCTAAAGAAAGGAAATGATTTGCCCAAGTACACACAATTATTTTGGCAAAGCAGGAACCAGAACACCAGTTTCCTGCTTCCCAGTAGACTGTCTACTGCCTCACGGGGAAAGAAAAGGAGGAAGACAGACTGTCCATTCTCGGAGGATAGGAATCTTACCTAAGTGATTCTCCTTATGCAGTGAGTACTATTCACCTGGAGAAAAAGCCATTGGTTTCAGATGTTCAAGGGGATTATAGGAACAAGGTTATAAGTTCTTTATATTCAATTTAGACTTATAGGCTGTCACAGCAAGAAGGGACCTCTGGACACTCTAACTCAACTGTCTGCTTCTAAATGGGAAAAGTGAGGCCCAGTAAGTAAAGTGATTTATTTACCCCAGGTGGCAAGACTAGGTCCCATGTCGCCCTGCCTTCTAGTACATCCTGTCCATAGCTTCTTAGCAAAATACCAGTCAAGCTCTCAAAGTTTACCAAAGACATCGTAGGCTCCTTGGCCAGGAAAAACAGAGACACGTGAGGCCTACACAGTCCCTCACTGCCTGCCTCCCTGAAATGGCTTCTTCGTAGAAGGCCCAAGGGTTCAGTGATGGAAATACACACATACGTACCCCCATATCCTCGGGGTTCTCCTCTCCCTACCTAGGGCTGCCGTACCTAACCCAGACTTCAGTTACTGTCCATTGCAAAAGATCATCAGCAGTTTTTATCTTGTGAAGTTATAAAAAAAGAACTTGAAAAAAAAGACCAAACGCTGCACCCAGCTGTTGGTGAGGCTGCCTTTTCTACTGATGATGATGACTCACAACGCCCGAGCTGGGGGCAGGAGCTGGGAATGAGACTTAGCAAGGGAGAGCCGCAGTTCGTAAGCACGCCTGGGCTTGCAGAAGAATGCTTGAGTTTCTTCAGTAAAACCTCAGTACCTGGCTGTGTGAACACAGCGTACCCTGCAGACCACCAAGAGGTCCCGCAGGAGCAGGAGCAGAGATAAACTGTAAACTAGGGCCAGCCATCCTGCAAATCCCACCATGATATTGAAGCTGTTATGTTAGCAAGCCAAGAAATATCCCCCACCCAGAAATACTATGTGCATCCTCAGTTTCCAAAGAGATGCTGGGTTTTGGTTAACAGATTAAGATCTTCAAGCAGTGGAGACAAAGACCAAGGTTGCCCCCAATCTTTCGGTGCAAACAATTCAGCCAAGGGCAAGGAGGGAGGGAGCCTATCCTGGGATGTCAGTTCATGGTCAACCAGCAACAATGTTTTGGGACATGACTTTGGATGGTGCCTCCCAAATTTCTTCTAATCCCACCCTTGGACACTCTGCCAGGTTCATCCTGAGAGTTGGGTATAAAAGACCTACCAGAGCCCTAGCCGGTTTGCTCAGTGGATACAATGTCGGCCCAGCATGTAGACATCCCAGGTCCAATCCCTAGTCAGGGCCCACATAAGAGGCAACCATCTGCTTCTCTCTCCCTCCCTCTCCCCCTTCTCTCTCTCTTCCTCTCTCTCTCATAGCCAGTGGCTCGACTGGTTCAAGTGTCAGCCTCAGGCACTGAGGACAGCTTGGTTGATTTGAGCATCGACCCCAGCCAGGAATTGCAGGGTAGATCTGGTAGTTGGGGTGCATGCGGGAGTCCATCTCTCTACCCCCTCCTCTCACTTAAAAAAAAGGACCTACTGGAGGCCCAGTAGAGCTGCACTCAGGAATAGGGAAGCATTTTCCCACCCCCACATGGCAGGACACTTAAGGGAGAGAAGTGAGCAGCGGGACAAGTTCAAGAATCCATGGAAGTAACAATGTGCACTGCACTGTCAATGGTTTGGGGATCTGCCACTTGTATCAAGCAGTGGCAGCAACAAGCATAGCCTGAGGAGGCCCCTAATAACCATTATGATCAAGCACCCTCCAGGAGAAGGAATAACATCAGGAGATTGGGAGTCCCAGTTATTTCGATATAAGGGACTGGGGGAGGCTTGGGATCAAAGTCCACTGTGAAAGCTGGTGGCCACGTGGCAAGCACTGAAGTTATACTCAAACTGCTCCTCTGGAGGTGCATGGCCCTGTGGTGTGAAGGGCCAGCAGTCCAGATCAGGTGGGACAGCCCGTCTTTGCTTCCACATCTGCCAATGCCCTCCCACTCTGCTCTCTGCTCCCTTCTGTCCCCCAGGCCCCAGAAGGAGCATCCTTTACCAGCACCCCCACCTCTGTAAAAATCTAACACAGTTAAAGACTACCTCTCACGGCCTTTACCTTTAGTCACACCAGACACGGTAAGGACAAAAGCCCCCATGCCTTCCTTGGAGAGGCTGACTTCTCCTCAGCCAGGGACTGGGAAAGGCATCTGCTACACAGAGTATTTCCTTCCGTAGGATCAGCTCCAACCAAATCAGCAGAGCACTGTTACTATGGACCATCTGCCAGGACCCGGAAACAGCCCTGTTACATAAAGGGGCTGGTGTAATGAAATGTATTAAACTGGATCTTGCCTCTAGATGAAGCCCTTGAAGTCTCTCTTAGGAGGTGCCATGTGGCGCGGTAGAGGGGCCCTGGGCAAGGGACCCACGGGGCCCTACTCCTCCTGGCTCTGCAGCTGTTAGCTGTAGGACCATCTCCCCAAGCTTCTGTTTTCTCAAATTTCAAATGAGGACAAAATGGTCCTTTCCATCATTTTAATTCCATGACTTTGCACTGTTTTCACCAAAATAGCAAAAAAGGAAAGCTTATTTTGATATTAATTTTGGACTGTAGGGTTAATTTTCTTTAAAAAAAAAAAAGAAAGAAAAGATAAAGAAAAACCAGTACCTTCATATTGGTGGGCTTAAGGAGAGAAGCGGCACCCGACGCCACACCGCTGGCCTGGCTAGAGGAAGTGCCCAAAGGAGAAACCGGAAGTTCGAACCTTCTATGGGCCCAGGCAGGAGAGGCCCCAACAAAGCTGTAATGACCTTGCTGAGGGGCAGTACTATCAATGACCCCTGCCTGTGCACACAGTAATTTCCAGTTTACAAAGTGCTTTCATATCCAGGCTTTTACTGGAGCCTCAAAACACCCTCAAAGTTCACAAGGCAACATTGTTGACCTCCACTTCACATTGAGCAAAGTCAGACTAAAAAACCAAATAGGGTGAACCCATGTCTCTGCCCGCTCTTCAGTCTCCTCACATGTGAAACGGGAGTGAGCTGTACTCAGCACACTGTGTAAGGATCAAACAGGTGACTTTGGAAAGCCCTGGAGAAATGCCAGGCATGTAGTGCATCCTTGATAAACATGAGTAACCTTCCCCACACACCCCCACCTCCTCAGGGAGGTGTGGGGGCAGCTCCAAAGCTGCTCATCTTCAGGCTCCAGAGGAATGCTTCAAGACGGAAGGCAACATGGTGGCTTCTTAGGTGACCTTCTATGTGGCCTGAGACTACTGCCCAGAAGGCAGACCAATGAGCTAGAGAACTCTAGTCCCTACCGACCTCATGGATTCTAATAACCACCCCAGCTCATAAAGGATGGGCTTCCCCCAAGAATCCAGAGTACTTCAAAATCAGCCAGAGACGAGCACTGAAGCAAAAAAAAGAAAAAAAAAGCAAGCACAAGGCCTCAAAAGGAGAGCCTCAGAGAGCCTCCGCTCCTCTAGGCAGGGCCTCTCCCTCACTGTTCCTGGATGCCACCCTCCCCTTCCCTACAAAAACCTTTGCTGCTCCTCTGTTACTCACAGACTAAAACCTGAATAAGGACTCGTGTCTGTTACACGTGAATGTTTCCAGTCCCTTTTCATTCTATCTGGCCCCATGTTGAGCAAACTGCATCAGGGTATGCTTCCCACTTGTATGCCTTCATCTGCGGTATTCCTTATTCGTCTGTTAAATAGTAAAGTAAAGGAACGAAGGAAGAAATGTGTGAATGAGTGAATGACATACGTCCCTGTGAGGCAGACAAATTAGGGATCATGATTCACATTTAACAGATGAGGATGTACAGGCCCAGAGAGGCTAACTGACTTGCCTACAATCACACAGCTAACAAGTAGCCAAATTAGCACTTGAACCGGGCTCTTCAGGACAACTTTGGCCACATCAGCTTCCTCCTGAGGTAAAAAGTCACTCTCATGTTAAGAAAAAGCTGATCCAAGATTCCTAAAAATGGGCCATTTTCATCTTGGCACACATCAAAGAGCACACAGTAAGGCACTGGCTGTCACTATAATTATTGAGAGTTCCCGTGAGACAGGCAAAATCCCCCAGGAAAGGGCAAGCCTGGTTCCATCTGTCAGGAACCAAAAAATGATGGCAAAATTACAGGCTGATCACTTAAAGCTCACCATCAGAGAGCTCCTGGAACAAATCAATCTGACCAGGAAAGAGGAAGAGGGTTCCTTAAATGGAAACTGAGCCCTCTGCCAGGGACCTCCAAGCCCTTCCCAGACCCTCTGGTGAGCATGCAGCATGCCTGGCGCCCCACCCGCTATGGACAGATGTAGAAGTTGAGGACCCACAGCTAGGCCTTACAGACACACAGGGGCAAAGCTGGCCTCCAAGCCCTGGTGCACCAGGCCTGGCTGTCAGACTCAGGGAGCTGAGGCTCGGTCCCACGCTTCTCCCAGAAGGTGGGAAGTGGGCAGGGCCGCAGGCTGGGTCTCTTAAGCACAGCCACTGAAAATGGTACAGCTTCCACGTGCAAAAGTTAAAGCCATTCCACGGAACTAGCCCCACTGAGCTTCTGCTCTACGCCTGGGCAGAGGCAGGGGTACAACAGACCAGGCTCCTGATCCCATGGGGCTCGCATTTGGTGAGGAGAGAGTGACGACAAATAGGTAAACAGTAACAATACTATAGTTTCAGGCAGTGAAAACAGAGTGATAAATAAAGCAGAGGAGAGTAGAGTGGTGGGGACAGACTGGTAGTGGCTACTTTCAACAGGGAGGGCCTCCGTGAGATGTGACAGTTGGGCAGAAAGCGACAGGGGTGTGGCAGTAGCTTGTGGGGGTCAGAGATGAGCACTCTTAGCAGAGGGACTGCTAGAGGAAAGGTACATAACCCCTTCCAGACATAAACCCTACCTCTCAGGTTATGAGGAGTTCGTAAGTGGCAGCACCTAACAGAGCACCTGGAACAAGACAAGTGCTTGGCAAAGACTGCTTCCCTGCCCTGCTCTGACCCCCATGGAAAATTTTTAAACAATTTTTGTTCAAACAATTGTGCTAACTCATGTCTTATTGCAGTGTGCCTCTGACAAGGCTCTGCGTCTGCCCACCTGTTGGGTATGGGGCTGTGAGATGACCCTTGGTGAAGGTTTCATCACAGCACAGCTTGATGGAAGGGCCTTGGCCTAGAGGAGAACGGGGCAGACACAGGGCAGCAGAAAAAACAATGGACGTGGCCCTTACTGCAGGTGGGAGGGTGGAAATCATTAGGACCAGACGCATGAAGAAATCAGGATCAAGGCAGAGAGTTAATGCCTGTCCCCTTCCCTTCTTACATCTGGCCCACTGGCCTAGGGCCCAGACCCTTGTCTCCTGACTCTCCGATGGGGCAGCCAGCTAGAGGCCAAATCAATCTCAGTGCTTCTCACAGACATGGAGACAGATGAGTTTCAACTCATGGTGAGACCTTAGGTAGCCCCGTTCTGTCTCTGGGCCTGAGTTCTCCCATCCATAAAAAGAAAGGAAGGCCTGGGTGACCCCTGGGGGTCCTTTCAGCTCTGACCTTGCTCATTCTGACTGAATGAATGCTCGCCCTACCCTCCTCACCCCCAAGGCTGTCGCCTGCCCACTGCTGCCATCTGGTGGCCCTCCCAGCCCAGCTGCACTTAACTTGGGCCAGACCCCTGACAAGCACCCTTATTTGAAGGCACCCATTTCTAAGAGGGAATCTGATTCTGATTCTGCTTGACACGCACTGCACTCCTCTGGACCACAGATCAATGGGTATTCACTGCCAAACACAAAAACCAAAAATAACACAGAACTTTATCTCTCTAGCAGAGATGACACTCTGCAGCTGAGAGTCTGAACTCCCTACCCAAAGACAGGAAGGGACCTGCCCAAGGTTGCACAGCTGCCTGGCTCCTGGACCAGCTCACAGTTCCACTTTACCTCAATGCTTAGGGCTGATGGGCACCCTTGAAACCGAAAATAAAGTCAGCAGGGCTGGAAACAAAGCCTTTGAAATGTGGAAAACAAACTGTCAGAATTCCTTGCAAACTTCAATAAATGGTAAGACAGGGCATGTGAACATGTAAGCAATTGCTTGCAGAAATTCACTGGGAATAACAAACTGGAGGTACCCATGGTATTTCCTAATCTTGGAGGGCCTCAATCACAAGAACACCTACAGGAGACCATCCATAAACCTGACTCACAGCCACACCACAATGTGGATCGTAGGCCAGGCAGGCCACCAGAGGACAAGAAAGACATACCGGGGTCGCAGCATGTGTCTGCGTGTGCTTCCCCCACCACATGAGTTCCTCAGGGTAGTGTTATAGCTTTTCTTCTCTACCTCCATCCCCTCAGACCCTAGCCACAGGAGCTGACCAGCGTCATAAAGGTGCATACAGGCAGATCCCGTAGATTCTCATGCAATCAGGGGAACTGTCTAGCCTTTGTGGACTCAACTGGCCACATTCTCTGCTCTGTCTGCAGCCTCCTTCTGACCCCTATAGCGACGACCCTGAAAAAACATACTGTAGGTCACTTGCCTTTTCTGGCCTCTATTATGTCACATCAGCTGCATAATGGGGCTCTACTGGGTGATCTTCAAAGTCCTTTTAATTCAAAAATCCTAGAATCTAAAACTAAATCAAGGCAAATCAAGTACTCTTCACCACCAGAGCAGATGTGAGGAAGGAGGAAGTAATCAGACAATACTTCCCTCTAGTGGTTTAATGCTGTCAATACACATTCCCAGCTCTGAGCTTTACCACTCAACTCCATTTAATCCCACCCTGAACTCTGAACAGATATCAGCTTGCCCGGGCGCAAAGGAGCGGGAGAGAAAGCAAAAGTGCCACTCTCCAGGAGCCAATCAGGTCTCTGAGCAGGTTCCATGCCAGTGAAGAAATTCTCCATTTTTAGAAACAAGTATATCTTGGAGCTCAAAGGACCTTCTCTGACCTCCAACTCCTCCCTTTAGATGAGGAAACCAAGGCTCAGGGATGTTCAGAAGGGACATGCCTGAGGTCACAAAGCTGACTCACAACTGAGCCAAAAATAGATCCCTACCTTTCTGCCTCCTTCTACAGTCTCTTGCCTCTTTTCCACGCGACCTCCCAACCCAGGCCTCTGGAAGTGATCTGTCAAGGACTTAGACACGGGAATGGTTGGCAAAGTGGCTGCTAGCCCTGCACGGAGGGGTGAGAAATTTTATTTTTTAACTTTAACATTTATGGGGCGATATAATCAAGCTGAAAATTACATATCAGCATAGAAAATAGAAAAGGAAATAAAATTCACTCATAAATCAATCAGAGATAATATTCTGACATATATCTTTCTAGTCTTTTCTACGCTAACATCCTTTTAAAAAAGAAGTTATAGTGTAGTAATTTATTGTAATCTACTCTTTTCACTTACTATATCATGAGCATATTCCTCTGTCATTAAATGTCCTTCAAAAACATTCTAGTTAATAGCTATGTATTCCAACACAGGGTTATACTATAGTTTATTTAACCTATCCCCCTACAGTTTCATGTTTCCATGTATTTGCTTTTGTTATTATAAACTAGGCTATAATTAATAGCAATATTCTTTATATTCTAACATCCATGATTAGTTCCTTAGGCCAGCTTTTTTTTTTTATATAGGGCAGAATTTCAGAACTGGAATGGCCCTTAGAAATTATTACATCCACAGCTTTCTACTGCCCAAATGGAAAAAAGGAAACCAGAGAGTTTTGTGTCTTGCCAGAGGACAAAAAGACAGCAACAGAAGAACCAAGTCCCAAACTCTCCACCGTTCAAATGTGGCCTTGCTGAAGGACTTCGCAACCTTCACGATCACTCTCTCCCACAACTGACTTCTCCTTCCTCTGAGACCCTTGTAGTTTCCGTGTCTGGGCCACTCCTCACATTATTTGTTATTCTACTAAATACTTCCTTTGTTCACCTAACTACAAACTTCCTGAAGGTAGTTCTGGATTTTATATCCCCTGTGTTTTGTAGCACAATGCTGTCCACACATATGTAAGCAGTCCACAAACACCTGCTAAAGGATCAAGGATAACCTTCTGTATTGCTTGGGAAAGTCCCTGGCAAAAGCTGGAAGACAGCTGCTCCTTTGAAAAGTAAAAGAAGTTCAGTGAAAGAGAGAATTCTGAAACACACAACTTGGAATCAGACAGGCAGGCCAGACAAAAGACCAGGTACGAGTTTTAGCTCAGCCCATCTATGTGAACCAGGGCAATGCAGCTGACCAATTAGGGCCTTGTCTGTGAAGCAAAAATAACACCCACCTTGCCTATTTCATGAAACAATGGGTGTGAAAGCACTTCATAGCGATAAAGTAGTCCATGAGAACCATGCTTGCTATTGTATTATCATAAATAAAAATGCAGCAGCTCCTGTGAATCCCGGAATGGCCTCCTGACCCTCGTTCCTAGGGCACACCTCCTGGTTTCTTCCCCACACACAAACTCAGGAAGGGAATCTATGGCTACACATCTCAGGTAAGAATCAGTGTCCTCTCTTGCAGCAGAGCTTCATGTACAGAAGGAGGAACTAGTATTCCTGCTTCAGGTCCCTGAGAGTGATTAGTTAAGTCATCCCCACTTCCTCGTCCATTCTAGAGAGAATGTGACAGGCGAGCAGAACACTGGACTGAGGCCATGAGGCCTGTGTTCTTTCCTAGCTCCTTCACTCACTCCCTGTGCCTCCCCTCTTCAGTCTTCAGTTGCCCCATTTCTGAACTGAAGAGTCAGGCCAGTTGAGCTCCAAGTTCTCATCCATTGCTGACAATCTAAGGATTCTAGGATAAAAACTAATGACTTTAATAATAATAAGCAAAAACTACCCATTTCAAAATAGTCCTCTGGGCTTGGTTTGACTTTCAACCATTGGGTTTTCAAAGTCCTAAAGCACACAAATCATGAATTCCCAAGCATCTGCTTTCATAGAGCCCCCCGAGGCTAGAATCTCCCTGAGCTCAGTTGAGGTTTCCTGATATATGGTCGCAAAGAAGATGGGTTAATATCCACTGTCACCCTATTCTGAAAAGGATCTTGGCCCCAAAATAGAAAATCATCATAAGGTGTATTTATACACTCGGTTTAGTGTGAATCAATGGCTAGGCTTAGATTTCACTAATGCTTAGACATCAAATACAATAAAATATTTCCTGGTCTGTGAGACTTGGAGAAATGAAAGTGGTCCCTTTTGTATATGTTATGCAATTCCCCACATTAGAGAAAAAGAATAAAAAAATATATTAACTGAACAATATAACCAAGAACTGAGAGGACAGCAATGGAAGGGGGATAAATTTACTGAAAAGCAGAATTGGATTTCTAGCTTAAATGCTGCCACAAAGTAATGTTCTCTCCTCTTTGTTTCAGTCTTTCCGTTTGGCAAAGTGAGGAAGTTTCTTCTCCCATCTCTAATTCTCTAAAACTTCTAAGATTCTAGGACTTTCTTAGGTGACACTGAAGAAACCAAAGAATGTCAAGTACTCTGCATTTGTACTTTTTCAATCCACAGCCTTTGTGAGACCACAAGACTACTTTGGGATACTGTATGGCTCAGGGAAAGCTTCCAGCATCCCGAACAAGAAGATATGGGGCATCTGACCTCCAAAGGGCTCCAGTTTCAAAGGGCAGAGGAAGCTAATGTGTACTGAACCGACACATGAGCCCAGTCCTGTGCTGGATGCTAGAAGCATCTCATTTAGTTCTCAGACAAGGTCAACAACACTTCTCCATTTTCCTAGTGAAAAAAATAAGCTTAGAGAAGTTTTTCATTTGTCTGACATTTATTGAGTACCTATCTTGTGTATACCAAATATTTTGCTAAGCACTGAGAATATAATGCTGACCGAAATAAATGGGGTCCCACCCTGGCCAGAGAGCTGTTAGTTGGAGCATCGCCCAATACGCCAGGGTTGTTGGTTCGATCCCCGGCTGGGGCACATACAGGCTGGGGCACATTATGCATTTATGTTTGGAACAACAGGTCAATGTTTCTCTCTCTCTTTCCATTCCTCTCTTTCTAAAATTAAAATAAAAAATGTGGCCCCAACCCTCACGGAGTTTATAATCTAGTGGGAGGGGGAATTAGTCATAGAATGCTACAAAAATAAAAAGAGCACAAAGGAGAGGTTGTAGTGCTCTGAGAACAGATAAAATGGAAAAGGGATCAGTCAGGTATGTCAAAGAATGTCCTCCCTGTGGAGGTGACGACTAAGCTGAAATCTGAAAAGAAAGAACACAACTAAGTCAAAAGAAGGAGTACAGGGATAAGTGTGCCAAATAGAGGGAACAGCAGGTGTAAAGGTACTACAGTGGGCAATATATGATGCATTCAAGGTACCAACAAAAGGCCAGAGTGGAGATCAGCTAGAGATCAAGAGCCAGAATGGTAAGAACTGGAGCTGGATGGCCAGCAGAGGGCAGACCACAGAGGTCTTGTGGGACTACCAAGGATTACATTTTTATCATAAGAGAAATGGGAAGCCATTGGAATGTGACACAATGGTCTTGCAAAGATCTTCCACCTGGGGTATAGAGAACAGACTGGAGGGGTGAGGAAGTCAGCATGGAAAGATGAGGACACCAGTCAGAGGCTACTGCAGGATCCAGGCAGGAAGTAACAGTGGCCTGAACTCTCTCTCCATCTGTTGGAGAGAGGTGATGTTGCCATGGCCACACAGAGCTGAGATTCAAACCTGGGAGACTGTCTGACTTCAAAGCCCATGTTTCTCTCCACCTTTCCATTTATTCATTCACTCAGCAATTAGTTACTAATCATCGACTAAGTGCCAGGCCTGTGCCAGGTGCTGAGGATACAGCCATGAATAGAACAGACACTGCTCTCATAGAATTAACATTAAACAAATAAGAATACAAACAGATATTTACAATTACAAATTGGGATGAGTACCATGAAGGAACAGTGTGATCCAAGATTTTAACACAGAAAATTACCTATAAGGCTACAGAGCTCTTCCAAACTATTGATAATATATAAGAACCACTTGCTGGCTGCATGTAAGTGAAAGGCTTTAGGAAACTGCCTGTCAGAGTTGGAATAGGAGCATCACATCCCTGGATAGCTCATGAGCTCTCCGGAGAGAAGCTTGTATCTAAATCTCTGTACACACTTTGTTGAAGTAGAAGTCTTTGGGCCCTGGCCAGTGGCTCAGTAGATGGAGTGTCAGCTCAGTGTATGGACGTCCTGGGTTCAATCCCCGGTCAGGGCACACAGGAGAAGTGACCATCTGCTTCTCTCCCCCTCTCTCTTCCCCTCCCACAGCCAGTGGCTCAGTTGGTTCAAGCATCAGCCTGGGCACTGAGGATAGCTCTGTTTGTCCAAGGGCATCAGCCTTAGGAGCTAAAAAAAGCTTGGTACTAGAGCATCAGCCTCAGACAGAGTTGCCAGGTGGACCCCGGTCAGGGCATATGCAGGAGTCTGTCTCACTATCACCCCTCCTCTCACCAAAAAGAAAAGAGAAAAAGGAAAAAGAAAGAAAGAAATAGAAGTCCTCTCTAAAAGCAACTGCTAACTCCTTAATCTCACAAATCCCAACCTCAGGGACCTCTCACGTATATATCTACATAGCATTTTACAATTAGGGGAGATCTTTCACACAGATTCATTCATTCAAACCTCACTGTAGCCCTATGAGGTTCAGGAAGCCTTTTAATATCTTGCTTGAGAGATGAGGAAATGGAAGCCTTGACAGGTTAAGTCATTTAACCAAAGTCACCAAACTAAGAAGGTACCCAGACGTGCCATCCAGTGCTCACTAGAAGCACCTCGGGCCAGAAAATCATGAATCTCAGAATAAGACGGTGGCAAGTCACTGAGCCCGGGTAAAGCCACCCAGGAGCCCCATGAAGTTCCTGAGAACAATAACTAGGGACACCAAGCAGCTTGGGAAAGGCTTCTAGAACGCAGCTCCCCCCGCCTGAGACACAGGCACACTTGCCAACTCTCCCAGATCAGAACAGGTTTGCTTGGACTCTTTCCAAGTGCCTCTGACTACCAGAGAAAAGTAGTTTTCCATCACAAACACTGCAGGCAGGCACCAGACTCCTGAAGGGGGATGGCAGAGAGAGCATCCCAGGTTCCTGTATAGACAAACTGTAAAGTTATCCTGATACCACGGGAATTGCCTAGCTAAGCACCTACCCCCGGGGGTGTCAGTCCTGGGCAGTGTTTCTCGATCTTGGCACAACTAACATTTGAGGCTGGGTATTTCATTGTCACGGGGGTGGGGCGCTGCCCTTGCTTAAAGGATGTTTAGCAGCATGCCTAGCCTCTATCAACTGGATGTCAGTAGCACCCCCTAGTTGTGACAACCAAATATGTCTTCAGACATTGCAGATGTCCCCTGTGGGACAAACTCGCCTATGGGTGAGAATCACGAGTCTAGAGCCCATGATGGAGAAAGGGAAAGGCAGAGTCCATTCATTTTCTCTCATCCTAAACTCTCCCGCCCCATCCCCTCTTACTGGACAGATACATGGTCACTCTGCATAAACTCTTCTTTAATCAATATTGCGTAAGTAATGTCTTCCCAAAGGAGACTGGGAGCAGCCTCTGTGCTAATGTGGCCTGCAGGTAGGTCCCAGGAACAATGATGCACCACTGGAGCTTGTGAAAACAACTAGAGTCAAATAACTCCCTGTTCCACTAATGAGCTGCTTCTGACCTTGTGAGCAAAGCTTGTTCCTATTAACGTGAGCAGCTGAGTCTGATTAAACTGGAAGCCCTGGGTGTTTCTTCTCAATGACACCGGCTGGGGCAGAGTCTCCCACTGCTTCCAGACAGAGCACAACACAACACTGGTAAATCAAACAGCAGCAGGCTCCCAGTTACCCGAAAGGCAGCACAACAACCAGCACACGCAAACATCCCAACTTTCAACCACTCTGGACTTAGGAGAAAGGGGAAAGTGACAAAGTACATAAACAAGCGATCTGAACTAACACGCTAATTAAATAGTTGAAACATTACCAAAAAATCACGCTCTCAAGTCAAGGTGGAGTCCTGAAGCTGAGCTCCGGAGCAGCTGGGGTGACTCAGACAGTGTCACGTATGTGGGTTCCAACCTCCCACCCCATGGGTTGGGCTGTTGGCCCAGAAGGGGAAACCAGCATCAGTTACAATGCTTCAGAGCTAGAATCAAAGAAGTGGCATCTCTATGTCTTTCTCTAGTCGCTGCCTAATTGGTTAAAAGGTTTACTGACAGACTCAACCAAACTCACTACCACTTGGTAGTAAGTGTATTTCACTGCACTGCAATTCTTTGAAGACTGACAAACCATGAAATGCCTTCTTGTTAACACCCAATTACTCATATGGCTGCTAGTTTCTATGCTCCTTCTGCACGATATACTTTAGCTCTATTATTGCATGTCTCATACTGCAATGTTCTGAAATTTCATAACAGATCTGTCTCCCCTAGTGGACAGTGGGATCCTTGAGTGCAGGGTTTACATTGAGTACAAGGCATGGTATGTACACAGATCCTCGCCAATTGTACGATGAATATCAGTATGATGGATGTCAACTGGATGGATGATGAGTAAGTTTTCCATCTCTATATTCTTAGACTTAAGCCTGTCTATACATTCTAGTGGCAGGGCACGGCCCATGTATTCTCTCCTCTGTTTCTCCAAGGCTTATAAGGACACTGGTCAATAAGTTCTCAATAAACAATGACTGATTTGATTGGACTCTTGAATCCAAAGAGACAAACTGAAACTTCTGTTCAGGAAATGGTGAGTCCAAGGAAAGAGGTCATAGATCCTAGGTGTCTACCCTGCCTCATTAGCATTTGAATGTGTTTTGTCTCTTTTAACTAGGTACAGATTGATGCAGGAACTGAATACATTTTCTACCAGGCAGCAGAGATGCAGACATGACCAAGACTAACATGGCACCTTCCCTCACAGAGCTCATTATCTAAAGGAAAAGACAGGTATTAACAATTATACAAATGAGCAGCTACTACGATCAGTGAGTATTTTTAAGAAAAACTCGTGTATATATTGTCAATCTTTAAGCAGTCTGAACCTTGTTGAGCAGTGTCACGATTTCCCTCCAAATAAATAACACTTTCTTTAGTCCCCAAACTACGGCCCACGGGCCAAATTGCGGCCACCTGAGGCCGTTTATCCGGCCCTCGCCGCACTTCCGGAAGCAGCACCTCTTTCACTGGTGGTCAGTGTATGGAGTACTGTATGTGGCGGCCCTCCAACGGTCTGAGGAACAGTGAATTGGCCCCCTGTGTAAAAAGTTTGGGGACCCCTGAAGTTAGAGCATCCTCTGAAGTTTATTATACAGAAAGTTTGTTATACACCTTTTGTCATAAAGACCTTTGTTCCAAATGACTGTATACTTTTTTAAAAGGCCAATTAAAAGCATCGTAGCTAGGAATTCTCATAAGTCTATGTCTGAGTGACTTACCAAGGACAACTGAAGCTGACCTGAAAACTACAATAGCCAAAAGGTACTAGAATAACAGTCACCAGATATTTGGGAGTCTAGAGATTCATGCATAGCTAATAAGCAGGCCAAGAGCAACAAGGGAACTCCTGAGAGAACCCCTCAAGCTCAGAAGGCCTGGACACGATAACAGATCCTGAGAACTACAAATTACGTGCGTGGGAACCTCTGTGTAAGTCAGCAGGAGCTCCAGGAAGGCGGAGTAAGAAGCAAGGCATCAAGCACAAACCCCAAGAATAAGGTCAGGAATGTGAACACCAGGAAGGGAGAATTGCCCCAAAGAAAGGTTGAGAAATAAGTGAAGACTCAAGAGAAAATAAAAATGCCAAAAGCTGGATGGCACAGCATGAGAAGATAACATCTGAGGGAACATTTGGGATGTCTGAATCAATGTACCTAGTTTGCTAGAGTTAATAAAAATTTAAAGCAAAATACCATTCCATGATTCAAAATACTGTGCCTGCCTCAATCATGAAATACAGCAGGTGGCAAAGCGCGTTTTCAGTTGTGAGTACACAAAACACAGAGTTTATTCTTGTACCATTATTTATTCATTATTGCATATTCCATACAAACAACTGTAAACATACTTTTGCCCACTCCAGTATTTAAGGTAACAGTTTCCGCTGCCTTTAACTTAGGCTCAGGTGGATATGCACACAGTCATCTCTTCAGTGACGCCAAGGCAGACTCCCCAACAACCTGAACAAATTTCTGGGTGATGCTTGCTACAGTGGATTCCTTCTCAAAACCCCATGGTGATAACCTAACCCAGCCTTGCCCTTTTGGGTGCCAGCCTGTGACCCAGAGAGAAAAGCCACACATCTGGTTGACTACAGATCCAAATCCCAGGTCCTCAACTCCCCAATCCTAAAAGCTTTTCATCAGTAAAAGCCAACCTACTTAATCCTGAGCATTCATAGCTGTTTAGACAGCTGTCTCCGCATCCCCCAGCGGCTCTTACCAACCACAATTTCTCTGCTGCTCTCTTACCTGTCTGAGCGACCAGGTGTGTCCACCCACTCCAGACAGCAGTGACCTTTTCATTCTGAAAACAATGTGCTTCTATTTTCTGGGGCACAGGAAGAAAAGCAGCCTGGGAAGCCAGTTGCCCATGCTTGTTGCTTCCCCAGACATACAGCTCTCCTGCATCTTAAACATGCAAAAGGGGAACAAAACAGGAAAAAGAACATCAGTCCCAAAAGATGGAAAAGAACACAAGTCCGAAGAAAAGATCGTGAAAAGAAGCTGTATCAATTTATGCTTGTGAGAAGAGCAAAGCAAGATACAAAATTCATATATAGCAAAATATAAGATTTTTAAAATTTTATATATAGGAAACAAGGCCAAATATTCTTCTTAGTAGTTTGTCAAGGAATAGGAATGTGGGTTTATTTTTCCATTAATGTATTCAACAAATATTTATTCAACATCTACCATATGAAAGATATGTGTCTCTATATTATATAGATTTTAAAATGCATGCTTGCATTATCTTTTGTTAGGGAAAAATATACTAACTTTTTAAAATAACAGTTTAAAATAGATTTAAGCTTAAACTTTTGTTTTAATATTTTTTTAACTGCAGCTGATATTCAATGTTTATTAGTTGCAGGTGTACATTATAGTGGTTAGACATTTATACAGCTTACTAAGTGATCCCCCGATAAGTCTAGTACCCGTCTGGCACCATATACAGTTTTTACAGTATTAGTGACTACATTCTCTATGCTGTACTCTAAATCCCAATGACTAGTTTTGTAACTGCCAATTTGTGCTTCTTAACCGCTTCAACTTTTTCACCCAGCCTCCAACCCCTCTCCCATCTGGCAACCATCAATTTGATCTCTGTATCTATGAGTCTGTTTCCTTTTTATTTATTTTTAGATTCCACATATAACTGAAATTATATGGTATTTGTCTTTGACTTATTTCACTTATTAAGGTTAAACCTTTTTTTTTTTTTGGCGACAGAGACAGAGAGAGTCAGAGAGAGGGACAGATAGGGACAGACAAACAGGAACGGAGAGAGATGAGAAGTATCAATTCTTTGTTGTGGCACCTTAATTGTTCATGGATTGCTTTCTCATATGTGCCTTAACCCAGGGGGGTGGGGGGCTACAGCAGACTGAGTGACTCCTTGCTCTAGCCAATAACCTTGGGCTCAAGCTGGTGAGCCTTGCTCAAACCAGATGAGCCCGCACTCAAGCTGGCGACCTCGGAGTCTTGAACTCGGGTCTTCTGTGTCCCAGTCCGATACTCTATTCACTGCGCCACCGCCTGGTCAGGCAAGGTTAAACTTTTTAAATGTAAGATTTCACTACATGCCCTGTCCAGCAGACAATATAACCCTACCACATCACGGCTGTGTGGCACGTTAGCTCACTTGAACCTCACAGTAATCCTGTGATATAAGCAACAATACAACTGACTGGCATTGTGATTTAATAGAGAAAGAGCACATTCAGAGTCAAGTGACTGGCTGCTGCTATTCCTGAATCTACTAACTAGCTATTGACTTTGGACAATAACTTCCTCTCTAAGCCTTAGTTTCACCAGCTGAAAACTAGAGGTTGGTCTAGAAGGGCAAACAGTATAACTGATGACAGTGGCATAAGACAAACTGGTGGGCCTGACCAGGCGGTGGCGCAGTGGATAGAGCATCGGACTGGGATGTGGAAGACCCAGGTTCGAGACCCCAAGCTCGCCAGCTTGAGCGTGGGCCCATCTGGCTTGGGCAAAAGCTCATCAGCTTGGACCCAAGGTCGCTGGCTCCAGCAAGGGGTTGCTCGGTCTGCTGAGGGCCCGCGGTCAAGGCACATGTGAGAAAGCAATCAATGAACAACTAAGGTGTTGCAACGGCAACGAAAAACTAATGATTGATGCTTCTCACCTCTCTCCGTTCCTGTCTGTCTGTCCCTATCTATCCCTCTCTCTGACTCTCTCCCTGTCCCTGTAAAAAAAAAAAAAAAAGACAGACTGGTGGGCAACTGTGGCAAACCAGAGGGCACATGCTTTTCTAAAAGGCATTCATGTTCAAAAAAATTTAACTGTAAACCAAACAAAATGGGGCCATGGGCTACAATTGGGCCTGTGAATCAATAATTTGTGACTCCTTCGATGATCTCTAAGGGCTTTTCCAACCCCTTGCTTCTAAGGTTCTTCACATGTGGCTACTGAACACTTGAAATGTAGCTAGTCCAAATTGAAATGTGTTCTAAGACAAAAAAGCACAAGAGATTGCAAAGAATTACTGCAAAAATAAATAAAGTATAGCTCATTAATAATTTTCATAATGATCATACACTGATATAACATTTTAGGTATGTGGGGTTAAGTAAAATATATTATTAAAATTACTTCACCTGTTTCTTTTTACTTTTCAAAATGTGGTTCACATTATATTTCTACTAGACAGTGCTCTTCTAGAAAATAAATCAATCAAGGCTCAGAGCTGTTAAATGACTTTCAAGATCACATGGCTAATAAGGAGTCAAACAGGATAAGAAGCCAGGCCTTCTACTTCCACTGTATCTTGTGACCTCACAATAAAGTTTTACAACGCTGCCTGCTCAACAGTAGTCCAGTATATTCTCAAACACTTATCAAAAGCCAAACAATATCATTAAAGAGCATTAGATCAAATTTCAGGGTTCACGTTCCAGATCTGCTGCTTTATCACTCTGACACTGGGCACATCACTTCACATCCTGGGCCTCTGTTTCATCAAGTCTAAAACGGGAGAGTGTAAATACATGGAGCTTTTTTTCACCCAGGTGACCCTGCAGCATTAGCATACTGCAGTTCTATGGTATATTTCAGGTGACCTCCCTAGACTTCACCTGGGTATGCAAAGTATGAGTATCCCTTATAAGAAAGCAGAGGAGACCCTCAGCAGTCTCAACCCATTAAATGGCCTGGTTAGCTGATCAAGAGCCTGGGTCTATAAAAAGCTTCTATTTACCCTAGTAAGTCTAAACCAGGGGTCCCCAAACTTTTTACACAGGAGGCCAGTTCACTGTCCCTCAGACCGTTGGAGGGCCGGACTATAAAAAAAACTATAACAACAACAACAAAAAAAACTATGAACAAATCCCTATGCACACTGCACATATCTTATTTTAAAGTAAAAAAACAAAACGGGAACAAATACAATATTTAAAATAAAGAAGAAGTAAATTTAAATCAACAAACTGACCAGTATTTCAATGGGAACTATGGGTGCGCATGCATCCTGTGCTCCTCTCACTGACCACCAATAAAAGAGGTGCCCCTTCCGGAAGTGCGGTGGGGGCTGGATAAATGGCCTCAGGGGGCCGGCTGCATGCAGCCCGCAGGCTGTAGTTTGGGGACCCCTGGTCTAAACCATCTTTTCGCAAACACAGATTGCCTTCCAGATGCGGATCATTATTACACTGTTGCATAAAAACTCTGCTGCAATGCCAAATAGTTACATAATCAACAACTCTAGAAAAAGATCTGAAAAGCACTAAACAAAACCCAATGTGTTAACAACTTGAACTAGACAAGGGAAGTGGGATGTGAATGTTGACAACTCTTAACTGACATTAATAATATCCCAAAACAATTCACTTTGTGAATATACTAAAAATTATTAGATTGTACAATTTAAAAAGGTAAGATTTATGCCTGACCAGGTAGTGGCGCAGTGTATAGAGCGTCGGACTAGGACACAGAGGACCCAAGTTTGAAACCCCAAGGTCGCTGGCTTGAGCATGGTACATCCAGCTTAAGCATGGGCTCACAGGTTGAGCACAGGGTCGCTGGCTTGAGTGTGGGATCATAGACATGACCCCATGGTCACTGGCTTGAGCCCAAAGGTTGCTGGCTTAAAGGCCAAGGTTGCTGGCTTTAGCCCAAGGTCATTGGCTTGAGCAAGGGGTCACTCGCTCTAATGCAGCCCCCCAGTCAGGCACATATGAGAAAGCAATCAGTGAACTAAGGTGCCACAACGAAGAATTGATGCATCTCATCTCTCTCCCTTCCTATCTGTCTGTCCCTATCTGTCCCTCTCTCTGACTCTGTCTCTGTCTCTATCACAAAAAAAGGATGATTTTATGTATGAACCACATCTCAAAAAATAAAAATTCAGTATGTTTTAAAAACACCAAAATAAAAGTGCTCCACACAATAAGTAACTCTACTAATTACAGAAAATCTCCAGGTTTATATAATGCCAGCCATTTCAACTTAATTAAACAGAAAAGAGTGCCTTCCTCAACCCTCCCTGTCACTCACTAGTCTCTTCTAGCCCTGAGGCCTCCAGTCCTCTGGAAGTGGCATTCATTTCAACACAACTCTTTCAACATATATGTATAAATCTACCTAATATGAGACATAGTCTAAAAGTAGGGATTTCTTTTGTTGGCTATTTTAAATTCAGTAAGTAACAAATTATATGTATTTCAGAGTTTGTAAAGTATTTAAACTCTTACATTAATTCTCTGGAAACGTTACGTAATCAACAACTCTAGAAAAAGATCTGAAAAGCACTAAACAAAACCCAATGTGTTAACAACTTGAACTAGACAAGGGAAGTGGGAAAAGAGTTACAGGATGACTGACTGGGTGACCATAGCAGAGTTGATCGGGAATATACCTTGTCAGTAAAGGCAGTGTAATTAAGGGAGGAAAATGCTGAGTTTGGGCATGCAAGGCAGGCCAAATCCTGTGTGTTGTTATGAAAATTAACAGCTTCTCAGTTGGACTACATTGCAAATTTGATGTTAAAAAAATTAATGTGAATTCATTTACATATACTATGTACACACCTTATTTTCCACATAAAACACTATGCATTTAAGTCATTTCTCTTTGCTTAATTTAACATAATGCATTTAACTCTGTGTGACAAGTCTTAACCAAAATAAATTTCTCAGAGCTATATTCTCCAGTCTACCAGCAGGGGGCAGGGTAATGTGGGCTGTGGAAGAAATAATCTTAACTCCCAAGAAAATAAATACTACACTGTCACTGGAAAGTCTATCCTGTATTGACTGGGTGTACCAAATGTATGAATGGATGTATAGCTAGCTAAACAGTTATCCTATGAGAGAGAAAAAAGGTTAAAGAAATAAATCAAAGACGTAAAATAAAGAAATAAATAAAAAACAAAAATGTTTAGAAAAACTACATTTAGATAGCTATAGGGATACATAGACTAGATAGAAAGATACAAAGATGAAAGAACAATAAAAATAGATACATGTAGTTAAATAAATAAAATAGAGTATGCAGAGAAAGAACAAAGGGAGATAAATGAATTAGAAAGGTTACTTTCAGATCAAACAGAGAAGAGACAGCTAGAGAGCTTAGTTTTATTAGACACTTAAATAGATTAGATATCTTATATATAAATTTACTGTTGGTTATATGATTTGACATTCACAATTACCCTCAGAAGAAGATATTCTGGTCCCTATTGTACAGTTAAGAAAACTAAATCAAAGAAAGTAAGCCCATGTGAGTGTTTTACAGGTATTGTCATATTTAGTTCTTAAGACTACCCACTAAGTATTTTATAGACAAGGAAACTGCATCGGGAGGGTAAACTGACTTGCCTAAGATCACACAGGTGGTGACATCAGAATTCTGACTCCAAAGTCTGTGTCTTCCCTCTGAATCCCAAAATCACCACTTGAGGAAGAAACAGAACTGTGGATGGAATGTTAAACTGAAAGCGCTGGTGCCTACCTGTCAATGAAGCTGAGTGATCTGAGCCAGCAACAACGTGGATTGCTTTAGAATTCTCAAGGCCTACAAAAAGAAAAAGAAAACACGATTCTTTTGAAATTACATTTATAACAGAACAAAGGGGCAGAGAAGGACCCAGGCAGCACCAGCGGAGCCTGGGATAATCTCTCAGCCAGTGCAGGCAGGTCTGAGACAGCAGCACTGGCCAGAAGATGGCTAACATGGTAGGGAAACTGGTTAGATACCAGGGGTTTGAACAATGAAGTAAATATACTCAGGATAAAGAGCCAGATTTCTGTCAGAGAGGAGAGGAAAGGTACAGATACAAATGGTGAAAGGCTAGCATTGACCATATAATATTGGATTGCAATAGGAGAAATCAGTGTAGAATCATGGTTTGTAATAGAGACAGATAAAGAGATACAGGTGTACATATGCATAAATATGTATATTTCTGAGCTCTGTCCACTGAGGAGGGCTAGAAAAATAGCATCTCATACATTCCACTGCTATAACATGCAGGCACTAAAATAGACACCCAGGCTTCATAACAACACATAGGATTTGGCCTGCCTTGCATGCCCAAACTCAACATTTTCCTCCCTTAATTACTCTGCCTTTACTGACAAGGTATAATCCCAATCAACTCTGCTATGGTCACCCAGTCAGTCATCCTGCAACTCTTTTCTCTGACACTTCTGGTCAATTAACTAGTGCCTTAATAAAATGCCCCTCATTCAATGTGGATACCCCCAGGAGGTCACTCTCCCCAGGGCTCTGTCCAGGTGGCATAAGGGAGCACAGGGCTTTTCCCTGTGAGGTACAGTCCCTTTCCACAACATCGGAGAGAAAGCTGGGCCTTGCATCTGTGCCTGCATATTCCTATAGCTTCTCAGAGTCCTGCAGACAATGACCCAGGAGACACACCATGCAGGAAACAGCCAGTAAAAAACAAAAAAATAAATAAATAATAACATAAAACAAATAAATGTTGGAAGGAAGGAAGGAAGGGAGGGAGAAAGGGTGGGAAGGAAGGAAAGAGAGAGAGAGTGAGAGAGAGAGAGAGGAAGGAAGGAAGGAAGGAAGGAAGGAAGGAAGGAAGAAAGGAAAAGGAAGGAAAGAAGGAAGGAAGGAAGAAAAGAAGGACGTCAACCTTAAAGTACCCTGTGGAATGAGAAAGGAACAAAGCAGATGTTTCCACTACATGGGCCAGAGAGGAAGCACTGGGCCCCTAGTGGTGAGGAGGGACGTCCATGGTTCCAGCTCCAGAACCCATGGCAGCGAGGTAAGATGGGAGAATGAAATATGAAAGACTCTGAAGGCAGAAAGTTGATAATTATCCTAATATCTCATCAGAAAATTCCCCCAACTCAACTCAGAATCTCTGCTGTACCCTGAGGAGACCTCAAATAGGTTGTTTAAATAAAATCAAATAAAAGCATTTCAAATTCCTTCCAGTTTCCAGTTACAGTTCTATGCTAAAATATGACAGTTCCTGCCCTTAAAAAAAAAAACTCAAGACTTTTTGGTGTGTGGGAAAATGTATAAATAACTCATGATAATACAATATATACTGTGCTAGCCACACAAGTGAGAAAATGCAGCAGGGGAGAAGAGGAAGAATCTTTACTCACAAAGCTATACCTGAGCTAGGCCTTAAAAATTATCATCTTTTTTCCGGCAACAGGAGGGAAAATGAAGAGGCAACCATTTGCTCAAAGACACAGAGGAACGAGAAAGTAGCATACGCCTGCGGAGCAGTGAGTACCTTGTGAGGCAGGAAAAAACGTTTGGGCAGTTTGAGTCCAATATTGTGAATGTTTTCAGTGCCCTGTGAAGTGGACTGTCTGCTCAGCATCCAGTGCCCCTTCTCATCCTCTAAGAATGCCCTCCCCAACTCAACCCATGGGCTTCAGGGCAGCTACCCTCAGCCCCAGAGGCAGGGGAGAGCCTGGACGACTTAGGAAAACCAGGATGAGCCCCACCTCCTGTCCACAGCTCCCACTGCGGCTCACTCTTCCCTTTCTCTACCTACTTCCTACCACCCTCAAAAGCCCTCCTTTGTTCCGGGCTACAGGAGAGTCGTCAAAGGTTTCCTGTGAAGGTTTCATTACAGCCAGCCATCAGCCAGCTGGGTGACAAAGTAAAAGAGCGGGAGAGGAAGTCATGGAGACACGATGCCAGATACAGAGACAGAAAGGCCCACAGAGTGAGTGTTAAGTGTAGAGCGGAGGTCGGGACGGGAGAGAGAAAGAACGAAAATGGGTCCCGGCATGGGAGAAAGACAAAGACAAGGTCCTCAGATGACTGACCAGCACAAACTCCTTGTGTGCCCTGGTAGAGATTTCCCCAGGGGAACACTCCTGGCCTCCCTCTCTACATCCTCACTCCCTCCTGCTTTCCTCTGGGGGAAGAACTGGGCATGTGAGGCGCAGTCCTCCTGGGTCTTCCCCTTCGGATGCGCCCACCTGCAAGAGGGGGCTCCTCCTGTATTCTCAGCTGTGCAGTCAGCTTAGCGGGCCAACTCTATGCAGCTGTTCTAGTGCCTGGTAGGTACGTCTAATCTGAGATTCAGAATTTAGGGGTTCACGACTGCTACACATTATTCCCAAATACCTAAGTCATGTTTTCCAACCTAGCTTTTAACAGTTCCAGAGCTACCGTTTTGAGCTCCACATACCTGACTTAACATCTGTCTCTCACTGGGTTCCAAACTATGGCAGCGAAGAGAGATGCCTTTACTGGAGCCACGAGAGACTAAGAGAACAAGCAACAGAGAGTTAGGGCACAGAGACCAAGAAATAGCAAAAGCAAAACTCCATTTACCCATTTTCTGCCTATGTCTCTACTTCTTGACAAAGAATCAATATAGGACTCAGAAGAAATAAGGGCCTTACCTGTCACTCTGCTTGGTTCCTTTGCTGTCAAAAATGGTGGGAGGGTCTGCCCAGGGCACGACCGCCGTCCAGATGATGCCAAACCAGTCCCCCACTGGAACACTATGCCACTTGCTTCCCAAATGAACACAAGAAAAAAAGAAAAATGATTATTTGGATAAGCCCAGACTCCTCTTTGAACCTCATTGCTATGGGAGAGTCCCAGCTCATTCTCAATTAACAGATGTATTATGGAGAAGCTTATTGCTGGTCACAGGGATTACTGCCAAACCAGTCACAAATCCAATCTTCAGAGCAATCTAAAACCACCCAAAATTCCAACATAGTAAAACTCCCTCCAAAAAATTCTGGGACACTCCTCCAGGATCAAATTATTGATGACACCTTGTTCATGACTGACTTAAAAAGACCACTCAGACTCCAGACTGAGCAGAAAAGAACCTTGAAGTTTATCAAGTCCATTTCTTCCATTTACTAGATGAGAAAACTGAGACCCTGAAGAATATGACTTGTCCAAGGTCATACAAGGAGCTAGTAGCAGAGAAAATACTAGATCTCAGTTCTGCTGACACCTAATATTGTGCCCTTTCTACTACACCAAGATGAATTCAAAGATTCCTCGGCCAAATAATTTTATGACTGCAAGATAGCTTCCTACCAGCTACTATTTCAGTGGAATGGCCTTTCATTTCCATGTCCACTGAATCTTAATTCATGTACCCATGTTCTGCACCTCATACAAATGCGTAAGTGAAATTTTATCCACTTGGCCTGCAGTCAGATGTGCATAACTAGGATCCATCACCCAACAGCATCAGTAAGGCTCTGTTCCTCTGGAAATGTCCTACAACCAGGGTCCTCTAGGTTGCAAACAGACAACCCTGCTCTGTGAAATAGAAGTGATGATAACCAAATACAATGAAGCAAAACATAGTTGTAAAAAAACAAAATTTAACATGTTTTTAACAAATAAATTGCAAGGGGGGGAACGAAAGAGACAAAAAGGCACTTACAGACTCAAAGTGATTTGAGATATCTGATAAAGGATTAAGGTTCAGAATATATAAAGAACTCCTACAACTTAACACAAAAACAAACAACCTGAATTAAAAATTAGCAAAGGACTTGAACAGACATGTGTATATTTGAAAATATACACATGGAGGCCTGACCTGTGGTGGCGCAGTGGATAAAGCGTCAACCTGGGAACACTGAGGTCGCCAGTTCAAAACCCTGCACTGGTCTGGTCAAGGCACATATGGGAGTTGATGCTTCCAGCTCCTCCCCCCTTTCTCTCTCTCTCTCTCTCTCTCTCTGTCTCCTCTCTTAAAAAAATAAATAAATAAATAAAAAAGAAAATATAGACATGGAAAATAAGCACATGAAAAGATACTCAAAATCATTAATCAGCAGGGAAATGCAAATCAAAATCGTAACGATACACCCATATCACACCCATAGGGATGTTTACTGTTTAAAACAAAAACAGAAAACAAGTGTTGGTAAGGATGTGAATAAGTCTGGGAGCCCTTGTATAATGGTGGTGGGAAAATACATAATTGTCTAACCACTACGCTGTACACCTGAAAATAATACAGAATAATACTATATGTACACTGTAACTGAAAATTAACATTTTTTAAAAATGAAATAATGCAGCTGTTATGGAAAATAATATGGCAGTTCCTCAAAACTTAAAAATAGAATTACTATATGATCGGACAATTTTATTTCTGAGGATATGTCCTAAAAAACTGAACACAGGATCTTGAAGTGATATTTGTACACCCAGGTTCACAGCAGCATTATTCACAACAGCTAGAATGTGAAAGCAAATCAAGAGCCCAACAGAGGAATGGATAAGCCAAATGTGTTATACACAATGAAATTATTCAGCCGTAAAAAGGAAGGACATTCCGATATGGATGTTATGCTAAGTAAAATAAGCCAGAAAGACAAGTACTGCATGATTCCATTTACACAAGGTACCTATAGGAGCAGTCAAAATCATAGAGACAGAAAGTACAATGGTGGTTGCCTGGGCTGGGGGAGAGGAAGGTGGGGAGTTATGGGTTAGTGCATATTGTTCCAGTTTTGCAAGATGAAAAATAGCGGTGAGAGTCACACTATACTGTACTTAAAACTGCTCAACTGTACACTTAAAAAATAATTAAGATGGTAAATTTTACTGTGTATTTTATCACAATAAAAAAAATTTTAAGGCAGAAATAGCATTTAAAAAAGAGAGACTTGAGATATATATCAACCAATTGCAATGTAAAGACCTAATTCAGATCTTGAGCCAAATAAACTGTAAAAAAAAAATTTTTGTGACAATTAGGGAAATGTAAACACTGACTGGATATGATTTGATGAAATTACAGAATTATCATTAATTCCTGCGGGTATGATGATGGTATTTTGATAATATTTTCAGAAAGAGTCCTTATCTTAGAAATGCATGTAGAAATATTTGCAAAAAGAATGGTGATGGGGAGGACTTGCAATTAATTTAATGAAACACCTAATGGCAACTGCTGCTTTGTAACTGGACAGAAATGTACACATAAGGTTAGCAATTACAAAGTTGGTAGGAAAGGGGGAAGTAAACCCATGATAGGCAATTCTCCAACCTGCTAATTTGTAAGAGGATCTGCTGCTTGTAAAAGTGGTAATTACTACCATACAACTCAGCAATCACACTCCTGGGCATTTATCCCATAGAAATGAAAATTTATGTTCACATAAAAAGTTGTTCACAAATGTTTCAAGCTTTACTCTTACTAGCTAAAAACTGCAAACAACCAGATGTTCTTCAATGGGAGATTGGATAAGCAACCTGTGGTTGTTATGGACTGAATTATGTCCTCCGAAAATTCATGTTGAAGCCCTAACATGCAAGGTGACTGACTGTATTTGGAGACAGGGCCTATAAGGAGGCATTAAAAGTTGAATGGGTCATAAAAGTGAGATCTTAATGTGATAGAACTTAAAAGAAGAGGAGGGACACTTCTGGTATAAATAGGAAATGCGTGTATAAAGGAAAGGCCGAGCAAGGGCTCAGAAAGAAGGCCGCCATCTACAAACCAGGAAGAAAGGCCTCACCAGAAAGCAATTCTCCCAGCACTTGAATCTTGCACTTCTAGCCCCATGGTTTTCTATCATCATTGGGTCTATAATCTTCATAGAGCATCAGGGTGATTAACTCTTTTGCAGACTGGCACAAAATTTCTGGCAGACAGGCTGAAAAACACTGTTCTAGCCCCCATAACTGTGAGAAACTCATGCCTGTTGTTTGAGCCGTCCAGGCTGTGGTGCTCTGTTACGGCAGCCTGAGCGAAGACGGTGGTGCCTCTATACCATGGAATACTATTCAACAGTAAAATGAGCCACACTATTGATACTCAAATTTGCTTTTTATTTTCAATATGGAAATTGTTTTTAAGATTTTATTTATTGATTTTACAGAGGGGGTGGGTGGAACAAGAAGTAGTTGCCTCACTTTAGTTGTTCATTGCTTGCTTGTCATATGTGCCTTGACCGGGCAAGCCCAGGGTTTCGAACTGGCGACCTCAGCATTCCAGGTCAATGCTCTACCCACTGCCCCACCATGGGTCAGGCAATATTCAAAATTTGGATGAATCTCCAAGGAATCATGTTGAGCAAAAAAGTCCAACCCCAAAGGATGCATATACTCTATTATACCATTTATATAACATTCTTGAAATGACAATATTATGAACATGGAGAACAAAAGAGTGGCTATCAGGAGCTAAGAGGGGGGTGGGGACAGGTAGGAAGTGAGTGTGTCGATAAAGGGTGACAAGGGGCTCTCTGTGGTGATGGAACTGCTCTGTATCTGGACAGTACCAAGTTGTGCTGTGGCACTACAGTTACACAAGATGTTACTATTGGGAGAAACTGGGAAAAGCGTGCATGAAATCTGTCTTACTTCGTACAACTGCATGTGAATCTACAACTATCTCAAAATAAAAAGTTAAATTTTTCTTTTAAGGGCAATCAACACTAAGCCCCAGGCCACCATCAGCACCGTGCAGCGCTAGACTCTTCCTCGCCTCCTCTCCACTCCCCACTCCACAACTGGACTCACCACACACTTGGGCCTCAGCTGACACAGCTGCTTAGGGCTGTCCTCAGCCCGGGAGTGGAAGCAGAAAATGAGCAATGGAGAGAGAAAAGGGTCACTGCTCTTCCACCTGCCACCGTTCCTCCCTACTCATCACCCTCAACATCACACGCACGGTCAGCCCTACACCCATTGCCCTCTCACAGTCCGGGAGACAAGCTCACCCAAAGCTTTTCAGTTAATAAACATTAAAATCCCACTCATGCAGTCACGGCAAAGAGAGTGAGCCTTGGAATCCAAAACATCCTAGACTCCGATCCCAGCTCTTTTACTAGTGTACTCCATGTGCACGCTGCGATGAGCACTTCAGCCTCTCTGGGCCTCAGTTTCTTCATACATAAAAATTCAACTCAGGTCCTGGCCAGTTAGCTCAGTGGTAGAGTGCCAGCCCAGCATGTGGAAGTCCCAGGTTCAATTCCCAGCCACGGCACACAGGAGAAGCACCCATCTGCTTCTCCACCCTTCCGCTTCTTCTTTCTCTCTCTCTCTCTCTTCCCCTGCTGCAGCCAAGGCTCCATTGGAGCAAAGTAGGCCGGGCACTGAGGATGGCTCCAAACCTCCACCTCAGGCACTAGAATGGCTCCGGTTGCAATGGCGCAATGCCCCAGATGGGCAGAGCATCACCCCCTAGTGGGCATGCCAGTGGATCCCGGTTGGGTGCATGTGGGAGTCTTTCTCTCTGCCTCTCTGCTTCTCACTTCAGAAAAAAAAAAATTCAACTCACATAACTGCATGATTGTAAGGATTAAAGAGCTATTGATTAAATCAAGGGAGCCTAACCCCGTGTCTAGAACATGATAAAGAGCCGGAAAACTTCATTTCCTACCTCCCTACCTGCTAAAGGTTTTGCCAGATAACTTTGGCCTTATGTCGCCTTCTTTTAATCAGAAGTGTGGCAGAGCAGGACACTAAATTACTTCTTAAAGATCATTTGTTCTAAAGCTCTGCTGCTTCTTATTACGCACCTGTTTGGAAAACAAAAGCAAAATGATCACCTGTAGCAGCTAACGCGTGCCTCAGTCCAGCAGCAACACTAACAACCTTCTCTCTCAGGAGCTGTCAAAACAGAGAAAAGGATTAAGATTGCAGAATCATCCATCTACAAAATTTTCTATAATTGATGCCCAAATGTGATGCAGCACAACATTAGTGTGTCTAATGGTTTAGAACCCCGAACCAACATTTTTATCCATAAATACCTGCATATGCACCCCTAAAAAACAAAATCTTTTTAAAATACCATATCACAATGTCTCTCAGAGATGGGGAGACCTTCCAGTTCATCCAGTCCAGGGGGTGGCAAATGTTTTACATAATGGGCCAGATAGTAAATATTTTAGATTTCACAGGCCACATGGTTTCTGTCACATTACTGCTATTTTAATATAAAAGCTGCATAGACAATACATAAATGAATGTGCATAGCTGTGTTCCAATAAAACTTTATTTAGAAAGAGTTCTACTTTGCAGAGCTTTGAACAATCCCCACCCAATGCTGGAAACCACTCCACAACACGCCACCAAGTAGCTATCCAACCCCTGCCAAACACCTACTTCCAGTGGCATGGGCTCACCACCACCCAGGTACCAGTTCCATCTTTGCACTGTTCCATTTATCTCCTTAGGTGAAGCCAAACCTACCACCTATAGCTTCTGACAACGCTTTCCAGACATACAGAGACAACTGTCATGTCCTCTCTAAGATGTCTTATAGTGGTTTTAAAAATAGGTCCTCACATTCTTTGAGCCCCCCTCCCTTTAAGATGTATTCCCCATTGGTTGAGTGTGGACTAACCTGACTTGTTTCCTGTGAATAGAATAAGGAAATGATGAATGGCTTGGAGACAGGTGATTAAAGGCACTGAGGCTTCCTGCTTGCTTTCTCTCTTGAATCATTCTATGGGAAAGTCAGAGACCATGTCTGAACATGAGTGAGTGCTGTTAAAGAGTGGCCTGTGTGGCAAGGAACTGAAGCCTCGTACCAGATGAAGAGCACAGAAATGGGTCTGCCAGCCCTGTCCCACCTTCCACAGCCCATAAGCAGTCCCGGCTGACATCTGGACCGTAACCTCGTGAGAGAGCAGCTAACCTGTTCCCAGATTCCTGACCACCAGAAACTAGCAGATAATAAATGTTGTTTTAAGCTGCTAAATTTTAAGCTAATTTCTTACACAGTAATATATAAGTAATACATATCTCTTCTTTAGACCAAACACCCCCAATGCCATCAGCCATCACCTGATTTGAAATTCCCTTCAGCTCCTCTAAATAAGCTCTGATTACTCAATCTCTCTTTTTGAAAGGGTGTGTACATGCATCAATCACAGCCCCTATGGAGCTTTACTACATTTGTTATTTCTTTCTTTTTTTAATGCTTATTTTATTGATTTTAGAGAGAGGAAGGGAGAGAGTAGGAGAAAGACAGAAACATCTGTTCCTGTATGTGCCCTGACCAGGGATCGAACCAGCAACCTCTGTGCTTTGGAGTGACACTCTAACCAACCGAGCTATCCAGCCAGGGTTACATTTGTTTACTTACAGATTCACAGTGTATTTCTAAACATTAGGGCCTTCAAGGGCAGGGTCTGAGTCTTACTCAGCTTAATGCCGAGGGCCTAAGTATCAAACCCACACCAGAACACAGATCCTAGATGCAGTCTGACAAGCACAGGTCTCTGGCCTCCCTTCTTCTAAAGACTATATTGCTGTTAATGTGGCCTAAAATCACATTAGCTTTGGAGAAAAGCAAATCTTACTACTTATAAAATTTGGACATCCTGTCCTATAACATTTTTTTTTCTTTTTAAAATTAACTAACAGACTTTACATGTGGATTCAATCTCTGCAATGTCTTCAACTTCACCTCTATTTCTTCCTCCCCACCCCGACTGCCACTGTTTAGTTCAGACCAGGATCATCTCTTGTCTGGATTATTAGCGTTTCCTGAGTAGTCTCCCCCAATCTGTCCTCTGCACTACCTCTTCTGGCCCCTCCCTGCCAAACTGCTCCTACCATTTCTCATACACTACCTCCCTGACTGCCCCCTCCCCCGGCACTGCCAGCACTTCCTTACTCCAACCAAACTAAACTGCTGGCAGTATCTCAAACCGTCCTCTTTTACGCTCCTACAGCTTTGCTGACACAGTTCCTTCTGTCTGGAATGCTCTTCTTTTGCACTTACTCTGTGCATCCCTATCTCAAGTCAGGCAAACTCAACACAACTTCCGAGAGTCAGCATAAGCCTGTTCCCACCCCAGTCTCCCCTAGAAAGAGTTCAATACTCCCTCCTTTGAGGCTAGCATCTACTATGGTTCTAACATGGTTTTTAAATCCAGCACGTACTACTAAACTGTAAGATCCTCAGATACTAAGATTGGATCTGACCTTTGTCCCCACAGCCTAAACACAGCACCTATACAATTATAGCTATTACAAAAATGAATAAATTTCTATAATATTTCACTCTGGCACATTCCTTTTATTGTTACATTGGATACTGCCCATCAAAACGTTTCTACCTCCTGATTCTGTCATCCAACATATTTTAACCATTGTTCTTCTCTATCTTCTTTAATCATTTGACTTAAGCTAAATTAATTATAGTTTATGTGTAGGTTTAAAAGCCATCTAGCCTGACCAGGCGGTGGCACAGTGGATAGAGCGTCAGACTGGGATGAGGAAGGACCTGGGTTCGAGACCCTGAGATTGCCAGCTTGAGCGCGGGCTCATCTGGTTTGAGCGAAGGCTCTCCAGCTTGGACCCAAGGTCACTGGCTCCAGCAAGAGGTTGCTCCGTTTGCTGAAGGCCTGCAGTCAAGGCACATGTGAGAATGCAATCAATGAACAACTAAGGTGTTACAAGGCAAAAAGAAACTGATAATTGATGCTTCTCATCTCTCTCTATTCCTGTCTGTCTGTCCCTATCTGTCCCTCTCTCTTTTTTTTTAAAGAATTTTATTTTTATTTTTATATTTACAGGGACAGAGAGTCAGAGAGAGGGATAGATAGTGACAGACAGACAGGAACGGAGAGAGGTGAGAAGCATCAATCATTAGTTTTTCATTGCCATCACAATGAAAAAAAAAAAAAAATATATATATATATATATATATATATATATATATATATTGTGTGTGTGTGACAGAAACAGAGAGACAGAGAGAGGGACAGACAGACCAGAAGGGAGAGAAATGAGAGAAAATATATATATGCCACAAAAATGTGTATATTTAAGTATGATGCAGTGAAGAGAGTTCTGAACTAGGGCCAGGAGTCCTGTTCTATACTCATGCTGTCCAATACTGTAGCCACTAGCTACATGTGACTATTGGACAATTAAAATGTGACTAGATTGAATTGAGACATACCGTGAGTAAAAAATGTACACCAGAGTTCAACTTAGTATAAAATAAAGAATATAAACTATCTCATTAATAAATTTATATATCAATGACATATAAAATGAAATAATAGTTTGAATACACTGGATTAATTTAAAATTCACTGATGGGCCACAACATGGATGAAACTTGAAAATATCAGTATAAGTTAATAAAGCCAGGCATAAAATGTCACATAGTGTATAATTCCATTTATATGAAACAACCAGAATAGGCAAATCCATAGAGAAAGATTAGTGGTTTCAAGGGCTGGGGAGAGGGGAGAATAAGAAGTGACTGCTCTTGGGTACACAATTCCTTTCCTAGGAATGAAAATGTTCCAAAATTAGATCATGCCTACACATCTCTGTGAATATACTAAAAGCCACTAAATTATACATTTTTAAAGGGTAAATTTTATGGTAGGAGAATTACATCTCAATAAAGTTGTTATTTTAAAAATGAATCTCACCTGTTTCTCTTTACTTTTCTAAATGGTGCTATTAGCAATTTTTACATGACATATGTGGCTCCTATTATATTTCTATTAGACATGTGGCTCCTATTATATTTCTATTAGACAAGACTGGCTTATACCATTTGCCTAGCTTAGTGTCTTTAGGTAAGTCACTTCCATCTGGACCTACTTCTAACACGTTTTCTATCATTACTAATTTTAGAATTGTAAAAAATCATTAATGTCTCCATAAGATATAGTAGTACCCTTATTGTTTTATTTCACAAAAAGTTATAATCTGTATGAGGACTAACAGAGGTTCTTTTCACTCACAACCCTTTTCCCCTCAACCTAATTTTTCCTAGAAAAACTTAAGTTTTTCAACTTCACTTCTAATTATTTACTGGGTGTTCAAGGACCCAGCCAGTCTGGGGAGGAATAACTGATACCCTGGAAACTCTTTACCAGAACATGAGCAAAATGAGTATTGGGAGCTTTCCTTACCTCAATGGCCTGGGGAACCACACATCTCCGAGGCCCATGAGGAACTCCTAATTGGCCAAAAAAGTTGGATCCACATGATAGAACTTGACCATTTTCTGCAAAAGACAAATATTTAAATCACAATCTAAGCAGTGAGATATCTGTGACTAACAGGTAAATGCTGAAGGAGCAAAGGGAATGAGAAGAGGGAAGGAGGGCCCTGTGCTTTGGCACATTTAAACCATGCTCCCTGCTTCTACTGCTTCTCTACACAGACTGTCCATTACACTGCCCAAGTCCTGACAGATTAGCTGTGCAGAACACGTACCCAGTGCTGAGTGTGGGGAGAAGCAGATACTGACTCTCTGCTTTTCCTGTTCCACGTAACACAATTTGCATTTCAAGCCTTTCTCCTTGCCCTTCCCATCCTCACCACTTTCTAAGGGGAAACCTAACCAACTGGTGGGTTTGGGAGAAGGAGCAGGACACATGTGGCATGGCACCTTCCCCTCAGGCACTCTGGGCTTACACATAGTAAGGGTTTCCATTATGGGGAAGACCTAGAGTTTGGGGGGTAAGTTTGGATCAGAGGAGTGTTAGCAGAACCATTTGGCCTGATGATTAACACTGTCTTCCAACTTAGCCTTTATCTCCATAAAAAGCTAATAGTTTGATCTCCACCTGTCTGACTGCTCTCCACCTTTCTCACAATTACTTCCGAATATGAACAGGAAACAGAGTATTATCTACTGACTCCCTACAACCCCAACACAGGTCCACAATGAGCACTTCATAAGTGATAGCTATTATTTAGATTCTAATAATCACTACCAAATTCAACACACATTACAGAACCCATCCGCAGAAGAGAGATGGTGACACCTTAGCGGGGTTTCAAAGACGGGACAGGAGTTAACCAGATAGACAAGAGAGGGACTGTTCCAGGCAAAGAACAACACGTACTATTTGGAATAACAAGAAGGAAAAGTATGGGAGTGAGGAGAATAAGAGCCAAGGCAACAGCAGGACTAGGTAGGGAACAATAACTGAAGGTCATGTGCTAAAAAAGCTGGGGATATAAGCTATAGATGTGAGAATCCACAGGGGTGTGAGGCAGGGCTGTGGGGTGGGAGAGGTACATGGTCAGAAGAAGCCCTTGCCAGAGGACTGTGACAAAGAGAGACCTTAGTCAGAAATTACAGATGGTCCTTTGAATCCAAAATGGTAAGCTAGATTGGGCAAAACTATTTCCAGGGAGAAGTCAGCTGAACTGATTCCCAAGAGCATTACAGTGGTCTCTGGGTATTTGTAGAGGATCGGTTCCAGGACCCCCTGCAGATACCAAAATCCAAGGATACTCAAGTCTTTTATATAAAATAGAGTGAAACAATGCATACAGTGGGCCCTCCACGAGTTGAAAATACTACTGTTTCTGATCAACAGTTGTTGAATCCACAGATGAGAAACCTGTGGATACAGAAGACCAGTTAGCCCATCCACGCAGCTACCACGAACTGGGACAAGAAATGGACACGAAAGGTAATTAATTCAGTTCATTCTCCAGTCTCTGGCAAGAGTTTTCGAGCTCTAAGTTTTACTGTTTAAACTCGCCTTGCAAAAGACACCTCGCAACTTTCCTTGACAATCACAGAGAACATTTGCGTGTGTTTTGAAACACAGAGAGGCTTTCATTTACCTAGGAGTGAACTCACCTGTAAGAATAATGGTGAAGTCCCAGCCACAGGCCACCTGTTGGATGGGACAGCCAAGGAGGGATTTGCAGGGTATAAAATACAGAACATCCTCTGTGTGACCAAGTCCCAACTGCCCATCTCTGTTTAGGCCACAAACAAAAAGGCTTCCTCCATCTGCAAAATACAAAGGCTTTGAAGATAGTGTGCACGGGGGAAATTACAACTGCCAAAGCAAGCAAAAGGATTTCGCTATTTATTTGAAGTTAAAAACCCAACAACCCTTTTCCTACCCACATTAATAATTTATGTATGCCAATGTGCACTGAACCAAATGACAGTGAGCCAAGGGGTTCAAATCTAATATCTAAATGGAAACTCCAAGGGCTATAGTAGTGGCCAATCAATCACCAAAATGAGCATCTACTGTAACAAGGAAGCCAACATCTATTCTGCACTTAGAATGTGCCGGGTGTTGCTCGAAGAGGCTTCCGTGTGGGGCCAACCTGCCCTTTACGCACAGTGCCGAGGGCCCACAATACTTTTAGAGACCCACAAAAATGTTTTAATTTCAGACTCTTTTAAAATAAGGAATAGAAATGTAATAATAATGAATATATACTACTAATTCTAGCCTGGATTATATTAATCCTTATATCAAAGCAGTTGTAAAATACAATTTTAGTATTTCTTTATGGAGAAAGGTGTTCAGAAAGCAAAAGTGCCAAGGACCCATAAAAGTCATAATGCAGCCATTAACTCACTGATTCTTCTTAGCCACCATTATTATCCCCCCTAAACAGAGAAGAAACTGACAAAGAGGAATTAAGTAATTCACCCAAGGCTATACAGCTGATAAATAAAAGAACCAGAACTTGAACCCAGGCAGTTTGATCTCAGAGTTCATGTTCTTAGCCAGAAGCTTTATGCCCTCTTTCACAATATTGTAGCACTTGCAATACTTGTTAAGTCCTAGCCTAGCTACTGTAAGGGAAACTAAGGAAAATTCAAAGTTCTTGCTCTCAAGGAATAGTCAACCTAACTGTAAACTTCTAACTCACATGGGAAATTTAAATAGCAATACATAGTATAAAATGTGATCTATTGTGCAACTCTGCCTCTTAATATGTCTGTAACCTTAAGCAATCAGTATTCCTTTCTGAGCCTCATTTGTATAATGAGGTGGGAGTTGGGGGGGCGGGGGTAAAGGGGTGGGAGCCTTGGGAGAGCCTAGAAGATCTCTGCAGTCCCTTTAGCTCTGACAATTTGGATTCTCTGGTGATAACTTGGCTCTTTTAAAACAAAATATACAAAGCTGAAAGATGGCAGTATGGCACCCTAGGGGGAAGTGTCTAAATAAGAAAATGAGAGTCTATCTACTCTTTAAGAAAAGTTACCTGTGGTAACAGCAGAGTGTCCCCCTCCTCCTGTGATCCTCCGGACACATACAGGCCTACAGAAGTCATTCAGTTGTTGGGGCAAGAGCACATCTTCCCTATGGCCAAGGCCAAGTTGCCCATAGCTATTTGCACCCTAGGGATAAAAGAAACCAAGGATGAAAAAAACATGGGAACCCCAACTGCCAATGTTTATTTACCTGGCCCTGTCTTTATCACCCAAACAACATCTCAGAGCCTATATATAAATGAGATTCCATAAGATCATTCTTTTTTATTTTTCCTAAGTGGGAAGTAGGAGGCAGAGAGACACCCATATGAGCCCAACTGGGATCCACCCAGCAAGTCCACTAGGGGGTGATGCTCTGCCCATCTGGGGCCATTGCTCCATTGCAACTGGAGCCACCTTAGCACCTAGGTAAGACCATGGAGTCATCCTCAGTGCCCGAGTCAACTTGCTCCAATGGAGCCTTGGCTGCAGGAGGGAAAGAGAGAGACAGAGAAAAGGGAGAGGGGGAAGGGGGAAGAAGCAGATGGTTGCTTCTCCTGTGTGCCCTGACCTGGAATCAAACGCGGGACATCCACATGCCGGGCCAACGTTCTACCACTGAGCCAGGACCTCCATAAGATCATTCTTAAGAGGCTATATGTGCAACCCACACTGAGACAGTGGCCCAGAACACTACACTTTCCATCTGAGAGGAGCCCTTAGCATCCACAGCTTATTCAATGATATTCCGCACCTTCCCCTTTCAATGCCCCAGGCCCCATATGCTGCTTTTGGGGACAATATGGGAGTTCCTTCTGATGAAAGCTAATTACCTGAGGTGGCTAAGGTCCGTTCTCTCCGCACCTTACTGGAAAAACTGGCAATGGCAATGACTTTCTGTAAGCAAAGTTAGCCAAGGATTTTGTACCCTCAAGCAGGGCACATCACTGTTATCTCATCCAGAAGTAAAAGAGGTTCCCGATGATCTCTAAGGGCCTTTCCAAGTACTGTACTATGTTTTATGACTCTAAGATTCACAAGGTGAGATCCCCATAAGGGAACAGCCTTCCTTTTGGGGGGCAATATGTTGATCATTAGTATACAATAAAGGTCCATAATCCATAAATGGAAACCCTGGTAGCCAAATATATTACAGACTCAGAATTTTACAGACTTTAGAAAAGTAACGTGGTATATAAATCATGTACACTTCTATAAAGTCCGAGAGTAGCACCTCATAAGCAAAACAGTATTATTCCTGGAGTAAACAGTACACAGTCACAGTAAGTGGGAAAAGACTATAAGCAGCCTATGATGTCAGGTCAGTTTGGGGTGTTCAAAAGTTTTTGTTTTCAAAACTGAGAATAAGGAATTGTGGACCTGCAGGAGGAATCTAATTAAGATTTCAGAAATCTTTATAATTTCTCTAAATATCTTCTTCTGGCTGATTCTTCCTAAAAATGAGTAATAAAACTGGTTTTTAAAACACCTGAAAAAAAAAAAGTAATTTAAAAAACCTAACCTGTGGTGGCACAGTGGATAAAGTCTCAACCTGGAACACTGAGGTTGCCAGTTCAAAACCCTGGGCTTGCCTGATAAAGGCACATGTGGGAGTTGATGCTTCCTGCTCCTCCACCCTGTCTCTCTCTCTCTCTCTCTCTCTCTCTCTCTCTCTCACCTCTTTCTCTTTCTCTCTCCTTTCTAAAATGAATAAATAAAATGTTTTAAAATTTTCTTAAATTAAAAAATAAAACACCAGAATAAGGAAAAGTGATTAAAAACAACTACAAAAAATACATATAGCCTGACCTGTGGTGGCGCAGTGGATAAAGCGTCAACCTGGGAACACTGAGGTCGCCAGTTCAAAACCCTGCTCTGGTCTGGTCAAGGCAATATGGGAGTTGAGCTTCCAGCTCCTCCTCCCTTTCTCTCTCTTTCTCTCTCTCTCTCACTCTGTGTCTCCTCTCTAAAATGAATAAAATAAAAATTAAAAAAAATACATATAAACTAATTCTTGCCCCTGTGGTCTCTTCCACAGTCATCTGGGCTGCAAGGATTCTACGCTGTCAAAGCAAGCCATGGCAGGAACACAGGTCTCAGAGGCCCTTTAATGTCTCATAACAACAGAAGAGATGGGCATTGTCACTCTGGTTTTACAGATGAAGAGGCTAAGACTCAGAGAGGTTAAGTAACTTTCACATAGCTGGGTGGACAAGTCAGATACATACTCCTTTCATTATACCATACTTTGTCATTAAAAATAAAGGGAAACAAAAAATAACAATAATTATATATGGTGAACCAGCCCTGAGCTTACATGGCAAGAGGCTGACTACATGACCCTATCTAAAATAGTCACCCATCACTTCTTCTGCTTCATTTTTTTTCATAGCACTTTCTGACATTACATTATATATGTTAACCCTATTTCCTGTCTACCTCCTAAAAAGTAAACTCCATAAGGGCCAGAACTTTGTTTTGCTCACCAGTTCCCCTGTCTCTGAAACTTTGCCATCCCAGAAAAGGCATGCATATATTTTATAGTCAATAGATGTAAGATCTGTTGAGTCCCTACCTAGAGAAGATCAAATGATAAGCTTGCCCAGTGTGAAGTGGCGAGCGTATGCACAGGATTTCTCCGTCAGCCCTGAGACCTCACGGCTGTCCCATTACCAGGGTTACAGGCAGCTGAACAGAAAGTCAGACACCAGCATTATGGAATTCAAATTATGATATCAATTTTTGCAATATAACAATAGACCCTAAATCCATGATAAAACAAAACAAAAGGAAATTTCAATACAACCTATTTCAGCTCTATTTGCCTCCCTTCCGTATAAACACTGTAGACACCACACACACACACACACCTCCAAGGAGGTAAATTCTCTTGTTATGGACTGAATTCATTTGTTGAAACTACCCTCCAGTAGTTCAGAATGTGATTGTACTTGAATACAGGGCCTTTAAAAAGGTACCTAAGGTTAAATGAGGTCATAATGATGTGGCTTACTCCAATTTGACTGGTGTCTTTGTTAAGAAGAAACACAGGGATGCTCTCACACAGAGAAAAACCCGTCTGAGGGCACAACAAGAACGCTGCCATCTCTAAGCAAAAGAGAGAGACCTCAGAAGAAATTAATTTTCTGCTGACACCTTGATCTTGGACCTACGACCTCCAGAACTGTAAGGAAACAAATTGCCATTGTTTAGACCCCAATCCGTGGCATTTTGTTTTGGCAGCCCTAGCAAACTAACACTCCCCCTCATAGGTAAGGCATTGGAAGAACAGTCCATCGGGTCTCTATGTACAGATAGGTTCAACAATCTTTTTGTTTCAGTACAGATAAGGCCACATCTGAAAGGCTTTTTCTGTCAGATGTTTCCTCCGTCCACAGAGACCCCAGCCTGTGTCCTGGGAAAAGCCAGAGACACCACCCATCCCAGGAACACATTCAATCCCCAACTCCACCACCAGCTCAAGCACCACCTCAAAGAGAGTCACACAGCCAGACTACCTCAAGCCACACCACACTCTCCCTTCTGCCAGTCTGCAGCCTTACATTCAACAAATGTTTCCTTGTACTGATAATTATCATTTTTTAATTAGTGAACATATCCTGGTTTTAACAGCAATATAGGTATCTCCCCACCCTACCCCCTACCTTAATGCTAGAGCTTTCTTTCATTGTGCTTTTCCAAAAAAAAACTGCACATAGCTCACACACAACAGGTACTCATTCAGTCATTAGTCAACAAATATTCACTGAGCACCTTACCGTGTGCCAAGCACCATGAACAAGACATGCACAGTACCCACCGTTATGATGCTTACATGCTAGCCAAGGAAACTGACACTGACAAATTACACATTTCGTTACAACCGGAAAATGTGTTATGAAGAGCTAAGACACAACGTCTGCTTGTTTCTGTGCCTCTGGTCGGGTACCTGCCACACGCAGCTGTACTGAGACCCTCTTCTCTGCCAGCCACGACACAAAAAGATGACCCAGTCTCTCAGGGCTCCTGCCAAACCAATACCAACGCGGACTCCCAATACCCCAATAGAAGAAAGACCCTGCCACAGCAGAATAGCAGCAACTATGCAGGTCTCTGGCTTGTGCACCGCCAAACACCGCAGGCCTCTCATCAAAGGATGCTCCCGCCAGACTGGGGTGGGTCTGGGAAAAGGCCCCATCCTCCGGGTAATGGGAGGGTACAGAGCACAGGTGACCCACAGGGCTCTGAGAATAGGATGATCCTCTCTCTTCGGAACCATCCACGCTGTCTTTCCCGGAGCTCTCGCGGAATCAGACGCTCTGCCCTGGAGGCAGGTTCTTCCCACAAAGCCGCAGCCCCTCGGATCCCCAGGCCACCAGGCAGCAGGCCCCCTAAATCAATCCGGGAAGACCTTCCCACCTTCCTGCTCCTCTTCCGCCCCCAGTCCAGCATCCTCCAACCCAGAGCCAGATCTAGGATCGGACCTCCACCGCCCTCCCAGAACCGCCCACGCAAAGACCAGGTTCTCCCAGCATCTGTGCGCCGCTCAGTCCCAGCCGCCCCAGCGCGGGGGCGGAATCACGTACCCAGGCGAAGAGCGCGGCCCGAGCAGAAGTAGCTTCCGAGTTGCGAGGCTTATGCTCCATGCAGGAAAGCTCTACGGAGGTTTCCGGGAGGGGCCTGCGAGGAGGGCGGGGCCGCGGGCGCGCGGGGCGGGGGCCGGCGCGGGGGCGGGGGCGGAGAGGGGCGGGGCCAGAAAGGAGGCCGGGCGGGCGCGGAGGGAAGAGCCGACTCTGAGGGCGGGGTCGGTGTGCCGCGCCCTCGCGCCGCCGCGAATCAAGAGCGGGCGAGAGCCCAGCGGCCGCTTCCCGAGCCGCCTCCAAGGGCTCCGCCCCGGCGCGCGCTAAGCGTGTCCGCTCCCGGCCTCCTGTTTTGCGTGGTATCTCCGCCCTCTTTGCTTTTATTTTTAGTAGTGATTCTATGCAAGTGCACCATGCTCCATCACGTTTTTATCTCCTTGGAGTTCCACGACAGCCCAGAGGGGCTCACAGGACTTCATTATTTGATTGGGAAGAAATTGAGACTGGGAAAGGGTGGAAAGGGTCCTTCTGCCCCGGCTCTTAGGCCGAACTGAGGTTTGGCCTGCTTTGGGGTGCGTTTGCAAAATCTGAGGGAGCTTCGTGGCAGATGATAGTGCCGTATATCGTTGATGTGGACCTCAGAGCCTGGCACGGAGCGGGAACTTACACTGAGGAGGCTGGTTCTCGTGGATTCCTGCTTGGAGCAGCCTTCTGATTCTCAGTCCCCCAAGCATGGCCCTGCCCTGGTTCTGATCATCAGTACTGGATAATTTTCTCTCAACAAAGATTTTCATATAAAATGGCTTTTATCAGACACCTTCATACACTTTGGGTTCGAGCTAAATAAGCACAATTCTCCTGAAGGAAAATGTGGCAATGCTTATTAGAAATATGAAGATAGGCACTCAGTAATTCCATATCTGTTCATTCATCACAAGAAATTAATCAGAGCTGTGCACAAAGACTTAAACTGCAAGTTATTCATTATAGGGTTACATTAAATAGGGGAAAAAAACATACAAAAAAAGTACCTGACCTGTGGTGGCACAGTGGCTAAAACTTCCAGCTGGAATGCTGAGGTCACTGGTTCAAAACCCTGGCTTGCCTGGTCAAAGCACATAGCAGAAGCAACTACTTATTGAAGCTTCTTGCTCGCTCCTCCCCCCATTTCAGCCTTTCTTTCTCTCTTTCTCTCTCTCTCTCTCCTCTCTCTAAAATGAATAAATACCAAAAAGAAAAAAAAAGAAAGAAAGAAAACTTACTACCTGGAAGTCCAAAAATAAATTGATTGAATTACGGAATAGCCACACGATAGACTACTAGGCTGACATTTTAAAATGTTTTAAAATATATTAAATATGGGAAATATTTATATCATGAAAGCATTATACCAATTTTCTACACACACACACACACACACACACACACACACATACACAGGATGGTGAATCCCAGGTGATTATTTTGGTACATAACCCACATTTTCCAAGCCACACATTACTTTGGGGGTACAAATGGAGTCATGTTAAGGTTAATAGTCCATATTCACTAGTTCTTGACCCCTCTGGTAATACAAACCTCCAGTACTCATCACCCTTTATGCTTGGGATTCCTGGAAAGTGTTTGGGGTGAACTCTTAACACCACCCTTTCCTGTTCTCTCACACCACTCCTCCTCATTGTTTCTGCCTGTAAGACCACTTGAGGGCAGCACCTCACCCTAACCTTTCCAGCCTGTGGCTATGCAAGGAAAAATACAAGCTTGAGAGAGACAAAGCAGCTCTTTCTCCCTGGGGGCCTTTGATGTGCAAAAACTATACCAACTTTGCTGCTTGTTTTATAAGATTGGCCTTTTTTGTTCTGATAATTCCTTCAAGCATGTGTAATACAATGTAAAAATGGGACCCTTCTTGTCTCAGTTTTGGCTGAGATCCCCAAGTTTGTAAATGTCAATTACTCCCACATAAAGTGAGGTACAAAACCACCAGAGCATGACTTGTGAAAGAGGTGTCTAGAAACAGTGTATGGCATCTAGGCTATGAAAGAAATTGGAAAGATTGAGGAGGAATTCTGATAGGACATGTGGTAATAGTTGTCTGTGGACTGTTAGTCCACACCCATCTCATGTCTCAAGAAAGGCAGGCTTCGCTTGACCAGGAGGTGGCGCAGTGGATGGAGCGTTGGACTGGGATGCGGAAGACCCAGGTTCGAGACCCCGAGGTTGCCAGCTTGAGTGCGGGCTCATCTGGTTTGAACAAGACTCACCAACTTGAGTCCAAGGTCACTGGCTCCAGCAAGGGGTTACTTGGTCTGCTGAAGGCCCACGGTCAAGGCACATATGAGAAAGCAATCAATGAACAACTAAGGTGTCACAACGAAAAACTGACGATTGATGCTTCTCATCTCTTTCCGTTCCTGTATGTCTGTCCCTATCAATCACTCTCTCTGACTCTCTCTCTCTGTCCCTGTTTAAAAAAAAAAAAAAAAAAAAAAAGGCATGCTTCAGCAACGGTACTTAGAGAGCTCAGTATGTATCCCTCCAGAATGGGACCCAAACAGGCTGCTATACAATTTGTGCTGAGAAATCCAATGACTTTTGGTCACATAACTAACTGCTCCAACAGATGAGCAAAGTGACATTGATGCTTTGGAGAGGTCTTTCATACCCAGTTTTACATTTGAAAGGATGTCTGAGTATCTGCCATGTGCGTATTTACCAAGCCTGAACAATTTAGCCCAGGAATAATCTTAGACCCCATCCATCCAAGGGAGTTCTGGAGGGCTGGAGTGACACCCCAAGAGAGTTGACCACTGGATTCTTAGCAGCTTGAGGGAGATGAATTCAACAGCCTGGTCAGAGAGGTACATTTACTGGCATCCAGAGACCCTAAGAAATAGGAAGGTGGAAAGGTCTTCAAAAACACTCACAGAAAACGAATCAGCACTAAATACTACCCAAGTACAGAAAGCACTGATGCCAACTCACAGCAGTATCAGACCAAAAAAAGTGTCTACTCCTTACCTCTCCTTTCCACCTCCATTCCCAAACCCTGGAGGAGCCAGAGGCATCCTAGTGAGTGGGGAAGGAGGAGCAATAAATAATAACAATAGTAAACTTTAAGTTTAGTGCTTTTCTTCTCTAGAACTGAGAAAGGAAAGGGTGTGCTTAGTTATATCTGAGTTTAATGTTTTGAACTTTTACATAAGATAGGACTTTTAAAATACTGGAGAGAGAGAGATTGATTAGAAGCTAAGGACTGAGAGCAAACAGAAAATTCAAGGCCAAAACCTGAGATTTCATCCAAAGGTAAGGTGACCAGATTTTAAAATTGGTAAAGTGAGACACCATTGACCGAGGTGGGGGGGGGGGATTCTTGATTAAAAATTTGGTCTAATTGGAGCAAAAAAAAAATTTCATAGAATGCAAAAATAGTATTGTAATATATTTTTTTAAATCGGGACTTTTTAAAAACGCCACAGGACGTGGGACAAATTGTTAAAAATCAGGACTGTCCCGCCAAAAGCGGGACGTCTGGTCACCTTATAAAGGGGCCAGGAGGAACTACCCACAGAGCCAGTTTTAATAGAGGGATTGGGGGAATAAAATTGTTTCCTGATTTCATCCCTTGAATGTACATGCATCAATACTTTAGCTAACTTAGTTATATTATTATGTTATATCCCTCAGTACAATTTCTTGGGAGTGTTCAGATGTTGCAACTCTTTTAACTACATACGTGCCACTGAGTAGCCCTTCCCATTAGCAGCCTGATTGAGTTGCAGTTCTTGAACGGGGCTAGCATTAGGTTATGTGATGGTATCACTTTCAGATGCCTTGTCTCCCCATAAGAGGAAAATATGAAGTATTTGGAGCCATACAGACTATATCTCTGCACCATACAGCATAGGGAATTTCCCCCCGAGACTATCTTATTTCATCCTCTCCATATTTCTGGTATAATAAGTATTGTTAAGATTGTAATTATTTTGTAGATGAGAAAACTTAGGCTCAAAGAAGTTAAGTGATTTACTCCAAGGTTAGATTTCTGCCTTTGATAAAAGCAGATTGTCTAGCTAGCTGCAGACCAATTCTCTCATCAAAACAACTTGAAAAGCTGGAGAAATGTTTTTTAAAATCTGTTTCAAGACACTGGAGAACTATCAAAGCAGCCAGAACTTAAAGGGCCAATATCTGGAAGCTGAGAGATTATATTTGGCACTTCTTTTTGCTTGAAACATTTGCTAATTAGCAAGCAGTGACTTACAGGCTAAGAAACTGGGCTGAAAGTGGCTAAGAAGCTGAAAAACTGAACAGTACTTGAGTAATTCTATGAAGGTGGGGGCAATGAGAGTGAAGAAGGGAACAAAACTATGTGTCCCAGCTTCCCAAGGAGATGCCCTAGGACAAACCTGTAGCTTTCCTTTGGAATCCCTAAAGGGCTGCATCCTAAGAGTAGAGGCAAACTGGAAACACACCAGCCTTCACAAAGACTGAAGCTCAGTTTCAAAGTGGCTTAATCCCTAATTAGACTAAGAAGATCTTTCAATGCCGTTACATACCTGCTGCCTGCTGGAAGTAAAAGTTAATTCCCTCCAGAGTAAAATAAAATCATTCAGAAACTATGGAGAATTTCCGATTAGGAGAGTGATTATATTCATTATTCTTGACATATGAATATGGATAATACATTTCTTTTTATAAAGTTCTCTTCACAGCATAATTCCTCCAATAACCCAGTGCAGTAGATTTAGCTTAGTTTATAGATAAGGATCACAAGATTGAGATTTTACTGAGAATTCCAAACAATGGTTACTAGGTTTCAAGTGTGTTTCACTTCCCTTATCTCATATATTCATAGGCTTTTTAAGAAGTATAAGGATGTGCTAGATTTCTGAAACTAATACAATTGTTAATATATTTAAATCAGTTTTTAACAGTTTGACAAAAAATACTTGCTGAGAACATGAATTTTGTGTCCATTTATTATCCAGTCAAATAAGAAACTTGCAAATCATAAACATTACATAGTAACACAAAGACTAGAGTGAAATAGACTGCAGTGTCTTTATATATTTCCTAGAAATTAATATATGAACTCTTATTATTTCGGGATTTTTTTTTTCTTTTTTTCAGTTTGGAAGCCAACTTAAAAATTAACTAATTCTGTCTGAATTATGACTATGTTGGTGGGTCATTTCTACATTTTCAAATAACAAAATAAGCAGATTAAGGAATGTAGGTACTCTGATGACCAGCTTTTGGAGTTTTCTTCAAAAAGTCAGTACAATATATACAGTAAGTCTGAATAAGAACTGTGGACCACTGCTGTGTCTGTACGTGGCTGCAGCCTGCCACCTCACAGTAACTGGGGCCTAATGCTCCCTGCCCGAGGCCCTTTCAACAGCAAGCAGCACTGCGGAGGAAAAGAAAAGAAAAAGAACTGTGAACCAAACTTTTGGTTCAATTTAATCCCAGACGCTTTGAAGATATATATTTCAAATGTATGAAAATTCTAAGACTCTCAGGACTCCTGATTTACCAAATATCACAAATTGAGAGGTTAGAAGAACTGAAATCAATCCTTAAATATTTCCATTATTCTGAAGTTGTGAATTACAATGGCTGTGCCTCTGAATATTTATTTTTGTGGACTTTAGTCATAAAGTGATTTTAAATACCATCTTTTTGTTGTTGTTGCAAAGCTTTATTTTATAATTGAGACATGCCTGTACAGAAAACAACAAAACATTTTACAAAAGCACATACAAAGAGAAGACATTCGTGTAATAATACATTAGAATGGTGATCTTTGGGGGCAGTGAAAATGGATGTGGAGTACGATGACAAAATGGAATTAACAAAATTAGAGAGGGACATTGCATGGACTGTAGGAAAATGGCTAGAGATTTGAATGCTGCCTGACACAAGTCTTTGGTGAGGACTTGGGAACGCCAAGTCCTGTGGGGGAAGAACACTTCCCTGGCAAGCACTGATAAGATTGTTTAATGGAAGCTTCTGGACCCGATAGCCATTTCCTGCATACCTGAAAGGTTTTAGTTAATCATCCTTCTCAGCACCTGAGCCTATGCTCTGCTAATTTGCTTGCTGATTAAAGAAACAAATAAATACAATGAGGCTACAGAGATCTAGGCTCTCAGTCCTAGAGGCTGGGAGTCCCCTGTACCCATCTTTTCTTTATGTTGTGTTTTGTGTGTTTTTCCTTAAGTACTGCAGTGCCTTTCTCTCGTGCACACCCATTGCCGAGCTGGTCTCAGCAACGGACCAATGATAACAATATGCCATGAACTGAATATGATCAAATCTGTCCTATGAACTTGAAATTAAAAAAAAAAAAAAGTAGTGGTTTTCAACTTGGGCAGCAGGGTAAAGTTTAGAGAAATTTAAAAAGAGCACATATTTCAGCCCCATTTCAGACCAACCACTTCAGAAACTCCATTTTTGGAGCCCAAGTTTGTGCATTACAAAAGTTCCTGTATTAACTTCAGCATCTATAAATGTCTAGAAATCCATACTGATATAAATTGATTGAAAAAAATGAACAAGGGAGAAAAAATAAATATTTCTTCTACTAGGATTCCAAATAACTTTTGTAGATACTCCCTTTCCAGAAGGTTTTTGGGAGACTAGTCAGGTATTTTGTACCACGTGGCCCATTTTGATATCTTCTCTGGTTATACTAGGGTTATAGGTTTTGGGGAGGTGGCCCCAGGAGTGAAGTCGCATTCTCATCACATTGCATCAAGGGTATTGCTAGCAATAGGACTTATTATGGGTTATGTTAACCTTGATCACTTAGCGTAGGTAGTGTTTGCCAGCTTTCTTCACTATAAAGTAACTTTCCTCCTTTTTTCATATTTTATTCTTTAGAAACAAATGACTAAGTTCAGCCCACAATCAGGCAGGAAAGAGGGATCAAGATCCACCTTATGGGAAGAGAGTACCTACAAAAATTAAATACCATCATTATAAAATTCAATGATTCTTCACCATGATCAAAGTTGTATTAAAATTACTAGAGCAGTATGCATAATTTGCTGCTATTTGCCATTCATTATAGTTTGCCTACAACAGATTGACCTGCAACCAAATACACTAACTATAAACTAGCTAATTAATATTTTAAATGATTTGGGATTAGCTGATTTAGATCTATTTACTATCAAAAGTACCTTTAACATTTAATTGGCTATTAAAATTTATAAGTAATGTAAAAATATAAAATAACATGAACTACTTTTCCCAATTTTATATCTTAGTATAATATAAAATTAAAGAAATTTTTTTTTTTCAAATTTTTTTTAAATTTTATTTATTTTTTTACAGGGACAGAGAGAGAGGGATAGATAGGGACAGACAGACAGGAACGAAGAGAGGCAAGAAGCATCAATCATTAGTTTTTCATTGCCATTGCGACACCATAGTTGTTCATTGATTGCTTCCTCACACATGCCTTGACCACGGGCCTTCAGCAGACTGAGCCACCCCTTGCTGGAACCAGCGACCTTGGGTCCAAGCTGGCGAGCTTTTGCTCAAGCCAGATGGGCCCGCGCTCAAGCTGGCGACCTCGGGGTCTCGAACCTGGGTCTTCTGCTCCATCCACTGCACCACTGCCTGGTCAGGCAAAATTAAAGGAATTTTTAAGAAGATTTTTATAATTTCCTTTGAGCTCTAAAAACGATGAAAAGATCAATTGCTTAGTGGCTAAAGCACCATCCCAGAGCACTGCAGTCATGGGTTCAATCCCCGGTCAGGGCACATAGGAGAAGCAACTAATGAGTGCATAACTGAATGGAACAATTAAGTAGAACAAGTTGATGCTTTACTTTTTCTCTCTCCCTTCCTTTCTCTCTCTCAGAAAATGGGAAAATGTTTTTTTTTTAATGATGTGGTCTGTTGAATATAAAACATGTTAAATGATAATTTGACTATTAATGTGAAAAAATAAAGACACAGTTTCTTACAAATGGAAAATTGGCTGAAAATATGATCCTCCATATACCATCAATAGAAATGAGATCACTGGGAGAGGAAGCTGAGGGATTGTAATATTCCAGTGAGTCTGAGTTTCTTCTTGGTCCTGTTGAGTCTGAGAGACATGGCAGGGCTGCCACGTTGCCCAACCCCATTTCATTCTGTGAATGGCGCCACAAAAAGTTGTACAACATTGGCCTAATTTATGGGACATCTAAATGGAAATATCCAGCAGACAGCTAGAATTAAGAGGCAAAAACTCAAGAAAGATGTCAGGGTTAGAAAACAAATATGAAAATCATACAAAATAAGAACTGATGTCATGGATGTGGATGACATTTGCCATGAAGAGATAGCAGAGAGGAGGACCAGAGACAGAGAGGAGAGGACAGTCTTCATTTGGGAGGTGGGGAGAGGAGGAAAGGAACATATTAAAAAGACAGAGCATGTATCTGGGAGTCCAGTTTCATCTACTTATAGCATCTATTCATACTCCTGCACTACATAGCTGACACCACATAAAAAACAGCCCATGCATTACTACGGTGTTGTTTCCAAATGCTCTTCCTGACCTTCCTACATTCCATTTTCTCCATGTTTCCTCACCCTCTGCCCTCATGACTTGCTTTCCTATTTATAATCTCACTTTATACTTTGGAAATAAAGTGCTCAGCATTGCTTTTCCAACTTTAACTTCATGCTTCTTTCATCTGTCTCTGTTGGAACTCCCCCCTTGATAATACTGTCCCCTGTTAACCCAAAGATAAACCATCACAATACTTGGGGCGACATGTCTCAGCATGGTCTTGCAAGTGGTTCCCCCACCAAGTTCCCTTGGCCCCATGAGTAGGACAGATCATCTAAAATGAAACCAGCGTCCTGCAATGCCACAGAAAAGGAAAGTTTTAAGGAGCATTGTCACTTGGGAAGGGGCTCCCAGTACCTACAAAGTAAAGTCCCAAATTCTTAGGCTAGTCTTAAGGTTATACCCCAATCAACCTTTCCAGACATAGCCAGTCCTGTTTCCCTACAAGACACTACACATGAAGCTAGACTGCTCGCTCTTTGCCATGTCTGCTTCACGCGCAAAGGTCTTGATACTTTTGGTCATGCTAGCAGCTGGTCTCCTAATAAATTTAGGTGTGTGAACGGGACCAACCTGGGCACAAATTCAGTGATAAGTAAGATACTTTAGAAATAAAAGAATTTAGGTAACAATATAGACCAGCTCCCTAATACCTATGAAGATATTTTAAGTAATCATAAAGGTCATTTTATTTAAGAAAGACTGAGAAAAACAGAATCAGACTGGGACTAGATATATCCATTGGATTAAACAACATCTCTATTAAAAGCAAAACAAAACAGGTAGTCAGTGAATTATATGGTACATGAATCATATTTCACTAAAACTGTTACCAAAAAAAAAAAAAAATGGGTGGTGGCTTGAGTATCCAGGTATAAATTTTTAAAGACTAATGGGCCATTAAAGAATGGGAGTAGAAAATATGGTTTGGTAGTTGTCCCTCCAGGACCAAGTCTTCAACAAGAAAAGTGAGAGTTGGTTGGCCCAGAGGCCTCTGAATTGATGCTCAGATGCTCTCAGGATTAGAACTGGCAGCTATCAGACGCTCAGCTTCCAGCTGACCTTGGCAAGGGCATCACTGACAACATCAAGATCATGCCGCAGCTCATTCATGGCGCTGGTTATGCTCTTGGTATCTTTTAAGATCTGAATGCTCCGTGTATACGGATTATACTTCACTCCAAATGGGCGCTTAATTGTTTTGGTAAATTCTCTGTTTAAGAAAACAAATACAAGGCGATCACTATCTAGGGGGAAAATGGTAAAAAACTAAGTAACAGCATATCTATTACCATCACTAGGCAAAAGAAAAATCTAGGTGATCATGCACCCAACCTGACCTACCTCCCTATACTGCATGTGCAGAGGCACCCTGGCATGCCAGGCAGATAGCAAACCTAAAGCCGTCATGGATACCTCTGCCCCTGCATGACCAGGGAAAAACCCTGTGGATGGCTTTATTAACAATTTTTTACCATAGTAGTTTTATTGGTAGACAATGACAACACTGGCCACATAGTAATAGACCCCTGCATTGTTATTTACACCACACATACACACAATCACACACACGCACGCACACGTACGCACACCCCAAAACTGGCCAAGAACAGTCCTGCCTCCTGCACACATACATTCTTTCTACTTAGAATGTTTTCCTTTAGCCTTCTCTAAAAAGGCCAAATTCTTCAAGCATGAAAGTTCTGCCCTTTTTATCAAGCCAAAATCTGAACCCGCATTTGGCACTTCCAAAAACAATTGTGTTCAGGACCTCTGTGGTTAATCATACAGCTGAGGACAATTATACACAACCATGGGATGAAGTCCAGCTTGAAATCCACCAGGACTACCTGACGGACACCCCTCTTCTAGTTGCGCAAATGCGCCTTATGTGTTAGAGGAAGACCTTCTGATACTGTTATTTGGTTCTGTGCATGACTTAAATCCCCAACTAAAAGAAAACCCTGGAAGGCAAGGAGCATGTCTTCAATCCCTATCTATCTCCATTGTCACAATATGATCTCATGAACTCTTCCATGCAATATTGCTTTGTTGATTCTGCCTCGATAGTCCTTTCCTTCCTACAACCTCTTAGTTCAGGCTTTTATTTTCACTTGAAGTACTGCAAGACTCTAAGTAGTTTCTCTGCCTGCATTCACCTCCTTTCTTAACAACACACTTAGCTAATTAATAGTTAAAGCATATCCTAACCAGTGGTGGCACAGTGGAGTGATAGCCAAGACACTGAGGGCCCGGTTAAAAACCCTAAGGTCGCCAGCTAGAGCACAGGCTGATCAGCTTGAGCATGGGCTTGCCAGCTTGAGTACAGGTTGTTGGCTTGAAGCCCAAGACGCTGACTTGAGCAAGGGATCACTAGCTTTGCTTGAACTCCCCCAATCAAGGCACATATGAGAAGCAATCAATAGAAACAACTAAAGTGAAGCAACTACGAGTTGATGCTTCTCATCTCTCTCCCCTCCACACCCTTTCCTGTCTCTCTCTAAAATAAATAAATAAATAGTTAAAGCATAGCTTTGATGTCATCCCACATTTCTTATATTTTCCCACCACCTGACCTTTTCTTATGCTGTACCTTAGCCTATAATTTAACATATGTAAATCCTATCTATCCTTCAAGTCCTTTCTCAAATGCCACTAACTTTACCTGCTCCACCAGCTAGAATGAATGGTTCCTGAATACAATCAAGAACAGTGTTTCATATGTATCCCCTCTAAGGCTTCCTATGTTGCTGTATAGTATTTTGTATACAATTTTTTTCCTTATTAGATTATAAACTCTATAATTGGAAAAAATGGGAAGAAAACAATTTCTTCATGTATCTGACTCATAATTTACAACTATCATTTTAAACAACACACTCTAAATATTTGTTGTGAAGGGGAGATTTGTTACAGGCTGGAGGCACCTAGTAGGTTTCTAATTATTCAGTTGCTTACTTCTAGGAGTTGTTACCATTACTGGACCTATGTTTTGCAAAGGAAAATTAAGGCATGGGGAAGAGATACTTTACCTCATCTTCTCCTTTGCATCTTCAAAGCTTTCAGATACAAAGTAGACATCCTGAAAAGTTGTGATGAGACATTCCTGTTTGCAGGTAATCTTGGGGTCAAAGGGCTTTACTTTGGCATGTCCAGAAAGTACATGCTAGAAGATGAAGAGTTCGTGAGCCAAAGATTATTATATTTTTTCATGTATCACACTCTATACGCAACTGTCAGAATCAGCACACCTCTGAATGTACGACTAACGTAATGGCCCCAACCTACAATTCCACACTAATTTCCCACAGCTCTATTTAACCCGCAATATTACTCAGTAAAACAAGTGACTTGCCATTCTTTATACATACCTCAAGATCATCTCCACCATTCTAACACTCTTCTGCATGTAAGAGGCACCCAAGGACATTCATTTATTTCTGTATATGGCACCTACTTTCTACCTGCACTATTTATCCCGTGTATGAGCAGTACCCCACAGGCTCCTTGATAGGCAAGACATTGCCTTGAATTTGTGCCATACATATCCATCACTCAACAAGCCTAAGTTTATTCTTTCATTGGCTAAATAATAAATCTCAAAAAAAATCCCTAGAAGTTATTGCTAGCACACCAAAAATGGTGAGGAAACAGCAAAACATTTTTAAGCAAAAGCTTTAAAATACTTTTTTAAAAAAAGATACAAGAGGGGCAAGATGGCGATGGAGTAAGCGGGCGTACCAACTTCGAACTCCCAGAACCAAAGTGGATTATAACTTGATTTTAAGAACCATCATCTGGATAAACCAATGTTGAACTGGACTGAGAGGACTCCTCAACTGGGGAACACTGAAGAAGCAACATTGAGACTGGTAGGAAAAGCAAAAATGCGAAAAGGGCTGCCCAGCTCCCCAGAGCAAAAAGCAGCCCGGAGAGACTCGTGTGGCAGGAAGAGAGGCTAGCAGAAGGGTAGGGACCTGGGTCCCAGGAACAAAGCCCCAGCCTGCAGCCCCAGAGCCTAGAAGAGGCCTATGGACAGTATTTAGCTGGGAAACAGGTTAGGATACTGTTTGTGAGAAAGAGACAGTTGTCTCAAACCCAGGATTCTTCTTAAAGGGACGGCGCAGAAAACCTCTCTCACAACCACTCACCCAGGACTCCAGGAGACAGGGAGAGAGGAGAGGACTGGAGCAGCGGGAAGAGAGTAAGCTCTGGAAGGCACAGGGAGAAAAGCTTTGAGGGACAGACACCCTAAACCCTGGGCTGAGTCACTCTACAAATCTGAAACAATTTTTCCCCTGGAACCAGCAAGGGGAAGCAGGACACCAGCCAAACAGGCTCCCCTGTGGCAATTAGAGCACTGTCGCTTAGAAGGAGGGAGCTTTCAGGACTACAGTATGGAGTGTGAGGGTCTGAGCTACAGCACCCCCACCCACACTGCTGAGGGCTTGCTGGAGGGCGGGCTGCGGCGGGACATGGAAGCACGGTTCCATCAGCGGGGGCAGAGGCCAAGTTGGCGGGCATGAGTTTGGTCTAGTCCAGCGGGGGTGAAGGGGATGCGCGAAAGTGGTCCGGTGGCTGCAGGCCCACCTGCAACCCCACCTGTGGGGGGAAAGTGGAAGCCCGGAATGGACAGAGATTGGCCACTGGGCAGGGGTGAGTGGGCGTGCAGCCTCACCTGGCCTCCGAGGCTTGAAGCCCTGCACGAACTGGCTTTGCCCCCGGAGGTGGGGCGGAAGCCCGGCTTGCACTTGAGGAGCTTGCAGTTGAGCACACACCAGCAGCCCAGCCAAGGAGCCGAGGTTGGCAGGGCCGAGGCTGAAGCCTGGCTCGCAGCTGAACGCGCACCAGAAGACCCTCCTGGCTGGAGGATCAGGTTGACAGGGACCCGCAGCTGAGCAAAAGTGCTCACCCTTGCCCTTGGTGCGCAGGCTTGTGGCCACTCGTGGGAAAGGGGCAAAGGCTGAAACCGGCTGAGGCTTATAGAACCTGGCACAAGAACACATACCCTCCCACGGAGGCGAGGAGGAGACCACAGCAGCAGCCACAGTGGCTGGCACCTGCAACACCCACACCCAACCACCCTAGGCAGCGGCAGAGGGGGTGGTGGGCCTGCAGACAGACCACACCTAGGGAACACAGAGGCAAAACCCATTGGACTCCAGTAGCCAACCCTTCTTACACACAGAAAAATGGGCAGGCAAAGGAATGCAACCCAAATGAATCAAGAGAAATCCCCAGAGAAGGGCCTGAATGAATCAGATATAACCAAACTACCTGATGCAGAGTTTAAATTAATGAAAGTTAGGATGTTTAAAGAGCTTAGAGCAACAATGGATAGTCATTACGAACACCTAAATAAAGAGATAGCAAGTATAAAAAATAAAATTGAAATAATAGAGAAGAATCAGACAGAAAGGACAAATACAGTATCAGAACTGAAGACAACAATGGAAGGAATTAAAAGGAAGATGGATGAAGCTGAGGATCGAATTAGCAAGTTAGAGGACAAAATAAACAAAGGCACAGAAGCAGAGCAGAAAAAAGAAAAGAGACTCAAAAAATCTGAGGAAACTCTAAGGGAGCTCTGTGACAACATGAAGAGAAATAACATCAGCATCATAGGGGTTCCTGAAGACGAAGAGAAAGAACAAGGGGTAGAAACTTTGCTCAATCAAATCATAGCAGAAAACTTCCCTAAATTAAAACTGGAAAACGTTTCACACATTCAAGAAGCACAAAGAACTCCATTAAAGAGAAACCCAAAGAAATCTACACCAAGACATATGATAGTTAAAATACCAAAGCTAAGTGATAAAGAGAAAATTTTAAAAGCTTCTAGAGAAAAAGAGGCTATCACCTACAAAGGAGCCCCCATAAAGATGACATCTGACTTCTCAACAGAAACACTTGAGGCCAGAAGGGAATGGAAAGATATATTCAAAGTAATGCAGAACAAGAACCTACAACCAAGACTACTCTATCCAGCAAGGCTAACGTTTAAAATTGAAGGAGAAATAAAGAGCTTCCCAGACAAAAAAAAAGCCGCAAGGAATTCATTAAAACCAAACTAATTCTGCAAGAGATGCTAAGGAGCCTGTTGTGAACAGTTCAAAGGGAGGAAAGAATATAGCAAAAGAAGAATACAGCTTTAGATATAAAATGGCAATAAACAACTACATATCAATAATATCCTTAAATGTAAATGGATTAAATGATCCAATCAAAAGACATAGGGTAGCTGCGTGGATAAAGAAACAGGACCCACACTTATGCTGTCTACAAGAGACACACCTTAAAACAAAAGATGCACATAGATTGAAGGTAAAAGGATGGAAAAAAATACTTCATGCAAATGGAAATGAAAAAGAAGCCAGGGTAGGAATACTTATATCTAACAAAATGGACTTTAAAACAAAGGCTGAAGTAAGAGATAAAGAAGGACACTACATAATGATGAAGGGAACAATTCAACAGGAAGATATAACCATTATAAATATCTACGCACCAAACATAGGAGCCCCGACATACATAAAGCAGACTTTGATGGATATAAAGGGCGAGATTAACAGCAATACTATAACAGTAGGGGATTTCAATACCCCACTAACATCACTGCATAGATCCTCAATAAAGAAAATTAATAAAGAAACAGCAGACTTAAAGGATACACTAGATCAACTGGATTTAATAGATATCTTCAGAACTTTTCACCCAAAAGCAGTAGAATATACATACTTTTCAAGTGCTCATGGTACATTCTCTAGGAGAGACCACATGTTAGGACACAAAAGTGGTCTCAACAAATTTAAGAAGATTGAATTTATATCAAGCATTTTCTCTGATCACAATGGCATGAAGCTAGAAATTAACCACAAAAGAAAAACTGAAAAATACTCAAACACTTGGAAACTAAATAGCATGTTATTAAATGATGAATGGATTAACAATGAAATCAAAGAAGAAATAAAACAGTTTCCAGAAATGAATGATGATGAGCATATATCAACTCAAAATTTATGGGACACAGCAAAAACAGTACTGAGAGGGAAGTTCATAGCACTACAGGCATACCATGAGAAGCTAGAAAAAGCTCAAATAAGCAACCTGAACCTGCATCTAAAAGAACTAGAAAAACAACAGCAAATAAAGCCCCAGACTAGTAAAAGAAAGGAAATAATAAAGATCAGAGCAGAAATAAATGACATAGAGGCTAAGGAAACAATACACAGGATCAATGAAACCAGGAGCTGGTTCTTTGAAAAGGTAAACAAGATCAATGAACCTTTAACTAGATTCACCAAGAAAGAAAAGAGAGAAGACTCAAATAATTAAAATTAGAAATGAGAGTGGAGAAATAACAACTGACACAATAGAAATACAAAGTATTGTAAGGAAATACTATGAAGAACTCTATGCCAAAATATTAGACAACCTAGGTGAAATGGAAAAATTTCTTGAATCATACAATCTTCCAAAAATCAATCTGGAAGAATCAGAACACCTAAACAGACCAATTACAACAAAGGAGATTGAAACAGTTATCAAAAAACTCCCAACAAAGAAAAGTCCTGGACCTGATGGCTTCACAAGTGAATTCTACCAAAAATTCAAAGAAGAACTAACTCCTATCATTCTTAAGCTATTTCAAAAAATTCAAGAGGAAGAAAGACTTCCAAACTCCTTTTATGAAGCGAGCATAATTCTGATCCGGAAACCAGGCAAAGACAATACAAAAAAAGAAAATTATAGGCCTATATCCCTGATGAATTTAGACGCTAAAATTCTCAACAAAATATTAGTCAACCGGATCCAGCAATATATGAAAAAAATCATACACCATGTTCAAGTGGGATTTATTCTGGAAAGGCAAGACTGGTTCAATATTCGTAAATCAATCAATGTGATTCATCACATAAACAAAAGGAAAAACAAAAATCACAGGATAATTTCAATAGATGCAGAAAAAGCATTGGATAAAATCCAGCACCCATTCATGATCAAAACTCTCAGTAAAGTGGGAATACAGGGAACATTCCTTAGCATAATAAAGGCCATCGATGACAAACCCACAGCAAACATCATACTAAATGGACAAAAATTCAAAGCAATCCCCTTAAGATCAGGAACCAGGCAGGGGTGCCCCCTTTCACCACTCTTATTCAACATAGTTCTGGAAGTCTTAGCCACAGCAATCAGACAAGAAGAAGAAATAAAAGGCATCCAAATTGGAAAAGAAGAAATAAAACTGTCATTATTTGCAGATGATATGATATTGTATATAGAAAACCCTAAAGTCTCAGTCAAAAAACTACTGGACCTGATCAATTAATTCAGCAAGGTGGCAGGATATAAAATTAATACTCAGAAATCAGAGGCATATTTATATACCAACAATGAACTGTCAGCAAAATAAATTAAGGAAACAAATTTATTGCAACCAAAAAAATAAAATACCTAGGAGTAAATTTAACCAAGGAGGGTAAGGACTTATACTCAGAAAACTATAAAACATTGATAAAAGAAATCAAGGAAGATACAAACATATGGAAGCATATACTGTGCTCATGGTTAGGAAGAATAAACATCATTAAAATGTCTATATTACCCAAAGATATTTATAAATTCAATGCAATACCAATTAAAATACCAATGACATACTTCAAAGATATAGAAAACATATTCCAAAAATTTATATGGAACCAAAAAAGAACACGAATAGCCTCAGCAATCTTAAAAAGAAAAAATAAAGCAGGAGGTATCCCTCTTCCGGATCAAGGTATACTACAAGGCCATTGTACTCAAGACAGCCTGGTACTGGCATAAGAACAGGCACATAGAACAATGGAACAGAACAGAGAACCCAGAAATAAACCCACACCTTTATGAACAACTGATATTTGACAAAGGAGGAAAAAGCATAGGATGGAGTAAAGACAGCCTCTTTAAAAAATGGTGTTGGGGCCTGACCAGGTGGTGGCGCAGTGGATAGAGCGTCAGACTGGGGTGCAGAAGACCCAGGTTCGAGACCCCGAGCTCGCCAGCTTGGACCCATGGTCGCTGGCTCCAGCAAGGGGTGGCTCGGTCTGCTGAAGGCCCGCGGTCAAGGCACATGTGAGAAAGCAATCAATGGACAACTAAGGTGTCAAAACGGCAACAAAAAACTAATGATTGATGCTTCTCACCTCTCTCCGTTCCTGTCTGTCTGTCCCTATCTATCCCTCTCTCTGACTCTCTCACTGTCCCTGTAAAATAAATAAATAAATAAAAATGGTATTGGCAATATTGGACAACTACCTGCAAAAAAATGAAACTAGACCATCAACTTATACCATTCACAAAAACAAACTCAAAATGGATAAAAGACTTATATGTAAGCTGTGAAACCATAAGCATCTTAGAAGAAAACATAGGCAGTAAGCTCTCTGACATCTTTCACAGCTATTTATTTGCCAATTTATCTCCATGGGCAAATGAAATAAAAGGCAGGATAAACAAATGGGACTAGATCAAACTAAAAAGTTTTTGCATCACTAAAGACAATAAGAACAGAATAAAAAGACAAACCACACAATGGGAGAACATATTCGACAGCACGTCTGATAAGGGGTTAATAACCAAAATTTATAAAGAACTTATAAAACTCAACACCAGGAAGACAAACAATCCAATCAAAAAATGGGCAAAAGAAATGAATAAACACTTCTCCAAAGAAGACATACAGATGGCCAATAGGCATATGAAAAAATGCTCAACATCACTAATCATTAGAGAAATGCAAATTAAAACCACAATGAGATATCACCTCACACCAGTCAGAATGGCGCTCATCAGCAAAACAACACAGAATAAGTGCTGGCGAGGATGTGGAGAAAAGGGAACCCTCCTGCACTGCTGGTGGGAATGCAGACCAGTGCAGACACTGTGGAAAACAGTATGAAGATTCCTCAAAAAATTAAAAATCAAACTGCCTTTTGACCCAGCTATCCCACTTATAGGAATATACCCTAAGAACAGCATAGCACTGTTCAAAAAGAAGAAATGCGCCCCCATGTTCGTGACAGCATTGTTCACAATAGCGAAGATCTGGAAACAGCCCAAGTGTCCGTCAGAGGACGAGTGGATTAAAAAGCTTTCAGCCATAAGAAATGATGACATCGGATCATTTACAACAAAATGGATGGACCTTTATAACATTATACGGAGTGAAATAAGTAAAACGGAAAAAAAACTGAGAACTGCATGATTTCATACATAGGTAGGAGATAAAAGCGAGACCATGAGACATGGACACGAGTGTGGTGGTTACAGGGTTGGGGAGGGAGGGAAGGGAGGGAGATGGGAAGGAGAGGGGCACAAAGAAAACCAGATAGAAGGTGACAGAGGACAATTTGACTTTGGGTGACGGGTATGCAACATAATTGAATGACAAAATAACCTGGAGATGTTTTCTTTGAACATATGTACCCTGATTTATTAATGTCACTCCATTAAAATTAATAAAAAAAAGATACATACCACACATATTCATATATATATATATATATATTTGGGAAACAGAGAAAAATGTCTCTTATATAATATTTACTGTCCCCCCTAAGTATTTTCCATAGTAAGCACTTGTTCAAATCCACGAACTATTTCAGGTCATAAAAGTGACATTAGGTAACTATAGTGATGCACAAAGATTCACAACTCTTACTTTGAGTTCACTGATAGAAGACAGTAAGCCAGCACCAAAGACTCTGAGTTGTCCATCTTGTTTACAGAGGCCGAACTCCACAGTGAAAAAGTAGCACTGCAAAAGGACATCAGTATTACTTTCACATCCTGAATGGCTCAATTTAAACACATCACAACTTTTCATCATGACCCAAAGTATCCGGGAATGGAGTCCATATCCCTTCCAGCGGTCGGCAAACTCATTAGTCAACAGAGCCAAATATCAACAGTACAACGACTGAAATTTCTTTTGAGAGCCAAATTTTTTAAACTTAAACTGTATAAGTAGGTACATTCCTTATCGAGGTAGAACCCGCACGTGGTATTTTGTGGAAGAGCCACACTCAAGGGGCCAAAGAGCCGCATGTGGCTCGTCGTGAGCCGCAGTTTGCTGACCAGGGCTAGACTATCCCAAACTGGCCTCAGTCTAAACCAACACTTCTCAAACTTTTGTTCTCTGAACCCTTATACACTCTTCAAAATTACTGAGGACCCCAAAGACTTTTTTGTTTATGTGGGTTATAGCTAGCTATACTTACTATATTACACTTGATCTTAGCCAAAAGGCAGAGAAGCGATATATACTTACTATATTAAAAATTAAAACTGAGAAAGTGCTGAAATGTTTACTAATTAATTTTAAAATATAAGAAACCATTTCATGGTAACACAAATAACATTTTAATGAAAAGTGCCTGCATTGTATAAAACCAAAAAAGTTAAAATAGCAGTTTTACATTGTTCCAAATCTTTTAAAAATCTGGTTAGACATTATTTAATATTTGGCTGGAAAACAGATGGATTCTCACAGCTGCCTCTGTATTTAACCTGTTGCAATATGTTGTTTTGGTTAAAAAATAGGAATATAGATATTCATTTGATTATTATCTATATCCCACATTGGAATATAAGCTCTATGAAGACAGGAATTTTTATCTGCTTTTTTCAGTGTTATGCTTAGAACAGTATCCGTCACTCAACAGGTTACCAATTAATAATAGTAATAATAATGGCGAATATATATGGCTAAAGTATACGAAGAAAATTCAGCCTCACACAGAGAAGCAGTTGGAAGAGGGTTAAATATTTTAGTAGCCTTTTCAGATCATTGTGGATATTTTTCTTTGGCACTACATGAAAACTCAGAAAGTGGCTGTTTCTTAAAGTTCAGCTGCATTGTGGAATCAGAAGCCATATCAGTGAACTCTATGCTACATTAAAATCCACTTTGCACTGTGAATTGAGCGTTCACTATGCGGTTTTGAAAGAGTTTCAGGGACCCCAAACCAAACCACAATTTGAGAAGTGCTGTTCTAACCATCGAGCCTATTTCATACCGCTTCCCCACCCTCACACACTCTGCTCCAGATTCCTGTCATTTCCCCAGACACACCAAGAACCTCCTTGTCTTTCCTTGTGTGCCCTCATTCCAAGATGCTCTTCCTTCCTTTCTTGGCACATGAAAACATTACTCATCTTCCCTGGGCTAGTTCAGATGCTCCTCTTTCGTGAAATTTTCCCCAAGCAGTCCTTTTCTCTTCCACAGAACTCTGCCTGACCTTTCTATTGCCTTCACCTGTCCTAAGATAACCATCTCCTTGAGTCATGTATAAGTTCCCGGAAGGCAGGAACAGGCCTTCCTCATCATCTTGGTGTCTGTAGCACGATGTCCTGTATTTAGTGCTCAAAAGTATTTTTAGCAGTATTTTTTGGGAACCTGTCATTTTTACTAGAAAAAGATGATGAACTATTAACATTATTGTACTCTAGTGTTTCTCTGCCCTTTTTAAGCTCCTGTCTCTTTTTGATAAACCTTAAAATTTTACATCCTCCTTTAATACTATCTAAATTATTTAAACTAAATATGAGCCAAGACACATTTTCTAAAGGTCATCTTGAATATGCACTTTTAAACTATGCAAACACCCACACCCCACCCCAGTTAGGGAAGACCGACTCTAGAGTTGTTCCCAGATGTGTACCGTTGCCAGTTTTTGAACAGCCTCCTCTGAAGCGCCAAGGGAGGCCAGGCCAATCTCTTGGGAGAACTGGGCAAAACTAGGTTCCGCCAAAAGGGGCACATGCCCTAAGAGTTCATGGCAGGTATCTCTGAAAAGGAGGTACAAGTCTGTCACGCTGTGATGCTTAACATAAATGTATTAATCAATCATCCAATCAAATTAAAGTCAGATCTTACTTTTACTGAAGTTAATCAAGTGGTATTACTTTGGAAAAGGATCACAAAGGACAGTAACCAAATAAAGAAAGCAGTTTTGGTTCAAAACCTTGGCCAATCCACACACGTACAAGTGCATACAGACATGCTCCCCCATCCCAAATCAGGTTACAGCTCAAATGTTACCTTCCCTGCAAGGCCTTCCCTGACCACCCTTTCAAAATAGCAATATCTCACACATGCATGTGCGTGCACCCCCCACCCCACCCCACACAGTGAGGCAAAAGTAGGTTTATAGTTGTGAGTACGTACACAAGAGTTTATTCTTGTATTATTCTTTATTATTATATTATTTTCTATATAAACAATTGTAAACCTACCTTTTATCATACCTGGTATATATTTACCTGTTTATTATCTGTACCCCCCTCCCACTGGAATAGAAGCTCTGTGGAGGCAGAAATTTCTGTTGAATTTTTCAGTGTTTATGTATTGATATAGCCTCTATAGTTAGAACAGCACCTGTCACCTAACAGATTGACAAATAAAAATGATAATGATAATAAGAATAAGAATAGCGGCTAACATACTTAAAGCATGAAGCATGTATTAGGTGCCAGATACCGTTCTAAAGTTATCCATGTGCTAATGTATTTAACCTTCACAAGAATCCCATGAGGTGGGAACCACTATTACAAAGTTATTTGATAAATGAATTATGAAGAAGTACTTACGGCTCTGGGGTATAGAGGGGATCTGAACTGTGTCTCACATATTGTGTGCAGTGAAATACTCGAAAGGCTAAGCCTGATAAGAAATCCCTTGGTGATAAGTAACCAGCCACAGGACGAATGGAAAAGCCAGTGCACTCTGTAAAGCAAGGGAGAAAACACAGAGAAACTCTTCCCCAAACAGACTGCGTGCTGCAGCATCCTTAACTCCTCCTAGTGGCGCCAAGCTACACTTTGAGAGAGGACATGAAAACTAAAATGCATCCTGTGTGTACTACAGGTAAGTAATAATTACCAAGCACTTTCCATGGCCAGGCAATGAATTACAAATTTTACATATCATGTCTCCTTTCATGTTCACAGTATAAGTTCAAACTTATTCTCCTCATAACAACTATAAAACTGAGGCTCAGGAACTCAACAATGTGCCCAAGGTCACACAGTGGATGAAACAAGTAAAATGAAAACCAGACCTCCTTATTCTAAACCATGGTATCTCCTTAAAGGGTTTAGAATATCCCCTAAACAGAATATATTAATTTAGGTCAGAATTTATTTTCAAATCTATGCCATTTTTTTTTTTAGCCAGTACTTCCTCCTATAAAGTAGATTCTTTATTTTATCCATATAAGATGGTAGTCTTCCATGCCCCTAATGGCCAAGACTGCATGCCCATGTAAAAGTATCTGCCAGGAAGCAGCAGTGTCTCAGGGACCTATCAGCTCCAATTCTGACCTTCATTTTAAATTCTCACACTCTTGTATTCCAGTTACACCCAGTTACTTTGTACTTGGATTCTCCCACTCTGACAGGCAGGCTTCACAGTCCAATTGAACTTTCCACAATGATGGAAACGCACTGTATCAAGGCTACCTGTATGTGGCCACTAGCCATATGTGACTACTGAGTATGTGAAATGTGCCTAGTGTGACTGGGGAACTAACACTTTTTATTTTAATCAATTTTAATTAAACAATCACATGTATGTAGTGGCCACATTTTTGATAGGGCAAGTAGCTTCTTACAACTGATGTTTTGTTTGAAATGTCTTGTAATTTTGGATTCGTTCTTTGACACTATCCCTTGAAACACCTTTGGCAATATGTCTGCAGTCATCTCAGGCTCTAGACCCCAAATGAAAAGCATTCAGTTTTGCATTCATAACAAAATATTTCTTCCAAATCTCATAAAAATTTCACTGATGACAACTTCTGTAGCACATGCTTGTTTATCTTTGCAGTCTCGTGAGATCATGTGCATTGATTCTGTCATCTGTAATCACTATTGTTTTTAGACCTAGCTAGTGTTTGTGGAACCACTTACACGAGTTCTTCCCTTGTAAAAACTATATTGTCCTTTCCTGTTTAGTTCTTTTGTGTATATAGATTGAGGAATGAGAATTATAGTGTTGGATAAATATGCAAATTTTTATAATAACTGATGCTAGAAATTCAAAGATAATAATTACAGACCATGATGGAAATAAACTAAACTCACTTTGACTCAAAAACATCATTTCTCTTTTTTCTCTATATTTATAATCTACTGAGATTAAAAGGGATATTTCTTTTTCTTACACAATGGAGACCCTGGAGATCACTGATCATTTTATTTCCTATACTAGCTAAAAAAATAAATAAATAAAGAGGTCCGGACCAAACAAATATGAAGTTCTAAAAAAAATGAAATTGTCCTTACCCTTTATTTATGCCTCTACTAGCGTTTATCTTCTTCTGTGGGAAAATGATAGGCTTTTAATGTGGAAAGGGGCTACCGATCAACTATTTTAACCTTCCCAAGGAGCTCGACTCTCCTGACCCAACTCCCTGACAAGCAGGTGTGCAGCTCAAGCGTCAACACCCCCTTGAATGGGAACTAACCATCTCGTGAGCCTACTCCATTTCCATTTTGAGCCAAGAGCTTGCAGCTTCTCCTCAACAGTTCTCTACTTAAGGGCCACGCAGTAATTCCTCTATTATGTTAGGTGACCTTTGAATATTTAAATAAAGTTATAATGTCCCTTAAATCTCCAGGTTAAACACCTTAAGAGTCCTTCAGATTTTATTAACCTGAAACATTTTCCAATCCCCTTGCAATTCTGCTCACTTTCTTCTGTACTTGTTCCTGGTTATGACTTACTCTCCTTAAATGTGATGCCCAATACAGGCTCCAATACTCCAGGACACAGTACAGGAAATTCTGATCTCCCATACCTATGGACTTTATTACTCTTTTAAAAATCCCATCATAAGCCTGACCAGTGGTGGCGCAGTGGATAAAGCGTTGACCTGGGAACACTGAGGTTGCCAGTTCAAAATCCTGCACTGGTCTGGTCAAGGCACATATGGGAGTTGATGCTTTCAGCTGCTCCTTCCTCTCTCTCTTTCTCTTTCTCTATCTCTCTCTCTCTCTCTCTCACTCTGTGTCTCCTCTCAAAAATGAATAATAAAATAAAAATCCCATCATAAGCCTGGCCAGTGGTGGCGCAGTGGAGAGAGCATCAACCTGGATCGCTGAGATCATTCATTTGAAACGCTGAGTTTGCCCAGTCAAGGCACATACAACAAGCAACCAATGTACAACTGAAGTGAAACAACTATAAGTTGATACTTCTTGTTCCCCTGACCTCTCTTCACTCTATGTAAAATCAATAAATAAAACCTTTTTAAAAAAATCTGTCATAATACAGAGTTCAACATTCCCCTCAAAAAAATTAATTAACTTATTACCTTTTAAAAAGTTTGAAACATCTTCCAATTGTGGAATATTATCTTCCCGATATCCACAATATTTAGAAAGCAAAGGTAAGTTTTTGAGATACTCTCTGCAGGCGTGGGTTGGATAAAGTTTGTTGAGCTCTCGGAATACAGTTCCCCAGGTCTTAATCTCCTCTTCAGTGAACTCAACCTTAGGAATGGGGTCTCCCCTCGTGAGATAAAGGGAAGTTACTTTGAATTAGCATTCAGTAAATAGTAGCACTTATTCCTTATTTGCTAAATGAGCATAATTTACTCTCTTCATTGATTTTACTATTTTAAAGTTGGAAAAGATTTTTTTTTATTTTACTTATTTATTTATTTTTTTAGAGGGACAGAGAGAGAGTCACAGAGAGGGATAGATAGGGACAGACAGACAGGAACAGAAAGAGATGAGAAGCATCAATCATTAGTTTTTCGTTGTGACACCACAGTTGTTCATTGATTGCTTTCTCACATGTGCCTTGACCACGGGCCTTCAGCAGACCGAGCAACCCCTTGCTGGAGCCAGCGACCTTGGGTCCACGCTGGTGAGCTTTTTGCTCAAGCCAGATGGACCCACGCTCAAGCTGGCGACCTCGGGGTCTTGAAACCTGGGTCTTCCACATCCCAGTCCGACGCTCTATCCACTGCGCCACCACCTGGTCAGGCAGAAAAGTTATTTTTATAATACACTTACTGTTTATAGTTCATAGCCAAGTCTGCGAAATACTTTCGTCTTTTACGGTAGACATTGTCTTTGAAGCCCTGATAATAAAAGAAAAGGTTTTAAATATTCATACTAAAGTGTACTTGACAAATGATATCTGGGAAATGTTTTTATTATTGCCTGAGGTATTATACTAAAGAGCGACATAATTGTTATTTTGAGCAAGGATTGTTTAGAGATTTATGATCGCCTGGCCTGTGGTGGCACTGTGGATAAAGCATCAAACTGGAATGCTGGGGTTGCCAGTTTGAAACCCTGGTCTTGCCTGGTCAAGGCACATATGGGAGTTGATGCTTCCTGCTCCTTCCCCTTCTCTCTCTCTCTCACCTCTCTAAAATAAATAAATAAAACATTTAAAAATTAGAGAGAGATTTATGATCATTTTAATTTTAAAGTCAATGCTATATGACAGCTTTATACTATAGTGGATACAAAGATAAAAGATACAAAAATACTATAGTGGCTACAAAACTAAAATAGGTTGAATAATAAAAACACCACCCTAGTTAAATACAGGTTCTTTTCCAAAGATGACTTCTTTTTCTTAATTACTCAACTGATCTCTTTAGCTAGAAGCATTTGCTCTCTTGTGTATATCTTATAGCAATTAGTCCATGCCACTTAGCACACTTTCCACATTTTAATCTCATATGTGTTTATTTGTATGTGAGCTTTATCTTTTCAACTGGATTGTAAGCTCCCTGGCATGTATAGAAATTTATAAATTCCAATAGTTACTCAATAAAATATTACAATATAATTGGATGGATCAGCTGGGGGCTATTTAAGGCAGTATACAGTCACATTCACAGTGCTAATAAGTGGTAGAAGCTAGATTGAAGCCCTGGTCTATGAAACTTCATACTGCACTCTCTACTCTCCTCCCCTCCTAGGATCCTAGAGCTCCATCAGCAATCATAATATTCTGGATGTCCTAAAAGTCCCAACTCATGCCTGCACTGTATCTCAAAACAATTCTCAAGGAAATAACTTCATAGATCATCAATTTCATAATAACCCAATTATGCTGGGCTGCATGGGTGATAAGTCTTAGTCCATCCTACCTTTACCCCCCTTTCCAATAACCTGTGCGCATTTGAATAAAAGCTGACTGAAGATACTGGCTTTACTTTAGTATAACTCTTAGAATAGCTCTTAAAAATAGGAATGTCAGGCATTGAACAGTGGGTTTGGGGCCAACAAAGTTAGATGGTCTTCAGGCAGTTAGCCTCAATTCCGTCAACACGGAAGTCTGTCTACTAAACCTTCTGAAATCCAAGTTAAAACAAGGTCCTATTTCATCTAGAATAAGCACTTTCTCCAAAAAATGAAAACGTTGCCCTTAGTTTTTAGTTTTCTTTACATTATTTTCATAAAAATATGTATTAAAAATATTTACAGGATGGTCTGCATCCAGTTCGGACCCATACATCAGAACTCTGTTGGCACAATGGTCCAGGTCAGAAATCTTCTTTGGAAACCAAGGAACATTTTCCATATCTGAAAAATACAAAAACCACTAACAGGTAAGGAGATGATCTTCAACAAGGCAATAAGGAAGAAGAAATTAAGAAAATTATGAATGCATTTAGTTAAAATTTTTAATTTTAGCTTGTATATTGAGGCAAAATTTGTACAAGCAAACTTCTCCATTTCTAATAAGTAAATCTTATTCAAAAATTTTTAGCCTGACCAGGCGGTGGCGCAGTGGATGGAGCGTCAGACTGAGATGCGGAAGACCCAGGTTCGAGACCCTGAGCTCGCCAGCTTGAGCGCGGGGCCCATCTGGCTTGAGCAAAAGCTTGCCAGCTTGGAACCAAGGTCGCTGGCTCCAGCAAGGGGTGGCTCGGTCTGCTGAAGGCCAGGGCACATGTGAGAAAGCAATCAATGAACAACTATGGTGTCGCAACGGCAATGAAAAACTAATGATTGATGCTTCTCATCTCTCTCTGTTCCTGTCTGTCTGTCCCTATCTATCCCTCTCTGTGACTCTCTCTCTGTCCCTGTTTAAAAAAAAAAAAAAAGAATTCAGGATGGTGCACACAGGAAAAAGTCCTAGTATAATATTAGTGTGCCATCCTTAAAAAAAAAAATTGTTTAGCTTAAATTTATAAGCCTTGAAATCTTAAGTGTTGGAGAAATGCTGAACTTTGCTAATAAACCAAAAGTTCCCCCAAAAAGTTTTTTTTAGTTCTGGCCAGATAGCTCAGTTGGTTAGCGTGTCATCCCCACGCCAAGTTTGTGGGATCAAGCCGTTGTGGGGGTCCATACAAGAATTAACCAATGAATGAATAAATAAGTGGAACAACAAATCGATGTTTCTCTCTCTCTCCTTTTCTCTCTCTCTCTAAAATCAATAAATAAAAATTTTAAAAAGTTTAAAGCTACATATTAAACCATTCTAAAAAAAGCAGAATAAGAATGTACAACTTCACAGACCAAGGTGCAACTTCAATAAGAAATGTGAATGTTTATGTTTGTTGTTGAAACATATCTTAGAAATCATTTATGCCTTTTCCACTTTGATCTCCTCATTATCCCCCAGACTCAATCCCCCATAAGATGCCGGGTTTTGCAAATGCTGTTCTTCCGCCTGAAACACCTGTCCCACTCCCACGTCCTCTTCCAGCCATCCTATTGTTTTCCTGAGAATATCCTTCTCCCTCAAGACCCACATCAAAGGAGCCTTCCCTGTGCCTGACAGTGGAGCTAATTCTCTGTCATCCAGGTTCCTGTGACACTATGTTTCTAATTTCCTAAAAACTTTCTCTATATTTTAGTATAATATATGTGTAATATATCTGTCTTACAGAAAAAAATGGGAACGACTCTAGGGTAGGGACTATATATTTTTGCATTCCCCTTTCTTAGTAGAAACATCTGATACAAGTTGATATTGCCTAAAGATCAATTGAACTATTAAAGCTCTATAAAACTCTAAATTTTATAGAGAAGGTAACCAAAATCCAGAAAGGTAAAGTAATTTACCAAGGTAACTCATCCTTCCCCAAAAGGAGAGAAAGGACTAGAACTCATCCTTCTTACTTCAGTCTAACGTTCTCTCTTTCTAACAGTCCCTGAAGCGATATTCAAGAGATTCAACAACAAATACAACAGGGGCAGCAATCATATCACTTGAAATAGACACAAGCAGAGTCCCAGGCTCCTGTTCTTCCAGGTGTTAACCTTAGAGCTGTCTGTGGCAGGCTTGGGACTGGAGGGGGGGTGATCTGGGGTACACAGGCTGCGGGCATGGTAGGAATCACTCAAAGGACTCAGGCAAGCAGCTACCTGCCAGCCAAAAATGAAAGTATATCAATATAGTAATAATTTATAAAGCCATACAAATACATAACAGACGAGTATCAGCCCTGATTACATCCCAAATAATGTGACATAATCTAAAGCGATTATTTTAAATTGAGCATCATATACAAAATGTGGCTCAATTATCCATTTGTCTTCTGCCCCAAGTAAAACTGCAGGATTTTTTCACAACAGAAGATCTGAGCCTGTATCTTTGCTATCTGAGTATCTGAAACCTTAGAAAGCTTTACTGCTGTTTCATTTGCTTTTGGTGGAAGTGGGGACAGAGAGGAAAGTTGTAGTACATAGTGTACTTCACATCACAGTTGCCAGCAACTGTCAATGCTCTCAATACATTCATTTAATATCTTCTCAATTCTAAGCCCTGTGAGAGTCACTAAGCACCCAGGGGATTGTGAATTGGTGGTTTGTGAAACCACGAAATGCTTGATGATTTAGAAACTGAGATAACTTAGTATACTGTATTTCTAACTATTCTGAATTCTTTTGCAGACTCAAGTTTTCCTTTTCACTTCTCTCACACTTGATAAAATATTTCTGTATAATTTTTATTTAGAATTTTGAGCAATTCTAGTTTGTGTTTCCTTCACTACCAGACCGTAAGCAATTTGAAGAACAGTGTTTTATTTTTACTTTCATCCTTCAAGATAAGAAAGGACAGGGACTGAGTGAAAAAGGGGAAGGGATTAAGAAGTACAAACTCATAGTTACAGAACAGTCACAGGGATGTAAGTAAAATACAGCATAAGGAATATAGTCCATAATATCGTAATATTTATGTCTGGTGCCAGGTGGGTACTTGGAAATACTGGAGGAAACACTTTGTAAAGTATATGATTGTCTAATCACTGTGCTGTACACCTGAAACTAATACAAAATATTGAATGTCAACTGTAATTTAAAAATAAAATTTTAAAAAAGAAAGAAAAATCACACAATTAAAAAAAGGATGGAAAACAATCTTCTACGCAGTATTTTCAGTTTTCATACTTACCATCCTCCTTCATGGTAAAATTACCAGGTGGATTCACAGAGAGAACATTAGTATTAGACTTCAACAGATGAAAAATATCATTCAATTGTTCTCTGTTGATATCACAGTCAACAAAGATGTCAAATTCCGAGTTTCTTCTCTTTGATTTTCGGGACTCAATATGTAAGAGGTTCACATGCTTCTCCTGTGTAAAACAGAGGGTCAAGTTTGCACATGGCTGCCTCAAATGGTAACAGTCTCTAAGCAAATTACCTTCATAACAACTAAAACTCAATTTCACACTTGTCATAATAGCCAAAGGGAGAAAAGGCTGCTTTTAGTGCTGCCAATAGCCAAATATTCCCCTAAATACTAGACACTTTTCAAAAGTTTGAAAAATGTATCACATTCTCCCAAAACGAATAAAATAGCACCCACTGGAAGTCCATATATTGCCAGAATTGATTGGCTTTCAATAGAATATACCAAATCTCCTAGATAAAAAGCTTTTGAAATTTTCACCAAAAAGAGTCAGTTTTCAAAACGTGACACTAACGTTAGTCCTTCAGAAAAGTTTCCATTGCAAAACTGCATCCAGTAAAATTAGATGAACAGCTTGAACAGAGTACTTACTACCTCAAATTTGTTAAGCTACAAACTTAGTAACAGCTTAACCAGATTGCTTCTTGGGTTTCTCCCTGCCACCTGAGCTGTGGGAGCCAAATGTGTAAACCTGTGTGGGGATGGGGTCTTCTCTTACCAGTTTGAGTAGCTGAGGGACAGAGCTGGTGACAGAAGGATGAAACATAAGAACCAGTCACCCAACAGTTTTTCACCTAAAGAATGAGAAGGCTGGAGTAGATGATCTCCAAGGCCAACCTCCTCGATCTAAATTAACTTAGTGAACATCTGTGTAACCAAGAAAGGGCAGTGAAGCATACATGAAGGGTAAAACACAAAAGGAATTTATCATCTAATTGTCTAACACACAAAAGGTAGAGAGAGTAGAAGGTTCCATGAGCCAATAGTAGCTAATATAAGTCTTGAAGGATAGGTAGTAAAGGAAAGAAGAGGGAAGAAGGAGGATTCCAAACAGAACTGGATGAGCAAAGGTAGGGATGAGATGGGAGTCATCAGGGAATATGAACCAAAAAGAAGGAGTGAATGTTAGGGATGTTGGGAAACAAATAGACAGGGTTTATCCCGGAACATGAAATTTATCATGGAATCAACAGAAGAAAGCTGGTTCAATGCTATCATAGTACCTGGTGCTTCCCTTTCAGGTCACTTTACACACATGTAATTAATTGCTTCCTATAATGATTTTAGTGTCTTTGGTCCCCACCGGATTATACACATGGTGAGGGCAGACTCTGTGTCTACTTTGGTCAGCTCCACCTCCTTACTATCTAGCAGGGCACTTGGCACATAGTAAATACTCAATAAATACTTATGGTCTGCCTCACTGACCCTATTTCCATAAGACAGATTTATAAAAGTGGAATTAATGGGTCAAAGAAATGCGAATACTTTGCCCAACAGGTGGTGGCGCAATGGACAGAGTACTGACCTGGGATGCTGAGGTCTGAGGTTCAAAACCCCAAGGTCGCCAGCTTGTGTGTGGGCTCATCAGTTTGAACGCAGGCTCACCAGCTTGAGCACAGGATCATCAACATGATCCTGGGGTCACTGACTTGAAGCTCAATGTCTCTGGCTTAAGCTCCCCCAAGTCAAGGCATGGATAAGAGGCAATCAGTGAGTAGCTAAGGTAATGCAACTACAAGTTGATGCTTCTAATCTTTCTCTCTTCCTTCCTGTCTGTCTCTCTGCCTCTCTCTCTCAAAAAAAAATGTGAACATTTTAAGGTTCATAATATATATTACCAGATTGCTTCCCTACATATTACACTGATTTACTCTCATACCAAAGGTGTACTTAAGTGCCAAATGCATTGAAGAAGCTTGACTACAGGGGACAGTATAATTGTCAAGATATTTGCTATTCTGCTATATAAAAATATCATTAACTACATTATTAATACAGCATTATCATTAAGTTATTTTAATTATTTTTAAAATTTATTTATTCATTTTTTTAGAGAAGAGAGACAGAGAAAGAAACAGAGAGAGAGAGAAGGGGGGAGGAGCAGGAAGCATCAATACCCATATGTGCCTTGACCAAGCAAGCTCAGAATATCATTAAATTTTTAATATTTTTAAATTAAAATTTGCTTCTCCAAAAACTATTAAGCAAATCTTTCTTCCCCATTTCTTTAATAGCTATTTATATCTCTTCTTCTGTGAACTGTTCTTATTCCTTGCTCATTTATTAGAACTGAGCAACAATTGAGAGATTCAAATGCTTAAGAAATTTCTGTAGTCCGTGAAGAACTTACAATATTCCATATTTTAAATATAATTTTAGAGACTCACTTTAGAGAGTTTTGTGTAGAAACATGAAGAGTGCTTACCTGGAAAATTTTCAGCACTTTCATAAGGCCTCCAATTTCATTCTTTAAGGAAAAAATAAAAGTTACTCTTCCTCTTTCCAAAGAATGGCCTTTGTTTTCCTTATTGTCTTCAATCATGATGAATTTGTTGTAGTTCTCTAAAAATCAAATATAAGAACACAGGGAAAGGTCTAAAAAAATGCACTGTAGACAATATTTGATAATTTTTGAAACTGAGACATTTGATAACATTAATGAAGCGTTAGTTTCCTCACCTGTAAAGCATGGATATGTTTGTATGCTTTGCAAGACTAATGAGGTCAAAATAAAACAAAACACTGTCAGATATAGTGCTTAGAATATAATTAACATACAATATATGTTGGTAGTTTCCTTTTATTTTTTTCCTAATTCAATCCTTCTGTTGGGCATGACTCAAGCCTACTGGCTTCTCGCAGTCTTCCTCTATGGAAGCTACCTCCTCTCCTCTCTACAATTTTAGCATTTTATTATACTGGGTCTTGAATGGCTTTCCCAGATGTTTTATTCACTCATGCCTTGTCTTCTAACAAGGCAGCAAGCTCCTTCATAACAGGGACAAGGCCTTCTATTTCTTTTGTAAATTCATGAGCCTGGGCGGTTGTGGACACATTTGGACTAGAAGGCTAACTGCTAGCTGAGAGAAGTCTGATTCCATATCAGTATTTCCTTTCCACTCTTCCTGTGGAATCGCCTAGGCCATGGGCCCTGAAGCCTTTTCAGTATTAGCCTACGAGAGCTATATAATTGTAAATCCCACTGTGGGGTGTGTGTGTGTGTGTGTGTGTGTGTGTGTGTGTGTGTGTGTTGGGAGAGGTGAGACTATTGTGGGAGATAGAAACAGGACACAGTAACTTTGGACTGGTGACTTTCAATTGAGAAATAACACACTTGAGAAATAAGATTTGGATTAATAAGTGAAAATAGCATATTTAGGATTTATTCTTATTAGTTTCGTTTGGTTGTTAATTTTTCATAATTACCCAGTTTAATGTTGTAGTTTCCATGGAATTAACCTTTAACAACTGAATTTGATATAACTGATTCCACGGGCTCTCACTCATTCATCCAAGCCTGTGGCACACTCAGGCTTGGATGAATGAGTGTAGTGGTGATGCTGTGTACTTGAAGCAAGATACACTGTGTTTCAACGCCCAGCTCAGACTTCACTTACTCATTGAAACCTTCCCTGACATCCCCAAGTCAACTCCCCCTAGTACTGGTTATCACTGCACCATATACCTCCCATTTTTAACAACAGCCACAGGTGCTGTTGTAACTCTATTTCAGTATTTGGTTGTGTGTCCCTCCAACTAGACTGTGAGCTCCATGCTGGCAGAAATCACCATTGTATCTCCTGCACCCAGCACAGTCCCTGAATATAAGAGGCACTGAATAGATGTCATTAAATGAATAAAGGAATAAGAAATATCTTAAAGATACAGTACCCACCATAAGGGAACTGAAAGCCTTGTAGGAAGAAAATGACAATGCCGAAAGATAAGTACACAGGCAACAGATGGCATACTTATGGCAGTAAATAGGTTATTCTGGTATATACAGTGTGTCCGTAAAGTCATGGTGCACTTTTGACTGCATAACCAGTCAAAAGTGCACCATGAGTTTACGGACACACTGTATTTAGAGGTGTTTCCCAGAAGAAGATGTGTTTGAAATGGATCTTAAAGGAAAGAAAGGAGAAGGAATAGATGAGAAGGTTAAAGAAAATGATGAGGATGTGACCAACAAATACAGAGTGGTGAGGAATAATTTAGGCTAAGGTTAGTGGGGCCAGATTCTTTAAAAGGCTCTGTGCAGCCTGACCAGGTTTTGGGGGCAGCTGGACTTGATTTTCTATGCCCATTCAAATACTCATCTAAGGGTCATGGCTTGTCTAATTGGAGGTTAAATGGGAATTTTAAGGACAAGATTGTTTTCTTAAGCTAAAATCTTGGATTTGAAATGCTTTTCTATAGGATGATGTAAAATGAGTAGCTTGATGTATTTCTGTCTTTCTGACCAGAGAACTCATAAGTTTTCTCTTTCTTCTATAAACCTTTTTACAAACTTTCTTGTAAAATATTTTGGGGCCCCTTACAAAAGGAGGCCCCAAGAGACCCATCTGGCTTGACATTCAATCGTATGGTCATAAACAATAATAGCCTGCTACTAAATTTGCCAATGAAATACAATTTATAGTTCCAGAATTCAGTTTGTATGATACCTTTGAAACATAGTTTAACAAAAATTTATCATGCATGTACAAAGTTGAAGGACTTCTACATATAAGTTCAGAGACTATGGAGATAAAGAAAGAAATTTCTCACTCTATGAGGGCAGGCTCCATCCATTCTCAGTAATCCAGGAGGTGGGTAAGGGAATTGACATTTGTCAAATGTCTATAAATATCATGCACAAAATTATCTCCTCTAATTCTCATAAAATCTTGAGGGGAGGGGATAAGAATTAAACCTATTTTATAAATAAGAAAATTGAAGCAAAGAGAAATTAAGCTGTCCACAGTCACACAGCTAGAGAATGTGAGAACATACATTTAAAACTGTGTTCTTGAACATGTGAATGTTAACATACTAATCTGGTTTCACTGGGACTACCCTAAACATGTTCAGAAACACAGAAGGTTGGACAAAATTCATGGCATCTAGCCAAGAGCTGTTTTGCCAGAAGATGAACTGGATATCTACTTTAGCATCTTCTCAACCACCTATTTACACTGCTAAACAGTGTAAGTAAATACCTAAAACATGAAGTCAGAATTACCTACTCACTGCTCTGATTTTTGTAAGTATGATATTGGGCATGGCTACTTAACTTTCTGATATATAGCAAGGTTCATTGTCAATTGAGTATGCCAATTGAAACAACCTCTGTGTCAATGTTTTAAAACCAAATGACAAGTTAAATTTAATAATAATGTAGATTTTTCTGTGATTCAAATTATTACTAATAGTAAAATGAATGAGAGTTCAAGTCATTCACATTCACATGTATAAAGTACCATAGTCAGTGTTGGGGCAGTAAAGATTAAAAACAAGACAATTTGCCTCTCAATAATTCACAGATTTATGCATGTGGCAGGGGGAGAGACAGACTTTCCAATAGGTACAAATTATAAGAAGAGAATGGGACTATGAAATCCCAGCTATGATATCTGAAGAGCACAACCACCCTGTAACCAATATCTTAGGAGATTCTAAAGGTGACTGAAAGTGGCTTCTGGCCCATCCATAATCTCTCATCAAAAAGGATTTATGGATGAGAAACAAGAAACCCAAACAGAGATTTTCAGCTCCAATAGGACTGACAATTTCTTAACGTAAACTTAAATATACACAGGAAATTTTGAAGTAGTGTTCAGAGGCTAAAAATTCAGAGGTGATCTCAGATATTCACTCTCAAAATGTTTTTAGAGATGTAAAAACTTTTGGAAACATTTCTTGTCTAGCTATCACTAAAAAACCATTGACTTTTTTTTCACACAGTGTATGGGTGACTTTGTCTTATAGCATGCAGATGCAAACAATAGAGAGATATAGAATAACAGAGCAAACTGCTAGTACTATATCTATCTACAAATCCATCAAGGCAAACTATAATTCCTATGTGCATTAATTTCCTTATTTGCAAAGTTGATAATTAGCACCAATATAAAGGTTATAAAAAGGATTAAATATATATAAAATACATTAAATCCCTCAGAACAGCTGCTGACCTACACTAAGTACTCAATTAATATTAGTTTAAAGTGTAAATCCCAAATTTCCTAATCTTGAAAAAGAGAGAGAGAGAGAGAACATGTTAAATGTAATGACATTGACATTTTAAACAACTCTAAGACTTTCTGTTACCCATGGTACATTTCTTATAGCAGCAAGCACATGGAACAGTTGTTTTATAAAATGAAAGTATTCTTTGTCTTAAGGTGATTTTCAGTTTCATTGGCTTATTTATTATGAAACCCAAAGACTGTCTCCTGAGTTCCCCTAGTAGAAGCCATGGTAAGAGGGTACTAACAATTACAGCTGGTCTAAGTCTGTCCCTTTGGGGTTCATATTTTCTCTTCTTTCCCTGGTTCTGGAGTGTATCTAGTTTTGCCACCAGCATCTCCTTAAAGAATGGGGGCAAAGAGGGTGAAGGATAATTGAGTATTTATAATATGCAAAGAATTTTATACTGAGATTTGGAAATATTCCCATCGCTCTTGTTTTAGTCAATATAAAAATGAAGTTCTCAAAAGTAATTATTTTTGCTACAAAGAAGAAAAACATCTTCACCCTCCCTCCCCCCCCCACTGCCACCTCTAAAATAAGCTTACAGAGCTTTGATCTTTATTAAAATTTGGCCATAACTGCCTGGTTGACAGAGCTAATGAAGCATAGGTTCTTCTTTATTTTACTCAACTACTCCCAACTGCCTTCAGAGCCTCAACATTTTCCCTTGTCACTTTTCCATGCTTCAACCTACCTGCCCACTCCTACCCCTTCATGTTAAAACCCACAGTACGTCTGATCAGATAAAATGCTATAAAGTGTCCAATGGGTCACACATGTTTGAATCTACATCTCATGATGAAATATATAAATATATTCCAATAAGCCAATGCCAACTGGTATTTTCCCATTTCCTGTGAGAGGTAAGGAGTCCTTCTCCTACTGCATTTCCTAGCTTGACTAAAGATGCACTGGTTTGCAGGATATATCACTGGAAATAAGGAAGACATACCAAGTAGAAGGTTAGAAAATCAACAGCCCCGTGGTAGAGTAGAGGTCAAGATGTATACATTGACTAATTCTTTCTCTCCTTCGCTGAATTAGCACCAAGTGTAATTTAAATTTATTTGATCTAGGAAGTTCAGAGTACTATCAAATTAAAGTATTTTGAAAGCAGGGGTGCTGCTTGAAGACAGAACCAAGAGCTGTGGGGAGGACTTGTGTGGAAGGAGAGAATTCTCTAGAGAATCTTGATTTTATTATTTTTCTAAACAAGGGTGAAAGGAAGATGAAACACATGAGAAAACACTGACCCTGAAAAACATTGATCCAGGAAATAAGGGCACTAGCAAAGGAAACAGAAATAGAAGACACATCCCTACTTGAAAATAATCTAATATGATACTAATGCATGTACCAATGAACTCCAGTGGTAAAATTCATAGACCACAGACCACAGCTTCACAAAAACATTTATAGTTACTTTAAGCTGTGCTCATATTTACTTTCAAATCAAAGAAGTAAATTCTGTCCTTCTTCGAGAATTCACAGACACAAACTTTGACTGGGTCAGAACGCTCAACTCTAGTCTTTTCCCCCCAAGTCAACAAGAGTTGGGGAGTTAACTTTAAACCTCTGAAAACCAAATGGTCAGAGCCAAGGTTAAGCTTACCTGGACTATTAACTGGATCTGAACTGTCAGATCCTATGCCTCTGTCAGTTGTAACCCATCCCATCCTGTGTTGTGGTGGACATGTGATGCTAAGAGGTGTTGCATCTGAGACTCCCTTTTCTTTGGGGTTGTCTAAGGGAGGGTTTCTTTTATAGGAGGAGAAGGAAAACAAGATGTTGCCATTTGAGGGAGAGGAAGGAAAGGAAGAATGGTCTGTTTCGGCTAACATAGAGGAGTCACACAAACGTGGGTTCGATTCTGAACCTCAGTTTCCTCAGATGTAAAACGCAAGAGTTATGGACTTGACAGTGAGATGAGTGCAAGGAACCTGTTCCTGGCACAAAAGAGACCCTCAAGAATAGTGCCTTTTTCTCCCCAAAGTGGTAGGAGGAAAGAATAGGGACCACTAGGGCAAAAGTCCTACTTCCCAGACCCAGCTCCTTGGCCATTCACCTCCCCCGAGGGTAATCGTGCCTCCCTAACGCACGCCGTCCCAGCGTCCCCAAATCCGCGACAGCGGTACCTGATTCCGCCCGCATGGGGTCACCCTACTCACCTGCTGCGTGGCCAGAGGTGAACTGGGTTAGTTCGGTGACGGCACTGCCCACCTTTTATAGAAGCGGGCATCGGAGCAGGCCAATGGGCGTCCGAGGCAGTCAGGCAGTGGCCAATGAGAAGAAGAGAATTCGCCTGCGGGCGGGTAGAGGCGCATGGGCAGGGCCCTGGTGGTCCGCTCCAGCGTGCGGCAAGACTCACACACGTTAGTCTTCACGTGTTTCTGACGGGTGTTTATATTAATCTTGAGGTCATCCTAAATTACAGGTCTGACTAATATCCAGAGTTGGAAATTTCCTCCAAACCAGGATAACATATATTATCAGCAGAATGATTTCTTCTAGACTTGTACTGTTTCTCAGGGTTGGTGACTAAAGCAGTAATCCTCCTCCACTTTTCTCTCTGCCCTACCTCCCTCATCATTCTTTTGCTGGCTTCCCTCGTTCCTTGAGGCAGGACAATCCGTGAACTTTTTAAAAGGGAAGCACTCAGTATCCTTCCAATTAAAGATATTTTAAGGCTGCAAGCAGATGAGCACACTATATTAGCAGAAAGTCATGCTATATGAACAACATGGCCCAGAAACCAATTTGGACTAGGTCATTTATTACTTGAGTGCTCAGTCCATTAGATCCTGCCCCCGAAGGGCTTTATATGCAACACATTATCTTGTAGGTTATTTTTTCTTCAATTTTTTAAAAGTCAAGTTTGTTGATGTATAACTTACAGTAAAATTCACCCTTTTGAAATGAGCTTCACCCATTTTCTTACTATTGTATCAGTAATTTGTTCCTTTTCATTGCTGAGTATGGGTGTACTTTAAAATGCAGGACAATTACAGTTTTTGCATGCATATTTTCTTTTATCTGGAAAATAATTCTAATAAAGTGAATACTATCCTTATTTTACGTCCTTATTTTATTTGCCTTTTCCAGCTTCTACAGAAACAGACACAGAGAAACTCTATGACCCTCTTTTGGCAGTAGCTAGTAAGTACACTCAAGAATCAAGCAAAAATATTCTGACTTTTAACCTGGTGTTCTTACTGCAATACCATGAAAAATACTAGCCAGAAGAGACCTTTCAGAACAAGGCTAAGGTCAAAGATGGCTTTCCTAAACTTGGGTCTATGGCAAGGCTTGAGCCACCTCAGTTAAAGAAGAAAGATGGGGCCAAGTCATTCAGTGTGTCCATCACCAAGGAGATCAGAATAGGTTAGGCAATGACCCTGGGGTGGAGAGGCCTGAGTAGTTGAAGGTCACCTGAAAGGACTGAGAAAAGCAGGAAGCCTCTCTGATCCTCTCTGAACACATCTAGACTTCACAACCCTGAGAAATCCAGGTGTCTGGACTTTCCCAATTCTCCGAAAGAAAGGTAAGATGGCTCTGACCTTTCTCAAAATATCTCCAGCATCGTGCCTGGAATTCCACTAATTAAGAATTTCAGTGGGCTCAATTATACAATTTAAAAATTCACATACTTTGAGAAGGTTCAGAGAAAGGACTGTCAGTTGGAGAAAATATACTGTATATATTTTCCTAATTTGAAGTGTTTAATTGACTTCCCCATTGCTGCTGTAACAATTTACCACAAATGTACTGTTTGAAAACCACACAAATTTATTGTCTTATAGTTCTAGGGGTCAGAAGTCTAAAATGGGGTCACTAATCTAAAATCAACTTGTCAGAGAGACTGTGTTCCTTAGAAACTTTAGGGGAGAATCTGTTCTCTTGCCTTTTCCAGCTTCTAGAGGCCACCCGCATGCTCATAAACCTTTGCCCATCCTCAAAGCAAGCAACATAGCATCCTTGAATCTGCCTCTGACTCCTGCTTCTTCCATCACATGTAAGGACCTTTGTGATTACTTTGTGCCTACCAGATAATCCAGGATAAGCTCCTCATCTCAAAATCCTTAATTACATCTGCAAAGTGCCTTTTGCCAAGTAAGATGACATATTCACAGGTTCCAGAGATTAGGACGTGGACATCTTCGTACCAAAATTAGAAGCTCTGGGTGGTATCCAGATGGGAAATGGCCTTTCTCCTTATGTTTGTCTTATTATCTTGACCTGTGGAATCTATAGCAAAGGAGTTTTCTGAACCTGAGATACGGTTTTCGGGAATATTAAAAGTGCTGGTTCTATGGATGATAAAGAAGGGCTCCTCACTGCACTCCCAGGATCATCAGCAGAACTTATTTCAGAGGGGACACATCCCGATCTCCAGTTTTTCTTGCTAAGCTGGTTTTGTGGTACCTTTGTATTGGTCCTCCCTGATCTTCTTTTTCAGCTCCTCCTTTTTTTTCCCTCCAGATATTCAGGGTTCCCCTGGGCAAGGACCTAAGCCCTCTTCTCTTCTCAGTCTATACTGTTTGCCTTGTTAATGCCATCCCCTCTCCTATGTTAACAATCCAAAATGTACATTTCAAGCCCAAATCTCCCTTCTAAACTTCAGACCTTTATATCCAATGACTAATTTTATGTCTCTACTTCCATGACACATTGGCTCCTTAACATATTCAAAAGTGAACTTGGAAACTAGCAAGTGTTGTACATTGCTGGTAGAAATGTAAAATAGGTTAGCCACTGTGGAAAACAGTTTGGCAGTTCCTCAAAAAGTTTAACAGAGAATTACCATATGACCCAGCAACTGCACTCCTAGGTATATATCCAAAAGTACTAAAAACAGGTACTCAGACAAGTCCTTATACACAAATGTTCACAGCAGCAACAATCACAATAGTTGAAAGTGGAAACAATCCGAATGTCCAGCAATAGGTAAATGAATGAACAAGCTGCTGTCTGCATACAAGAAAATACTATTCAGCCATAAAAAAGAATGAAGTATTCATACATACTACAACTTAAATGAACCTGGAAAACATTATGCAACATGACAGAATAATATTGGCCAATGAATAATACAGACACAAAGATTGCATGTTGTATGATTCAATTTATATAATATATCAATATACCCAAAATAAGTAAGTCCATAGAGACAGATACAGTGTGTTGGTTGCTAAGGGCCGGGTGGTAGTAGAGGTAGTGGGAGAATGAGGAGTAACTGTTTAATAGGCACAGGGTGCCATTTAGGAATGATAGAAATATTTTGGAGCTAGATAGAGGTAGTGGTTCTACACCCCTGTGAACGTACTAAATGTCATTGAATTGTTCACGTGAAAATGGTCAATTTCATGTTATGCAAATTTCACCTCAATATAAAAAGGAAGCCCAATCTCCCTGCCCTCCAAGCCCTCCTACCTTCCTACATATGCTTGTCTCTTACTTTCTTCATCCCACAGGTTAGCAAACTTAGTCTCTTCTACCTCCAATATATACTTGAATTCATCCACTCCTCCCCATCTCCTCTGCCGCTATGATGTCCAATCCACCGTCATTGCATCTCAGAAATACTGCAATTATCTCCTCACTGGTTTCCTTTTCCTACTTCAGCCCCTCGTCTTATTCAGTCTCATTTTAAAAATATGCTCAAAACTATCATGTGGAGTCTACACAATTTTTGCCACACTTTAAAAATGCAAATATGATCACATCACTGCTCAGATTAATCCCATAAGGTGGCTTCCCATTATTCATAGGATGAAGTTTAGAAACCTTTCCATGATCTGCGAGGGCCCTATATCTGGCCACTATGCACCTCTCTGGCTTGTCACCCTATCACTCCCCTCTTCTTCACTGCATTCTGTCCACTGCTGTTCTGTTCACTGCTCTAATCGAAGCTCCTTCCCACCTCAAGACCTTCCCACATGCTTAGACCTGAAGATCTACCCTCACACACCCTGTCTGCCTCTTCACCTGATTGACTTTTCCCATCCTTCAAGTGTTCACTTGAGTCCATTTCTAAGCCCTGGCTGGATAGCTCAGTTGGTTAGAGCATCATCCTGAAGCACAGATGTTGCTCATTTGATGCCCGATAGGGCACATACAGGAACAGATCAATGTTCCTCTCTTTCTCTCTTCTTCCTTCTAAAATCAATGGGAAAAAATGAGTCAATTCCTTCCCAGAAGTAAAACTATCTAAATTAGGTGGCCCACTTGCCCCTTCTGCACACCCTGCCCTTTTACTTTACTTATAGCAACTGTTATTGTTATTATACAGTTATTTGTGTGACTCTTTGTTTATTTGCATCTGCTACAGGGAAAGATTATGTAAGTCTTTTCTCTACTTTTTTTTTTCTGTGAAATCTCCATTGGCTACCTCAGTGCCTGACACACAATAGTTTCTCAAGAAATATTTGTTCAATTAATAACAATGGGATGGTAGAACTATGTGCCAATATGTGTGCATACTGTATATGCATTCGGTAGAAGTGACTTCCAGATACGGTATCCTGCCAGATTGCTTTCCAAAAAAGAATATATCAACTTATATTCCTACTCTCAAGAATATAAAACATCATCTTAATTTTAACCAACAGTGGATATTATTCATATTAATTTTTGATCATCTGAATAGCAAAAAGAAATATCCACTTTTAATTAGCATTTTTGTAATTATTAGCAGAACTGAGCATCTTTTCAGACATTTGTTCATGTGTGAATTTCTTATGTCACTGCTTATTTTTCAATCAGGTTATTTTTCTTATTAATAAGTAGGAGCTCTGTAGATATTGTGGATATTAACTGTTATATGCATTGCTGTCACCTAAGTCTCTTATTTGTCTTTAACTTCAGTTAAGATGTCTTGTACCTTAAACATTTTTGTTTTTAAAGTTAAATCAATATTTTATGCTGGAGTTTAATGGGCCCCCAAATCACACCCTTCTGCTTCCTCACATTTCTAAGGTGCACAGGTGGAGATTGGTTGTGGTGGTGGGTATAGGGGCCAAGAGTAAGAGTGGAAGCAAGGAGATTGGCTGAAAGACTGTTGAAGGCGTCCAGCTGAAATACAATGATGGATATGGGTAGGGTGGAGAGGAAGAGAATGAAGGACCACCTGAGCATATGCTTTGGAGATGCAGTTAATAGGGTCAGTTGATGGCAGAGGTGGAAAGGGAAAGTGGGTTTCCAGGATGATCCCTAAGCTTTTTACTGGACAATTGAATAGACTGATTAATCTTAGTGAGGATGAAGACGGGAGCGGGTGAGGAGAACTAGGTCTTGTCTGGCTCTCATTAATTTTGAGATGCTTCTTAGCTATCTGAATAAGGATGTCATGCAGGTATTAAGAAATCAAACTCTAAATTTCAGAACAAGATCATAGGCAGAGATATATATTTAGAAGTCACTGGTATAATGATGACATATAAAAAATCACATATAAAATTTTCTGCGGAGTTAAATGTATCAAGAGACAAGAAAGAGATCCAGTTTTTGGGCCCTGGGATATGCCAAGTTTCAGAGGTTAAGAAGAGGAAGAAGAGGACCCAGTAAAGAAAGCTGAAGCTTTACACCAAGGAGAGAGAAAACTTAAGTAAAGATGGTGTCACAGAAGCCAAGAGGAGAAAATTTTAAGAAAAAAGATTCTAATATACAGATAATGTTTTGTAGAACTGTGCACCTGAAAACTGTATAATTGTATTATTCCCCCTACTTATGTTAATAGAACTCTGGTTTCCCTCTGGTGACTCACTGCTGACTCCCAGTCTCCAACCATTGCTTTGTTTTTTCTTTTGTTTGTTTTTGTTTTTTCTTTTCTTTTTACAGGGACAGAGAGAGAGTCAGAGAGAGGGATAGATAGGGACAGACAGACAGGAACAGAGAGAGGTGAGAAGCATCAATCATTAGTTATTCATTGCTGTTGCGACGCCATAGTTGTTCATTGATTGCTTTCTCATGTGCCTTGACCATGGGCCCTCAGCAGACTGAGCAACCCTTTGCTGGATCCAGTGACCTTGGGTCCAAGCTGGCGAGCTTTTTGCTCAAGCCAGATGGTCCTGCCTTCAAGCTGGCGACCTCAGGGTCTTGAACCTGGGTCTTCCGCATCCCAGTCCAATGCTCTATCCACTGCGCCACCACCTGGTCAGGCTCCAGCCGTTGCTTTGGGTGGACTTGATTCTACACCCTCTCTTCCCAGTTTTAGACTAGTAATCACATGACCCTAGATAGCTAATTAGAGGAGTAAAAGCCTGTAGCCATATTAATTGGTTCAGTGATGGTTACATGACCTAATTTGAACCAATGATAATCAGGCCAAAGGTTTAATTACAATTTAGAAAAAGAGAACTTCTCTAATCTTTAACCTTGGAGGATGAAAGCCTACAGCTAATGGAAGTCAACCAGCAGAGAAGACTAATCAAAGGTGATGCCAACATGTAGAAGAGCACTACTGAAAGATAAAGAGAAACTAGGACCTAATGACATTGAACATCTGGAACCCACCATGCCTGAAGCTTGATCCTTTTTCAAAAATTAAACCGAACGGTTCTAGTCCATAAATTTTTGTTTTTTCTATTCCATGATTTTTTTATTTTCTTGAAGTAAATCCTTGAATAAATTTTTTTCTGAAAGATTACATGGGTATTTTACTTCCAAAATACTCATGAACAAAAGTGTCCCAATTCTAGAATCTTGCTGTCTTTGTCATTTTATGTGTCTCCTTAGGACAATAACAAGTAAAATATAGCAATTCAACTGATGGCAGTTCAGTGTTCATGTAATATAAATATAGAAAAGGAAGCATTTTAGGTAAGAAAATGGGCTTCACACTCAGACAAATTTCAGTTCAAATTCTAATTCTTCCACTTATCTGTGTGATCATGACAAATTTCTTAACCTCTCTGAACCTTCCTTTATCTAGAAAACCAAGATGACATTATTGCCCTTGTGAGACTGTGGTAAATCCCCTGGAGCAGGTCTAGCATAAAGGAAGCACTCAGTAGCTGAAAGTTTCCTTCCTCTTCCCTTTTCTTGTGGCTCTTCCATGAAGTAGAATATCACCAAAGACAGGAACATTTATCTTAATACATGTTTTAACCCCAAATCCTTGATGATAAATATCTCATCAAAGTTTGAAAAGTAACACTAGCATTTATGATCTTCACAATTATTTCTAAAAAGCTGTAGTCCCGCCTGACCAGGCGGTGGCGCAGTGGATAGAGCGTCGGACTGGGATGTGGAAGACCCAGGTTCGAGACCCCGAGCTCGCCAGCTTGAGCTTGAGTGTGGACCCATCTGGCTTGAGCAAAAGCTCGCCAGCTTGGACCCAAGGTCGCTGGCTCCAGCAAGGGGTGGCTGGGTCTGCTGAAGGCCCGTGATCAAGGCACATGTGAGAAAGCAATCAATGAACAACTATGGTGTCCCAACGGCAATGAAAAACTAATGATTGATGCTTCTCATCTCTCTCTGTTCCTGTCTGTCTGTCCTCATCTATCCCTCTCTCTGACTCTCTCTCTGTCCCTGTAAAAAAATAAAAAAATAAAAACATTTAAAAAGCTGTAGTCCCAAGATGTTATTCTTCTAAGATAGCAAAAGATGTTAAATTTTTAGTGTTATTAAGTAATATATAAAATGTGGCTGTATATTGTATAGAAAGTATGAAGAAAACTTTTCTTTTTTGTGCAGTAAGACTAAAGCAAAATGTAGGCTGGCCACACACCGAGCACATGTCAGGAAGAACCATTATCTGCAGTTATTCCAAGGCTCATCTATGGGGATTTTATTTTCATACCATGTTAAACACAAATTGAGTATCTAAAATACATACTTTCTAATTGCTTTGTGACTGGAAACTTAGGTAAAAGGATTAATTGGTTTGGATATCACATTGTGATTTATACATGTAATTAAGAAAAAATCCTGTGCTGGTCAGATGGCTCAGTTGGTTTAGAGCATAGTCCTGATGCACAAAGGTTGCCAGTTTGATTCCTGGTCAGGGCACATACAGAAACAGATTGATGTCTGCCTGTCTGTCTCTCTCTCTCTCCCTTCCTCTCTCTAAAGCCAATAAAACAAATTAAAAAGGGAAAAGAAAAAAAAAATCTTTCCACGGGTGAAAAAAAAGGCCCAAAGTAAAAGTTGTGCCTAACATTCTTCAGCAGTAAGATGTCTGTGCATGTGGCAAACTGTTTTTCCTCTTCAGCTTACGTTGTGGTCCACATTTTACAAAGCACCTTTATTGATACTGTTTACTTCGATCCTTAAAGTAACTGAGATTCAGAATGGTTCGGTGACTTGTCCAATCCTTGTAAATGGCATAAAAAGAACTTGAAACAAGATGGTCTCTCTCTCTCTCAGCTCTGTGCTGTTTTACTCATCATATCCTTTTAGAGGAAACTTGGTTTGAACTCCAGTGAATATGTGTTTAGTTTTAATTATTTTTTCTTTCATTTAATTGAAGGGGATCTCTCAAACAAGCTACAACCATCCTCCACAAACCACAAGCACAGTGGAATGCTCCCTGAGCTTACCTGTCTATGGCATTGTAGTTATTTGTTTCCTGTTTTCCTCCTTTACCATAAACCCCTGGAGGGTAAGCACTGTGCGTTTCACCTCCATAGCTCAGTCCCCAGCACAGAGCCTGTTACAGAGAAGGTGCTCAATAAATATTCAGTACGTTTGCTGAGAAAGAATGAATGAATACAAAACTGAGCAAGTCTGCATGAGAGAAATGAAAGACACCATAATAAAACAAAATGCTCTCTGTAATCCTTAATCAGAAAGATCAAAGTTCCATTTATGTATCTGAGTATGAAACTGGCTGTTTTTACAAGATCTCAGATGTTAGAGGTCATATGGGATTCTATCCATGTTCAAATGGAACGTAATTAGATGAGACAAAGGGATGAAGGAGAGAGATCAGGCCAGGATGTAATCTCTTGAGTCCTGAAGATCCAAATCTAAATCTCCTTCCAAAAGCACAGTAATCTTTACACCATGATGCCTTCAGTGAGCACTCATCTCTGATAACAACTGGATGTGTAATGGGAAGAATTGTGCACAAGTCTGTTTACACATAGTCTTATGCAAGTTTCACTCCAAGTCTGCTCCAATTCTCATTACACTTTAAAAAGTTACAATTTGAAACCCTGTTTATCATTTAAACATTTTTCAAATTATTTTATTTATTCATTTTTAAGAAGAAAGAAAGAGAGAGAGAAAAGGGGGGGAGGAACAGGAAGCATCAACTCCCATACATGCCTTGAGCAGGCAAGCCCATGGTTTTGAACTGGCGACCTCAGCGTTTCAGGTCATTTGAACATTTTTGCTTTAACATGTTACTCCAAGAAATGTTGGCTGTGGTCATTTTGGGCATGTTGAGCAGAATAGCCCAATTAGTATCAGTCATGACAAAGCCTTCCATTTGCTGTGCTTTATAGCTTGCCTAAAGTCAGACAGTAAGTGATAGATGGGGACCAGAATTCAAGACCTGGTTTATCCCAAGGAATTTTCAACTCAATATACCATAAAATTTCAAAAGAAAATGGGTTAAGGAACCCAAATGATTTCTTTTTTAATTTTTATTTATTGATTTGAGAGAGAGAGAAAGGGAGGTAAACATCAACTTGTTGTTTCACTTATTTATGCATTCATTGGTTGATTCTTGTATGTGCCCTGACAGGGGATTGAACTTGCAACCTTGGTATATCAAGATGAGGCTCTAGCCAACTGAACTATCTGTCTAGGATAATTTATCTCTTTTTAATTTTTTTAGGTTTTTAGACTTCCTTTTATTTTGGGTTCTAAGTCATATGGAAACCTAATCCATTATTAGGAGATAATTATTAGGGTAATGAACACACAATACAATATATAGATAATGTACTACAGATTGTACACCTGAAACCTATATAATTTTAATAACCAATATCATCCCAATAAATTCAATAAAAGTTTTAAAATTTATTGTTTATTTAGAAATTAAATTTAATGGGGTGACATTGGTCAATAAGTATACATAGGTTTCCGGTAAACATCTCTATAACATTTGAATTGTTGATTACGTTGTGTGCCCATCACCCAAAGTCAAATCATTTTCTGTCACTGTGTATTTGTCCCTCTATGTGCCCCTCCCTTATACCCCAATTTTTTAAAATGAGATAATTATGAAAGCACCCAAACCATGTGGGAGAGACAAAATATTCTAGGTCCAATGAACATACATGATTTATATAAAAGATAGAGAATTTTGTTCTCTGGAGTTATTCAATACAGCATTCCCGCTCAGGCTCATAAAGTAAACTGTGAGAAAAGGCCACTATCTATGGAAATACAGAGTTCTGAATCATTAGCAAGTGCTGGCTGTTCAGATTTTGAGTAAGAGGGAGACCTACAGCATGAGACACAGTTTTGTTGGGGGAAACAAACCCTGTTGCTTGGGCACAACTGACTTCCCCCAGTGTCTGCTGTCTTAGTGTTTGTTCTGCGCTGTTTGAAGAGGCATTATCATCCTTCTCATTCAATGCAACTCCTTATTTCTGCTACAAGTCAAACAGCATTTGTTGAGGTTACAGAAAGCAAAGCCAGTACCATTTGTCTAATTAATGATCTCTGAAGCTTTTATGAAAGGGTATCACTAAGTCTACATCAGGGAAAATGAGCAAACTTGATGATTAACCTCCCTTCTCCTCTGTATCTCCAACTGAGCTCAAGGTAGGGCAGCAAGCTTTCATAGTAATTAGGAAGATTCTGAAAGAGTCTAAATGTGACCACCTGGAATGGTCAAGGGAAGAAAATACACCAGGAGACAATAAATGTCATTCCTGGAATTCCAAATGGACAGAAAAGACTGTCCTTTCATGTTTAGGAAAATCCAACCTATATGGCATTAATATCCTGAACCCCATCCCAGAAGAGGTTAGTTGGGGGCATCTTTTCTTAGGTGCCAGATATTAGAAGACTTTATTGGGTGCATTGTGGCAGAAATTAATCAAGAGAAAGCCCCAGCCTTTCCTAACAGAGAAGCAGCCATGCCCTTAATCTGCCTTTAGTCATCCATGGGGGCTTGGCTTTATGTATTATGTAACTTTTTCCTCAGAGGGCAACAAAGTCACTGAAAATCAGATGTGTAAATAGCCTGGATGTGACCTCTAAGCAGGCATTTGATACATGGGAGGGGCTGAGGCAGCCTTAGGGAACCAAGGAATTTAGCAAGTTCCAAGTCATTTATTTTATTTTATTTTAGATTTTATTTATTTATTTTAGAGAGAGGAGAGAGAGACAGGGGGAGAGAGAGAGAGAGAAAGAAGGGGTGGGGAAAAGCAGGAAACATCAACTCCCATATGTGCCTTGATTGGGCAAGCCCAGGGTTTTGAATCTGCGACTTCAATGTTCCAGGTTGATGCTTTATCCACTGTGCCACCACAGATCAGGCCGAGTCATTTCAAAACATTGCAGAGAGCCTAGGAGAGACTCTCAGCAGCTTCTACATGGTGAGTGGCTCCATTCTCTCCTCTGCAGGTTGTGTTCATGCCCACCCCATTGAAAGAAATGGAGACACACTCCCAGGTGTGCACCTGGCCCACATGTGCAGCAGAAATGGTTACTGTTTGCCTCTGTAATAAAATCATTGAGTAAATTTTGTAGAGCTTTAAATCAGTCTCATAAGCATCACCAGGCAACTCCTCTCAGAGTGGTGGGGGTGGGTGGGTACAGAACTCCAGGGACACTCAAGGATCAGCATGTCTCTTGTAAAAGCTTTACGCTGGAAATACTATGAAGTCATAAACTTAGTACTGACCATAAAATCCAATCATTATGCAGAATGCAATAAAACTACAATACCCTGCAGCTTGTAGCAACCAATTCTTCCACTCCAAAGTGGAGTTCCTTCTGAAAGCATTGCAAAAATCACTCTTACAGTCATGGGCCAAAAAAAGAGGGACAAGATCACAAAAAGTGGCATGTGCTGCTTGTAATGGTTTAGCTTTCATGTGGTGGTAGCCATAAGAGGACTGCTAACTGGCATCTTTCAGCCAGATTACGCTTTTTATTTTTTCATTTTTGAGAGGGAAGGAGAGTGAGAGAGAGAAAGAGAGAGGAGCAGGAAACACCAACTCCCATATGTGCCTTGACCAGGCCAGCCGGGGTTTTGAACCAGTGACCTCAGCGTTTCAGGTTGACGCTTTATCCACTGTGCCACCGCAGGTCAGGCCCAGGTTACAATTCTGATAAAAGCTCATGCTGTCTAAGATTCCACTGATTTGGACTAAGACCACCTCAAGGATAAAGTCAGATTCAAGTTATGTGGCACCTGAAGCTTGTTCAATTCAGGGGCCCCGTTCAGAAAATAATACAAAATTTCAAAGTCAAAAATGCTAGTCACTTCCTAGGATCTTGGAAGGGGCCCCGGCAAATGAGAGTCCGCTAATCCAGTGGTTCCCAAATTTTGCTGTATATTATAAGAATTTGGGAAGCTTAAAGAATCCTGATGTCCAATTTGTAATCCATACCAATTAAATCAGACTGTCCAGAGGTGAAATCCAGGCAGCAGTACTTTTGAAAGATTCATAGCCTCACCTGTGGTGGTGCAGTGGATAAAACGTCAACCTGGAATGCTGAGGTTGCCAGTTCGAAACCCCAGGCTTGCCTGGTCAAGGCACATATGGGAGTTGATGCTTCCTGCTCCCCCCCTTCTCTCTCTCTTTCACTCTCTCTCTCTCTCAAATGAACAAATAAAGTCAAAAAAGAGAAAAGGTTCCTAGGTGATTTTTATGTTCAGAGTTTGGAAATGACTGCTTTAAGCCTCATTAGCTTCCTATAAGTCTGTTCCTAGACGGAAACATCATTTTCATTCATCTAACATTTATGGAACAATTGCCATATTCCCAGCACTGCGTCCCAGCAGTAGCACTGCGCCTGACACATAGCTGGCGATCATTAAATGCCGGTTGACTATAAATGAACACTACTAGTTAGGCAGTCTCTCCCGTTTTACATTGGCGACTGGGTGTAAACTAAATTTGGAATTCTTCTGTTTATACTTTCCCCTAGATGTGTCAGCTTGTGCAGGGACACTCTGGGTTTAACCTCAAGATGAAGATGCTTCATGGCTCTACCATACATACACACTAGGTGGTCTCCATGGATTCTGGATACACAATCAGTCAACCAGTGAGCCTCCCAAAATGTCAGAAGCACCTTTTTCATCTATTGTTCTCTTGGTTGTCTTGGAAATGAATCTATGTGGAAAAATACTGAGTGTATCTGCCTACAGAAATTCTAAAAGAAGTCTGTGAGTGAGTATTCTAACTTATCTCCTAAAACTTTGGTGACTCCACCTCCTCGGACTCTTTCCCCACGTTACTGGGTCTCACAATGCAACTCACACTGTTACTGAAACGGGTAAAAAAAGGTTAGCAGCTTCACTTTGCTGCCACAACGAATCTGGTATTTCTCTATTTGTAGCGGGAAAATTAATAAACCAAGATCCAATTCAGTTTAAATTTCTTCTGGTCCAATAATTTATTATTTTTAATTGAATTTTATTGGGGTAACACTGCTTAATATAATAATACAGGTTTCAGGTGCCCAATTCTTCGACACATCTCTGTACACAGAATTGTGTGTTCAGCCCCCAAGTCAAGTCTTCATCCATCACCATTTATCCCGCCCATACCCTCCTCCACCTCCCCCGCCCTGGACCCTCACCACACTGTTGTCCGTGTTCCTAAGTTATTCTGCTCCAAGAATTTAAATAGACCCTTCAAGAGTTGGTCTTTAATTTGGCAGTGGTGCAGTGGATAGAGGGTCGGACTGGGATGCAGAGGACCCAGGTTCGAAACCCCAAGGTTACCAGCTTGAGTGCAGGCTCATCTGGTTTGAGCAAGACTCACCAGCTTGAGCTCAAGGGCCTTAGCTTGACCAAGGGGCCACTCAGTCTGCTGTAGTCCTTCGGTCAAGGCATATATGAGAAAGCAGTCAATAAACAACTAAGGTGCTGCAAGGAAGAATTGATGTTTCTCATCTCTCTACCTTCCAGTCTGTCTGTCCCTATCTGTCCCTCTCTCTGTCACAAAAAAATAAAAATAAAATAAAAAAATAAAGGTTCAGTGTCTAATAGCTTCCTCCTAAGAGAGTATCACAGTGCACAGAAAAGGGGTGTAGCTGAGACTTCATGGTGGAATTAAAGATTATGTTCTTTCCAACTCTGGCCTCTTAGCTTCCAGATTGCTAGTTGCTTCATCAAGGTTTGAGGCTGTGTCCCACAGCTAATGTAAATTCAGATTTTGTTTCTGCTGGCTTGGGATAGGCCCCAGTGCTCCGAGTGACAAGGCCTCATCTCAGCACCAATGAACAAACCCTTGAGTATCCTACAAACACATTGCTCCTCTAGTCTCCTGGCCCATGGCCTCACCTTCCTGCAGACTGCTGTGGCATCACCATGCCCTGCTGTAGCAGGCCTGTTTGCATGTCCAGTAGCTATCAATTAAGCACTGACATTACTTGGGATATTCAGACAGCCTGGAAAAGCTAAAACCCAGTCTCCTCCCTCTGCAGGTGAGAAATGGCCAAGCCTAGACTGGAATGAGAGCAACTGGAGAGGTGATTTCCTTGCAAGGACCCACAAGGAAAGTGAGGGCAAGCATTTATCTGATGTCTTTAATTGTCATGGGTGTGGGCAACAGTGGAAGGATGCCTACTGTTGGGCCTGAATATAAAATGCAGGGAGACAGTCACCACCAAAGGACCTGTATATCTGCTGTAGCTATGGAATTAATCCTTAAGAGAACCCCAAATCTCCAACTAGCATGTAACTTGGAGAAGTAAAAAGTACCTCACTTCAGAGGAAGGGGATTTGGACCTTGATGTTAAGAAACTGATGGAATCAACTGCTATTAACTAGCTCCCATTTTCCTCCTATCTTGAAAAGTCACCTTCTGAATCCCACTGGGTGAGCACAGTACTTTACACATGGCAAACCCAACAAATTACAACATACTGTGGCATGAATGAATTAATGAATGATGAGGTATTTGTCTACAATTCAGTTTCTCTCTAGTTCAGTTGACTTCAACAAAGCCCTTACTGATTACATATATGAAATTTATCTGACTGAACATATGACAAGAGACCCGTGTTCTAGTAACATATCCCAGTTCTCCCAGAGACTAAATCCTCTGCCCAATGAAATCCTCCAAGGCTCAATAGCAACGTTACAAAAATCAACACTAGTAAGTAGGGTGAGAACTTGTCAAGAGTGATGGTAGGGGCTTCAAAGAATCAAGCTCAAATTTCTGAGACAGAAAAGAAAGAACAGATTTTAACCAAAGATAAGTATTTCCCAAATTCCAGGATGTGGCAAATAAACTCATGGCAGCTCCTCTGTAGTAGTAGACACATAAAACCCAGACTAATCCAATTTGTCTGGTCACAATCATGCCAGCTACAAAATCCCTTTTCTGTTCCCTCTGTACTTATTTCTAGAACCGGATGGATACTCATGACAACCTTCAGGTACATAGTGGACACACTTCCCAGTGTTTCTGTTGTTTGGAAGTGTTTAGGCAGCAGGCCTGTACCATCTTCTCTTGTTGACGCCCTCCCCACCATCCAACTGCTTTCTTTTATCCCAGTGGTTCTTAATCTGGGTTCTATCGAACCATAAGGGTTCAATGAGTCAGTCTCAGGGGTTCGGAGAAGCCTCTGCCGCGGAGGCCAGAATAAAGTAATACTGTAATCTGTTGTGAGTTCATGCACTTTGTTGGTTTTGTTCTTTGAGCAAGGTGATGTTCAAGGTGATGTTGATTTTTTTACTGGCTCATTTTGTGCACCAGTAAAAAAACATATACCTATGTCTTGAATTTGGAAAAAAAAATCATATTTTATTTATCACTAAAGAAGGGTTCAGTGAATGCGCATATGAAACTGGTGGGTTCGGTACCTCAAAAAAGGTTAAGAACCATGTTTTATCCAGAATTGCAAAAGAAAATAAACATTTTAGCTCCGTCTGGCAACAAACCCTGAATTTCTTTCTCATCACTTTTCCAGATGAGAGACTTGGAGGGGAGACAAGAAAAAAATTTTCTTTTTTAAATTAATTTCCATTTCTTTCAAGTCTGAGTAAACTGAGCACAGAGCAACCAGAATGATGTGATTAAGGAAACTATTAATCTCCCCATCAAAGGAGAGCCCACTCATGTCTACGGAGCAGCTGGCACGTTCCTCCGAAGGGCTTGGGCAGCATGACCCTCGGGTTTCCTTCGGGGCCACGCTGCTCAGGGTACAACCTGAGCTGGAATCAACAGCTATTAACTAGCTCCTATTTTCCTCCTTTCTTGAAAGGTCACCTTCTGAATCCCACTGAGTGAGCACAGTGCTTAACACATGGCAAACGCAACAAATTACAACATACGACAAACTGTAGCAACTTCTAAAAGATAAAATAATCCTTGAAGCTCTGGGAGTTGTTCTGGAAAACTGTGTTTTTCTACAATTGCTCAAAAGAAAATAGCCAGACCACATTAAACCATGATCAAATAGGATGAGAGAGAAAAACCTAAGATTTGCAGATGACTCAAGGCTCAACTAAAGAGGTAAAATTTGGATCTTTAAACACAGAGATCACTTGATGTGGGCAACAAGCAAAAGGATGTATTTAGAGCAAGAAGCCTCCAAGTTGCTTTAAATACTGAATACTATAGTCATAAAAGTTGAACTACTAGGAGTTATTCAGGACAAACAGGACAGTTGCCTAATTTGTCCAAATCTGATACAGACAGAAAAAGAAATTAGAAAATTCAATTTAGGAACTTTGTTCCAGGGCCCACATCATAGCACATTTCTTTTTCTGCCAGTGGTGACAGAGTAGACTTCTCAGTGATGGGGAAGTTAAAGGATTTAATTTTCCTCTTTCAGAGAAATGCTTGCTGACTGGCCAAGTGACTGCTTGGGTACAGGGAAGAAAAGTCCAACATCAGTTGCATTTTGAAGAAAGCACACTTACTCCTAGGTTTACAAATGTCACTAGCCTCCCCAAATACAGTCCCAAAGGAAGAGTGAATTGCCATGGGGTAAACAACCATCATTAAAAGAAAACCTACATGCTCCTAAGTTAGTTGACTTATCATAAAGCAATGTGTACACATTCTCTTAAATTGTATGCTCAATATATATCACCTACCCACCCATCCACCTTGCTTTCAACATACACTGCTTCCTGGAAGTAAGCTCATACTTCGGGAAGTCAAACTCCTCCAGAATAGAGAAAGCCTCTTCATCCTTTCTTCCCACAATCCCATTGTTGGAGTCTCCATGTCCAAAGGGTCTAACAAAGCAGGAAGGCACCAGTTCTATGAAGGAACTGTTTCCCAAAACTTGCCATTTCTAATGTAATCATATAAACCCTGAATTGTAAGGAGAAAGTCTCATAAGAGGCAGATCTCATTATAAGCAGATCCCATGATGTCAAAGGAAAAACAGCTAATGAGTTTAATAAGCAGTCTTCTTTTATTATAAAGCTTGACATTGTTTTTTATTTCCAACACTAAAACACAAAGCCATGTGCTATACTGTGAACCATTATGAAAGGTGGACATATATCTATTAAGATATGTGGACCTCATTGAGTATTTTAATATCCTCTTATTGACAATAGAAGATCTGAACAAAGACTGGAAACAGGAAATGATTTTAGTGATTTCATTACAGTAATAGAGAAGCACTTCCAATGACAGGAATTGACAGATGGTCCGGGAAGGCTTCACTTCTAACCAGCCTGCAGGTCAACAAGCCCAATATTGATATGAGCTCAGTATGTAATTAACAAGGTATCCTAGTGAGCAGAAAAGTTTTTATAAATATATGCTGTAGCCTTGGCAGTAGAACACAGAAAGCTGGTGTTTAAAAGTTAATTTAAAACCATTTCATAAGGCTTTGGGTGACGGGTATGCAATATAATCAAATGTCAAAATAACCTGGAAATATTTTCTCTGAACATATGTACCCTGATTTATCAAAGTCACCCCATTAAAATTAATAAAATAAATAAAATAATAAAAATTAATAAAACTTGGAAAAAGTGAAAAAAACCATTTCATAAGGAAAGGTATATATTTAGAGGCAGTAAGAGTTATACAATAAGACTACTAAAGAGCTCTAATGTTCTAATATTTGCAATGAAGTATCATGATGGTACATTCTCCCTTAGTTTATCTGTAGTGAAAAATAAATGTGGTTATAGAATTTGCAGATTTTTGAGGCTTTTCAGAACTATAACCCGACTTTTGCCCCACCCTGAATTTGGAAATCATAAAGTGCAATGCATTCAGCTTTGTTCTTTTTGTTCAAATTGCTTTGGCTATTTGGAGTCCCTTATGGTTCCTTATAAATTTTAGGATTGTTTCTTTCTATTTCGGTAAAAAAAAAAAAAATGCCATTAGGATTTTGAAAGGAATTGTACTTTGGCTAATATGGATATTTTAATAACATCAATTCTTCCAATTCACTCTCAATCTTCATTTTCCCATCTGTAAAATGGTAACAATCTATGATACTATTGCAGAATTAAATAAGACAATGTGTATAATGATCTTTAAGAGTTCCTGGCACACAGTAAACCCTAAAAAAAATGGCGACCATTTCTACCAGGCATTTAAGCCTGATGTCTACTATACTATTCTGAGTCCACAGATAAATTTTATATCCCATTCATCTTAATGTCAGCTTTAGTTGGCTCTATTAGGGGTATGCACTTAGCTCACTGCAGTCAATTCCCAGGCTGCTCAGTGACCGACACTGCCTGGTGAACAGTCCTCTCCCTTCCAGGTCTGATTTCAGAGTGGCATGGCCCTTTCCCAAAATTTTGTTCCCTGCCAGGGCCCTAAGGCATTAAAAATTCAAAGTAAAATGGGAATGACCTATTCCATAATACTGCTAAGTCTTGCAGGCATGGACTTCCAGGGAAAATACAGCTGTTATAAAGGACAGTCACACGCACACAATAATTGTAGTACAAGGAGTAGCCTAATAGTCCCAACTCTTTGGCTTTGAAAACTAACTTGGAACCCACAGAGGCTCTTTCGCCTTTATATTACAGATGTTCCCTGAGTTTTACAGAATTGGATTTACACAAATTTGACTTTATGCATATTACCTAAGGTACATCATAACTTTTCTGCAATGCAGACATGCAGACTTTGCTTTCTATACAGAGATGCAGAGTCGTCAGGTTGATGAACACAAACCATGACCTGAGAGTGGAAGGCTGGCAGCATCTACAAGTATCCTGCTTTCAGTCTTAACTGGTTCCTTTGGCTGCTGCGTTAGGTCTGGCCTGGCCCTCAGGACTACATTGGCCAAGAGGCCCTTGTAGGTTTGATTAGCCTAATGAATAAACACTGGACAGAGGTGATTTCTAATAATTTGTCCAACTCCAAAATTCTATGATCCTGCTTCTCTTAGTCTCCTCTACCCATAAAACACACCATTAAATACACAATAAGAACTTTTGTTAGTAAAACTGTCCCACTATGGTGCTAAAATATTTACAACATCAGATCCTACCTGGTTAGTAGTCACCAACATTTCTCATGACAAAGTCTCCCTGTTGAGTCAGCTAAAACATGCAAGTAAATATAATGCTTTTTATTCAATTGGTTATATACTAATAATAATCTTTCCTACCAAGGATTTGTGTTGATTTCAACTGTGTTAAATTACATAGTATTTAATACTAATTCAGTAATTTGAGTTTTACTAAAACATAAAAGGAATAAGCATCATTCATAATTCAATTCAGGCTTAAAATTGTATGTATGATTTACTTGCTTTTGAAAAACATTAACAGGGCCCTGGCTGGTTTGCCCAGTGGTAGAGTGTTGGTCCAGCATGTGGAAGTCCCAGTCAGGGCACACAGGAGAAGTGACCATCTGCTTCTCCAACCCTCCTTCTTCTTTCTCTCTCTCTCTCTTCCCCCCTCCCACAGTCATGGCTCAAATGGTTTGAGCAAAGTTGGCCCCGGGCACTGAGGATGGCACCATAGCCTCACCTCAGGTGCTAAAATAGCTTGGTTGCCAAGCAACGGAGCAGTAGCCCCAGATGGGCAGGGCATTGCCAAAAGGGGGTTTGTAGGGTGGATCCCTGTCAAGGTGCATGCAGGAGTCTGTCTCTTTGCCTCCCTACCTCTAAATTAAAAAAAAAAAAATTACCAGAAACCTCAAACATATACACAAAAACAGAGTACAGTATAATAAATCCTCATGTAATCATCATCCAGCTTCAGCAATTCCAGTTCAAGGCCACTCTTATTTCATCCACTCCCTTCACCCACTTCTCTGCCCTCACCCCAGACTATTCTGAAGCAAATCCAAACTATCATACCATTTCACTATAAATATATGACTTTTTAATAATGGTTCTTGCTGTTAGATCTCACACTGGCAATAAGAGGAAAAATATTGGTATGTACTAATTCGAGAGGCGTGTTTATCTATTTTCTTTTTCTTAAAATTTCTGCCAAAAGCAGAGAGGAGACTGGAGTTGCAAAATGGTAAAAGATAACATATGCTAAGTAGAATACACAGTTCAGTTCTAAATTATGTGGGCCTATTTCTTGAAAAAATAGGCTAGTGATGAGTTTTTAAAAATAACAGTTAAAAGAGGCAAGAGAATTTATAACCTGAATAGATCATTCCTTCAGTTTACTCTCAGACACAACTTTCCTAGAGCCCAGCCCTACAGAATACAAAATGATTCAACATTTTATACATTTAAGAATTCAGAATGGAGGTTGTATCTTAATTGTCTACGGTTGGTTTCCGCATACACCTCATCAAAACAAGTAAATATACTGATAGGTGGCTTTTAAACTATGTTCTACGTACTTGCCGAAGTTATTCAGAGTAATTAAATCAAAGCAAAGATAATGAAAAATGTTAAAGACAGAATGGAAAAGTCTTTTGATGTAGAAAGTCGGATTATCCAAGAAAACAATTTAACTATAGCCCATTGACTTCAGAGGATAAACTATCTTAAAACAAAAAGAGGGCCGAGGAAAACATGTCTGCTGTATTGTCTCCGGTGGTTTAGATACTTCAAAAATGGAAGGACACATTTAACAAATGCTAACTCGTGTTCCTCTTGTAATTTCTCCCCTCCTCTGTAAACCAGGTATCTCAATTTCACTTGCATATAAGATTCTAAGTTTCATATTTATACTCTGGGAGAAAGCACCATTTCAAACTATTACTGTACTGAGGCAGGCTCTTAATTTTGGAAGGAATTCTTTAGCTTGTTTAGCAATAAAAAAATGTTTTAACATTACTCATGTTTTTAAAAAACTATTTATTATAATTTATAGATTTACAAAGTTTTCAAACACATCAAAATACTAGGAAAATAACTTGGACATTCCTATTCTTCCCATAATGCATTTTCTCTTTCTGTAACTTACCCACTTTGAATGGCTATTTCCCCCTCAGATACCCAAGACTCTTTTTAAAAAGTGTTCTTGGGAAAACAAAAAAGTGAAATTAACATGCACTGAGGTAACCATGACTAATAACTTGGAGTATTACGTTTATGGGGTTATTTGCATCTTAACCTTAAACTTCAAGAGCTAATAAGAGTGGTATTTTTGGCACCAGCTAACAGGCATGAGTAATTTCAGTGCCTTTGAAATTTCATGTTAGAGTCATGTTCAGCCTGTGGATAAGGTTACCACTGAACACACCCAAATACACATAAACTAAACCTACCAAGTACAATTTAATCAGTAAGACTTTAATTTTATGGTTCTTTTCAGCAGGTACACTTACAACAATAAAACTATCTCCAAACTGGAAATTATATATCTCTTATCAACAACAGTTTTCCTATATTTTATTAGCAAAAGTCACTCATAAAAAGAATACAAACTATGAGACAAGACAATGCTTTAACCAAAACGATTTTGCAATAAGCTGAAAAGAGGTTGTACCAGGAGAGAGGTTTAAAAAGCTGGCTTTGTTAATCATAACCAATATTATAAACTATTAAAAATTCCACTTCCAGTTACTAAAATAATGAAAACTGTATGCTTCCATTAAGTGTACCTGTTGAGACTCTGAATATATTTTATTAAGCAACATTATAAAGAAGAACAAAAGTATGAAGGGGAAATCATATAGATAGCAGTTTGTAAAATACATAAGTTATGAAATGCCCAGTCTTAGTTTTAAAAATCTAAATTTGGCCCTGACCGGTTGGCTCGGTGGATAGAGTGATGGCCCAGCATGTGGATGTCCCAGGTTAGATTCCCGGTCAGGGCACCTATGAGAAGCGACTATCTGCTTCTCTCCCCTCCCTCTGCCCTTTCTCTCTTTCTTCCCTCCCACAGCCAGTGGCTCGAATGGTTCAAGTGTCAGCCCCAGGTGCTGAGGATAGCTCAGTCGATTCAAGCATCAGCTCCAGACAGGGGTTGCCAAGTGGCTCCTGGTCAGGGCGCATGCAGGAGTCTGTCTCTCTTTAACTCCCCTCCTCTCACTTAAAAAAAATAATCTGAATTCACTCAAATCATTTTCTGAAATTCAATCACTTGAATTATGATGAAAATACAAAAGTTGGCTAATGAACTTTTATCAAGATGTTAGCATTTGTATCTTTGCATGTACAACACTGAAAAAAATTGAACTGTAACAAAGCTAAATAACTGTTTTGAGTTACTAAGTAGCATGGAATCAACACAACTAACAGTCACAAAATGGCAGACATGTGTACATATTGTGGCAAACTACAGACTGGCTGTCTAAAAGCCATTCACATTTCCCTTCTCTCTTGCCTTTTCCGAAGCTAGAAAGAAAAAAGGTATTTGATTTCAAATACCTGCAGTTAGAAATGCCAGGCAACACAGTTCTGGGCAGGGAGGTCTGTCCTGCTAGGAGAAAACCTCTGGCCTTTCTCCTTTTCCTCCGAGTGTGGATGGAGGGTGCAGAGATGGCAGAGGCCCCTTAACCACAAGACAATAAACATGAATGCGAAGGTCTACATGGCAGAACACCTGGATGGGAAAGGAACTAGGGGCCCTGAGCCACACTATCAGGACTGGACTACCCACCTCTGGCCTTCTTATTGAATAAAGACACATAAAAGTACTGGATTAAGCTATTATGGTATGGTTTTCCATTAGTGCAGCCGGATATGCTTATAGTGGATACGAAAATTCTCACATAAAAATCAAATTAAGAGTTATGAAAAAAAGTTCTCACCAACCCTTCAAATATTCTAAATAAAGAACCTCAATGATAAGCTTGTATTTTTGTTTTCTTTACCTGAAGATGTCAAATATCACATAACCAATACAAAAAAAGGGGAGGGGTGCCTGATGGTGGTGAAACTCCAGATTCCAATACTAAACAAAGGTGAGATGAACCTGGGGGAGGGAGCTGGGCATGAGTGTAACACCAGACAATTATGACCTTATACAGTGACACCCTATATGTCAATTTCAACTGTCAGTTAAAAAAATAAAGTTTATTTCTTGGACGGAGGAAATTACAATTCAGTTTTTAAGTCTGAACTTTTAAACTTGGGAAGCTTTCTTCTAGGTCACCAGCGATGGTCTTATCCACTTCATAAAGGATTTTAAGAAAGTCTTCCACCTGTGAGACAAAGAAAAAAACCAAATAGGCTCAAGCAGAGGAGAAGGTGACTACAGATATTATTGGCGGGCTTTCTCGGGTGCACCCCCAGGCCTTTCTTCCTTCTCAGGCATGCTTCTTTACTTTTCTCTCCTAAACTCTAAGTGATCCCATGAGACTTGCAACCAGGGGAGCAACAGGCAGCAGCAGCTAGTCCCAGGTTACCCCAGAAATCCTCTTCATGGCCCCCTTTTCCCTGACTGTTCAGTGAGCAGACCGCAGCCCTGCCGTGGCTCATTTCTTTCCTACAACGTGTTTAGGGAGTCAAAGCAGCCCTGTCCAGGCTCTCCTGTTGCTTCCTCTACCCTATGCCCTTCCTTTGTTTCACTGTCCCCAGCTTTAACAAATCTATTATCAAAATAAAAACTTTAAAAATATACTGCTCTACTCTGTGGTTTCTATATAGTCCAGCAGAAAAGAAATGATGATATATTCCCCGGTGACAAAAGCAGCACTTCCTGGACTGTCCTTGGAAACGGTAAGGAAGTGACTACCCATTACCGTTTTTGTTTTGCTCTTAAACTCCTATGTATCCTTCCACTAATTTCCCTTTAGGTCCATTCATGAAGTTTTATTTCCATCCTCCTTCCTGCCACAGCCCCTCATTCCCACATTCCATACTTCACTTGCCTAAAAAAGTTCCTATCTTGAAATTGCCTCAAAATGATAGCAAATGTGATATAATTCGAAGAACCAGAAAAACCTACTGATCATACCAATCTAAGAACCTTATTTTTTATTAATATATATGCTGTCCACTTCACAACAGAGAGGAGTACTATAAATTCAGTGTTGACTCCTTTCTCTTAAAGTCTGAACGGTTCCTCGGACTAGTCCCAGGAATTATCCAGCAGTTATCTATCTGGCAAAGGTGTGAATTGTATGCACAATCTTTTTGAACAATGGCTTTGAAGAGCAAGCGTCTGTTTTAAAACGTTTTATCTAGTAATCCTGACCCTCACCCACCTATGCCCACGCATACTCACCACAGGACCATAGAAAGGAAGAAGGTTTTGGAATGCACAGGAACACTTCTGCTTGCTCAACTGACCCTCCTTTAGTCCTTTAGCCACAGTCTCCTAAAACAAAACAAAAAGATCCAAGGAAAGGAATAGTTCTAAAGCTATAGCTGGTGAAGAAATACAAATCCATACAGTCCTAGTGAGCCTAGAGACATTTCCAATGTCCCAACCTGAACATGGTACCACTCCTCCCTGTGTAACTCAAACTTGTGCTCCATCGCAGGCCTTACTTTAGTGAAGGGCACCGCCACCCACCCTACTACACAAACCAAAAGCTTGGATACAGCCAAGACTTTTCTTTCCCCTCTGCTGCTGACCCCTCCCCTCAGTGTTTAATTCTATTAAATCTCTCATCCCACCCCTCCTCTCCACCCATACTTCCATTGTTTAGGCTCCCATTTTTCTAATCATTCTTGAAGATTACAGACACAAGAGTCTGCTGATTGGTCTCTGGGCCTCCAGCCTCAACTCTAATCTATCTTGTTTTTGGAGTAATCTTTCTCAACAGATGTATCACTTAATGCTTAAAAAAACTCTTTAATAGCTCCTCAGTTTCCCCAAGATTAAGTCCAAACTCTAGTAAGTATGACATATAAGAATTTTCATGTCACATTCCTGCTTTAGTCTCAGCCCACATTCCTCCTATATTCCTATCACTTTGCCTGACCAGGCAGAGGTGCAGTGGGTAGAGCATCAGACTGGGATGCTGAGGACCCAGGTTTGAAATCCAGAAGTTGCCAGCTTGAGTGTGAGCTCATCTGGCTTGAACGTAGGCTCACCAGCTTGAGCACGGAGTCGTTGGCTTGAGTGTGGGGTCAGAGATATGACTCCATGGTCACTGGCTTGAGTTCAAGGTTGCTGACTAGAGCAAGGGGTCACTGACTCAGCTGCAACCCCAAGGTCAAGGCACATATAGAAAGTAATCAATGAACAACTAAGGTGCGCAACAACAAGTTGATGCTTCTCATCTCTCTCCCTTCCTGTCTGTCCCTCCCTCCTACTTAAAAAGAAAAAGAATATATATTAAGGAATATCATCCTGGCCAGATAGCTAAGTTGGTTAGAGTATTGTCCCAATACACCAAGGTTGCAGGTTCAACCCCCTGTCAGGGCACATACACGAATCAGCCAATGAATGCATAAGTAAGTGGAACAACAAATCAGTGTTTCTCTCTCTCTCTTTCTAAATCAATAAATTTAAAAAAAAATTTTTTAAGTTAAGAAACATCTACGTCCCTCACTCCCCAAAACACAAAAGCAACAGCAAATAATGGGAAAAATATTTGCAATGAATATGCAGAAAATACAGTATTACCCAAGGAGTTCCATACAAACAATCAAATGGATATATTTATAAAGCAGTAGATACAGCCAATTTACAAATATATGAAAATATATTCAAACTCACCAATAATAAAAAAATGCCAATCAAAATAAGTCACAATTTAATCACCTCTTGGATTTTACTTGATATAAAATTATAATACCCAATAATAAGGATCAAGTGAAATCAACATTTTCACATATCAAAAGCCTTTTGGAAATATGTAGCCATCATGCCTCAGTCATCTTCATGTTTATTATGTCAAACCTGGGAATCTAACTTCTGAAAACCCATGCTAAGGTAATAATCCCAATCTGAAAAAGGGAAGTAGTATTGCAGGAAGTGACCCAACAGAGGATGGACACTCAGATAACTCAATCAATAAAGGAAGGAGAGTTTATTAAGCCGGTGGAGCACGGGGGCTTGTAGCTCCAAAACACGGGCTCCCTGAAGTTGATTTTCTTACAGGTTATATACCTTTATAGTATCCAAGCAAAGTGCATGTGATTTATTTGTTTCAGGTTTCCCTCAAGGAGAGGGGAGGGAAAGTTTTGGTGGGGTAAGCAAGGGGGAAGGGGTTTCCAGATCACTGGCCATAGTTACATACAGATCTTGCTGTTCTTGTTTTATATTGTAACTATGGAATATAGATAATTTATCACTGGCTGACTCAGTTACCCCAGCTGGGTCCTTTCCCTTGTATTCTTTTCGTTTCTTCCTTCCCAGGGAAGAGGGGGCCTGTTCCTCCTTCCACAGTAGGACAATTCACCAAAACAACAAATCACCAGAATAACCAAGTTGCTTTAAGAAATAGTACTCTTGAAAAAGTTAGTGAATGTGAATATGTATTTAGTAATTATCATATTTCCCCATGTATAAGATGCACCAGCTCCCCCACCCCAAAAATTTTGGGGTCTAAAAACTGGGTGCATCTTATAAAGTGAGTGTGGCACTTCAAATGCCATCGATAGAACTGAGGACGAGGCAATATATGAAGACAGTGATTCGTCATTAGACACAGATGCGGACAAGCTAATGAATGGGAGTTTTGAGTTTTGAGGGGTTGTATGAATTTTATAATGAATAAAACTTGAGTTCAATAACTTTACATAATACATGTTTTTTCAAATTTCGGGCCCCAAAATTAATGTGTATCTTATACCTAGGAGAGTCTTATACATGGGGAAATACAATATATTCACACTTATTTTTCTCTAAAATATTTGGGCAGAAAGGATATGCTCAAAGAAATAATATGCCAACAACCCTGAACATACTTAGGAAGATTATTCCTTAAAACAAGTTTACAATCAATTTTAAAAATTTTTTTGGCGTATTAGGTATTAAACAGGCTCTCAATAAAAAGTCTTTCAGTGAATTGATCTAGAGTCAGGAAAAGTATTTACAATGTAATGTAAGGTGAAAACTAGCTACATGGACTGGGTTATAGACATGTGAAAAATACATACCTACAGTGTGTCCGTAAAGTCATGGTGCACTTTTGACCGGTCACAGGAAAGCAACAAAAGACGATAGAAATGTAAAATCTGCATCAAATAAAAGGAAAACTCTCCCAGTTTCATACCTATTCAGTGCAGTTCGATGAGGGCTCCATTTGTTGCCCTACACACATCCAAACAATAGTGAAGTTCTTGTCACACATGGGTAAGGACGTCTGGTGTAACAGAGTGAATAAAGTCTGTGATTCTCTGTTTTAAGTGATTAATGTCGTTGTTACGTTCAATGTACACATGTTGCTTCACATAACCCCAAAAGTAAAAGTCTAAGGGCGTCAGATCCAGGGATCGTGGTGGCCATGGCTTGACAGAACCCCTGCCTATCCACCGCTGGGGGAATGTTCTATCCAGAAACTCACGAACAATGGTGGCGTACTGTGGAGGAGCATCGTCCTGTTGAAAGATGACACCTTCTGGAAACTGTGGCACTGCATACAATTCCAACATGTCAAGATAGGTGTTTGCTGTCACAGACTGCTCCGCGAAAAAAAAAGGGCCTATCACCTTATCATGCATCAGGCCACACCACACGTTCACTTTAGGGGTGTTACGTTCATACTCAATGTAGGCATGAGGATGTTCAGCAGCCCATATTCGACGTTATGGCGATGAACATGTCCACAGATATGTGTTTAGCCTCATCGCTAAACACAATATTCTGCAAAAATCTTGCATCATTGTCGATCTCATGAAGCATAATCTGTAGCAAACGCACATCGTGTGGGTCTATCTGCCGGTTTGATAGCGCGCAACAGCCGCAACTTGTACCCCGTAAAACAGACATTTCTTTAACACCTTATGAACTGTAGTCTTGCTTAGGTGTAATTGTCGAGCACACGCATGCACAGATTTTTTAGGGCTCGTCACTGACTGATGGCCTACCAGAACGGGGTTTCTCCACCAAACTGCCGGTTTCCTTCAACTGCTTATCCCACCAAGTAATGTTATTCCTATGTGGTGGCACTTCGTTATAAACGCACCGATATTCACGTTGCACTTTGGTCACAGATTTGAATTTAGTGAGCCACAGAACACACTGAACTTTCCTCTGTACCGTCCACATCTCGACTGGCATGGCTGTGGGCTGCTTTGGTGTATACATTGTGTTACATCATCATCTGCGCATGCGCACATGCTGCCACATCATCCTACAGAAACTGGGAGGGTTTTCCTTTTACTTGGTGTAGATTTCACATTTCTATCATCTTTTGTTGCTTTTCTGTGACTGGTCAAAAGTGCACCATGACTTTACGGACACACTGTATATAAAAATATACCAAACCACATCAGTTGCTGGTTTAAGACTGTAAGTTTATGGTGATGTTTTTTTTCTCTAGTTCCCCAAACTTATGTAATATAATTTATACTACTTTTGTATTAAAAAAATAACAGTAATAATAAAGTTGGGAGCATTAAGATATCCATATTTTCTTTTGCTGAAGAAAATAAGAAGTAAGACTTCTTTCTTACCTTTGTTAATACTTGAAAAATATTAGAAAGAAATTCACAGGAAATATCCTTTAAGATTTTCAAGTGGAAATCATCTTGGGTTAAATCAGAATTTTTAGTTTCTTCCGTGTTAGACTCTGCTGAGTTCTCTGGTTTCTTTTGACAATGTTCCATATTTTGTAAGACACGAATCAGGCTGTCAATGAGAGGAAGAACTGTACAAATAAATCGAGAGGCATGAGATTAGCCAGTTAAATTCGGTTATTCATTCATCATTCATTCATTCATTCATAAAACACCTGCTAGGGCTAGTAAGGTATTTTAGGCACTACAAATACAGTGGTAAACAAGATGACCAAGGTCTCAGCCTTCAAGAGATGTTTTTATACTCTCAGATAAGCAAATGAATAAAGCAGGTCATTTCAGATTTTGGTAAATTCCATTAAGAAAATTAAAGGGGAATATAATAAAGTAGCCAACAAGGGAGGCTATCTGAAGAGGTGACTGAATTGAGAACTAAAGGATTAGAAGCAAGGCAAAGAGCCCAAGCAGGACATGTCATGTAAGGTCTGAAGAACAAAAAGAACAGTGTGACACAAGCTGAGTGACAAGGAGGGCACAAGGTGAGTTTAGAAAGCTGGGCAAGAATCCTATCATGTAGGACCTTTGAGGCCATAGTGAGAAAAGAATTTGAATTTCAAACAAACTTTTATAAAACTCTTAAACAAACCTTTAAAATGTCATGTTTTTATTAAGTTAAAAAATAGGCCCTGGCCCGTTTGCTCAGTGGAAAGAACATCAGCCCAGTGTATGGATGTCCTCAGTTCAACACCCGGTCAGGGCACACAGGAGAAGTGAACATCTGCTTCTCTCCCCATCTCTTCTATCACTCTTTCCCTCCCGCAGCCAGGGGCTCAATTGGTTCGAGCATCAGGGTGCTGAGCATGGCTTGGTTGATGGGAGTGTTAGCCTCAGGCACTAAAAATAGCTCAGTTGATTCAAGCACAGCCCCAGACAGGGGTTGCTGAGTGGATCCCAATCAGGGTGCATGCGGGATTCTGAATCACTATCTCCCCTCCTCTCAGTTAAAAAAAAAAAAAAAAAAAAAGAGTAAAATTTCTTTTTCTTTTCAAATTTAAGTGAGAGGAGGGGGGAAAGAAAGACTCCCGCATGTGCTCCCAACTGAGACCCACTGGCAACTGCCATCTGGGGCCAGTGGTCCAACCAACCAAACAATCCTCAGTGCCCGGGATGACACTTGAACCAAATGAGCCACTGGCTGCCAGAGGGGATGAGAGAGAGATGGGGGATAGAGAGGGGAAGAAAAGCAGATGGTGCTTCTCCAGTGAGCCCTCACTGGGATTGAATCCAGGACTTCTGAATGCCAGGCTGACACTCTATTCACTGAGCAAACTGTCCAGGACTAGTATAATTTCTTAAAAGCAGAACCATCATTTTAATTATCCTGTAATATAAAATGAACATAAAATTAAATTAAGCTCAGACTCTAAATTCATGTTACAGCATGACTATGCTAAAAGATGTCTCAACTCTGCATCATTTGGTGATTTTTAACTCAAATTTCTGCTTAATAATCACAAAACAGAGGGAAAAAGTTTGCTATAGCACTGAATCAAGTATATTGATTTCTTTTTTAAATCCAACTTTATTTCCAAAGTTAGGTCTTTCATAGTGTATGAAAATAACATTTTTAAAACGTTGGCAACCAGGGAAATCTTATACTTTATCTCTCAACTCAGAGTCATTCTCCAGAGCACCTCCCGCCTGGCTGCTTTATTATACTCCCCTTGGATTCATCTCCACTCTTGTACTTGTGCTATCACCAACTCTTGACTCTAATACCTGATTCTTCATTCTATGATTTCCCTCCACAATCACTACACTATACAGCTCTCTTCTCTCTTTCTCACCCTCAGTCATAACTCTGCAAAGCCCCTATTCAAGGCCTAGGACAGGATGAGGAAATGGGTGTTCATAAGTGGCTTAAAGTTAAAGGAGTATCTTCACACTTTCTCATCAAATCATAAAAAAGGATACATGGAGTTTTGGGGAGAAGGGGGACAATAAAGAACACCTTGCCCATGCCTGACTTGTGGTGGTGCAGTGGATAAAGTGTCGACGTGGAATGCTGAGGTCACTGCTTCGAAACCCTGGGCTTGCCTGGTCAAGGCACATGTGGGAGTTGATGCTTCCTGCTCCTCCCCCCTTCTCTCCCTCTCTCTTTCTCCTTTCTATAAATGAATTTTTAAATATATATATAAAAACAAAGAACATCTTGTCCCATAACATCAAGAAAGATGTGTTCCTAGTATAAAAACTCTGTATAATATTCAACAGAAAACGCATATATACAAGGAGGTTAGAACCACCAAAGGGCTCAAAGTCAACAGTTCCCTTCTGTTCCATTCAGAAATCACCACAAAGAAACAAAAAGAATGAATAACAAAAACTTGGATAATAGTAGGAGCCAGCTGAACCCCAAACACAAGGTAGCTGACAACAGTGTAAAATGCAGTGTAGATCAAGCAGGGTGAAAGAAGGGATGAGGCTGCAGATCTCAGAAAGAGCCGGGAAAGTCCACTTCTCTAAGATGACGCACATACTCTGAAGTATAAATCCAGAATCCCTTGTTTGCAAGCAGAAACAGAGTATATGGAATGAGCAAGATGGCAGCTGTTTTTCCCTGGGATCCTGAGGAGCTGAGGAATAGGGGTAAAGGAGTAATCCCACAGACAAGCTATTGTGCAGGACGCAAACGGCAAGGGAAAAATGAAACTTTACTGTAGTTACTTCTCACCTGGGAAAAAAAAGAGCTAGAAGGCTCATAGACCAACTGCTGTTAGCCTGGAACACAGCCTTAGCCCCTCTCCTACATGAACTTCCTGCAGAAATCTAGTCCAAAAAAAACTCAATTCATTCCAAGATAAGTAAACAAAAAGAATGAGCATAAGTGCAACAGAAATATACTAAGAGAAAAAAAACAGAAAAAACAAAAACAATTCTCACCTAAAAATGTTGACATGAAGCTTATGAATGCTGAGATATACAGTGATGATTATTTTTTTAGCGAGAGAGACAGAGAGAAGCATCAACTCATTGTGTCACTTTAGTAGTTCATTCATTGTTTCTCATAAGGGCTCCAGCCAAGTTAGTGACTCCTTGCTCAAGCCAGAGACCTTGAGCTCAAGCCAGTGACCATTGGATCATGTCGATAATCCCACACTTAAGCTGGGGACCCCACACTCAAGCTGACAAGCCCATGCTCAAGCCAGATGAGACCATGCTCAAGCCCAATGAGTCCGTGCTCAAGCCGGTGACCTTAAGGTTTTGAACCTGGAACCTCAGCATCCCAGGTTGGTGCTCTACCCACCGCACCACCATCAGTCAGGCATGTAGCGATGATATTTAAGACAGCACATAACCAAGCACAACGCAGGAGCTCAGACTGAGAAATCAAAGACCACAGGACAGGAAACCTGAGATGGTAGACCTCGAAGTTAAAAGAATTCAAAGCCACAAGAGAAATGAAGGCAAAACTGGCAGTAGCACAGAGAATAGGTGCTGTGGAAGCACAAGAATGGTTATGGAAGTCAGGAAGGAAAAAGGAATGAAAAGAAAGTTTGTATTTTTTTTAATGAATATCTATGGAGGTCAGGAAAGGAGATCCCACATAAATAAAATTATAACCCTAGAAGAAGAAACATAAAATAAAGAAACAAAATAGGCATTGAAAATGGTAATTCAGGAACAACAACCCTCCCCAACTTAAATATGTAATTTAAAAGCACCAAGAAAAATTAAAAACAAATAGTCAAAAAAATACATCTTTTGAAGTAATTAGATTTTAAGAATTTTAAAAAGTGGGGGATCTGTTATAATTATAAAGGTAACCACTACACAAAAAATACAAACCTTTCAAAATGTTAGAGCTACACACAAAAACAAAGCAAATAAATCGTATGCCAAGACATTTAAGTGTAATACACCTAATGGAAAATATGACAGCATTCAGATCAAACATAATTACAATAACAATACATCTACAAGAGTTTATTTCTTCTATTATAAAAAAATCAGCACACGTAAAACAAAGTCTTTAGAAAGGTTACGTAAAAGAGAGGCAAAGCTAACAGTGGCAAAAACAAACGAAAGGAAAACAAAAGGGCTCTATCTTTGTAGCTGATATAACATGATTCATGACCAAAAAGCATTAAAAAGGACAAGGCAGGCAGTTTGTAATGTCTATATTCCATAAAATATCACACCACTCACTAAGCAAACTACAAATGATAAAGAGAAAAAGACAAACATGTTAGTAGCAGTTCGAGACATTAACTTCCCTCTCATTTTATAACCAAGTCAAAAGAAGTAACCAAGGTTATAGAAGACCTCACTCTATATCAGTGGTTCTTAACCTGGGTTCCATTGAACCCTAGGGGTTCGATGAGTGGGTCTCAGGGGTTCAGAGAAGCCTCTGCCGCGGAGGTCAGAATAAAGTAATACTATAATTTGTTGTGAGTTCATGCACTTTGTTGGTTTTGTTCTTTGAGCAAGGTGATGTTCATTCATGGCTCATTTTGTGCACCAGTAAAAAAACATATACCTATGTCTTGAATTTGGAAAAAAAAAATCATATTTTATTTATCACTAAAGAAGGGTTCAGTGAATGCACATATGAAACTGGTGGGTTCGGTACCTCAAAAAAGGTTAAGAACCACTGCTCTAAATTCATAAACTGCCTGCTCAACCCTCCACCTGGACATCTAGTAGACATCTCAAACTTACTATGCTTAAAATAAGTCTTTCCTATTTCAGTAAATGGCAACTCTCTCGGACAAAAATGTCAGACATATCTTGGTTTTTCTCTTCCCACCCTCTTGTCTTGTCAGCAAATCCTGCTGGCACCGCCTAAAAATGATCAGAATCTATTTTTTCCCACCAACACCACGGTTACCACCTTAACCCAAGTTATTTCATCTCTTGTCTCAAGGTCACAGCAGCCTCCAAACTAGTCTCCCTTGTGTATTCTTGCACCCTTACATGTCTTATCAACACAGCTGCCAGAAGAAGCCTATTAGTCAGCTTATGTCTATCTGTCCCCTGCTTAAAACCCTCCACAAGTCCCTATCTCATTCAGAGTGAAAGGTGAAATCATGCTCTCCATGCTGTAGTCTGTTTCTTCTCTAGCCCCATGGACTACCCTTCTTCCCCATGTGAACCCTAGCCCAGCCATACAGACCTCACTGCCCTTCCTCACACATAGGCACACTTCTCGTTCAGGGCCTCTACCCTGCTTCACCCTCTGTCTGGAAGGCTTTTCTCCCCAAGTATTCACATGACTTATTTCATTATTTCCCTCAGGTCTATACTCAATGTCACCTTCTCAGTGAGGTAACTTATCCATAAGCACAGAAAGGACACTTGAAATTATTCAACACTTATGTCTTTTCTTTAAAAAATCTGAATTAAATATAATATGTTAATATCTCAAGTGACAAAACATAAATAGCTTAAGCCCAAAACAGTATCATGATTAATGCTGAAACTAGACTCATTCCCAATAAAGTCAGAGAGAAGGTAAGTGTGTTTTCCACCACCATTATCACTGATCACCATTAAGATAAGAGAAAGAAATCAGAGGTAGAAAGTGATAAAACCTATCTGACCTACACCCAGAGCAGTATCAGATAAAGCCCAAGACTTCCACTGGAACAACTATTACAAACAGTAGGGAAGTCTGTAACGTCACTGGATGCAAAATTAATATACAGAAATCGACAGCCTTCATATAGTCGAACAATCAATGGAAGAAAAAGGTATCATAGACAATGGCAATCTAAAAGACAAAATATTTAGAAGTAAACATAATAAGAAATATGAAAGATCTGTATGAACAAAATCACAAAACATTATTACCCAAGGAAACAAAATAAGACTGGAACAAGTGGAAAGCACACGTTCTTGGATACTCCATAAATTTAACATAATCCCAATAAAAGTATCAGGAAGATTTTGGGTTTTATTTTTGGAAGCTCTCAATCTAATTCAGTGAGAAACAAAAATAACAGTAAAAAATTCATGAAAAGTAGAATGAAGGGGAACCAGTCTACTAGGTATCAAAACATAAAGCCTTAATAATTAAAACACTGATACATAAATACAGCAATGGAATTAAATAAAATATACAGGGATGTTCAAAACATAGTAATCATAAAATTTCAAGTCAATGTGAATAACCTGGTTCTTCCACTAAATGATGTTGAGGTAACTGGCTACCTCACATGTAACACGAGAATTCTAGGTGGATCACGGATGTAATTGTAGTCATAAAAATCATTCTATGAAAGACCTATAGAAAAATATTCATTTAATATATTTTTTAAAGATTTTATTTATTGATTTGAGACAGAGAGAAAGGCAGGGGGGAGGGTCGTTGATGAGGAGCAGGCAGAATAAACTTATTGCTTCTGGTATGTGCCCTAACCAGGAGAGCCCAGGGTTTCAAAGTGGTGACCTCAGCATTCCAGGTCAACACTTCATCCACTGTGCCACCACAGGTCAGACTCATTTTATATTTCTAAATGAAAAAAAAAGTTGCCAGGTAGGGGAGTTGATTAGAGCATCATCCCAACGCATCAAAGTTGTGGGATTGATTCCTGGTCAGAGCACATAAAGAAACAACCAATGAAAGCCTAAATGAATGGAACAACAGGTCAATGTTTCCCTCTCCTTCCTCTCTTTCTCTCTCTCTCAAAATACAAACAAACAGACAAAAGAAAAACAACGCTGTCCAAAATGCAGGACTTAAAACTATATATAACCTGACGTGTGGTAACACAGTGGACAGGGCATCAACCTGGAATGCTGAAGTTACAGGTTCAAAACCCAGGTTTGCCTGGTCAAGACATGAGAAGCAGCTACTGAGTTGACACTTCCCACTACTTTCCCCTTTCTCTCTCCCTCTTTCTCCACTGTCTAAAATTAATAAAATTAAATTTTAAAAAACTATAAATACATGTGAATTTATAGTAAGTATCTCTAAATGGCAGGAAAACAAGTACTATTCTTCTTTTCATAAATGTCACATTTTCTTACTGCAAATGTAATCAGAAGAATAAAAATAAAAAATAGGAGAAACGAAATGAACAACACAAAGCTGGGCTTTAAAATGTGACAGACTAGAATTTAAATCAGTGAACTCAAAATGATACTTGCCTTTTTCTACCTTTAGATATTCCTGTTCAACCTGTGAAGCATAGATGGCAGAGAGTACTGAAAACACAGAGGCCAGCACTGTTTTCTGTTCTTGAAGTATGAGGGGTGGGTCATCGGACTGGCAGAATTCATGGCAGACCAGGTCAAAAAGTAAATTCCAAGTGTCCTTTCCAGTATCAGGACACTGTACTTAATAAAATGATAAAGAAAGTAGTATTTTAAAAACAGAAAACAATCAAATGAGTAAATATAATGCTTCCTCATATAACAACTTACCAATTGCTTGAATTCCATCATCCACTGTGGTAAGTAGCTGTAAGATATGCATGTAAACATCAAGTCCTTCCAGATTTTCAGAACTAAATACAAAAAAACAAAATCATTATACCAACAGCTTTACTGGCTATAGGACTGCATTCATTCATTTCATTCATTCATTCAGCAAATACTCATCACTCTGTACTAATCATGGCCCAAGGTGTTAAGAAAAAAGGGAACAGGACAAAGTCTCTCTGCTCACCAGAGCTTACACTCTAACAGGGAAATCAGTCAAAAACAAACAAGTCTTCTGTATTATAATCAACACAAACAAGAAAAGAAAAAGTCATTTTTACCTTGTCCCATTAAAGTAACAATGCAGAAACCTGCTAGATGATACTTTATCATTCTGGGTTACTTGAACTATCAGAACAAAGAAGTGACAGACTTTCATAGAATGAATGATTCACTGCACCAAGCATTGACAATAATAAAGTTCTTAAAATTTCACAGGATAATCTTAGTTCCCTAGTTCAGAATACTAAAACCATGTTAAATATAATTTTTGTGTTCAATAGTCTAGATTCCCAGAAACTCACAATCTCAGTTCTTAAATCAAACAATCATGTAAAAAATAATAAACTATTAAAAAAGATGGTTCAGCAAATATTTAGTACCTACTATTTTCAGGTACTATGTTAGGGGCAGGGGAAAGAGAGATGTATAAGATACTGTTCCTGCCTACATGAGGTTTATAGTCTAAACGAGAAAATGATAACACTAGGAAACAAAATTTTTGTTGCATCCACAAAAACACTTGTTCTTACCTAATTTGAGTGTGCTGATCTCAAATCTGACATTAGTTCTTCTCTGTAAGCTACAGTTTTTTTGCAATTCAAAATTTCAGGTTTTCATCTCATTGTAAAATTTTCAACATTTAGTTTAACATAATGAAGTAGAATGTCCTCTTGGGCATCATCGTTGTGAAAATATAACAATTTATATAATGCAGTAAATACACTAATACATCAAAAGATATGACTGCAGCCTGACCAGGCGGTGGCGCAGTGGATAGAGTGTCAGACTGGGATGCGGAAGACCCAGGTTCAAGACCCCGAGCTCGCCAGCTTGAGCGCGGGACCATCTGGCTTGAGCTAAAGCAAGTCAGCTTGGACCCAAGGTCGCTGGCTCCAGCAAGGGGTGGCTTGGTCTGCTGAAGGCCCACGGTCAAGGCACATGTGAGAAAGCAATCAACAAACAACTAAGGTGTTGCAAAGGCAACGAAAAACTAATGATTGATGCTTCTCACCTCTCTCTGTTCCTGTCTGTCTGTCCCTATCTATCCCTCTCTCTGACTCTCTCCCTGACCCTGTTAAAAAAAAAAAAAAAGATATGACTGCATCAGAATTTATCTACAATTTCAAAACAGAACATATTAAAACACTTATTTTAATCATAAAATTTGCGCAAATTTAAATTCTATTCAGGGAAAAATTTGCATTTGTAGCTCTTGCATTTGTGTACTTGTTGAGGACAATCTCGTTTGATGCTCCAGCAGTACTCTGCCATCATATTTCTGTCCCATTGCCCAGGATAATGCTCTTCCAACATCTTCAGATCTTGATGAAAGCGTTCTCCCTGCTCATCACTAACAGCTCCAAGATTTTTGGGAAACTTATCAAGGTGACTGTTCAGGAAGTGAATCTTAACGCTCATGTTACATCCAACAGTATCCTTTGAACCAGAAGTTCATAGTTTTCTGTTTTGTTGCCAAGGAAGCTCTTTGTAACCTCCACAAAAGAATGCCATGCTGCCTTCTCCTCCTCATTCATCTACCTGGCAAATTCTTTGTCATGTATGAGGGTTCGAATTTGAGGTCATCAAATACACCTGCTTTTATCCTCTCAAAAGACAAGGCAGGAAAAGCAGAAATAATATGTTGAAAGCATTCACTTTCTCTATTCAAAGCCTGAACAAACTGCTTCATTAAGCCAAGTTTGATGTGAAGTGGGAGGAAAATGATCCTGTTTCGATTAACTACAGGTTCATTCACAATATTTTGCATCCCTACTTCCAGAGCTTCATGTTTCAGCCACTCCTTCTGTGTCCAGTGTTTCTCCCTAGCTTGGCTGTCCCACAAACACAGAAAGCAAGGATACTTCGTGAAAGCTCTCTGTTGTCCTAGCAGGAAATTTACCACTTTAAGATCCACACAAATGATCCAGTTATGCACCTCATACTTCAGAAAGTCGAGGACAATTTTTATGTCATTATAATCTTCTCACAGATGAGTTGAATAACCATTGGAACCGCTACATAAACATTACCGTTGTGTAGGAGAACACATTTCAGACTCCGTTTAGAGCTGTGAAGAAATAGTCACCATTCTGTTGGACTGTAAGTGGTAACACCTAGCTGGCTGAGAAGACTACTGATATCAGGACAGTAAACAAAGTATTTGTCTTCGGAAAAAAAGTCACAAAAATTTGTTCACGCTTCCTACAATGGGATACTTTAGCTGACTGGTGAAGTACATTCTTTTCTTGAAGCCTGGCCCAAATCTCTTACTAAGTCATTCAATTCGGGCTGGCTAAACTGCTAAGGGGTTAATGACAGCTTGGCATCAGAAGAAGACCCTTCAGATTCTACAACCATTTCTTCAGGCATCTTATCAAAATATACTTGATCACCATGTTCACTTTCTTCGTCCTGAGATGAAATAAAACCATTGAAAACTGGAACTGGGAGTGTCCCAGAGTGTGGGATAGGTCGTATTGCTGAAGAAACATTAGGATATGCGATCATATGCCGTTTTTTCTTGCCGATGCCCTTTGTATGGATCAGACAGAAATAACAGTCACTGCTATGGTCCTTAGGTTCACACCAAACCATGGCAATACCAAAAGGTATTCCTTTGCGTTTTCCTTTTGTCAAATCATGAAGCATTTCATCACAATTATGACACACAGTATCAGAAGCCCAATTCTTATCTTGATCACCAAGGGAAACTTGAAAATAGGCAATATATGCACATGTCACAAATGATGAAATATTGCGCCTTTGACGTTGAAGTGTGTACCAACCATATATATAACAGAAGGTGTCAGGACTATCCTTACATTTACGCCTACTCGAAGAAGCCATGATTCAATCTTAAAACAAAACAATAGGGTGTTTTTAACAGATAATAATTTTTTTACATTAAAAACAACTACAATTATGTAAAAGTGATGTTTGTAAAACATTAATTGCCTTGTGGTTATGTTCAATCCAAGAGTCACTGCCCTTTAACTCCAATTTAAAAATCAATGCATGCCATTAACTATAACAAAAAGAAATTAAAATTGCATAAAAACTAGAGCGAGCACCAAAAAACGGATTTCAGATTTGGAATCAGCGATGTAGAAATATATAGAAAAAGTTCTAAAATCTCTGCAACAGAAAATGAAAAAGAAATTGTTCCCCAGTGTAATCAATGTGGTAATTACAAAGTGTTAAGATCGTAATGCTAGAGGAAGTCCAAGGTATTAAAGGAACACACAGTGAGCAGACTTCATTTAGTTTGGAGAGTCAGGAAAGGTATCTTAAGAGAAATTTTATTTATGCAGAAAGAAATGTTTGATGTACAGGAGATATAGTATGCAAAGGCCTGGAGAGTTTAGTTTAGTTGAAGAAATGAAGAAAATTTTTTATGGTTGAAACTCATAGTACAAAGAATAAGGATGGAGAAGCACTGTACAGGATCATATAAGCCATGTCTTTATTTAATATTTTATATTGATTTTAGAGAGAGAGACAAGAAACATAGATCTGTTTCTGTATGTGCCCTGACCACCAGGGATCAAACCAGCAACCTCTGTGCTTCAGGATGAAGCTCTAACTAACGAAGCTATCTGGCCAGGGCAAGCCATGTTTTTAACCCGTTGAGTAGTACGAACGTTCATGTATATCCTCATGCCTCCTGACCATTCAGAGTTCAATCAGACATGTTTAAGGCAATAGTTAAAAAAAGGCAAATGTATGTTCTTTTGTTTCCATAAATTGGTTATCAAACAAACATGATTTTAAGTTAATAAAACTGTAACTGGAACTAATTTCATTTTTTGAAAAATAAAAACTCACTCCCAGTGGTCAGTGAATATGAAAAAAACTCACTACTTAAAGGGTTAAAAAACCTTATCCTAAGATAGGCAATTAAAGAGTATTAAACATGAAAGTGAAATGATCATTGTGTGCTCTAGTCTAGGCTTGGAAGGAACAAGCCTTAAAGCAGGGAACTCCAGTAAGAACGCTGCAGTCATCCAGGGGAGAGACAGTAGCCTGATGGTGGCATGGATGGGATGGGAGCCCACAAACAGTCAGGAACAAGGATTGGAGGTTGACTGGCCATGGGAAAAAAGTGGAATGGGGAAGTCAGCAACAGCCTCCACATTTCTTCCCCGTTATCCTAATGGGATAATGATTTTATCATTTACTGAGATGGAGAATACTGAAGAAGGTTTAGGGGAAACATGATGAATTTAATCCTTACTTGTATAAAGGGCATAAAATTAATAGGCTTTAATATGGGTTACTGAGCACTAAGAATGCACAACTGACCATTACACAAATCAATTCATAAATTAATTTTCTAGTCACTAACAATAAAATTTCAATAGCCTACAAAATCTAGTAATCACTTTTATTAAAATATCAGAGCCCAAAAGTCAGTCACGTATCCAAGACTGGCACACACACACACACGAAGCAAGAAAACAAATATCTGACATTAACTGAAGTTGTTAAATGTTCAATGAAAAATAAAGCACAAGAGAATCTTATCTATTTGGTTTAAATTACACAAAATTACACAAGATTTTAAGACACTAATGATAATGCTAACAATAGCCTACAGCTAAGACATATTAGAACAGGTACTTTATAACCATTGATGATTCTTGCACAGACCAAATATTCTGTCACCACAAATATTAGTAGTGAATCAAACCTGACCGCAATCAGCTGGTCAAAAGAAAATTAAGATGACTTATATCTAAGGATACTTCTAGAAATTGGATTTTCCCAGAACATTTTGTACAAAAGAGCTCACCTACCGTACTTGCTTGGCAGCCTCAAGCACACAGGGCACAATTTGAAACACTCGCTGCTCTTCAGAAGCTTCCTGGGGTTGGTCCAGAGGCTGAACAGCCCCATTTCTAATCCATTCTAACATTAGCTTCTCATCCAAATCAAAGAGCTTGTCCACAACCTCCCCCACCTTCACCAGCAGGTCAACTGCAGAGAATAAAACAAATACTAAAATGAGAAATAATATTTTAAACGCAGTAATGTTAATCAAAATTCCTAAAGCTATTTATACTAAGAAAGCCAATCTTGACAAAGCATTATTTATTCCAAGAGCAATAAGTTTGCCTCCTTTGCCTGGGAGTTTAAGAAGAAAATTTAAATATTTTTCTAAATAATTTTTTTTCAATTACAGCTAACATACAATAATTAGTTTCAGGTGTACAACACAGAAATTAGACATTTATAAATCTTACAAAGTGATCACCCCGCTAAATCCAGCACCCACCTGACACTATACAAGGAATTTTTTATCTTGAAATACTTTCTCACCTTACTCTTAGCCTTTAGGTGACATCCACAAATAATTCCTGGTTTCCAGACAATATAATCAAAACAACATGGTGACTTACCATTCGTTGAACTTGACATGATGAAGCAAATGCTATCATAAATAGCTGGATGTTCCTGGATTCTTTCAACCCAGACACTGGCCACTTCTGTCTGGGAAAGGCACGTAAGCAGCAACCTGCATGATAAATGTGAGCTTGGTATCTATTTTCCAAAAACAGTAAAGAAAATTAAAGAATAAAGAATTAACTCTATTTTCCTAGTGTCCCTTCTGAGTGAGTATATAAAATCCATAAAAAGAGGAAAACATACCTGCTTGTTTCCAGCAGAGTAGGGGGGTCTGAATCATACAAACAGTGCAATAACACCTGGCTACAAAAACAAAATAGTTAAACCAATATGCATCAACTCCCTCATTTTAAAGATCAAAGTAGAGTTCTCATTTAATTTTTTTTAACATTTTTATTATGAAGTAAAGCATATATATGTAAAAGCCAGTGATATAGATCTATACTAAATGAATAACTATAAAGCAAACACTAATACTTCCAAGAAACAGGACAGTGCTGCATCTCACAGCCCGTGTGCCCTTCCAAATCACAATTTGTCCCCACCGAGAAATGACTACCCTGACTTTCTAGCAATCATTTATTTACTTAACTCTATAGTTTTATTATTTATTTTGGTTTTGAACTTTAAATGAAAATGAATTATATTCCATGTATTTTATTTTTGAGTTTTAGTTCTTTTGACATGTGTTTAAGATCTACCCATGTTGTTTCTGCAATTGTTCTTTCTCTGTTGCACAACATCGCACTGTATGAATATAACAGTGTATTCTTCTAGCCTACTATTGATGGACACTTGGGGTGATTCCAATTTGGGGCTATTCTAAGCGATTCTCCTATAGTACCTTCTGTATGAGTATCCTGATGTATGTGAGCACGGTTTCTCTTATTATATACATGCTAATGGCACTGCTGATTTATACCTATCTTCCAACTTGACTAGGTAATGCCCAACTGTTCCAAAGTGGTTGAACAAATTCATAACCCATCAATGTAAACTGATCCATAATAATTTTAAGATAAGTATTTACTGAATTTATAAAACTTGTCTCAGATATTTTATAGGGACCACTAGAGACCAAACACAGTCCGTAGTGATTTACTCCATGAATGGTTACAAATGACTGAGGAGTAAATAAATACCTAGTATTTATGAGTCTCCCCACAGCTAGAAGAGGTAATCCACCACCTCTGTTATACCATTTGAATCCTGGGATAAACAGCCCCAATTGACAATAACCACCCAAGACAGTTTTTTTAAACTATCGTGGGCACAAATTTCTTTGAGATTCTAATTAACAGCCATAAACCCTTTGCCTAGAATATAAATTCACTCACAAAATTTAGCATACAATTCCACGGTGTTCTCAAATCTCTTAAAGTAACCACCAGAGAATCCACTATTAAAAAACCCTTTGCCCCAAATTTTCCTGCATGGAGAAGACAACTAGGCTTCAAGCAGAAGTACGAAAGCCTTTGAATCAGAGGTAACCCTGCATCTTCTATTCTCTCGGCAGGTCCTACACCCCAGGCTAAGTCCGAGTTCCCAGGGTAACTGCTTTAGACTCTAATCGGGTGCTCCATCTCTAAGCTCTGCCTCACCGGTTCTCATCCTATCTGTTTTACCACCTACTGACAATTCAGGCCCCTTTGCTATGGATTAAAATTTTGACTCATCCATGCATACACGAAAGCTCCTAACTACCATCAACACACAATGAAGTTCCTGAAGAGTGAGCATCAGAAGAAAGGAAGAACTACATTCATAATATTTTTCCTATCTCCCCTGTGTATCAGGAGTTCCTCAGGGATATGAAATCTAAATCTATTTCTTAAAAATATATAATTATTATATAACAAAACTTACCCAAGATTTTTATTACCGCTGATGGACACACATATCTCCTGGAAACAGGCCATATTACCTAAAATTCCCACACAGATTTCCTGTCAAATCAAATTTCACAGGTCACAATGTCTCTGTGCTGAAAGACATACACAGGAATAAACACTTAAAAAAAAACTTTCACTGAGCCTTAGGCAACAGAACGGCAGGTAGTGTATAGAAGGATATTGCCCACACCTTCATCTTGACAATCTCAGAGTGTCTGGTAAGGAATGAAAGACATGAGAAAACGAAAGATCAAAGGCAGGCAAAAGTCAAGGGAGAAGAAACTTACGGATAAACTGTGTCTTAAATGATTGGAAGGATTTAGATAAGCAAATAAGAAAGGCATTCAAACAAGGGGCAAAGTACCAGGAAAGGCAAAAAGGGAGTACTGTCCGTGCTGACACAATGGACAGTAAGAAAGGATCCTGGCTGCTGCACCAAGTGAGAGCCAGCAGGAGACAAACACAGCAGGTAAAAGGAGCAGGATTAAGGCCCTAAATGCCATGAAGAGTTTAGATTTAATTTAGGAGGTTATGCAGGGCCATGAAGGTCCTCATGGAGGGGACAACATACTGCAACGATCTTGTAGAAAGTTCACTCTGGCGGCAAAATGCATAGTGCACAATAGTGAAGAAACTTTAAAAGAAGTTAATAACCTTAGTAGTAACCCCTAATATTTATTTTGTACTTACTATGCCCAGGCACTACTCAAAGCACTTTCCATGCATCATTTCTTATCATTTATGAGGTAGGTACTATTATTATCCCCATTTCTCAGATGAGGAAACTAAAGCACAGAGAAGTTAAGCAATTTGCTCGATGTCCCCAACTAGGAGAACAGCAGAGCTCCAGAGCCCAGGCATTTGACCACTATACCACACTGTATCTCAGTGGTCATGGTGCAAGAAGATGAGGGTGGTAACAGCAGGCAAGGAACGAGATAAAGCTGGCTGAAAAAGACTCAAGGTGAAAGCAAAATAATGTGATGGGGGGGTAGAGGGGGGAAGCAGTTAAACATGACTCCTAGGTTTCAAGTTGCTTCATTTCTTTAGTAGGAGGTATTGGTCCCATTGACAGGAAAATTGGAAAAGAAAGCACAGGAAAAGACACCATGAGTTCAGCTAGGGTAGAGTCTCCAGCTTGCTAGAACATAGGAATTACTTATAGAGCATGTTAAAAATATACAGATTTTTGAATCCCATCTCAGAACCATTCAATCAGAATCCCCAGGGCAGGGCCTGGGAAGCCAGTGTTTACCAAGCACACCATGTGATTTTTATGATCTGATATGTATGATAATCACTGAGTTAGGATATATAGAATTTTGGTTTGGAAAATGCAGCATGCAAGTATAGAGCAAGTGCCTGAAAACTGTTGGAGATATGGCCCAGACACCAAAAGGGAGGCCATAGGTTTGATCCCACAAGCACAGATTTGCAACTGAATGGTATAAAGAGTGGATGAGCTCACTAAATAAATTAGTATTGAAAAACAAGAAATGTGGGTCTACACCTTAGAAGGAGTCCACACTCAACATGCATCAAGAAAGGAAAAAATCCAATAAAAGTGACAGGGAAGTGACTGAAGAGGTCATAGACCAGGAGGGTAGGTGGTACCAAAGCTACAGGAGTTGAGTTTAAATAAAATGTGGGTGATCAAGCATCGATAAAAGATGAGCAGAAGGTTGGGGCAGAAAGGAAACGTATACAGCTCCTTTACAAACAAAAAAGGGAGTAACTGAACTTCCAATCAAAGACCAAGTTTTTCAGGCTTGGGCTGCTCACTGGAATGAATACCTGGGAGAACTTTAAAGGCTGCCTGGAGCCGCACACTTAGAGACTCTGTTTTAACTGATCTGATATGGCCTGACTTGGGATTTTTATTTAAAAGTTCCCGATGGCAAGGTTTCTCAATGCGCCCTGGCCCAGAGCACTAACATTACTTGGGAACATGTTCGAAATCCTCAATCCTACCCCGAAACTACTGGATCAGCAATTCTAGGGGTGCGCCCAGGCATGGGTGATTCTGGGACATGATGAAGTTTGAGAGTCTATGCATGTCCTGGGTGACTCTAATGTGTGGTCAAGGGTAAGAATCATTGCTATAGACAGTCGTAGCTTACAGACATATATCATGATATGACTAATTCCTGAAAGTTGCCACTCCTGACTTAAGTTTATTTTCTTTAAGTACTAATCACGAATCAATGTATTTAAGTGAGAAAAATCATATAACTGTCAAATCTATATTGATATAATGACCCAAAGAAAAAGTGGTTTAGCGGTTCATCAGGCCCCAATTCAGAAGGAGCTCTGTACTAAACAAAATTTAATTCAACATTCAGTTTGTAAAAACATGCTATAGAATTCTCCACTTCGTAATGGCAAAGAGAGACAATATTGTACAATGGTTACACTGAAAGATAGTCTAGGTTCAAACTCCAGTTCTATTCTTTCCTAGCTGTAAAACCTTAGACAAATTTCTTAAGCTGAGACCTTGTTCTTTTAATTATTTATACAGTATAGATAAATGCTTACCTCTCAGAGTAATAAAACTAAAAACTCATTTAATAGCAGCTATTCATAATTGTAATTACTTAATAGATACTTATTAGTCATCTACAACATGCATAACACATAGCAACCTAAATGGCACTAAAGGGCAATTATTGCACAAAACACAGATAAAGCATAAATGAGAAATACAGATAATTACTTGGGGAGTGTATTATCAACAATGGCCACTGAGAGCTTACTTATTTGGGAAGGCTTGGAAGAAAAGTACCACCTTGGATAACAGATATGAGTACTGAGAGGGGATGGAAGGTATACAAAGGGAGGCACAGAGATGGTGATGATCATAGGTGCTGGTGAGATGAGAAGGAGACAGGCCTTGCTAAATTAGATGGCCATCTGGAGGGTAGATTTTATGATAGAAAGATGAATTAGATTCAGACTATGGATGGTCTTGAGTAACAGGCAGAGTTTAGAATGAAAGTTTTTAAGCAATTAAGGGTTTTTTCTTTTTCTTTTTTTCAGCAAGAGAGAGACAGAGAGGTAGAGACAGACAAGAAGGGACAGAAATGAGAAGCATCAATTCTTCATTGCAGCCTAGTTGTTCACTGATGGTTTTCTCATATGTGCCTTGACCAGAGAGCTCCAGCCAGGCTAGTCATCCCTTCCTCAAGCCAGCGACCTTAGGCTCAAGCCAGCAACCCTGAGCTCAAGCCGGTGAGCCTGCATTCAAGCTGGAAACCATGGGGTTTCAGACCTAGGTCCTCTGCATCCCAGGCTGATGCTCTATCAACTGCACCACCAACTGATCAGGCAGCAATGGAGGATTTTATGAATAAAAAAGAGCAATAAACAGAAATAGGAGATCCAGGCACTCACTGTTCCCTATTCTACCACATATTAGTGTTATAACTAGCATCAGTTATGCTTACTTAAAAGTATTGATCTCCCTGGTCCAGCCCAAACCTACAATTCTGGGACTCTAATAATTTTAAATAGCATATTATATAGTGCCTGGTAATGTTCAATAAGCATTTTCAGACTGATTTGTAGCCAGTTAAGAAAATTAAAGTGAGAAAAATGAGAGACTATCCAACATTATCTGCTGTTATTGCTCCAAGGAGAAAGCTATAAAAACGTACATACTTACTCTTAATCGAGGACATTTGGATTTGGCCAATACTCCCATAAATATGTCAGGTGCATTAAATTCTTGAAGAAATAAAGCCACATCCTAAAAATAAAAACAATTATTTTGGATGTTGAATATTCCTCTTTAAACTCACAACTTAGGCAACCATAAGGCACAAAGAGAAAAAGTTAGGAATTGTATCAATAAATAAATGTCATGTTAGAAAATCTTGGCAATTTCTGGTCCCAAGGCAATGGTACAATTCCATAAATAAATCTAGAATAATTGTGATATTCCAGGGGGTCCTCCCCTTTTTCTGTCTTGAAATATTAACATTAATGATCTTTCTATCCACCAAGAATTCTCATTAACTCATTCAAACACACTTCCTGATTGCCAGGGATCATGCTCGAAGCTGGGAAGGAAAAAGTAAAACTCTTAATTCCTCTCTTCTAAGAGCTTAACACAATAGGGGAACCAGGTGAAAACTCCTATTAGGTTACACCCAAAATCAGAACTTGTGCCTTCAAAATCCTCAAATCATAACCAGAAATGAATTTTGATCACAGTGTAACTGCAGCAGCTTCACACTTCGCTCCTAGGGACTTGCCCAGTCCATAGCACCTAACAGGACACGTCACCCAGGTAAAGGAACCTGGAACGGACACGTGACCCAATCTTGGTAAAAATGTGGGTCCCAAAACTAAATCAGTTTGATGAAATTAGGAAAGACCTAAATAAATGGAAAGATATAACCTGTTTCTGGGTCAAGAGACTCATTACTGTTAATTTTTCAGTCCTTCCCTTAAATGATCGATAAATTTAATTCAGGATTTTTGTAGAAATTAACAAGTTGATTCAAAAATTGATATGGAAATACAAAGGATCTATGAAAATCAAAACAACTTTGACAAAGAACAAAGTTGAAGGATTAACACTACCTGATTTCAAGATTTATTATAAACTTACAGTCATCAAAATAGTGAGAGACTGGCGTAAAATAGACCAATTGGTCAATGGAACAGAAGAGTCTGAAAACAGATTTACATGTATATAGTATACAGATAACTAATTTTTAACAAAAGTACACAGGCAATTCCATCGAGAAAGGACAGTCCTTTCAACAAATAAGCTAAAACAACTGTATATCCATATGCCAAGAGTGAACTTCCATTCATATCTTGCATCACACTCAGAAATGAACTCAAAATGGATCATTAAAATATATAAGTAAAACCTAAGATTATAATTCATAGGAAAAAAAAACATAAATAAAATTAAAAATGGGCAAAAGATTTTAACAGGCACTATACTAAAAAAAGATAACAGACTGCAAATAAGTACATGGAAATATACTCAACGTTATTAGTAATTAAGGAAATCAAGTTATGATTATAACAAGAATCACTACATACTTATTAGAATGGCTAACATGGAAAAGACTGACCATACAAGTTGGTGACAAAGAAAAAATGGAACTGGAGGCCCTGGCCGGTTGGCTCAGTAGTAGAACATCGGCCTGGTGTATGGAAGTCCTGGGTTCAATTCCCAGTCAGGGCACACAGGAGAAGTGACCATCTGCTTCTCCACCCTTCCTCTTTCTCTCTCTCTCCCTTCCACTGCCATGGCTCGATTGTTTCAAGCTCATTGGCCTCAGGATGGCTCTGTGGTATCTCAGTCTCAGGTTCTAAAAATAGCTTGGTTGTGAGCATGGCCCCAGATGGGGGTTGCCAGGTGGATCCTGGTCAGGGCACATGTGGAAGTCTGTCTCTATATCTGCCCTCCTTTCACTTGAAAAACAAAGAAAAAAATGGCTGAAGATAACAAATAGCCATTAAAAAATTTTAAGACAGAAGAATACAATTAAATATGTGTTTTAGGAAAAAGAGAACTTGGGTAGCAATATGGAAGACAGAGGGAAGTGAAAGAGGCTAAAATAGAATTTTAATCAGTAATCTATTGTAAAGTCCAAGTAATAATATGAGAACTTACGTGAGTCAACCTCTTTCACCTCTTCTTCCCTATAAATAAGGATACTACCTATATCACAAGATGACTGTGAAGAACAAATGGAACAATATACATGAAAATGCTTCTAAGCTATAGAGTACAATACAAATGTTAAAATCCATTATAGGAAATTCCTTCTTGTCCCTTTCCTCTAATTTAATCGTTGTACATCAATGGGTTCCTAATGTGCACCGTGCTCTCAGATAGGAGGGCAGTGTTCTCCTCAGGTAGATAAGTATCAGAACCTTCCCGGGCTACAACAGTTCTGGCATTAAACTATATATTAAGCACAAATCTAAAAGACAAAAGTGTCGCATTTATAGCTCCTGGGACCTCATTCCCTATATACCACATATAGGACTAAATATAGACACTAAAGTCTTTTCCCAGAGATTTAAGGTTCAGACCTTTAAATAAAAATCCATTCATCACCTCCTTACCCAACAGTCTTTTCATTTTCATTTCCTGCCCCATACCTCATCCATTGACATATCCCATACTCTGCAGATTTCATTCTCCATTTCTTCATCAAGCTCCGTCTGTTGTTCCTCATCATCTGAGCTGGATTTGGTGTTTTCAGGACTAACAATCTTCAGAAACAAAAAGGGGAAAAGAGAGGAATAAAAGCTGTCTAGACTGACCAGGCAGTAGTGCAGTGGATAGAGTGTCAGACTGGGATGTGGAGGATCCAGGTTCGAAACCCTAAGGTCGCCAGCTTGAGCACAGGCTCATCTGGTTTGAGCAAAGCTAATCAGCTTGAGCCCAAGGTCACTGGCTTGAGTAAGGGGTCACTCGGTCTGCTGTAGAATCCCCCAACCCCCATCAAGGCACATATGAGAAAGCAACCAATAAACAACTAAGGTGCCACAACAAAGAATTGATGCTTCTTATCTCTCTCCCTTCCTGTCTGTCCTTATCCATCCCTCTGTCTCTGACACATACACACACACACACACACACACACACACGAAAAAGCTGTCTATAGTACTCCTCAAGTAATATTACCCCATAAATTATTTAGAAGCCACAAAGATACTACCCTCAAAGTGTTTTCTCTTGAAAAAACTGTTTTAAAAAATTGGTATCAGGTCCTGGCTGGTTGGCTCAATGATAGAGCATCAGCTGGGCATGTGGATGTTCCTGTTTGATTCCCAGCCAGGGCACAGAGGAAAAGCGCCCATCTACTTCTCCACCCTTCCCCCCTCTCCTTTTTCTCTCTTCCCCTCCGGCAGCCAAGGCTCTATGGGAGCATAGTTGGCCTGGGTGCCGAGTACGGCTCCATGACTTCCGCCTCCACTGCTAGAATGGCTCCCGTCGCGAGCAATGCCCCAGATGGGCAGAGCATCGCCCCCTAGTGGGCATGCCAGGTGGATCCCCGTGGGGTGAATACAGCAGTCTGCCTCCCTACTTCTCACTTCAGAAATATACCCCCTAAAAAACGGTATCTTAGGTAGCTTTATTCATTCAACATTCAGAGTAAATATTGTTGCTAGGCACTGGGGTAGAAATAACAAAGATGAGTAAGATTTAATCTCCTGCTTTCAAACAGTTTAGGGTGCAGTGGGTAAAAGACATATAAACTGATCAGATCATCATAAAACAGAAAAGGCTAAGAGATTCAACTGAATTGTGGACAAAGAGTTGTGAGGGCAAAAATGTTGGAACAATGACCTATGCCTGGGAGAAGTTAGGGGAAAGTTCTCTTGGGTGATATTTAAGCTACACCTCCGAGGAAGAAGAGGAATTTGTCCTATGAAGAAAAGAGCATACGGAGATCAGAATTAAGGGCCCAGAATGGTAGAGGAATGGCGAGCAGTTTGTTTCATGGTTAGATGGGCTAGAAAGGTTGTAAAGAGTCTTGGATCCCAAGCTAAGAGATACGCATTTTTCTACTGCAGGCAAAGGGAATTATAAGGAGTACCCATAATATGTTTGTTCTTTGTTTGTTTTAAGGAAGATTTTTCTGGCAGCTGTTAGAGATGGACTGGAAAGGACAGAGATTGTTACTCAGTTGGGAAACGTGGAGAAAGGAAAGTTCACATTTAGGGAACAGTGTCCTATAAGCCAAATACCATGATAAGCACTCCATGGCCATTATCTTACTTAAGCTACACGGTAATCCTATATACAATAATATAGAGGTTTTCATCCTGCTGTATACAAATTGCAAAAGAAATCGAGTCCCTGAGCCATTGGGTGATCTGCCCAGAGTCACGCTGCTTGTAGGTGATGAAGCCGCACGTTTAATATCAGAGTTCTATGACTCCAGAATCACCATTTACTTTACAAAAGTCTACGAAATAGATAAATGAGGGCCTAAACTTCGGAAACGATAGTGGAAATGGGGAGCAAAAACCCTAGTAGTGTATTTACATCACCATCTATCTTTGGAAATTTTGCAAAAGTAAAATATTTTCATTGCAAGCGCTCCGGCATCCCTGTCATTATACCTCCTTCTGTGTAGAGGGGGCCCGGGCGTGGCCCGGGCAGTTTCGGGGTCCCGGGAAGCCGCCAGGATGCGAGGCGAGGCCCGGCCGTGCGCGCCGTGGGGGTCGCCGTGGGGACCGCGGCGCTGCCAGAGGCGGGGCCCGAGCCCGGGGGGCGGGAGGGATGCCAGGGGGTGCCCACGCGAAGCACGAGTCCACACCTGGATGAGCCCGCTGAGGACGCCGAAGAGCCAGTGCTTGCTGTACACCGTGCTCCCTATGCAGTCTCCGCCGGCCACCTGCTCCTCGTCCTCGTCCCCGTCCCGTAGCGGCGGCGGCGGCGAAGGGTTACGGTCCATGGTTTGGCGGGTGCGGACGTGAAGGAGCCGCACCGGAAGCCGCCGGAAGAGGCGAGAGGCCTTCTGGCGCCAGAGGACCCGGCGCTGCTCTCGCCACAGCGCCCCCTGCTGCCCAGAGCCCTGACTGCCTGAGTGCCCATCCAAAATTCCCATCAGGCATTAACAACCCCAGTGACTCCAAAACCCCATCCCCTTCTACCGGGACGCAGGCATGGTTATATTCATAATTGGTTTTGGTCAGTCTCACTGAACCATATATTTCATCAACCCACATACTCTGTGATGGACTGTATAGGACATGTTCCTTTTGCCATATAACCTCTGCTCCTGCACCTGTAAATCATCACAGTAGGCAGTGACAGCCTACCTATTGGCCATTCCTACTCCAGGATGGCAATCAATAACTTAATTATCCTAGGAAGTAACTGCAAATCACATAAATATGTCTCACTAAATGCAAATCAATTTTATTTCCAACTCAACTTCTCCTTAGTTAGATCCCTAAAATGTCTGTGACTCCCGCAGTGGCCACTCGACAGGTGGAGAAATGTGATGGTGGGATGTTGAAGTGAACAGAGTCAGAGGCATTAACTGCTCGAAGTTAAAATATTTTACTTATTTACATTTCACAAAGATGTTCAATCATAGAAACACTTTTATAGAGTCCCTCGCAGGGCCCTGGAATGGTATAGCATGTAAGTGAGAGGCCCTTGAAGCTTAAACTTTGTCAGCTTCACAGTAAATCTGACTCTGCTACATGCATGTCTGATAGAACATTACAAAAGTCATGCAGGCTGCAGCACTGTCTTGTAAATGGAAAGATTTAGTGAATGGTCCATTAACTAAATATTTCCATAATTGTGCCAACTAAAAATGTCTCTAGATATATCCAAAAGCTGGGGTGGGAATGGGGCTGGGTGCAATGCTATCTTTGTTAAGAACCAAGGTCTAGATCTCTCTCTATCCCCGGGACTGACAAGTTTGGGGAAGAACTATGCATGAGCCTTTCTCTAAGGAAATGGCTGCTTATATCTTTCCACAGTTGCCTTGACACAAAGACATAATTGCCTCCAAATTGCTTTTTTCTCAGCTCCTTTTTATCTCTGGCCCCCCATATACATTGACCCCTCCACAGACTTGTGATGATCAACTGGGGTGACACATAGAACACATTTGTTGAAAGAGTGACTAAGAGAACTAATATAAGCAAAAGTGTTTTATAATCTCTAAACTTCAATACAAATATGAATTATACCAAATAGTTAAGGTTGGTAGCTCTAGCGTCAAACCAGCAAAGTGATTTGAATATATATTTTATTTATTTCTGCCTCAAGTTTCCTCAGCCTTAAAATTCAAGAATCCCATGTCCTGTATGTTGCTGAGACTGTATCTCCCACACCAAACACACAGGCACAGTCTTTATCACCCTGTGGTATCAAACAGGCAGTCTCACACCAAGGAAATACAAACAATATTCAACTAATTCAATCTCTTAATCATTTATTACACATCTATTAGATGCCCTCTATCAGCATCCGGGGATGTAGAACTCAATGGCTGGGTGTCGCTGCCCTCAGGGGCTCACAGCCCCAAACCCTGAGAGCAGAGTGAAGGAGCTCAGTATTTGTTGGGCAGGCCGCGAGGTCTGTAGCGATTGGGGTCCCCACCATTCCGGCCCCATCTGTTGGCTTCCTGGTCAGCCCTCGAGTCCTCCACTCCATGGCCACTGTTTCCATATTTGAAAAGGTCTGTGACTCTCTGAGAACGCTCTCTGGCATTGCTGGAATGGAAGAGGGCAGATAGGAGGTGAATCAGGGGCTGATGAGAAACTGTCCGCTCTCCCAACCCTCCCCTTTCCAGTGATTAATGACTCTGAGAGGAGCCAGAAAAGAGGGGCTAAACACTCACCCAGCCTGGGCACACCCACACAGTTCTGGGGTGACCTCTCCCACTGGGAGAACAGCACTCACTGGGGAGGGTAAGAATCACCCATTCCACCATTCTTGCTCTGGCTCTATTAGAGTCCACACCGGGCATAGAAAGGCAGGGTGAGCAAGAGGAAGAGGGACCACAGGAGCCCTGTTACCTGATCACTCTAGCAGCCCAGGCACCTCCTGGTCCCCTCTGTGCAGCATCGTAGTTTCCCCGGGCGTGGAAGTACTTGTCTGAATTTTTGTAATTGGCCTCTCTCATGTCAGAGTAGGCTCTCCACATGTCTTTAGTCCCTGGGAAGGAAGAAAAATGGGAGATGGAGGTAATCACATCTTGGCAAAATAGAGGAATAAAAACTTTTCCCTCCCAATGATTCCAAGATTTCAGCCATCAAAAAGACCTTGGAGACTATCTTGTCATGAAATAAATATTCTTTACTTTTCACTTCTTTAGGTTGATGTTATGAAAATTATACTCCATGCAAATTTTATTCTGTTTGACTCCATTGTAAGTTCTGTTGCTCCCTTGCTTTTGGCCATGTGGTGCGTGTAAAGAAGAAGTGAGGCGGTCTTTAAGGGATGTTTGGCTGTACGAGGAACCTCTATCTGGAAAGATGCAGGGAACCCCCTGACTGCGGGGTGAGAGCCAGGGTGATTCTGAGGGAGGTTCAGAAGCACAGTGTTCCCAACCTAGTTGATGGGAGACACTCCTCCTTAGAGGCAGAGTGAGAACAGCTCATTCTGAATACATGTGAGTGTTTGAGCACGTTTGGCACCTGGGCAGCCGTCAGAGTTCCGTCAGCAAGTGATAGACGTGAGTGCCCAGAGAGACTGTAAAGAAATGAGATATTAGATATGGAACAAGGACAACTGACCCACCAGCTCTAAAGTCCAGGGTCCTCCTAATGAGATGGGGGAGTAGTGCCTTGCTCAGATTGGTTATGCAGAAGGAAATACTGTACGATGTCAAGAACAGTGGAGGTGAATGATGCGCTATCACCTTACTTCTTTGATCCTTAAGTAGAGGAGGCCAAAGGAAGAAAAAGGTGAAGTAAAATGAGCAGGGAGTCATAGACAGAATGAATTTGATCAAACTAAAAAAAAATTTTAATAACTTACTAGAAAAAGAGAAAAATCTAATGTAGAATTATAATCATGGTTTATATAATTACTCCATGAGATACCTGATCTTTGTTTTATATATGTCATTGTTGGCATAAGAAAAGAGTTTTATTCAGAGTTACAACAGTCTTACTGTACTTATCCACTATGAGTTACTGATTTAAATACACCCTTGTAGTCTGAATTTACTTAACAAGTATTTCCAAATAGTGTGGCATATTTTCTCATCTAAGAGCAGCAACCCAAAGAGAGTGGTTCTCAGCCTTTAGTGTGCACAAAGTCAACAGGATGCTTGATAAGGGCCAGATGTTATGCTCAGCCCAGAAATTGTGACTCAGTGGACCCAGGTATTTGCATTTCACAAGCACCCCAGACCTCATATGATTCTCATGTAAGTGGACCTCGAACAACTCTTGAAGAAACATTGACCTAAGAAATGAAAAGAAATTTTTAGCTGGGTTTATGAGAATTTAGATAGAATTAACAGCAAACTCTTAAGACAATTATTCAGAGACTATCACAGAGGGAAAAAAGCAAAATAACTGACCTTATCACAGAAAAAAAATGCAAAATAGTTCTGTAAAATAAACAAATTTTGGTCTCTTTACTATGGCTAGAGAGCTATATATCTCTTACTGTTGATTTCCTGGCTAGGTCTCAACCTCAATAGAACCATCATTGCGCTTTTTATTGAAGAGAGAGGATCTCTAGAGAGGTTCCTTTCAAAGGCACTTTGCTCAGATAAAGAGCACAATGTGTGTTCACAAGTCCCTCACTCTTCCATGTGCAGTCTTGTCTGGGAGGCTGTCTAATACCGTGGTTAATGGGGCAAGGCCTGGGGATCTCAACAACATAGATTAAATCCTTCTATGCTTGAGAATTTTGTTAGATTAGGTGTCTCAATCTCGCTGTGTTTCACTTTCTCTAAGAGATAGTGATACCTACATCAGAAGACTAAAGGATTAAAACCTGAGGATGAAAACGAATTTATTTGTACATGAAAAACATTTACAACAGTACCTAGCACGTATTAAAAGCTCCCTTAATCTTGGTTGTAATGACCTATTGGTTGGGAAGTGTAAATTCTCCAGCATGTTTCATTCAGCCACTTTAAGTCTGAGACAAAGAAATGAGTTGTCGCTGATTGCCAGTAGGGGGCAGTAGAGCGCAACTTTTATTTAAGAAGTCATCTCTGAACTCTAGATCTCTTCACCACTTCTGCTGAAAGTTGAGACCTGACCTGACCAGTGGTGGCACAGTGGATAGAGTGTCAGACCGGGACGCGAAAGACCCGACCCAGGTTTGAGACCCCGAGGTCGCCAACTTTAGTGCGGGCTCATCTGGTTTGAGCAAATCTCACCAGCTTGAGTCCAAGGTCACTGGCTCCAACAAGGACTCACTCGGTCTGCTGTAGCCGCCCCCCTAACCCCCAACCCCGTCAAGGCACATATGAGACAGCAATCAATGAACAACTAAGGTGCCTCAACGAAGAATTGATGCTTCTCATCTCTCTCTCTTCCTATCTGTCCCTCTGTCGGACTGACTGTCTGTCACAAAAAAAGAAAAAAGAAAAAGAAAGTTGAGGCCTGGGGATCCCCATAAAAGAATACAAGGTTGTTCAGAAAATCTTAGGGAACACCTACTATGAAAACAGTGGTCTCTACCCACTTGCGAGCTTTCCCTGTGGGACTGTGGCATCTGCTAAGGTGAAACCTGGGTACAGTTGGATACAGCCTCCTTAGAACCCAAGCTTTGATCCTTACCTTGACCAGCTTGCTTGAGGAACGTTCCCCATCCTTGGCTGCTGACGACCAGGGCCAGAGAGCAGAAAATGATTATCGTGGAGAGCTTCATCCTGCTGCGGAAAGTCAGTCACACACAACCAAGAATGAAACAGTTTTGTCTCTATTCTTTTGTAATGTCAATCTATCCTAGCATTCCAAAAATAAATTTCACTTAGTCTTATATTTCTGTATTGGTATCAATATCTACCCATCCATGTCTGCAGATGGATAGACTATTTCAGAGAATCCGGTTTCCCAGTTCCATCTGTCTCATTAAAATCAGAGTGGTTTCCTGTATGGGAGCATGCCACCGGCTGTTGGGTTGTAAGCCAATTTCCAGCTCAGTCATCTCCTGTCAGCCCTGAAACCTGACTGAACGGGAAATGTCCGGAAAGCATTTGGAAATCTTGTGACTGCAGTATTCTCTCCTACGAGATGAGTTCAACAACCCATAACTATGGTAGGATGCTCGCTCTGCCATCATCGCCTCACACAGAAGAAGCACATGACAAAATCTCTACCCCAAACATCTTCACATCCCCTGAGTTCTAACTGTCAGAAGAGTAGACTCAGGAAAGACGCAGAGAGGCGGGTGCGGCAGAACGATGCTGGCGGCGCTAGAGGACCTCCAGAGGGAAGTGTTGGAAAGTTCTACTCCTCACCTTGGCCCTTGGGTCCTGCTGACACTCCTGGTGAAGCTGAGCTGCCTGTGCCGCCTGCCTGGAAGAAGTGCCCGGTGCTATATATACAGACACTTTGCTAGTGGGACAAATGGGAGGAGAGGTTTGAGGCAAAACACTGTAATTTGGGAAATTCCTCTTGGTCAGAACACAGATTCCAAAACATGATGGTTATTTTTCACACATTTAAGTTTCCCAAGTTGCACAACCTGCAAGTTTTCAGGGATGTAGCAAGTTGGGATTTTCTGCCTGGTTTCACTGTTGGTGGGGAGGGTTTAATTTCCCTACACAATAACATACTAACACTTGCTGTGAAGGGTAATGAACATTAGAAAGAAATTTGAAGAATGTGAGAATACAGGGAAAGGGAACAGCAGAATGGGCTCCGTTGCAAAGGACAGCTCAAGGTGAAGGAGAACCCAGGTACAAGAGTAAGAAAGGAAATGCAGACAACCCCCCAAAATAAATCTTCCAGCACTCATGTGGGATGGACTCAGCACTAGAAATGGGAGTCCTTCTGGCCTGACCTGTGGGGGCATGGCGGATAAAGCGTAGACTTGAAGTGCTGAGGTTGCTGGTTTGAAACCCCAGGTTTGCCTGGTCATGGCACATGTGGGAGTTGATGCTTCCTGCTCTCCTCCCCCCTTTTCTCTCTCTCTCTCCCTCTCCCTTTTCTTTCTAAAATGAATAAAGTCTTAAAAAGAAAGAAAGAGAGAGAGAAAGAAAAAGGAGTCCTCCAGAGTCAAGTGTGTTCATGATCAGTTGCTATTGAAGGTCGTAATAGCAGGTTATATTTGGAGGGCGCTGCAACCCAGTAAGGTACTATAATATAGAAATGTGCTACAAGGTTGTGCAGACATGATACACCAATAAAATGATCAGGAAATGGCCCACTAGCTGCTAAATTATCAGAATAAGAGAAGCAGGTAGGATGCAGAGAAAGCTGGGATGCAGCATAAGAATAATCGAAACTTGCAATGTTAGAGAATGGAAGGGCACTTTCAGCCAGAAAAGCCAGGCAGGGCTTTACTATGGGAACTTAGTAAAATAATCTTGGGAAGAAATGTCATGCAGTTGCCATCTTTCAGATGGAGTCCAGAGTCCACTCACCTGCCCCATCCTGCACCTTCATCCAAAAGGTAAATTTTAAAGGTCATTTAATTTCTCTAGAAAAGAAAGGATGATGAGTGTGTAATGTGGTACAGATGCTAGTAGAAAGAGCTGGGCCTTCCTACACTAACCCAGAGCCAGGGGACAGCAGTAGGAGAGTCAGACTCAGCCCAGGGAGTACTAGGGGAGAATTTGCTTGGAGTGCTTGCCAAGAGAAGAACAATGTGGGTAGTAAACTGGAGAAACTAGGAAAGCATCTCCAAGCAAATGGTGGAAGCTTGAGAGCTGAGATGTGGAAGATGGTGAATAACAGCCAAGAAAGAGAAGGACTTGTGTCCCATTAATAACCTGGAGAAAAAAAGAGAGGGGAGCACTTCCAACTTGTTACGCAGATAAAGGACTTCTGACTAGAACATCAGAAAGGAGTGGTGACCCAGGATGAAGCAAACCAGGCCAGGATCACACTAGTGTTTGGGATTCCTTGGGTGAGATTCGAGGCTGCCCAAATTAGGAGTGATTCCTCTTTCTGGATCTGGGTCATTTTTAATTCTGGTTGGTACAGTAAGATGAACGTTGTAGGACAGGTAACTGCCAAGGACTTCCCTGCGTCTTTGGTTCTTTTCCAAAGCAATGCTAAGGGCACTTGGATCATCCCGCACAACTTCCATTCCTGGGAAAGGCAGGGCCCTGAGGTCCGGGTAGTCCAGGTGCCTGGGCTGCCTTGGCTCACTTGGTCCTAGAAGTAGGCATGGCAGAGAAGGGGGCAGTTGTCAACCCTGCTCAGCCACTGGTCATGAGCATGCTTGGGGGACTGCTCCACAGAGGAGGGCATGTGACGTCCACACCCTTGTTCTCCTACTTTCCTCAGGGCAGACATGGTGGGCCAGTGATCACATCCTCTTGTAATTCTTTGACTGCCTTTGGGGCCATTCAGTACTGGAGATTCACTCCCCATTTTCTTATGTCATCTTACTCATTCTCTTCTTTGACAGAATCAGCAGAGAGAAAGCAAATACAACTTCTAGACACCAAGAGGATCTAACTCCTCACAGGGACTTTGACAAGCATTGCAAGTCGTCTTCCCTTGTCACTTACTGTGGTCTGTCTTCTTGGGAGGAACATACAGTTCATTGCAGGGCCATACTTGAACAATGGGCAATAGTGGCAATCAGCTATTTTCACTAATTTATGATGTAAAATAGAGCCATCTTGTCATGGAGATACAGGATCTCCATCCCTTATAGTGATGTCTCAAGAGACTCTTCTGAGTCCCTGTATCCTGGTTTTCAGGGAGAATCTCAGCGACTATTATCCCAGCCTAATTGTTAATAGTGACACCCCTTTCACTCTCAGAAGTGACCTTGTTTGTATAGTGAATTAGGTGGTACCCTTAGTCTAATAGCCACGTGTGACCAGGATGTTGAGAGGTCTAAGAGTTTTCCATTTTTCTGATACAATTGATTGAAGTGAAAGTGTATATCATCACCAAGGCTATTAAGAGCCAGAAAACCAAATGAAATAGTTTTAAATCCCCCCAAGATACCATGACCAAGAATGGCACCTAGGGCTTAAATCCCAGACTCAGGGAAAGTAGGACGAACAGTGAGCAGTTTCATAAATATAAAATGAGGAAATAATGGTGATAACCTTATAGGGTTTTCGTCAGGATGACATGATTAACACTGAAAGGGGTTTGGAAATGTTCTGAGCACATTAAAGTGTAGAGAGCCACTGCATCTGATTGCATCCAGCCTACTTGCCGCTGAGAGCAGAGGAAGGTCCCTCCTCGGCCTTGAGTGGCCTGGCAACTCAAGATGGCTCACTAAAATAACTTGAAGGTTGTTTGTGGCATTGATGCCAAAAGCAGGGCGGCAAACACACAGTGCTACCGTAGGCTCATGATGTCCTGATATGCTTGTAGGACAGAGCGTCAAGTAGTTTTAGGTTTGAAGTCATTGCCTCCACCACCACCCTCCCACCCTCCGCACAACACCCTCTTGTTTAAGCACATAAAATAAACTGTTTTCCAGGCTCAGTGTCATTGTGTCTCCATCAGAGGACAATGTCCCATCTGGCCCAAACTTGATCTAGTCTCTGTGTTTTCCTTCATCCTCTGTCACCCCCACTCAGGTCTTCACTTCCCCGCGCTGGTCGCGGCAGTCAATGACTTAACAAATTTCAAGTCTCCTGATTTAACCAAGAAAATTCATCGTTTGCACTTTGCAGGAGACAGAAAATTGATCAATTATTTTCAAGGCAAACGCATTAATAAGTAAAATTACCTATCAGAATTACACTTTTAAAGATAAAGTTTTCATTTACAAGACATAGCAACAACCTTTGAAATCTGGGTGTCTCTCAAGATTCCTTTGTTAGAAATAATTGCGGCAACAATAGAGCTTTTTGAGACTGGAAACTATCTGCATTTCTTGCAGCTAGAAGAGAAGAGGAACCGCCTGCACCTCAACCTTGGCAGGACTTCTCTCAGCAGCAGTTAGAAAATCCTGTGGTTTTTCTGAAACTAATCACTGGAATTCCACTAGACAGTGCTAAAGAGAGACAGGTTTTAGATGCTCAAAACTTACCCCAAGGAAAAGAAACGTCCAAAAAAGGATTATAAAAAGACAGAATATTTATCTAAAATCCCCAATTTAGTTAAAGGTAATGAGATAAGATATTATGACACCATAGAAACTCTTTGTGCCCCTATCTCTGGCTGCAGGCTCCCCCACAAAGGTAACCCTCATCCTAAACTTTGTGTTTATCATTTCCTTGCTTTAAATCACATGTGTGTCCCCAAACAATATACTGTCTAGAATTTTGCCTGGTTTTTTTTTTTTAAAAAATGTATTTATTGATTTGAGAGAGAGAGGAAGGGAGAGAGAGACAGACAGAAATGTTTTTCTGTTCCTGTATGTTCCCTGACTGGGGGGTCGAACCCAGGCTTTTGCATGTTGGGATGATACTCTAACCAACCAAGATATTCCACCAGGGCTTTGCTTGTTTTTGAACATTCTATAAACAGGTTTATATTGAATGGATTCATTGGTCACTTGCTTGTTTTGATCAATGACATGTTTTTAGATAGAGCCATATTGATGTCTGTTGTGTTTGTTCTTCCATTTTCAGTTCTGCATGGTATTCCAAAGCATGACTGCATCACAACTTATTTCACTACTTGGTATATTTCCTTTTTGCCATTTCTTTTTTGCTTTTAATGATCACCTACACATGTCCTGATGCAAGAGTTTCCATGAGCATAGACCCAGGCTTAACTGAATCTGACTGTGGAAAACTTGGTTGATAACGCTGAGTTATTTTTCCAAAGCAGTTGTACTCATTTATGTTCCCACAAGCGATGGGTGAGTGGCCCTCATGCTCCATATGTTGAGACATACTCCAGACTTTTCAATAAAGAAATTTAGTAAACATCATTTTGATGATCATGTATATAATTCTAGCTATAGTAGTTGTCAAATTTGTGAGGTGTTTTTTTTAATCTGTACCATTTGGTATATTATGAAATCTCAATAACAAACACACTACAGGGAACTTTTCTATTTCATGGGTGCCTAATGTGTGTTAGACACTATACTAAGGGCTTTTTTATATGCTGTTTAAATGAGATAACTAGCCCATGGGATAGTTACTGTTATATAACTGAGGCCTAGAAAAAGGATAGTTTCCCCAAAGTTATACAACCAGTTAATGCTGGAGATGGTGTTCAGACCCAAGTCTGACTGGATATAAGTTCTATACACTTTTTCATCCATGTTGGTGTAGGAAAGAAAAAGTTAAAACAGAGCAAAGAAGTCAGCTGGCTGGCAAGGCTTAGCAAACACCACAACTGTAGTAATAATTATTCAGATCATCTTTGTTTCAGAAATGAAACAATAGGACCAGATGGCTCTGCAGAAACAGAACTATAGAAAGTCATACATATCTGAAAATTAACCAGAAAAGTTGTTATGAATAGTTTGTATTTTAAAGTTACAACACAATGTTTGTTAAAGAAAGAAACTGAAAATTCAGCCTGACCTGTGGTGGCACAGTGGGATAAAGCATTTACCTGGAACACTGAGGTCACCGGTTCGAAACCCTGGGCTTGCCTGGTCAAGGCACATATGGGAGTTGATGCTTCCTGCTCCTCTCCCCTCCTCTCTCTCTCTCTCCTCTCTGAAAATTGAATAAAGTCTTTTAAAAAGCCAAAGGAGCGCCAAATGTTAAAAAAAAGAAAGAAAGAAAACTGAAAATTCAGAAAGCATTAAGGAAACAAACCTCACAACAATTGATATTTGACAAGGGTGGTAATAGCATACAATGAAGTAAAGACAGTCTCTTTAAAACATGGTGTTGGAAAAATTGGACAGCTACCTGCAAAAAAATGAAACTAGACCACCAACTTACACCATTCACAAAAATAAACTCAAAATGGATAAAAGACTTAAATGTAAGTCATGAAACCATAAACATCCTAGAGGAAAACATAGGCCGTAAGCTCTCCGACATCTCTCATAGCAATATATTTGCTGATGTATCTCCACGTGCAAGGGAAATAAAGGACAGGATAAACAAATGGGACTATATCAAACTAAAAAGCTTTTGCACAGCTAAAGACAATATGAACAAAATTAAAAGGCAAACCACACAATGGGATAACATATTCAACAATATGTCTGATAAGGGGTTAATAACCAAAATTAATAAAATCTGGAAACAACCCAAGTGCCCATCAGTGAACGAGTGGATAACAAAGCAGTGGTACATATACACAGTGGAATACTCTGGGGTCATAAAGAGAAGGAAATATTATTTTTTGTGATAACATGGATGGACCTGGAAACTATTATGTTAAGTGAAATAAACCAGGCAGAGAAAGAAAAATATTACATGACCTCACTCATCTGAGGAATCCGACAATGTGAACTGAGGAGCGGAATAGAGACAGAGGCGGGATCAAAGGATCCAGAGGGAAAATGGACAGAGGGAAAAAGGAAGATAGGGTGATAGGATGGGATGAGAGCGAAAAACAAATCCTGGAGGGAAGGGGAGAGGACGTTACAGGGAAGGGGACAGGTGGGAATGTACTAGGGAACACGGGGGAGAAGATGTATTTTGGGGGGACACTAGAATTTATGTAAACAATAAATTAATAAAAAAGGATTCAAAGACAGATAATTAATGAACTATACTGATAATAAAATTAAAAAAATTTAAAAATCCTCAACTCCTTCATCCCATGTGAAAGTACTCATGATATAAAATTTTGTGATATAATAACAATAGCTATTATTACACTTGTTGTATTAACTTGGGTCTTTTCTTGACACTTCTCTCTCCTCATAACTCATATTAATCACTCCAAGGTGTGTTTATTTTACTGCCAAATAAATATCTCTCATTTATCAACTTTCTTTGACTCCACCACCTAACTGGTCCTAACTACTTGCCAAGACTACTGTAACAACCTCGCAATTGGACATTTGGAGTTCATTCTTACCCACCCTGTTCCATTTTTCTTGCAGCAGCTAGAATGATTCTGTTAAACAAATATTGTGTTATGTGACACCCTCCTTGAAACCCCTTATATTGTACTCAGAATCAAATCCAGATTCGTAAGCTTGGGCCGTAAGGCCTGGCCCTATCATCTCATTCTCACTACTCACTACAGCATGTCCTCAAATAACATCATCATTTCATTATGACGCTGATGAGATGCTATAGGAACTTAACTCTTGTTTGTATTAGTTAGCCTATGGTAAAATTGGTTGGCATATACATCTGTTCAATAACGTACCAGAACCCCTCAACATGTTAAGTAAAGACTTACTTTACTGTCTTTGTGAATTATAGTCTTTTTAAAAATAGTTCTTTGAATTCAAGTTCTTTCCTGTACCCAGGTGCCCTCCATGTTTCCTTTTTCAGAAATGCAGGCTTCTTTATGCTCCATTCCTGACGCTCGCACCTCAAGTCTGTGCTTATGTAGCCAGAAGCACTACTGTTTGTCTAAGCTTGTCTCATCTTTTATCTCTCTGCCTAAATGTCACTTCTTCAGAGACCTTCTCAGATCCTCTCAAAAAACTTGCCATTCTCTCTAATGTTTTCTTGATCTTTTCCTTTATACCACTTAGCACAGTTTATAAGTATAGGTTTACCTGTTTGTCTAAGTTCTATATCCTTTACTGTAAACTCCACAAGAGTTCCTCATTGCATACCCAGTGCCCAGCATAGAATGAATATGCCCTGGGTAATTACTGAGGGAGCCAATAAAAGAACATTGAAGCTAATTCTATGACTTCTTCAACAGATGATCAGAAAATAACTTTGTTAGAGTAATGAGATTATGTTCTCTAATATTTGTACGTTTTGCTATTAAATGTTTTTCAGAAATGGTTCTGACCTTCTCCTGGATGCAGGCAGAGTGCCAAGAGCAGTCTGAACCAGCACTTCTATGTCTGTGTGTTTGTGTAGGATGGATCCCAGAGACCGTGGAGGAGTGGAAGCTTCTCCTACATCTGGTACAGAATAAGAGCACAAAGCTGCGTCCCAGAAGTCACCAAATGGGAACTTCAGTGATGGGCCTTCACCTGTCAATGTGGAGAATGTGGCACTGCTGTTAGCTAAGGTCATGGGTCCAGATCAGGCCTGGTCGCTGCTACAGGAATGTGGTTTGACCGTTGAGCTGTCAGAGAGGTTTACCAGAATCTGTGACATCCTGAGGATCGCTAAGAAAAGGCAGAGGTAATACCTGTCTGTCATGCCCTCTCCACAGGGGGCTGGGGAATATGGAACCCCAAGATCTTCAGAGGTGGTGGGACTAGAGAGATCATCTATCCCCAACCCCTCACTACAGATGAGAGGACATAGGATCGCTGTTGATGAAGGTGATTAAGGGAAGAGGCTAAGGTAATATTTTTTTACAATTATGACCAAGACACTATTTGGATTAATGTGAATAAATACCCAAATCTGAGGTGTACTCAGTTTTTAAGAATGATACTGGCACCAGATACCTAATTGTCTCAATCACGAACTTTTGTTTTTAATTGTGGTAAATACAAATAACATAAAATTAACCATCTTAACATATTTAAGTGTTTGGTTTAGTAGTGTGAAGCCAATTACCAGAACTTTTTCTTCTTGTGAAACTGAAACTCTCTATTCGTTAAATAACTCCTCATTTCCCCCTCCACCCAGTCACCATTCTATTTTCTGTGTCTATGACTTCACTTCTCTAAGTACCTCAAATTGAAGGAATCACACAGCATTTGCCTTTTTCTGACTGGCTTATCTCACTTAGCATAATGTCCACTAGCGTCATCCATGTTGTAGCATGTGTCAGAATTTGCTTCCTTTTTAAGGCTGAATAATATTCTCTAATATGTGTATACCACATTTTGTTTATCCATTCATTTGTCAATGGACACTTGGGTTGCTTCCATGCCTTGTCGGTTGTGAGTAATGTTGCTATGAACATGGTTATACATATACCTCTTTGAAATCCTGCTTTCCATCCTTTTGGGTATAAACCCAGAAGTACAATTTCTACATCATATGGTAATTCTATTTATAGTTTTTTTGTACTTCCATACTGTTTTCCATAGAGATTATACCATGATATATTCTCACCAACAGTGCATAAGTGTTCCAATTTCTCAACATCCCCACCAATAACAGTTATTTTCTGGGTTTTTTATTGTAGCCATCCTAGTGTGTATGAGGTAATATCTTATTGCAGTTCTTATTTGCAGTTTCCTAATAATTAGTGATGTTGAGCAGCTTTTCATATTTTTAGTTGCAATTTGAATATCATATTTGGCAAAATACCATACATAATGAGTGGTAGGGCTTGAGAGCTCTCCTTAGAAACCATCCCAGATTCAATTTAAAGGAATTTCTATTTACACTGGGAAACAATATTTCTTCATTTTCTGTTGCATGAGGTTTTAGAATTTTTCTATATATTTCTGCTTTGTTGATTCCAAATCTGAAATCCGTATATTGATGCATGCTCTAGTTTCTATGCAATTTTAATTTCTTTTTGTTACAGTTCATGGCATGCATTGGTTTTAAAATTAGAGTTAAAAGGCTTGAACATAACCACAAGGCAATTAATGTTTTACAAACATCACTTTTACATAATTGTAGTTGTTTTTAAATGTAAAAAATTATTATCTGATAAAAACACCCTCTTATTTTGTTTTAAGATTGATCACGGCTTCTTCAAGTAGGCATAAATGTAAGAATAGTCTTGACACCTTCTGTTATATATGTAGCTGTTACACACTTTAACATCAAAGGTGCAATATGTCATCATTTGTGACACGTGCACATATTGCCTATTTTCAGGTTCTCCTTGGCAATCAAGATAAGAATTGGGTTCCTCATACTGTGTGTCATAATTGTGATGAAATGCTTCATGACTGGACAAAAAGAAAATGCAAAGAAATGCCTTTTAGTATTGCCATGGTTTGACGTGAACCTAAGGACCACAGCAGTGACTGTTATTTCTGTCTGATCCATACAAATGGCATTGGCAAGAAAAAATGGCAAATGATTGCATATCCTAATATTCCTTCAACAATACAACCTATCCCACACTCTGAGACACTCCCAGTTCCAGTTTTCAATGGTTTTATTTCTTCTCAGGACGAAGAAAGTAAACGTGGTGATCAAGTGTATTTTGATAAGATGCATGAAGAAATGGTTGTAGAATCTGAAGGGTCTTCTTCTGATGCCAAGCAGTCATTAACTCCTCAGGAGTTTAGCCAACTTGAATTGAATGACTTAGTAAGAGATTTGGGCCTATCAAAGAAAGCAGCTGAGTTATTAGTCTCCAGGCTTCAAGAAAAAAACGTCCTTCACCGGTCAGCTAAAGTATCCCATTGTAGGAAGCGTGAACAAATTTTTGTGACTTTTTTTCTGAAGACAAACACTTTGTTTACTGTCACGATATTAGTATTCTTCTCAGCCAGCTAGGTGTTACCACTTACAATCCAACAGAATGGCTATTTCTTGACACTCTAAAAGGAGCCCGAAATGTGTTCTCCTACACAATGGTAATGTTTATGCAGCAGTTTTAATTGGTTATTCAACTCATCAGCAAGAAGATTATAATGACATAAAAATTGTCCTCTACTTTTTGAAGTATGAGGAGCATAACTGGATCATTTGTGTGGATCTTAAAATGGTAAATTTCCTGATAGGACAACAGAGAGCTTTCACAAAGTATTCTTGCTTTCTGTGTTTGTGGGACAGCCGAGCTCAGTTGAAACACTGGATACAGAAGGAGTGGCCGAAACATGAAGCTCTGGAAGTAGGGATGCAAAATATTGTGAATGAACCTGTAGTTAATCGAGACAGGATCATTTTTCCCTTACTTCACATCAAACTTGGCTTAATGAAGCAGTTTGTTCGGGCTTTGAATAGAGAAAGTGAATGCTTTCAACATATTATTTCTGCTTTTCCTGCCTTGTCTTTCAAGAAGATAAAAGCAGGTATATTCGATGGACCTCAAATTCGAACCCTCATACGAGAGGAAGAATTTGCCAGGAAGATGAATAAGGAGGAGAAAGCAGCATGACAGTCTTTTGTGGCAGTTACAAAGAACTTCGTTGGCAACAAAGAAAGCAGAATACTATGAACTTCCTGTTCAAAGGATGCTGTTGGCTTTCCGCAACATTGGATGGAACATGAGCGTTAAGATTCTCTTCCTGAACAGTCACCTTGATAAGTTTTCCAAAATCTTGGAGCTGTTAGTGATGAGCAGACTACTGCTGGAGCATCAAACGATATTGTCCTCAACAAGTACACAAACGCAAGAGCTACATACGCAAATTTTTGCCTGAAGAGAATTTAAATAAGTTTTGCGCAAATTTTATGATTAAAATAAGTGTCTTAATACGTTCTATTTCAAAATTGTAGATAAATTCTGATGCAATCATATCTTTTAGTATATTTACTTCGTTATATAAATTATTATATTTTCACATAGATGATGCCTAAGAAGACATTCTTCTTCATTATGTTAAACTAAATGTTAAAAATTTTACCATAAGATGAAAACTTAATACCTTGAATTGCAAAAAAACTCTAGCTTACAGAGAAAAACTAATGTCAGATATGAGATCAGCACACTCGATTTAGGTAAGAACAAGTGTTTTTGTGTATGCAACAAAAATTTTGTTCCCCTGTGTTATTTATTAATCTTTATACTGCTACATGTTATTGATATGATGTAACCAGATTGGTTGGGGAGATTGTCCAAAAAGGAGTCTTCACAAAGTTTCTTAAATCTTTGGGAAGTGTGGAAAACCTAAAGATTCTGGTCCTCTGGTCATCAATGTGTGACGTGTGTGTGTGTGTGTGTGTGTGTGTGTGTAATGTTTCCCCATTCCGAACAATAGCTAATACCAACTAGGTACCTGACAATTCAACCCAAGTCTGACACTGTATACCGGGAGAGAGCATCAGCTTCCACAGAATAAGGGTTCAGTGCTACAAGGCTGATCTTTACTTTAGATGCCAATCACTAGTCCATGTTGTTAACTGTGCTTCTGATTAACTGGCTTTAAATCATCTGTTCCCATTACCTATTCCTTGGTTTTGATTATTTTGCTGGAGCAGCTCATAGAACTGAGAAAAACGTTTTATTTACCAGATTATCAATTTATTATAAAAGGGTATTAAAAAGAAACAACAGGTTCAAACTGGCGTCACTTTTGCTAAGCCACACCAAGACTTAATGCATTACCTAACCAGAGGCAGATTTAATGGCAGGTGTACTGGGCGCATGCCCTGGGCTCTGACTTCTGAAAGGCCCTACAAAACCTCAACTTTACACTTTTTCCTAATGACACCAAGTTTGGTTTCATATGTATATTTTTAACATTAATAGTACATAATATTTTTTATTTGTTAAAAATATAGTTAACACGTATTTTTATTTTCCCTCTCTCTCTCTCTTTTATAAGGGACCCAATATTTTCCTCTGCACCTGGGGCCTCAACCAACCTTAATCCGCCTCTGTACCTAACTGTAGTTTCAGCCTCTACCATGAGTGAAATTTTAAAACAATCAGTCTGGAATCTCCTGGCCAACATCTGTGAAATAATCTGTCTAAAGAAGCCCTTGCTGCTCTTACTCGCAAAGAAAAGTGCTCTTGCCTGAAACATTCCTTTTTTTTTCTTTTCTAATAACTTTCAGTTCCTTCCCAATTTCTGCCTATAAAACCTTCCATTTTGTAAAACTTCTTGAAGCATCTTTCTACTTGCTAGATGGGATGCTACCTGGTTTATGAATCACTCAAAATAAAGCCAATGAGATCATCAAATTTATTCAATATAATTTTTTAAAATATATTTTATTTATCTAGTTTTAGAGAAAGGAGGGAGGAGGAGCAGGAAGCATCAACTCATAGTTGTTTCTTCTGTATGCCTTGACTGGGCAAGCCTGAGGTTTCTAACCAGTGACCTCAGCATTCCAGGTCATTGTTCTATTCACTGCACCCCTATAGGTCAGGCCAATATACAGTGGTACCATGACACACAAGCACTTTAAATCACGAGCAATTTGAGAGATGACCAGTTACTCGCAGGATTTTTTGTTTTAAGTCACAAGCAGATATTTGAATCACAAGCTTCCACCACCCTCCACTAGAAGGCCTGCCAGACGTTCTGAAAGGGAGGAAGAAACAAACTTCTATGGAAAGGTTTTTGTTGACACGGCCTCTAAGTGAAAGCGTTAAAAGTGTGGCAGAAAAGCCAAAAGTCAGTGAAGAAAATGATGATTGTTGGGCAAATGAGGTTGTAAAATTTGTATTTTCTGAGTTTACCCACTTTTATTGTTAAAAATGGCACTGGGCAGCTGTCTGTGAAATTGCTAATTACTTTCCTGCTTGGGAAGGGCCATTGTTAAGCTAATGTTGCTGGAGGAGGGGATTTTGGTGTTTGCACCAAAAAGTTGAAAAGAGCAGAGAAGGAGAAGGGGAAGGAGAAGGAAGCCATGCAATGATGATTAAGCAAAGGAAAATAATAGCAATTCAGTTTAGCGATAAAGTTACATATTATATGTAGTGTGTAAGTTAAATTTTGCAATTAAATGTAGCATTAAGTGTGTAGAGAGTAAGTTCTGTTAAGCAACAGTGCATGAAATGAAATGAAAACTTCCTCCACCAGTCTCCTCCCCTCCGCAAGCATCTTCACCTGACCGTGAAGGTAATATAATTCCTAAACCAGTTTATTTCTTTACATTCTCTCTTATTTTATATATATATATATATATATATATATATATATATATATATATATATATGTATATATATATATATATATGTATATGTATATATATACACACACATATGTATTTCTTACATATATGTATTATATGTAACAAATTACATAAATTGTATATATGTGTAATTTGTTACATTTAGTGCCTATGGCAAGTTGAATGGCTGATATATATTGATATATATATATATGTATGTATTTGTTATTTATAAAGTACATTTTGTTATTTAAAAGCATATAAGACAAAAAACTCTGTGTGGCTTTTGGCAGCATAATAAAACAAAAAAACTGTGTGGTTTTTGGCGGCCAGAATGGATAAATTGCATCTGCATTAATTTAAATGGGGAAATTCAATTTGACACACGAGCAAATTGAATCACGAGCTCGGACACGAAACAAATTAAACCCGTGTGTCAAGGTAGCACTGTAATTGTTTTAAACAGGTTGTAACTCAGGAACAGCCAGGTGCAGGTACTGAAAAACCCCAGAAGCTTCCATGTCCTCTTTAGCTCCCTCTCAGGGACCTCTACATGTTCATCAGTGGAAGTGTTCAGAACCCAGTCCTATACATTTCAATGAAGACTGCATCACACAGGCATGGTGGATTAAATCATTAGCCATTGGTGACTGACTTCTGTTTCTGCTCCTCGCCACTGTTTGGAAGAGAGGGTAGAACTAAAAGTTCCAAACTTCATATCATATAGTTGGTTCCCCTGGAAACCAGCCCCTATCCACAGGTGCCTTCCAAAACTCACCTCACTGACATAACAAGACACCTTTATCTCTCTCACTAATTTGAGAATTCAAAGGGCTTTAGCAGCTCGGACAGAAACATTCAAAGACCGAATCTATATGTTTTATAAATCACAATATCACACCTTCCCATTAGCTGGAATTCAGTCGTATAGATTATGTAGAATGAGAGCCTGTACTAAGGTCAAGAGTGACAGCCCACCCTTCACTGTAATTTTTTGTCATCGCACAACGACTGTCCAAAACACAGCCCAGTGGAAATCTCAGGAGGAGAAAGCCTGACTGGGCACAGTTGCACAATCATTTCCCAACAGATGTTTCTAGGCCATGTTACAGCAATCCTCACTTACCAGAAGGGTACAGAGAGAAATTTCTAGCACTAAAGAAAAACATATCACATCTGAATTCATTTCCCAAGGCAAAAAAAAAAAAAAAGTCTTTCAGTTAAACATTTAAATTTCAACAGTCTACTTGGATATTAGGCAGTGTTTTCAAATACAACTTATATCTCTAACCTTAAAAATGTGAGACAGATTGTGATTCACGGTCGCCTTACTTACACGTCTTTTCCAGACTTTTCTTCTGTTTTAACTGAGCTGCAGGCTAGCATAGTGGTGTAGAGCTTGAGTTCTGAGGCTGATTGTCAGGCTTTATTATCTGCTCTTTTTCTATATGACCTTGAGAAAGTAACTTTCTTTCTCTAAATTTTAGTTTCCTCATTGAAGAAATGGGTATAACAGCGGCATTCGCTCGGAATAGTTTGAAGATCACATAAGATAATAAATGTGAAGCATGCGGCACAGAGAGAGATATAAGAGCTACCTAATAGTGACATGGCACCTTAATTTTACCCCAACTTCCAACAAACTATTTTTTTTTATAAGAAAACTAAGTTATTTTGAGAAAAATATTATGTGGTGAGTAGCAAGATATAATCTTGGTGCTAGGAATGCCACCATGTACCTAGTTCTTTGACAGCCCCATTGCATTTCCAGTACCTTAGAGAACACTGCTCCAGGTCACGTGCCTCTGCGTGGCCCTGTCTGTGTGGATCCCAAGGTTCCTGGCTGGTTGCTTTCACAGGTCCATGGCATTTGCATTTCCCTGTCCTTCCCTATTGCCTCCACCTCTCTCCTCTCCTGGCTAACCAGTGTAATTAATTATCTCTTCTTTTTTTTTATCCTCAGCCTCAGATTCCATCCATCCCTTCATTCCTGAGTGAGCTGACTGTGTCCACACCTTGGGGAGGCTTTGTTTTCCGCACGGTTTAGAAAGGCACTGGGTGTGGTGTATCAGACAAGGTTTAAGCATCCTTCAGACTCTCTGGGCCCTCATCTTTCTCACCCACTGCTACAGCGGTGACTTTCATGTGGGCTTTGTAGTTTTTCATGCAGGTACAGCCTGGAAGCACCTTGTTATGAATGAGTCTACTCTATGACCTTGTACATCATGTCCCAGGGCAACTCATTGGGCACTCACATGTGCACAGCCACAAAATGCAAGAAAGTGAACATTTGAGGGCTCACCCTTGACCATGGAGAGTAAGCCAGTTGGTACGTGCTTCTATCTGACTCCAGGGCAGTGCTGAGACACTTTATACTCGGTTCCTCAGCAGGTCCCTCAGGGATGAGCTCCAGGTCCAAGGCTGTCACTCACGGCCAGCTCTATAAGCCATCCTCACCTTGGCCTTGCTCTTGCCCTGTGTTACCTCCCAGTGTCTCACTCCTGCTCCCTGGGATGGTTTCCAAATAAAATATTTGAGCTCCTGGGCTGAAACCACTGGGTCGGAGGGTGTAGTGAAATGAGAAGATTCTTGCAGTTTTTAGAGGCTTGCCTGTTATCCAAGATCAAGGGTCCATAAAGTAAGAAACAGTACTTACCCAGACATCACTGTAGCATGGGTTTTCTCTCCCCAACCCAAATGCTTCCTTACCCTCCACCATTCTGATGCTGGCAGATCCCCACAGTCGAGCCCCTTGACCTTCCCACCTGAAGATGAACTTAGCTCATGAGTTAATGTAGAACATACTGAAAGACCCTCAATCTCCTATCTCTAGGCAACCCCCCAACTGTACCCTGAGTACAGAGGAAAGTGACATGTACCCACTGACCCAAAAGTGAGAGACCCAAAGGGCCTGGGACATCACGGGGATAACACACTTAATCATCCAGGCAACCTGAAGCTCCAAGAGTGTTCAGCAACTGACACTACCTACTGTTTTGAAGCTTCTTAACACCATAAACTTAAGGAAAGAAAGAAATAACTTTCCTATTTATATAGTGAGGTGAACATAAGAAAAAATTGACACCAGCTTCTGTCCTCCCTTTCCCTGTCCTGGCTCTGTCCTGTCCAGGCATTTTCCTCTCAGGATGCTGTATCAAGCTCTTCCTGGGTCATACTGTGGCTGCAATGGGCTCCCCCGCATGTCTGAAATGCCAGACTGGGTAGGGTGGGACTCAGGGCACCATCTGAATGAGGTGGGTAAAATGACAAGGAGCTGTGACTAGGCTCTGACCAGGCTGGGGCCTTCTATGTGTCCACACGAATAAGCTACTCTCCTCAGAACAGGGCTGTGTCTTGTGATCCATCAACTAGTTTAAAAAAGATAAATACCACAATGCATTCTTTAAATTATATCTTTTAAAAATAGTAATGGAATATTGTATCTGAAAAATAAAATAATTATCTAATTCTCAAAAATATTGGTTATATCTTATACTAAACATAGTAGAGTTACTTGTTTCATAAGGAGTTAATGAGAATATTCTTTAGAAAGTCTCCATGAATAAGATAAACAACAGACTCTTTAATTGCCTTATCACTGTACTACTAAACAGAATTTTTAAATACTATTCTACATAATATAACTATTATTTCAATGCCTGCATAGTATTCCATTTTACATCGATGGCACACAGTATTTTACCAATTTCTTTTTCTTTTACCCCTGGACTTTAATCTATTATTTACAAAACAATAACTTTAATTCATAAAACTTTTTTTTTTTTTTTTTTTAACTGGGACAGAGAGAGAGTCAAATAGGGACAGACAGGAATGGAGAGAGGTGAGAAGCATCAATCATTAGTTTTTCGTTGCCATTGCGACACCATAGTTGTTCATTGATTGCTTTCTCACATGTGCCTTGACCGCGGGCCTTAGCTAACTGAGCAACCCCTTGCTGGAGCCAGCAACCTCGGGTCCAAGCTGGCGAGCTTTTGTTCAAGCCAGATGGGCCCGCGCTCAAGCTGGCGAGCTTAGGGTCTTGAACCTGGGTCTTCTGCATCCCAGTCCGACGCTCTATCCACTGTGCCACCACCTGGTCAGGCTGCTCATACAATTTTTAAATTGTGATGTAGTCACATATGAAAAACTTCATCCTTGCCCAATGTACAATTTAGTGTTTCTCATTATAGTCACAAAGCAGTGCAGCCATGACCTCTATGTCATACTCATCATCATCTTCCATAAAGGAAACCCATGCTCTTTAGCTGTCACTCCCCACATGCCCTCCTTGCAGCCTCTAGGCAACCACTAATTATCTTTATTCTCTTTCTTTCCTTCTTTATTTCTCTTTTTGAAAGAGAGAGAAAGAGAGATGAAAAGCATGAACTTGTTGCATCACTTTAGTTGTTCATTGACTGCCTCTCATAAGTGCCTTACTGGGGAGCTCCAGAAGAGCCAGTGAACCCTTGCAAGTCAGTGGCTTTGGGCTTCAAGCCAGCAACCTTTTGGCCTCAAGCCAGGATCAATGAGCCATGTCTATGATCCAACACTCCTCGGTGACCTTACATGCTCAAGCAGGTGAGCCTGCCCTCAAGTCGGATGAGACTGTGCTCGTGCCTGCGACATTGAGATTTCGCCTGCGACCTCACTGTTTCAGTTTGATGCTCTATCCACTGCACCACCATTCATCAGGCAACTTAGCATGATGTTTTTAATATTTCTCCATGTTATAGCACATATCAGTACTTCATTTCTCTTATGGCTGAATAATAGTCTATTGCATGAATATACCACATTTTGTTTAAACATTCACAAATTAAAAATATTTGAGCTGCTTCCACTATTTGGTTATTTTGAATAATGCTTTTATAAATATTGCTGTACATATTTTTATGTGAATATGGTAGCATTTCCTTTGTGTACATGCAGAAAGGCAGAACAGCTTGATCATGGTAACTTCATGAATAAGCTTTGGGAAACTGGCACTTTTTCCCAAAAAGGCTGTGCCATTTTACATTCGCACCCACAATGTATAAGGTTTCCAGTTTCTACACATTCTCACCAACACTTGTCATTGTCTCTTTTATCATCTGCATTCTAATGGGTGTGAGGTAGTGTTCGTTGTGGTTTTAGATTGCATTTTCCTAATGAATGATGACGATGTTGTCTTTATGTGCTTATTTACGTTGGTGTGAAGGTCATGTGAAGGTCTTTGAAGACATGCTTGTCTAAATGTTTTGCTCAGATTCTTTCCCCAAGTACTCTGTTATTGTCCAATGGGTTTATGAACAAAATGGCCATAGTAGCAAGGTTGAGGTTGGTTATATATCAGTCTGGCTCCATGGACTTCCACTTGCCAAGGCCAAGCTAGCCATATCCACCACTGAGTGCCCAATCTACCAGCATCAGAGGCCAACACTGAGACCCTAATATGGCACTGTTCCCTAGGGTGATCGCTAACCTACCTAGTAATAGGTTTTGAGCAACTTCCGTCATAGAAGGGACAACTCTTTTTCTTACAGGAATAGACACTGACTGAAATATAGACTTGCCTCCTCTGCACGTGATGCTTCTACCAGTCTATGGATATACAGATTACCTTACCCACAATCACAGAATTCCACAGAATATTACTTCTGATTAAGAATATCATTGGAGCCTGATCAGGTGTTGGTACTGTGGATAGAGTGTCCAGCTGAAATGCTGAGGGTCCAGGTTTAAAACCCTGAGGTTGCTGACTTGAGCATGGGCTTATATGGCTTGAGTATGGGTTCATAGACATGACCCCATGGTCACTGGCTTGAGCCCAAAGATCACTGAATTGAAATCCAAGGTCACTGACTTGAGCCCAAGGTTTCTGGCTTGAGAAAGGGGTCACTGGATTGGATGGAGCCCCCCAGTAAAGCACATAAGAGAAAGCAATCATTAAACAATTAAAGTGAAGCAACAAGTTGATACTTCTCATCTCTCTCCCTTCCTGTCTGTCAGTTCTTCTTTCTTTTTCTCTCTTTCACACACACACATTTAAAAATTATTATCATACAGCAAATGAAGTATGGAATTGGGCCTTGCTCATGGAACTCATGAGTTTAACCATATTCCCTATTAACCTGAAGTAGCTTGCTGAGTAGAATGGTAGGATAAACTTTTGAAGACTCACCTACAATACTAGCTCGATGGCAACATCTTTTTAGGGAGAAGTCATGTACCCCAGAATACGGTATTTTTTTTCTAAATTAGCATCATGTCCAATATATGGTACTGTTTCTCCCATAACCAAAATTGACAGGATCGAGATTCAAGGCAAGGGAGTGGCAGTGACTTCTCTCATTATTGCCTCTTCTGATCAACAGGCAAAATTTTTGTTGTCCATTCCTGTGGCTTGTGATCCTGCCAGTCTAGAAGACTTATGCCCAAAGCGAGGAACCACCCAAGGGAGAGGAGAGTCCACCTGTGGACAACAGTTTCAGCCCTTGCCTATAGAGTTCCAGCCTGCCTGTGACCTTCCCTGCTCTACTGCATGAAAGCAGACCTTCCCTGCCAACTTTGGACTTAGCCAGTCTCACCATTGCAGAAGCCAATTCCTTGTAAGAAACTTCAATGGAAATCTATATCACCTATCTATATCTATATCATCTATATCAGTGGTTCTTACCCTGGGTTCTATCGAACCCTAGGGGTTCGATGAGTCGGTCTCAGGGGTTGGGAGAAGCCTCTGCCGTGGAGGTTAAGACACACTTGTTTAAAGTCGTGATGACATGCCCCGCTTGGCCATCACTTGCTGCAGAGGATCACGTTACATTGCTTGGCCAACCAGTGCTGCGGGGAATTGAGTGAGCGCAGTAGTCCCAAGCATTCCATTCCGGTTTGACATCATCTGAAGAATTCTTACCTTTCTATTTTATTGATGCATTCAACAAGTGTTTGCATTCAACAAGTGTACCATCTATAATATGCCAAGAGACTGAGCAGGTATTCTGCATATAATAATGACATAAACAAGACAGACATGCTTTTCCCCTTTGTGAGGAGACCTGAGGACAGTAATGCACAACAATCCAAGCAACAAAATCAAAGCAAAATAACAGAAAAAAGTAAACAAAGAAGTGAACAAAGTCATCCCATCCTTGATAATTTTCAGAGAAAAGAACGGCCATGTTATCATGAGAGTGGTCAGAGAGGCCTCTCTGAAGAGGAAGCTCAAGTGAGGGGTCAGGAAAGGAAGTGAGCAGCCACACGAGGAGCAGGTAGGAAGAGTGTTCTGGGTAGGGGGAACATCTGGTTCAAAAGCACTATGGAAGTTAGTTCAACTACTTAATCTTGATGTTATCACCACAACTCCATACCTTGACATGTCTTATGCCTGGATCTTTGTATCAGACAAAGATCTAATTCAATGGACACTGCCTGAAGGCATTTCTTAGATGGCATGGAAAATGATTGGTTAATAATTGGATTTGTATGTGTTCCTGAGAAAAGAACAGAAGAAAAGGCAGCAGTTGCTAGAGCAGGATCCTCCTGCCCAGTCTTCACGTGGCTACATGCCCTTCCCCCAGGTAGCGACCACTGAGGAACAACACTAACAGAACAAGGTCCTGGAGCAGAGAAGGTGACAGTACACAAGCAACTGGGTGTGAGGGAGTCTGGACACAGGAGGTTCCGGGGCACAAGTATAACCCGAGGCACCAGGAGAGGAGCTGGTCTGATTAGGGGAAGAGTAGATACAGACTGTCGTGTATATCAATGAGAATGTGTCTCCCACACCAAACACCCGGGCACAGTCTCAGACATCACATGGATATTAATCCATCACCCTGTGGTATCAAAGAGGCAGTCTTCACACCAAGAAAATACAAACAGTATTCAACTAATTCAATCTCTTAATCATTTATTACACATCTATTAGATGCCCTCTATCAGCATCTGGGGATGTAGAACTCAATGGCTGAGTGCGGCTGCCCTCAGGGGCTCACAGCCCTGAATCCTGAGAGCAGAGTGAAGGAGCTCAGTACTTGTCAGGCAGGCCAGGAGGTCGGTAGATATTGGGGTCCCCGCCACTCCGACCATGTCTGTTGGCTTCCTGGTCAGCCATTGAGTCTGCCACTCCGTGACCACTGTCTCCATGCCTAAAAAGGTCTGCAGCTCGCCCATAAATATTCTCTCTGGCATCGCTGGAATAGAGGAGGGCAGTTAGGAAATGAATCAGGGGCTGATGAGAAACTGCCCCACCCTCCCAACCCTCCCCTTTCCAGTGATTAATGACTCTGAGAGGAACCAGGAAAGAGGAACTAAACACTCACCCAGCCTGGGCACATCCACCCAGCTCTGGGGTGACCACCCACACACTGGGTGGACAGCACCAAAAGGGTGAGGGTGGGAATTAGTCCTTGGCCCTCACTTCTCTTTTTGGGGACAGAACCATACACTTTACCAGCCATACTCTGGCTCTGTTGGCAGCCCAAGCCCCATGCTGTGTGGAAGGATGGAGAAGGGGAGCATAGAGCATGAGTAGGAGCACACAGCCCCGTTAGGTTTTTCTCTAGGGTTTATTCCCTCCTGATGCCCAAAGTCAGCCAAGCTCTGCGTAAGACCCTGCATCCCCAGGAGCCCTGTTACCTGATCACTTCCGCAGCCCAGGCACCCCCGGGGCCCCTCTGTGCAGCTTCGTAGTTCCCTCGGGCGTGGAAGTATTTGTCTGAATTTTTGAAATTGGCTTCTCTCAAGTCAGAGAAGGCTCTCCACATGTCTTTAGCCCCTGGGAAGAAAAGGACATGGCAAAGATATATCAGGTGAAATACCAGAAAACCGTGACACCCTTAGAGAGGAATCAAGAATGAAAAATCTACCGCTGACTCAATTTCAGCCTGTGGTCACAGTACCATGGATACCAGAGGTTTAGAACAACATTCCTCAAGTCTAGTCCCTACCGAGCCATTTAGGTGGGGACACAGCTGTGCTGTACCCAGTTGTCGGACAAAGTGATGCTATCTCTGGGTTCCACCTCACCTAGGCCTCTGTGACATATATTTACAGAAGAGAAGGTTGGTGTCAACACACAATAGGATTTCTCAACATCAGCACTCTTGAAATGTGGGGCCAGGTGATTCTTTGTTATTCTGGCCTTCCTGAGTACTGCAGGATGTTCACCAGGATGCCCACATCTCTGCCCACTAGGTGTGAAAAGCATATTCCTCCAGCATGACAACCAAAATTGCCTCACACATTGCTACATGTCCGTGAGGCACAAAACTGCCCATAATAAGAACCTCTGTGATAGGATGAAGCTACACATGTTAGTGGTATCAGGGAACTTGGTGAGCGGGGTGGTGACAGGGAGAGCAGATTCAGAGAAAGGCGCTGACACACAGCACTTCCGCCTGACGCCTAAGAAATATGGTCCTGCAGTCAGAGCGCACCTGCTCGTCACTTGAGACCTTCAGTGTTAGTGTCATAAATGGCATCCTGGTAACTTCCTAAATAGACTGGACTGATGAGGTGAGCAAGAAGCCTTAGAAACGTTGTCTTCTTTCTCAGATTTGTAACCACTTTCTAATCACCTGGGGACATTTTGAAAGTCTAATGCCATACCCCATGTCAGGCCAATTACCTCAGCCTCTCCGGGGTTAACCTCAGATCTCAATAGGTTTTAATTCTCTCCAGGTGATACCAGCTTGTACATGGGACGGAGAACCACCGAACCTTAGGAAGAGGAACCCGATCACCTCTACGTGACAAGACTGTGGCCTCAGCTGGGTCAGACTCTACTCTGTGATGTGATGACTGGCAGCTAGTTCGTACACAACATACTCACCTGCTCTACGCTTCAAGACTGGGGAAGACGCCTGCCTCACCAAGTTATTCTGCACTTAAAATGGGTGACCAGAACTGTCCCTGTTTGCCTAGAAGTGTCCCAGTTAGCACTGAAAGAATCATGGAATACTCTTCACACCTTAGCCCATCATAAGACTTGGTCCCCTAAATAGCATTTGAGTGCTGAGTTCCCTCAGAAGACTCAATAGATGCTACTGGTTCTCTTTTGTCAGATAAAGGCTAGAAAAGGAGTAGCCAACAGACTGAAGCAGGGACAGTGTTCCTGATTGTAGGAAGCCCCAGCAAGAGCTAAGCTGCAGGTCCCTCTGAGCTGTCCAATTAAGAAATAGAAAAGAGGGAGGAGGGGAGGGAGAAGGAGAGCAGAGAGAGGGAGTGAGGAGAAGGAGAAGATGGGTAGGTAGCTAAAACCATCCTTTGTGCAATTTGGTCTGAGGACAATTTTATGCCATTTCAAGGCTTATTATATATATGTGTCTTCTAGTCAAACTTACCTTGCAGTGAAAATGTTGACAGTTCTTTCTCTGGGAGCTGTGGTTTCAGTCTGTTTGATGAAAAGCTCCCCAAACTCCTGGCACATTCTCCTACTTCAGGTGACATACCTGACCCAGTAGCTCAGCTCCAAAGGAGCTCAGGGTGAACCCTAGTGTCCATGAATGCCACCACCCCACCCCTGCCAGTGACTTTACCGTCATAAGCCTGTCCCAGGAACGAAAACCAGCTCTTGCTGCTGACTCCCAGTACCAAGGAACAGAACACGAGGCCTGTGAAGAGCTTCATGGTGCTGGAATGAAAGGCAAGGGTCAGGGAGACATGGGAAAGAACCCTTTGAGAATTCGTGTATCAGAGAGAGCCTGGCTGTGCATCTGCACTTGTTCTCAAAAGATGCTGGTTGTCCATTTGGGAAACCTCACTCAGACCCATGGCCCTCAATTCTGAACCCATCGGCCCTGAACCTAAGACTGTCTATGATGTCACCAAGGTGGCATTGGTGGAGGAAGAGTGCGATCAGGACCAAACTGGTCCTCCTAAAGCAGCCTGTATTTAATCAGACAGCATTCCCCCTACTCTGCCAGCACTGACCTCATACAGGGAAAACACAACACAGAATGAATGATACTTTACCATGAATTCATGGGCTTGCTGGGAAAGACAAAACAGAGTAAGCTTTTGAAAGCAATCACTCTTGGAGTAGTCCCTCACCTGATTTCCAGTGGAGGAGAGCTATTGTCCCTGCCTGCTGGGGACTGGTGACTGCTATTTATTATATGGAGCTCTCCCTGCTGGGGACGTGGTGGGAGGGGTGGGGGAGGAAAGGCAGACTTGGCACCTGGGCAAAGTCCCTGCAGGTCATTTCTCCTAAAAGAGTACAAATGAACACTTACTGGACACCAGTGGCTGTCTTCATCCACAGGTCATTTCCCCGTTGTGCAACCCTGAGGAAACAACAGGGACAATTTTTTTGTCTTGGCAGCCACTGGGCAGGAGGACAGCCCGCTGTCTGAGTGAGTGGGCCGAAGCAGGGTACCTGGGCAGTGGAGGGAAAGGGAGTGGGCCCATGACGGGGCACCCAGGCTGCTGGAAGGTGTGCAGTGAGAGGACTCTCCTCCTGCCAGGTCTCAATAGGTTTTAATTCTTTACTGGTCATCTCCTCAGGATGGTCCCTGCTGGGCAAGATGGCAGATGGGACAGAAATGAAACCCCTTTGAGTTCATGGCCTACGCCCTTGAGCTTCAAAACTGACAGGCTAGCCCACCCAATCTCATGGGTGCCCTGCAAGGCTGCTTCCCTTCTCTGTCTGCATATACTTGACTCTCAGCTCTAAGGCACAGACAGGCCTGCTCCACTGTCAGCCCTGAGGCAGTGTCCTATCTAAGCTGGATCCTTTATTTTTTCCCGGAACTCTGCATGGTTACAGATAGTTACTAAACTTATCATGGTGATCATGTTATAAGGTATATATACATAAAATCACTCTGTTGTACATCTGAAACTAATACAATATTATATGCCGACTATAATTGAAATATTTTTATATTAAAAAATAAAAATAACCTGGCCTCTTCATTGGGCGTGGGCACCCAAGTGGAGTGGATTCTGCTTCCCAATCCTGGAGACACCTCTGAATGGGAGGAGATGTTTAGGTACCAGGAACTGTCAGGACCCAGGGCAGGCTGCTCCTTAATAGCTCACAATGGATATTGAGTCCTTTGAGTCAAAGTTACTTGTTAAACAGCCAATGCAAGAAGAGCACATTGACCCTCCCTTGTCCCCCACAACGCAGGAAAGAATGTTCCCCTGTGTAGGTGCCCTCCCTGCTCCAGTGCTGAGACACACACCCTTAAGCCAGAGTTCAAGAAAGTCTGTATATGCAAACCTCGTTACTTCTTTACCAGACACTACCCAAGCTCACACTTTGCTTAGATTCCTCATTAATAGGGACCAAAACCTCTATTATTGTGACCTGTCAGAGCTTCACAAATGTATTGTTTTTTGTTGAACAAAGTATTAAAAGCTGGCTTGTTTGATCATTTGTCTCAACCTCATTTATGATCCCCCATGTCAACATGTGAAATTAGTTTTTCTCCTCTTAATCTGGTCTCATGACACTTTTATTATTAGTTTGGCCATAAGGACTCAGGAGGGGAAGGCGGGAATTTTCTTCTCCCTAACAGAAATAAACGATAAACTCTAAGAACCCTATTAAAGCACAGAGGAAGGGAACATCTCTATGGGAAAATGGCACCCCGACTGGGGAAGTGTGCGGATCCCAGTCAGGGGAATAGCAGGGCAGAGCTTTTTGTCTCCTGTGTCTTCTTGGGTGTGGGGACACGGGATGTCACTGTCTGTCCTTTGTCGCTCTCAGTCAAAAATATCAGCAGTGTTCTGCTCAGGGAGATGAAGTCTGTATGTATATCACACACACACACACACACACACACACACACACACACACACACACATATATCCTCTAACTCTCAAGAGAAAATATACTGTGTGCCTTATCCTAACTGAAAACATTCCAGAAAGAGAATTCTGGAGATTGTAGTTCAACCTAAACAAACTGACTTTGTTCTATTTGTCTAAAGACAGATAGAAGAGAAAGACTGAATGCCTGAAACCAAATGAAGCTCATATCTTACTTTTTACCTTTGCTGGATATTTTTGGACTATCCGCATGTATACTCTTTTTGACTCTCAGCTCCCTGCCTTTTTACTCAATTATTACCTTAATACTTGTAGTAGGATCAGGTGTTTCTCTCATAAAGGAAGGAGAGAGAATGAAGAAGCTGTATTTTAAGATGGAAGATAGACAACAGAGGGAAACCAGGAACACCTGTCCTTTACCTGTCAGGATGCATTATTCTCTGCTTGTTTGCATTTCTGAGTTTGGCCCTATGGTGTGAGACCCAGGGGTAGGAACCTTGTCTGGCATATTGATAATCTGTTGTTTCTCTAAGCACAGCACCTCACCAACAACAAGCTTTTTTAATTTTTATTGATCGAATGAATCAATGAGTGAATGAAGGAAGAGAAGTAATTGCATAGATTGAAAGAAGTAGTGTGAAGATGGTGTTTGGAAGTTAAGAAATGAAAAAGCTTTGAAACATGAGGTGTGCTGTGTAATATTTATCATTTAGAGATGAACAGAGAAACATGGACGTTGTTTATATGCAGTAAAATCCCAGCTGATTAGGACTGGTTGAAATTACTGTAAAAAAATATGTATCCTGCCTGACCTGTGGTGGCACAGTGGATAAAGCGTCGACCTGGGAACACTGAGGTCGCCAGTTCAAAACCCTGCACTGGTCTGGTCATGGTACATATGGGAGTTGATGCTTCCAGCTCCTCCCCCCTTTCTCTCTCTCTCTCTCTCTCTCTCTCTCTCTCTGTCTCCTCTCTAAAATGAAAAAAAAAAAGTTTCAAAAAAAATATGTATCCAGAAAGCAAGCATCCTCACATCTACTGTTATCATACTGTTATTATGCATCATCATCTGGATTATTGTGATGAACCCTTGATGGATTCCCTCTGTCCATCCTTGCCCCAGTTAGTCTCTTCTCAATATATCAACCAGATGTTAAAACACAAGACAGACCATGTCACTCTCTGCTCAAAACCCTCTCAGTTTTATCCAGCGCGGAAGCGAAGACCCTCACAATGGCTTATAAGACTACTCTTCCTCACTCCTCATTGCCTACTTCTCTCTTCTTGCTCCTTTTCCTCCAGTCACACTGCTCTCCTCCCTGTTCTTCAAACCCCTGACACATCTCACCCCTGGGGCTTGGATTAGCTATTCCTTTCATCTGGAACACCCTTTCCCCAGGTATTGGCATATTGGAACTTTAAAGGCAGCAAGATGTTACGTATTAGGATGCTGGGAGGTTCAACAATATAATTACCGTATTTTTTGCTCCATAAGATGCACCTAGGGTTTTAAGGAGGAAAATAAGAAAAAATATAATCTGAACCAAATGGTGTGTTAAAATATTTAATAAAATATACCACAATAATATTTTAACAATATAAAGTCAACAGCAGTATTAACAACCATTAGCACTGTTATTAACAAATGAGAAGAGACACTGTTATTAACAAATGAGAAGAGACTTTAATGTTCAAATACTCTTCTGGTTGTCCAGGAACCCCAGGAACTCATCATCACTAGTGTCAATTGCTCAGTTGCTCACAATCACTGATATCACGTTGTTCACTATTTTCAGTGCCATCTAAGGCATTGCTAATGCCACATTTTTTGAATGACTGTACCACGGTTTCATTCTTCACTGATGGCCATGTTTTCACCCATTCACAAACTTGAGTGATAGGGGGTCTTTTCATTCATCCAGTTGGTGTCAGATCATGATGACCAGCAGCCATCCATTTGTCCCACTCTTCTCACATAAAGACTTTAAACGGTTTGTTGATTGACACGTTGAGAGGTTGCAACTGACTAGTAAGACCCCCAGGAATTACAGCTAGATGAGTTTTCACTTCCTTAAAGTCTGTGTGTGTGTGTGTGTGTGGTTTCGCTAATTGGCGCTTTAAACTGGTCAAGCACTAATAGAGCAGATTTTTCAGAAGCCCTCTAGGACGTTTGGACCAAACTTTTTCAATCCACAGTCTCATTCCATTTCGTCCATCCATCCTTTCTCATGAACCCCCTGCTGCTGCACTAGGGAAAATCTAGTTATTTTTTACTCAAATGTCACTCTGTAGGCAAACTACCTAGATTACAGCTGGAATAAACTGAAGGAGATGAGCAGCACAGCCTGCTCCATCTGCCGCTGCTTTGCCTGTGCTCCCACTGGCCTCCCAGCTCACTGCCGGGGCCTCGCACCCTTGGCCCCTCCCCTATCTGCCAGCCAGTCCGCCAATGAAATGCTATTAGGCTGGCAACAAGTGACATCATCACTTCACACAGAGCTCCAGCAGCTGCAGCACAGTCCTCCATCGCTGCAAGGCACCTCTCCTGTCTGCCCACGATGATGCTAGAGCTAGATGAATGCGCCCACACAAGGTTGCTCGCCTGCCTTCCTGCGCTGCATGTAACTGTGGAAACCAGAACCAGGAGATCACTCAGCAGATGCTGGAGTTCCACACTCCGCCCTGGTGGGTATGATTACACTCCCACTGGTGTTCATTCTACATATGTTTACTGGTGCCCCACAGCAGCTAAAAATAAATGAACATTTGCTCCATAAGACGCACAGGCATTTTCTCCTCCACTTTTTTGGGGAAGAAAGTGGGTCTTATGGAGCGAAAAATACGGTACTATATATTGGAATGAATATATTGGAATGAGGGCTGTGAATGAAGTGTGGAAATTTTCCATGAAGGATGGAGAGGAGTGGGGAGATATAGCAACAAATAGAGAGATGCTTTATACCCAAACATTACTAATCAGATTGTCTAAAACAGAAGCATCTTATGGGTGGTTTAAGAATGCAGATTCCTGGGCCAGAACCTTGAAAACCGTGATTCAGCAAGTTTGGAGTGGACTTCAGGAATACATGTGTTTGAAAATCTCCCTGTTTTGGAAATCACTTGCACAGATAACGCTGGTAAAACTAGAGAGAGGGTAGTAAAGAATTTGACAGGGACCCAGGAGACAAAGCTCTAAAAGCATTGGGAGTAAAGAAGGCGGAAGTGGCAGTGGGGTATAAAGAAGATGCAGACCCTCTTTTCTATTCTCTTGTTCAGGAATGGCAGGAGGCATACCCCATGGGAGAAGACAACAGTAAGTGGAATCAACATGAGGAAAGCAAGTCTCAGTTTTTGTTAACAGGGGAAGGAAACAGGCCAAGTTAAAGGAGGGTATTTACCCCAGAGTTTTCTCACCCAGAGCACTTTGGAAGGCAATAGTGGAAGAGCAGGTGGAGTGGAGAGAGGGTTGAAACTGACACAGAGAAAAACTCATTTATGTGAAATGAAGCAGGGACAGGATAGCAGTTAAAGGAAGCAGTGATTTAGCATACTGGTTCGTGACAGCAAGCTGAGATTCCATACTGCTTTGGGGCTGAGCGTGGGAGGCTGTGTTCTGGAAGGCCGATACTTATCAGGTGGTAGGACTACCTCCCCAAAGCCCCAAAGGACTGTCATATGAACAGTAGAGATGCCTTTCTGATCTCCCCCCAAAGGTTCCAAAGTCTACTCTTAATAGAAGTTCCAGAGAGAAGAGAGGGACAAAGGAGGAGGATAGGGGAAAGAGTGGGTTAATGAGGGGAGGTACGGTAAACTCTCAACACATGCTTAACATGGAAAATGTATAAATAAGAAGTTAATTTTTCAAGCTGATTCACATCATTCAAACTTGGAGGCACTTGGCCTAATAGGCAAGGCTTTTACTTTTTGAGATCTCTAATTACTGGAAAGGGCATACCACTTTTCTTTCTAGGCCGGGGGTGTATATTTAGCTATGAATGAAACTCTCATAGAGCCGCACTCAGTTCATTCTGGCTAACATGTGTCCTCAATCGCCTAGAAACGACTCTCTTTTACTCACTGTTGGGCAGATAAAATATATTATGCTCACTTTGTTAAAGATGGTGCTGCCCACATGCAAGTTTTAAGAGTAAGCTTTTCCCCACACCCTTGACTGATTGGATGATGTAGGGTGATACACTCTCATGAGGAATCCTCCCATTATACCTCAGATAAGTGACTTTGTATCAGAGACTTCCTTGTTTGTAGATTGGATTAAAGGTTTGGATTTCTACACTATAAAGTGAGGCAGGTCAGGAGCTTGCTCTCTCTCAGTTCCTGAGGTTAGCATTAGAGAGGAGAGCAGAGTAAGGCCACGTGGAGGAGAGAAGAAGCAGCCAAGATGGTGGAGTGCTGAGGAAGAAGCCAGTTTGTGCAGAGTTTGTGCAGAGAGAAGGAGATGAGAAACAGAGGTGAATAAGTCTGGTGAGCTAGAAACCTTTGATTCTAGGAAACTCGGATAAGTCAGTAGCTTTGTGAGCACTGAATGAGTGGGTTTTGGAGCCCAGTGTGTGTTTTTACTTGCCCGCCAGGTGCAAGCTAGTATTAAAGCTGATGGCTCACCAGTTCTTGGCTCTGTTGTTTCATTATCGACTGTCCGAATCTAATGCGAACCTGCCCTGGCCAGGCAGCTGTGATACTGGCCTTGGCCACTGGCTTTATGCTCACTAAGAAACAATCCATTCAATCTATCTGCAAAGCTCTTTCTGATGAAGTTATAGGAGAATATAAATGGCTCACTCAAGGACCAGAACATTATTGGACAGTCCTCTCTCTACTCCAGCTCCTTGCCTTCATACCTTAACACATGTTCTTTTCTGAAAACTGGTACACCCTTTACAAATATTAGGGGTGATTTATGGTAATTCCAGTTTGAATGACTTGATTTGGAAGAATGCCATTGGACAGAGCTATCTCAGCCTCTGGCTAAGAAACCCGGACTTTGCCCCATTCCATTTTTCCATGCTTATCTCTATCAGAAGGTCCTGTTACAGAACACCAGAATACCTTTCTAGTAGAGATTGTGACACTGAGTTCCCATCACAGATCCTAAAACCCAGCCATCTGGACATGGAGGCAGCATGACATAGAAGTTGAGAGCTAAACCCTGGATTCAGACAAATCTAGTGTGACTTCTGTTCTGCCCCATTGTGGAAGAGCATATAACCACTTGGAGAAGTGTAGATGATGTCTTAAGGGGAGAAGAGTACAGTAGAATTTGGCCTAACTTTTATTCACAGTGAAACACAACCTAGTAATTTGCATATCTAACAGTATCCATGTTTCTAGTTAGTGAGAAATGTTCGTGTTATTCTGGGCTTTCAGAATTCCCTATGATGACATGTTTATTCATTTATCAGCTCTTCATTGAGTGCCTACTACACTAGATATTGGGCATACATGGAGATGGGGGTGGGGGATAACCAGATGCAGGCTGTGCCTTCATGAAAATAACATGTGTGAAGCCAGTATTCGTGGCCACCAACAGGGCCGCCTGGCCAGTGCAGATTCACATTAGATTCGGACAGTCGGTAATGAAACAACAGAGCCAAGAACTGGTGAGCCATCAGCTTTAATTCTAGCTTGCACCTGGCGGGCAAGTAAAAACACACACTGGGCTCCAAAACCCACTCATTCAGTGCTCACAAAGCTACTGACTTATCCGAGTTTCCTAGAATCAAAGGTTTCTAGCTCACCAGACTTATTCACCTCTGTTTCCCATCTCCTTCTCTCTGCACAAACTCTGCACAAACTGGCTTCTTCCTCAGCACTCCACCATCTTGGCTGCTTCTTCTCTCCTCCATGTGGCCTTACTCTGCTCTCCTCTCTAATGCTAACCTCAGGAACTGAGAGAGAGCAAGCTCCTGGCCTGCCCCACTTTATAGTGTAGAAATTCAAACCTGTAATTCAATCTACAAAAAAGAAAGTCTCTGATACAAAGTCACTTATCTGAGGCATAATGGGAGGATTCCTCATGAGAGTGCACCACCCCACATCATTCAATCAGTCAAAGGTATGGGGAAAAGCTTACTCTTATGTGGGCAGCACCATCTTTAACAAAGTGAGCGTAATATATTTTATCTGCCCAACAATGTGTAATTAGGGAGAAAAATGATTATATGTACATAGAAAAATATTTCATACTTGTTTGATGATAAAATCAGTAAGATTCCAATAAATACATGGGAAAGATTATGTGGGCAAAAAGTATGATGATGAAAGAAAAGAGAAGGTAAGGTGCCACCAACCCTCCTAAGATTGTTTCCCCGAAGAACAACTAACTATTCCCGGGGACTAACATCATTACTCATCCCATCTTGTCCTCCTCAAGCTTAGTAATATTAGATATGGCTCAGCTGCCAAAAGGTCCCCTGCCCTTTTACTTCCTGCCCTCCCTCCACTGATTCTTAAAATTGGGAGGACAGAAGAAATGACTTCCTTCTTGTTGTTTTGTTGTTGTTTTTACTGAATGAGCTAATCAGCAGGAATAGAAAAAGACCAACTATTAAGTAAGTGAACTCCTCATTCTGTTTGGTGTGTGTTCTTCTTATAAAGCCCTCATGATGAAAAGACACTTGGCATGTCCAATTTGCATTCTCTAGGCACCAGAAGCCCAGAAACAATCCTGTTGGTATTCAGTTTTCTGTCTTCTCCCAGAAGCTGTTGACCGAGCCTCATTGCTCCCTGAAGCCTCCCAAACTCTACCTGATGGAATGAAGCAAGAAAAAGACATGCTGGGGAACAGGTGGGGTTCAGTCACCGGCCCACTGTCAGCAACAGTGAGGCCTCCCTTAGAGCCTGGAACTGAGGTTGTGAATGTAAAAAAAGACTGCATTGAGTTTCCAAATATTTTATTGTTCTTAAATATTTGCAGAAAGGAGTAGTGAATTATAGGCAACTCAAAACCCCAAGCCTCTTTTGGAATTGTACAATATTGTTGAAAGTAACTCATTGGGGAGAAAACTTTTTTTAAGTCTCAAATATTCTTCTTAAGGTCTGTTTAAAATTTCAAGTGATCAGTTATAAGTACATCTTATGAGTCATCATTAAACCTTCTCTACCAAATTAAGCTATTCAAGTATCTAGCTTGTTAAGCATGTGTTTCAATTTTATAATAAAAAAGGTTTTAATCCTAGATAGACACTAAAATGTTATGTCATAAAAGAGATTATTTTTCCTTTACCTTCATTGACAGGAACATCTAACATGGGAAATTTACTGATTATGATTGAGCAAAGTCAAATTTTTAGATTTACCGGAGAATCTGTCTCAATCTGATTAGTTAGCAAAACAAAGAATGTTTGTTTGACCCTCTGTGCCCTAGACATTCTGGAATTCCCTGGTTTCTCTTACCTTCAGAGACATGTGGTTTACAACATACTGGTTCAATAAACAAAAGGTCCTTTCAGGTCCAAGTGATTTGCCTTCCAATTTTTCTTTCAGTAAAACTGATTCTTGGCCCTGGATGGGTGGTTCAGTGGATAGAGAACCCTCTTGATGCACGGAGGTTGCAGGTTTGATCCCTGATCAGGGCACATATGAGAAGCAACCAATGAGTACACAACTAAATGAAACAACTAAGTGGAATGAGTTGATGCTTCTCTCTCTCTCTCTCTCTCTCTCTCTCTCTCTCTCAAATCAAAGGGGAGAAAAACTGATTCTCTGCTTAAATGGAGACTCAAACCTCTCTTTCCATAACCCCAGAAGTATATCCTGTGGTCAGAACTCCTGAGTGAGTATACTGCCCAGAATCAGGGCCCTCCCATTCTCTGAAGCTCCCGACGATTCAAGAGCTTCGGGTTCACCACATTTACTCCCAGGGATGGGGAACTCATAGCCAGGAGAACTGCCCCACCGGATCTTAGAAGGGAAGCATGGGCAGGTGCCACTCATAGCAAGACTGAGGATAATGACAACTTGAGTTCCTGCTTAGCATAACCATCCTTCTTGGCATATCGATGTACTTACCTCCAGTCTCTGCACACTTGAGAAAGCCGTGGAATACTGGCATTTGGACCAATGAGAAGATTTCAGGGTCGAAGAAGAATTGAACCTACGGTTTCTTGTGGTCCAACTAGCTACAGCAAGTCCCAAATCTGTTTCTCAACTTCCCTCAAGCCTGCCCACCCTGGCTCTGATCCGGTGGGACCCCTCAGACAGGTGGAGCATTATTGGAGAAGGAAATACTTTGTGTTTCCTCAGACCTTCACCGTAACCCCATCCCTTCTCTGGTGATACTTATAAGCTCCAAATCCTGACTTGCCTGAATGTCTCAAGTTAAGATGCTTCCTCCCACTGATGATGTGTGTGGGGATTTTTGGTGCTTTTAATTTTTTCTATTTTCAACATGTGTGGTTCTCATTTCTGCTTGAAATACTTGTAACAATAAGAAGATTTCTGTTTTACAATACAAGCCTTTAGTATTATTCAGACACACTGAGGCCAAGAGATCAGGAGATGACTCCCTTGAGAAGATAGTTTGTTGCAGGGGGTATACACTCCTCCACAGCCCCCATTGCTCTATGGGAAATTGTTTTTCATTTCGGTCTGGGTAAGGAGGATCTACAAAGCAGCGTGACTCTACTCCTCTGGTGCCTATTGTGGACATAACTGGTGCTGGGACATCTCTGGGTTCTCCTATCCCCCGACAGCCTCGGCCCCAAAGACAGACAACATGATTGTAGTCTCCCCACTGAGGTGAAGGCCTACCTCAGGTACCTCAGAGTCCAGTAAATGTTTCTTCTTTGCTCTTATTTTTTTTAAATTGATTTAACTATTCATGGACCTTTATTCATCCATTAAGAATAAATGTGTTGCATTCCTAAAAAAGTTCCACTGGAAATTTTTTATAGCACTGCATTGAATTTATAAATTAATTTGGGGAGAATTAATATCTTTACTAAGCTAAACATCCTCTCCATGAACATGACATACACCCCCATTTCTTATTCCTTAACAAGCTTTTAAATTTTCTCTGTAAATATCTGTATATTTTTTAGGTGGATTCCTGTATAGTTAATATTTTTGGTACTATTTTGTACTGTATTTTTTAACCACTAAGAATTGTTCTAGAGAAACAGAATTGATTTTTAAAATTTTATCTTGAATATGGCGATCTCACTGAATTTGGAGTCTGCATTTTGGAGAAATTTGTGGGGACAGCCTCTATCATTTCATTTTACCTAGGGTTATTGTTCTATTTAATATTTCTGTTTCTTTGTATATCTCCTTTAGAGTTTATATGTCCCCAGAAATATATTTATTTTATTGAGGCTACCCAATTTATTAGCATATGTTTGTTTTTTTCTGAGTCATGAAATCCACTACTTCAACTCTACTGTTTCATTTTTTCTTGGGGGTTGATATTGATAATTCTATGATGATCCTACATCTTTTGAAGAATTCTAATAATTTCCATCTCTATTTCTTTCTGTTGCCTCTAGAGAAAGTGCTCAGACCTGTTCAGCCAGATAATTTATTAGTCAGTTAGACTGATTTGTTACTTATTCCTTTACTAAGGTATTTTATTAAATATTATATTTATAATTTTATTTTCATTTGATTCTTCTTCAAAACTAATAGTTTCTACTTCATATTACATTTTACCTCTTTTGATAATATTTATTAAGTTTTATAGGTTTTGCTTCTCTCCAACCCATTAATTCTGGAAAATCTAGTGTCTTATTTACCTATTTTTGAGAGAGAGATGATAGAAGGAGTGTTGGGCAGATAAAATATATTATGCTCACTTTGTTAAAGATGGCCCGAGTAACCTTTTCCCCACACCCTTGACTGATTGGGTGATGTGGGGTGGTGCACTCTCATGAGGAATCCCACTATGTCTCAGATAAGTGACTTTGTATCGAGACTTCCTTGTTTGTAGATTGGATTAAAGGTTTGGATTTCTACACTATGAAGTGGGGCAGACCGGGAGTTTGCTCTCTCGGTTCCTGAGGTTACCATTAGAAAGGAGAGCAGATTAAGGCCACGTGGAGGAGAGGAGAAGCAGCCAAGATGGCAGAGTGCTGAGGAAGAAGCCAGTTTGTGCAGAGTTTGTGCAGAGAGAAGGAGATGGGGAACAGAGGTGAATAAGTCTGGTGATCTAGAAACCTTTGATTCTAGAAAACTCGGATAAGTCAGTGAGCACTGAATGCGAGCACTGAATGACAACTTGAGTTCCTGCTTAGCATAACCATCCTTCTTGGCATATCGATGTACTTACCTCCAGTCTCTGCACACTTGAGAAAGCCGTGGAATACTGGCATTTGGACCAATGAGAAGATTTCAGGGTCGAAGAAGAATTGAACCTACGGTTTCTTGTGGTCCAACTAGCTACAGCAAGTCCCAAATCTGTTTCTCAACTTCCCTCAAGCCTGCCCACCCTGGCTCTGATCCGGTGGGACCCCTCAGACAGGTGGAGCATTATTGGAGAAGGAAATACTTTGTGTTTCCTCAGACCTTCACCGTAACCCCATCCCTTCTCTGGTGATACTTATAAGCTCCAAATCCTGACTTGCCTGAATGTCTCAAGTTAAGATGCTTCCTCCCACTGATGATGTGTGTGGGGATTTTTGGTGCTTTTAATTTTTTCTATTTTCAACATGTGTGGTTCTCATTTCTGCTTGAAATACTTGTAACAATAAGAAGATTTCTGTTTTACAATACAAGCCTTTAGTATTATTCAGACACACTGAGGCCAAGAGATCAGGAGATGACTCCCTTGAGAAGATAGTTTGTTGCAGGGGGTATACACTCCTCCACAGCCCCCATTGCTCTATGGGAAATTGTTTTTCATTTCGGTCTGGGTAAGGAGGATCTACAAAGCAGCGTGACTCTACTCCTCTGGTGCCTATTGTGGACATAACTGGTGCTGGGACATCTCTGGGTTCTCCTATCCCCCGACAGCCTCGGCCCCAAAGACAGACAACATGATTGTAGTCTCCCCACTGAGGTGAAGGCCTACCTCAGGTACCTCAGAGTCCAGTAAATGTTTCTTCTTTGCTCTTATTTTTTTAAATTGATTTAACTATTCATGGACCTTTATTCATCCATTAAGAATAAATGTGTTGCATTCCTAAAAAAGTTCCACTGGAAATTTTTTATAGCACTGCATTGAATTTATAAATTAATTTGGGGAGAATTAATATCTTTACTAAGCTAAACATCCTCTCCATGAACATGACATACACCCCCATTTTTTATTCCTTAACAAGCTTTTAAATTTTCTCTGTAAATATCTGTATATTTTTTAGGTGGATTCCTGTATAGTTAATATTTTTGGTACTATTTTGTACTGTATTTTTTAACCACTAAGAATTGTTCTAGAGAAACAGAGTTGATTTTTAAAATTTTATCTTGAATATGGCGATCTCACTGAATTTGGAGTCTGCATTTTGGAGAAATTTGTGGGGACAGCCTCTATCATTTCATTTTACCTAGGGTTATTGTTCTATTTAATATTTCTGTTTCTTTGTATATCTCCTTTAGAGTTTATATGTCCCCAGAAATATATTTATTTTATTGAGGTTACCCAATTTATTAGCATATGTTTGTTTTTTTCTGAGTCATGAAATCCACTACTTCAACTCTACTGTTTCATTTTTTCTTGGGGGTTGATATTGATAATTCTATGATGATCCTACATCTTTTGAAGAATTCTAATAATTTCCATCTCTATTTCTTTCTGTTGCCTCTAGAGAAAGTGCTCAGACCTGTTCAGCCAGATAATTTATTAGTCAGTTAGACTGATTTGTTACTTATTCCTTTACTAAGGTATTTTATTAAATATTATATTTATAATTTTATTTTCATTTGATTCTTCTTCAAAACTAATAGTTTCTACTTCATATTACATTTTACCTCTTTTGATAATATTTATTAAGTTTTATAGGTTTTGCTTCTCTCCAACCCATTAATTCTGGAAAATCTAGTGTCTTATTTACCTATTTTTGAGAGAGAGATGATAGAAGGAGTGTTGGGCAGATAAAATATATTATGCTCACTTTGTTAAAGATGGCCCGAGTAACCTTTTCCCCACACCCTTGACTGATTGGGTGATGTGGGGTGGTGCACTCTCATGAGGAATCCCACTATGTCTCAGATAAGTGACTTTGTATCGAGACTTCCTTGTTTGTAGATTGGATTAAAGGTTTGGATTTCTACACTATGAAGTGGGGCAGACCGGGAGTTTGCTCTCTCGGTTCCTGAGGTTACCATTAGAAAGGAGAGCAGATTAAGGCCACGTGGAGGAGAGGAGAAGCAGCCAAGATGGCAGAGTGCTGAGGAAGAAGCCAGTTTGTGCAGAGTTTGTGCAGAGAGAAGGAGATGGGGAACAGAAAACTCGGATAAGTCAGTGAGCACTGAATGCGAGCACTGAATGAGTGGGTTTTGGGGCCCAATGTGTGTTTTTACTTGCCCACCAAATGCAAGCTAGGATTAAAGCTGATGGCTCACTAGTTCTTGGCTCCATTGTTTCATTACCGACTGTCCGAATCTAATGCGAACCTGCATGAGCCAGGTGGCTGTGATGGTGGCCTTGGCCACTGGCTTTACAATGAGGTAGAAAAAAGAGGGGAAAGAAAAGGAGGAGGAGGAGAGAGAGAGAGAGATGTTGAGAGAGAGAGCACATCAACTCATTGTTCCACTTAGCTGTGCAACCATTATTACTTTGCATACATGCCCTGATCAGGGCTTGAACTGGCAACTATAGTCCCCAAAATTCTTTTTCTGGAATGTTTTCAGTTAGGATGAAGTACAAAGGATATTTTCTCTTGAGACTCGGAGGCTTTCTCTCTGTATATATACAGGCATCATCACCCTTGGTATAAAAAGTTAATATTTTCAACTAGCAGTGACAAAGAACAGACAGTGACATCCTGTGCCCCCACCCCCAGGAAGACACAAGAGACAAAGAGCTCTGCTCTGCTATCCCCTGACTGGGATCCACGCACTTCCCCAGTTGGGGTGCCATTTTTCCATAACAGATGTTACCTTCCTCTGTGCTTTTAAACGGTTCTTAGAGTATACCCTTTAGCTCTATTAGAAAGTGGAAAATTCCTGCCTTCCCCTCTTGAGTCCTTGTCCTTACGGCCAAAGTAATAATAAAATTAACATGAGATAAGATTAAAATGAGAAAAACTAATTTCACATGAAGACATGGGAGATCATAAATGAAGTTGAGACAAATGATCAAACTAGCCAGCTTTTAATATGTTTTTGGACGAAGAAACAATACATTTATGAAGCTCTGACATGTCAAAGAAATTTATATTTCAGAGTCTTGGTCCCCATTAATGAGTAATCCAAGCAAAGTGTGAGCTTGGGTAGTCTTTGGTAAAGAAGTAACGAGGTTTGCATATACAGACTTTCTTGAACTCTGGCTTAAGAGTGTGTGTCTCACTGGAGCAGGGAGGGCACCTACACAGGGGAACATTCTTTCCTGCATTGTGGGGGACAAGGGAGGGTCAATGTGCTCTTCTTGCATTGGCTGCTTATCAAGTAACTTTGACTCGAAAGACTCAATACCCATTGTGGGCTATTAAGGAGCAGCCTGCCCTGGGTTCCGAGAGTTCCTGGCACCTAAACACCTCCTCCCATTCAGAGGTGTCTCCAGGATTGGGAAGCAGAGTCCCCTCCACTTGAATGCCCATGCTCAACAAGGAGGTCAGGTTATTTTTATATTTTAATTTAAAATTATTTCAATTATAGTCGGCATACAATATCATATTAGTTTCAGATGTACAACATAGTGATTTTATATATATATACCTTATAACATGATCACCACGATAAGTCTAGTAACCATCTGTCACCATGCAGCTTTCCAGAAAGAAAATAAAGTAGCCAGCTTAGATAAGACACTGCCTCAGGGCTGACCAGCGGAGCAGGCCTGTCTGTGCCTTGGAGCATGTGCCTTGGAGCTGAGAGCCGAGCTTATGCAGACAGAAAGGGTAAGCAGCCTTGCAGGGTACCCATGAGATTGGGTGAGCTAGCCTGTCAGTTTTGAAGCTCAAGGGCATTAGCCATGAACTCAAAGGGGTCTTGTATCTGACCCATCTGCCATCTAGCTCAGCAGAAATCATCCTGAGATGACCAGTATAGCAAGGTCCTGGCTGGAGGAGAGTCCTCTGACTGCACACCTTCCAGCAGCCTGGGTGCCCCGTCATGGGCCCACTCCCTTTCCCTCCACAGCCCAGGTGGCCCTGCCTCAGCCCCTTCATTCAGACAGCACGGCTGTCCTCCTGCCTCGTGGCTGCCAAGGAAGAGCAAGCCTGTCTTGTTTCCTCAGGGCTGCCCAACGGGGAAATGACCTAGGACAAAGACAGACACTGGTGTCCAGTAAGTGTTTCTTTGTACTCTTTTAGAAGAAATTACCTGCAAGGACTTTGCCCAGGTGCCAAGTCTGCCTTTTCCCCCTCCCCACGTGTTCGACAGGGAGAGCTCCATATAATAAATAGCAGCCACTGGTCCCCAGCAGGCAGGGATGGTAGCTCTCCTCCACTGGAAATCAGGTGAGGGACTACTCTAAGAGTGATTGCCTTCAAAAGCTTATTCTGTTTTGTCTTTCCCAGCAAGCCTATAAATTCATGGTAAAGTATCATTCTGTGTTGTGTTTGCCTTGTACGAGGTCAGGTCTGGCAGAGTACAGGGAATACTTTCTGATTAATTACAGGCTGCTTTAGGAGGACCAGTTTGGTCCTGACTTCTTCCACCAATGCCACCTTGGTGACATCATAAACAGTCTTGGGCTCGGGGCCGATGGGTTCAGAATTGAGGGCCGTGGCTCAGAGTGAGGTTTCTCAGATGAACAACCAGTATCTCTTGAGAACAAGGTCAGATGTACAACCAGGTTCTCTCTGATATATGAATCCCCAAAGGGTTCTTTCCCATGTCTCCCTGACTTTCCCTTTCATTCCAGCACCATGAAGCTCTTCACAGGCCTTGTGTTCTGTTCCTTGGTACTGGGAGTCAGCAGCCAGGGCTGGTTTTCATTCCTGGGACAGGCTTATGATGGTAAAGTCACTGGCAGGGGTGGGGGGTGGCATTCATGGACACTAGGGTTCACCCTGAGCTCCTTTGGAGCTGAGCTACTGGGTCAGGTATGTCACCTGAAGTAGGAGAATATACCAGGGGTTTGGGGAGCTTTTCATCAAACAGACTGAAACCACAGCTCCCAGAGAAAGAACTGTCAACATTTTCACTGAAAGGTAAGTTTGACTAGAAGACATATATATAATAAGCCTTGAAATGGCAAAAAATTGTCCTCAGACCAAACTGCACAAAGGATAGTTAAAGCTATCCACCTTCTCCTTCTCCTCATTCCCTCTCTCTTGCTCTCCTTCTCTCTCCCTCCTCTCTCCCTTCTATTTCTTAATTGGACAGCTCAGAGGGACCTGCAGCTAGCTCTTGCTGGGGCTTCCTACAGTCAGGGACACTGTCCCTGCTTCAGTCTGTTGGCTACTTCTTTTCTAGCCTTTTAACTGACAAAAGAGAACCAGTAGCATCTATTGAGTCTTCTGAGGGAACTCAGCACTTAAATGCTATTTATGGGACCAGGTCTTCTGGTGTGCCCAGGTGGGAGAAGTGTTCCATGACTGTTTCAGTGCTAACTGGGACACTTCTAGGCAAACAGGGACAGTTCTGGTCACCCATTTTAAGTGTAGAATAAATTGGTGAGGCAGGCATCTTCCCCAGCTTTGAAGCTTAGAGCAGGTAAGTATGTTGTGTATGGACTAGCTGCCAGTCATCACATCACAGAGTAGAGTCTGACCCAGCTGAGTTCACAGACTTGCTAAGTAGACGTGCCCAGGTCCCTCTACTTACAACTTGGTGGTTCTCAGTCCCATGTGCACAGTGGTATCACCTGGAGAGAATAAAAACTTATGAGGCCCAAGGCCCACCCTAGAAAGGCTAGGTAATTGGCCTGACATGTGGCATAGCATTGGACTTTTAGAATGACCCCAGGTGATTAAAGTGATGCCAAGGCTGAGAAAAAAACTACTTTTACATGGTTTGCTTGCTCACCTCATCAGTCCAGTCTATCTAGAAAGTTACCAGGATGGCATTTATGACACTAACACTCAGAAGGTCTCAAGTGACAAGCAGGTGCGCTCTGACTGCAGGACCACATTTCTTAGGCGTCAGGTGGAAGTGCTGTGTGTCAGCGCCTTTCTCTGAGTCTGCTCTCCCTGTCACCACCTTGCTCACCAGGTTCCCTGACACTAACATGTGTAGCTTCATCCTATCACAGAGGTTCTTATTTATGGGCAGTATTGTGCCTCACGGACATGTGGCAATGTGTGAGGCAATTTTGGTTGTCATGCTGGAACAATATGCTGCTCACACCTAGTGGAAGAGATGCGGGCATTCTGGTGAACATCATGCAGTACTCAGGAAGGCCAAGAACAACAAAGAATAACCTGGCCGCAAATTTCAAGATTTTCAAGAGTGCTGATGTTGAGAAATCCTAACGTGCATTGACCCCTTCTTCACTTCTGTAAATATATGTCACAGAGGCCTAAGTAAGATGTAACCCATAGATAGCATCACTTCTGTCAGACAACCGGGTATAGCACAGCTGTGTCCCCACCTAAATGACTTGGTGGGGACTAGACTTGAGGAATGTTCTTCTAAACCTCTGGTATCCATGGTACTGTGACCACAGGCTGAAATTGAGTCAGCGGTAGATTTTTCATTCTTGATTCCTCTCTAAGGGTGTCCCGGTATTCTGCTATTTCACCTGATATCTCTTTGCCATGTCCTTTTCTTCCCAGGGGCTAAAGACATGTGGAGAGCCTTCTCTGACATGAGAGAAGCCAATTTCAAAAATTCAGACAAATACTTCCACGCCCGAGGGAACTACGAAGCTGCACAGAGGAGCCCCGGGGGTGTCTGGGCTGCGGAAGTGATCAGGTAACAAGTCTCCTGGGGATACAGGGCCTTCACAGAGTTTGGCTGACTTTGGGTGTCAGGAGAGCATAAACCCTAGAGAAGGACCTATCAGGGCTGTGCGCTCCTACTCATGTTCTATGCCCACCTTCTCCATCCTTCCACACGGCATGGGGCTTAGGCTGCCAACCGAGCCAGAGTACGGCTGGTAAAAATGTATGGTTCTGTCCCCCAAAAGAGAAGTGAGGGCCAAGGACTGATTCCCATCCTCACCCTGTGGGTGCTGTCCACCAATGTGTGGGTGGTCGCCTCGGAGCTGGGTGGGTGTGCCCAGACTAGGTGAGTGTTTAGCCCCTCTTTCCTGCTTCCTCTCAGAGTCATTAATCCCTTGCAAAGGGAAGAGTTTGGAGGGTGGACAGTTTCTCATCAACCCCTGATTCATTTCCTACCTGCCCTCCTCTTTTCCAGCGATGCCAGAGAGAATATTTATGGGCGAGCTGCAGACCTTTTTAGGCATGGAGACAGTGGTCACGGAGTGGCAGACTCAATGGCTGACCAGGAAGCCAACAGACATGGTCGGAGTGGCGGGGACCCCAATATCTACCGACCTCCTGGCCTGCCTGACAAGTACTGAGCTCCTTCACTCTGCTCTCAGGATTCAGGGCTGTGAGCCCCTGAGGGCCTCACTCCCAGTTGCTTGTGTACTGTCACCTTCTCTGCCCCAGGACCTCGTTGTTAGTGTTGTTCCTCAGTGGTCGCTGCCTGGGGGAACAGCACGCAGCCCCAGGAAGGCTGGGCAGGAGGAGCCTGGTCTAGCAACTGCTGCCTTTTCTTCTGTTCTTTTCTCACCAGCACTTACAAATCCAATTATTAACCAATCATTTTCCATGCTATCTAAGAAATGCCTCTTTGTCTTATACAAAGATCCAGGCACAAGACATGTCAAGGTATGGAGTCATGGTGACAACATCGAGATTAAGTAGTTGAACTCACTTGCATAGTGCTTTTGAACCAGATATTCCCCCCTACCCAGAACACTCTTCCCACCTGCTCCTCGTGTGGCTGCTCACTTCCTTTCCAGACCCCTCACTTGAGCTCCCTCTTCAGAGAGGCCTCTCTGACCACTCTCGTGGTAACATGGCTATTTTTTCTTTCTGAATATTATCAAAGTTGGAATGACTTTGTTCACTTATCCATTTACGTTTTTCTGTTATTTTGCTTTGATTTTGTTGCTTGGATTGTTGTGCATTACAGTCCTCAGGACTCCTCACAAAGGAAAAAAGCATGTCTGTCTTATATCATTCTCATATCCAGAGTACCTGCCCAGTTTCCTGGCATATTATAGACACTGAGCAAACACTTGTTGAGTGAATTAATAAAATAGAATGATAAGCATTCTTCAGAGGATTTCAGACCTGAAAGAAGTGCTTGGGACTTGTGGAGAATGGGTATATTTGTTGTAGGTTTTGTTTTAAAGAATATTATTATCATGGCTTTAAATGAATATACATATCTATACCAAAATCTATACTAAAATACCATCTACACTGACAGAAATTCACTATATCGTAGAAAAATTATTTTGTCTAGCAATGCTTTCTTTGCAAGCTTTATCATAGAAATAAATATTATGAACCTCAGCAATGCCTTTCAGATGTGTCAACTTGTAGAGGCTAAACTACAGTTCGCAGAATTTCCTTTCTACCCTAATCCAGATGTTGTTGTGGTGGGATTCAGCATGTGTGATTACAGTCTCTATAAACTGTCTTTAAGTTAATCAAATGAATGACTGTCCCAGGTGGGATTGACTCAGTTGGAAGGCCTTTAGAAGAAGGCTTAATTCTTCCCTTTGCTGGACTCCAAATAGTCAGTGAATCTGCAATCTCTCTCCCATTTCTTTGGATCTCACTGTCCTGGGACAAGAAGCGTCAGGCTCGGCTGTGAAGTTCCAGTGTGTTCACATCCTCCTCTTCCTGGCTGCCCATGTTTTGGACTTCACACTTGCTCAGCCAGCCCCCATACCTGGGTAAACCAATTCCCACAATAAATCCCTTATTATAGACATACATGTTCTATTGTTTCCTTTTCTCTGGTTGAACTCTGACTGGTACAGTATTTGGTAGTAGAAGTTGTTCCAGGGCAACAGAATCTTAAACATAGCTCTTAAACATAGCTATAGATTATATATATATATATATATATATATATATATATATATATATATATATATATATATATAGATATATAGATATAGATAGATATAGATAGATATAGATATAGATATAGATATAGATATAGATATAGATATAGATATAGATATATAGATATATAGATAGGTGATATAGATTTCCATTGAATTTTCTTACAAGGGATTGGCTTCTGCTATGGTGGGAGTTGCTAAGTCTAAAGTCTGCATATAGATGATATAGATATAGATGATACAGATATAGATAGATGATATAGATTTCTGTTGCAGTTTCTTACAAGGAATTGGCTTCTGCAATGGTGAGACTGGCAAAGTCTGAAGTCAGCAGGGAAGGCTTGCTTTTATGCAGTCGAGCAGGGAAGGTCACAGACAGGCTGGAACTCCACAAGCATGGGCTGAAACTATTGTCCACAGGTGGAATCTCCTCTCCCTTGGGTGATTCCTTACTTTGGACATAAGTCTTCTAGACTGGCAGAACCACAAGCCACAGGAATGGAAAACAAAAATTTTGCCAGTATCAACAGGAGTGGTAACAGTGAGAGAAGTCAATGCCACTCCCTTGCCTTGAATCTCGATCCTGTCAATTTTGGTTATGGGAGCAACAGTACCATATATTGGACATAAAATAATTTAAAAAATAAATACCGTATTCTGGAGTACATGCCCTCTCCCTAAAAGTTGTTGCCATCGAGCTAGCATTATAGCTGAGTCTTCAAAAGTTTATCCTACCATTCTACTCAGCAAACTACTTCAGGTTAATAGGGAACATGGTTAAACCCATGAATTCCATGAGCAAGGCCCAATTCCATACTTCATTTGCTATATGATAATATTTTTTAAGTGTGTGAGTGTGAAAAAGAGAGAGAGAGAGAACTGACAGACAGGAAGGGAGAGAGATAAGAAACATCAACTTGTTGCTTCACTTTAGTTGTTTAATGATTGCTTTCTCATATGTGCCTTGACCGGAAAGTTCCAACCGAGCCAGTGACACAATGCTCAAGCCAGAAACATTGGGCTCAAGGCAGCGACTTTGATTTTAAATTCAGTAACATTTGGGCTTAAGCCAGCAACCATGGGGTCATGTCTATGAGCCCATATTCAAGCCATGTCAGCAACCTCAGGGGTTTGAACCTGAGCCCTCAGCATCCCAGCTTGACACTCTATCCACCGTACCAACACCTGGTCAGGTTCCAATGATATTCTTAATCAGAAGTAATATTCTGTGGAATTCTGTGATTGTGGGTAAGGTATTCTGTATATCCATAGACTGGTAGAAGCATCACATGCAGAGGAGGCAAGTCTATATTCCAGTCAGTGTCTATTCCTGTAAGAAAAAGTATTGTCCCTTCCATGACGGAAGTTGCCCAAAGCCTATCACCCAGTAGCTTAGTGTTCACCTCAAGGAACAGTGCCATATCAGAGACTCTGTTGGTCTCTGATGCTGGTAGATTGGGCACTCAGTGGTGGCTGTGACCAGCTTGACCTTGGCAAGTGGAAGTTCATGTAGCTGAACTGATATATAACCAACCTCAACCTTGCTACAATGGCCATTTTGTTCATAAGCCCACTGGTCAATGACAAGAGTGGTTAGGGAAAGAATCTGAGCAAAACATTTTGACAAGTATGTCTTCAAAGACAGGAATGGTCAATAAGCACAAAAAAAACAACATCATCGCCTGACCAGGCGGTGGCGCAGTGGATAGAGCGTCGGGCTGGGATGCAGAAGGGCCCAGGTTCTAGACCCCGAGCTCGCCAGCTTGAGCGCGGGCCCATCTGGCTTGAGCAAAAGCTCGTTAGCTTGGACCCAAGGTCGCTGGCTCCAACAAGGGGTTGCTCGGTCTGCTGAAGACCCGCGGTCAAGGCACATGTGAGAAAGCAATCAATGAACAACTAAGGTGTTGCAACGGCAACAAAAAACTAATAATTGATGCTTCTCACCTCTCTCCGTTCCTGTCTGTCTGCCCCTATCTATCCCTCTCTCTGTCTCTCTCTCTGTCCCTGTAAAAAAATAAATTAAAAAAAACATCATTATTATTCATTAGGAAAATGCAAACTAAAACCACAACGAACACTACCTCACACCCTTTAGAATGCAGATGATAAAAGAGACAATGACAAGTGTTGGTGAGAATGTGTAGAAATTGGAAACCTTATACATTGTGATTGGAAATGTAAAATGGTGCAGCCTCTTTGGGAAAAAGTGCCAGTTTCTCAAAGCTTATTCATGAAGTTACCATGATCAAGCTGTTCTGCCTTTCTGCATGTACACAAAGGAAATGCTACCATATTCACATAAAAATATGTACAGCAATATTTATAAAAGCATTATCCAAAATAGCCAAATAGTGGAAGCAGCTCAAATATTTTTAATTTGTGAACGTTTAAATAAAATGTGGTATATTCATGCAATAGACTATTATTCAGCCATAAGAGAAATGAAGTACTGATATGTGCTATAACATGGAGAAATATTAAAAACATCATGCTAAGTTGCCTGATGAATGGTGGTGCAGTGGATAGAGCATCAAACTGAAACAATGAGGTCGAAGGCGCGAAACCTCAAGTTCGCAGGCTTGAGTGTAGGCTCATCCAACTTGAGGGCAGGTTCACCTGCTTGAGCATGTAAGGTCACTAAGGAGTGTTGGATCATAGACATGGCCCATTGATCCTGGCTTGAGCCCAAAGGTTGCTGGCTTGAAGCCCAAAGCCACTGACTTAAGCCCAAATGACAGACTTGCAAGGGTTCACTGGCTCTTCTGGAGCTCCCCAGTAAGGCACTTATGAGAGGCAGTCAATGAACAACTAAAGTGATGCAACAAGTTCATGCTTTTCATCTCCCTTGCTTCCTCTCTCTCTTTCTATCTCTTTCAAAAAAAGAAATAAAGAAAGAAAAAAAGAAAGAGAAAAGAAACAAAAGAAAAAAATAAAGATAATTAGTAGTTGCCTAGGGGCTGCAAGGAGGGCATGTGGGGAGTGACTGCTAAAGAGCATGGGTCTCCTTTAGGGAAGATGATGAGGAGAATGACATAGAGGTCATGGCTGCACTGCTTTGTGACTATAATAAGAAACACTAAATTGTACATTTTGCAAGGATGAAGGTTTTCGTATGTGACTATATCTCAATTTAAAAATTGTATGGGCAAACATTTTATTTTGTATATAATAGATTAAAGTCCAGGGGTAAAAGGAGAAGGAATTGGTTAAATAGTATGTGCCATCGACGTAAAATGGAATACTATGCAGGCATTTAAATAATAGTTATATTATGTAGAATAGTATTTAAAATTCTGTTCAGTAGTAAAAGAGTCTGTTGTTTATTTTATTCATAGAGAATTTCTAAAGAATATTCTCATTAACTCCTTATGAAAAGAGTAACTCTACTATGTTTAGTATAAGATATAACCAATATTTCTGAGATTTAGATAATGATTTTATTTTTCAGATACAATATTTCATTACTATTTTTAAAAGATATAATTTAAAGAATGCATTGTGGTATTTATCTTTTTTAATCTAGTTGATGGATCACAAGACACAGCCCTGTTCTGAGGAGAGTAGCTTATTCGTGTGGACACATAGAAGGCCCCAGCCTGGCCAGAGCCTAGTCACAGCTCTTTGTCATTTTATTCACCTCATTCAGATGGTGCCCTGAGTCCCACCCTACCCAGTCTGGCCTTTCAGACATACGGGGGGAGCCCATTGCAGCCATAGTATGATCCAGGAAGAGCTTGATACAGCATCCTGAGAGGAAAATGCCTAGACAGGATGGAGCCAGGACAGGGAGGGAAAGTAAGCTGGTGTCAATTTTTTTTTATATTCACCTCACTATGTAATTAGGACACTTATTTCTTTCTTTTCTTAAGTTCATGGTCTTAAGAAAGTTCAAAAGAGTAAGTAGTGTCAGTTGCTGAACACTCTTTGAGCTTCAGGTTGCCTAGATGATTAAGTGTGTTATCCCCGTGATGTCCCAGGTCCTCAGGGGGCCACATGCGGCCCATGGGCCGTAGTTTGGAGATCCCTGATGAAGAAGGTCTTAGAGTGGACTCATAACAAGGTGCGTCCAAACTGTACCTGCATGAAAAACTCCAAAGCCCACATAAAAGTCACCACTGTAGCAGTGGGTGATAAAGATGATGGCCCAGAGAGTCTGAAGGATGTGTAAACCTTGTCTGATACACCACACCATGTACCTTTCTAAACCATGTGGAAAACACAAGCCTCCCCAAGGTGTGGACACAGTCAGCTCACTCAGGAATGAAGGGATGGATGGAATCCGAGGCTGAGGATTAAAGAAAGAAGAGGAAATTGCACTGGTTAGCCAGGAGAGGAGAGAGGTGGAGGCAATAGGGAAGGACAGGGAAATGCAAATGCCATGGACCTGTGAAAGCAACCAGCCAGGAACCTTGGGATCCACACAGACAGAGCCACGCAGAGGCACGTGACCTGGAGCAGTGTTCTCTAAGGTACTGGAAATGCAATGGGGCTGTCAAAGAACTAGGTACATGGTGGCATTCCTAGCACCAAGATTATATCTTGCTACTCACCACATAATATTTTTCTCAAAATAACTTAATTTTCTTATAAAAAATATTGTTTGTTGGAAGCTGGGGTAAAATTAAGGTACCATGATGGCCATTATGGTGTGGGAATCCAAGGACCATGGGAGCAACAAAATGGCCAATGGAGATCAATTTCTGATAACAGTGACCAGCATCTTTCTGTTAACTCGGGTTTGGCCCCAAACCTCACAGCTGAGTTCTTGTAGCCCGGGCTGCACTGCCTGGTCTGGGCTGGAAGGCTGAGTGTCCTCTTCTCTAATTTCGAACTCAATCGTGAGTGCCCAGACCATAGAGTCCACTGCAGTCAGCACCCACTAGCACGGGGGAAGGGCAGCAGAGAGCCAGAACTGCTGCTTGACCCAGCGGGAGCCCATTGCCCAGGCACAACTCACGTAAAGACTTTTCTCCTTAATATTTGTTTTTTCCCATTGATTTGAGAGGAAACAAGAAAGAGAAACCTGAACTTGTTCCACTTAGGTGGTTCATTTAGTTGTGCATTCATCCGTTGCTTCTCATAAGTGCCTCAACAGGAACTGAGCTCTTTACCTTGACACACCAGGACAGTGTTCTATTCACTGAACCACCCGTACAGGGCCATTTCTCCAAAATTATTAAAGTCTAAATAAACAGAGACCAGAACCGATGCGTAACTGCCCTATGTCATTGCTTTTTGTTAAAGCTAAATTGCTATAAAATTTCAGAAGCTTAAGAAATACAGAAATGAACGTTTCACCTAATGATTTTGGGCAAGTAATCCCCCTGCCAGGGGTCTGGGCTTCGTACTGACTCCTTCCAAGTTTCTGCTTGTCAGACTTCAGACTGAACCTTGCTGCTCACAGGTGGTTCAGGGACGTAAAGCTTCCACCCCCAGGATCCTGTCAAAGTGTAACAGCTCAGGCTCCACCTCAGGACTGTTGCAGCGGGGACAGTTTCAGCATGTGTGGGCACCAGTGCAAAGTAAAACATGGGATCTTTGCTCAGAAATTATTAAAAATTCCCAAAGGTACAGGCACATAGATCAATGGAACAGAACAGAGAACCCAGAAATAAACCCACACCTTTATGAACAACTGATATTTGACAAAGGAGGAAAGAACATACAATGGAGTAAAGACAGCCTCTTTAACAAATGGTGTTGGGAAAATTGGGCATCTATCGGCAAAAAAATAAAACTAGACCATCAACTTACACCATTCACAAAAACAAACTCAAAATGGATAAAAAAAAAAAAAAAGCCGTGAAACCATAAGCATCTTAGAAGAAAAGATAGGCAGCAAGCCCTCCAACATCTGTAGCAGCAATATATTTGCCAATTTATCTCCACGGGCAAATGAACTAAAAGGCAAGATAAACAAATGAGACTATATCAAACTAAAAAGTTTTTGCACAGCTAAAGACAATAAGAACACAATAAAAAGACAAACCACACAATGGGAGAACATATTTGACAACACGTCTGATAAGGGGTTAATAACCAAAATTTATAAGGAACTTATAAAACTCAACACCAGGAAGACAAACAATCCAATCAAAAAATGGGCAAAAGAAATGAATAAAAATTTCTCCAAAGAGGACATACAGATGGCCAATCGGCATATGAAAAAATGCTCAACATCACTAATCATTAGAGAAATGCAAATTAAAACCACAATGAGATATTACATCACACCAGTCAGAATGGCGCTCATCAGCAGAACAACACAGAGTAAGTGCTGGCGAGGATGTGGAGAAAAGGGAACCCTTCTGCACTGCTGGTGGGAATGCAGACTGGTGCAGCCACTGTGGAAAACAGTATGGAGATTCCTCAAAAAATTAAAAATTGAACTGCCTTTTGACCCAGCTATCCCACTTTTAGGAATATACCCTAAGAACACCATAGCACTGTTCGAAAAGAAGAAAGGGGCCCCAATATCGTGGCAGCATTGTTCACATTAGCGAAGATCTGGAAACAGCCCAAGTGTCCATCAGTGGATGAGTGGATTAAAAAGCTATGGTACATATATACTATGGAATACTACTCAGCCATAAAAAATGATGACATCGGATCATTTACAACAAAATGGATGGACCTTGATAACATTATACAGAGTGAAATAAGTAAAACAGAAAAAAACTGAGAACTGCATGATTTCATCCATAGGTGGGACATAAAAGTGAGACTATGAGACATGGACAAGAGTGTGGTGGTCACGGGGTGGGGGGAGAAAGGAGAGCGTGGGAGAGCGGGGAGAGGAAGGGCACAAAGAAAACCAAATAGAAAGTGACAGAGGACAATTTAACTTTGGGTGATGGGTATGCAACATAATTGAATGATAAGATAACCTGGAGATGTTTTCTTTGAACATATGTACCCTGATTTATTAATGTCACTCCATTAAAAATAATAAATAAAATAAAATAAAATAAAATTCCCAAAGGTGAAAGCAGGGCACTAAGCCTAACACAGGGCTCAGAGAAGCTGGGGTGCTGTGTGAGCTGCACAGCAAGGGGCTTAAGAGCAATGAGACAATGTCACCAATGCCAGAGTCTCCTAGTATCAGGTAGGATACGCCTCAGTCCCTAGCGAAATGAATACATAACTGAATATTCAGATGAACCAGAGCCATCCATGTGGAATGAGGGATCACCTGGCCAAATGGAAACCACAATATGGGAAAGCTCTCTGTGTTTAGGGCAGAGCTGTGCCAGTGGGTGTTTGACCTTGCCCTCTGGAAGAACTGCCGAGTGGAAATTTTCCAGGCCTCCCGTGGATTCTGTATTTGATCCTCAGACCAGGACGCCTGGAAATTCCAGGCTCGTCATCTCAGCACAGCAGCTCCTTGCTGTGGGTCTGTGTTGTTATCCAGCAGCTTTACTGAATCCAGATTCTCCTAAATAAAGGTGGGGGAGAAGCCTGTTGTGGCTGAAACCTTACCTCACTCTGATTTCAGCCCCTGGTTCTGCCTCAGAATGGTTAAGATGGTAAAGTTTTATGTTATCTGTATTTTACAATTTTAAAAATCTTTGATGTGCTGAACCTGAATGGACAGACACTGGTAGAATTTCTGCAGGTGGGCACTGGGGCTAAGGGCATGTCAGGGTTGAGCGGGGCACAACCAGAGGGCCTCATGTAAAGTGGACTGTAGAAACAGGAAGCATCAACTTTTAGTAGTTGCTTCTCATATGTGCCTTGACCGGGCAAGCCCAGGCTTTCGAACCAACAACCTCAGCATTCCAGGTTGATGTTTCACTGGAAACACTGCGCCATCACAGATCAGGCAGGACAGTAGAAACAGAGAACCCAACATGAGAGGCTAATTTGGACTCTGAGGCTGAGAAAGTGAATTTGGAGACAAGTCACAGAGGGCCTTAAATACCAAGCTCAAGGATCTGGGCTTTATTCTGAAACAGGCGGGAGCCACCAAGGCTTCTGCTTGGGAAGAGGCCTGATCAAGGCTGTGCCTCAAGAGAACAGGGATCCTGACAGGATATCCAGTTGACTTCCCATGAGACCAAGACAAGCAGTCTTTCAGGGGCCTTGGCTTACCTGTAAATTAGGAGAGATTTATGTCTACATCTAGGAACAATGTGTGTGGGTGGGAGGACAGTTGAGGGAGATTAAATTAGTTTCTAGACATACAAGTAGCAGGTCTGGATACTATCTCTGGCATGTGTATTTTCAAGAAGCGCCTGGAAATTCTGATGTTTTTGGAAATTCTAGGTTTTTGAATCAGCTCACTGGATTTTACCTAAGGGTGATTACAGTTTCATGTGCTGAGACTTGGAGGTGGTAGTGGGAAGGCAGAGTTTTGAAGTGAAGAAAGGTCTTAAGACTGCTTTGGCTGTTTAGGCAAGAAGTAATGGGAATGTGGGCAGTGGGAATAGAGAACGGAAAAAAATGTTGACTGGAAAACACCACATTAAATTCAGAGAATCTACTTAGTAACTGTCATTATTAAAAAATGACATTCAACAGAGCAAGTGGACCAGGACATCCTTTTAAGGGGAATAGATCAGAAAGAATTTTTTTTAGGTTTATTTGTTTATTTAATGAGAGGACGATAGGCAGAAACGGACTCTTTCCTGTGCCCCACTGGGATCCGCTCAGCAAGCCCACTAGGGGGCGATTCTCTGCCCATCTTGGGCCCTTGCTTGGTTGCAACAGGAGCCATTTCTTTAGCGCCTGAGAAGGTGGCCATGGAGCTATCTTTAGCACCTGGGCCAACTCAATCTAATTGAGCCATGGCTTCTGGAAGGGAGGAGAAAGGAATGGGAGGGGTAAAGAAGCAGATGGACGCTTCTCCTGTGTACCCTGACTGGGAGTTGAACCCAGAACATCCACACGCTGGGCCGATACTCTAGCACTGAGACAGCTGGCCAGGGCCAGGAAGTATTTCTATCATGCAGATTGCCCCTTCTTTGTAAAGGGTATGGAGAGGGACCATAGTGTCAGGTTATCTCCTTAGTGATGGCAGAAAATTCCAGACTAGTTGTTTCTGGGAGAGGCTGAAAGTGGAATTTGATCAGGTATGAAATCTAGGTTTGGCACCATGTGCTTTTAATGAGTGATGCCATTTTGAGCCTGCCATTTTCTCTTTAGCAATTACCCCTTTTTGATCAGATTCTCAGCTTAATTAAGAGATATAGTCAGAAAAAAAATTAAAGCACTTTTGTCACTGTTGGCTACCACTCTACAGCTCCTGTGATCCTTGGCTGCATGATGTTTTACTTAATGCTGTGACATGGCATGTGGTTTTGTCTTTAACAGCAGTGAGGGTTGAGAAGGGGAAGAGGCAAGGATGACTACAAGGTTTTGAGCCTTGACCATGGCACTGACAGATGTAATACATGCAAATAAGCTATTGCCTTCAATTTTGGGCTTCCCACTTTCTCTAAATCATGCAAAACAATTTACATGGTCTGATCACTACTGAGTAAAACGATGATATTCTAAACCTTCCAAAGAACAGCTAACATCTATCACCCATAGAGCTTGAACAGGCACTATGCACTACTGTTGTGTCTCATTTAATTGTCACTATTAGGTAGCTCTTATATCTCTCTATGTGCCGCATGCTTCACATTTATTATCTTATGTGATCTTCAAACTACCCTGAGTGAATGCCATTATTATACCCATTTCACCAATGAGGAAATTAAAATTTAGAGAAAGAAAGTAACTTTCTCAAGGTCATATAGAAAAAGGGCAGATAATAAAGCCTGACAATCAGCCTCAGAACTCAAGCTCTACACCACTATGCTAGCCTGCAGCTCAGTTAAAACAGCAGAGAAACCTGGAAAAAAGTGTAAGTAAGGCGACCGTGAATCACAGTCTGTCTCACATTTTTAAGGAGGTTAGAGATATAAGTTGTATTTGAAAACACTGCCTAATATCCAAGTAGACTATTGAAATTTAAATGTTTAACTGAAAGACTTTTTTTTTTGCCTTGGGAAATGAATTCAGACCTTGTGATATATTTTTCTTTAGTACTAGAAATTTCTCTGTACCCTTCTGGTAAGTGAGGATTGCTGTAACATGGCCTAGAAACATCTGTTGGGAAATGATTGTGAAACTGTGCCCAGTCAGGCTTTCTCCTCCTTCTGAGATTTCCACTGGGTTGTGTTTTGGACAGTCGTTGTGTGATGACAAAATATTAGAGTGAAGTTTGGGCTGTCACTCTTGACCTTAGTACAGACTCTTATTCTACATAATCTATATGACCGAATTCCAGCTAATGGGAAGATATGATATTGTGATTTTTTTTGTGTGTCTTGCAGAGACTGAGAGATTCAGAGAGAGGGACAGACAGGGACAGACAGGAAGAGAGAGAGAGATAAGAAACATCAGTTCTTCATTGCAGCTCCTTAGTTGTTTATTGATTGCTTTCTCATATGTGCCTTGACCATGGGCTTTCTTTCAGCAGACCGAGTGACCCCTTGCTTAAGGCAGTGACCTTGGGTCCAAGCTGGTGAACCTTGCTTAAACTAGATGAGCCTGAGCTCAAGCTGGTGACCTCGGGGTCTTGAACCTGGGTCCTCCACATCCCAGTCTGACGCTCTATCCACTACGCCACCACCTGGTCAGGCGATATTGTAATTTATAAAACAAATATATTCGGTCTTTGCAGGGTTCTGTCAGAGCTGCTAAAGCCCTTGGAATTTTCAAACTAGTGAGAGAAATAAAGGTGTCTTGTTATGTCAGTGAGGTGAGTTTTGGAAGGCACTTGTGGATAGGGGCTAGTTGCTAGGGGAACCAACTATGTGATTAGAGGATTGGAACTTTCAGTTCTACCCTCTACTCCAAAAAGTGGCAAGGAGAGGAGACAAATGTCAGTCACCAATGGCTAATGATTAAATCCACCATACCTGTGTGATGCAGTCTTCATTGAAATGTATAGGACTGGGTTCTGAACACTTCCAGGGTGGTGAACACATGGAGGTCCCTCAGAGGGAGCTAAAGAGGACACGGAAGCTTCTGGGGTTTTTCTGTACCTGCACCAGGCTGTTCCTGAGTTACAACCTGTTTAAAAAAATTACCTTGACACATGAGTTTAATTTGTTTCATGGCCAAGCTTGTGATTCAATTTACTCGTGTGTCAAATTGAATTTCTCTATTTAAATTAATGGGAATGCTCTACAAGACATCTTAAAACAAAAGATGCACATAGACTGAACGAAATATTGGTCATGGTACATTCTCTAGGATAGACCACATGTTAGGACACAAAAGCAGTCTCAACAAATTTAAGAAGATTGAAATTATATCAAGCATTTTCTCTGATCACAATGGCATGTAACTAGAAATTAAACACAAAAGAAAAACTGAAAAATACTCAAACACTTGGAAACTAAATAGCATGTTATTAAATAACAAATGAGTTTATAATGAGATCAAAGAAGAAATAAAAAAGGTTCTAGAAACGAATGATAATGAGCATATATCAACTCAGAATTTATGGGAGACAGCAAAAGCAGTACTGAGAGGGAAGTTTATAGCACTACAGGCATACCATGAGAAGCTAGAAAAAGCTCAAATAAGCAACTTGACTCTGCATCTAAAAGAACTAGAAAAACAACAGCTAGTAAAGCCCAGCGGTAGTAGAAGGAAGGAATTAATAAAGATCAAAGTGGAAATGACATAGAGGCTAAAGAAACAATACAGAGGATCAATGAAACCAGGAGCTGGTTCTTTGAAAAGGTAAACAAGATCGATAAACTTTTAACTAGATTCACCAAGAAAAAAAGAGAGAAGACTCAAATAAATAAAATTAGAAATGAGAGTGGAGAAATAACAACTGACACAACAGAAATACAAAATATTGTAAGAAAATACTATGAAGAACTCTATGCCCCAAAACTAGCCAACCTACATGAAATGGACAAATTCCTTGAAACATATAATCTTCCAAAAATAAATCTGAAAGAATCAGAACACCTAAACAGACCAATTACAACAAATGAGATAGAAACAGTTATCAAAAAACTCCCAACAAAGCAAAGCCCCTGTCTTCATAAATGAATTCTAGCAAAAATTCAAAGAACTAACTCCTATCCTTCTCGAGCTATTGCAAAAAATTCAAGAGGAAGGAAAACTTCCAAGCTCCTTTTATGAGGCGAGCATAATTCTGATCCTGAAACCAGGCAAAAACAACACAAAAAAAGAAAACTATAGGCAAATATCCCTGATGAATTTAGATGCTCAAATCCTCAACAAAATATTAGCCAACTGGATCCAGCAATATATGAAAAAAATCATACACCATTATCAAGTGGGATTTATTCTGGGGAGGCAAGGCTGGTTCAATAATTGCAAATCAATCAATGTGATTCGTCACATAAACAAAAGAAAGGACAAAAACCACATGATAATTTCAAAAGATGCAGAAAAGGCATTTGATAAAATCCAGCACCCAATCATGATCAAAACTCTCAGCAAAGTGGGAATACAGGGAACATACCCTAACATGATAAAGGCCATCTATGAAAAACCCACAGCCAACATTATACTAAATGAGCAAAAATTAAAAGCAATCCCCTTAAGATCAGGAACCAGGCAGGGGTGCCCCCTTTTACCACTCTTATTCAATATAGTCTGGAAGTCCTAGCCACAGCAATCAGACAAGAAGAAGAAATAAAAGGCATCCAAATTGGAAAAGAAGAAGTAAAACTATCATTATTTGCAGATGATATGATATTGTATATAGAAAACCCTAAAGTCTCAGTAAAAAAACTACTGAACCTGATAAATGAATTCAGCAAGGTGGCAGGATATAAAACTAATACTCAGAAATCAGAGGCATTTTTATACACCACAATGAACTGGCAGAAAGAGAAATTAAGGAAACAATCCCCTTCACTATTGCAACCTAAAAAATGAAGTACCTAGGAGTAAATTTACCAAGGAGATTAAAGACTTGTACTTGGAAAATTATAAAACATTGATAAAGGAAATCAAGGAAGATACAAACAAGTAGAAGCATATACCGTGCTCATGGTTAGGAAGAATAAACATCATTAAAATGTCTATATTACCCAAAGCAATTTATAAATTCAATGCAATACCAATTAAAATAGCAATGACATGCTTCAAAGGTATAGAACACATATTCCAAAAATTTATATGGAACCAAAATAGAACACGAATAGCCTCAGCAATCTTGAAAAGGAAGAATAAAGTGGTAGGTATCACTCTTCCTGATATCAAGTTATACTACAAGGCCATTGCACTCAAGACAGCCTGGTACTGGCATAAGAACAGGCACATAGATCAGTGGAACAGAACAGAGAACCCAGAAATAAACCCACACCTTTATGGACATCTGATATTTGACAAAGGAGGAAAGAGCATACAATGGAGTAAAGACAGCCTCTTTAACAAATGGTGTTGGGAAAATTGAACATCTACCTGCAAAAAAATGAAACTAGACCATCAACTTACACCATTCACAAAGACAAACTCAAAATGGATAAAAGACTTAAATGTAAGCCATGAAACCATAAGCATCTTAGAAGAAAACATAGGCAGCAAGCTCTCTGACATCTGTTGCAGCAATATATTTGCCAATTTATCTCCATGAGCAAGTGAAATAAAAGGCAGAATAAACAAATGGGACTATATCAAACTAAAAAGCTTTTGCACAGCTAAAGACAAAAAGAACAGAATAAAAAGACAAACCACACAATGGGAGAACATATTCGACAATATGTCTGATAAGGGGTTAATAACCAAAATTTATAAGGAACTTATAAAACTCAACACCAGGAAGACAAACAATCCAATCAAAAAATGGGCAAAAGAAATGAATAGACACTTCTCCAAAGAGGACATACAGATGGCCAATAGGCATATGAAAAAATGCTCAACATCACTAATCATTAGAGAAATGCAAATTAAAACCACAATGAGATATCACCGCACACCAGTCAGAATGGCGCTCATCAACAAAACAACACAGAATAAGTGCTGGCGAGGATGTGTAAGAAAGGGAACCCTCCTGCACTGCTGGTGGGAATGCAGACTGGTGCAGCCACTGTGGAAAACAGTTTGGAGATTCCTCAAAAAATTAAAAATCGAACTGCCTTTTGACCCAGCTATCCCACTTTTAGGAATATACCCTAAGAACACCATAGCACTGTTCAAAAAGAAGAAATGCGCCCCATGTTCGTGGCAGCATTGTTCACAATAGAGAAGATCTGGAAACAGCCCAAGTGTCCATCAGTGGACGAGTGGATTAAAAAGCTATGGTACATATATACTATGGAATACTACTCAGCCATAAGAAATGATGACATCGGATCATTTGTAACAACATGGATGGACCTTGATAACATTATACTGAGTGAAGTAAGTAAATCAGAAAAACTAAGGACTATATGATTCCATACAGAGATGGGACATAAAAATGAGACTCAGAGACATGGACAAGAGTGTGCTGGCTACCCGGGGGTTGGGGGTAGTTGAGGGAGGGGTACAAATAAAACCAGATAGAAGGTGACGGAAGACAATTTGACTTTGGGTGATGGGTATGCAACATAATTGAATGATAAGATAACCTGGAGATGTTTTCTCTGAACATATGTACCCTCATTTATCAATGTCACACCATTAAAATTAATGAAAGAAAATTTAGTGGGAATGCAATTAATCCGTTCTGGCACCATAAACCACACCAATTTTTTTGTTTTATTATGCCACCAAAACCCACACAAATTTTTTGTTTTATATGCTTTTAAATAATAAAATGTACTTTATAGATAACAAATATATATATATATATATATTAGCCATACAGCTTGTAACAGGAACTATATGTAACAAATACATATATATATATATCATATATATATTTGTTAGATATAATACATATATGTAAGAAATATGTGTGTATGTGTGTATATATATATACACACATAGTAATAGAGAATGTAGAGAAATAAACTGGTTTAGGAAGTATATTACCTTCAGGGTCAGGCGAAGATGCTGGCGGAGTGGAGAAGACTGGTGGAGGAAGCTTTCATTTCATGCACTATTGCTTAACATAACTTACTCTCTACACACTTAACGCTACATTTAATTGCAAAATTTAACTAACACACTACATATAATATGTAACTTTATCTCTAAACTGAATTGCTATTATTTTCCTTTGCTTAATCATCATTGCATGGCTTCCTTCTCCTTCCCCTTCTCCTTCTCTGCTCTTTTCAAAACATTTTGGCACAAAAACCAAAATCCTCTCCTCCAGCAACATTAGCTTAACAATGGCCCTTCCCAAGCAGGAAAGTAATTAGCAATTTCACAGACAGCTGCCCAGTGTCAATTTTAACAATAAAAGTGGGTAAACTCAGAAAATACAAATTTTACAACCTCATTTGCCCAACAATCATCATTTTCTTCACTGACTTTTGGCTTTTCCGCCACACTTTTAACACTTTCACTTAGAGGCCGTTTCAACAAAAACCTTTCCATGGAAGTTTGTTTCTTCCTCCCTTTCAGAACGCCTGGCAGGCCTTCTAGTGGAGGGTGGTGGAAGCTTGTGATTCAAATATCTGCTCGTGACTTAAAATAAAAAATCCTGCAAGTAACTGGTCATCTCTCAAATTGCTCCTGATTTAAAGTGCTTGTGTGTTGTGGTACCACTGTATATTGGCCTGACCTATAGGGGTGCAGTGGATAGAACAATGACCTGGAATGCCGAGGTCACTGATTAGAAACCTCAGGCTTTATGCCCAGTCAAGGCATAAAGGAGAAGCAACTGTGAGTTGATGCTTCCTGCTCCTCCTCCCTCCTTTCTCTAAAACTTGATAAATAAAAAATATTTTAAAAAATTATATTGAATAAATTTGAAGATCTCATTGGCTTTATTTTGAGTAATTCACAAAAGATGCTTCAAAAAGTTTTACAAAATGGAAAGTTTTACAGGCAGAAATTGAGAAGGAACAGAAAGTTATTAGAAAAGAAAAAAAAGGAATGTTTCAGGCAAGGGCACTTTTCTTTGTGAGTAAGAACAGCAAGGGCTTCTTTAGACAGATTATCTCACCGATGTTGGCCAGGAGATTCCAGATTGATTGTTTTAAAATTACACTCCTGATAGAGGCTGAAACTGCAGTTAGGTACAGAGGCGGATTAAGGTTGGTTGAGGCCCCAGGTGCAGAAGAAAATATTGGGCCCCTTAAAAAAGAGAGAGAGGGAAAATAAAAATACCTGTTAACTATATATATATATTTTTTTCAGAGACAGAGAGAAAATCAGAGAGAGGGATAGATAGGGACAGACAGACAGGAATGGAGAGAGATGAGAAGCATCAATCATCAGTTTTTCGTTCCAACACCTTAGTTGTTCATTGATTGCTTTCTCACATACGTCTTGACTGTGGGCCTTCAGCATACTGAGAATCCCCTTGCTGGAGCCAGTGACTTTGGGTCCAAGCTGGCGATTTTTTGCTGAAGCCAGATGGGCCCGCACTCAAGCTGGCGAGCTCTGGGTCTCGAACCTGGGTCTTTCTGCATCCCAGTCTGATGCTCTATCCACTGTGCCACCATCTGGTCAGGCTCATATTTTTAAATAAATAAATAATATTATGTACTATTAATGTTAAAATTACACACATGAAACCAAACTTGGTGTCATTAGGAAAAAGTGTAAAGTTGAGGTTTTGCGGGGCCTTTCAGAAGTCAGGGCCCGGGGCATGCACCCAGTACACCTGCCATTAAATCTGCCTCTGGTTAGGTAAGGCATTAAGTCAGTGGTTCTTAACCTGGGATCTATCGAACCCTAGGGGTTCGATGAGTCGGTCTCAGGGGTTCGGAGAAGCCTCTGCCATGGAGGTAAAGACACACTTGTGTAAAGTCGTGATGACACGCCCCGCGTGGCCATCACTTGCTGCAGAGGATCACGTTACATTGCTTGGCCAACCAGTGCTGCGGGGAATTGAGTGCGCACAGTAGTCCACGGCTGTCGTAGTTGTACGTCATGTGGTTTCTTTCTTAATATTTTAATCCATACTAAATATGTCTAGCAAAAAAAGAAAGTGGTTGGACGAATATGTACAACATGGATTCACATGTATCACGGAATTGGATGGGAGTCAGCGTCCTATCTGCATACTATGCAATGCCAAGTTGAGCAACTCTAGTCTCGCACCGGCAAAACTAAATTTAGGGGAAAAAATCATATATTTTTTTTTTTTTTTAACCACTGTTTATAATTTTTATTATCATCTTCATGGTTTTTTTTTTATATATATATTTTATTATTATTAATTCTAATGGGGTGACATCAATAAATCAGGGTACATATGTACAATGAAAACATCTCCAGGTTATCTTATCATTCAATTGTGTTGCATACCCATCACCAAAAGTCAAATTGTCCTCTGTCACCTTCAATCTGGTTTTCCCTGCGTCCCTCCCCTCCTCCCTATCCCATTCTTCCCTCCCTCCCCCCATCCCATAACCACCACTCTCTTGTCCATGTCTCATACTCTCACTTTCATGTCCCACCTATGTATGTAATCGTGCTGTTCTCAGTTTTTCTTTTTTTCTGATTTACTTATTTCACTCCGTATAATGTTATCAAGGTACATCCATTTTGTTATAAATGATTCGATGTCATCGTTTCTTATGGCTGAGTAGTATTCCATAGTATATATGTACCATAGCTTTTTAATCCACTCGTCTTCTGACGGACACTTGGGCTGGTTCCAGATCTTCGCTATTGTGAACAATGCTGCCACGAACATGGGGGCGCATTTCTTCTTTTCAAACAGTGCTATGGTGTTCTTAGGGTATATTCCTAAAAGTGGGATAGCTGGGTCAAAAGGCAGTTCGATTTTTAATTTTCTGAGGAATCTCCAAACTGTTTTCCACAGTGGCTGCACCAGTCTGCATTCCCACCAGCAGTGCAGTAGGGTTCCCTTTTCTCCACATCCTCGCCAGCACTTATTCTGTGTTGTTTTGCTGATAAGTGCCATTCTGACTGGTGTGAGGTGATATCTCATTGTGGTTTTAATTTGCATTTCTCTAATGATTAGTGATGTTGAGCATTTTTTCATATGCCTATTGGCCATCTGTATGTCCTCTTTGGAGAAATTTCTATTCATTTCTTTTGCCCATTTTTTGATTGGGTTGTTTGTCTTCCTGGTGTTGCTTTTTATAAGTTCTTTATAAATTTTAGTTATTAACCCCTTATCAGATGTGCTGTCGAATATGTTCTCCCATTGTGTGGTTTGTCTTTTTATTCTGTTCCTATTGTCTTTAGCTGTGCAAAAACTTTTTAGTTTGATATAGTCCCATTTGTTTATCTTGCCTTTTATTTCAGTTGCCCATGAAGATAAATCGGCAAATATACCGCTGCTACAGATGTCGGAGAGCTTGCTGCCTATGTTTTCTTCTAAGATGTTTATGGTTTCACGGCTTACATTTAAGTCTTTTATCCATTTTGAGTTTGTTTTTGTGAATGGTGTAAGTTGATGGTCTAGTTTCATTTTTTTGCAGGTAGATGTCCAATTTTTCCAACACCATTTGTTAAAGAGGCTGTCTTTACTCCATTGTATGTTCTTTCCTCCTTTGTCAAATATCAGTTGTCCATAAAGCTGTGGGTTTATTTCTGGGTTCTCTGTTCTGTTCCATTGATCTATGTGCCTGTTCTTATGCCAGTACCAGGCTGTCTTGAGTATAATGGCCTTGTAGTAAACCTTGATATCAGGAAGAGTGATACCTCCTGCTTTATTTTTTCTTTTTAAGATTGCTGAGGCTATTCGTGTTCTTTTTTGGTTCCATATAAATTTTTGGAATATGTGTTCTATATCTTTGAAGTATGTCATTGGTATTTTAATTGGTATTGCATTGAATTTATAAATTGCTTTGGGTAATATAGACATTTTAATGATGTTTATTCTTCCTAGCCATGAGCACGGTATGTGCTTCCACTTGTTTGTATCTTCCTTGATTTCTTTTATCAATGTTCTATAATTTTCTGAGTACAAGTCCTTAACCTCCTTGGTTAAATTTACTCCTAGGTACTTTATTTTTTTGGCTGCAATAGTGAAGGGGATTGTTTCCTTAATTTCTTTTGCTGATATTTCATTGTTGGTGTATAGAAATGCCTCTGATTTCTGAGTATTAATTTTATATCCTGCCACCTTGCTGAATTCATTTATAAGGTCCAGTAGTTTTTTGACTGAGACTTTAGGTTTTTCAATATACAATATCATATCATCTGCAAATAATGACAGTTTTACTTCTTCTTTTCCAATTTGGATGCCTTTTATTTCTTCTTCTTGTCTAATTGCTGTAGCTAGGACTTCCAGAACTATGTTGAATAAGAGTGGTGAAAGTGGGCAACCCTGCCTGGTTCCTGATCTTAAGGGGATTGCTTTTAATCTTTGTCCATTTAGTATGATGTTTGCTGTCGGTTTATCGTAGATGGCCTTTATCATGTTAAGGAATGATCCCTGTATTCCCACTTTACTGAGAGTTTTGAGCATGAATGGGTGCTGGATTTTATCAAATGCCTTTTCTGCATCTATTGAAATTATCATGTGATTTTTGTCCTTCCTTTTGTTTATGTGGTGAATCACATTGATTGACTTGCGAATATTGAACCAGCCTTGCCTCTCTAGAATAAATCCCACTTGATCGTGGTGTATGATTTTTTTCATATATTGCTGGATCCGGTTGGCTAATATTTTGTTGAGAATTTTAGCGTCTAAATTCATCAGGGATATAGGCCTATAATTTTCTTTCTTTGTGTTGTCTTTGCCCGGTTTTGGGATCAGAATTATGCTCGCCTCATAAAAGGAGTTTGGAAGTCTTCCTTCCTCTTGAATTTTTTGAAATAGCTTCAGAAGAATAGGAGTTAGTTCTTCTTTGAATTTTTGATAGAATTCACTTGTGAAGCCATCAGGCCCAGGACTTTTCTTTTTTGGGAGTTTTTTGATAACTGTTTCGATCTCATTTGCTGTAATTGGTCTGTTTAGGTGTTCTGATTCTTCCAGATTGATTTTTGGAAGGTTATATGATTCAAGAAATTTGTCCATTTCACCAAGATTGTCTAATTTTTTGGCATATAGTTCTTCATAGTATTTTCTTACAATGCTTTGTATTTCTGTTGTATCAGTTGTTATTTCTCCACTGTCCTTTCTAATTTTATTTATTTGAGTCCTCTCTCTTTTTTTCTTGGTGAGTCTAGTTAAAGGTTCATCAATCTTGTTTACCTTTTCAAAGAACCAGCTTCTTGTTTCATTGATCCTCTGTATTGTTTCCTTAGCCTCTATGTCATTTATTTCTGCTCTGACCTTTATTATTTCCTTTCTTCTACTTGTCTTAGGTTTTATTTGTTGTTGTTTTTCTAGTTCTTTTAGATGCAGGGTCAGGTTGCTTATTTGAGCTTTTTCTAGCTTCTTATGATATGCCTGTAGTGCAATAAACTTCCCTCTCAGAACTGCTTTTGCTGTGTCCCATAAATTTTGAGTTGATGTATGCTCATTATCATTTGTTTCTAGAAACTTTTTTATTTCTTCTTTGATCTCATTGTTAATCCATTCATTATTTAATAACAAGCTATTTAGTTTCCAAGTGTTTGAGTATTTTTCAGCTTTTCTTTTGTGGTTAATTTCTAGTTTCATGGCATTGTGATCAGAGAAAATGCTTGATATGATTTCAATCTTCTTAAATTTATTGAGACCATTTTTGTGTCCTAACATGTGGTCTATCCTAGAAAACGTACCATGAGAGCTTGAGAAGAATGTATATTCTACTGCTTTAGGGTGAAAAGTTCTGAAGATATCTATTAAATCAAGTTGATCTAGTGTCTCCTTTAAGTCTGCTGTTTCTTTATTAATTTTCTTTCTTGAGGATCTATCCAGTGTTGTTAGGGGGGTATTGAAATCCCCTACTATGATAGTATTGCTGTTAATCTCGCCCTTTATGTCCATCAAAGTCTGCTTTATGTATGTCGGGGCTCCTATATTTGGTGCATAGATATTTACAATAGTTATATCTTCCTGTTGAATTGTTCCCTTTATCATTATGTAGTGTCCTCTTTTATCTCTTACTACAGCCTTTGTTTTAAAGTCCATTTTGTCTGATATAAGTATTGCTACCCTGGCTTTTTTTTCGTTTCCATTTGCATGGAATATTTTTTTCCATCCTTTTACCTTCAGTCTATGAGCATCTTTTGTTTTAAGGTGTGTCTCTTGTAGACAGCATATGTATGGGTCCTGTTTCTTTATCCATGCAGCTACCCTATGTCTTTTGATTGGATCATTTAATCCATTTACATTTAAGGTTATTATTGATATGTAGTTGTTTATTGCCATTTTATTCTTTAAAGCTGTATTCTTCTTTTGCTCTATTCATTCCTCCCTTTAAACTGTTCACAAGAGGCCCCTTAGTATCTCTTGCAGAATTGGTTTGGTTTTTATGAATTCCTTGAGGCTTTCTTTTTCTGGGAAGCTCTTTATTTCTCCTTCAATTTTAAACGTTAGCCTTGCTGGATAAAGTAGTCTTGGTTGTAGGTTCTTGTTCTGCATTACTTTGATTATTTCTTGCCATTCCCTTCTGGCCTCAAGTGTTTCTGTTGAGAAGTCTGATGTCATCCTTATGGGGGCTCCTTTGTAGGTGATAGTCTTTTTTTCTCTAGCAGCTTTTAAAATTTTTTCTTTATCCATTAGCTTTGGTATTTTAACTATGATGTGTCTTGGTGTAGATTTTTTTGGGTTTCTCCTTAATGGAGTTCTGTGTGCTTCTTGAATGTGTGGAGTGTTTCCCAGCCTTAATTTAGGAAAGTTTTCTGCTATAATTTGATTGAACAAAGTTTCCATTTCCTGTCCTCTCTCCTCTTCTTCAGGCACCCCTATGATGCGAATGTTGTTTCTCTTCATGTTGTCACAAAGCTCCCTTAGAGTTTCCTCACATTTTTTAAGTCTCTTTTCCTTTTTCTTCTCTGCTTCTGTGCCTTTGTTTATTGTGTCCTCTAACTCGCTTATTCGATCCTCAGCGTCATCCATCCTGCTTTTAATTCCTTCCATTGTGGTCTTCAGTTCTGATACTGTATTTGTCATTTCTGTCTGATTCTTTTTTATTATTTCAATTTCATTTTTTATACTTGTTATCTCTTTATTTAGGTGTTCATAATGACTATCCATTGTTGCTCTAATTTCTTTGAACATCCTAACTATCATTATTCTAAATTCTGCTTCTGGTAATTTGGTTATATCTGGTTCACTCAGGTCCTTCTCTGGGGATTTCTCTTGATTCATTTGGTTTGCATTCCTCTGCCTGCCCATTTTTTCTGTGTATAAGCAAGTTGTGGCCACTGGAGTCCAGTAGGTGTTGCCTTTGTGTTCTCTAGGTGTGGTCTATCTGCAGGCCCCCCACCCCCTCTGCCGGTGCCTAGGGTGGTTGGGTATGAGCGTTGCCAGCGCTGGCCCACTGTGGCTTTTGCTGTGATTTCTGCCTTCTCCTCCGTGGGAGGGGCTGTGACTGAAGCCACAAGATTAGCACCAAGGGTAGAGGCGAGCACCTTTCCTCAGCTGCGGACCCAGCCTATTTCCGGACTTCTGCCCAGAACCAGCAGTCGGAGCCTGCTCGCTACAGTTCCGCGGGTTAGGCGGGGCTTTTGACGTGCTCTCAGCTGTAAGCTTTTGCCCGTCAGGAGCTTTAGCCCCGCCCTCGAGGCCAGGGCCCTTTGCGCAGGGTCGGAAACCAAGGTTTATTGGGGCGGGCGTGTTTGCTGGCTTCCGCCGATCTGCGTACTTCCGCTCGTCCCGGACTCTACCCCTCCCCCGCGTTCGGAGCCCGCTCGTGCACGTATGAATGCTATCCGCGTTTTCTCCGGCCGGATGGGGATAATAGCGTGGGCTCAGCTGCGAGCCTCGACTTGTCTCGGGGTCCACCCCGTTCCTGCGCTCGGAGCCCGCTCACGCACGTACACTGGCCAACCGCGGTTTCTCCGGCCGGGGGTGGGGGTGGGGTGGGGGTGGGGACTGGTAGCGTCAGCTCAGCCACAGCCTCTGCCCGTCCCTGGTCCTAGCCCGGTCCCCGCGGTCAGGGCCGGCTTGCGCAGGGCCTGCCCGTTCCTGGCCTCCTGCTTTGTCCCCGTAAGTGGGACCAAAGGCGGGCCCGCAGCTTCCGGACCGCTTTCGCGGTCCCCTCTGGCCCTCTGGGCTAGACCGATCTCCCACCGGCTTGGCCTCTGCCCACGCCGACAGAACCGCCTTTCAGCGTCCTGCCGCCCCAAACCCTTAAGCAGCCCTCAGCAGAGTAGGAAGGGACCTAATACTCCACACTGTAGGCCTGGGAGCTCCCTCACTTGTTTCACAGCTCAATACTGTCCAAACGCCTCTTTTAGGCTCTAGGACTGGAGGCTGGGGCTTGGTTCCTGGGACCCAGGTCCCTCCCTCTCCTCCAAACTCTCCTCCCGCCCCGCGGGTCTCTCCGGGCTGCCGTTTGCTCCGGGGAGCTGGGCAGCCCTCTTCGCGTTTTCGCTATTCCTACCAGTCTCAATGTGGCTTCTTCTGTGTTCCTTGGTTGAAGAGTCCACTTAGTTTTGTTCAAAGTTGGTTTATCCAGGTGATGGTTATTAAAATTGAGTTGTAATCCACTTTGGTTCTGGGAGTTGGAAGTTGGTACGTCCGCCTACTCCGTCGCCATCTTGCTCCCAAAAATCATATTTTATTTATCATTAAAGAAGGGTTCGGTGAATGCGCATATGAAACTGGTGGGTTCGGTACCTCAAAAAAGGTTAAGAACCACTGTATTAAGTCTTGGTGTGGCTTAGCAAAAGTGACACCAGTTTGGGCCTGTTGTTTCTTTTTAATACCCTTTTATAATAAATTGATAATCTGGTAAATAAAATGTTTTTCTCAGTTCTATGAGCTGCTCCAGCAAAATAATCAAAACCAAAGCATAGGTCATGGGAACAGATGATTTAAAGCCAGTTAATCAGAAGCACAGTTAACAACATGGACTAGTGATTGGCATCTAAAGTAAAGATCAGCCTTGTAGCACTGAACCCTTATTCTGTGGAAGCTGATGCTCTCTCCCGGTATACAGTGTCAGACTTGGGTTGAATCATCAGATACCTAGTTGGTATTAGCTATTGGTTGGAATGGGGAAACATTACACACACACACATGCACACACACCACATTGATGACCAGAATCTTTAGGTTTTCCACACTTCCAAAAGTTTTAAGAAACCTTGTGAAGACTCCTTTTTTTTGGACAATCTCCTCAACCAATCTGGTTACATCATATCAATAACATGTGGGAGTGTAAAGATTAATAAATAAAAATCCCTTTAAATTGAATCTGGGAGGGCTTTAAGGAGAGCTCTCAAGCCCTACCACTCATTATGGTATTTTGCCAAATATGATATTCAAATTGCAAATAAGAATATGAAAAGCACATATGAGAAAGCAATCAATGAACAACTAAGGTGTTGGAACAAAAAACTGATGATTGATGCTTCTTATCTCTCTCCATTCCTGTCTCTCCTTATCTCTCTCTCTCTCTCTCTGACTCTCTCTCTGTCCTTGAAAATAAAAAAGGAATATGAAAAGTTGCTCAACATCACTAATTATTTGGAAACTGCAAATAAGAACTGCAATAAGATATTACCTCATGCACACTAGGATGGCTACAATAAAAAACACAGAGAATAACTGTTGTTGGTAAAGATGTTGAGAAATTGGAACACTTATGCACTTTTGGTGGGTATATAACATGGTATAATCTCTATGGAAACCAGTATGGAAGTGCTAAAAAACTATAAATAGAATTACCATATGATGTAGAAATTGTACTTCTGGGTTTATACCCAAAAGAATGTAAAGCAGGATTTCAAAGAGGTATATGAACAACCACGTTCATAGCAACATACATTACTCACAACCGACAAGAGGTGGAAGCAACCCAAGTGTCCATTGACAAATGAATGGATAAACAAAATGTGGTATACACATATTAGAGAATATTATTCAACTTTAAAAAGGAAGGGAATTCTGCCTGACCAGGTGGTGGTGCAGTGGATAGAGCATTGGACTGGGATGCGGAAGACCTGGGTTCGAGACCCCGAGCTCACCAGCTTGAGCGCGGACCCATCTTGCTTGAACAAAAGCTCTCAGCTTGGACCCAAGGTCGCTGGCTCCAGCAAGGGGTTGCTCGGTCTGCTGAAGGCCCACCGTCAAGGCTCATGTGAGAAAGCAATCAATGAACAACTATGGTGTCGCAACGGCAACAAGAAACTAATGATTGATGCTTCTCACCTCTCTCCGTTCCTGTCTGTCTGACCCTATCTATCCCTTTCTCTGACTCTCTCGCTGTCCTTGGGGAAAAAAAAAAAAAGGAAGGGAATTCTGACACATGCTACAACATGGATGATGCTTGCGGACATTATGGTAAGTGAAATAAGCCAGTCAGAAAAAGGCAAATACTGCGTTGATTCCTTGAATTTGAAGTACTTAGTGGAGTGAAATCATAGACACAGAAAGTAGAATGGTGACTGGGTGGAGGGGAAAATGAGGAGTTATTTAACGAATAGAGTTTTAGTTTCACAAGACGAAAACGTTCTGGTAATTGGCTTCACACTACTAAAACAAACACTTAAATATGGATAAGATGGTTAATTTTATGTTATTTGTATTTTACCACAATTAAAACAAAAATTCCTGATTGAGACAATTAGGTATCTGGTGCCAGTATCATTCTTAAAAACTGAGTACACCTCAGATTTGGGTATTCACATTAATCCGAATAGTGCCTTGTTCATAATTGTGAATAAAATATTACCTTAGCCTCTTCCTTTAATCACCTTCATCAACAATGATCCTATGTCCCCTCATCTGTTGTGAGGGGCTGGGGATAGATGATCTCTCTAGTCCCACCACCTCTGAAGATCTTGGGGTTCCACATTCCCCAGCCCACTGTGGAGAGGGCATGACAGACAGATATTACCTCTGCCTTTTCTCAGCGATCCTCAGGATGTCGCAGATTCTGGTAAACCTCTCTGACAGCTCAACGGTCAAACCACATTCCTGTAGCAGCGACCAGGCCCGATCTGGACCCATGACCTTAGCTAACAGCAGTGCCACATTCTCCACATTGACAGATGAAGGCCCATCACTGAAGTTCCCATTTGGTGACTTCTGGGACACTGGCTTTGTGCTCTTATTCTGTACCAGATGTAGGAGAAGCTTCCACTCCTCCACAGTCTCTGGGATCCAACCTACACAAACACACAGACATAGAAGTGCTGGCTCAGACTGCTCTTGGCACTCTGCCTGCATTCAGGAGAAGGTCAGAACCATTTCTGAAAAACATTTAATAGCAAAACGTACAAATATTAGAGAACATAATCTCATTACTCTAACAAAGTTATTTTCTGACCATCTGTTGAAGAAGTCACAGAATTAGCTTCAATGTTCTTTTATTGGCTCCCTCAGTAATTACCCAGGGCATTCTATGCTGGGCACTGGGTATGCAATGAGGAACTCTTGTGGAGCTTACAGTAAAGGAGATAGAACTTAGACAAACAGGTAAACCTATACTTATAAACTGTGCTAAGTGGTATAAAGGAAAAGATCAAGAAAACATTAGAGAGAATGGCAAGTTTTTTGAGAGGATCTGAGAAGGTCTCTGAAGAAGTGACATTTAGGCAGAGAGATAAAAGATGAAACAAGCTTAGACAAACAGTATGTGCTTCTGGCTACATAAGCACAGACTTGAGTGAGGTGCGAGCATCAGGAATGGAGCACCTCTTTCAGTTGTTGCCTTGAGTCCCACCCTACCCAGTCTGGCCTTTCAGATATGCCGGGAAGCCCATCAAAGCCAAGGTATGACCCAGGAAGAGCTTGATACATTATCCTGAGAGGAAAATGCCTGGACATGACAGAGCCAGGACAGGGGAAGGGAGTACAGAAGTTGGTGTCAATGTTTTTTTATATTTACCTCACTATATAAATAGGACACTTATTTCTCTCTTTCCTTAAGTTTATGGTCTTAAGAAGGCCCAAAATGGTGGTAGGTAATATCAGTTGCTGGACACTCTTTGAGCTTCAGGTTGCCTGCATGATTAAGCGTGTTATCCCCGTGATGTCCCAGGACCTTTGGGTCTCTCACTTTTGGGTCAGTGGGTACATGTCACTTTCCTTTGTACTCAGGGTACAGTTGGGGGGTTACCTAGAGATTAGAGATTGAGGATCTTTTGTATGTTCTAGACTAACTCATGAGCTAAGTTCATCTTCAGTTGGGAAGGTCAAGGGGCTTGGTTGTGAGGATCTGCAGAAATCAGAGTGGTGGAGGATAAGGAAGTATTTGGGTTGGGGAGAGAAAACTCATTCCACAGTGATGGCTGGGTAAGCACTGTCTTTTAATACGTTTTTGGACAAAGATACAATACATTCGTGTAGCTCTGACAGGTCAAAGAAATTTATATTTGGGGGTCTTGGTTCCCATTAATGAGGATTCTAAGCAAAGTGTGAGCTTGGGTAGTGTCTGGTAAAGAAGTAACGAGGTTTGCATATACAGACTTTCTTGAACTCCGGCTTAAGGGTGTGTGTCTCAGCCCTGGAACAGGGAGGGCACCTACACAGGGGAACATTCTTTCCTGCGTTGTGGGGGACAAGGGAGGGTCAATGTGCTCTTCTTGCATTGGCTGCTTAACAAGTAACTTTGACTCAAAGGACTCAATACCCATTGTGGGCTATTAAGGAGCAGCCTGCCCTGGGTTCCGACAGTTCCTGGCACCTAAACACCTCCTCCCATTCAGAGGTGTCTCCAGGATTGGGAAACAGAGTCCACTCCACTTGAATGCCCACGCCCAATGAAGAGGCCAGGTTGAGGAGGACAAGATGGGATGAGTAGTGATGTTAGTCCCCGGGAATAGTTAGTTGTTCTTCGGGGAAACAATCTTAGGAGGGTTGGTGGCACCTTACCTTCTCTTTTCTTTCATCATCATACTTTTTGCCCACATAATCTTTCCCATGTATTTATTGGAATCTTACTGATTTTATCATCAAACAAGTATGAAATATTTTTCTATGTACATATAATCATTTTTCTCCCTAATTACACATTGTTGGGCAGATAAAATATATTACGCTCACTTTGTTAAAGATGGTGCTGCCCACATAAGAGTAAGCTTTTCCCCATACCTTTGACTGATTGAATGATGTGGGGTGGTGCACTCTCATGAGGAATCCTCCCATTATGCCTCAGATAAGTGACTTTGTATCAGAGACTTTCTTTTTTGTAGATTGAATTACAGGTTTGAATTTCTACACTATAAAGTGGGGCAGGCCAGGAGCTTGCTCTCTCTCAGTTCCTGAGGTTAGCATTAGAGAGGAGAGCAGAGTAAGGCCACATGGAGGAGAGAAGAAGCAGCCAAGATGGTGGAGTGCTGAGGAAGAAGCCAGTTTGTGCAGAGTTTGTGCAGAGAGAAGGAGATGGGAAACAGAGGTGAATAAGTCTGGTGAGCTAGAAACCTTTGATTCTAGGAAACTCGGATAAGTCAGTAGCTTTGTGAGCACTGAATGAGTGGGTTTTGGAGCCCAGTGTGTGTTTTTACTTGCCCGCCAGGTGCAAGCTAGAATTAAAGCTGATGGCTCACCAGTTCTTGGCTCTGTTGTTTCATTACCGACTGTCCGAATCTAATGTGAATCTGCACTGGCCAGGCGGCCCTGTTGGTGGCCACGAATACTGGCTTCACACATGTCATTTTCATGAAGGCACAGCCTGCATCTGGTTATCCCCCACCCCCATCTCCATGTATGCCCAATATCTAGTGTAGTAGGCACTCAATGAAGAGCTGATAAATGAATAAACATGTCATCATAGGGAATTCTGAAAGCCCAGAATAACACGAACATTTCTCACTAACTAGAAACATGGATACTGTTAGATATGCAAATTACTAGGTTGTGTTTCACTGTGAATAAAAGTTAGGCCAAATTCTACTGTACTCTTCTCCCCTTAAGACATCATCTACACTTCTCCAAGTGGTTATATGCTCTTCCACAATGGGGCAGAACAGAAGTCACACTAGATTTGTCTGAATCCAGGGTTTAGCTCTCAACTTCTATGTCATGCTGCCTCCATGTCCAGATGGCTGGGTTTTAGGATCTGTGATGGGAACTCAGTGTCACAATCTCTACTAGAAAGGTATTCTGGTGTTCTGTAACAGGACCTTCTGATAGAGATAAGCATGGAAAAATGGAATGGGGCAAAGTCCGGGTTTCTTAGCCAGAGGCTGAGATAGCTCTGTCCAATGGCATTCTTCCAAATCAAGTCATTCAAACTGGAATTACCATAAATCACCCCTAATATTTGTAAAGGGTGTACCAGTTTTCAGAAAAGAACATGTGTTAAGGTATGAAGGCAAGGAGCTGGAGTAGAGAGAGGACTGTCCAATAATGTTCTGGTCCTTGAGTGAGCCATTTATATTCTCCTATAACTTCATCAGAAAGAGCTTTGCAGATAGATTGAATGGATTGTTTCTTAGTGAGCATAAAGCCAGTGGCCAAGGCCAGTATCACAGCTGCCTGGCCAGGGCAGGTTCGCATTAGATTCGGACAGTCGATAATGAAACAACAGAGCCAAGAACTGGTGAGCCATCAGCTTTAATACTAGCTTGCACCTGGCGGGCAAGTAAAAACACACACTGGGCTCCAAAACCCACTCATTCAGTGCTCACAAAGCTACTGACTTATCCGAGTTTCCTAGAATCAAAGGTTTCTAGCTCACCAGACTTATTCACCTCTGTTTCTCATCTCCTTCTCTCTGCACAAACTCTGCACAAACTGGCTTCTTCCTCAGCACTCCACCATCTTGGCTGCTTCTTCTCTCCTCCACGTGGCCTTACTCTGCTCTCCTCTCTAATGCTAACCTCAGGAACTGAGAGAGAGCAAGCTCCTGACCTGCCTCACTTTATAGTGTAGAAATCCAAACCTTTAATCCAATCTACAAACAAGGAAGTCTCTGATACAAAGTCACTTATCTGAGGTATAATGGGAGGATTCCTCATGAGAGTGTATCACCCTACATCATCCAATCAGTCAAGGGTGTGGGGAAAAGCTTACTCTTAAAACTTGCATGTGGGCAGCACCATCTTTAACAAAGTGAGCATAATATATTTTATCTGCCCAACAGTGAGTAAAAGAGAGTCGTTTCTAGGCGATTGAGGACACATGTTAGCCAGAATGAACTGAGTGCGGCTCTATGAGAGTTTCATTCATAGCTAAATATACACCCCCGGCCTAGAAAGAAAAGTGGTATGCCCTTTCCAGTAATTAGAGATCTCAAAAAGTAAAAGCCTTGCCTATTAGGCCAAGTGCCTCCAAGTTTGAATGATGTGAATCAGCTTGAAAAATTAACTTCTTATTTATACATTTTCCATGTTAAGCATGTGTTGAGAGTTTACCGTACCTCCCCTCATTAACCCACTCTTTCCCCTATCCTCCTCCTTTGTCCCTCTCTTCTCTCTGGAACTTCTATTAAGAGTAGACTTTGGAACCTTTGGGGGGAGATCAGAAAGGCATCTCTACTGTTCATATGACAGTCCTTTGGGGCTTTGGGGAGGTAGTCCTACCACCTGATAAGTATCGGCCTTCCAGAACACAGCCTCCCACGCTCAGCCCCAAAGCAGTATGGAATCTCAGCTTGCTGTCACGAACCAGTATGCTAAATCACTGCTTCCTTTAACTGCTATCCTGTCCCTGCTTCATTTCACATAAATGAGTTTTTCTCTGTGTCAGTTTCAACCCTCTCTCCACTCCACCTGCTCTTCCACTATTGCCTTCCAAAGTGCTCTGGGTGAGAAAACTCTGGGGTAAATACCCTCCTTTAACTTGGCCTGTTTCCTTCCCCTGTTAACAAAAACTGAGACTTGCTTTCCTCATGTTGATTCCACTTACTGTTGTCTTCTCCCATGGGGTATGCCTCCTGCCATTCCTGAACAAGAGAATAGAAAAGAGGGTCTGCATCTTCTTTATACCCCACTGCCACTTCCGCCTTCTTTACTCCCAATGCTTTTAGAGCTTTGTCTCCTGGGTCCCTGTCAAATTCTTTACTACCCTCTCTCTAGTTTTACCAGCGTTATCTGTGCAAGTGATTTCCAAAACAGGGAGATTTTCAAACACATGTATTCCTGAAGTCCACTCCAAACTTGCTGAATCACGGTTTTCAAGGTTCTGGCCCAGGAATCTGCATTCTTAAACCACCCATAAGATGCTTCTGTTTTAGACAATCTGATTAGTAATGTTTGGGTATAAAGCATCTCTCTATTTGTTGCTATATCTCCCCACTCCTCTCCATCCTTCATGGAAAATTTCCACACTTCATTCACAGCCCTCATTCCAATATATTCATTCCAATATATAGTACCGTATTTTTCGCTCCATAAGACCCACTTTCTTCCCCAAAAAAGTGGAGGAGAAAATGCCTGTGCGTCTTATGGAGCAAATGTTCATTTATTTTTAGCTGCTGTGGGGCACCAGTAAACATATGTAGAATGAACACCAGTGGGAGTGTAATCATACCCACCAGGGCGGAGTGTGGAACTCCAGCATCTGCTGAGTGATCTCCTGGTTCTGGTTTCCACAGTTACATGCAGCGCAGGAAGGCAGGCGAGCAACCTTGTGTGGGCGCATTCATCTAGCTCTAGCATCATCGTGGGCAGACAGGAGAGGTGCCTTGCAGCGATGGAGGACTGTGCTGCAGCTGCTGGAGCTCTGTGTGAAGTGATGATGTCACTTGTTGCCAGCCTAATAGCATTTCATTGGCGGACTGGCTGGCAGATAGGGGAGGGGCCAAGGGTGCGAGGCCCCGGCAGTGAGCTGGGAGGCCAGTGGGAGCACAGGCAAAGCAGCGGCAGATGGAGCAGGCTGTGCTGCTCATCTCCTTCAGTTTATTCCAGCTGTAATCTAGGTAGTTTGCCTACAGAGTGACATTTGAGTAAAAAATAACTAGATTTTCCCTAGTGCAGCAGCAGGGGGTTCATGAGAAAGGATGGATGGACGAAATGGAATGAGACTGTGGATTGAAAAAGTTTGGTCCAAACGTCCTAGAGGGCTTCTGAAAAATCTGCTCTATTAGTGCTTGACCAGTTTAAAGCGCCAATTAGCGAAACCACACACACACACACACACAGACTTTAAGGAAGTGAAAACTCATCTAGCTGTAATTCCTGGGGGTCTTACTAGTCAGTTGCAACCTCTCAACGTGTCAATCAACAAACCGTTTAAAGTCTTTATGTGAGAAGAGTGGGACAAATGGATGGCTGCTGGTCATCATGATCTGACACCAACTGGATGAATGAAAAGACCCCCTATCACTCAAGTTTGTGAATGGGTGAAAACATGGCCATCAGTGAAGAATGAAACCGTGGTACAGTCATTCAAAAAATGTGGCATTAGCAATGCCTTAGATGGCACTGAAAATAGTGAACAACGTGATATCAGTGATTGTGAGCAACTGAGCAATTGACACTAGTGATGATGAGTTCCTGGGGTTCCTGGACAACCAGAAGAGTATTTGAACATTAAAGTCTCTTCTCATTTGTTAATAACAGTGTCTCTTCTCATTTGTTAATAACAGTGCTAATGGTTGTTAATACTGCTGTTGACTTTATATTGTTAAAATATTATTGTGGTATATTTTATTAAATATTTTAACACACCATTTGGTTCAGATTATATTTTTTCTTATTTTCCTCCTTAAAACCCTAGGTGCATCTTATGGAGCAAAAAATACGGTAATTATATTGTTGAACCTCCCAGCATCCTAATACGTAACATCTTGCTGCCTTTAAAGTTCCAATATGCCAATACCTGGGGAAAGGGTGTTCCAGATGAAAGGAATAGCTAATCCAAGCCCCAGGGGTGAGATGTGTCAGGGGTTTGAAGAACAGGGAGGAGAGCAGTGTGACTGGAGGAAAAGGAGCAAGAAGAGAGAAGTAGGCAATGAGGAGTGAGGAAGAGTAGTCTTATAAGCCATTGTGAGGGTCTTCGCTTCCGCGCTGGATAAAACTGAGAGGGTTTTGAGCAGAGAGTGACATGGTCTGTCTTGTGTTTTAACATCTGGTTGATATATTGAGAAGAGACTAACTGGGGCAAGGATGGACAGAGGGAATCCATCAAGGGTTCATCACAATAATCCAGATGATGATGCATAATAACAGTATGATAACAGTAGATGTGAGGATGCTTGCTTTCTGGATACATATTTTTTTTGAAACTTTTTTTTTTTCATTTTAGAGAGGCGACAGAGAGAGAGAGAGAGAGAGAGAGAGAGAGAGAGAGAGAAAGGGGGGAGGAGCTGGAAGCATCAACTCCCATATGTACCCTGACCAGACCAGTGCAGGGTTTTGAACTGGCGACCTCAGTGTTCCCAGGTCGACGCTTTATCCACTGTGCCACCACAGGTCAGGCAGGATACATATTTTTTTACAGTAATTTCAACCAGTCCAAATCAGCTGGGATTTTACTGCATATAAACAACGTCCATGTTTCTCTGTTCATCTCTAAATGATAAATATTACACAGCACACCTCATGTTTCAAAGCTTTTTCATTCCTTAACTTCCAAACACCATCTTCACACTACTTCTTTCAATCTATGCAATTACTTCTTTCCTTCATTCACTCATTGATTCATTCGATCAATAAAAATTACAAAAGCTTGTTGTTGGTGAGGTGCTGTGCTTAGAGAAACAACAGATTATCAATATGCCAGACAAGGTTCCTACCCCTGGGTCTCACACCATAGGGCCAAACTCAGAAATGCAAACAAGCAGAGAATAATGCATCCTGACAGGTAAAGGACAGGTGTTCCTGGTTTCCCTCTGTTGTCTATCTTCCATCTTAAAATACAGCTTCTTCATTTTCTCTCCTTCCTTTATGAGAGAAACACCTGATCCTACTACACTCTAGACAGCTCTGTCCCCACCGGTCCTGTGGGCCCTTGAACCTTGGAGTGTATGTTATGCTCGTGTTTATCTGCCACTAGCTCTTTGTTAACTCTCTCCCTATAACTGTATAACTCTCCCGCATCTTTAGATGAATTCCCCGTAGACCTGTGCGTGTATTCATTTACTTGATACTTCAACAAGTATTTACTGGTATCCCATTTCCCACTTATTTCAGGGCTGCCCTTTGGCAGCTGAATGTGGTCAGATAAAACTACACAACCACAATGACTAGTCTCACTTTAAATTCATGATCTTTAAGCTGCCTTGCAATCCTGTTACACTTCCCAAGTTAATTCACTTTGCCATTTTCCTAGATGCCCATTTTTCACTTCTGTCCTGGAATTTTTACCCTCTTTCTCTTTCATCCACCTCTTAGTTGAGGACTTTGCTTCCAACTTCGTGGAAAAATAGAAGCAAACAAAAATAAACTTCCATGGGCTCCCACCACTGAATCTGCTGATTTACTTGCATTTACTCCTAGATACTCTGCCATCTCTCCCGTCACTAGGGGTGACCTGTCCAATCAGCACTTAAGGCCATCTTAGGTTTAGACCAGGGGCCCCCAAACTTTTTACACAGGGGGCCAGTTCACTGTCCCTCAGACCGTTGGAGGGCCGGACTATAAAAAAAACTATGAACAAATCCCTATGCACACTGCACATATCTTATTTTAAAGTAAAAAAACAAAATGGGAACAAATACAATATTTAAAATAAAGAACAAGTAAATTTAAATCAACAAACTGACCAGTATTTCAATGGGAACTATGGGTGCGTATGCATCCTGTGCTCCTCTCACTGACCACCAATGAAAGAGGTGCCCCTTCCAGAAGTGCGGTGGGGGGCCAGATACATGACCTCAGGGGGCTGCATGCGGCCCGTGAGCTGTAGTTTGGGGACCCCTGGTTTAGACTCTGCAGACAATAGTGATGCCTGTTGCTAATAAGTGATTAAGACATAAATATTATATATATATAATATTAATAGGCATTTAAAAAGTTAACTCACACTGCATTTATTCTTTAAGAAAGGTGACCATTTTATAAATTCTTTTAATTTATGCTTAACATATAGATAAGATGTATATCTGCTTTGTTTTCCCCTTTTTTTCTTAATTTTAGAAACTGATTTGATTGTCTGATACACAGGTGAAGCCTTGTTCTATAAAGGGGACTTCCGCTAATAAAAGGGCTTTGGAAACCTCCACCCTGGGTTTCTGACCTGAACTAAAAAATAGTTAATTCAAACACAGTCTCACGTTACCCAGACTTGGATGATAGAAAGTAAAAACAACACCCTATATCTATTTTACATGTGTGTTTCAATAATTGTATCATCTAGCCTGACCAGATGGAGGTACAGTGGATAGAGCGTGAACCTGGGACACTGAGGACCAAAGTTTGAAACCCCAAGGTCTCCAGATTGAGCATGGGATCGTAATCATGACCTCATGGTTGCTGGCTTGAGCCCAAAGGTCACTGGCTTGAGCAAGGTTGCTAGCTGGAGCAAGGGGTCATTGGCTTAACTAGAACCCCTGCACCCTCCGTCAAGGCACATATGAGAACGCAATCAATGAACAACTAAGGTGCCACAACTATGAGTTGATGCTTCTCATCTCTCTCCCTTCCTGTATGTTCCTGTCTCTGTCTCACTCACTAAAATAAAAATATTGTATCATCTATAGTTCAGAGCAGTGTTCACAACCATCTGTATATAGAGTTTCCAGTGCCAAATAGAAAAGACTGTCACCCAGCTCTTTGAATTTGGACACAGACAAAGCTTAGATATGTACTTTTTCACTTATCCTGTCACCATCCTATATATTTTATCATGCAAAGATTAGTTGTATTCATTATTTTACATTTTTTATTGATTTTTAAATATTATACTACATATTTGTTGGCCCTGGCCTGTTGGCTCAGTGGTAGAGCATTGGCCCAGCGTGTGGATGTCCTGGTCAGGGCAAACAGGAGAAGCGCCCATCTGCTTCTCCACCTCTCACCCTCTCATTTCTTTCTTCTCCTCGTCTCCTGCAACCATGGCTCTATTAGAGTGAGTTGGATCCTAGTTGGGGAGCATGAGGAAGTCTGTGTCTGCCTCCCCACCTGTCACTAAATTAAAAAACAACAACATATTTGTTGCAGAGTAAAAAAATCAATTCTTGCTTAACTTTCCAGAGTATTATTGTGGATTACACACAGAACACAGAACTATGGGCTCATTAATGATTAAATGAGCCCATAGTAATTGGCATTTTAATAATTTTATATTGTAGAGATATCCTAAATATATTGTTAAATAGGTGTTTCAGTGATTCTGATAATATTTATGGAAATAATTATCAAAAATTTGCTACCCTTACTCCTTAAAAACAATTGCTACCTAAATCATTGTCAGGAATGAATTTGATTTAGTTAATGAGGGATATCACTGTTTTTGTGTTACATACTTATTGATTGTTCACTACAACATCAACATCATGAGGCTGGAGACATTCCAGCACATGGGAGAGCTCAGCAATTACTAAAAGAACAAATAAAGTCCCAAACAAGCGCTCACTATACATGATAGTGCAGAAACATGGTTTCTGTTGTTAATTTTAATTCATTTAAATTAAAATTGGTTCTTGGAAGAACTTGTGGTTGTTGTTGTTTTTAATAGTCTTATAAGGCAAATGAACTTCAGAAATTGTTTGCATTTTCTGTACTTTTAATCTCAAAAAGGAAGGCAGCCTGTTTGTCTTAATTGATTTGTTGCCCAGGTAGTAATGTTATAATGGATGTAATTAACATCTTCTATTCCCAAATGGTATCAATACATACAGAATAAAATTTTTTTTTTAAGTCAAAGGAAATCTTGGTATATCTACTTCTCCCGTACGCTAGATTTCTTATTCAAATCAAGAGTTTGAGAGTTTGAGACCTTGTATCTCAAAGAATGTCAAGTATTAAGGTAATAATTGAGTAAAAAGGCAGGGAGCTGAGAGTCAAAAAGAGTATACATGCGGATAGTCCAAAAATATCCAGCAAAGGTAAAAAATAAGATATGAGCTTCATTTGGTTTCAGGCATTCAGTCTTTCTCTTCTATCTGTCTTTAGACAAATAGAACAAAGTCAGTTTGTTTAGGATGAACTACAATCTAAAGAATTCTCTTTCTGGAATGTTTTCAGTTAGGATGAGGCACACAGTATATTTTCTCTTGAGAGTTAGAGGATATATGTGTGTGTGTGTGTGTGTGTGTGTGTGTGTGTGTGTGTGTGTGTGTGTGTGTGTGTGTTATATACATACAGACTTCATCTCCCTGAGCAGAACACTGCTGATATTTTTGACTCAGAGCGACAAAGGACAGACAGTGACATCCTGTGTCCCCACCCCCAAGAAGACACAGGAGACAAAAAACTCTGCCCTGCTATTCCCCTGACTGGGATCCGCACACTTCCCCAGTCGGGGTGCCATTTTCCCATAGAGATGTTCCCTTCCTCTGTGCTTTAATAGGGTTCTTAGAGTTTATCGTTTATTTCTGTTAGGGAGAAGAAAATTCCCGCCTTCCCCTCCTGAGTCCTTATGGCCAAACTAATAATAAAAGTGTCATGAGACCAGATTAAGAGGAGAAAAACTAATTTCACATGTCGACATGGGGGATCATAAATGAGGTTGAGACAAATGATCAAACAAGCCAGCTTTTAATACTTTGTTCAACAAAAAACAATACATTTGTGAAGCTCTGACAGGTCACAATAATAGAGGTTTTGGTCGCTATTAATGAGGAATCTATTAATGAGGAATCTAAGAAAAAAACAATACATTTGTGAAGCTCTGACAGGTCACAATAATAGAGGTTTTGGTCGCTATTAATGAGGTTTTGGTCGCTATTAATGAGGAATCTAAGTGTGAGCTTGGGTAGTGTCTGGTAAAGAAGTAACGAGGTTTGCATATACAGACTTTCTTGAACTCTGGCTTAAGGGTGTGTGTCTCAGCACTGGAGCAGGGAGGGCACCTACACAGGGGAACATTCTTTCTGCGTTGTGGGGGACAAGGGAGGGTCAATGTGCTCTTCTTGCATTGGCTGCTTATCAAGTAACTTTGACTCGAAAGACTCAATACCCATTGTGGGCTATTAAGGAGCAGCCAGCCCTGGGTCCTGACAGTTCCTGGTACCTAAACATTTCCTCCCATTCAGAGGTGTCTCCAGGATTGGGAAGCAGAATCCACTCCACTTGGGTGCCCACGCCCAACGAAGAGGCCAGGTTATTTTTATTTTTTAATATAAAAATATTTCAATTATAGTCGGCATATAATATTGTATTAGTTTCAGATGTACAACAGAGTGATTTTATGTATATATACCTTATAACATGATCACCATGATAAGTTTAGTAACTATCTGTAACCATGCAGAGTTCCGGGAAAAAATAAAGGATCCAGCTTAGATAGGACACTGCCTCAGGGCTGACAGTGGAGCAAGCCTGTCTGTGCCTTAGAGCTGAGAGTCAAGTATATGCAGACAGAGAGGGGAAGCAGCCTTGCAGGGCACCCATGAGATTGGGTGGGCTAGCCTGTCAGTTTTGAAGCTCAAGGGCGTAGGCATCTGCCATCTGGCCCAGCAGGGACCATCCTGAGGAGATGACCAGTAAAGAATTAAAACCTATTGAGACCTGGCAGGAGGAGAGTCCTCTCACTGCACACCTTCCAGCAGCCTGGGTGCCCCGTCATGGGCCCACTCCCTTTCCCTCCACTGCCCAGGTACCCTGCTTCGGCCCACTCACTCAGACAGCGGGCTGTCCTCCTGCCCAGTGGCTGCCAAGACAAAAAAATTGTCCCTGTTGTTTCCTCAGGGTTGCACAACGGGGAAATGACCTGTGGATGAAGACAGCCACTGGTGTCCAGTAAGTGTTCCTTTGTACTCTTTTAGGAGAAATGACCTGCAGGGACTTTGCCCAGGTGCCAAGTCTGCCTTTTCTCCCCCACCCCTCCCACCACGTCCCCAGCAGGGAGAGCTCCATATAATAAATAGCAGTCACCAGTCCCCAGCAGGCAGGGACAATAGCTCTCCTCCACTGGAAATCAGGTGAGGGACTACTCCAAGAGTGATTGCTTTCAAAAGCTTACTCTGTTTTGTCTTTCCCAGCAAGCCCATGAATTCATGGTAAAGTATCATTCATTCTGTGTTGTGTTTTCCCTGTATGAGGTCAGTGCTGGCAGAGTAGGGGGAATGCTGTCTGATTAAATACAGGCTGCTTTAGGAGGACCAGTTTGGTCCTGATCGCACTCTTCCTCCACCAATGCCACCTTGGTGACATCATAGACAGTCTTGGGCTCAGGGCCGATGGGTTCAGAATTGAGGGCCATGGGTCTGAGTGAGGTTTCCCAAATGGACAACCAGCATCTTTTGAGAACAAGTGCAGATGCACAGCCAGGCTCTCTCTGATACACGAATTCTCAAAGGGTTCTTTCCCATGTCTCCCTGACCCTTGCCTTTCATTCCAGCACCATGAAGCTCTTCACAGGCCTCGTGTTCTGTTCCTTGGTACTGGGAGTCAGCAGCGAGAGCTGGTTTTCGTTCCTGGGACAGGCTTATGATGGTAAAGTCACTGGCGGGGGTGGGGTGGTGGCATTCATGGACACTAGGGTTCACCCTCAGCTCCTTTGGAGCTGAGCTACTGGGTCAGGTATGTCACCTGAAGTAGGAGAATGTGCCAGGGGTTTGGGGAGCTTTTCATCAAACAGACTGAAACCACAGCTCCCAGAGAAAGAACTTTCAGCATTCCCAGCTGAAAGGTAAGTTTGACTAGAAGACACATATATATAATAAGCCTTGAAATGGCATAAAATTGTCCTCAGACCAAATTGCACAAAGGATGGTTTTAGCTACCTACCCATCTTCTCCTTCTCCTCACTCCCTCTCTCTTGCTCTCCTTCTCCCTCCCCTCCTCCCTCTTTTCTATTTCTTAATTGGACAGCTCAGAGGGACCTGCAGCTTAGCTCTTGCTGGGGCTTCCTACAATCAGGAACACTGTCCCTGCTTCAGTCTGTTGGCTACTCCTTTTCTAGCCTTTATCTGACAAAAGAGAACCAGTAGCATCTATTGAGTCTTCTGAGGGAACTCAGCACTCAAATGCTATTTAGGGGACCAAGTCTTATGATGGGCTAAGGTGTGAAGAGTATTCCATGATTCTTTCAGTGCTAATTGGGACACTTCTAGGCAAACAGGGACAGTTCTGGTCACCCATTTTAAGTGCAGAATAACTTGGTGAGGCAGGCGTCTTCCCCAGTCTTGAAGCGTAGAGCAGGTGAGTATGTTGTGTACGGACTAGCTGCCAGTCATCACATCACAGAGTAGAGTCTGACCCAGCTGAGGCCACAATCTTGTCACGTAGAGGTGATTGGGTTCCTCTTCCTAAGGTTCGGTGGTTCTCAGTCCCATGTACAAGCTGGTATCACCTGGAGAGAATTAAAACCTATTGAGATCTGAGGTTAACCCCGGAGAGGCTGAGGTAATTGGCCTGACATGGGGTATGGCATTAGACTTTCAAAATGTACCCAGGTGATCAGAAAGTGGTGACAACTCTGAGAAAGAAGACAACGTTTCTAAGGCTTCTTGCTCACCTCATCAGTCCAGTCTATTTAGGAAGTTACCAGGATGCCATTTATGACACTAACACTGAAGGTCTCAAGTGATGAGCAGGTGTGTTCTGACTGCAGGACCATATTTCTTAGGCGTCAGGCGGAAGTGCTGTGTGTCAGCGCCTTTCTCTGAATCTGCTCTCCCTGTCACCACCCCGCTCACCAAGTTCCCTGATACTACTAACATGTGTAGCTTCATCCTATCACAGAGGTTCTTATTATGGGCAGTTTTGTGCCTCACGGACATGTGGCAATGTGTGAGGCAATTTTGGTTGTCATGCTGGAGGAATATGCTTTTCACACCTAGTGGGCAGAGATGTGGGCATCCTGGTGAACATCATGCAGTACTCAGGAAGGCCAGAATAACAAAGAATCACCTGGCCCCACATTTCAAGAGTGCTGATGTTGAGAAATCCTATTGTGTGTTGACACCAACCTTCTCTTCTGTAAATATATGTCACAGAGGCCTAAGTGAGGTGGAACCCATAGATAACGTCAATAGAGTCAGACACCTGCATATATCATAGCTGTGTCCCCACCTAAATGGCTCGGTAGGGACTAGACTTGAGGAATGCTCTTCTAAACCGCTGGTATCCAGGGTGCTGTGACCATAGGCTGAAATTGAGTCAGCGGTAGATTTTTCATTCTTGATTCCTCTCTAAGGGTGTCACGGTTTTCTGGTATTTCACCTGATATATCTTTGCCATGTCCTTTTCTTCCCAGGGGCTAAAGACATGTGGAGAGCCTTCTCTGACATGAGAGAAGCCAATTTCAAAAATTCAGACAAATACTTCCACGCCCGAGGGAACTACGAAGCTGCACAGAGGGGCCCCGGGGGTGCCTGGGCTGCGGAAGTGATCAGGTAACAGGGCTCCTGGGGATGCAGGGCCTTACGCAGAGCTTGGCTGACTTTGGGCATCAGGAGGGAATAAACCCTAGAGAAAAACCTAACGGGGCTGTGCGCTCCTACTCATGTTCTATGTTCCCCTTCTCCATCCTTCCACACAGCATGGGGCTTGGGCTGCCAACAGAGCCAGAGTATGGCTGGTAAAGTGTATGGTTCTGTCCCCAAAAAGAGAAGTGAGGGCCAAGGACTGATTCCCACCCTCACCCTTTTGGTGCTGTCCACCCAGTGTGTGGGTGGTCACCCCAGAGCTGGGTGGATGTGCCCAGGCTGGGTGAGTGTTTAGTTCCTCTTTCCTGGTTCCTCTCAGAGTCATTAATCACTGGAAAGGGGAGGGTTGGGACGGTGGGGCAGTTTCTCATCAGCCCCTGATTCATTTCCTAACTGCCCTCCTCTATTCCAGCGATGCCAGAGAGAATATTTATGGGCGAGCTGCAGACCTTTTTAGGCATGGAGACAGTGGTCACGGAGTGGCAGACTCAATGGCTGACCAGGAAGCCAACAGACATGGTCGGAGTGGCGGGGACCCCAATATCTACCGACCTCCTGGCCTGCCTGACAAGTACTGAGCTCCTTCACTCTGCTCTCAGGATTCAGGGCTGTGAGCCCCTGAGGGCAGCCGCACTCAGCCATTGAGTTCTACATCCCCAGATGCTGATAGAGGGCATCTAATAGATGTGTAATAAATGATTAAGAGATTGAATTAGTTGAATACTGTTTGTATTTTCTTGGTGTGAAGACTGCCTCTTTGATACCACAGGGTGATGGATTAATATCCATGTGATGTCTGAGACTGTGCCCGGGTGTTTGGTGTGGGAGACACATTCTCATTGATATACACGACAGTCTGTATCTACTCTTCCCCTAATCAGACCAGCTCCTCTCCTGGTGCCTCGGGTTATACTTGTGCCCCGGAACCTCCTGTGTCCAGACTCCCTCACACCCAGTTGCTTGTGTACTGTCACCTTCTCTGCTCCAGGACCTTGTTCTGTTAGTGTTGTTCCTCAGTGGTCGCTACCTGGGGGAAGGGCATGTAGCCACGTGAAGTTTGGGCAGGAGGATCCTGCTCTAGCAACTGCTGCCTTTTCTTCTGTTCTTTTCTCAGGAACACATACAAATCCAATTATTAACCAATCATTTTCCATGCCATCTAAGAAATACCTTCAGGCAGTGTCCATTGAATTAGATCTTTGTCTGATACAAAGATCCAAGCACAAGACATGTCAAGGTATGGAGTTGTGGTGATAACATCAAGATTAAGTAGTTGAACTCACTTCCATAGTGCTTTTGAACCAGATGTTCCCCCTACCCAGAACACTCTTCCTACCTGCTCCTCGTGTGGCTGCTCACTTCCTTTCCTGACCCCTCACTTGAGCTTCCTCTTCAGAGAGGCCTCTCTGACCACTCTCATGAAAACATGGCCGTTCTTTTCTCTGAAAATTATCAAGGATGGGATGACTTTGTTCACTTCTTTGTTTACTTTTTTCTGTTATTTTGCTTTGATTTTGTTGCTTGGATTGTTGTGCATTACTGTCCTCAGGTCTCCTCACAAAGGGGAAAAGCATGTCTGTCTTGTTTATGTCATTCTTATATGCAGAATACCTGCCCAGTCTCTTGGCATATTATAGATGGTACACTTGTTGAATGCATCAATAAAATAGAAAGGTAAGAATTCTTCAGAGGATGTCAAACCGGAATGGAGTGCTTGGGACTTGTGGAGAGTGGCGATATTTTTGTAGGTTTTGTTGTAGAGAATGTTATTATTGTGGCTTGTTTTTGAATATACATCTATACTAAAGTACCATCTACACTGACAGAAATTTACTATATCATAGAAAAATTACTTTGTCTAGCAATGCTTTCTTTGCAAGCTTTATCATAGGAATAAATATTACGAACGTCAGCAATGCTTTTCTGATGTGTCAATTTGTAGAGCAGGGGTTTCCAAACTACAGCCCGCAGGCCGCATGTGACCCTCTGAGGCCATTTATCTGACCCCTGTCACATTTCCAGAAGGGGCACCTCTTTCATTGGTGGTCAGTGAGAGGAGCACAGGATGCATCCGCACCCATAGTTCCCATTGAAATACTGGTCAGTTTGTTGATTTAAATTTACTTGTTCTTTATTTTAAATATTGTATTTGTTCCCGTTTTGGTTTTTTACTTTAAAATAAGATATGTGCACTATGCATAGGGATTTGTTCATAGCTTTAATTATAGTCCGGCCCTCCAATGGTCTGAGGAACAGTGAACTGGCCCCTGTGTAAAAAGTTTGGGGACCCCTGTTGTAGAGGCTGAACTACAGTCAGCAGGGTTTCCTCTCTACTGAGTTATATGAGAGTGGACCAAAACATCTATTCTCTCTGCAGAACTGCAGGATGAGGAGAGAAAGCAGCCTTCTGTTGTATACACACATCTTCCTGCAGTAATTCAAACCTTAATCCAGATGTTGCTTTGATGGGATTCAGCATGTGTGATTAAAGTCTCTATAAACTGTCTTTAAGTTAATCAAAAGGATGACTATCCCAGGTGAGATTGACTCAGTTGGAAGGCCTTTAGAAGGAGGCTTAATTCTTCCCTTTGCTGGACTCCAAATAGTCATTGAATCTGCAATCTCTCTCCCATTTTTTTGGATCTCGCTGTCCTGGGGCAAGAAGCGTCAGTCTCGGCTGTGAAGTTCCAGTGTGTTCACATCCTCCCGTACCTGACTGCCCAGGTTTTAGACTTCACACTTGCTCAACCAGCCCCCATACCAGAATAAGCCAATTCCCACAATAAATCTCTTAATATAGACATACATGTTCATTGTTTTTCTTTCTCTGGTTGAACTCTGACTGGTACAGAATATGGTAGTAGAAGTTGTTCCAGGGAAACAGAATTTTAAAAATAGATATAGATCAGTGGTTCTTAACCTTTTTTGAGGTACCGAACTCACCAGTTTCATATGCGCATTCACCGAACCCTTCTTTGTGATAAATAAAATATGATTTTCCCCCCAAACTTAGTTTTGCCGGCGCGAGACTAGAGTTGCTCAACTTGGCATTGCATAGCATGCAGATAGGACGCTGACTCCCATCCCGTTCCGTGATACATGTGAATCCATGTTGTACATATTCGTTCGACCACTTTCTTTTTTTGCTCGACATATTTAGTATGGATTAAAATATTAAGAAAGAAACCACATGACGTACAGCTACGACAGCTGTGGACTACTGCGCGCACTCAATTCCCCGCAGCACTGGTTGGCCAAGCAATGTAACGTGATCCTCTGCAGCAAGTGATGGCCAAGCGGGGCGTGTCATCACGACTTTACACAAGTGTGTCTTTACCTCCACGGCAGAGGCTTCTCCCAACCCCTGAGACCGACTCATCGAACCCCTAGGGTTCGATAGAACCCAGGGTAAGAACCACTGATATAGATGATATAGATATAGATAGGTGATATAGATTTCCATTGAAGTTTCTTACAAGGAATTGGCTTCTGCAATGGTGAGACTGGCTAAGTCCAAAGTTGGCAGGGAAGGTCTGCTTTCATGCAGTAGAGCAGGGAAGGTCACAGGCAGGCTGGAACTCCACAGGCAAGGGATGAAACTGTTGTCCACAGGTGGACTCTTCTCTCCCTTGGGTGGTTCCTCGCTTTGGGCATAAGTCTTCTAGACTGGCAGGATCACAAGCCACAGGAATGGACAACAAAAATTTTGCCTGTTGATCAGAAGAGGCAATAATGAGAGAAGTCACTGCCACTCCCTTGCCTTGAATCTCGATCCTGTCAATTTTGGTTATGGGAGAAACAGTACCATATATTGGACATGATGCTAATTTAGAAAAAAAAATACCGTACTCTGGGGTACATGACTTCTCCCTAAAAGTTGTTGCCATCGAGCTAGTATTGTAGCTGAGTCTTCAAAAGTTTATCCTACCATTCTACTCAGCAAGCTACTTCAGGTTAATAGGGAACATGGTTAAACCCATGAGTTCCATGAGCAAGGCCCAATTCCATACTTCATTTGCTGTATGATAATAATTTTTAAATGTGTGTGTGTGAAAGACAGAAAAAGAGAGAACTGACAGACAGGAAGGGAGAGAGATGAGAAGTATCAACTTGTTGCTTCACTTTAGTTATTTAATGATTGCTTTCTCTTATGTGCTTTACTGGGGGGCTCCATCCAATCCAGTGACCCCTTTCTCAAGCCAGAAACCTTGGGCTCAAGTCAGTGACCTTGGATTTCAATTCAGTGACCTTTGGGCTCAAGCCAGTGACCATGGGGTCATGTCTATGAACCCATACTCAAGCCATATAAGCCCATGCTCAAGTCAGCAACCTCAGGGTTTTAAACCTGGACCCTCAGCATTTCAGCTGGACACTCTATCCACTGTACCAACACCTGGTCAGGCTCCAATGATATTCTTAATCAGAAGTAATATTCTGTGGAATTCTGTGATTGTGGGTAAGGTATTCTGTATATCCATAGACTGGTAGAAGCATCACGTGCAGAGGAGGCAAGTCTATATTCCAGTCAGTGTCTATTCCTGTAAGAAAAAGAGTTGTCCCTTCCATGACGGAAGTTGCTCAAAACCTATTACTAGGTAGGTTAGCGATCACCCTAGGGAACAGTGCCATATTAGGGTCTCAGTGTTGGTCTCTGATGCTGGTAGATTGGGCACTCAGTGGTGGATATGGCTAGCTTGGCCTTGGCAAGTGGAAGTCCATGGAGCCAGACTGATATATAATCAACCTCAACCTTGCTACTATGGCCATTTTGTTCATAAACCCATTGGACAATAACAGAGTAGTTGGGGAAAGAATCTGAGCAAACCATTTAGACAAGCATGTCTTCAAAGACCTTCACATGACCTTCACACCAACGTAAATAAGCACATAAAGACAACATCGTCATCATTCATTAGGAAAATGCAAACTAAAACCACAACGAACACTACCTCACAACCATTAGAATGCAGATGATAAAAGAGACAATGACAAGTGTTGGTGAGAATATGTAGAAACTGGAAACCTTATACATTGTGGGTGCGAATGTAAAATGGCACAGCCATTTTGGGAAAAAGTGCCAGTTTCTCAAAGCTTATTCATGAAGTTACCATGATCAAGCTGTTCTGCCTTTCTGCATGTACACAAAGGAAATGCTACCATATTCACATAAAAATATGTACAGCAATATTTATAAAAGCATTATCCAAAATAGCCAAATAGTGGAAGCAGCTCAAATATTTTTAATTTGTGAACGTTTAAATAAAATGTGGTATATTCATGCAATAGACTATTATTCAGCCATAAGAGAAATGAAGTACTGATATGTGCTATAACATGGAGAAATATTAAAAACATCATGCTAAGTTGCCTGATGAATGGTGGTGCAGTGGATAGAGCATCAAACTGAAACAGTGAGGTCGCAGGCGAAATCTCAATGTCGCAGGCACGAGCACAGTCTCATCCGACTTGAGGGCAGGCTCACCTGCTTGAGCATGTAAGGTCACCGAGGAGTGTTGGATCATAGACATGGCTCATTGATCCTGGCTTGAGGCCAAAAGGTTGCTGGCTTGAAGCCCAAAGCCACTGACTTAAGCCCAAATGTCACTGACTTGCAAGGGTTCACTGGCTCTTCTGGAGCTCCCCAGTAAGGCACTTATGAGAGGCAGTCAATGAACAACTAAAGTGATGCAACAAGTTCATGCTTTTCATCTCTCTTTCTCTCTCTTTCAAAAAGAGAAATAAAGAAGGAAAGAAAGAGAATAAAGATAATTAGTGGTTGCCTAGGGGCTGCAAGGAGGGCATGTGGGGAGTGACAGCTAAAGAGCATGGGTTTCCTTTATGGAAGATGATGATGAGTATGACATAGAGGTCATGGCTGCACTGCTTTGTGACTATAATGAGAAACACTAAATTGTACATTGGGCAAGGATGAAGTTTTTCGTATGTGACTACATCACAATTTAAAAATTGTATGAGCAGCCTGACCAGGTGGTGGCACAGTGGATAGAGCGTCGGACTGGGATGCAGAAGACCCAGGTTCAAGACCCTGAGCTCGCCAGCTTGAGCGCGGGCCCATCTGGCTTGAACCCCTTGCTGGAGCCAGCTTGGACCCGAGGTTGCTGGCTCCAGCAAGGGGTTGCTCAGTTAGCTGAAGGCCCGCGGTCAAGGCACATGTGAGAAAGCAATCAATGAACAACTATGGTGTCGCAATGGCAACGAAAAACTAATGATTGATGCTTCTCACTTCTCTCCATTCCTGTCTGTCCCTATTTGACTCTCTCTCTGTCCCAGTTAAAAAAAAAAAAAAAAAAAAAAAAGTTTTATGAGCTAAAGTTATTGTTTTGTAAATAATAGATTAAAGTCCAGGGGTAAAAGAAAAAGAAATTGGTAAAATACTGTGTGCCATCGATGTAAAATGGAATACTATGCAGGCGTTGAAATAATAGTTATATTATGTAGAATAGTATTTAAAAATTCTGTTTAGTAGTACAGTGATAAGGCAATAAAAGAGTCTGTTGTTTATCTTATTCATGGAGACTTTCTAAAGAATATTCTCATTAACTCCTTATGAAAAAAGTAACTCTACTATGTTTAGTATAAGATATAACCAAATTTTTGAGAATTAGATAATGATTTTATTTTTCAGATACAATATTCCATTACTATTTTTAAAAGATATAATTTAAAGAATGCATTGTGGTATTTATCTTTTTTAAACTAGTTGATGGATCACAAGACACAGCCCTGTTCTGAGGAGAGTAGCTTATTCGTGTGGACACATAGAAGGCCCCAGCCTGGTCAGAGCCTAGTCACAGCTCCTTGTCATTTTACCCACCTCATTCAGATGGTGCCCTGAGTCCCACCCTACCCAGGCTGGCCTTTCAGACATGCGGGGGAGCCCATTGCAGCCACTGTATGACCCAGGAAGAGCTTGATACAGCATCCTGAGAGGAAAATGCCTGGACAGGACAGAGCCAGGACAGGGAAAGGGAGAACAGAAGCTGGTGTCAATTTTTCCTTATGTTCACCTCACTATATAAATAGGAAAGTTATTTCTTTCTTTCCTTAAGTTTATGGTCTTAAGAAGCTTCAAAACCGTAGGTAGTGTCAGTTGCTGAACACTCTTGGAGCTTCAGGTTGCCTGGATGATTAAGTGTGTTATCCCCGTGATGTCCCAGGCCCTTTGGGTCTCTCACTTTTGGGTCAGTGGGTACATGTCACTTTCCTCTGTACTCAGGGTACAGTTGGGGGGTTGCCTAGAGATAGGAGATTGAGGGTCTTTCAGTATGTTCTACATTAACTCATGAGCTAAGTTCATCTTCAGGTGGGAAGGTCAAGGGGCTCGGCTGTGGGGATCTGCCAGCATCAGAATGGTGGAGGGTAAGGAAGCATTTGGGTTGGGGAGAGAAAACCCATGCTACAGTGATGTCTGGGTAAGTACTCTTTCTTGCTTTATGGACCCTTGATCTTCGATAACAGGCAAGTCTAGGTATGAAGCCTCCAAAAAAAAACTGCAAGAATCTTCCCATTTCACTACACCCTCCGACCCAGTGGTTTCAGCCCAGGAGCTCAAATATTTTATTTGGAAACCATCCCAGGGAGCAGAAGTGAGACACTGGGAGGTAACACAGGGCAAGAGCAAGGCCAAGGTGAGGACGGCTTATAGAGCTGGCTGTGAGTGACAGCCTCGGACCTGGTACTCATCCCTGTGGGACCTGCTGAGGAACCGAGTATAAAGTGTCTCAGCACTGCCCTGGAGTCAGATAGAAGCACCTACCAACTGGCTTACTCTCCATGGTCAAGGGTGAGCCCTCAAATGTTCACTTTCTTGCATTTTGTGGCTGTGGACATGTGAGTGCCCAATGAGTTGCCCTGGGGCATGATGTACAAGGTCATAGAGTAGACTCATTCATAACAAGGTGCTTCCAGGCTGTACCTGCATGAAAAACTACAAAGCCCACATGAAAGTCACCGCTGTAGCAGTGGGTGAGAAAGATGAGGGCCCGGAGAGTCTGAAGGATGCTTAAATCTTGTTCGATACACCACACCCTGTACCTTTCTAAACCGTGCGGAAAACACAAGCCTCCCCAAGGTGTGGACACAGTCAGCTCACTCAGGAATGAAGGGATGGATGGAATCTGAGGCTGAGGATAAAAGAAAGAAGAGGAAATTACACTGGTTAGCCTGGAGAGGAGAGAGGTGGAGGCAATAGGGAAGGACAGGGAAATGCAAATGCCATGGACCTGTGAAAGCAACCAGCCAGGAACCTTGGGATCCACACAGACAGAGCCACGCAGAGGCACGTGACCTGGAGCAGTGTTCTCTAAGGTACTGGAAATGCAATGGGGCTGTCAAAGAACTAGGTACATGGTGGCATTCCTAGCACCAAGATTATATCTTGCTACTCACCACATAATATTTTTCTCAAAATAACTTAGTTTTCTTATAAAAAAAATAGTTTGTTGGAAGTTGGGGTAAAATTAAGGTACCACGTCACTATTAGGTAGCTCTTATATCTCTCTCTGTGCCGCATGCTTCACATTTATTATCTTATTGATCTTCAAACTATTCCCAGCGAATGCCGCTGTTATATCCATTTCTTCAATGAGGAAACTAAAATTTAGAGAAAGAAAGTAACTTTCTCAAGGTCATATAGAAAAAGAGCAGATAATAAAGCCTGACAATCAGCCTCAGAACTCAAGCTCTACACCACTATGCTAGCCTGCAGCTCAGTTAAAACAGAAGAAAAGTCTGGAAAAAACGTGTAAGTAAGGCGACCGTGAATCACAATCTGTCTCACATTTTTAAGGTTAGAGATATAAGTTGTATTTGAAAACACAGCCTAATATCCAAGTAGACTGTTGAAATTTAAATGTTTAACTGAAAGACTTTTTTTTTTTTTTTTGCCTTGGAAAATGAATTCAGATGTGATATGTTTTTCTTTAGTGCTAGAAATTTCTCTCTGTACCCTTCTGGTAAGTGAGGATTGCTGTAACATGGCCTAGAAACATCTGTTGGGAAATGATTGTGCAACTGTGCCCAGTCAGGCTTTCTCCTCCTGAGATTTCCACTGGGCTGTGTTTTGGACAGTCGTTGTGCGATGACAAAAAATTACAGTGAAGGGTGGGCTGTCACTCTTGACCTTAGTACAGGCTCTCATTCTACATAATCTATACGACTGAATTCCAGCTAATGGGAAGGTGTGATATTGTGATTTATAAAACATATAGATTCGGTCTTTGAATGTTTCTGTCCGAGCTGCTAAAGCCCTTTGAATTCTCAAATTAGTGAGAGAGATAAAGGTGTCTTGTTATGTCAGTGAGGTGAGTTTTGGAAGGCACCTGTGGATAGGGGCTGGTTTCCAGGGGAACCAACTATGTGATATGAAGTTTGGAACTTTTAGTTCTACCCTCTCTTCCAAACAGTGGCGAGGAGTAGAAACAGAAGTCAGTCACCAATGGCTAATGATTTAATCCACCATGCCTGTGTGATGCAGTCTTCATTGAAATGTATAGGACTGGGTTCTGAACACTTCCACTGGTGAACATGTAGAGGTCCCTGAGAGGGAGCTAAAGAGGACATGGAAGCTTCTAGGGTTTTTCAGTACCTGCACCTGGCTGTTCCTGAGTTACAACCTGTTTAAAACAATTACAGTGCTACCTTGACACACGGGTTTAATTTGTTTCATGTCCGAGCTCGTGATTCAATTTGCTCGTGTGTCAAATTGAATTTCCCCATTTAAATTAATGCGGATGCAATTTATCCATTCTGGCCGCCAAAAACCACACAATTTTTTTGTTTTATTATGCTGCCAAAAGCCACACAGAGTTTTTGTCTTATATACTTTTAAATAACAAAATGTACTTTATAAATAACAAATACATACACACACATATATATATATATATATCAATATATATCAGCCATTCAACTTGTCATAGGCACTAAATGTAACAAATTACACATATATATCATTTATGTAATTTGTTACATATAATACATATATGTAAGAAATACATATGTGTATATATATATATACATATACATATACATATACATATATATATATATATATATATATATATATATATTAAGAGAGAATGTAAATAAATAAACTGGTTTAGGAATTATATTACCTTCACGGTCAGGTGAAGATGCTTGCGGAGGGGAGGAGACTGGTGGAGGAAGTTTTCATTTCATTTCATGCACTATTGCTTAACACAACTTACTCTCTACACACTTCATGCTACATTTAATTGCAAAATTTAACTTACACACTACATATAATATGTAACTTTATCGCTAAACTGAATTGCTATTATTTTCCTTTGCTTAATCATCATTGCATGGCTTCCTTCTCCTTCCCCTTCTCCTTCTCTGCTCTTTTCAACTTTTTGGGGCAAACACCAAAATCCCCTCCTCCAGCAACATTAGCTTAACAATGGCCCTTCCCAAGCAGGAAAGTAATTAGCAATTTCACAGACAGCTGCCCAGTGCCATTTTTAACAATAAAAGTGGGTAAACTCAGAAAATACAAATTTTACAACCTCATTTGCCCAACAATCATCATTTTCTTCACTGACTTTTGGCTTTTTCGCCACACTTTTAACGCTTTCACTTAGAGGCCGTTTCAACAAAAACCTTTCCATGGAAGTTTGTTTCTTCCTCCCTTTCAGAATGTCTGGCAGGCCTTCTAGTGGAGGGTGGTGGAAGCTTGTGATTCAAATATCTGCTTGTGACTTAAAACAAAAAATCCTGCGAGTAACTGGTCATCTCTCAAATTGCTCGTGATTTAAAGTGCTTGTGTGTCATGGTACCACTGTATATTGGCCTGACCTGTATGGGTGCAGTGAATAGAACAATGACCTGGAATGCTGAGGTCACTGGTTAGAAACCTCAGGCTTGCCCAGTCAAGGCATACAGAAGAAACAACTATGAGTTGATGCTTCCTGCTCCTCCTCCCTCCTTTCTCTAAAACTAGATAAATAAAATATATTTTAAAAAATTATATTGAATAAATTTGAAGATCTCATTGGCTTTATTTTGAGTGATTCATGAACCAGGTAGCATCCCATCTAGCAAGTAGAAAGATGCTTCAAGAAGTTTTACAAAATGGAAGGTTTTATAGGCAGAAATTGGGAAGGAACTGAAAGTTATTAGAAAAGAAAAAAAAAAGGAATGTTTCAGGCTTTTCTTTGCGAGTAAGAGCAGCAAGGGTTTCTTTAGACAGATTATTTCACAGATGTTGGCCAGGAGATTCCAGACTGATTGTTTTAAAATTTCACTCATGGTAGAGGCTGAAACTGCAGTTAGGTACAGAGGCGGATTAAGGTTGGTTGAGGCCCCAGGCGCAGAGGAAAATATTGGGCCCCTTAAAAAAGAGAGAGAGAGAGGGAAAATAAAAATACGTGTTAACTATATTTTTAACAAATAAAAAATATTATGTACTATTAATGTTAAAAATATACATATGAAACCAAACTTGGTGTCATTAGGAAAAAGTGTAAAGTTGAGGTTTTGTAGGGCCTTTCAGAAGTCAGAGCCCAGGGCATGCGCCCAGTACACCTGCCATTAAATCTGCCTCTGGTTAGGTAATGCATTAAGTCTTGGTGTGGCTTAGCAAAAGTGACGCCAGTTTGAACCTGTTGTTTCTTTTTAATACTCTTTTATAATAAATTGATAATCTGGTAAATAAAATGTTTTTCTCAGTTCTATGAGCTGCTCCAGCAAAATAATCAAAACCAAGGAATAGGTAATGGGAACAGATGATTTAAAGCCAGTTAATCAGAAGCACAGTTAACAACATGGACTAGTGATTGGCATCTAAAGTAAAGATCAGCCTTGTAGCACTGAACCCTTATTCTGTGGAAGCTGATGCTCTCTCCCGGTATACAGTGTCAGACTTGGGTTGAATTGTCAGGTACCTAGTTGGTATTAGCTATTGTTCGGAATGGGGAAACATTACACACACACACACACACACACACACGTCACACATTGATGACCAGAGGACCAGAATCTTTAGGTTTTCCACACTTCCCAAAGATTTAAGAAACTTTGTGAAGACTCCTTTTTGGACAATCTCCCCAACCAATCTGGTTACATCATATCAATAACATGTAGCAGTATAAAGATTAATAAATAACACAGGGGAACAAAATTTTTGTTGCATACACAAAAACACTTGTTCTTACCTAAATCGAGTGTGCTGATCTCATATCTGACATTAGTTTTTCTCTGTAAGCTAGAGTTTTTTTGCAATTCAAGGTATTAAGTTTTCATCTTATGGTAAAATTTTTAACATTTAGTTTAACATAATGAAGAAGAATGTCTTCTTAGGCATCATCTATGTGAAAATATAATAATTTATATAACGAAGTAAATATACTAAAAGATATGATTGCATCAGAATTTATCTACAATTTTGAAATAGAACGTATTAAGACACTTATTTTAATCATAAAATTTGCGCAAAACTTATTTAAATTCTCTTCAGGCAAAAATTTGCGTATGTAGCTCTTGCGTTTGTGTACTTGTTGAGGACAATATCGTTTGATGCTCCAGCAGTAGTCTGCTCATCACTAACAGCTCCAAGATTTTGGAAAACTTATCAAGGTGACTGTTCAGGAAGAGAATCTTAACGCTCATGTTCCATCCAATGTTGCGGAAAGCCAACAGCATCCTTTGAACAGGAAGTTCATAGTATTCTGCTTTCTTTGTTGCCAACGAAGTTCTTTGTAACTGCCACAAAAGACTGTCATGCTGCTTTCTCCTCCTTATTCATCTTCCTGGCAAATTCTTCCTCTCGTATGAGGGTTCGAATTTGAGGTCCATCGAATATACCTGCTTTTATCTTCTTGAAAGACAAGGCAGGAAAAGCAGAAATAATATGTTGAAAGCATTCACTTTCTCTATTCAAAGCCCGAACAAACTGCTTCATTAAGCCAAGTTTGATGTGAAGTAAGGGAAAAATGATCCTGTCTCGATTAACTACAGGTTCATTCACAATATTTTGCATCCCTACTTCCAGAGCTTCATGTTTCGGCCACTCCTTCTGTATCCAGTGTTTCTCCCGTGCTTGGCTGCCCACAAACACAGAAAGCAAGAATACTTTGTGAAAGCTCTCTGTTGTCCTATCAGGAAATTTACCATTTTAAGATCCACACAAATGATCCAGTTATGCTCCTCATACTTCAAAAAGTAGAGGACAATTTTTATGTCATTATAATCTTCTTGCTGATGAGTTGAATAACCAATTAAAACTGCTGCATAAACATTACCATTGTGTAGGAGAACACATTTCGGGCTCCTTTTAGAGTGTCAAGAAATAGCCATTCTGTTGGATCGTAAGTGGTAACACCTAGCTGGCTGAGAAGAATACTAATATCGTGACAGTAAACAAAGTGTTTGTCTTCAGAAAAAAAGTCACAAAAATTTGTTCACGCTTCCTACAATGGGATACTTTAGCTGACCAGTGAAGGACGTTTTTTTCTTGAAGCCTGGAGACTAATAACTCAGCTGCTTTCTTTGATAGGCCCAAATCTCTTACTAAGTCATTCAATTCAGGAGTTGGCTAAACTCCTGAGGAGTTAATGACTGCTTGGCATCAGAAGAAGACCCTTCAGATTCTACAACCATTTCTTCATGCATCTTATCAAAATACACTTGATCACCACGTTTACTTTCTTCGTCCTGAGAAGAAATAAAACCATTGAAAACTGGAACCGGGAGTGTCTCAGAGTGTGGGATAGGTCGTATTGTTGAAGGAATATTAGGATATGCAATCATTTGCCATTTTTTCTTGCCAATGCCATTTGTATGGATCAGACAGAAATAACAGTCACTGCTGTGGTCCTTAGGTTCACGTCAAACCATGGCAATACTAAAAGGCATTTCTTTGCATTTTCTTTTTGTCCAGTCATGAAGCATTTCATCACAATTATGACACACAGTATGAGGAACCCAATTCTTCTCTTGATTGCCAAGGAGAACCTGAAAATAGGCAGTATGTGCACGTGTCACAAATGATGACATATTGCACCTTTGATGTTAAAGTGTGTAACAGCTACATATATAACAGAAGGTGTCAAGACTATTCTTACATTTATGCCTACTTGAAGAAGCCGTGATCAATCTTAAAACAAAATAAGAGGGTGTTTTTATCAGATAATAATTTTTTACATTTAAAAACAACTACAATTATGTAAAAGTGATGTTTGTAAAACATTAATTGCCTAGTGGTTATGTTCAAGGCTTTTAACTCTAATTTTAAAACCAATGCATGCCATGAACTGTAACAAAAAGAAATTAAAATTGCATAAAAACTAGAGCATGCATCAATATACGGATTTCAGATTTGGAATCAACAAAGCAGAAATATATAGAAAAATTCTAAAACCTCATGCAACAGAAAATGAAGAAATATTGTTTCCCAGTGTAAATAGAAATTCCTTTAAATTGAATTTGGGAGGTTTTCTAAGGAGAGCTCTCAAGCCCTACCACTCATTATGGTATTTTGCCAAATATGATATTCAAATTGCAACTAAAAATATGAAAAGCTGCTCAACATCACTAATTATTAGGAAACTGCAAATAAGAACTGCAATAAGATATTACCTCATACACACTAGGATGGCTACAATAAAAAACCCAGAAAATAACTGTTATTGGTGGGATGTTGAGAAATTGGAACACTTATGCACTGTTGGTGGGAATATAACATGGTATAATCTCTATGGAAAACAGTATGGAAGTACAAAAAAACTATAAATAGAATTACCATATGATGTAGAAATTGTACTTCTGGGTTTATACCCAAAAGGATGGAAAGCAGGATTTCAAAGAGGTATATGTATAACCATGTTCATAGCAACATTACTCACAACAGACAAGGCATGGAAGCAACCCAAGTGTCCACTGACAAATGAATGGATAAACAAAATGTGGTATACACATATTAGAGAATATTATTCAGCCTTAAAAAGGAAGAAAATTCTGACACATGCTACAACATGGATGACGCTAGTGGACATTATGCTAAGTGAGATAAGCCAGTCAGAAAAAGGCAAATGCTGTGTGATTCCTTCAATGTGAGGTACTTAGAGAAGTGAAGTCATAGACACAGAAAATAGAATGGTGACTGGGTGGAGGGGGAAATGAGGAGTTATTTAACGAATAGAGAGTTTCAGTTTCACAAGAAGAAAAAGTTCTGGTAATTGGCTTCACACTACTAAACCAAACACTTAAATATGTTAAGATGGTTAATTTTATGTTATTTGTATTTACCACAATTAAAAACAAAAGTTCGTGATTGAGACAATTAGGTATCTGGTGCCAGTATCATTCTTAAAAACTGAGTACACCTCAGATTTGGGTATTTATTCACATTAATCCAAATAGTGTCTTGGTCATAATTGTAAAAAAATATTACCTTAGCCTCTTCCCTTAATCACCTTCATCAACAGCGATCCTATGTCCTCTCATCTGTAGTGAGGGGCTGGGGATAGATGATCTCTCTAGTCCCACCACCTCTGAAGATCTTGGGGTTCCACATTCCCCAGCCCCCTGTGGAGAGGGCATGACAGACAGGTATTACCTCTGCCTTTTCTCAGCGATCCTCAGGATGTCGCAGGTTCTGGTAAACCTCTCTGACAGCTCAACGGTCAAACCACATTCCTGTAGCAGCGACCAGGCCCGATCTGGACCCATGACCTTAGCTAACAGCAGTGCCACATTCTCCACATTGACAGGTGAAGGCCCGTCACTGAAGTTCCCATTTGGTGACTTCTGGGACGCTGGCTTTGTGCTCTTATTCTGTACCAGATGTAGGAGAAGCTTCCACTCCTCCACGGTCTCTGGGATCCAACCTACACAAACACACAGACATAGAAGTGCTGGCTCAGACTGCTCTTGGCACTCTGCCTGCATTCAGGAGAAGGTCAGAACCATTTCTGAAAAACATTTAATAGCAAAACGTACAAATATTAGAGAACATAATCTCATTACTCTAACAAAGTTATTTTCTGATCATCTGTTGAAGAAGTCACAGAATTAGCTTCAATGTTCTTTTATTGGCTCCCTCAGTAATTACCCAGGGCATATTCATTCTATGCTGGGCACTGGGTATGCAATGAGGAACTCTTGTGGAGCTTACAGTAAAGGAGATAGAACTTAGACAAACAGGTAAACCTATACTTATAAACTGTGCTAAGTGGTATAAAGGAAAAGATCAAGAAAACATTAGAGAGAATGGCAAGTTTTTTGAGAGGATCTGAGAAGGTCTCTGAAGAAGTGACATTTAGGCAGAGAGATAAAAGATGAAACAAGCTTAGACAAACAGTATGTGCTTCTGGCTACATAAGCACAGACTTGAGTGAGGTGCGAGCCTCAGGAATGGAGCACCTCTTTCAGTTGTTGCCTTGAGTCCCACCCTACCCAGTCTGGCCTTTCAGATATGCCGGGAAGCCCATCAAAGCCAAGGTATGACCCAGGAAGAGCTTGATACATTATCCTGAGAGGAAAATGCCTGGACATGACAGAGCCAGGACAGGGGAAGGGAGTACAGAAGTTGGTGTCAATGTTTTTTTATATTTACCTCACTATATAAATAGGACACTTATTTCTCTCTTTCCTTAAGTTTATGGTCTTAAGAAGGCCCAAAATGGTGGTAGGTAATATCAGTTGCTGGACACTCTTTGAGCTTCAGGTTGCCTGCATGATTAAGCGTGTTATCCCCGTGATGTCCCAGGACCTTTGGGTCTCTCACTTTTGGGTCAGTGGGTACATGTCACTTTCCTTTGTACTCAGGGTACAGTTGGGGGGTTACCTAGAGATTAGAGATTGAGGATCTTTTGTATGTTCTAGACTAACTCATGAGCTAAGTTCATCTTCAGTTGGGAAGGTCAAGGGGCTTGGTTGTGAGGATCTGCAGAAATCAGAGTGGTGGAGGATAAGGAAGTATTTGGGTTGGGGAGAGAAAACTCATTCCACAGTGATGGCTGGGTAAGCACTGTCTTTTAATACGTTTTTGGACAAAGATACAATACATTCGTGTAGCTCTGACAGGTCAAAGAAATTTATATTTGGGGGTCTTGGTTCCCATTAATGAGGATTCTAAGCAAAGTGTGAGCTTGGGTAGTGTCTGGTAAAGAAGTAACGAGGTTTGCATATACAGACTTTCTTGAACTCCGGCTTAAGGGTGTGTGTCTCAGCCCTGGAACAGGGAGGGCACCTACACAGGGGAACATTCTTTCCTGCGTTGTGGGGGACAAGGGAGGGTCAATGTGCTCTTCTTGCATTGGCTGCTTAACAAGTAACTTTGACTCAAAGGACTCAATACCCATTGTGGGCTATTAAGGAGCAGCCTGCCCTGGGTTCCGACAGTTCCTGGCACCTAAACACCTCCTCCCATTCAGAGGTGTCTCCAGGATTGGGAAACAGAGTCCACTCCACTTGAGTGCCCACGCCCAATGAAGAGGCCAGGTTATTTTTATTTTTTAATTTAAAATTATTTTAACTATAGTCGGCATACAATATTGTATTAGTTTCAGGTGTACAACATAGTCATTTTATGTATATATACCTTATAACATGATCACCACGATAAGTCTGGTAACCATCTATTACCATGCAGAGTTCTGGGAGAAAATAAAGTAGCCGGCTTAGATAAAACATTGCCTCATGGCTGACGGCGGACCAGGCCTGTCTGTGCCTTGGAGCTGAGAGTTGAGCATATGCAGACAGAGAGGGTAAGCAGCCTTGCAGGGTACCCATGAGACTGGGTGGGCTAGCCTGTCAGTTTCTTTTTTTTTTTTTTTTTTTACACAGACAGAGAGAGAGTCAGAGAGAGGGATAGATAGGGACAGACAGACAGGAATGGAGAGAGATGAGAAGCATCAATCATCAGTTTTTTGTTGTGACATCTTACTTGTTCATTGATTGTTTTCTCATATGTGCCTTGACCACGGGCCTTCAGCAGACTGAATAACCCCTTGCTCGAGCCAGCGACCTTGGGTTCAAGCTGGTGAGCTTTTGCTCAAATCAGATGAGCCCTCACTCAAGCTGGCGACCTCAGGATCTCGAACCTGGGTCCTTCCACATCTCAGTTCGACACTCTATCCACTGAGCAACCTCCTGGTCAGGATAGCCTGTCAATTTTGAAGCTCAGAGGCATTAGCCATGAGCTAAAAGGGGTCTTGTATCTGACCCATCTGCCATCTGGCCCAGCAGAGACCATCCTGAGGAGATGACAGGTAAAGCAAGGTTCTGGCTGGAGGAGAGTCCTCTGACTGCACACCTTCCAGCAGCCTGGGTGCCCGTCATGGGCGCACTCCCTTTCCCTCCACAGCCCAGGTGGCCCTGCCACTACCTCTTCACTCAGACAGGAGAGCTGTCCTCCTGCCTCATGGCTGCCAAGACAGAAAAATGTCCCCGTTGTTTCCTCAGGGCTGCACAACGGGGAAATGACCTGTGGACGAAGATAGCCACTGGTGTCCAGTAAGTGTTTTTTTGTACTCTTTTAGGAGAAATGACCTGCAGGGACTTTGCCCAGGTCCGAAGTCTGCCTTTTCTCCCTCCCCACGTGTCGGCAGAGAGGGCTCCTTATAATAAATAGCAGTCACTGGTCCCCAGCAGGCAGGGACAATAGCTCTCCTCCACTGGAAATCAGGTGAGGGACTACTCCAAGAGTGATTGCTTTCAAAAGCTTACTCTGTTTTGTCTTTAACAGCAAACCTGTGAATTCATGGTAAAGTATCATTCTGTGTTGTGTTTTCCCTGTACAAGGTCAGTGCTGGTGGAGTAGGGTGAATGCTTTCTGATTAATTACAGGCTGCTTTAGGAGGACCAGTTTGGTCTTGATCGCACTCTTCCTCCACCAATGCCACCTTGGTGACATCATAGACAGTCTTGGGCTCAGGGCCGATGGGTTCAGAATTGAGGGCTGTGGCTATGAATGAGGTTTCCCAGATGGACAACCAGCATATCTTGAGAACAAGTGCAGATGCACAGCCAGGCTCTCTCTGACACACAAATCCCCAAAGGGTTCTTTCCAATGTCTCTCTGACTTCCCCTTTCATTTCAGCACCATGAAGCTCCTCACAGGCCTCGTGTTCTGTTTCTTGGTACTGGGAGTCAGCAGCCAGGACTGGCTTACATTCCTGGGACAGGCTTATGATGGTAAAGTCACTGGCAGGGGTGGGGGGTGGCATTCATGGACACTAGGGTTCACCCTCAGCTCCTTTGGGGCTGAGCCACTGGGTCAGGTATGTCGCCTGAAGTAGGAGAATGTGCCAGGGGTTTGGGGGAGCTTTTCATCAAACAGACTGAAACCACAGCTCCCAGAGAAAGAACTTTCAGCATTCCCAGCTGAAAGGTAAGTTTGACTAGAAGACACATATATATAATAAGCCTTGAAAAGGCATAAAATTGTCCAAAGACCAAACTGCACAAAGGATGGTTTAAGCTACCTACCCATCTTCTCCTTCTCCTCACTCCCTCTCTCTTGCTCTCCTTCTCCCTCCCCTCCTCCCTCTTTTCTATTTCTTAATTGGACAGCTCAGAGGGACCTGCAGCTAGCTCTTGCTGGGGCTCCCTACAGTCAGGGACACTGTCCCTGCTTCAGTCTGTTGGCTACTCCTTTTCTAGCCTTTATCTGACAAAAGAGAACCAGTAGCATCTATTGAGTCTTCTGAGGGAACTCAGCACTCAAATGCTATTTAGGGGGCCAGGTCTTCTGATGGGCTAAGGTGTGAGGAGTGTTCCATGACTCTTTCAGTGCTAACTGGGACACTTCTAAGCAAACAGGAACAGTTCTGGTCACCCATTTTAAGTGCAGAATAACTTGGTGAGGCAGGCATTTTCCCCAGCTTTGAAGCTTAGAGCTGGTAAGTATGTTGTGTACGAATAGCTGCCAGTCATCATATCACAGAGTAGCGTCAGACCCAGCTGAGACCACAGACTTGCCAAGTAGACGTGCCCAGGTCCCTCTTTCTAAAGCTCGGTGGTTCTCAGTCCCATGTGCACAGTGGTATCACCTGGAGAGAATTATAACCTATTGAGATCCGAGGCTCACCCTAGAGAGGCAATTTTCCTGACTTGTAGCATGGTATTGGACTTTCAAAATGTCCCCAGGTGATTAGAAAGTGGCGCAAAAGCTGAGAAAGAAGACAACGTTTCTAAGGCTTCTTGCTCACCTCATCAGTCCAGTCCATTTAGGAAGTTACCAGGATGCCTTTTATGACACTAACACTGAGGGTCTCAAGTGACGAGCAGGTGCTCTCTGACTGCAGGACCACATTTCTTAGGCGTCAGGCGGAAGTACTGTGTGTCAGCGCCTTTCTCTGAGTCTGCTCTCCCTGTCACCACCCCGCTCACCAAGTTCCCTGACACTAACATGTGTAGCTCCATCCTATCACAGAGGTTCTTATTTATGGGTAGTTTTGTGCCTCACGGACATGTGGCAACGTGTGAGGCAATTTTGGTTGTCATGCTGGAACAGTATGCTGCTCACACCTAGTGGAAGAGATGCGGGCATTCTGGTGAACATCATGCAGTACTCAGGAAGGCCCAGAATAACATAGAATCACCTGGCCCCACATTTCAAGAGTGCTGATGTTGAGAAATTCTATTGTGTATTGACACCAACTTTCTCTTCTGTAAATATATGTCACGGAAGCCTAAGTGAGGTGGAACCCATAGATAACGTCAATAGAGTCAGACACCTGCATATATCATAGCTGTGTCCCCACCTAAATGGCTCGGTAGGGACTAGACTTGAATGTTGTTCTAAACCGCTGGTATCCAGGGTGCTGTGACCATAGGCTGAAATTGAGTCAGCAGTAGATTTTTCATTCTTGATTCCTCTCTAAGGGTATCACAATTTTCTGCTATTTCACCTGATATCTCTTTGCCATGTCCTTTTCTTCCCAGGGGCTAAAGACATGTGGAGAGCCTACTCTGACATGAGAGAAGCCAATTTCAAAAATTCAGACAAATATTTTCACGCCCGAGGGAACTTCGAAGCTGCACAGAGGGGCCCCGGGGGTGTCTGGGCTGCGGAAGTGATCAGGTAACAGGGCTCCTGGGGATGCAGGGCCTTACGCAGAGCTTGGCTGACTTTGGGCATCAGGAGGGAATAAACCCTAGAGAAAAACCTAATGGGGCTGTGTGCTCCTGCTCATGTTCTATGCCCCCCTTCTCCATCCTTCCACACAGCATGGGGCTTGGGCTGCCAACAGAGCCAGAGTATGGCTGGTAAAGTGTATGGTTCTGTCCCCAAAAAGAGAAGTGAGGGCCAAGAACTGATCTCCCACCTTCGCACTGTGGGTGCTGTCCACCAGTTGTGGGTGGTCACCCCAGAGCTTGATGGGTGTGCCCAGGCTGGGTGAGTGTTTAGCTCCTCTTTCCTGGCTCCTCTCAGAGTCATTAATTTCTGGAAAGGGGAGGGTTGGGAGGGTGGGTAGTTTCTCATCAGCCCCTGATTCATCTCCAACCTGCCCTTCTCTATTCCAGCGATGCCAGAGAGGATATTTATGGGCGAGCCTTAGACCTTTTAAAGCATGGAGACAGTGGTCACGGATTGGAGGACTCAATGGCTGACCAGGAAGCCAACAGATGGGGCCGGATGGGCGGGAACCCCAATCGCTACCGACCTCCTGGCCTGCCCAGCAAGTACTGAACTCCTTCACTCTGCTCTCAGGATTCAAGGCTGTGAACCCCTGAAGGCAGAGACACCCAGCCATTGAGTTCTACATCCCCAGATGCTGATACAGAGCACATAACAGCTGTCTAATAAATGCTCTAGAGTGTGAATGTTGAAAACTGTGTTGTATTTCTTGGTATAAGGACTGCTTGTTTGATACCTAGGGTTGATAAATGACCACCAATAGGAAGGGTGATTCTGTGCCAATTATTTTGGGAGTAGGAAACATAGTGTCAGGTCATAGAAGGCCGACACCCTGCGCCAACTCTTCTCTGAATTAGACCCTCTCCCCTTCCCAGACTCCTCTGGATACCTTTGTGCTATTTCACGTCCTTCCGTGTCTAGGCCTCTTAATTCTCTGTCAACTATGTCCTGTCACCTTCTCTGTCCCAAAGATCTAGTTCTGTTCATTTATTTTTCAGTGGTCTCTGTTTGGGGGCAAAGGACACAGCCATGGGAGGATTGGAGCATGAGAGTAAAAAAGAGAGACAGGAGGGGATGGGAGGGAAGAGAGAGAGTAAGAAGCATCAACTCATAGTTGCTTTCACTTTAGTTGTGCATTGATTGCTTCTCATACATGTCCTGACTGGGGCTGAGCCAGTTTTGCCTTGCTCAAGCCAGCAACCTTGGACTTTTCAAGCCAGGGACCTTTGGGGCTCAAGCTAGCGAGCTTTGCGATTGTGGGGATGATTCACCCACTCAAACCAGCAACCCTGCACTAATGAACTTACACTCAGAGCCAGCCACTTTGGAGTTTAGAACAAGCAACCTCAGTGTTCCAAGTCAGTGCTTTATCCATTGTGCCACAAAATGTCAGGTAATCAATTGCCACCTTGTTCATCTGTTCATTTCTCAGCAACACCTGCAAATCCACTTATTGGCCAACTTCTGTCCATGCCATCAAAGAAATGCCTCCAGTTTTTCTTTACTATTTGTATTGCCTTATTTCAAGCCTATATACTGATATAGTGCCACCTCACATGTGAATATTTCCTCACAGCTTCTGCATATTTACTAGCTCAAGATTGTGGATTGATAGTGAAGAGAGAGCAGTACAGAGAAGAAACCTGGTGATAATTTGAAAAGAGAAAATTTAATAAATGAACTATTACCTGATAAAAGGATTTAACTGCTAAGGGATTAAAGAATACACAAGGCTGAGATCTGGATCTTGTTGGAAAATCTGTGCCCCATCAGAGGGCTGATAAAGATCTCTGGGTATCAGAAGCCAGAGCTGACAAACAAGAACTCCTCCACAAGGTGCCAGTGAAACGTGGCAGGAAACTGCCCAGGGTTGCACTTGAACTCACTAAGAATGCCACTTGGTTCCTGCTAGCTCACACACCACATGGGGGCAGGAGGTAGAATGCCTCTAAACTCCCTGGAAGCCAGCTGTGCAAGAGGCAGTGATCTGGACAAAATTATGTTCATGTTCCATCCGCCTCCCCCCCCCCACACACACACACAACACCACCCACCCAAGTATGCATTGAAGTCTTAACTTACAATGTGGCTGTATTTGGATTAAGGAAGTAATTAAGGTTAAACGAGGTTTCACAAGTGTGGAACTCTGGTCTAATAGGATTAGTGTCCTTATTATGTCATTCATACCAGAGAGCTAGCTTTCTCTTTCTGCCCATGAGGACACAGCAAGGACATGGCCATCAGTAAGAAAAGAAGAGAACTCCCACTAGGAAGCAAATTGGTTTATACTTTGATCTGGGTCTTCCCAACCTCCAAAAATATGAGAAATAAATTTCTATGGTATAAGCCACCCAGTCTATGGCATGCTGTTAGGCACCTCACCTAACACAGGCAGGATGCTGCCGAAAACATTCAAATCCAGGCGAGGTACCACAAAACTGGTCAGGAAACTTTAGTGGTACCACTGAAACTCCGCCGAGCGAGTGTCACTTGACGTCCTGATAATGAGGAGAGCAGTGCTAGAGCCAGTAGGAAGAACAGCACATAGGACCTGAGAGAGGTGTCTTTGTTTCCTGCTATCTCTACAGCTCTCTCTACCGACAAATATTAGCATTGTGCCCAGCTGGTACAGTAGAAACCTTAACGGGGTCCAGCTCCACTATCACAAACAGGGCAAAGAATTGTGGATGTGGAGCTAAAGGTGGGATATTAAATTGAGACTCACAGACACAGACAAAAGTGAAATGATTACCAGAGGGAATGGGGTGGAGGAAAGAGAGTAAAGGGGGCCAAATATAAGGGGACTGAAAATGGTTTGACTGGGTGATGGGCATACAATGCAGTCAATAGTTCACATGCTTTGGAAATATGCACCTAAAACCTATGTATTCCTATGGATCAATATCACCCCATTCCATTTCTAAATTCAAAAAAAAGTACATAAAGTGATAACTGGCATAAAACTCTTCTTTGAAAAAGGCATTGAGAACTCTGAAGGGAAGGAGACTAACTGTAAAATTGTATTTACAGAGGAAAGACAAATTTCAGGAGAGAGAAAAAGTAGTAAGAATCACAGCAGAACTTTCTCATACAGTGCCCAGCAGAAGGCACTAACAGAAGGGCAGGCAGAGGAGATTTGGGAGGTTTGAGGCTGAGTCTCAGAAGAGTGAGTCTATGTCAAACACAAAGCAGAGCAGGACAGATAGGTGGAGACTGTGACGAGGGGCACTGACTGGTGAAAGCGCTGCAGAGATTACGGTGCAGTGGGGTGGAAGCGAATTTACCCAACCCCCTTCATGAGTTGAGTTTTCATTCTGTTCAGCTTTTCCTTTGTGGTGAGGATGAAGTGGTGACTTCCAAGCCCCTTACATATAGAACTGAAGCTGATGTGATTAATTTTGCAACGGAATATTTTATGACTCTTCCATTGAAATTTGACAAATTCAATTTTTCTGCATTTTGAATTTCATGTGTTGTTCTTTTTCATAATATTCTCCTTATACTATAAAGAGTTTTAGTGGCAGTGGCTTAGTATTTCTGCAAACAATAAAGAATATCTCTCCCCTTAGGTCAGTGTGTGTCAGAATTTGTGGTGTGGCCCACCCACACTTCAGTTTTCTGGGAGTGCTTGTAGAAATAGTGCACTACTGAGCCAGAAACTTGGAGAAAGAGTGGGGCTAGGAATTGGCATTTTGAAAAAATGTCTCAGATTATTTTATGCACAATACAAATGAGAACAATTGTGTCAGTTTTTCTATCACCTAGTGATAGAATTTGTCAGGTGCTTAGAAAAAATGCTCCATCCATCTGGAACACATGAAATGAATGTCAAGCAGGCATCAAAAAAACAGAAAGAAAAAAAGAACAGTCATTACGCTCTGACAGACACATTAGTTAATAGAATCACCAAATAATAAATATAGGAAATTAGTAGGAAATATTCCATAGAACAAAGCACATAAAGAAAAATTAAAACTATTCATCATCATCTTTCTTTTTTCCAAATAGTTAGTTTAAAGAAGTCCTGGATGTGTAAGTCATAGCGAAACTCAACAAATACTTAATGATTGACCAACTCACGCACCAGCAGCTCTTCCTGGCTTAGACCTGCTTTCAACTAACCTTATTTTTAAACTTTTTTTTCATAGAAATATAACTTACATGTACTGAATAGCTCAGTGAATTTTTATATATATAAAAGTCCATGTTATCACCATAAAACTATGATGTATTATCTTTCCAGTGCCCCAGAGGATGCCTCATGCTCTCTCCAGGTAAGGTCCCCACCAGAAGCAATCCTGTTCAGACGTCCATCATTATAGATTAGTTTTGCCCATTTTTGATCTTCGAATAAAAGAAATCATGCAGAATGAACTCTTTTGTATCTGGCTTTCTTCCATTCAACATACTTACTAGATTCATTCACTATTAATAACTAGGCTGGGCCTGACCAAGCAGTCGTGCAGTGGATAAAGCGTCAGACTAGAACACGGAGGACCCAGGTTCGAAACCCTGAGGTTGCCGACTTGAGCACGGGCTCATCTGGCTTGAGCATGGGCTCACCAACATGAGCGTGGGGTTGCTGGCTTAAGAGTTTTATCATAGATGTGATCCCATGGTTGCTAGCTTGAGCCAAAATGTCACTGTCTTGAAGCCCAAAGTAGCTGGCTTGAAGTCCAAGGTCACTCACTGGTTTGAGCAAGGGGTTACTCGCTCTGCTGTAGCACCCCCAGTCGAGGCACATATGAGAAAGCAGGCAGTAAACAACTAAGGAGTGGCAACAAAGAATTGATGCTTCTCATCTCTCTCCCTTCCTGTCTGTCCCTACCTGTACCTCTCTCTGTCTCTCTCTCTCTATCTCTGTCAAAAAATAAAAATAAAACAATTAGGCTGGGACTCTCCTTGAAAACTAGGACACAGGAACTCATAGGAATCTCTCTTAGTCCTTGTATATCTCCACGACAAGATGGCTCTATTTTACAGCATAAATAAGTGAAAATAGCTGACTGCCACTATTGCCCATTGTTCAAGTATGGCCCTGCAATGAACTGTATGTTCTTCCCAAGAAGACAGACCATAGTAAGTGACAAGGGAAGACGACTTGCAATGCTTGTCAAAGTCTCTGTGAGGAGTTAGCTCCTCTTGGTGTCTAGAAGTTGTATTTGCTTTCTCTCTGCTGATTCTGTCAAAGAAGAGAATGAGTAAGATGACATAAGAAAATGGGGAGTGAATCTCCAGTACTGAATGGCCCCAAAAGCAGTCAAAGAATTGCAAGAGGACGTGATCACTGGCCCACCATGTCTGCCCCGAGGAAAGTAGGAGAACAAGGGTGTGGACGTCACATGCCCTCCTCTGTGGAGCAGTCCCCCAAGCATGCTCATGACCAGTGGCTGAGCAGGGTTGACAACTGCCCCCTTCTCTGCCATGACTACTTCTAGGACCAAGTGAGCCAAGGCAGCCCAGGTACCTGGACTACCCGGACCTCAGGGCCCTGCCTTTCCCAGGAATGGAAGTTGTGCGGGATGATCCAAGTGCCCTTAGCATTGCTTTGGAAAAGAACCAAAGACGCAGGGAAGTCCTTGGCAGTTACCTGTCCTACAACGTTCATCTTACTGTACCAACCAGAATTAAAAATGACCCAGATCCAGAAAGATGAATACTCCTAAGGAATCCCAAACACTAGTGTGATCCTGGCCTGGTTTGCCTCATCCTGGGTCACCACTCCTTTCTGATGTCCTAGTCAGAAGTCCTCCGGTCTCATAGGATGGTGGAAGTCTTCTGTCCTCGTCCTTATCTGGGTGATTAGTGGAGCGCAAGCCCCACAACTCTTTCCTGGTTGTTATTTACCATCCTCCACATCTCAGCCCTCAAGCCTCCTAGTGGATTTTAAGCCCCTCTAACATAAACTAACATTTGAGTAGTAGTTTATAGCTTATATAACACTTTCATTTCTATTATCTATATAACTTTTCACTTGACAATGGTTATTGTTTTAGAAAGGAAGTTAAATATGTAGGTAATTACTTACAACACAATTTAATAAAAACTTCTAGAGAAGTACACATGAGTGGCAATCCTAACCTTACTGGGGTGTGGAAGGCTGGTGAATAGTAATTGTAGTAGCGGCTATTTTCTTTTATTGCAAAGCCAGACTGTGCGCTATTCTGTACACACCTTACTTAAGCTATAGAGAAAGTCTATGCAGTTCTCAATAGGAGAACTGAGGTTTAGGGGTATGTAAACGGGGCAGAGGCAGGACTGCCAGCAGGCATGTCTGACAACAGGACCTAGAATATGCGGTACAAGGTCAAGGGGAGCAGCTGGCAGCTCCCTCTCCTTCCCGCATCTCCAGCACTTGGTGTGAACAGTCAGGAGAGCACTTGTGCCTGGAGATGGTTGACCTGTAAAAGGACAAGCATTATGGCTCATTCATCCCTGTGTACACAATGCCGGATCCAGACACTCAGTTACTGCTTTCTCAATGAGAAGCCACATGAAAATCCCTGACTTCAAGCCACAGCACTCTTCACTCTTGGCACAGTTTCCTCTTCCTCTGAAGAATCTAATGTCTTCAAAGAGCCGCCCATCTGCACTTTCTGTTTCCTTACTTCTGACTCACACTTGAACCCACTACTGCCTGGCCTCCGTCCCCTGCTAAGTAGCTCTTGTCACCACTGACCTCCTTGTTGCCAAAAACAACTGACATACTTCTTTTCTCTCATTCGTAGGTCTCTGACCAACATTCAGCTGTTGCCCGCTCCTCCTCCCTGGAACGGTCTCTCCTGGCATTTCTATTTTCATTTTCCTTTATTTCCTTAGCTGGCTCTTCCTCATCTCCTCCAAACTCTGAGTGGTTCTCAGACTTTGTTCTGCGCTCTCACTTTTTATTTCTCTATACTCTCAAACAAATGTAGACAATGTCTATATGATGATGGCTCTTAAATTATATCTTTACCCCAGAACCTCATTTCTGAGCACCATGCTTGTCTATCTAATGGGCATCTTGACATGTCTGATTGGATGGCTTCCAGAGATCTCAAACTTAACATGTCCCAAAGCGAACTCTCATTTCTCTCCAGATCTCTCACCAATAGGCTTCTCCATTTCAGTAACAGGACCATTCTCTCTGTTGCTCAGCCCAGAAATTAGAGAATGAGCTTGCTGTTTGCCATCTCTGGACCCCTACATCCAATCCACTGCCAAGTCCTGTGACTCTACTTCCAAAATTCATCTCATCATCGGCACTCTCCCATGTACTCTCATGCTTCTAGCTGCATCATTTCTCACCTGGCTCTACGCAGTAGCCTTCTAACTAGGCACCCCATTTGCATGGTTTTCTGATTACTCTAGTGACTGTATAATTTATCATGTGATTCTTTCAAAAATCACTCTTTCTTGAGAGTCACTTTTCCTGATCACACTGGTTGGCTAATCCCACATATTCTTTCCTTCTTAATAATGTCTATAAGTGGGATTATTTTATTAATTTCTTGGTTATTCTTCTGATTTGTGTTTAGATTATCTTTTGGTCCATTTTCCTCCTGGGAGTATAAAGTCAGTGAGAGAAGTGACCATTTCTGTCTTGTTCGCCACTGATTATCTAGTACTATGTCAGCACCAGGCATATAGTGGGATCCCAACAAATGCTTTTTGAGTGAATTAGTTAATTACTAATAAAATGGTTTTCTTTCATAAAAAGTCATTCTAGTTCTAAGGAGCAAGAAGGAGATAACAAAGAGGGAGACACCAATGATAAAGAAGAAAGAAAACACAGGGCTCCTGAGGTCCCTCCTCCTCTTGCTAACCCTGCCTTTCTATGCCCGGTGTGGGGTCTAATACAGCCAGAGCAAGAACAGTGGAATGGGTGATTCCCACCCTCCACTGTGAGTGCTGTTCTCCCAGTGGGAGGGGTCACTCCAGAGTTGGGTGGGTGTGCCCAGGCTGGGTGAGTGTTTAGTTCCTCTTTCCAGGCTCCTCTCAGAGTTATTAATCACTGGAAAGGGGAGGGTTGGGAGGGTGAAGTAGTTTCTCAACAGCCCCTAATTCGCCTCTTATCTGCCCTCCTCCATTCCAGCGATGCCAGAGAGCTTTCTCAGAGAGTCACTGACTGATTCAAGTATAGAAACAGTGGCCATGGAGTGGAGGACTCGAAGGCTGACCAGGAAGCCAACAGATGGGACCAGAGTGGTGGGGACTCCAATCGCTACAGACCTCGTGGCCTGCCCAACAAATACTGAGCTCCTTCACTCTGCTCTCAGGGTTTGGGGCTGTGAGCCCTTGAGGGCAGCGACACCCAGCCATTGAGTTCTACATCCCCAGATGCTGATAGAGGGCATCTAATAGATGTATAATAAATGATTAAGAGATTGAATTAGTTGAATATTGTTTGTATTTCCTTGGTGTGAAGACTGCCTCTTTGATACCACAGGGTGATGGATTAATATCCATGTGACGTCTGAGACTGTGCCGTGTGTTTGGTGTGGGAGACACATTCTCATCAACATACACGACACTCTGCATCTACTCTTCCCCTAATCAGACCAGCTCCTCTCCTGGCACCTTGGGTTATACTTGTGCTCCGTAACCTCCGGTTTCCAGACTCCCTCACTCCCAGTTGCTTGTGTACTGTCACCTTCTCTGCCCCAGGACCTCGTTCTGTTAGTGTTGTTCCTCAGTGGTAGCTGCCTGGGGGAAGGGCATGTAGCCACGTGAAGACTGGGCAGGAGGATCCTGCTCCAGCAACTGCTGCCTTTTCTTCTGTTCTTTTCTCAGCAGCACTTACAAATCCAATTATTAACCAATCATTTTCCATGCCATCTAAGAAATGCCTCCAGGCGATGTCCATTGCATTAGGTTTTTGACTTATACAAAGATCCAGGCACAAAACATGTCAAGGTATGGAGTCCTGGTGACAACATCGAGATTAAGTAGTTGAACTCACTTCCATAGTGCGTTTGAACCAGATGTTCACTCCACCCAGAACAATATTCCCTCCTGCTCCTCGTGTGGCTGCTCACTTCCTTTCCTGACCCCTCACTTGAGCTTCCTCTTCAGAGAGGCCTCTCTGACCACTCTCTCCCTTCCTTGCTTTGTCTATCAAAAGAATGAAAGAAGAAATAAAAAAATAAAAAGAAAGAAAGAAGGATAAAGCAAGAGAGGGAAGGAAGAAAGAGAGAGAGAGAAGAAGGAAGGAAGGAAGGAAGAGAGGGAGGGAGGGAGGGAGGGAGGGAGGGAGGAAGGAAAAGAAAAAGAAAAGAAAGATAAAGAAAAATGTCTTGCTACAGCTGCAAGGAGGGGACTTGGGGAGTGACTGCTAAAGAGCATGGGTTTCCTTTAGGGAAGATGAGGAGGAAAATGACATAGAGGTCATGGCTGTACTGCTTTGTGACTACAATGAGAAACACTAAATTGTACATTTGGCAAGGATGAAGGTTTTCGAATGTGACTATATCTCAATTTAAAAATTGTATGAGCAAAGTTTTTTTTGCAAATAATAAAGTCCAGGGGTAAAGGAGAAGGCATTTGTTAAAAACAGTGTACCTAAAAATCGAACTGCCTTTTGACCCAGCTATCCCACTTATAGGAATATACCCTAAGAACACCATAGCACTGCTGAAAAGAAGAAATGCGCCCCCATGTTCGTGGCAGCATTGTTCACAATAGCTAAGATCTGGAAACAGCCCAAGTGTCCGTCAGAAGACGAGTGGATTAAAAAGCTATGGTACATATATACTATGGAATACTACTCAGCCATAAGAAATGATGACATCGGATCATTTACAACAACATGGATGGACCTTGATAACATTATACAGAGTGAAATAAGTAAAACAAAAAGACTGAGAACAGCATGATTTCATACATAGGTGGGACATAAAAGTCAGACTATGAGACATGGACAAGAGAGTGGTGGTTACGGGGTGGGGGGAGGGAGGAGAGGGTGGGAGAGGGGGCAGGGGAGGGGCACAAAGAAAACCAGATAGAAGGTGACAGAGGACAATTTAACTTTGGGTGATGGGTATGCAACATAATTGAATGATAAGATAATCTGGAGATGTTTTCTTTGAACATATGTATCCTGATTTATTAATGTCACCCCATTAAAATTAATAAAAAAAAAAGACTAGATTAGCAAAAAAAAACCAAACAGTGTACCATCGACATAAAATGGAATACTATGCAGGTGTTTTAGATAATAGTCATATTACATAGAATACCATTTTAAAACTCTATTTAGTAAATAGTATAGTGATAAGGCAATTAAAGAGTCTTGTTTATCTTATACACAGAGAACTTTCTAAGGAATATTTTCATTAACTTCTTATGAAAAAAGTAAAACTTTACTATGTTTAGTATGAGATACAACTCATGGGTTTTTTTGAGATTTAGATAATGACTTTATTTTTCAGATACAATATTCCATTGCTATTTAAGAAAGATATCATTTTATTTTAAGAATGCATTGTGGTATTTATCTTTTTTTAAACTAGTTCTGAGGAGAGTAGCTTATTCGTGTGGACACATAGAAGGCCCCAGCCTGGCCAGAGCCTAGTCACAGCTCCTTGTCATTTTACCCACCTCATTCAGATGATGCCCTGAGTCCCACCCTACCCAGTCTGGCCTTTCAGACATGCGGGGGAGCCCATTGCAGCCACAGTATGATCCAGGAAGAGCTTGATACAGCATCCTGAGAGGAAAATGCCTGGACAGGACAGAGCCAGGACAGGGAAAGGGAGGACAGAAGCTGGTGTCAATTTTTTTTATATTCACCTCACTATATAAATAGGACACTAATTTCTTTCTTAAGTTTATGGTGTTAAGAAGGTTCAAAACAGTAGGTAGTGTCAGTTGCTGAATACTCTTGGAGCTTCAGGTTGCCTGGATGATTAAGTGTGTTATCCCCGTGATGTCCCAGGCCCTTTGGGTCTCTCACTTTTGGGTCAGTGGGTACATGTCACTTTCCTCTGTACTCAGGGTACAGTTGGGGGGTTGCCTAGAGATTGGAGATTGAGGATCTTTCAGTATGTTCTACATTAACTCATGAGCTAAGTTCATCTTCAGGTGGGAAGGTCAAGGGGCTCGGCTGTGAGGATCTGCAGACATCAGAATGGTGGAGGGTAAGGAAGCATTTAGGTTGCGGAGAGAAAACCCATGCTACAGTGATGTCTGGGTAAGTACTGTTTCTTACTTTATGGACCCTTGATCTTGGATAACAGGCAAGTCTAGGTATGAAGCCTCCAAAAACTGAAAGAATCTTCCCATTTCACTATACCCTCTGACCCAGTGGTTTTCAACCCAGGAGCTCAAATATTTTATTTGGAAACCATCCCAGGGAGCCAGGGTGAGAGACTGGGAGGTAACACAGGGCAAGAGCAAGGCCAAGGTGAGGACGGCTTATAGAACTGACCGTGAGTGACAGCCTCAGACCTGGAGCTCATCCCTGTGGGACCTGCTGAGGAACCGAGTATAAAGTGTCTCAGCACTGCCCTGGAGTCAGATAAAAGCACCTACCAACTGGCTTCCTCTCCATGGTCAAGGGTAAACCCTCGAATGTTCACTTTCTTGCATTTTGTGGCTGTGCACATGTGAGTGCCCAGTGAGTTGCCCTGGGGCATGATGTACAAGGTCATAGAGTAGACTCATTCATAACAAGGTGCTTCCAGGCTGTACCTGCATGAAAAACTCCAAAGCCCACATGAAAGTCACCGCTGTAGCAGTGGGTGAGAAAGATGAGGGCCCAGAGAGTCTGAAGGATGCTTAAACCTTGTCTGATACACCAAACCCAGTGCCTTTCTAAACCATGTGGAAAACACAAGCCTCCCCAAGGTGTGGACACAGTCAGCTCACTCAGGAATGAAGGGATGGATGGAATCTGAGGCTGAGGATAAAAGAAAGAAGAGGAAATTACACTGGTTAGCCAGGAGAGGAGAGAGGTGGAGGCAATAGGGAAGGACAGGGAAATGCAAATGCCATGGACCTGTGAAAGCAACCAACCAGGAACCTTGGGATCCACACAGACAGAGCCACGCAGAGGCACGTGACCTGGAGCAGTGTTCTCTAAGGTACTGGTAATGCAATGGGGCTATCAAAGAACTAGGTACATAATGGCATTCCTAGCACCAAGATTATATCTTGCTATCCACCACATAAAATGTTGCTCAAAATAACTTGTTTTCTTAACCAAAAAGTTTGTTGAAAGCTGGGGTAAAATTAAGGTACCATGATGGCCATTATGGTCAGGGAATCCAAGGATCATAGGAGCGACAAGATGACCAAAGGAGATCTAGTTCTGATAACAGTGACCAGCATCTTTCTGTTAACTTGGGTTTGGCCTCAAACCTCACAGCTGAGTTCTTGTAGCCCGGGCTGCCCTGCCTGGTCCGGGCTGGAAGGCTGAGCATCTTCTCCTCTAATTCCAAACTCAATCACCAGTGCCCAGACCATAAAGTCCACTGCAGTCAGCACCCACTAGCATGGGGGAAGGGCAGCAGAGAGCCAGAACTGCTGCTTGACCCAGCGGGAGCCCATTGCCCAGGCACAACTCACGTAAAGACTTTTCTCCTTAATATTTGTTTTTTCCTATTGATTTGAGAGAGAGAGAGGAAACAAGATAGAGAAACCTGAACTTGTTTCACTTAGGTGGTCCATTTAGTTGTGCATTCATCTGTTGGTTCTCATACGTGCCTGACCAGGGACTGAGCTTGTGACCTTGGTGCACCGGGACAATGTTTTATTCACTAAGCCACCCGGCCAGAGCCATTTCTCCAAAGTTATTAAAGTCTAAATAAACTGAGACCAGAATCGATGCGTAACTGCCCTATGTCATTGTCTTTTGTTAAAGCTAAATTGCTATAAAAATTTCAGAAGCTTAAGAAATACAGAAATGAACGTTTCACCTAATGGATTGGGGCAAGTAATTCCCCTGCCAGGGGCCTGGGCTCCGCACTGACTTTCAGACTCCTTCCAAGTTTCTGCTTGTCAGACTTCAAACTGAACCTTGCTGCTCACTGCTGGTCCAGGGACCGGAAGCTTCCACCTCCAGGATCCTGTCAAAGTGTGACAGTTCAGGCTCCACCTCAGGACTGTGGCAGCCAGGACAGTTCCAGCATGTGTGGGCACCAGTGCAAAGTAAAACATGGGACCTTTGCTCAGAAATTATTAAAAATTCCCAAAGGTGAAAGCAGGGCACTAAGCCTAACACAGGGCCCAGAGAAGCTAGGGTGCTGTGTGAGCTGCACAGCAAGGGGCTTAAGGACAATGAGACAATGTCACCAATGCCAGAGTCTCCTACTAGTATCAGGTAGAAATACGCCTCAGTCCCTAGCGAAATGAATACATAACTGAATATTCAGATTAACCAGAGCCATCCATCTGGAATGAGGGATCACCTGGCCAAACGGAAACCACAATATGGGAAAGCTCTCTGTGTTTAGGGCAGAGCTGTGCCAGTGGGTGTTTGCCCTTGCCCTCTGGAAGAACTGCCGAGTGGGAATTTTCCAGGCCTCCTGTGGATTCTGTATTTGATCCTCAGACCAGGACGCCTGGAAATTCCAGGCTCGTCATCTCAGCACAGCAGCTCCTTGCTGTGAGTCTGTGTTGTTATCCAGCAGCTTTACTGAATCCGGATTCTACTAAATGAAGGTGGGGGAGAAGCCTGTTGTGGCTAAGACCTCACCTCACTCTGATTTCAGCCCCTGGTTCTGCCACAGAATGGTTAAGATGGTAAAGTTTTATGTTATCTGTATTTTACAATTTTAAAAATCCTTGATGTGCTGAACCTGAATGGACAGACACTGGTAGAATTTCTGCAGGTGGGAACTGGGGCTAAGGCAGGGGCGCCCACACTTTTTCATCTTGCGAGCTAGTTATAAGATGACCAAGTCAGAATGATCTATCTACAATAAAAATACAAAACATAAATTTATTTCTTCTATATTACCATTATTTAAGTTACTGTTATTACTTTTTAATATTGTGTATTCTTCTTTCACTTTTCTCCTTCTCAGCTCTCTTTTCGGAGGAAAGTCAATGTCATAGTTTTTATGAACAGTCCGAAAAAGCTGCTCCACATTTCCCTTCTTTGGAATAGCAATGGCACACAGACAGATGAGGCAAACGCACTTAGAATATGACATAGTTAAAATAATCCCCTCCCATTCTGTATGAAAGTGGTAGGTTTTAGTCTTCTTACTCGGACCAGCTACGGCACTCATTTTTATACCCTTTGTTATATTTAGTTTAAATCAGTGGTTCTTAACCTTTTTTGAGGTACTGAACCCACCTTTTTCATATGCGCATTCACCGAACCCTTCTTTAGTGATAAATATGATTTTTTTTCCAAATTTAGTTTTGCCAGTGCGAGACTAGCGTTGCTCAACTTGGCATTGCATATCATGCAGATAGGACGCTGACTCCCATCCCGTTCCTTGATACATGTGAATCCATGTTGTACATATTCGTCTGACCACTTTTGTTTTTTGCTCAACATATTTAGTATGGATTAAAATATTAAGAAAGAAACCACACGACGACGTACAACTACGAAAGCCATTGACTACTGCGTGCACTAAATTCCCCGCAGCACTGGTTGGCCAAGCAATGTAACGTGATCCTCTGCAGCAAGTGATGGCCAAGCAGGGCGTGTCATCACGACTTTACACAAGTGTGTCTTTACCTCCACGGCAGAGGCTTCTCCGAACCCCTGAGACCGACTCATCGAACCCCTAGGGTTCGATAGAACCCAGGTTAAGAACCACTGGTTTAAATAAATTGAAGGCTAACTACGCAGCAATGTAACTGAACAAGTTAGGGCGGTTTAAGGCGCATGCGTAGGGTGTCAAAAGTTCAGAAGTCAGCCTGACCTGTGGTGGCGCAGTGGATAAAGCGTCGACCTGGGAACACTGAGGTCGCCAGTTCAAAACCCTGCACTGGTCTGGTCAACGCACATATGGGAGTTGATGCTTCCAGCTCCTCCCCCCTTTCTCTCTCACTCTGTGTCTCCTCTCTAAAATGAATAAAATAAAAAAATAAATTAAGAAAAAAAAAAAGTTCAGACGTCAGATTGGCTACCCTGTATGCCAATCAAAAGACAAATGTCTTTTTAATGTCATGCGATCTACCCACACTTCCTTCGCGATCGACCAGTAGATCGCAATCTACGTATTGAGCATCCCTGGGCTAAGGACACGTCAGGGTTGAGCGGGGCACAACCAGAGGGCCTCGTGTGAAGTGGACCGTAGAAACAGGAAGCATCAACTTTTAGTAGTTGCTTCTCATATGTGCCTTGACCGGGAAGCCCGGGCTTTCGAACCAGCGACCTCAGCATTCCAGGTCAATGCTTCATCCACTGCGCCATCACAGATCAGGCAGGACAGTAGAAACAGAGAACCCAACATGAGAGGCTAATTTGGGCTCTGAGACTGAAAAAAGTGAATTTGGAGACAGGTCACAGAGGGCCTTAAATACCAAGCTCAAGGATCTGGGCTTTATTCTGAAACAGAAGGGAGCCACTAAGGCTTCTGCTTGGGAAGAGGCCTGATCAAGGCTGTGCCTCAAGAGAACAGGGATCCTGACAGGATCTCCAGCTGACTTCCCATGAGACCAAGACAAGCAGTCTTTCAGGGGCCTTGGCTTACCTGTAAATTAGGAGAGATTTATGTCTACATCTAGGAACAATGTGTGTGGGCGGAAGGACAGTTAAGGGAGATTAAATTAGTTACTAGACATACAAGTAGCAGGTCTGGATACTATCTCTGGCATGTGTATTTTCAAGAAGTGCCTGGAAATTCTGATGTGTAGGTTTGTGAATCAGCTCACTGGATTTTACCTAAGGGTGCTTACAGTTTCATGTGCTGAGACTGGGAGGTGGTAGTGGGAAGGCAGAGTTTAGAAGTGAAGAAAGGTCTTATGACACTGTAATCGCTATGCAAGAATCAATGGGCCCTGGTCTGCTGACTCAGTGGTAGAGTGTTGGTCCAGTATGTAGATGTCCCAGGTTCGATTCTCTGTCAGGGCACAGAGGAGAAGCGACCATCTGCTTCTCCCCCCCTCCTTCCCTGTTCCCTGCCCCTCTTTTCTCTTCCCACAGCCATGGCTCAATGGGTTCGAGCTCACCAGCCCTGGGCGCTGAGGATGGCTCTGTGGAGCCTCCCCCTCAGTGCTAAAAAGAGCTCGGTCGTGAGCACAGCCCAGACGGGCACAGCATCGACCCCAGACGGGGGTTGCTGGGTGGATTCCGGTCGGGGTGCGTGCAGGAGTCTGTCTCCCCTCCTTTCATTTAGAAAAGAAGGGGAAAAAAAGTAATGGGAATGTGGGCAGTGGCAATAGAGAATGGGGAAAAAGTGACAAATGGAAAACACCACATTGAATTCAGAGGATTTACCTAGTAACTGACAGCACTAACAAAATTCAGCTGAGCAAGTGGGCCAGGACATCTTTCTCAGGGGAAGAGATCAGGAAGGATTTTTATCATTCAGATTGCTTCTTCTTTGAGCGGGGGATAGAGAGGGACCATAGTAATAGGGTATCTCCTTGGTGTTGACAAAAAATTCCAGACTAGTAGATTATGTTTCTGGGAGAAGCTGAAAGTGGAATTTGATCAGGTATGAAATCTAGGTTTGGCACCATGTGCTTTTAATGAGTGTTGCCATTTTGAGCCTGCCATTTTCTCTTTAGTAATTACCCCTTTTTGATCAGACTCTCAGCTTAATTAAAAGATATAGTCAGAAAAAAAATTAAAGCACTTTTGTCACTGTTGGCTACCACTCCTGTGATCCTTGGCTGCATGATGTTTTACTTAATGCTGTGACATGGCATGTGGTTTTGTCTTTAACAGCAGTGAGGGTTGAGAAGGGGAAGAGGCAAGGATGACTACAAGGTTTTGAGCCTTGACCATGGCACTGACAGATGTAATACATGCAAATAAGCTATTGCCTTCAATTTTGGGCTTCCCACTTTCTCTGAATCATGCAAAACAATTTACATGGGTCTGATCACTACTGAGTAAAATGATGATATTCTAAACCTTCTAAAGAACAGCTAACATCTATCACCCATAGAGCTTGAACAGGCACTATGCACTACTGTTGTGTCTCATTTAATTGTCACTATTAGGTAGCTCTAACCTCACTCAATGTGCTGCATGCTTCACATTTATTATCTTATTTAATCCTCAAATTACTCTCAATGAGTACTGCAAATATACCTATTTTACAGATTAGGAAACTGACACTTAGAGAAACTTCCAAAAGGTTAGGAAAAAAAAAAAATATTCAAAACCATACAATCAGCCTCAGAACCCACACTCTCTGGCGCTATGCTCCCCAGCTGCTATATTAAAGAAAGGTCAAGTGTATAAACAAAAGAAGTGCCTCACCAGGTCTGGTGGCACAATGGATAGAGCATTGACCTGGGATGCTGAGGACCCAAGTTTGAAATCCCGAGGTTGCCGGTTTGAGCGTCGGATCATAGACGTGATCCCATAATTGCTGGCTTGAGCCCCCGGTTATTGGCTTGAGCAAGGGGTCACTGACTCAGCTGGAGACTCCCAATCAAGGCACATATGAGAAAGCAACTAATGAACAACTAAAGTGCCACAACTACAAGTTGATGCTTCTCATCTCTCTTCCTTCCTGTCAGTCGGTCTGTCTCTAACCTTCTCTCACTAAGAAAAAAAAAAAAAAAAAAGGTAAGACAACCATGAGTCATAGTCTGTCTCACATTTTTAAGGAAGTTATAGATACAAGTTGTATTTGAAAACACTGCCTAATATTCAAGTAGACTGTTCAGATTTAAATACTCAACTGAAGGGGATTTATTTTGTTTCTTTGCCTTGGAAAATAAATTCTGTGGGTTTTTTTTTAATGCTTAAAATTTCTCTCTGCACCTGTTTGGTAAGGGAGAATTGCTGTTACATAGCCTAAAAACATCTTTGGAAAATCACTGCACAACTGTTCTAGGTCAGGCTGTCTCCTTCTGAGATTTCCTCTGGACTGTGTTTTGCACAATCACTATGCGATGACAAAGTCAGAAGTAAAGGGTGGGCTCTCACTCTTTTGTTTTTTGACAAAGAGAGAGAGGGACAGACAGACAGGAAGGGAGAGAGATGAGAAGCATTAATTGTTTGTTGCGGCTCCATGGTTGTTGTTAATTGATTGCTTTCTCATATGTGCCTTGACCAGGGTGGCTACAACAAAGTGAGTGACGCATTGCTCAAGTCAGCAACCTTGGGCTCAAGCCAGTGACCCTACACTCAAGCTGGTGAGCCAGCGCTGCTGGATGAGCCCGCAGGTCAGGTTTTGAACCTGGGTCCTCCTTGTCCCAGTCCGATGCTCTATCTGCTGCGTCACTGCCTGGTCAGGCAGGGCTCTCACTCTTTACCTTAGGTACAGACTCACATTCAACATAGTCCACACATCTGACACCCAGCTGATGCTAGTGGAAAGGTGTGATACTATAATTATAAGGAGAAATACATTTTTGGTCTTGGTTCCTGTTTCTGAAACTGAGCTCCTAAAACTCTAATAATTTCCTAACATGATGAGTGAGAGAGAGGTTGCTTTTCTTGATAATGAAGTGACTTTGGATTTCAACCAAGAGTGGGGGCTGGTTGCCACTGGAGCCAACCACCAATTAGAACAGGGTCCCCAAACTACAGCCCTCAGGCTGCATGCGGCCCCGAGGCCATTTATCCGCCCCCGCCGCACTTCTGGAAGGGGCACCTCTTTCATTGGTGGTCAGTGAGAGGAGCACAGGATGCATCCGCACCCATAGTTCCCATTGCAATTCTGGTCAGTTTGTTGATTTAAATTTACTTGTTCTTTATTTTAAATATTGTATTTGTTCCCGTTTTGTTCTTTTACTTTAAAATAAGATATGTGCAGTGTGCATACGGATTTGTTCATAGTTCTTTTAAAGTCCGGCCCTCCAACGGTCTGAGGGACAGTGAACTAGCCCCCTGTGTAAAAAGTTTGGGGGCCCCCTGAATTAGAGGGTTGCAACTTTCAGCCTTACCCCACCCACACTCCACCTTCAGAGAGGGAACAGGGGCTGGAAACCGAGTTCCATCTCCAATGGCCAGTGATTTCATCAATCATACCTATGTAATTAAGCCTTCCTAGAAATCCAAAAGGACTGGGTTCCAAAACTTCTGGTTTGGTGACATGCGGAGTCAGGGAATGTGGAGCTCAGAGAGGACGTGGAAGTTTCCCCACACATCCTCCTATGCATCTCTTCCTCCTGGCTGCTCCCCAGTCACATCAGGTCATGATACACTGGCCATCTAGGAAGCAAATGCTTCTCTGAGCTCTGCGAGCCACTCGAGCAAATTAATTAGAGCAAAGAGGGAACTGTGGGAAGCTCTGATCTATAGCCAGTCAGTCAAGCACAGAGGATGAATGTCTGAAGCGGAGGGCTTTCTTGTGGAACTGAGCCCTGACAAGAGAAAAATTCCCAGATATCCAAATTAAATTATAGCTGGCTGGAAGGTGGGGAAAAGAGACAACAGGAGTTACTCAGTTAACAGCTGTAAACTGAGACTAACAAAAGACTACCCACATTCCTGAATGCATATTGAAACTTTGAATCAACTTCCTAGCAGCTATCTATAAAAAAGAGTGCACTACCAGACACTATGGCTTCTGCTTATGCATGACCTTCTGGACTCTTGTCCATACCAATTCAGAAGTAGTAAACAATTCCTCCTTAAGATCTATGCACTTATCCTCAACTGCCCTCACTTCATTCACCCTTCCCACCCCCCGTTTGCTAGTCAGTGTAGATTCTTTCAGAACAGCTTGCATCTTCCTTCCCTAAACCACTGTTCAAAAAGCCCCATCAGCTCCAGGACTGTGGCAAATACTCCTCATCGTCATCCTGCCCTGCTGCAGCTGGTTTAGACTGTATGCCCAGGGCCTGGTCCTTTTTCTGACTGGTACATGGCTTAATAAACCCTTTCTTTCAAAAAAGCTTCTGGCTGTGAAGGTTTTTCTTTAACATCTCTTAACCAACAGAATCTGATGCTATCCCCGAGTAGACAGTGTGAGAACTGATTTGAATTGTAGGTCACTCAAGCTGGTGAACGGCTTAGTATGGGGAATTGAAACACACACACATACACACAACCACACTACAAATTGCTGAACAGAATCATTAGGTTTTCCACATTTCTAAGAAGTTTTGTAGATCCTCATTTGATGATCTAATCTTTAACCCATCAGGTTACATCATACCCGATCATGTGGAAGTATGACGGCAATTTCTGTCTATACATCTCTGGCATGTTATGAATGGAAAAAAAAAAGTGCATCATTCAGTGTACCCAACACTTTGCTTACTCCACAGAGTCTACCCTGTACCTCCCTGAACACTGCTCACAACAAACATCATGTCTATGTTGTACTCAAATGAAGCCTTGAATCAGATTTTCCACTTACTGTTACTATCACATACTACGTGTGTGTACAGAGCCTGACAAATGGTGATCCAGTGCTCAGCTTAAATAACACAAGCGCTTGCTTCAGGTTTTATTACTACTTAGCCTTCCTTTATTGTGACTTTTAAAATATAATTTCTAAAAGTGCATGATTTCTTTGAACTACTCTCAATTTAGGAAAGATCAGAGAGAACATTTCCAGGAATGAATTAATCAGCTGTATATAGGTTAAGATTAGAAAATGTCAAATACTGAAAAAAATAGATTTTAAATTAGCTCAATTTAAATATGGAGCTGTTCCTTTTAAATATCTAATTTGAGTCTTCAGTGTTCCACTTCTTTTACGTGTTCATTCCATTACACCAGGTCATACTTCAGTAACTTCTCTACTGTCCCAGACAAGATATAAAAAGAATCCAGCTCTTGTCAATTTCATTATGTCTTCACATGGCCAGCACAGGAAAGGTCTGCTTCTCAAATCCACAAGCAAGGAACAAATAACACTTGTTCAAAATGGGACTGCAGAGCTGTGCACACTCACATTCTGATTCCAAGACACTTCATATCAGCAAATAAGGACTGATTCCTTTCAAAATTCAACTGTGGCAGAGAAACACTAAGGCCACAGATAAGCCGTAAATGCGGAGGTTACAGGCACTGGCCAAAAACTCCCATAAGGTGGCAGGGTTTCAGGGGCTGCCTTTCTTTCCGTAACAAATGCTTGCTGAAGATGCAGAAGCGTGATTCCATTTTTCTCTAAATGTCATAATATCCTGCTGAATCTTCTTCCTCTAGGCCTGCTGAGACCAGAGAAACCGATCACATTTCTCAAGCATGCTTTGTATCAAGGCTCTGAAAACCCAAGAAAAGAAACAGGTAAATTTAGTTCTCATTGTTCACTCTTCAAAAAAATAACTTTAAAAACCACAAATAATTGGAAGAGTCAAAAAGCTGACTGACTCTACGCATCAAAAGACACAATCAACAGAGTGAAAAGGCATTCTATGAAAGGCACCCACCCTGCCTACAGAATAGGAGAAAATATTTGCAAATCATGCTATCTGTTAATGGCATAATATACAGGATATATGAAGAACTCATACAACAACAAAAATAGGGTGACTGAATATGGGCAAAAGGACTTGACTAGTTATTTCTCCAAAATAATATACAAATGGCCTGTAAGCAAATCAAAAAGATACTCAGCATCACTAATCAGTAGGTAAATGCAAATAAAAACCACAATAAGATAGTACTGAAAACCCATTAGGATATTATTTTTAAAAAAACCCAGAAAATAATGAGTGTCAAGGATGTGGAGAAACTGGAACATTTGTGGACTGCTGATGGGAATGAAAAATTGTATAGCTTCTATGAAAAATAGCATAGCAGTTCCTCCAAAAAATAAAAATAAAATTACCATATGATCTAGCAATTCCACTCCTGGCTATAAGTACCCAAAAGAATTAAAAACAGGGTCTATCTAGGCCCTGGCAGGTTGGCTCAGCGATAGAGCGTCGGCTGGGCATGTGGAAGTCCTGGGTCCAATTACGGGTCAGGGCAGACAGGAGAAGCAACCATCTGCTTCTCCACCAATACCCCTCCCTCCTCTCTGTCTCTATTCCTCCTGCAGCCATGACTCAAATGAGCAAGCTGGCCCCAGGTGCAGAGGACGGCTCCAAGGCCTTGCCTCAGGCACTAAAAATAGCTCTGTTGACAAGCAACAGAGCAACGGGCCCAAATGGACAGAACATCAGCCCCAGACAGGGGTTGCCGGGTGGATCCTGATCAGGGCATACGTGGGAGCCTGTCTCTCTGGCTCTCACTGGATGGATAAATAAATAAATAATAATTTAAAAATAGGGTCTAAAAGAGACATTTGTATAACCATGTTCATAGTAGCATTACCTACAACAGCCCAGAGGTGGAAGCAACCCAAGTGTCCATTGCTTAATGAATAAATAAACAAAATGTAGTATACACAGATTATAGAATATTACTCATCTTAAAAAGGAAATTTTGATACATGCTATAACATGAATAAACTTTGAGAACATTATGCTAACTGAAACAAGCCAGTTACAAAAAGGCAAATACTGTATGATTCTACTTAAATGAGGTACTTCGAATAGTCAAAATAATAAGCAAAGTAGAATGGCAGTTACCAGGAGCTGGGTAGGGGGAATTGAGGAGTTATTGTTTAATGGGTAGAGAGTGTTGCAAGATGAACAAGCTCTGGAATTAGGCTGCACAATGATGCAGATAGATTAACACTACTGAACCAAACACTTAAACAGGATTAAGATGGTTAATTTTATATTACCTGTACTTGACCACAACTAAAAAAACAAACAAAAACAAAAATTCTTAACTGAGACAATTAGGTATCTGTTGCCAGTATCATTCTTAAAAAACTGAGTACACCTCAGATTTGGGTATTTATTCACATTAATCTAAACAGTGCCTTGGTCACGCTTGTGAACAAAGTATTACCTTAGCCTCTTCCCTTAATCACCTTCATCAACAGCGATCCTATGTCCTCTCATCTGTAGTGAGGGGCTGGGGATAGATGATCTCTCTAGTCCCACCACCTCTGAAGATCTTGGGGTTCCACATTCCCCAGCCCCCTGTGGAGAGGGCATGACAGACAGGTATTACCTCTGCCTTTTCTCAGCGATCCTCAGGATGTCGCAGGTTCTGGTAAACCTCTCTGATAGCTCAAGGGTCAAACCACATTCCTGTAGCAGCGACCAGGCCCGATCTGGACCCATGACCTTAGCTAACAGCAGTGCCACATTCTCCACATTGACAGGTGAAGGCCCGTCACTGAAGTTCCCATTTGGTGACTTCTGGGACGCTGGCTTTGTGCTCTTATTCTGTACCAGATGTAGGAGAAGCTTCCACTCCTCCACGGTCTCTGGGATCCAACCTACACAAACACACAGACATAGAAGTGCTGGCTCAGACTGCTCTTGGCACTCTGCCTGCATCCAGGAGAAAGTCAGAACCATTTCTGAAAACATTTAATAGCAAAACGTACAAATATTAGAGAACATAATCTCATTACTCTAACACAAAGTTATTTTCTGACCATCTGTTGAGGAAGCAACAAAATTAGCTTCAATGTTCTTTTATGGCTCCCTCAGTAATTACCCAGGGCATATTCATTCTACACTGGGCACTGGGTATGCAATGAGGAACTGTTGTGGAGCTTACAGTAAAGGAGATAGAACTTAGACAAACACATAAATCCACTATACTTATATAAGTGCTATGAAAGAAAAGATCAAAGAACCATTAGATCGTAGGTTTTTCTGGAAAATCTAAGAAGAGCTCTATGAGGAAGTGACATTTAGGCAGAGAGCTGAAAGATGAGACAAGCTTAGACAGTCAGCATGTGCCTGTGGCCACACATGGACAGACTTGAGGTACCAGCATCAGAAAAGGAAGGTGAAGACGCCTACATTTCTGACAAAGGAAGCATGGAGGATGTCTAGACACAGAAAAGAACTTGAATTCAAGGAACTCCAAAAAATGCCGATAGTGCACAAAGGCAGTAGTAGATAGTGAGAATGAGATGATAGGGCCAGGCCTTGAGTTTAGCTTAAGAATGGAGGTTTAACTTTGAGCTCAATGTAAGGGGTTTCAAGGAGGTGCCACATAATCCAGTTATTGTTTAAAAAGAACCATTCTAGCGGCTGTATGTAAAATGGATTAAAGAATAAGGAAGAATTGCCTGACCTGTGGTGGAGCAGCAGATAAAGTGTTGACCTGGAACACTGAGGTTGCCTGTTCAATACCCCGGGCTTGCCCAATCAAGGCATATACGAGAAGCTACTACTATGAGGTGATACTTCCTGCTCCCCCATTCCCCCATTCTCTCTCTGAAAACAAACAAACAAACAAAATAAAAAGAATGAGCAAGAATGGAAGCCAGATGACCAGTTATGAGATTGTTACAATAGTCTAAGCAAGTAGCTAGGACAGAGTGAAGGGGAACAAAAGAAAGTCAATAGATAGAAGATATATATTTGACAGTAAAATCAACACAACTTGAAGGAATTATGACTCATGAGAAAAGTATCAAAAAAAGGCCCATTAAATACACTCATGCCAAAAATAGCTATTATTATTTTTAATATTAACAAATTATCACGAGTACTTTTTGTAAGATTGTTTGGGAGTGCGGGTCAGGATGTTCTCATTACAGAAACTCCCATCCTTGTCTATCGTGAACGGACCTCAAGGACACACGGCTGTCTAGATGACCGTTAAGCCGCAGAAGATAAACCCGACAAAGAATCTTTCAGCAAGGACTTTCCAACTTGCCAAGCACTTCATGTGTACATCAGAGACCTAGCAACAAGAAACATCCAACCAGAATTCACCTCTAAAACTCCTATAAATCACCCCTTAGACTGTACCTGGGCGCCTCTCTCTCCTCTCCAGAGAGTGCATCGGCAGGTTATTTCTTTCCTCTAATAAACTCTGAAACTCCTGCCCGTGCCCAGTCTGATTATTTTCTATCATTCTGGTGCCGAAAACCGGGATGGGGTACCAGATACCTGGACGACCCCCCTCCACCAGCCAAACTTGCTACCAGAAAAGCAGTGGGCAGCGGCTGCTTGTCCTGGGCTTACTACCTGATTCTGTTTGGCTGTGTGGACATAGGTTGATTGGCCAGCTACCCGACCCTGTCACGAACTCTTGCCAAGTCAGAAGGTAAGGAATTTCTGCTCTTTCCTAATCTCCAGTAGGCTTCTCTCCTTCCCTCACCCTCACTCTACTCTTTCTGAGATTTACAGTTTGGGAGGTCTCTACTCCGAGCAGCCCACTTCTACGGACTTCTACGAAAGTCTAGGCGCCTAGCCAGGTTGCTCTCTATTACTCTGGAACTGAGGTATCCGGTGATGATCGGTTTCCTCACCTCCCACACCTACTCTACTCAGAATAGTAGAAAGAGTCAAAGGATGCTCGTTCTCTCTCTCTATTCTCCACTCATGATGGGCTCCTCCTAATCTCAGGCCTCAGAGACTACTCCTTTGGAATGCTTCTTTAAAAAACCTCACCAAACTCGGTCTCTGTAACATGGCATGGCCTCAGTACAGACTAGATAATGGCTCCCACTGGCACAAAAATGGAACTTTTAATATTAACATTCTCCAGGACCTATACAATCTCTGCCACCAGACTGGGAAAGCCTCAAAAATTCCTTACATACAGGCTTTCTTTCTTCTACCTTTGCTCCTGTCCTTAATCTCTGTACTGCCTGTTCTCTGCAGACTCCTAACTCTCTCCCCCTCCTGCCTGACCCCAATGGGCGTCCCTCTCTCAAAACCTCTCTTTAGTCCCTCTGCAAATCTCTTTTGCTCAGGTCTCTTCCCTCCAGAAAGCCCCCTCCCTTCGCAGAATCCTGTCTCTCATTCACTTACAAATACCAATCTCTCTTTCTCCTCCCTTGTTGGCCAGGGGCCTCTCCCTTGCCCACTGCATTCTTAAACCCCTTCTCCCTCCTCACTGGCTGCAGCGGAGGTGTCTCTCCCCTTTCGCCCCCTCCTCCCTCCTCACAGCCTGAGGCTTTATCTCTCTCTTCTCAGACCCATCCTCCCACCCCACCAGCTGCAGCTGTACTGTTTTCCTCCTCCACTCCTCCTACTTCCCCTCCCCTTTCCCACAGGCTGTAACTAGGTCTTTCTCCCCCTATTCATCTCCCCCTTCCCCTCAGAGCTCTAAATCTTTTTAACTCCTCTGACCACATAGGGCCACCACTAACACTTTAACCCCTTCCTTCCCCTCCTGCAGATTCTGACCCCCTTCTTTCCATTCAGCTGTTCACATTGTCTATCCATCTGCTTTCTCTCTTCTTCCCCTCTATGCTGACAACTCCCTGCCATCTTAAAAAACTTAAAAAGCAGAGTTGTCTATTAAGCTGTGTAAGTTGTCTAGTAATCTGTTCTGTCTCTGTTTGTCAGAAAATGTGCGCTATATAACATCTTTGTTTACTATGTAACTGTGTCTGTTTCTAAGGCCTTAAACCAATAATTACCCGCCTCTTAAATCAAGGCTTACTCATCCCCATAGACTCTCCCTGCGATACCCACACCCTTCCTGTTCAAAAACCTTCAAAGGCTTATCGCCTCATATAAGACTTACGCCTAATCAATAAGGGAGTAATTCTCCTCCATCCAGTGGTCCTTAATCTCTACAATTTACTGTCCCACATTCCCTCAAACAACACTCACTTCACAGTCCTAAACCTCAAAAATGCCTTCTTTACCATCCCTCTACACCCTGACTCTTATTTTCTGTTTGCTTTTATTAAAACTGACCTATACACTAATGCAGCCCAGCTACTTACATGGACTGTCTTACCCAGGGGTTCAAATACAGCCCACATCTGTTTGGGCAGGCACTAGCTCAAGATTTAGCAGCAAGCAATCTCAAACCTAATACTCTTACAATATGTAAATAACCTACTCTTCTGCAGCCCCTCCCTGCCTACCTCAAGGAGACACACCACCATCCTTCTCATCTTCCTCACCATAAAGGAATTTTGTGTCTTTTCTGGTAAGGCTCAATTTCACTCTCAGTCCATAGTCTATCTGGACATCGCCTTAACCTCCACCACCCACCTAAGGTCTCATCCTAAATCAAATTCAAACCCTCCACAGTCTCCAACCACCTACCACTCACTGCAAATTAAATCCTTTCTTTCCTCAATCTAATATGCTTCTTTACACATTGAATTCCCAATTTTACTCTCTTAGTCAAGCCCCTCAGTGAGATCTTCTGAGCATGGCTTTTAAGGTCTATACTGACCAAGGAAGTAACGGAAAAGGCAAATAAGGCCCAAAACAGGTCAGGAAGTACCAGCTTCTGGCATATGCTCTTAAAAGCTCCAGCTTCATAAAATTCCATCAAGGCCCTGCTTCAGGAGTAGAATAAAAGGTCACTGAACTGAAGCCTGCGAGGCTTCTCGGTCCCACCAAGGGACACATCTTTGCTGAGGAAAGAGGGACATGAGAAGGTAAGCTGCCCCCTTACTCCATGGAGGGAGGGTTCAGTCTCTTCTAGCCCTGTTCCACCTACCTGTGACCTGACCTTGCCCACCATGCTGGGAATTGCCACTGAGGGCCCAAGGACATCATTCACGAGCCTAAGGTATTTCTTTCAAGTAGCAGATAAACTGATCTCATTTCTTATAAACACAAGGGCCATCTACTATACCTTACCTAAATATTTAAGTTTTATTTATCCCTCGAAGATCTCCACTGTGAGTACTGACAATCTAATTTTGTTGCTTTATTTAATGTATACTGTCTCCTTCATTCCTCTTGTCTCAATGCCCCATACCTATTATAGGCTGGGACCCACCAACCCATTATTCATCAATTCTCTATCCACTTCTCATCCTGTATCACCCAATCAAGCGCTTTCTACTTGTGTGGGACCAACACCTATATGTGTCTCCCTACTAATTAGGCAGAAACCTGTACCCTAACTTATCTCACCCAAAATACCAACCTAATCCCACCCCATAAGCCTCTTCCAATTCCTACACTACCTGTCAATCTAAGAACCAAACGAGCTATATAGGTAATTCCTCTTCTTGTTACTTTAAGAACTTCTATAAAAATAGATCTAGGGTCAGGGGAACTGGCCACTGCTCTATCTTATTCCCATTCTCTCTCTCTCTGAAGCCCAGCAAATTCATAAAAACAAACCAAATCATGGAATCAGTGGTTTCACAAACTGGGTATCGACTATTGCCTTTCATTAGTCCACTCACTCTCCTATTTATTTTTCTAACTTTTAGACCCTGCCTCTTACTTTTGCTCACTAGTTTCTTACAGAACCACATGCAGACCTACGCCAATCAGAAAATTTAATAATCTACTTAACCCTACACACCAACCCTAAAACCTGCCCTTGCAAAACAGAAAAATCTGAAACCCTACAAATACATCCCTACCCGACAAGAAGTCATCACTATACCTCTTTACCCCTCACTGAAAATAATTCTTAAAGAGGCCATAACCCCTCACTGCCCCTACTCAGCAGGAAGAAGTTACAGAAAATAATGACCTCCATCCCTTTCCCTTTGACCTCTCTAGGACCCACTCTCTTTCTTTTTATTTATATATCAAATAGTCGGGAATCTTAGGTTTCATCAGACCCCTTCATCAGTCACTCCCTCTAGCATGCAGGACGTTGCTGATTTTCTAGGTCTAGCAACGGAAGACTGAGGGAGCCCTGGCACGCCTGGCCTGGTAACCATCTCCTTGGGTGAGCCTAGGGTCAATCTTCAGGTAGCAGGTAAAGTGATCTCCTTCCTCCTGGATACCGGGGCTACCTATTCTACCCTCCCCGAATTTTCTGGTCCTCTAGCCCCATCTAACATTCTTGTTGTCAGAGTCTCAGGACACCGCAGCAGTCCACTCATCACACCACCTCTACATGTATTTTAGGACAAACATCTTTCACACACCAATTTCTAGTAATACCACAATGTCCAATACCCCTTTTGGGCTGGGACATTTTAGCCAAATTTCAAACCACAATTCAATTTCTTCCACCAGCTAAACATATACAGGAAAGCTCAGCTAATATTCTCCTACTTCTGAGCAGTGGTTTTAACCCTTCAGAATATCCAGCTTCCTCACCTAACCTCCCTTTTCCCTCAGCCTATGTAAATCTTTCCGTCTGGGATGTTCAGAACCCCTCCATAGAACAACATCAGACCCCAATTCAAATATCTCTTAAAGATCCCTCTCATTTTCCTAATATACCTCATTTCTCATAAACACCTTATTGGTCTATAACCACTCATTCAAAGACTCCTACAAGCAGGACTCCTAATACCCACTAACTCCCCATATAACATACCCATTCTTCCAGTCATCAAACCAAATGGCACCCACCGACTGGTTCAGGACCTCCGGGCCATTAACGCAGCTGTTCTGCCTATAACTCCAGTTGTTCCCAACCCTTACACCATCCTGTCAACAATACCAGCCAATACCACATACTTCACAGTCTTAGATTTAAAGGAGGCCTTCTTTACCATTCCTTTACATCCTAACTGCTAAAACCTCTTCGCATTCACTTGGACTGACCCTGACACCTTACACTCACAACAGCTCACTTGGACAGTCCTCCCTCAAGGTTTTAGAGATAGTCCTCATTTCTTTGGATAGGCTTTAGCCTCTGACCTTAAGTCACTCAAAATGTCTCACAGCACTATCTTACAATATGTAAATGACCTTCTTCTGTGTAGCCCATCTTTAGAGACTTCCAAAACAGACACCATTCAATTACTTAACTCCCTAGCCCAGAGGTCCCCAAACTACGGCCTGTGGACCAAATTGCAGCCACCTGAGGCCATTTATCCAGCCCCCGCCACACTTCCGGAAGGGGCACCTCTTTCATTGGTTGTCAGTGTATGGAGTACTGTATGTGGCGGCCCTCCAACAGTCTGAGGAACAGTGAACTGTCCCCCTGTGTAAAAAGTCTGGGGACCCCTGCAAGCCCAATGTGGCTACCGGGTTACTCCTTCAAAAGCACAGCTTTCTTTAGAGGCTAACTCCTATTCTGTTCGGCTGTGCAAGCGTGGTTGAGCGATCGACAGCTCAGCCCTGTCCAGACACTCCTGCTGAACCAGGAGATAAGGTATCTTAGTCTCCCTACATCTAGTTGTCCCTTGCCCCTGAGTCTTCGAGTCTTACCTGTTCCTTCTGTATTCCGAGTGTTTCTCCCATATTCCGAAGTTGCTGTCCGTCTGCCCGGGCTCAGTCTTAGTGGACCTCCAATGCCCCTCCGAATAATCTAGGTACCTAGTCAGCAACTCCTCCTCCCTGTCTGTCTCTGTCTGTTGAGAATAGTGGGTGACGACCTCTATCCTTCTCAGACCCTTCTTCTCTGTTGAGGAATAACCTGATGGCCTCGATTTCCTGGGAACGCCCAGGAAAAGCCGTCCCGTCAAATATGGGAGATTCACCATCCAAACTGGATTCTAAGACTCCCCTGGGGTGCCTCCTAAAATATCTCACCGACTTGGCCTAACTGACCTTAAACCGAAAAGACTGATTTTTCTCTGCAATACAGCCTGGCCTCAATACCAATTAAACAATGACTCTCATTGGCCTGAAGATGGCACTTTTGACCACAACATCCTAAGGGACCTTAACAATTTCTGTCAATGCTCTGAAAAGTGGTCTGAGATACCTTACGTGCAGGCTTTCTTCTGCCTCCGATCCCACCCCTCTGTCTGTTCTTCCTGCTCCACTTATCAAGTCCTTCTTGCACGCTCTCCCTCTCCTTCTTCCGATCCTCTTGCCACCGATTCCTTTGATCCCCAAGATCACAGTTCCTTACGTCTGGTTACTAAATTCACTCCAACTGCTCCTCTTACTAAATCCACTCCAACTACTCCTCTTAATCCTGACTCTCAACCGCCACCCTATTCTGATCCTAATGTCAACTTACCCAACCCTAGCTCCACACCAGACTCTCCTTCTTCCATTTCACCTCCACATCTTCGTCCTCACAAACCTCCCCAGTCTAATTCTAGTTTATACCCACTCCAGGAGGTTGCCAGGGCAGAAGAAATAGGGTAGCAATCCCTTTCTCCCTCTCTGACCTGAGCCAAATTGAGCGATGCCTAGGGTCCTTCTCCTCAGACCCAGACAAATACATAAAGGAATTCAAATATCTCACTCTCTCCTATGACCTTACTTGGCATGATATTAGCATTACCTTCTCCTCTTCCCTCTCAGTTAGCGATAGGGAAGGGGTATGGACCACTGCTCAGGAAATAGCAGAAGAGGAACACACCAGAAATGTCCGGTTGCCCACCGGCAGGCAGGCAGTTCCCCCTAATGATCCTAACTGGGATTATCAAACCAGTAGTTGAAGAAAACAACAACTCTCTTCAAAAACTCCAGGACAGGCCTGACCTGTGGTAGCGCAGTGGATAAAGCGTCAACCTGGGAACACTGAGGTCGCCAGTTCAAAACCCGGTACTGGTCTGGTCAAGGCACACATGGGAGTTGATGCTTCCAGCTCCTCCCCCCTTTCTCTCTTTCTCTCACTCTGTGTCTCCTCTCTAAAATGAATAAAATAAAATAAAATAATAAAAAGAAACACTCCAGGACAGGCTCCACAACCATCAATTCAGTACTAGTACTCTTTCTGACCAGTGGTGGCACAACCCTCTGTTTTCCATGCTGGCTCCTATTCTATAGGACCTCTTCTAATCCTCGGCCTCATACTAACGTTTGCTCCATTCTGTACGATTCTGGGGAACTGAAACACCATTCTCTGGGTCTTTGTTCTAACTTCTGTAGAATAAAAATAACAGTAACTACCAAGGGTTTGCTACCTCACTTACACAGTAACTAGAAAAGTACCTAGCATAGCACCTAACACATGGCAGGCACTCGTTAAATACAAAAGTTGCCTGTAGTTTATTCTAATTATAATTTTGTAATTACTAGGTGGTATAGATTTTAAAAAAAGACTACAAATTTGACAGCAAGCTAGAATTATATACATGATCACTGCAATGTTCACCAAATGTCTTTATTGAAAGGTCTGAAGTGACTTCTAAAATACTATAACCTGCCTGACCTGCGGTGGCGCAGTGGATCAAGTGTTGACTTGGAATGCTGAGGTTGCCTGTTCAAAGCCCTGGGCTTGCCTGGTCAAGGAGCAGATGGGAGTTGATGCTTCCTGCTCCTCCCCCCCCTTCTTTCTCTCTCTCTCTCTCTCTATCCATCTGTCTTTCTTCTCTAAAATGAATAAATAAATAAAAATTATTAAAATTATTAAAAAAATAATTAAATACTATAACCTAGGGTAACCAACTGGATTTACATACCATTGTCCCCTTCCATCAGGCTCATGTCATTCAAATGCACAATGTTGGTGAAGGCCTCTCTTCTTCTCTCCAGCTCCAAACAGAGAGTCAGATATCCAGGCCAGAAACTTTAAAGAGACCAAAGTTGAGGAAAGAAATAAAAGGCAGTGAATTTATCTGGAGCTGTGCTGTCCATTCCAGTAGATACTAGGTACATGTCGCTATTTAAACTAAATAAAAGTAAATAAAATTTAGAAGTCAGTTCTTCAGCTGATCAAGCCATACTTCAAGCACTCAGTGGTTACATGTGGCTAATAGACACATGTCGGACAGTGCAGTAGAATATTCCCATTATCACAGAAAGTTCTATTAGATAGCCCTGATCTGGAGTATTTAAGAAAAAAAATAAAAGCTAATGATAAATACTGACATTTGAGGCCAAGCACCAATTATGATATATATAAGTTTATACACTTTATAAACTTTAAAATTCAAAACAAATTAGCATATTTCTTCCCCAAATATGAAAGTTCTCCTTGACTCTTCTCCCTCCTTCATTTGCTATATCCAGTATTGTAAGTCCCACTGCATTTTCCTTTGAAATGTCCCTTGGATGTGGTCCTTTTGCTGCCCTACTAATCACCAATTCAGTCAAGAATAAAAGAACCTTGCCGGGAAGCTTAGTAATGGTTAGAGCATTGTTCCAATATGCCAAGGTTGTGGGTTCAATCCCCAGTCAGGGCACATGCAAGTATCAATCAATGAATGCAAAAATAAATGGAACAACACTCTCTCTCTCCCTTTCTCTCTGTATGATCAATCAATAAAAATTAAAAAAAAATAAATTACTGCAATAGCTTCCTTGCTGGCCTTCCTGTCTCCAATCATTTCCATGTATGACACAAAAGATTATCTCCAAAAAGCTTTATTTATATGTCATTTTCATACCAAAATGTCTAAAGTATCTCTACTGATGACTAAATTCTTCTGACCAGCTTGCAGGGTCCTCCATGATCTCATCCCCCACCACCTGGCTAGTCTTATCCCTCATTATCAATGAATAAACTTGTAGCAAGTACCTGCCATTATGAGGGATCAGGAAGAAACAGGTCCCCATCTCCAAAAGATTATAATCCAAGTGGAGCCATAAAATAACATCACCAGGCAAAAAATAATGACTAATGTGTGTGGTATGGATAAAAAGCACTGTCAGTTTTTCACACCCTTATTCCTATAGTTTCTTTCACCTACCAGCCCTCTTCCTGGCTCCTTTTAAAGACAAATCCTATCCACCCTTCAGGGCTTACCTCTACAGCAGGGGTCCCCAAACTACGGCCCCCTGAGGCCATTTATCCAGCCCCCGCCACACTTCCGGAAGGGGCACCTCTTTCATTGGTGGTCAGTGAGAGGAGCACAGGATGCATCCGCACCCATAGTTCCCATTGAAATACTGGTCAGTTTGTTGATTTAAATTTACTTGTTCTTTATTTTAAATATTGTATTTGTTCCTGTTTTGATTTTTTACTTTAAAATATGTGCTTTTTTATAGTCTGGCCCTCCAACGGTCTGAGGGACGTGAACTGGCTCCCTGTGTAAAAAGTTTGGGTACCCCTGCTCTAGAGTCTTATCTCCTCCCCAAGTCCCTCACCAACAATTCTATTGTGTTTATTTTGATCCCTCCCTACTCGATAACCCCAAAGCAATTATAATTCAAATCAGTCTGGTGCTTAATGAAATCTGTACCTGCATGCCTGGGGTTAGCAACTAAGGAGAAGGGGAGAGAGAGGAATTGACAAGAGCCAGTCTCTTCTCACATAAAGAAAAACATGCACAAAATTTAAAAGAAAAAATTTGTTTACTATTACTTAAAATAAAGATACTTTCCCATAGTGGAGAAGTCGCAAATGATAAAAATCAATTCAGGACTTAACTACAAAGTTATTCACTGAAATAATTCTAATCTTTACTTCAGCTTCTAAGAAAATTCTCTTACCCATGAGATCTGCAGATGTCAGTCATTTTCTCTTTGGTTGTAAAATCTGCAGGTAGTTTAATTAGATGAAGAATCAGCTGACCATAACCCCAAGATAATAAGTGTGAATGAGGTCTGTGAAATAAAAAACTCTATAGATTAGACAGAAAATAAACTCTACAAAATGCTTGTTAGTCATGTAATAGGTAAGAGCAGAGTTTACATTTGTTCCACGACTATTATATTTTTCAAACATTTCTACTAGGCTTTTGAAAAATTAGAAAACAGATAATTCTCCTAAAACAAATACTTATTTAAAAAAAAAAAAATTAGACATTTTAAGTAATCAAAAACAAGAAAAGGAAGCCTGATTCCATCAGTCAAAGATAGCCATTGTACATCCTTCCAGGTCATTTGTCTAGGCATGTAAGACAGGCATTTGGGGGCTTTTAAAAAGTTTCTCTCGGAGGAAAACACAGGAATCATTCCTGGTCCATTATAAGTATCAGTGTATATTTTTAATGATTTTTTTTTAAGTGAGTGGAGGCGAGATAGAGAGGCAGACTCTTGCACACGCCCCAACCAGGGTACACCCAGCAACCCCATCTGAGGCCCATGCTCACAACCGAGCTATTTTTAGCACCTGAGGCAGAAGCTCTATGGAGCCATCCTCAGCACCCCGGGCCAATGCATTCAAATCAATTAAGCCACAGGCTGAGAGAGAGAGAGAGAGACAGAGACAGAGAAAGAGAGAGACGTAGGGGGAGGGCGAAGAGGAAGGGGGAGGGGGATGAGAAGCAGATAGTTGTTTCTTCTCTGTGCCCTGACCAAGAACTGAACCCAGGACTTCCACACACCAGGTCAATGCTCTACCATTGAGCCAACTGGCCAGGGCTGAATTTTATTTTATTTTTTTAATCCTAAATCAGGTTATATCTAGAAATTTCTAGGAAGAAACAAACACACTGTTTTTTCCCTTTTAAAACAGGTTTAATTTTCAAGGGCTCTTAATGTGAGTCCATAAAAGAGCTTAAGGGGGGCCAGTTCAATTTTAGGAAATTATGTGCAACATTTTGCATGAATATGCATTTTTCTAAGAGAAATCATCAGCTTCTTACAGGAGCTATAACTCAAAAAATATTCAGAAACACTAAGTACACTCAAGCTCATTACTATCATGATGTGGCTCAGCCTCTTCCACAGCTGTTCCTGAAGCTCAGAATGCTGTATGTCAGGGGTCCCCAAATTACGGCCTGCGGGCCACATGTGGCCCCCTAAGGCCATGTATCCGGCCCTCGCCGCACTTCCAGAAGGGGCACCTCTTTCATGGGTGGTCATCCGCACCCATAGTTCCCATTGAAATACTGGTCAGTTTGTTGATTTAAATTTACTTGTTCTCTATTTTAAATATTGCATTTGTTCCCATTTTTGTTTTTTTACTTTAAAATATATGTAGTGTAGCCTGACCTGTGGTGGCGCAGTGGATAAAGTGTCGACCTGGGAACACTGAGGTCGCCAGTTCAAAACCCTGCACTGGTCTGGTCAAGGCACATATGGGAGTTGATGCTTCTAGCTTCTCTCTCTCTCTCTCTCTCTCACTCTGTGTCTCCTGTCTAAAAAGAATAAAGAAAAAAAATAAATAAAATATATGTAGTGTGCATAGGGATTTGTTTATAGTTTTTTTTATAGTCCGGCCCTCCAACGGTCTGAGGGACAGTGAACTGGCCCCCTGTGTAAAATGTTTGGGGACCCCTGTTGTATGTGAATAAACCAGTTCCATTCCAAAAGAGCACTGAGCTCAGAAAGAGAACTTCTGTACCTGGGGCATCCTTCATCATCCATAATGCTTGTGCTGGGCGGGGCATCATGGGACACCGCCAAAAGCAGCCAATCCAATCTTAAAGACTCTGGTTGGAGAAGGGACTCAAGGAAGGATGGCCTAAGAGAAAGTAGGAGAGAAAAATCAATCTTCACGCTGAGAAAGGAAACAAAATACGGGGATGTGAAAAGGTTACTGAGGAATCAATACAGTGAATGAAATACCTTGAAAACCCTTCTACTACAATTTCTAGAAAAGCTAATGAAATTCTAACAGCCTTTTAAACGAAAAGTTGAGACCCAAGATAATAAGGATAATACCAAAGGGCCAAAGAGAAGAGAAATAAAAGCAAATGTGAATCAATGGGGAGTGTGTGTGTGTGTGCACGCGTGCACAGTGTAGGAAGATGGCCAAACTCAATAACCAGGGGCCATGTGGAGATAGGAAATGAGGTCTCATTTAAAAAAAGAGGCAAATAGCTGGAACTGAGATCCACCCACAAAACACTGGGCTATCATCAATAAATATTGTAGCCATCGGCAGAGACAACAAGGAAGCTTATTTGTCTATAATTTTACAATGATCTGAGAATCCCTAAGGGGGAGAAATGGAGGAAGGAAGAAGTGTGACGTGCACATTTTTAGTGTGTACTGTGAACCCTGAAAGAATGTACACAACTGTCAAAATCCTCCTCTTCCACAGTAGAGGCCTCAATTCTGTGACGATTGATAGTAAAAATGCTTACACAAGAGAAATAATTCCCTACCAGAAGAAAGGAGAGTTTGCAAATATTCTTGCTTTCTCACCATTGATCTTCAGGCCTTGATTTCACCAGGCTGTCTAAATAAGCCAAAAACTCAGCAGGATGATGATGACAAAGTTGCATGACATCCGAAGGCAAAATAGATGGGTAAAACTTGATTAAGGATCGAAGGGCAGATTCCCCAAATTTCTCATACAATCTACATTTAAAAACAAAACATATTAGTAAAATGATATAATTTGGTTAAATTTTCTAAGTACTTACTAGAAATCAAAGTAACTATACTAACAAAAAGCTGACCAACATGTAACTGAATAAAACTTTAAAGGCCAAACAAACGCACATGCTTTATTTAGTTCATATAAACAACATATATGACAACTTACTGGGTAGCATAAGCAATCAACAAAGGACTGTCAAAAGATACTGAGTCATCCAGTAACTTTAATCTTGCTGGTAGATCTCCTTCTTCCATCTCTATACAAGTAGGACTGGAACTTGCCATTTCTGAAAAATAAAGCATACCCTTTTCCCTTCACCTCATAGTTGTAAATATTCAATTCATGAACACATTTATTCAACAACTGTTACTCATACACCTACCAGGGCAAGGTCCAATTCCTGTTAAGCATGGTAGGATAAAAAAAGAACAAGATACAACCTCTACTTTTAAGAAAATTAGAATCAGCCTGACCAGGCGGTGGCGCAGTGGATAGAGAGTCAGACTGGGATGCGGAAGGACCCAGGTTCGAGACCCCCGAGGTCTCCAGCTTGAACGCAGGCTCACCTAGTTTGAGCAAAAGCTCACCAGATTGGACCCAAGGTCGCTGGCTCCAGCAAGGGGTTATGTGGTCTGCTGAAGGCCCGCGGTCAAGGCACATGTGAGAAAGCAATCAATGAACTAAGGTGTCGCAACAAAAAACTGATGATTGATGCTTCTTATCTCTCTCCATTCCTGTCTGTCTGTCCCTATCTATCCCTCTTTCTGACTCTCTTTCTGTCTCTGTTTAAAAAGAAAAGAAAAAAGAAACTTAGAATCAAATTGGGAGACCTGGCATATTTAAAGTTTTAAACAAGACAAAGTAACAACTGATATACTGTATATATCTATCCTTGAAAAACAGATATAGACAGATATAGATAGATAAATAGATAGTTCCAAAAGATGGAGTAGGGGCACTGACATATATATATATAAAGTTAATACAGAAAACTAGCTATGTATCTATTATACTTGGGAACAAAATTTTTGTTGCATCCACAAAAACACTTGTTCTTACCTAATTCGAGTGTGCTGATCTCAAATCTAACATTAGTTTTTCTCTGTAAGCTACAGTTTTTTGCAATTCAAGATTTTAGGTTTTCATCTTATTGTAAAACTTTCGACATTTAATTTAACATGATAAAGTGGAATGTCCACTTGGGTATCATCTTTGTGAAAATATAATACTTTATATAATGCAGTAAATACACTAATACACTAAAAGATATGATTGCATCAGAATTTGTCTACAATTTCAAAACAGAACATATTAAAACACTTATTTTAATCATAAAATTAGCGCAAAACTTATTTAAATTCTATTCAGGAAAAAATTTGCATTTGTAGCTCTTGTGTTTGTGTACTTGTTGAGGACAGTCTCTTTTGATGCTCCAGCAGTACTCTGCCATATTTCTGTCCCATCACCCCGATAATGCTCTTCCATCGTCTTCAGATCCTGATGAAAGTGTTCTCCCTGCTCATCACTAACAGTTCCAAGATTTTCAGGACACTTATCAAGGTGACTGTTCAGAAAGTTAATCTTAACGCTCATGTTACATCCAATGTCGTGGAAAGCCAACAGCATCCTTTGAACCAGAAGTTCATAGTTTTCTGCTTTTTTGTTGCCAAAGAAGTTCTTTGTAACTGCCACAAAAGACTGCCATACTGCTTTCTCCTCCTTATTCATCTTCCTGGCAAATTCTTTGTGACGTATGAGGGTTCGAATTTGAGGTCCATTGAATACACTTACTTTTATCTTCTTGAAAGATAAAGCAGGAAAAGCAGAAATAATATGTTGAAAGCATTCACTTTCTCTATTCAAAGCCTGAACAAACTGCTTCATTAAGCCAAATTTGATGTGAAGTGGGGGGAAAATGATCCTGTCTCGATTAACTACAGGTTCATTCACAATATTTTGCATCCCTACTTTCAGAGCTTCACATTTCGGCCACTCCATCTGTGTCCAGTGTTTCACCTGAGCTCGGCTGTCCCACAAACACAGAAAGCAAGGATATTTTATGAAACCTCTCTGTTGTCCTAGCAGGAAATTTGCCACTTTAAGATCCACACAAATGATCCAGTTATGCTCCTCATACTTCAGTAAGTTGAGGACAATTTTTATGTCATTATAATCTTCTCACAGATGAGTTGAATAACCAATTGGAACTGCTGCATAAACATTACCGTTGTGTAGAACACATTTTAGACTCCACTTAGAGCTGTGAAGGAATAGCTGCCATTCTGTTGGACTATAAGTGGTAACACCTAGCTGGCTAAGAAGACTACTGATATCATGACAGTAAACAAAGTGTTTGTCTTTGGAAAAAAAGTTCATAAAAATTTGTTCATGCTTCCTGAAATGGGATACTTTAGCTGACCGGTGAAGTACATTCTTTTCTTGAAGCCTGGAGGCTAATAACTCAGCTGCTTTCTTTGATAGGCCCAAATCTCTTACTAAGTCATTCAATTTGGGTTGGCTTTACTGCCGAGGGGTTAATGACTACTTGGCATCAGAAGAAGACCCTTCAGATTCTACCATTTCCTCATGCATCTTATCAAAATACACTTGATCACCATGTTCACTTTCTTCTTCCTTAGAAGAAATAAAACCATTGAAAACTGGAACCAGGAGTGTCTCAGAGTGTGGGATAGGTCGTATTGCTGAAGAATATTAGGATATCCAATCATATGCCTTTTTTTCTTGCCGATGCCCTTTGTATAGATCAGACAGAAATAACAGTCACTGCTGTGGTCTTTAGGTTCACACCAAACCAGGGAGATACCAAAAGGCATTCCTTTGTGTTTTCCGTTTGTCCAGTCACGAAGCATTTCCTCACGATTATGACACACAATATGAGGAGCCCAATTCTTGTCTTGATCGCCAAGGGGAACTTGAAAACAGGCAATATATGCACGTGTCACAAATGATGTAATATTGTGCCTTTGACATTGAAGTGTGTAACAGCCAGATATATAACAGAAGGTGTCAGGACTATTCTTACATTTACACCTACTCAAAGAAGCCATGATTCAATCTTAAAACAAAATAAGAGGGTGTTTTTGTCAGATAATATTTTTTACATTTAAAAACAACTACAATTATGTAAAAGTGATGTTTGTAAAACCTTAATTGCATTGTGGTTATGTTCAATCCAAGAGTCGTTGCCCTTTAACTCCAATTTAAAAACCAAAGCATGCCATGAACTGTAACAAAAAGAAATTAAAATTGCGTAAAAACTAGAGCATGCACCAAAAACAGATTTCAGATTTGGAATCAACGATGCAGAAATATATAGAAAAAGTTCTAAAACCTCATGCAACAGAAAATGAAAAAAAATTTGTTCCCCAGTGTTATCAATGTCAAATTCCTCAGTTTTTTTCTAGAAACAATGCCTCTACTCCATCTTTAGGAACAAAATAAGTTTATCAAATTTATTGAAATTAATTCACAGGGGTGTTTTTACCTTTTTTTTTTTAAAACAGTTATAGCAAATCTTTCTCTGAAGGAAGACTTGACTTTTAGGAATAGCCAGGTCATTTAAAACTAAGTGTGGTAAATAAAGTGAATGACTATCTAGTTAAAACTACTGTAGTTAAAAAGCTATTTTTTTGGCTCTGGCGGTTGGCTCAGTGGAAGAACACTGGCCCGGCGTGTGGAAGTCCCGGGTTCGATTCCCTGCCAGGACACACAGGAGAAGCGTCCATCTGCTTCTCCACCCTTCCTCCTCTCCTTTTTTCTATCTCTCTTCCCCTCCCGCAGCCCAGGCTCCATTGGAGCAAAGTTGGCTGGGGCACTAAGGATGGCTCTATGGCCTCCACCTCAGGTGCTAGAATGACTCCAGTAGCATCGGAGCAATGGCCCAGATGGGCAGAGCATCGCCCCGTAGTGGGCATGCTGGGTGGAGCCCAGGTAGAGCACATGCAGGAGTCTGTCTGTCTGCCTCCCTGCTTCTCACTTCAGAAAAATACAAAAAAAAAGCTGTTTTTCATCTGACCGGTGGTAGTGCAGTGGATAGAGCATCAATCTGGAATGCTGAGGTTCCCAGATTCTAAATTCCAAGGTCACCAGCTTCAGTGCATGATAATCGACATGATCTCAAGGTCACACTCACTTGAGCAAGGGATTATCGGCTCAGCTTGAACTTCCAGCCCCCGGTCAAGGCACATATGAGAAGCAATCAATGAAGAACTAAAATGATGCAATTATGAGTTGATGCTTCTCATCCCTCACCTGTCCTATTGGGGGGGAAAAAGCTGTTTCTCATAATTACAGCATTATTTTTAAGGGTGGTGGCCTGCTCAACCTACCATGTCTGAATCACCAACTTTCAATTTCTTATATTTCTATTTTAAAGATAACATTTTTTCCTAGTTTGTTGTTGTTTGGGTTTCTTTTAGGTGAGGGGAAGAAAAATAGATTCCCATGTGCGCCCCAACCGGGATCCACCTGGCAACCCCATCTGGGACGACGCTCAAGTACCAGGCTATATTTTGCAACTGAAGGTGATGCACTTCAATGGAGCTATCCTCAGCGCCCAGGACCATGTTTGAACCAATTGAACCACTGGGTGCGGGAAAGGGAGAGGGAAAAATGGAGGACAGAATGGAGTGGAGAAGCACATGGTCGCTTCTCCTGTCTGCCCTGATCAGGAATGAAACCTGGGAAGTTCATATGCCAGGCCAACACTCTATCCACTGAGCAACCAGCCAGGGTCTTCCCAGTTTTATTATTTGCTATTTGATTGCATCAGGCAGTAAGCCCTTAAGGAAATTCAAGGAGGAAACCATCATTTAAAGCTTGAGAAGTGAGGGAGACTTTATGATTGGGTGAAAGCTAAGCCAAACTTAACCCTAAATTCAAGCAACCAGTGTTATCATCCCAAACTGGACATCACGCCTACTTTAGACAGCTCTGGTAATAATGTAATAACCAATCAGGCTGATTGAGACTCTTTTCTGTTACTTTCCTATGACCAGGTTGGGCATGATTACATAACAGAGCTATACATAGCAACACCAAGTAATAATGTCAAATATCTGAACCTATTTGAAGATAAATAATTTTTCTTATTTCACATAAAAGACAGTTTACCTCAAATTGGAAATAGAAACTAAAATAATTTCTTATACTTTTAACTGCTAAATATCAACTGAAGCAAAACCATAACTATAGATCCATTTTTTAAAAAACAAAATGATCTTTCAGTCAGTGATACAGATATGTATCTCGACTTGTAACTATTCACTTTTGGTAATGAATAAAAAGTATGCTTATAAGCTAAATCAATTATTAGACATATGGCATCTTTTATTCAAGCAGAAGGTTGAAGTAAGAAAATTCACCTCTTCCAAAACCTGGGCCTATGCACTAAAAAGGGCATGCATGGTCTCTGGGGTACGAGAGCTGGTTTTATATAAAGACAACAAATAGTGTGACCTTCAGTCAAGTGTGAAGTAGAGATTGCTGGCTGTCAACCGAAATCTCTGAGGCAGATATGCAAGCTTTCCCCGCTTGCATCCATTCTCTCTTCTGGACACCTGGTTAGATTACATTTCTTAGTCTCCTTTGCAGTTAAATGGGACCATGTGACAGAAGAGATGTAAGCCACTACCAGGCTAGGCCCGTAAGAGAGCATGTTTTCCTGTTCCATATGCGTTTCCAGGGACATAACAATCCAATATTAATCACAAACCAAAAGGAAGATGGGACTCAAAAAAATGAAGGGGCCCTTCCCAGGTAGCTCAGGTTGTTAGAGTTATCCCAATATGACAAGGTTGCAAGTTCAAACCCCAAGCAGGAAACATATAAGAATCAACCAATGAATGCATAAATAAATGCAACAACAAATTGATGTTTCTCTCTCTCTCCCTAAAATCAATCAATAAATATTTTTTAAAAAACAGAACTCAGGCCTGACCAGGCGGTGGCGCAGTGGATAGAGCGTCGGACTGGGATGCGGAAGACCCAGGTTCGAAACCCCGAGCTCGCCAGCTTGAACGTGGGCCCACCTGGCTTGAACAAAAGCTCGTCAGTTTGGACCCAAGGTCGCTGGCTCCAGCAAGGGGTGGCTTGGTCTGCTGAAGGCCCGCAGTCAAGGCACATGTGAGAAAGCAATCAATGAACAACTATGGTGTCGCAACGGCAATGAAAAACTAATGATTGATGCTTCTCATTTCTCTCTGTTCCTGTCTGTCTGTCCCTACCTATCCCTATCTCTGACTCTGTCCCTGTAAAAAAGAAACAAAAACAGGACTCAGAACTCTGAACTGCCACATGGAAGAGTGCTACCCACTGAACTAAAACATATCTTGAACTAATATATGAGCAAGAAATAAATTCTATAATATCTGAGTTACTATTTCATAAGATACTTATTTATTTCAGCAGGTTAGCTTATTTAACTAGTATAATATCCCTGTGCCTTAGCTTCCTCACCTATCAAATGGAATAACATCATCTACTCTGAAGACTGTTGTGAGGATAAAATGAAACAATGCCTGTAAAGTGTTTAGCAAAATATGTGGCACACAATGAGTACTCAATAAACAGTCAAAACTATTTCAACATTAGTAGGTTACAAGGGATTTTCTCATTTTTATATATCTGCATTTATAAAAATCTTACTTTAAACCCAACTTCAACATTGCTATGTCATTTTCTGAATATGAATGAGAGAAAGAAAACTAATTTCTTATAATACAGCTGCAAATTAAACCAATATTTGAAAAACTATTAAAAATTAAATTAAACCCTGGCCAGTTGGCTCAGTGGTAGTGTCGGCCCAGTGTGTGGAAGTCCTGTGTTCGATTCCCAGTCAGGGCACACAGGAGAAGTGCCCATCTGCTTCTCCACCCTTCCGTCTCTCCTTTCTCTCTATCTCTCTCTTCCCCTCCCGCAGTCAAGGCTCCAATGGACCAAAGTTGGCCAGGGAACTGATGATGGTTCTATGGCCTCCGCCTCAGGCTAGAATGGCTCTGGTTGCAGTGGAGCAACAGCCCAGATGGGCAGAGCATCACCCCCTAGTGCCATGATGGCGAACCTATGACACACGTGTCAGCACTGACATGCAGCCGCATACCAGAGAAGTATGGGGCCGCATGCCGAGAAGGACGTTTCATCTTCAGCTCCTGCACGGCCAGGTGCAGTTGCGGAGAATAAAACATTTGCTGTAGTGCAGACACTCTGTGCCGGAGGTCTGTAGGGCAAGACAACAGAACTCCGGCACAGAGCGTCTAGTTCTGGGACTTCTGGTTAGGCCGTTTTTCTCTAAGTGACACACCACCCGAGTTATGCTCGGCTTTTTGGCAAATTTTGACACACCAAGCTCAAAAGATTGCCCATCACTGCCCTAGTGGGTTTGCTAGGTAGATCCCAGTTGGGTGCATGCATGAGTCTGTCTCTCTGCCTCCCCGCTTCTCACTTCAGAAAAATACTAAATAAATAAATAAATAAAAATTAAATTAAGTGGAAAACAGAATGGAGGTTGACCAGAGAACTGAGGTGATTTTCTACTTAATTCTTATACTTCAAACTCAAAAATACCAAGGCACGCTATACCAATTTCTATCTTCTGTGAGGTGATCTGATTATTACCTTTCAATCCTTCAATAAAAGTGTCCCAAACACAAGGACTGTTAGTGTAACTAAGCTTGACACTCTCCTTTGCTCTGTTCAAGTCCAGGAGAAAAAAGTACTTCTTTAGGAACTGACAAGCCAGAATCTCGGGAGAGCAGTGTTGCAAAGTGTGGTCCACATGTCCACTTGTGCTTTCGATCTCAGAATTCAGGACAGTCAATTCCAAACACAATGTTGTCAATTCAGCCAGGTCCTTCCAGAGACCATTTGCTATGTTGCACGGAGAACATACTCGGAAAAGGTCATTCAAGGGCTCCTTCAGACTATTTACAGAGTCCCGTGTCATTTGGTCAACAGTTCCTTCAATACCTAAAGAGTCCCTTTCTTCTTTTTCATCATTTTCATCTACTATTTCATTTTTTGACTCTTCAATTAATAGCGCATCCCCGTTCAATGTCATGGATGAGTTGCCAGAGTCTGAAATGACTGAAAAATCTTCCATGGCAAATGTTTTTTCTAACTGTGGAAGCCACTCCTGTAAAACTATTCTCAGAGACTTGGGTTCAAATAAAACCAGTGGGTCCTGCAGCTTGGTCCTATACAAGACAGACAAATAAAAAAATTGTTTCATGTGTTATTTTAAAACAAATTTTTCATGCTACAGAAACCTAAGAAACACAAAATACTTACCTATTTTGTTTCTTCTCTTTAACAATTAGCTTGGCAACATGACGATACATAAAACATTAACTCTATACTAATTCTTTAATCTCAATTCCAAATAATACTACCTCTGCCCCACATCATCTCAGGACCACTAGTGATGATCTCAAAGTCATTCCATTCACCATAAACCTTACTCATTCATAAATACTCACATTGCTTCTGCTGTTGCGATTGTGAGCTCTTGGAGTTTATCTTCTGGAGGTTGACTAGTTACTTCTTTTTTTTCTCTAGAAAGGTGTGAAAAGAGTGAGAGGGGATTAGAGCTTCCTTAGACACGAATTTCTAATTGCTTACTAAGCAGTAAGTATTGTACTTAATGGTACATGAGATAAACAAATGAGTACACAAAATGGTCAATGGCCTTAAGATGAGTAAGCTCAAGTCAGAAAAAAAGGCATGCAAACAACTAAGGGCTGTCTTAAATGCCAATGCAATATCGGTATGGTTTTCCTTTATAAATATATGGATTCACTAAGTTATTCTAAGAATAGCACACCTTCTAGTTCATATGACTGTCCAGATACACCAGGTCTACGAGTCTCTCTCTCAATTCCTGAATAAGTTTCGAGCTTGTCCGCTTCTAATGCTCAGATCCCCTGAACTATGAGACAAAATCAGACCAGATGGACAAGACACTTCAGACTGTACCTCCACAAGGACTATGGCAGTGACTTATCACAAGGAGGTACACAGCAAGGCATCAATAGAATGCTCTCATCTTATAGGCCAGAGAACATTAGTGACTTACCCAAAGTCACATATTACTCAGAAGCAGAGCCAGTACAAGGCCTATATCCTTTGTCATGGTACCCTTAATTTAATACTCCTTCTCTAATATCCAAAAAGTTTGAAGAGATCTGGAGGGGAGGAGGTTGTACAGGAGATAGATGGAAGAGGTGGTAAATTAAAGCTCTGTCTTAACAGATTTGCCCTGGGTTGATGTACGTTTCCAATACTTCATTTGTGGTACTCACAATTTTCATGAGCTACATAAACAATCAACAATAAACAGGGTAATACCTGTGCCTTTTCCAATAGGACACAGCCTATGGTTTTTTCCAAATGACTCTTCTAGCATTTACACAGATTTATATGTGAGAACTTACTCAGTGTCTTCCTCGTTTGGGCAGGTGACTAGACTCACATCTTCTTCACATAACTGTTCATCACCCAAAGGTTCTGGTCTCACTTTCAGATCAGGGCTTGTATGAAGGGTGCCAATTTTCTCAGTAGTTTTACGCACAAAGCTAGAAACACTGGAAGTAAAATGCCAAAAGACCAGCATGAAAAATAAATCTCATTACTGACAAAGAGGAAAATTCAGTATCTAGTTCTCTATGTTCCTATCAGTCCCAGAAAGTCAACTTGGATTTAAAGAAAAGACTCTGCTTACAGTTACTTCCCTAATCAAGTACATATTTCACATAAGGTCCATATAAAATTTACTTAAGGACTCACTTCATTTACTAAACTGCCTTAAGTGCTAAAATAAAGGCCTTTAATTCCAGTTTTGTCTATGATATTTCTGTCAGCTCTGACCACCTCCCTAACCTGGCCAGAGAATTAACAAAACTGTTCACGAAACTCAGGTGCCAACTAGTCACAACATATTCTTCTCTTCTCAATATGTAAAATGTATACCCAGTAAGACAGACAAGCAGTAACCCTTTGAGTAGTGAGTTTTTTTCATGTTTGCTGACCCCTGGGAGTGAGTTTTTCAAAAAATGAAATTAGTTCCAGTTAGTTTTATTAACTTCAAATCATGTTTGATATCCAACTTATGGAAATAAGAACATACATGTTGCCTTACACATTTTTAAAATAAAAATTTTTGTACGATCGTACTCTGGATGGTTAGAAGGCACGAGGACGTACGTGAATGCTTGTACTACTCAAAGGGTTAAGTTACTGTACAAAGTCTTCTCTCTCAAACTCAAATGACAACCCTGGTCCCATGCAGCTGCTAGAAAGACTTCTAAAGTTTCCAACTCAGAGCCCAAACTGAGAAAGAATCAAGAAATGACTAATGATATATGGAAACTGTTCTTATGAAGAATGAGAAAAAAAATCAGATTTTTAAACTTTTGCTGCCTGTGGTTTATAAAACGACATCTATAACAACTCAGCTATCCCGCTACTCAAAAGATGGAAGCTAAATTCCCTAAGAGGGAAATGAGAAGTTAACAGCTCCCTATAACAGGCGATATGAGAAATAATGCAGAGACATTCTTTTTTCTCATTTAAAATGTCTTTCTATTCTCAGCACACAAGTACCAAAGGTGACAAACGGAGTAAAACCAGAACGGGATTAAATGACAAGACTGATTAGTTTACCTTTCCTTGACAGCCTGAAGAGACACAAGGGGAGATGGAGAGCGAAATGATAATGGAATGCCGAAAGGGAGAAAAGTTTCATTCTTATCTGTCTCAAACGTCACTGGACCATGAGAAACATTGTCTGATGAATGAAATCAGGGGAAAGAAACAAAGTCTAATCACATGGGGTTTTTTAATCTTTAAAGAAATTCTGAAATAAATAAACCAAAGGAAATGAAGAATTCAATACCAAAATCACAACTGACCCAGATACAAATGAGCAGAACACAGGTTTACAAGATGGCATGGGATGGTCCACATATAAAACACTCAGGTATATACCTTCATTTTCCTACTAACCCTGAATCCCCATAAGTCAAAAAGGAAGTTTAGAGTCTTTATTAATCTCCTCTCAACAGTTCAGTTTGGTCCCAGGAATGCTCAAACGTCAAAAAGTGTAGGTAATGGCCCCAAAACTGTAGTAACTTTTTCATTCCTGATGGAAAATAATTTGGTTAGTCAGAATAAAACTGTCCCTCTCCTTTGGTTAATGATTTCCTTCCTTATCCTTTCCAGAATTTTGATGCATGATTAAAATTAGGTACTTTACCAATGAACCTAAACATAAGGGGGAAAAATAACTAAACACAAATCTATTCTTCTACTGGTGAGCAGATCTCTAAGTCTGGATGGAAAGTATCAACAGAATAAAAATTATTATTATTTTTTTACAGGGACAGAGAGAGAGTCAGAGAGAGGGATAGATAGGGACAGAGAGACAGGAGCAGAGAGAGGTGAGAAGCATCAATCATTAGTTTTTCGTTGCCGTAGCAACACCTTAGTTGTTCATTGATTGCTTTCTCACATGTGCCTTGACCGCGGGCCTTCAGCAGACCGAGCCACCCCTTGCTGGAGCCAGCGACCTTGGATCCAAGCTGATGAGCTTTTGCTCAAGCCAGATGGGCCCACGCTCAAGCTGGCGAGCTCGGGGTCTCGAACCTGGGTCTTCCGCATCCCAGTCCGATGCTCTATCCCCTGCGCCACCGCCTGGTCAGGCAAGAATAAAATTAACACCTTACAGAAAACTGTGCATGAGACAATCTTGGCAAATGAGTCACAGAATATAAGTGCTTCACATCTGCAACCAATAAAAGACACAGTCATCACCTTCATTTCCGTGTGAGCTGCTACACTGATCTGGCTGGTCCTCTTCTTGATGTGACATGAATTCTTTCAGTCTTTCATCTTCTGAGAGGGTCTGGCTGTGGAGGGAAGATGAGTCTTCATCTGACTGACTGCCTCTTCGACTGCTAATGATACGGTAAATACCACAGTCCAAGATGCTGAAACTTTCCTAAAAGTAAAAAGAATTCCAAAAAAATCAAAGTGAAACTTCCCTTTAGAACATAAAACAGCTTTTTAAGAGAAAAATCAACAGTAAAAGCAGGTCAAAAAAAACAATTATGGTATATTACGACAAAGCGGTGAACAAAGTGTGGGCTCCTGGCAGCTGGGTCATTCTCATTTGCTAGCGGCATCATGCTGCCCTGTTTCTCCAGCTTGTCTATACAAAGCCTGTCAGTGAGAACGGGGACTGAATGAGATGAGGTTGCACCGTGACTCGAATAGCATCAAGAATCTAAACTCACATATTGGGAACAACTTGTGCTAGAGGCTCTGTAAGGTGCATTTGCAAACAAAATATAATTAAAAATGGCTCCAAGACAAACCTAAATGTAGGCTTCATATGGCTATCCGAGAGCTGAAAAAAAGAACGCTGGTGATCCCCCACAAAAAAATCTACCATATGGAAAAGGAGAAGCATTGGGCTCCTAGACGTGAGTACAACCTAAGGTAGAAAATATTACTGTACCTAAAAACCATTTTAAAAGTGAGAATACCTACATGTGATGAAATGGAGCTTCTTCTACTGCTACAAGCTGAATCCAAAGGTTCAAATTTTAAGATCAAGTCTTCTAGTTGAGAAATCAAATCATTATAGGTTGTGAGGTCCAGCTGAGATTTCAAATGCTCCAACTTATCCACAGTCAAAGATTTTCTTCCCTAATGAAAGGATAAATAGAAACCCAATAGAATAGCCTACTTTGTAACTAAATCTATATTCAAATGGCCAGTACACTAAAAGAGTAACAAGAGGATATAAAGCTTCAGAAGTGCTTTAAAAATGCTTCACAGCTAGTGAGAGACAATGAGAACCCCCTAGGAATTAATCATTTATTTAGGAGTCACCGTATGCAATCATGCCCCTTAAAACAAGGTCTGAAATTCAAAAAGTTTGTGAGTAAACTTGTTTTTTTTTTAAATAGGAAAGAATACCTTTTTTCTTATCCTCCATCCACCCCTAGATTTATGTCATGCTCCCTTTGGGAATTCACTGCTGCTTTATCTGTAGGTCATATAGAAAGGGCTAACAAAGCCAAGCCACTCTGTAGCACAATCCTGCACACTAGAATGGTTTTAACAGCCCACGTGACCATGTAAGCACTCTAACTCACTCTGCTGGCAATGATAGAATTTTGAAAAAGACAGCAAGTACGAGCAGCCAGGTTCCACAGGCCTCTCCTGAGCAGACGTTCCACGCAGCGTTCCACAGATAAGAGGGAAAGATGTGAGATTTTCCCATTCAGGTGCAGACAGAAAAGCTCATTCTTGCAGACAGCCACTTCCTGAATATCTACAAAAACCATAAGGGTGAACATGCAGGACATTAACCATATATTCCTTTTCCATTTCAAGGGTTAAAATTATTCTAAGAAATTCACTTTTTATATAGGTTTGGCTTGATTAAATTTCATCTTTTTATATTTACATTTCAATAAAGAAATCATATTTTAGATACTATGTTATAAGAACCAGAATTAAAGATACAGAGAAAGAAACATCTCTGTCTGATCTTAAATCCTATGTTTAAAATGCTATTTTCTTAACCTGACCTGTCATGGCACAGTGGTTAAAGTGTCGACCTAGAATGTTGAGATCACTGGTTCAAAACCCTTGGCTTGCTTGGTCAAGGCACATTATGAGAAGCAACAACTATGAGTTCATGCTTCCCACTCCTCCCCTACTGCATTTCTCTCTCTCCTCTCTCTAAAATCAATAAATGAAACCTTGAGGGAAAAAAAAGATTTGAAATGCTATTTTCTGTGAAATAAAATTGGGACTTTAAAAGAGGGTATTCTACATCAGAGACTAGACTATGACATTTCTGAGTGTTATAATTTAATGTCAGTGAATGGATTTTAACATAGTATGTAAATCAAGAAACAGTTTATGGAAAAACAGATCATGAAAGTAGTTAAATATAGAATATGATGAATGGACTTTAGAAACTGGTTTTGATATCACTTATATATAGAATCTTAAAAGACAGTCTCATAGAAACAGTGGACTCGTGGTTTCTAGGGATTGGGGGTGTAGAGGAATAGAGATATGATAGTCAAAGAATACACACATGCAGCTAGGAAATGAATAAATTTTAGAGGTCTAATGCAAAGCATTGTGATCACAGTCAATAATACTTCAAAATTATCTAAGAGACTGAACCTTAAATGTTCTCACCACAAAAGGTAATCTCTTTTGAAACACATAAATGTATTAAATCAACACATTCTACAATTTTGAACTTATACAATGTATATGTCCATTTCAAAAAGTCAAAAAAAAATAAAACAAAAAAACCCCTAAATTTTCATGGGACACCCTTAGGGTACTCAATCCACAAGATATCAATGTTGATTAGATCAGTAAATGATGTCTTCTTTCCTTTTGTTTTGACAAAGCAGAAAATGACCCAAAAGTCAAATATACCCCGACAGCAAAGCTGAAAAACCTAAATTTCCTCTATTTCTGGTTTTAACCAAAAGAATACAAAAATTAATTTTCTCTGTCTCAGCCATATACAATGGCTATTGTACCCACAAAGATTTTTTGAACCCTAACTATTGAGACACAAATAGGAGTTAAAGCAAGACTTCTAAAAGGAGTATAGATTCAGGATAAGTAGAAGGGTGGGGGATGAACACATTCAATCCTTATTTAAAAGTTTAAAGGGCATGAAAAACTAACACAAATTCACAAATGTACGCTTGTGAACTATCTTACAATGTGAAACATCTATGATGTTAACGTTTATTTTATTATTTTCCTTTTCTGAATTTATTGGGGTGACACTGGTGTCCAAAATTATACAGGTTCTAGACATAAAACACACCGCCCACACACTGTATTGTGTGTTTATCACCCTCAGTCCAGTCTCCAACCGTCATCATTTTTCCCTCCTGTACTCTCCCACCTCTCTCCACACACCCCCCATGTTAATGTGTAAAAGAAACGTCACCTTGTTTTATTTTTCTACTTCTTACACTGTAAGAGAATCCTCCTTATAGAAAAACAGATCATGAAAGTAGTTAAATATAGAATATGATGAATGGACTTTAGAAACTGGTAATTCAATCTTTCACAGGTATGAGATTTAAGTTACATAAAAAGAAAAAATATAATTACCTTTGACTTCACTCCAAAGAAGAACTTGAACATTTTGAGGAATGAAAATATAAATTCCTCTTTCTGTCCAAGTCAACACACAGTGCTCACTGCAAGAGAAAAAGGAAGGAGTCAAAAGAATTCTGGTTTGCTCAGATACAGAAGTTTATGATAATTCCCTGAATTCAGACCCTTACATCAGCCAACAAAGTAAAATCAGCCTGTACAAAGAAAATACAACAGTGAATCAGCAAATCAAGTCTTAAAACCTCTTTTTAGCCTATTAACAACATAGAACTTAAAAAAAAAAAAGCCTGACCAGGCGGTGGTGCAGTGGATAGAGCGTCAGACTGGGGTACGGAAGACCAAGGTTCGAGACCCCGAGGTCGCCAGCTTGAGCATGGATCCATTTGGCTTGAGCAAAAGCTCGCCAGCTTGGACCCAATGTTGCTGGCTCCAGCGGGGTATTGCTCAGTCTGCTGGAGGCCCACGGTCAAGGCACATGTGAGAAAGCAATCAATGAGCAACTAAGGTGTTGTAACGAAAAACTGATGATTGATGCTTCTCACCTCTCTCCGTTCCTGTCTGTCTGTCCCTATCTATCCCTCTCTCTGTCCCTGTAAAAAAAATAATAAAAAATTGTATATGATGCCAAACTGGTACAAATTCAGATACATATGCTAAATATCTTCTAGAAAAGGAAAAAGCTGGTATTTTTGCTGATGTTTGTTAAAGCTGCTAAACTTCCCATGTGGTATGATAGCAGTACATTTAGTCTAAACATAACACGTCACCACCAATCACTGCTTTAATGAGCCACTTTTAGGGATGGTAGTACTTAAAATCCTTTGTTTAAGCAAGAAAAGGTTGAAAATTCCCACTCAACTATGTGCCAGCAGCTTCACTAAAGACATACTATCATCTCACTCTGTAGTAACTCAAAGATAAATATGCTACCCCTATTTCATTGAAAAAAAAAAATTGAAGCACAGAAACATGAAAATGTATGCCCATGGCCAATCATACTTCAGCATGAATGCAAAATAGTCAGAATTTACACCAAGAACCACCTAATTCCAAAATCTAGGCCCTGGCCAGTGGCTCAGTGGATAAAGCATCAGTCCAGCACATAGACATCCTGGGTTTGATTCTTGGTCAGGGCGCACAGGAGAAGTGACTGTCTGCTTCTCCTCCTCTCCTCTCTTTCCTTCCCACAGCCAGTGGCTTGATTGGTTGCACGTGGCCCCAGGTGCTGAGGATAGCTTGGTTGGTCCAAGTGCATCAGCCTCAGGCACTAAAAATAGCTTGGTACTTGAACATCAGCCCAAAACAGAGGTTGCCAGGTAGATTCTGGTCGGGGCACATGCAGGAGTCTGACTCACTGTTTTCCCTCCTCTCACCTAAAACAAATAATCAACAAACAAAAACCAAAATCCAGACATTTTTCTCTAGGCCTCATAAAATCTATTTCTTCTCTCATTTATCCTCACTAAGCCACCTCATGACCTGGGATCCTGATTATTCCATTTAACTGCATTCTCAAAAAACCACAGATTTCCTAAGTGCAAAACCCAATAACCCTTCCTCATTTCCCTCTTGATCCCCAAGCAGGGTACTACCCTGCTGGCTGATCCTTCCTTCCTGAATCTCGCCTCCCTGAACTCTGGGACACTCACTTTCTTGGTCCATCGTCCTTTCCAGTTCCAGCCCTAGTACTCTTCATCTCTGCCCATCTCTTTCTATACTCCTCTGCTCATATATCTCACTTACTCTCTTAAGGATGCTACTATTTTTAACATACCACTGATAATCTCTGCTTCTTGCCCCTCACCATGGCACTCTCCAGCTTACGATGTCCTCATTCTAGCCACCTCTCAAGGATCAGCAGAAGCTGTACTCACCTCTGAAATCCTCCTCATATAGCTGACAGCAATTGCTTTTTGTCCTGGACCCAACCTATCTCTTGTCTGCTCACATTGCACTTAATCATGTATTATGCTGTCACAACTGTTATTTTATTATTGTTGCTAAACATTTTCTAGAAATAAACCACATCTCTCCAAAAATATCTTTTTTTTTTTTTTTTGGTGACAGAGGAAGAGAGAAAGACAGAGACAGGGACAGACAGGAAGGGAGAAAGATGAGAAGCATCAATTCTTTGTTCTTCATTGCAGCACCTTAGTTGTTCATTGATTGCTTTCTCATGTGCTTGACCTGGGGTCTACAACAGAGCGAGTGACCCCTTGCTCAAGCCAGCAACCATGGGGTCATGTCTATGATCCCACGCACAAGTTAGCGACTTTGGGGTTTCAAACCTGGGTCCTCCGTGTCCCAGTCTGATGCTCTATCCACTGCGCCACCACCTGGTCAGGCCAAAAATACAATCTTGACAACAGGAACTTTTATTTTTTTAATGCACCCAAAAGTACTAAAAATGGTACCATGTAGCCATGAAACTAAGAATGATAAGTTTAACACAAATATTAAACATTGTGCCAATATAAAACCAAAATAATCCATCACAAAGATGGAAGACATGGTAAGAATCCTAGTCCAAAGGAAGTAAAACTGGAAAATTGCCTTCAGGAGCCAAAAGAAAGAAAGAGGCCAGAGGATCCCTGAGTAAAGAGATAGAGGATCATGATTTTGATACTGAACTTGATATTCATCTTCGAAAGGTTCCTGAGAAATAGCAACCTAGATTAGATGGAGGGGGTAGGAAACAGATAAAAGCTGATACTTTGTAATTTATATCCCTCAACCCTTTACCCCTTCACTGATAATAAACAGACTGGGACACAAGCCTAACAGCACTGTGTAAGAAGGAAGTGATATCAGTGTACCCAAAAAGAAACAAAGTATATGTTTGCTTTCTTATGGGATTTGTGGGTGTAACAATAAACGTTACTAAAAGACTAAAGCATATAGGTAGGAAATAATAAACAGAAACAAAAGCCCTCCTATCCATGGTTTCTCAAAATAATAAAATAAAATCTTTGTTGAATTCTTTAATTTAGCTATTATTTGAGAGCCTTCTAAGTGCCTAGCACTGCACCCATAGTAAAGGAATTGACAACCTCATGCTGGATGGTTATCTATCATGAGTGAAATAAAGGTGATGAAGAAATGAACAAGGTGTGACAGTACACAGGAATAAGTGCCTACTCTAAGCCGCATTAGGAGGCAGTGGCATTAATTATTGATTATGTTTAGGAAGAAGCAAAGCCAGATATGAAGGGCTTTGTTTGCTAGAGCAGAAACTGTGAGGGATCCTTAAATAGCTTTAACTCAAAGGAATAATAACTCTACCAGGAGAGCAAAGCAAACTGTGGCCTCACCATTAGAAAACATACTTTTGGGTAAGGGACTTATAAATACTTATTTTTGTGTGTGTGTGTGTGTGTGTATGCCAGGCACTATACCAAGCACTGAGAATAAAACAGTGAATAAAACAAAACACCCTCAGAGTTTATTGTCTAGCAGTAACACAGGCATAAACAGTGCATTAATATAAAATTTTAAACTGATTAAGTGTCATAAAGAATTTTAGTATGCTTTACCTAATTATGGGCAAAATCATTTTTTTTTTACTTTCTCCAGTAACTTCAGGATGCATTATGGATTTATGAAAATGTTATATCGTCTACAACTTCTATGTACTTCATTGTAGTAGTGAGACATATACATATTAAAGTTAGAAGCAACTAGTTAACATTTCAAGAGAAGGTAGTTAGCCTTTGAAAAAATCCAATCAGGAGTTAACATTCTCTGAATCTGCATTAGCCTAAGGGATATTAGACAGAAAAAAAGAACAAAGAAAATTTTTTTACAAAAAGTGAAAAGTAAAGGGATATTAGAAATTATTTTCCATTGTTGAAATAAGTAGAGCTCCAGGCACACAGACTGGCTAGGAATCACAGGCACGCCCACGCTTGCAGAACAAGGTGTAAGAACTGGCAAGCCCAGCAGCTGACAGCCTTTAGTGGCACTGTGCATTGCCACTTAATAGTGGACTTCTGCAATACGAATCTAACTAGAAGGCCAACTGAACCCTTCTATTAAACATGGTTGGCTGAATCTACCTCAGGCAGATCTTTTATGCAAGGTACTTGTCAGAGTACCTGCAGCACAAAGAGCTGAGATTTCACCGAGTTTATAAGAACAAGTTCTACAGCTACTTTTGTCCCTGTCTGCTCAGAAACACACGTAAGTGCAGCAGAATTCAGATTGAGACGTGCTTTTACTGTAACATCCCACCAGGTAGGGGACATTATGAATGAATGAGTACCTACACCTCTCAGCTCTGTCAGAAGTTCTCTGGCAATTATAAACTGTCCAATTAGTTTGGGTCAAAACAGAAAATGAAGCATATTTCTATGATCTTTTCATTCCTCTTATATACAGAACACTTCATGTAACAGTCATTTCCTAATTATCTAAAAATCATTTAGTACAAAAACAATCTTAAAAAGGTAAGTGCTCCTGAACAAGGAACAAAGAGAAAAACTTAAGTGTTCTTTATATATATATATAAAGATCAAAGGGAGAAACTTACCTAAGATGCAAAAGTTTGGGGAAAGACAAAGACTGGGAGGACCCAACGGTATGATCATACTGAGGTTCTGACCTAAGAAGTAAAAACCTCTGTTAATGATTTCATCACATCATAAAAGTATGTTTTTCCCTACACAGGAAAATTTTTGCCTCCAAACACACCCAAAAGCCTATCTACATCTGCTCTTATTCAATTTGCTTTAAATCTCATGAAAGATAATTCATGAAAGACTTTTTGGTTTCTCTGAATCTTTTACTAGAAACCCTACTTAATTAAGCCTTAAAAAGCATAATAAAATCTTTAACACATATAGACTATCAGAGACTTCAATGCAACCCTCTGGTCTAAGTTCCTTGAATACTTCCTACCAGCCATATAAATCATTACCTTACCTTAGAGTAATCACAGGGAGAGGTGGCGATGAGAGGAGTTTCTTAAACTGATGTGTACTTATAACTTCCCCATCAAAGTTCACTTCCCACATCCTAGAGCCAGGGCGAGCACAATATATTAGGGGTTGCTGGCCCGCAGAACATCTTCCAGGGAAGAAACAAGCTCCATATTCTCCATCTCTTTCCTTGTTTCCAATTTTCCAAAATTTTTCTCTAATACCCAAAAAGGAAGAGAAAGCATGTTTACTTACAAAAAGTAAAAAACAATGGCACTACAAATCAGCATGGCCATAGTATAGCCCCACTCGTAATGTCCTTTCTCTATTCATGTTAACAATATACTACTGGACAGAACTGAAAGGTGAAAACAGAGCTCCAGTTCTGATTTGTATTAACTATTTCTGTGACAGCAAGCAAACCACTTCATATTAGTTTATTATCCACAGAATGAGGGGCTCAGAATTAATGTGAGTCCCTTTCAAATCTAAAAATATGAGTGCTACTAAGCCATTTCAAACATCCATAAACCCTACTAATTGGTTCCCAAATCACTGTTCTTTGGCTACTCCATGGACCTAATAATCTACCTCTCCAGCCCTGTCTCCAAGCCACAAATGCCCAATAAACTCCCCACTTTCTTCAAAATGCTAAGTCCTTCTGAAACTCTGTCTTAAAACATTGTTCCCTTATGATTACATGAGATAGATACATAAAAGAGCTTAGCCCACTGTCTGGGAACATGGATGGTGATAATGGTGAGGACGTTTGTTCCTAAAAACTCATTTACTTACTTTTCATGACTTAGCTCCTTCATTCTTCCTCGGAGATTTCTCTGGCTCCCATATGCTGAATTACATGCTTCCCATGCTATGTTTTCATACTGCTTATCATGTTATACATGGCAATTTTGTCTATTTGAACAGATAATGACTGTCCAAGAAAAAGGCCATCTTATTCCTCTTTAGCTGAATCCCCAGTACAGCATCTGGCCCATAGAAAGCACTCAATACAATGTAATGGTCTACACACGCAAAGTCTTTTATAGGAGGCTCTCACTGGATAATTCACTGGATCAAGCATCTTCCTGGTGCATGAAGGTCACGGGTTTGATCCCATCAGGGCACATATGAGAAGCAACCAATGAGTTGCTTCTAACAACTAAATGGAACAACTAGCTCTCTCCCTCCCTCTCTCAAATCAATGGAAAATCAAACTCTTATATTGGAGAATGACCTAATATGATCTCTAGTGTGAATGTACTATGTGACCTTAGATAATTCAATAAATGTCTCTGTACTTATTCCTTCATGAAATATAACATCAGCTGTACTCTAAGAATGTGAAAGTACTTTTAAAGTGTGCAATATAGGAAGTTATGATTTCATTACTTATGTTCCTTATTTTAAATGAAATATATTTCTTGCTTATTTTGTATCCTCTGTGATGCTTAACAGGGTGCTAAAGATACAGAGAGGTAGAATGGATGTTTGCTGAGTGAACAAATATGATCAACTCATTTGTTTGCTTATTAATCTTATTTTCTGTTTTCAAACAATGTGACAGGCACAAGGCTAAATACTTTATACACATTATCTTAGTTAATCCTAAAAACTATCTCTACATTCCGGAAGAGAAAACTGATATTTGGTAAGGTTTAAAAAAGTGGCAGAGGCTCTGATCAGTGGCTCAGTGGATAGAGTGTTGGCCCAGAGTATAGAAATCCCATGTTTGATCCTCAGTAAGGGCACACATGAGAAGCGACCATGTTTCTCTTCTCTTCCTTTTCCCCCTATCTCCCTCTTCCTATCCCAAAGCTAGTGGCTTGATTGGTTTGAGCGTTGGCCCTAGGCACTAAGGATAGCTCAATAGGTCCAAGTTCAACAGACTCAGGTGCTAAAAACAGCTCAGTACTCAAGCATCAACGCCAGACAGGTTGCCAGGTAGATCCTGGTCAGGGTGCATATGGGAATCTGTCTATCTCTCCACCTCTCACTTAAAAAAAAAAAAAAAGATGGCAGAACCAGAAGTTGGAATCATATTGCAGGCTCCATTCTCCAATCTCCCTCTACGATACCATAGCTCTATGTTTGTTTCTGTTTTGTTCCTTCTTGGGATTCATCTTATTCATTAACAATACTGACAGGAAGTAGACAGTGGCTGGTAGGAGAAGCAAATTTGTATCCATCATTCTGTCAGTTTTTTAAAAAATGCTGTTTGTTAGAAAGTAATATAGATTGATATAAATAAAAATTTTTTTACATAAAGAAGTTTTTAAAATTATGGTACTAACCATATCCCCCAAAGCTGATTCTAGAATACAGAAGTGAGCATTTCTAAAATGTGTTATTTTAGCAGTAGGTTCTGTTATTCTTATAGGTCTAGCCACACCCCTATGAAATGGGAGAATAATGATTAGCAACTCTATTATAGAGGAAAAATAAACTTCCACTTACTTAACCCTTAATTTTTTTATTTTATTTTTTGAGAGAAGCAGGGAGAGAGAGACAGGAGAGAGGGCTCCTGTATGTGCCGACTGGGGAATTGAACCGGCAACCTCCACACTCCAGTACAATGCTCCAACCAAACAAGCTATCCAGCCACAGCTTTATTTTTTATTTATTGACAGGTTTTTAGAGAGGGAAAGAGAGGGGAGAGAGAAAGGAAGCATTCATTTATTGCTCCACTCAGTCATGCACTCATTGCTTGCTTCCTGTGTGTGCCCTGACCAGGGATAGAACCCACAACCTTATCGTTTTAGGGACAACCTTCTTAACTAACTAAGCTAACTGGCCAGGGCATTAAAGCTTACATTTTAAATGTTTTTTATATGTATAATTTCATCACATCCTCAAAACAACCCTAGTAAGGTGTTTTTAGTTCAGTGTTCTGACCACTTGTTAGAATTTCAGCCAAACTTCTGAATTGGGCCATCTGGTAAACTTGAAAACCTCCATATGAAAAATAGTCAAGAATTTTTTACCAAACATTTTATCAAAATCTCAAGGGTGGAGTTAATGGCCAAAGGTCCAATATCAAAGGATGTGTGAGAGGTAACTGAGGTAACTGGAAGGGCACAGAATCAAGACAAAAAGTTCTAAGGCTCTTCACAGCCAGGCCTTAGCTTTCTGATCTATAAAAATGAAAGGGTAAGGAAGAATAAACATCATTAAAATGTCTATATTACCCAAAGCAATTTATAAATTCAATGCAATACCAATTAAAATACCAATGACATACTTCAAAGATATAGAACACATATTCCAAAAATTTTTATGGAACCAAAAAAGAACACAAATAGCCTCAGTAATCTTAAAAAAAAAAAAATAAAGCAGGAGGCATCACTCTTCCAGATATCAAGGTTTACTATAAGGCCATTATACTCAAGACAGCCTGGTACTGGCATAAGAACAGGCACATAGATCAATGGAACAGAACAGAGAACCCAGAAATAAACACACAGCTTTATGGACAACTGATATTTGATAAAGGAGGAAAGAACATACAATGGAGTAAAGACAGCCTCTTTAACAAATGGTGTTGGGAAAATTGGACATCTACCTGCAAAAAAATGAAACTAGACCATCAACTTACACCATTCACAAAAACAAACTCAAAATGGATAAAAGACTTAAATGTAAGCCGTGAAACCATAAGCATCTTAGAAGAAAACAAAGGTAGCAAGCTCTCCGACATCTGTAGCAGCAATATATTTGCCGATTTATCTCCACGGGCAAATGAAATAAAAGGCAAGATAAACAACAAATGGGACTATATCAAACTAAAAAGTTTTTGCATAGCTAAAGACAATAAGAACAGAATAAAAAGACAAACCACACAATGGGAGAACATATTCAACAGCACATCTGATAATGGGTTAATAACTAAAATTTATAAAGAACTTATAAAACTCAACACCAGGAAGACAAACAATCCAATCAAAAAATGGGCGAAAGAAATAGAAATTTCTCCAAAGAGGACATACAGATGGCCAATAGGCATATGAAAAAATGCTCAACATCACTAATCATTAGAGAAATGCAAATTAAAACCACAATGAGATATCACCTCACACTAGTCAGAATGGCACTCATCAGCAAAACAACACAGAATAAGTGCTGGCTAGGATGTGGAGAAAAGGGAACCCTTCTGCACTGCTGGTGGGAATGCAGACTGGTGCAGCCACTGTGGAAAACAGTTTGGAGAGTCCTCAAAAAATTAAAAATCGAACTGCCTTTTGACCCAGCTATCCCACTTACAGGAATATACCCTAAGAACACCATAGCACTGTTTGAAAAGAAGAAATGTGCCCCCATGTTCGTGGCAGCATTGTTCACAATAGCGAAGATCTGGAAACAGCCCATGTGTCTGTCAGAAGACGAGTGGATTAAAAAGCTATGGTACATATATACTATGGAATACTACTCAGCCATAAGAAATGATGACATCGGATCATTTATAACAAAATGGACGGACCTTGATAACATTATACGGAGTGAAATAAGTAAATCAGAAAAAATGAAAAACTGAGAACAGCATGATTTCATACATTGGTGGGACATAAAAGTGAGACTATAAGACATGGACAAGAGAGTGGTGGTTACGGGGTGGGGGGAGGGAGGGAAGCGTGGGATAGGGAGGAGGGGAGGGACACAGGGAAAACCAAATAGAAGGTGACAGGGGACAATTTGACTTTTGGTGACGGTATGCAACACATTTGAATGATAAGATAACCTGGAGATGTTTTCATTGTACATATGTACCCTGATTTATTGGTGTCACCCCATTAAAATTAATAATAATAAAATATTAAAAAAAAGAAAAAAAATGAGAAAAAAAAACGAAAGGGTAATCTCGTTCCGTAAGTCTAACTTCATCACTGAACTAGAGTCTGAAATAAGTCAGTAGCAAGTGCATCATTCTTCCTACTAATTCCATGTAAACTGACCATTTGTATCTCAAAGCCTTAGCTATCAGCTGTCCAGCTAGGTTCTCTGATACCAGATAACTGCCACCTGCTATAACTGGCCTCCTCTCCATGTGCCTTTCTCATTCCAAGAAAAAAAGCAAAGTATATCTTTCCCCATCCTTTCCACTACCGTCCCTGACAGTCAGCACACATTTCTTCAACTCTTTGAAATAAAGTTTCCTCCTTTATTGAATAGCAATCTCCAGAGATACATGAACCCCTGGAAATAAAGGTTTTTCAAGCCTGGATAATTCTAAAGGAATCAATTTTCAAACCCTGATTTTCTATATGTACAATTTCTTAAAATGATCTGAGAAACCCACCTACTTAACTAGTGTGACACTTAAGGCTGTACTTCTCAATATAGTGCCAGTTTAACAACTTGATCTCCCACAACTCCCCTACTCAAGCCAGATGGAGAGGTTCTAAAATATTTCTTTCTCACTTTTCCCCCAAAGGGCTGTTCCTCCCCGCTAGAATACCATGTACCTCTTCTTCTAAACTTTACCTAACAAAAATCTTTATCAAAATTACTGAAGCTAAAAAATTACTGAAGCTAGATAGTGGATTCACAGGGATTCCTAACACAATTCCCTGTTCTTTTGTGTATGTTCAAAATTCTCCCAAAAATATTTTTAAAATACGGAAGGTTCTCAGGAACATGGGATGGAGGAATCCAGTGAAAATTTTCCTGCAGTGAGAATGGCATGGCTGAGGAGCCTCAGCACACTGATACATAATTTTGGTACTTCAGTTACCGCTAATATTCTCCTTTGCCATCCAGTGGACCTTTGGCTCTATCCTTAAGATTTTGGTAGAATATCTGTCAGCTAAATTCTTAATTATACTTCATCTGATTTTATCCTTTAGTAAATTCCATTAAATACACAACAAATTTAAACAACAAATCCAATTACAGAGGATTTCCTGATTCCTCATTTTAAGGCAGGACTTTGTTTGGCCTTCCTTCATGGTACTTAGACCATGCTTCATGCAGAGTTAATAGAATATTTATCTTAGCCACCCACTGGACTATCTCAATATACTCTTTCCGGTATTCTCTATCATCAGCTTGCACACAGCTAGTTCCTCATTATTATCTGTATAATTAAATTGAAGGGTTTGGGCTAGAAGCCTTCTAAGTCCCTCCGAATCCTAAAATTCTGTATGGTCTCTGACCCACGCTTGGTCAATGTACCTCTCAGTGTCACACAAGAAGGATCGAGTAAGTGAAGATATAAGTAGTCTTCCATCCAAATAATCTAACTGGACAACACTGGAGTCAACTGTTGTTATTGTCTGAATGGGAAACATCACAAAGGTAGCAGCTGCCTAAAAGGGACATGACAGAGAAATGAAGTTTATTTGTGTTACATAACATATAATCTCTTCTTTGCCTTTTAAATGAAAATACCATGGATAGCAAAAAAAATAAAAAACTTTTAATGGACCAAAATTTCATTTGCCTGGTGGGATATGAAAGTTATATGAAATAATTTTGTACACAACTGCAGAAGAGAATTCTTAAGGCACTGTAGACAACACTTCTCCATTTGGAGGAGAGACAAGTTAGGGCTATACTGTGTGTCGAGTTCCAATTTTATTTTGGATCAAAAATATAAGAAATCAAGTGATAACTTTTGATGAGTCATCATGACCAAACCAGAAGAATATTCAGATATGTTAATTAAAATAAAGCAATTTAGCCAATGGCAGTTAGATGCTCCTCTTTTCTGCCAGGATCCTACACGGAAATAAGTCAACAAAAGACAAGTTCCCCACTTCCAATATAATAACCTTTGGAAGAGAGAGACAGTGCAGAGCTGGCATAATGACAGAGTGGAGCATTCTGGTAGGGTAACCTGAGACTCAACCCCCTTACTCCAACAGTACTGTGATGGGAAGCCTGGGATCCTGCACAGCTGAGCGCAATCCAGGAGGTGCCTTTAAGATTCCATTCACAATAAGTTAATAATCCCCAGAGAAAATATACCTAGATCCATGAATTTCTTCTACCCTTAGAAAATGAGCCTGGGCAACAGGTGTAATTTCTGTTTGGCATTTTAGTCACACAACTAATAAATGGGCATCTTTCTTCATAGCCTAAAGAATGCTTTAAGTTAGCCATGTAGGTCAATTACAGAGTATTATAATAGACAAAGTGCAAATTACTGAAGTTAGCTAACAGAAGCCATTCTGCAACAGTATCAACATAACCAGGTTCCCCTATGTACCACATACAAACAAGACTCCTCAAAATCAATACTCTGGTCTCCAGACCAGTCCCCCATGAAATTCGATAGATGAAAATTGTCCTTTATTTGAAATTCTGTGAAATGCCTTTCATGTCACCCACACCCAAAGAACTGGACTGGGTCTCACCTTTGCTTGTTTAGAAGTGTTGAGTTTGATGGCAGAAACTTTTCCCATATGATCACCTACAAAAACTCTAAGAACCGCTGTATCCCAACAGAGAGCTGTAACTTTACGGCCTTTGTGTTCTGAAGACACATAAATTCGTTCTGGCTTTCCACGACGCTCTTGATTTAATTTCCAAACAACTACAAGACCTTGACTGCAAGAATTGAGACATAAACAAATTTTTGGCAATGGAGAAAATAGTACAATTTAACAGCATCACAGTATCAAATACATTAAATATATATGTAAACTTACTCTGCAGAAAAGAGGAAATAGAAAGCTAAGGTATCCATTTCCTTGTACAGTGTGTCCATAAAGTCATGGTGCACTTTTGACTGGTCACACTGTCAAAAGTGCACCATGACTTTACAGACACACTGTATTAGTCCACCAATCCAGTATAATAAATAGAACTTAGATGTTTTAAAATATCTCTTTTAAGGACACTGAAATATTGACTCATGTTAGTATTTTCCACAAACACTAGGGGAACTGAATGTCCATGCTGGTTTGCTGGAGATGGAGAGGTTTCCTGGGACCCAGGACTTTTCAGCGCTAAAAACTGACAGTCCTGCCTGACCAGGCGGTGGCGCAGTGGATAGAGCATCAGACTGGGATGCAGAAGACCCAGGTTCGAGACCCCGAGCTCTCCAGCTTGAGCGCGGGCCCATCTGGCTTGAGCAAAAGCTCGCTCGGTCTGCTGAATGCCCGCAGTCAAGGCACATGTGAGAAAGCAATCAATGAACAACTATGGTGTCGCAATGGCAACGAGAAACTAATGATTGATGCTTCTCACCTCTCTCCGTTCCTGTCTGTCCCTATCTATCCCTCTCTCTGACTCTGTAAAAAAAAAACAAAAAACTGACAGTCCTAAGCAAATAGGGATGGTTGGTCATCCTAATAAACACACATCTACATTTGTTCATTTAAAATGCATTTGGACAAGATCAGATATTTTCTGGGGGGTTTTATTTTTTAAGAGAAGAGGGGTGAGTAGTGGGAAGCATCAACTCATAGTAGTTGCTTCTCTTATGTGCCTTGACCAGGCAAGCCCAGGGTTTCGAACCAGCAACATCAATATTCCAGGCTGACGCTTTATCCACTGTGCCACCAAAGGTCAGGCAAGATCAGATAGTTTTAAAACAGTTTCTCACCTGGTAGCTACAGCAACATAATCATCATCATGTGAACAACAGGCAACCTGAGAAATTGAACCTTCCTAGAACACAAGAGGAAAATTTTAGGCAACTTCTCAAAATGGTCTTTTTACTTTCAAATTTCAAATTTAACATTTTTCTTTTATTTCAAATTATTGTTTATTATGGAGAAATGGGAATTTATGAAAGATACTCTGAATAGCATATGACAGGGCTACCCTTAGTCTTACCCTGTGTGAAAGAAAGAGCCTGTGCTTCCAGCCTTCTTTTTGAATGAGGTTGAGACCTCCTCCTGAAGTGCCCAAAGCCAACCATTTCGGAGACACAGCTAGGCTCGTGCACTTAAAACAAGTAAACAACAGACAAGCATGAGATCACCACAGTCATTTTTAATCAAATAAACTACCCACTGGAAAAAAGTACTGAGGTTCTGTGTACTGGGTTCCCCCCCACCCCCCTGCCCAGCTGGATACCACATAACAGTACTCATGCTCACATTCTAATATACTGATAAATACAGAAGGACATTTGGATTTAAATTGTTCACTGAATCTCAAAATGGCTGAATAGGCTCAATTATATAAATGAGTAATCTTCCCTTGGCAAAAGCCCATTACTAAACCATTTCTTTTGTGTAATTTACCCTGGTCATACCAATCCTGACCACAATGATGGAGGATCAAGTAAGTCTCCAGGGCATAAAGCAACCACTTTAATCATTTGCTCACTTAAATTATTTCTTATTTGTATAATAAACAGAAAACACCCAAAGCTTTTAGAGCAAGTAAGACTGCAAAGGACACAGATGAAGGTCAATGTACTGTCTCTACACTCTCAACCTCATGATTCCTCTCCTTATCCACCAGAGAAAGCTGTAGCCATGCAGCCCTGTGGTTAAAATTACTGGTTGACTGACATTCACAACCCTCTTCAACCTTGCTGTTTTCCACCTGCGCGGCTAGAAAACCTAAGCAATTATTTACCCAGTTTCTCTTGCAGTTGTGGGTAGCCATGTGGCTTAAATTCATCTAATAAAACTAAGATGGTGGGGCTTCTTAGAAAGCTCTACCTTCCCAGATAAAAGGCAAAGGCTAAAAAAAAGAAAGCCTCGCCTGACCCGGCGGTTGCTCAATGGATAAAGCATTGACTGGGATGCGGAGGACCCAGGTTCAAGACCCTGAGGTCGCCAGCTAGAGCACAGGCTCATCTGGCTTGAGCAAAAAGTTCGCCAGCTTGGACCCAAGGTTGCTGCCTCAAGCAAGGGGTTACTTGGTCTGCTGAAGGCCCATGGTCAAGGCACATATGAGAAAGCAATCAATGAACAACTAAGATGTCACAACAAAAAACTGATGATTGATGCTTCTCATCTCTCTCTGTTCCTGACTGTTCCTATCTATCCCTGCCTCTGATTCTCTCTGTCCCTGTAAAAAAAAGAAAAAAAGAAAGCCTTTACCTTTAGCCCCATTTTTCTTGCATGAGATACTAATGAACACATCAAGATTGGAGACAGGACACTTGTAACTATTACTAAAAACTAATATACAGCCTGACCTGTGGTGGCGCAGTGGATAAAGCATTAACCTGAACACTGAGGTCGCCAGTTCGAAACCCTGTACTTGTCTGGTCAAGACACATATGGGAGTTGATGCTTCCTGCTCCTCCCCCCTTTCTCTCTCTCTCTCTCTCTCTCACACATACACACACACACTCTCTCTCTCTCCTCTATAATGATTAAAAAAATGAAAATAAAAATAAAAGAATAACTTTAAAAGAACCCTAATATATGGATGATGGCAAAACAGAAAGATGGAGAGCCTGGGTCCTCAGAAATATCACTGGGCCACAACATTAAACCCAGGAACACTAACCCCCGACAAGGTCAGCAACACCTTTAATGCTTAAGCCATTATTGGCAAGGTATTCTGTAACTTGCAGCTAAAAAAAAATGTCTGATATCGACTCTCATAATTACTGCTCATATTACTCTATTACTTCTTATTCTCCCTTTGCTCAAAGGCGAGAGTGGTAATTCGGGTCAGAGCAAAAGTGGAAAAATATAATTATTTTGAAATTGGTTATGAGACGTGTTCTTCACCATGCCATCCCTGAGTTTATTAAAACACATACACAAACCCAAACTCTGGATCTGAGGGAGGCACACAGAGCTAATAACTTCTGCTCTGTTCCCTAAAATGGAGCGTTCATCAAACTCCTTGCTTTGGAGTGAGCTTAGTTTAGAAGTGGAGGTTCATGTTGCTCAAAACTCATTGACACTATCTTATTTTTAATCAAATACATTTCTTTCTGAGAGAAAACAGAAATATTATTGAGAGGGGAAAACCTCAGCAATCAATATCATGGTTTCCAATAATGGGAAAGAATTCAAATGATAGCTAAAAAATAAATCAACAGAAAGCTATGCAGCCTGACCAGGCGGTGGCGCAGTGGATAGAGTGTCGGACTGGGATGCGGAAGACCCAGGTTCGAGACCCCGAGCTCGCCAGCTTGAGCGCGGGCCCATCTGGCTTGAGAAAAAGCTCCTCAGCTTGGACCCAAGGTCGCTGGCTCCAGCAAGGGGTGGCTCGGTCTGCTGAAGGCCCGCGGTCAGGGCACGTATGAGAAAGCAATCAATGAACAACTAAGGTGTGGCAACGAAAAACTGATGGTTGATGCTTCTCATCTCTCTCCATTCCTGTCTGTCTGTCCCTGTCTATCTGACTCTCTCTCTGACTCTCTCTGTCCCTGTAAAAAAAAAAAAAAAAAGAAAAAAAAGCTATGTATATGTTACTTCTCTGTTAGGCATTACTTGCACAGGTACTATGCAAATTTTCACAAAACATAAAGAACTAGAAGGCAGGGGACACATGTAACAGGAGCACTCCAATGTATGAATATGAATGTGAATATAAATATGAAACCAATACAAGGACCAAGAAATTCACCTTTAGCCTGACCTGTGGTGACACAATGGATAAAGTGCCCACCTGGAATGCTGAGGTCGCTGGTTTGAAACCCCAGGCTTGCCTGGTCAAGGCACATACAGGAAGCAATTATTATAAGATGATGCTTCTCACATCTCTTCTCCCTCTCTCCCCACTTCTCTTTCTCTCCTCCTATCTAAAAAGCAATGAAGTTTAAAAAAAAAAAAGTACTCATTTAAAAAGAAATAAAAGAAATTCACCTTTAGTCTGCTCGAGTCCAGCCTCAGGGCTGAAAGTAACGGATCCAGAGACTCAAACTCTGCAAGAACATGGGTGTAGGACTCCGGTATCACTGGCACAAAAGTCATGTAGCTGGAAAGTTGAAACTATGTTGGGTGATAGGCAGAGTATTTCTGAATTAAACCTGCAAAAATGTAATTTAAGAAGCTCACTACTCATTCGACATACATTTAATGAGTATATGGAGAACCTGGGGAAACATGGAAAAGGGGCGAGGACCCCTGCTCTGGACATGCTCAGCATCTAGATGGAAAGAAAACACGCACAGGTAATATGCAAACATCACCTTGCACTGTCATCATTCCCTGACTCTGAACCACTCAGAGAATCTAGTCCAGATTAGCAAGGTCCTCCACAATCCTATCCCACTCTATTTATCTAACAGTGTGAGCAGGTAGAATGGACACTGCAGGATTTAAGAGGAAAATTGGTGAAACTCCTCTGCAGTTAAATAGCAACTGCATTTCTTCTGTCTTTAAGTTTCTCTCATTAAAGGGCACTTTTCTGCAAAGGCCTCTTCTAAGTATAAACACTTATCGGCAAATTCAATGGTTATCAACCAACAATTTAATAGTACCAAAAGGAATGCACCTCTGGGTCTCTCTCCTGCTTATCAGGGATTCAATAACTATCTATTGAATGAATGAATGCACCTAGTAAGTAAATGAGAAGGTGCACGTAATTAGAGCTTGGAAAGGAATAAGAGCTTCAGTAAGAGTCCTGATAAAGCCCTAACTAGGTGGCGCAATGGATAAAGCATCATTCCCCACACACTGAGGTTGCGGGTTCAATTCCCGGTCAGGGAACAAGTTGATTGATGCTTTTTCTACCTCCCTTCCTCCCTCCCTTTCTTTCTCAAATCAATGGAAAACTTTTAAAGAGAGAGAGAGACCCGACAGGAAGGTAGCAAATGTCAAACACCCAATGAGGACTTTATAAATTAATATAAGAGTCCTTAACTGTTCAACAACTTGCAAGAATACATTTTTGTCAAATTGCCCCAGTTTCCAAAAGAGGAGATAAAACTTAAGAAAATTGTACCCACTTATTTGAACCTTTCTCAATCTTTTGTTACCTGCCAAATTAAGAAGCAAATACTACAAAAATGTTCAGAAAAATTGCTTATACTTTTACTTAATTATACTTTTTTGTTGTTGTTTTTCAGAAACACATGACTTAATTCATTGATTTGTTCAACAAATGTGTAACCAGCACCAACTATCTGCCAGGCATTGTTCTAGGTCCCAGAGATAAAAACAAAGGACAGCCTGACCAGGCGGTGGCACAGTGGATAGAGCGTCAGACTGGGATGCGGAAGACCCAGGTTCAAGACCCCGAGGTCGCCTGCTTGAGCGCGGGTCCATCTGGCTTGAGCAAAAGCTCGCCAGCTTGGACCCAAGGTCACTGGCTCCAGCAAGGGGTGGCTCGGTCTGCTGAAGGCCCGCGGTCAAGGCACATGTGAGAAAGCAATCAATGAACAACTAAGGTGTCGCGACGGCAACAAAAAACTAATGATTGATGCTTCTCATCTCTCTCTGTTCCTATCTGTCTGACTCTCTCTCTGTCCCTGTAAAAAATAAATAAATAAATAAATAAATAAATAAACATTAAAAACAAAACAAAAAAAGAGGACAAAATAAAGTCCTAACACTCATGGAGTATACCTTTTAGTGGCAAAACACATATAAGCTCAAGATATTTTTATTGCATACACATAATATAGTCCTTTTCTAATAATAAATATCTAGTACCTGCTAGTAATACTGTTCTTAATACAGCTTGACATCTGCAAAGGGAACAGCGCTCTGAAAAAAGAAAACTGTAGATGTCCTATATAGGCATACTTCAGAGACAGTGCAGGTTTGATTCTAGACCACCACAAAAAAGTGAGTATAGTAATAAAACGAGTCATAATCTTTTTGCTGGTGGAAAGTCATGCCTACAATTTGTAAAAACATATAATATCTGTGGAGCACAATAGAGCAAAGTGCAATAAAATGAGGTATGCTTATACTTAAAATATTTGAAAATTCCTGACCTTAGAAAAATTATTTTTTTTCAACCGGTAATTTTATTGAGTACCTAGTAAAAAAAATCGGCACAGCAGTAAGAACAAGACAAATAACACCAGGAATCACAGCCCCACATCATTTCTGTGAAGTCCTGTGGGAAGATATAGGAGAATAAGGCTGGGTGGTAAGGAAGGCCTTTCCAATTACTAAAGAAATCTGGTAGAAAGGAAACAAAACCTCTCTTGAATTTCTGACCAGGGGAAACAAAACAAATTTGTAGGCACTAGCTAAAAGAAAAGTGTCTTTAAAATGAAAGGAACTGAAAATACAAGAAAAAGATAAAACCACAGTACTAGATCCTAAAGACAAAAGGAATGATATCAAGACTACAGTGTCTATCACTTCTACTTGTGATCTTGAAAACAAACTCTGAAGTGGGTGGGTCATTTGGCCTTGATCTCAGTGAAGAGTCCTGAAAGTTACAATATAATGGGGTAAAAAAAAAAACAGTTTGTTTTTCAGATTTAAAGGAGATAAGAATGGGAAAGAAGGCCTGACCTGTGGTGGCGCAGTGGATAAAGCGTTGACCTGGAATGCTGAGGTTGCCGGTTCAAAACCCTGGGCTTGCCCGGTCAAGTCACATATGGGAGTTGAAGCTTCCTGCTCCTCCCCCCCTTCTTTCTCTCTCTCTCTCCCTTTCCTCTAAAATGAATAAATAAATAAAAATAATTTTTAAAAAAAAGAAAGAAAGTCTGGTCTGATTTCTGGACAACCTATAAAAAAATCTTATAAAAAAAGAAAAAAAAAAAAGAATGGGAAAGAACCAGGCATAAGCAATATCAGTTCTCAAGAGAAACTGCCAGGTGATAGTGTTAAGCCAACTTCAAATTTATACTTTTATTTGTGCTTACTCTCTCCCAGAGATGTCTCCTTTCCCTCCACATCTACTTATCCAAATGCACGCAGCCTTCCAGGTGCAATGTAAGCCCTACTTCCCAAAATTCTCAAGGTGGAAGAAGACTCCAAAATAGTTCAGTGCATACATCCACCTGGATCCCTGAAAATTTTCAGCAGTGGAAAGGAAGTACCTCTTTCTTCTCTTGAAGCTGCCTATTCTACTTCTCCACAGGTCTCACTCTTACAAGGTCCTTTTTAAAATATTGGGTTGAAACCTTGATTACTTAGAGCTTGTACTAGGTATTCCTAACTGTATGTAGATTCCACAGCTGAAGAGAATAGTTTACTCCTTTCAAAACAACCCTTCAATATTTGAAGTATTATCATGTCTTCTAAAAACTTAACATGCCCAGTTTCTCAATCATTCCTCACGTGACAATTTCCCAGTTCCTCTCAGTTCTGGTCAACCTTCTACACAGGCACTTTACCTGAAAATGTGCAGCCTAGAACTGAACATAATACTCCTTAAGTAGTTGGATAACACAGAACAGAGTACAAACACTAACCTCGATCTAGATATTAAGTTTCCATATTACTACCTAAAACAGCATCAGATGTGTTTTTAAAATCACTATAACACACTTTGATTCAATAGAAAAAGTGGTCAACCAAAATGCAAAGAAATTTTCACATAAAATGGCCAGTATCTAGATACAGTAGAACTGAACTCAAATGGAAAGTTGCTATTAATCAAATATGACAATGAATATAAAACGTACCTAAAAATTTAAGAGCTCTGTACAAACAAGAACAGCAGAATGTTGATAATTGTTAAAGTTGGGTTATGTGAATATGAGGGTTCATTAAATTACCCTATTTTTATCTATGTTTGAAAATTTCCAGAACAACTTTTTCAATACATACTAAAAGGGAAAAAAAAGAGCTCTATACAATCCTTCAACAGTTACCCTTCTTACATAATCTATGATCACATCCCTATTTGTCCAGCTTCATCTTCCACTTCATCTTCTCCTCAACTATACAGATCTTTTGTTTCTCTTTCACTCTATAAACTTTCTGTGCCACCATCATTTTAATACACGCTGTTTCTTGAATCTTCCTCCATCTAACAAAACTCTCTGCAAATCTAAGTTTAAATACATATTTCTTCTGTTACATGTACCTACAACCTAACAAAAATCTAAGCAAATAGAAGGTGGTCATAATGCTTGTTACCAACGTCAGAGAGACAAATTCTTTAGGGGTTGGCTTGCCCCAAGTCACAGAGATCTTAAAAGGTAGAGCTGAGACTAGCACCCACTTCTCCTGAGTCCAATAATTATCCTTCCATTTCCCCGCATTACTTGAAGGTAACAACCGAGTAGTAGGATCAAGAAAGTGTTTTTTCATCGCCCTAAGACTATATTCATTTTACTAATGGACCAGTGTTTGTTGCTCACACCAAATGCAAATCACAGCATTCTCTTTTCGCATGGGAGGAAACGGAGGCGAAATAGAAGAAAGGAAGCAAAAATTAAAGTTATTACGTGAAGGAAAAGTAGGAGATTGGTTCTTTCTACACAAAGTGGAGTATTCTCCATCTCAGAGAAATGGCGACTCATTCCTGCATTCAATATCCCTCACACGAACCGCGGGAGACAGACCCCGGCTACAAAAGAATCTCCCCGCCTAGCGGAACTACTAACTTCAACAGCTAAACTTTAATACTGTATTCATAAATCTTGAGGCGAGGAGCCTCGGTAACCAGTTTCCAAAGCCAGATCACAGCTCTCTGCTCCACCTTCTCCAGGCCGGTAACCCCCAATTTCCAAAGGTACACACGACCCTTCCTGGCTGGGCACCGGGACACTCACCGAGCACTTGGAGCCGTATCGAAGATTGTCTCTCATCTCGCTCCGCCCTGCTCTGACTTACGTCATCCCGGAGCGCGAGGGATGTGGGGACAACGCTGTTAACGGTACTTCCTCGTCACGTGACGGGTTACGCCCCTGCTTGCGCGTGGTCCCTCCCCTTCAGGCCACCGTCGCAATTACGCTCTCTGGGGCCTTCAGTTAGCCGGCCGCCGCAGACCGAAGACAAAGTGCCGAGCGGGACCGGAGGAGCTCTAGGCCAAAGGGGTGAGCCAGCAAGGATCTCGGGACCCTTCACCGCTTGAAGCCGGCGAGAGGAAATGAAACAGGCGGGAACCGGCGGGGGAGGGAGGGAATTGGCGGAAGGTGTCATGGCGGCCGTGCTCTGGGTCACGTGCCCCGCAGGCCCGCCTTGGTGCTTCCGGTCACGTGCCTTCAGAGTTCTCGCAGCCAGCGATGGAGGCGAGGCCCCGCAGTGGTAGAGGCGGTGGCGGAGGCGCCTGCTGCTGGATTTCAGTCTCTTCCCGGCAGCGTCTCTAAGAAGCGCAGCGGAACTCGACTCGACCTAGCCCATCCACTTACTCCCTGCCCAGTGCCGTAGTTCCCACCTGGTAAGTTTAGACGGAAGAATGGGGATGGGTGGGTAGGTAAATTGCTGACAGGCCCGGGGACCGCAGGACGGCGCGGGTTCTGCCCCTTTTTCCTGTGTACCTGTCGTCGTCCCCACGCTCCCAAGCCTGCCATCTGTGGAGCCCGTTATTATGCTGAAGCCGGGAAGGGGCGACCCTTAATCTTCTTGCCTATGGGAAGCCTACTTCTCTACTGAGAGCAGGGACCAGAAGATTGACCCAAAGCCAGGATCAGACTTGGCTCATGAGAATGAAAAACGTGGAGGCCTCTTCCTTGCAGAAGAGCCCTTTCCGTTAGAAAGTGTGCTGTTTAGTCTTTCGGTTTCTGTAAGAGAAAAGGCTTTCACCTCAATGTCTGCACACTTTTTGCTTCATCTGGCAATCTTACCACTCTTAAAACTTTAACACATGTGCCAGCCCCCACACCCTAATCCCAGTTGTGGACTGTGCCCAGTTTGATCATCTTAAAAGTAAACCCCCAACACATGGAAACATGTATATAATTATCGACCAAGATGTGTCTTGTTGACTCTTAAACGCCCAAGTTTTAGGATCTGTAAAATGAAAGGGAGAGAGAGAGAAAAATTAACCTTTTGCCCATTTTAAACATACAAAACGAAGTGCTTTAAAGTATACCTTGCAGTAGGTATTGACTCTGTAAAGGAGTGGAACAATTCCTCTGCAAGAATTTTTACCAGGAATCCTAATATATAAAGCAAAATCAAAACTAGAACAAATGAAATGGAAATGTCACAGCAGAAGGGAAAGTAACCTTTAGTATCAGGCCTATGGCTTACAGAACGACTGGACTCCAGAGAGAACTTTATACCTTTTAGCAGACCTAAGTCCCTCTTCTTGAAAGGAGGGAGAGAGAATTTGGGACCAATAAATCTGTTCTACCCTCAGTAAACCAGCATTTAGTGCATCAGATTGATAGGTGATATAGAGTCTCCTAGATGATATTAAATGTATATGGTATTGCAAGTGTAAAAAGAAAAAACATGCAAAATACTAGGAAGATTGGTGCAAAGAGAGAGGAATGAGTTGAAAGTAACAACCAAATGATCAGCGTCAGTCAGTTATGACTTCTTTCTGTATGTGCTGCCCTGGAAGCTTATATCTTCTCTGCTGGTTTGTCTTTCCACCTTTCAACTGTTTTTCTGTGTTGCTGGGTTTTTTCTTCCTACCATCAGAATGTTGTCTGGTGCACCTTCTGTATTTTTAAGACTTTATGTATTGATTTTTAGAGGAGAGAGAGAAAGGAGAGAAGGAGCTGGAAGTATCTACTAGTAGTAGTTGCTTCTTATATGTGCCTTGAACCGTCAAGCCCAGGTGGTGACCTCAGCATTCCAGGTGGACGATTTATCCACTGCACCACCCCAGGTCAGGCTGCATTTTGACCACTTTCTACCTCATGGGTACTGCTGCAAGAGGTGTCTTTGTGCCCTTCTTTCTCTTCCTGCTTTCACTGTGGCAGTGTCAGACATCCAGTAGACCCTCATTTCCCCATTTTGATTACCAGCTGATTGTTCTCTTGGTTGGTATTGTACTCTTCTCAGCATGCAGTATTTATGAGTGAATATGAGCATGCCTTTCCCTCTGTCTTACAGCTCTCTGTCGCATTTGCCTCCTCCTTCCTCTCCCTGCCTTGTCGTAAGATAAAAAGTGCTTTAAATTGCTACATGAGTTATTTTCTCTTAATATTTTTTTTGTGTGTGTAAACTGTCTTTAAAACAGTACATTTTGGTCACTCTATGTACTTACAAGGTCTTATTCCCTGTAATGCTGAATTGTTAAAAAAAAATTTTTGTTGTCTAATGACAAGCAGCATTCCGAATCTCCATTTTGTATTCTAGCAAATACAGCATCTCTTTTAGAGAGTGATAAGGAGTTTATATTTCACTTGTTACCTCACCTTTTTCCCCCCATTTACCTCTGCACATTGGAAAGGGGATGTAGGCAGTGGAAATGCAGAGATGTGAAAATTTAAAGGTTTCTGCTGAATAGTTTCAAATTCTTACTATTCCTCTTATAAGCCATTTTTTTTAATGCATAAGGAATGGTACTTTGATCTGTAAGTGGAGAGCTGTACTGCTTTAATCCCAGATATATGTGCAAAGGTTTCTTGTCTTACCAAGATTGTATCCTTTTAACCACAAATATCTTAAGTATGTGTCATAGATTTTGATTGAATTATTCCTATATGCCAAAATAGACTGCTGGATGCTGTGTTGCACTGAACAGAATACATGCAGCCTGTGCAGTAGGAAGCTTGCAACCTGTCAGGGGAGACACATTAAAAGGATTACTTTAAAAATTAATTACAGTTGTGATAAATGCTATAAAGAGAAGACTAGGAGACCTTGCAAAATAACTTTAAAGCAGTGGTTCTTAACCTGGGTTCTATTGAACCCTAGGGGTTCAATGAGTTGGTCTTGGGTTCGGGTTTGGAGAAGCCTCTGCCGTGGAGGCCAGAATAAAGTAATACCGTAATTTGTTGTGAGTTCATGCACTTTGTTGGTTTTGTTCTTTGAGCAAGGTGATGTTCATGCACGGCTCATTTTGTGTACCAGTAAAAAAACATATACCTATGTCTTCAATTTGAAAAAAAAAAATCGTATTTTATTTATCACTAAAGAAGGGTTCGGTGAATGTGCCTATGAAACTGTTGGGTTCGGTACCTCAAAAAAGGTTAAGAACCACTGCTTTAAAGCTTAATTAGAGTCAGAAAACATGAGTTAGCCTGACCTGTGGTGGTGCAGTGGATAAAGCGTCGACCTGGGAACACTGAGGTCGCCAGTTCAAAACCCTGCACTGGTCTGGTCAAGGCACATATGGGAGTTGATGCTTCCAGTTCCTCCCCCTTTTCTCTCTTTCTCTCTCTCTCTCTCTCTCTCTCTCTCACACACACACACACACTCTGTGTCTCCTCTCTAAAGTGAATAAAATAAAAATAAAAAAAGAAAACATGAGTTAGTCAATCTGAAAGGAAGAGAATGCTGAGGCTCAGAGCAAGGAATGTACATTTAGCTTCAGACAAATATTTCACTGAAGATGAATTAATGCCTTTACTGGAGTATCTTGCTATTTAAAAAAGTTTTGTGGCAGATTTTTTTTTTCCACTTTTTTTTTTTACTTTTTTAAATTTTATTCATTTTAGAGAGGAGACACAGAATGAGAGAGAGAGAGAGAGAAAGGGGGGAGGAGCCGGAAGCATCAACTCCCATATGTGCCTTGACCAGACCAGTGCAGGGTTTTGAACTGGCGACCTCAGTGTTCCCAGGTCGACGCTTTATCCACTGCGCCACCACAGGTCAGGCCCAGATTATTTCTTAAAGTAAATAATCTTTTATGTAAAGCCAGATCTTCATCCAGCCAGTTTGTTTAAATGTAACTGCACCAATATTTTTTATAAGTGAAATATTCTGTGACTTTTATACAGATCTACTGGGAAGCAGTTACTACTACCCAAGGCACCACCTTCAAGAAAAATGTAGAAATCAGAAGTTATTGTAGGATACCCCTACTAGTTCTATTAAACTTCCTAAAACTAGTCCTAGTACAGTAAACAGTTGCTGTAAATGACCAAGGAAATTTGCCAAGTAAGGTAGCTGTGAGACAATTGATTAGTTATGCCCAATGTTTAATAACTTATCTCTGATTTGTTTTTAAAGTTACCCTAAATGGATTTCCAAATGAATGATTTTACATGCTTGATACAGCGTGGGGCAAAAGAAGGTTTACAGTTGTTAGTACACCAAATAGTTTATTCTTGTATTATTGTTTATTAATTTAATTATTATGTTAATTTACAGGTGAACAACTATAAACCTACTTTCATCCCACTCTGTACATAAGAGACCGTTTAACCTAGTTGATTTAAAATAGCTAATAAAGTCAGTTTTATTAATCTAACTTATTTTCCACTTTAGTTTCTGTCTTCACTTATCTTTTCTTCCTTACATTCCATCTCAGAAAAGTTTGTTTTTTTTCCAAAGCTACACTTACTATTTAAAGTGAATGTTAGCCCACACTACCTTTATCAGCTGTCCTTGCTCACTGCTTTTTCTCCGTATATGAACATACATAAAATTCTTATAATTATCTACTTAACTTTCCTTTCCAGCTCTGATTTTAATTCATATTTCTTAGAATGTGGTTTGTGTAGTATGCAGTATAATTTTACATAGGATAGACATGTTTTCTTAAATTTTTAAATTAAATGTTTATTAAAATGAGTATTAGAAGATTAGTATTAAAATATTTAGTGGTTCCATTAATGCTATAAAACTTACTTTATGAATTAAATTTTTGAAGCTAAATAGGAAATATTATAGAAATTGAAATTTGTTTTGATTCTTACCCATACTAATACCCCTGACACTTTTCCATGTTACCTTATAAACATATGGTTTGATAGAGAATAAACTCTTGAAAAGACATTTTTAATAACTGCTTTTCTCATTAAAAATACATACTTATTGTAGATAATCCAGGAAACAAAGAACATTCAGATTATCTGTAATCCTGTCACTGTAGGTAACCACTATCAAATTGGGCATATATCCCATTAGGCATACACATTCATAAATAGCATAGTGGGACTCCAAGGTCAAACTGACCTAGATTCAAACCCAGTTCTGCTACTCCTTAATGTATTGGAAAAGTATCTTGATTACTCAGACCTAGTTTCCTTTATCCTAAGAAAGGAACTAATAATAGAATCTACCCCAGGATTTTAGAGTTTTAAAAATCTTAAAGTATGGATTAAACTTTATACTTTTTAAGGGGCAATAATCCTCTAACCAAAATCTTAGCAGGACATCAAAAATATTGGTTACAAGATAGTATCATATATTAAATTTTTTAACCTTGATGCAGTGTGCAGATGATTTGTTGAGTTGCACAGCTGAAACCTCTACCTCATAAATTCAATTTAAAAAGAGAAAAAAAAATAATTTAAATCTTTGTTATGTATGATACCCCAACTGTGGAGAAATAACGTGGGAAAATATTTTCACTGGCAAGTGAAGAACAAGATAATTAACTGGGATATACTTCAATGTTACATTTGTAAAGTGGGTATAGATAAGATAAGCATAATTTAAAATTAAGAAAATAAATGCTGCCCACATAATAAAGACTATCTCCACTCACATGACTCAACTGCACCTCACAATCGTAGCCAGAACTGAATTCTATGTCTTCAGTTTCTAACCCATTCTTCAGTTTCCATAAATGGTGCAGCTATCTAGTATCCATGTCAGTAAGTGAGGTATGTGAAAGCATCTGTGACACCATCAGCATTTAGTGCAGTGGTTCTTAACCTTTTTTGAGGTACTGAACCCACCAGTTTCATAGGTGCATTCACCGAACCCTTCTTTAGTGATAAATACGATTTTTTTTTCCAAATTCAAGACATAGGTATATGGTTTTTTTACTGGTGCACAAAATGAGCCGTGCATGAACATCACCTTGCTCAAAGAACAAAACCAACAAAGTGCATAAACTCACAACAAATTACAGTATTACTTTATTCTGGCCACTGTGGCAGAGGCTTCCCCAAAGCCCTGAGACTGACTCATTGAACCCCTAGGGTTCGATAGAACCCAGGTTAAGAACCACTGATTTAGTGTCTATTCATCCTGCTTCCTTAGTACTCCTCTTTGTCCCTTCCTCTCCATTCTTACTGCCACCAGTCTGGTTCATACCCTTTCTGGTTCCTCCCCAGTGTTTCTCATATTACCCACAGATAAATTTCCTAAAATACAAATCACATTTTCCTTTTGAAAAGTCTTCAGTCTGTTCTCTACCACGTAGGGTTGTGTTCTCCACTGTCTGCCTCCGTCTTTACCATCCAATTTTATAGCTCACTGATCCCTGTGGTGAACTTGATGCTACACATTCAGAGCATGCTACTTACCATATCTATAGGGAGTCTCAAGCCTTTGCCCTAAGCCACTCCCTTTGCCTGTAATGCCTGTTTTCCTTTCTCTTCCAAAATCATCATTCAAGACCCAATTTATAACTAATGTATATAAAAGGATGAACTACTAATACATGTGATATATGGTCAATTAAAAAAAAAACAGATTAAGTGAGAAGCCAGAGACAAAATGGTATCTATTGCTTGATTTCATTAATATGAAATCCTAGAACAGATAAAAACTGTTTTGTGTTAATAGAAATCAGAAAATAGTTGCTGGGCCTGACTAGGCGGTAGTGCAGTGGGTAAAGCGTCAGGCTGGTGCACAGCGGATCCAGGTTCAAAACCCTGAGGTTGCTAGCTTGAGCCCAAAGGTCACTGGTTCAGCTGTAGCCCCACTCTTGAGGCACATATAAGAGGGCAATAAATTTACAACTAAGATGCCACAAGTATGAGTTGCTGTTTCTCATCTCCCCTCCTCTCTGTCTGTCTCTCTCTGCCTCACTGTCTCTCACTAAAAAAGAAAATAATTGCTGGAAGGTGAGAGAAGGAGAATTACCTGAAAAAGAACATGAGAGAATTTTCAGAAGTGAGAGAAATCTTATTTTGGGTAATGGTGTATGGCTTGTATACAGCACATCAACTAGACACCTAAGACCTATGGATTTTGCTGGTTGATTATACCAAATATTCTTTACTTGTCTTAAAAAATACAACAAACCTTTAACAAAGGCTCCTGTGTAAAGAAATTGACTTAAGTCCTAATTTAGAACATTTTTGTCTCCCTTTTGGGACTTCACACGTACTTCTTGCTCGCTAGTCTGGAAGCTCTTTGAAAGCAGAAATCACAAATGATGTTCATTTTGGATAACTGCAGACTCCTTGGCTCAGTACATATTTGTTGAATAAAGATATTCACACTGACCCTTTTCCTTTCCATTCTTGGGGTATGGCAGCTTGTAAGGGAAGATACAGCTACTCAAAATTTAGGTGATCTTGCCCTGGCTGAATCTTTGAGTTGGTTACCAGGGCATTGTCCCGAACCATAGAGGTTGCACATTCTGATTAGGTGATCAACTTCAGAGAAATTAAGAATTCGCTCTTTTAACTTTTTTTTTCTAAATCACTGCTTGAGTGAATAAGAAATAATAGGGTTTTTTGTTTGTGTGTTTTTAGAGAGCGAGAAGGAGAAGCATTGATTTGTTTTCCACTTAGTTGTGCATTTGTTGGTTGCCGCTGTTATGTACCCTGACTGGGGGTAGAAATGGCAACATTGGCATGTCTGACAATGCTCTAAGCAACTGGGCTACCCAGCCAGAGCCAAGAAATACTAGTTTTCTAATCCGTGGTATTTCTCATCAGTCCTAAGAGGTGATGGTTTAAGAAGTAATTTGTTTTTATTTTTCAGATATCTTTACACAATAATTGGTGATTTCTATTCTTAATGCCTTCCACTCATCCTAATGCTTACTTTCCTACTACATCCAAATATAAGTTCTCAATTTATTTTGAATAACTAATGGCAGATCTAATATTTCATTGTTCCCGTTTGTTTTCACCTCCAGTTAAAATGTTTCAATAAAGCTTGACTTGTCTGCTCAGAGCCAATTTTATTCCTATATGACACCTAGGTACACTAATTTAGAAGTAAATCTTTTTTTTTTTTTTTTTACAGGGACAAAGAGAGAGTCAGAGAGAAGGATAGATAGGGACAGACAGACAGGAACGGAGAGAGGTGAGAAGCATCAATGATTAGTTTTTTCGTTGCTATCGCAACACCTTAGTTGTTCATTGATTGCTTTCTCACATGTGCCTTGACCACAGGCCTTCAGCAGACCAAGCCACCCCTTGCTCGAGCCAGCGACCTTGGTCCAAGCTGACAAGCTTCTGCTCAAGCCAGATAGGCCTGCGCTCAAGCTGGGGAGCTCAGGGTCTCGAACCTGCTGGGTCTTCCACATCCCAATCTGACACTCTATCCACTGTGCCACCACCTGGTCAGGCTAGAAGTAAATCTTTTAAAATTGTAATTTAAGTTGTTCTTTTGGGAATGAAAACTAGTTATAACTTCAGAAGTAGCATATTTATGACATTTTGCTACCACTTTCCCCTTCCTAGCCCATGGTTGATACCACCATCAGTCATGGCATTTTTCCTATTGAACCCAGAGAGCCTCCCAGTTCTTTCTGACCTCATATTCCAGACATTCATACTCAAGCATCTAGTATTTGGGTTGGTGAGCCGTATAGGCTCTTCAGCCAAGATATGGAGAGTAGTTGAAGACATTTGATTATTAAAAGAGGGGGAGGGCTCTAGCCAGTTTGCTCAGTGGTAGAGTGTTAGCCTAGCATGGGGATGTCCCAGGTTCAATTCCCAGTCAGGGCACACAGGAGAAGCGACTATCTGCTTCTCCATCCCCCACCTACAGCCATGACTCGGTTGGTTCGAGCGCATTGGTCCCCAGTGCTGAGGATGGCTCCATGGAGCCTCCACCTCAGGTGCTGAAATGGCTTGGTTGCAGGCATTGGCCCCAGACAGGGGTTGGTGGGTGGATCCCAGTCAGGGCACATGTGGGAGTCTGTCTCTATCTCCTCTTACTTGGAAAAGGGAGAAAAAAAAAGATGGAGAAATGTCATCTAAAGTGTTAAGTATTAAATTCTTTCAGTTTGGGGTTGTTGCATGTATCCATCATATTGATAGAAGCTAAGGAGAAGACACTCTTGAGTTATGTTGAGGCTTTTGGGAGCAACAGCTCAGGCTTCTCTGACCAGGAGGATAACAGCCAGCCTGAGGAAACCAGTCACAGGGCGCTGGGTCATGGGAGCCCCCAGGCTGCTGTGGGAACCAGAAAAGCAGCTTTACCATTGGAAGGTACTGTAAAAGTCAGTAAATTCTGCCCTGAGATGTGAAATCTTTTTGTCTCTTTTAGCACCTTCTAGCCATCATGGCAACTTCATCTGAAGAAGTTTTGCTGATTGTAAAGAAGGTGCGTCAAAAGAAGCAGGATGGAGCTCTGTACCTCATGGCGGAAAGAATTGCTTGGGCACCTGAAGGCAAAGATAGATTTACAATCAGCCATATGTATGGAGATATTAAATGTAAGTCATGTTTGTTAATAATTTTAGAAGATTGCTTATAAAAATATTTGTGGGTTTTTTCTTGTCATGTACAAAATATCAACCATATAAAAATAATTACAAAGTGGGATCACTGAATATGTTATTCTGAACAGTGCCTTAGACCCCTGGTCGGCAAACTGCAGCTCGTGAGCCACATGCGGCTCTTTGGCCCCTTGAGTGTGGCTCTTCCACAAAATACCGCGTGCAGGCGCTACCTCAGTAAGGAATGTATCTACTTATATAGTTTAATTTTTAAAAATTTGGTTCTCAAAAGAAATTTCAATTGTTGTACTGTTCGTATTTGGCTTTGTTGACTAATGAGTTTGCTGACCACTGCCTTGGACCGCTTGGCCATCCTGACTACTTTGAATATGTTATTCTATAACCTGCTTTTTCTACTTATTAGAGGGTGTATATATGTAAATCCTTACTTGTGTAAATTCATCTCATGTAAAGATATCTATGTATACCTTCTTTAAAGAGTTGCATAGTAGTCTACTGAGTGGATGTACAATTATATATTTAACCAGTTCTCTATTAAAGGACATTTAAGAAGGTTCCTGAATTTTGTTATTACAATGTTACAGTATTGGAACTGTGTACTAATGGCTTTGTGAGGTTGTGTGTATGGAATACATACATCCCTGCAGTGGATTTACTGGTTCAAATCGTTCATGCATTTAAAGTGTTTATAGCCTTGGCTGGGTAGCTCAGTTGGTTAGTATGTCATCCCAGCACACCAGGGTTGCAGGTCCAATCCCCAATCAGAGCACATACAAGAACCAATCAAAGAAGGCAAAAATGAGTGGAGCAACAGATTGGTGTTTTTCTTTTTCTCTTTCCCTCTCCCCTTCTTTCCTTCTTTCCCTCTTTCCCTCTCTCTCCTCTCTCTCTTTCAAAATGAGTAAAAAAAAAAAAAAGGTGTTGATAGATATCAGATTGTCCTTTAATAAAATTTTATCATTTAAACAAATTGTCTAATTTTTAGTTATATGGCCATCATCAGTTGAAAAGATATTCAGTAGGAGAAATACAGAGCATGATATTTTTATATCCTATTTCTTTTAATAATTTTCAAGTTTGAAGGCAAAAATCAAAGGGTTGTGTACTCTGTGGTTCAATAATAATTAGGTTTAAGAGCACCAAGTGAATCCTGGATTTAGAACCCTGAATCTAAAAGGGAATTCTGCAATTCACCTAGTTAACCCTTTGAGTAATGAATTTTTTTCATGCTCGCTGACCCACAGGAGAGAGTTTTGGTGGTGTTGTTTTTTCAAAAAATGAAATTAGTTACAGTTACAGTTTTATTAACTTCAAATCATGTTTGTTTGATAACCAATTTATGGCAACAAGAAGAATATACATTAGCCTTTTTTTTAATGTTGCCGTACACATTTTTAAAATAAATTGTACTCTGGATGGTCAGGAGAAGGGGTCCCCAAATTATAGCCTGTGGGCTGCATGCGACCCCCCTGAGGCCATTTATCTGGCCCCTGTCGCACTTCTGGAAGGGGCACCTCTTTCATTGGTGGTCAGTGAGAGGAGCACAGGATGCATCCACACCCATAGTTCCCATTGAAATACTGGTCAGTTTGTTGATTTAAATTTACTTGTTCTTTATTTTAAATATTGTATTTGTTCCCGTTTTGTTTTTTTACTTTAAGATATGTGCAGTGTGCATAGGGATTTGTTCATAGTTTTTTTACAGTCCGGCCCTCCAACGGTCTGAGGGACAGTGAACTGGCCCCCTGTGTAAAAAGTTTGGGGCCTGACCTGTGGTGGTGCAGTGGATAAAGCGTCGACCTGGGAACACTGAGGTCGCCAGTTCAAAACCCTGCACTGGTCTGGTCAAGGCACATATGGGAGTTGAGCTTCCAGCTCCTCCCCCCTTTCTCTCTTTCTCTCTCTCTCTCTCACTCTGTGTCTCCTCTCTAAAATGAATAAAAGAAAAAAAAAAAGTTTGGGGACCCCTGGTCAGGAGGCACAAGTACATACATGAACATTCAAACTACTCAAAAGGCTAAAGATCTTGAATAAGAAAGACTCCAGCGGAGTCTGGACAACCAAGTCCTTGACAAATTATGGTTATCTTAACTATGACCATTAATCTGGATTTGTTTTCTTGGTTATAAGATTCTTCTCCTGGATAAAATTGTGTGTAGATTTCAAGGAACATGACACCTCGAAAACTAGACAACCCTCAATTTGCAAGTACTCTATTTACAATGTGTATGAACAGTTGCCGGAGGATTTACCTCTACTTGCTGGTGGAAATGGCCAAGATCTTTATCTTTCTCCACTGAAATAACTTAAAATGTTAACTTTCAAAAGGAAACTATTTAAAATGTATCATAATTCAGTACTGTCTAAGCTATCTGCTCTTTTGTCTATTATCCCGGTAACATTACCTCCTTTTAAAACTTTGTAGGGAAATGCCTCACCAAGTTTTTGATAATGTTACAAACTAACTTGTACTACAATATACAATAGACCCATAAATTGGGAACTTTCTGTATTAGCATGCTATGCCTATAGATTTGCAAAACACACTTATTGTGATCCTCCAGCATGCAATAAAGATGATGTATACCTTCCTCCTTTTTCTCCACAATTCTAGGCTATTGGGGAGTAGAGTACATACCGAAATGTAGATCTGCCCCAGATCAGTTTTCATTTTAAATTGAATATTTGATAGAATACCCATTTCTCAAGAAAGCATTGAAAGTTATCAATAATAGATTACTTAAGTGAAAATCAGCAGTTAAGTTAGCTTATTAAAAAGAACTTCAGGAATTGACCTCTTAGGCAAGAGCTAAGCTAGAGCAAGGATAAAGCAGCAACTGAAAAAGAAAAGAAACCTAGCAGTGATTATTTTGGGAAACAGGGTAATGAAACAGGCTTGCTGACAGTCTAAGTTGTTTCCTGCTGCTACTTTTGGCAGTAAGATACCGGTGTTTCATCTAAGCTATTGATCTGGAAGCAGCCCCTTCAGTGAAAAAGGTTGGTTTGGGCTGAGTTCTAGGAAGCATGTTTATACTACCTGAGTCATCCATTTAATGGGACGGAGCCCCTCTGGTTTCAGTTTCTTTTTTGAAGAAGACAAGCACCACTCTTTGAGAATACAAGTTCTCCATGATGTAGGTATGTTTTGACATTTCCAGTCCCAATTTATTATGAAGATCTTCAAAGTTATAGAAGAATTTAAAGAACAATACAGTGTGTACCTATATAACAAATCCCACCTAAATAGTGCAGTTATTATTTTGTTCTATTGTGTGTGTACACTTTGACTGCTCATAATATTATCACACCATGAAAATTTTAATAAATATTAAGACCATTTTATATTTCCCCAGTTGTCTTGGAAATGTTTCTTAAGAGTTGTGATTTTTTAAAACACCAATACTCAATCTAGAGCCATGTATTTATTTTAGCCTTTTTTTTTTTTTTTTTTAACAGGGACAGAGAGAGGGATAGATAGGGACAGACAGACAGGAACGGAGAGAGGTGAGAAGCATCAATCATTAGTTTTTCGTTGCGGTAGCAACACCTTAGTTTGTTCATTGATTGCTTTCTCACATGTGCCTTGACCGCGGGCCCTCAGCAGACCGAGCAACCCCTTGCTGGAGCCAGCGACCTTGGGTCCAAGCTGGCGAGCTTGGGGTCTTGAACCTGGGTCTTCCGCATCCCAGTCCGACGCTCTATTCACTGCGCCACCGCCTGGTCAGGCTATTTTAGCCTTTTCTTTAAGAGTATAGGCTTATGGACCCTGGCTGGCTGGCTCAGGTGGTTGGAGCAATGTCCTGAAGTGCAGAGGTTGCCAGTCCAATACCCAGTCAGGGCACATACAGAAATAGATAGATGTTTCTCACTCTCCCTCTTTCTAAAAATCAATAAATAAAAATTAAAAACATAAAGAGAGCATAGGCTTATGGAATATCACATACTCCAGCCATGCCTGATTGACTCTTAAAAGAATAGTGTTTACTTCCTATTCTGTCTTAGAAAGTCTATTATGTCAGATTGTCCTTTTTTAAATTATTTATTTGTTTGTTTGTTTTAGTGAAAGGAGGGAAGGCAGAGAAACAGGTTCCTGCATGCATCCCGACCCAGATCCAGCTGGCAAGCCCACTAGAGGCCAATGCTCTGCCCATCTGGGTTCATTATTCCATTGCTCAGCAATGAAGCCATTTATTTAGTTAGCATTTGAGGCAGAGGCCACGGAGCCATCCTCATCACCTGAGGCCAACTCACTCAAATGAGTGAGGGGAAGAGAGAGAGAAGGGGGAGAGGTAGAGAAGCAGAGGGTCACTTCTCCTGTGTTCCCTGACTGGGAATCAAACCCAGAACATCCACACATGGGGCTGTTGGTCTATCACTGAGCCAACCAGCCAGGGCCTCTCCTGCTTTTAATGGGGTTAATTTGATCACTTGGTTAAAGAAGTGACACCAGATCCTCAAATGTAAAGATTACGTATCTTTCTTTGAAACTATTAAACCAGCCATGGACTGTGTTTGGGAGTTTTTTGAATCATGATAAATAATGTTGATTGGAGGAAGCTGTTCAGGATGGATTCAGGACTCCTAGTTGACCCTTTAGAAAAGTTTTAAAGATATCTACCCCAATTGAATGGAAACAAAAGCCCTTTAGAATCTGGAGGTGGAAGCTGTGGGTAAGAAGTGCCACACTAAAAGAATACTAAAGGATGAAGCAGAGTGTTAGTGAATTTGTTGAACCATGCTCTGGATTATTTGAGAAGAGCGTATTTCTGCAAAGTAAGTAACCTTTTGTATGTCAGTTTCCACAGTGTGTGTGTGTGTTCTAATCTAATTAACCTCATGCTTCTTTTTTAGGCCAGAAAATCAGTCCAGAAGGAAAAGCTAAAATTCAGCTTCAGCTGGTCCTGCATGCAGGGGACACAACTAACTTCCATTTTTCCAATGAAAGCACAGCAGTCAAAGAGAGAGATGCAGTGAAAGACCTGCTTCAGCAGCTGCTGCCCAAATTCAAGAGGAAAGCAAATAAAGAACTTGAAGAGAAAAACAGGTGAAGAAGAAAAAGAATAGCCTTTTGAGAAGATCCTAGGTTTTCTCCAGTCTTGTCAAATAATAGTTTGCTATTTCTAACCCCTTATACTTTGATAATATAATACAGGAAGATACAGGCTGTGATATACCTTTACCTCTGTGCTTGGTTTTCAACTTTAACATCTTACTTGCTGTTTCACTTTGGGCAAATGAGAATATAAACCCAGAAGTTAAGCTAACTGCCTTATAAGCCTAATAATCTGATTTAGGAACAGAATTGAGATTCAATGGTACTAAGGTCTCTTCATTCCTTTTTCCAGTTTTTTGTCACAGAGAAGATACTAAACCATTAAAAGTGTGTTTGTGACTAAGATATCTGAAGGGAATCATACTATTAAAAAGTTGAGAAGGCATGTAAAATGATGAGAATTTCTGATAAGATAAATTCCATCACCAGTATTTTTCAGGCCATTGATTGGTGCTTATCACCATAAAAAATTAGTTGCTTAAAAATCTCAAGCGTACCTTCCATCTTCTCCATTCACCTTTATTTGTGGAATAGAATACAGTACAGTACCAGTACAGATACAGTGACCATATCGCTGGAATATAGAGATGATACAACCAAATGCACGTCTTCAAAGAGTTTTAGTCTTTGCTGCTTCAGACTTCTGTTTATCTCCCCTTTATTTGTTCGTCCAAAAATGTGGGGTTGCTTTGGGATTTGTTTTTTTTAATAATTATTATTTTAATTACTAAGAAATGAACTAAATGACCTCTGCTGCTCAATCATCACAAAATGAAAGTTGTGTTGTTTCAGTATTTCATATTGTTAAAGCCTTGAAAATGTTACCTAAATGGTGTTTTGTTCTAGAAAGTTCAACATATTCATTATGGTCTATTCCCAGAATGCTGCAAGAAGATCCTGTTCTGTTTCAGCTTTATAAAGACCTTGTTGTGAGTCAAGTGATCAGTGCTGAGGAATTCTGGGCCAATCGTTTAAATGTGAGCTCAACGGAGAGTTCTTCCACATCCAATCATAAGCAGGATGTTGGCATTTCTGCAGCATTTCTGGTATGTGACCTAGATTTCTGAAGGTGGGAGTGGGGGTGGCGTAAAGAAAACCTGGTTATATGTTAACAGTGCCATTCTTTTATAAAATTTAGTATTTCTTTAATTAGTAGATATGTCAGTATTCATGGTATTCTTCTAAAATATTTTTAAATATAATTTTTTAAATTAATATTTTTGCTAGTTATTTTTCTTGGTTTCTGGATTTAACCATGGCATACTGGAAATCAAATGGACTTCTGAAAGAGAATCTTTTAGCAGTTGGACTGATACTTATTTCCCCTAGTATATTTAAATTTATGGCTTTCTGATACTTTTATTTTTATGGTTGCTGTATTTTGCTTACAATACAAAGTTAATTATACAATGACTGTCATGTTATAGAAAAAGTGAGATTTGTAAAATGTGCCATACAGAAAAAGTGGGAGTACCTAACCTGTGGACTTAGACAGTGGGATTCAGTTCGTCTTTACGCTGATGAATCAAAGCAATGTTTACACATTTAACAAAAAAAATTGAGTACCAATTACATGTTTGGCATCATTCCATGTGCTTAGTAATGAATTAATAAAGCCTTTCTTAAAGAAACCAGTGAGATAATAATTATTTAATAAGGTAAGGCATGTTGTTGTTTTGGTAACTATACAGGTTTATGTTAAAGCTGCCCCACCTTTCTCTTTTAACCACACATAAACATGCCTGTTTGGCCATGTAGGATTTTCAAGAAAGCAGATTTTAGAGGTCACTAATATGTAAACCAGGCCAGGCTTATTTGTCTCTGCAGAAGAAATGGGGAGGGACTTAACTGTCTTTGTAGTTTGTTTAGAAAAATCTGTTTTTCTACATATGTCTTGTTTCTGTTGTCTACTTAAACATCTTCACCTGGTATTTTAACGAATATGTCTATGTATATGTGTGTATTTATGGTCTTTATATAGGCTGATGTCCGGCCCCAAACAGATGGATGTAATGGTCTGAGATACAATTTAACCTCTGATATCATTGAGTCTATATTTAGGACCTATCCAGCAGGTAAGAAGAATCAGTTCTTTCAGATAGTTAAAATATTTGTTTGGATAAATTCAGTAATATATCAGTGAAAAACAAAAAGTTCAACTTTTATTCCTGATCAAGTGCAGCAAAACATGTGAAGTACTTTACCTAGTCCCTGACATATGGAAGATATAAAGGTTTTGTATATAATATGTTGTCACCAATCCATTGGTATGGTGACTTTCCCATTCTATTTCATCAGTGGTTCTTCAACTAACAATATTTACCCTTTACTAAACCTGAGCAAGATGATGTCCTCCAGAGGCACCAGTTACTAAGTCTCTAGATCACTAACTCAAATCGTCCTTCTTGCTGCCTCCAGAGCGACCTTTCTAACTCACAAATTATTTTTCTTGCAGAAACCATCCTGAAAACATAAATATCTTGACCCCAGCCCTAATGATTTATGATGTGCATTCAAGGTTGCCAGCCACTGGTTTAGTCATTCTTCTGACCAAACAGTGCTCTTTTAATTTTGTGCTGTTCACTCTTCCCACTTTTTCTCCTGCCCCTTTGGTCCTTAGGAAACATACCTGTCGCACAGGACTCACCTCAGGTATTGTCTCATTGCCACCTCTATAAAATCCTGACTTCTTTGGACAGACATCAGCCTCATCCTTTTCCTTCTGAAGGGCCTTAGTCTGCCTCAAAGTTATCACGTTGCAATGTATTTATTTGCCTAGCTTTCTGATAATAACATAATTATATAATTTTACTGTGTGCCAGACACCATTCTAGACCCTTTATGTATTAACTCATCTAGTTACCACAAACAGCATATGAAGTAGGTACTGTTGTTACCCCATATCAGAGTAAGGCAGACCTAGAATTTTAAACTCAGGCTCTGTGGCTCAAGAAGCCATGCTCTTAATGAACCGCTGTGCTCATTGGACTGTGAGCTTCTGGAGTGCTGAACTGATAGTCCAGTGGGTATTGAGATCTTTATTTCCCCAGCGCCTTACACATTGCCTTGGATTGAAAATGCACATATATAAATGAACAAACAAACAATCAGGTTTGGCTCTAGGGTTCTTGGTGTTTCTACTAAAACTTCAGAACTTGTTAATTCTCTTGGTACACAATAATGTTTTATTTGTTATTTGTTAAGATGTTTAAAGAGAATGCCTCACCTAGTCTCTCAAGTTATATTTTATATTTATAATTAGATTATTATATACAAAATGTAAAGTTGAGCAGTTTTATAATTCTGTTCTTGCTATTAGTCTATATTTCAGCTAATTTGAGGTTTTAAGAAACTAGAATGCAGTATGTAACTATTATGTATTTTCTTCCACAGTTAAAATGAAATATGCAGAAAACGTTCCCCACAGCATGACAGAAAAGGAATTCTGGACACGGTTTTTTCAGTCCCATTATTTTCACAGAGATCGGCTGAATACAGGGTCAAAAGACCTCTTCACAGAATGTGCCAAAATAGATGAAAAAGGTAACTTTATCCCTAACACTTCTACCATGTAATTGGCTACTCTACACTCAATGCTATTAGTGAATTTTTTAATTTCTGAAAAAGGTAAGACTTGATCAACTTCTTATTCAATTTATTTTCTAGGATTAAAAACAATGGTTTCATTAGGAGTGAAAAACCCACTACTTGATTTGACAGCTTTGGAAGATAAACCTTTAGATGAGGTAAGTAATAGTGAAAGTATTTATGAGAGAAAACAGTTTTTTCCTAGTCTTCAACATTTTATAGTTCTAAAATTGCCTTAAGTGAGGCTCTTCTACTTGTGAGAATGTAAATCAAACAAAATACTGTTATTTGGAGTGATTTACTGTTCACTATTAAAATTGCCTTGGAAAACAAATTCCTGTATGAGTTGCTAAAAACTTTTTTAAAAGAATTATCTAGCTCCCCTATCAATTATTCTCTAGGTAATAATGAATGCTTAACATGTTGATGAGTCTGCTGTTACTCTCAAGCTAACATTTATCTCTAGAAATGTGGATAAATATTAGTGAACAAGGGAAAGATAAACATTTGTTGATTGCGCATTATTTACCCACCATGAGCTCACTCATGACCCTTACCCCACACTAGCCCTGATATGTTTCAATGGCCAAACCGTCAAGTATGAGCTACCTACCTTAGTATTTTGACTCAAGACTTACATATTTATACAGTCACAGAGAAAGAGGATATCTTCTCATCAAGGCTAATTCTACCCCTGCCTTTACTGTGCTAAGAAGAACCTGCCTTCCTCAGTTATTTTTCTCACACTTTTATATTTTAATTTTCTTGCCCTTCACCCCCCCTTTTTTAGCTCCTTTTCTGCTGGATATATACACATGCTCATGCCTTCCTATCTCTCTCACCCCCCCCCAACTTTTCCTCTAATTTTAGTGTATTTACTCAGGTGAGAAAACTAATGTTAAAATTCTGTTCTACAATCTAAATTATATATTAACAAATAATAATTCTTGGTGTCTAGGTGAATCGCTTTCATAATGAAATTATATTTTTCTTGATAATTCAGCACTCAGTCTCTTCCTTGGTTAATCTCAACATGTTACAAACATGGCCCTCCTAATCATCCTAGGAAAATGAAGTTTAGCAATTACAGTTTATGCCTGACCAGGCAGTGGCGCAGTGGATAGAGCGTCGAACTGGGATGCGGAAGACCCAGGTTCAAGACCCCAAGCTCACCAGCTTGAGCGCAGGCCCATCTGGCTTGAGCTAAAGTTCGCCAGCTTGGACCCAAGGTCGCTGGCTCCAGCAAGGGGTTGGGTTGCTCGGTCTGCTGAAGGCCCACAGTCAAGGCACATGAGAAAGCAATCAATGAACAACTAAGGTGTTGCAACGGCAACGAAAAACTAATGATTGATGCTTCTCACCTCTCTCCATTCCTGTCTGTCCCTATCTATCCCTCTCTCTGACTCTCTCTCTGTCCCTGTAAAAAAAAAAAAAAGATATTACGGCTTACTTGCTGTGATGAGAAAAAAAACATCTTAGTGCTTTTTTTCCCCCAATTAAAAGACAGTATATTGTTGCATACATACATATGTATAACTTTCTTCTTGGCTTTGCCTGTTATCAGTATCAATCCAAGCTAAATATACTGTAATTGTTAACTTCATAGACTTTACAACCGAATTGCCTGGTTGAGAGTCTCTTTTTTTATTTTTCGTAAGATTTCTAAGTCCAGTTTTCTGGACTTAGATGTTAATAATACTGACCATAGAATGATGTTAATAGTACAGACTGTAGAAAGGTGTGAAAATTATCGAGATGTTAAGGGTACAAACTTAAAACTAGTAGATAAATAAGTTCTGGAACTCTAATGCACAGCATGGTCAACAGTACTATATTATAAATTTCAAAGTTGCTGAGACTAGATCTTAAGTGTCCTAACCACAAAGAAATGATAATTATGTGACAATGATAGAGGTGTTAGCCTCAGTGGCAATCATATTGCAATACTTAAATGTATCAAATTAATACATTTTACTCCTTAAATGTACGCAGTATCTCAGTTTTTAAAATGCAGAGGTGGGGGAGGTACTGACTTGATAAGATTGTTATAAGTTAAAAAGTGTCTGGTACATAGCAAATGTGCAATAAGTAATAGGTGTTGCTATTATTATCTACCTTTTTTAGTGCCTGCATAGTATTCCATTCTGTGGATGTATAAATAATCCCCTCAATAAAAATGTTGGTTGAGTCACTTTGTCCTTTGGTGCCTCTCCTTCCTGTCATCCTCTAGTTGTTGTAACTTTGTCCCAGAATATTTTCTTGGGTCTCCTTCTGGATACATTCTCTACATTCCATTGCTTTAAATTTTAAATATGTTATGATCACCAAATAACACTGGTCTGTCTAATCCCAGAACTTCAAAATCATATATCCACCTGTCAGCTTGATATCTTCACTTAGCTATTTCACAGATACCTCAACATAACATGTCCAAAATGGAACCTTGATTCCCATCATCTGTTTCTTCCTGGAACTTCCCTATCTCAGTAAAAAGAACATTACTGTGGATTAGTTTCTCAAGCCAGTACCTAGAAGTCTTGATTTCTTCCTATCCTTCACCTCCAACATTAAGTTCGTCAGCGAATCCTCTGCAGCACATCTCTGATTTGTTTACAACTCGGTATCTCTACAGTTACACCCTCTTGTTTTTAGGCTACCCCAATCTTTGGCTTGATTGTTTGCATTAGCCTCCTAATTGATCTTTGTATTTCCATCTTTGTTCCCTTATGTATAGGTCATATTCTTCTAGCAGTAAGAGTTATAAGTCGGATCATAATATTCCCCTATGTAAAACTCTTCAGTGGGGTCTCATTGAACTTAGAATAAAAGCAAAGCTCTTAAAGATCCTTCTTGATTTGGCCTCTGCTTACTTCTACCTCAGTTTGGGCTGTTTCCACTTATTCGTGCTTCAGACACAATGACCTTCAGGTCTATCCCAAGCTTTTTCTACCTCAGGATTTTATACTTCCTATTTATTTTTCCTGCTCTTCTACCTACCTAGTTTCTACCCATCTTTTAGATATCTGTTCTAATGTCACTTTTCCAGGGAGACTTTTTCTAACCTTCCTATCTAAAGTAGCTTTTCCTCCCAACCCAGTCACTACATCATCTCACCCTCTTTATTTCTTCATAACATTTGTCACTTTCAAAAGTGATCTTGTGTTTGCCTGACTAGGCGGTGGCACAATGGATAGAGTGTCAGATTGGAACACAGAGGACCCAGGTTTGAAACTTCAAGGTCACTGGCTTGAGCACAGGCTTACCAGCTTGAGCCCAAAAGTGGCTGGCTTGAAGCCCAAGGTCGCTGGCTTGAGCAAATGGGGATACTCGCTCTGCTGTAACCCCCCAGTCAAGGCACACATGAGAAAGCATTCAACGAACAACTAAGATGCCACAACCAAGAATTGATGCTTATCTCTCTCTGTCTCTGTAACCAAAAGGAAAAAAACAAAAACAGATCTTGTTTTACTCATCAGTTGTCAGCTTTATATCTCACCAATCTCTGGCCCGTCTTTCATTTCAGTTACAGTATACTGAACTGCATACAAACTCATGACACAATATGTATTATATTGCTTTTTATATTTTGTATTATGTTGTACCTTTGGTTAAGTAGTTTGCTCATCATGGACTGTTATTTCCATGTCTGCGTTACAAGATAGTACTACATGAAGATTCTTAAACCTACCCCTCCTCCTCCAGTGGGACTGACCACTTTCCTACGGCACCTATGAGTCTTAACTACATGGACTGGCACAACCCAGCATCCCACCAACTAGTAATTTGGCTCCTTTGGCACAAGGTCTTGTCGACTTTCTAACTATAGGGCCTAATATTTAGCATGTACTCAGTACATGTTTGAAGTATTATCACATTTAATTCCCCAAGTACCCTATATTATAGACCTTGTTTTATAGACATTTTAGAAAAGTGGTAAAGCCAGAATTTGAATTTATATCTTTCTGGCTTCAAAAGCCCATGCTTCCTCCCTCACTATATTCTGTTTCTCCATTTACCTAACAAATAGGTCCAAAATTGTAGCTCTGGCCAGGTGGCTTGGACAGTTAGAGTGTCATTCTGATACCCAGGAGGGGCAAGTTCGATCCCCAGGCAAGGCATGTACCAGGAACAGAAAGATGTTTCTGTCTCTCTCTCTTTCCCTTCCTTTCTAAAATCAATAAATTTTTTAAAATATATAAATTGTAAACATTTAAAATAAAATTGCAGAGCTCAAGTTAAGATTTTTCTGATGCTAGTAAAAGGATTTGGTGGTATTTCTTCATTTTTTATATGTTATATTACTCTAAACATGTTCTGTAACATAAGAAAATTAGAACTTTATTTTGATTTTTAATCTACTAAATTGTTCCTTATAGGGCTATGGCATTTCTTCTGTGCCATCTACTTCTAATTCTAAATCCATAAAGGAGAATAGTAATGCTGCGATCATCAAAAGGTTTAACCATCACAGTGCCATGGTCCTGGCAGCAGGTCTCAGGAAACAGTTAAGTATACAGACAAGGTGCAGTAACTGGGCTTTCCAGGACAGCCACAATGAGAAGTGTTGGCTTTCAACATTAATTTCCTTTCCTTTGTTTTTAGAGAAGCACAAAATGAACAAAACGGTGAGCCCAGCAGAATTGATGGAAATTCCGGAGATGCAGACAGCTTTCAGCCAGCCATCAAAAGGGTATGGGAAAAATGTCAGGAATGCTTAGGTTAGGTTTCTCCATATACCTTATGTAACTGTCAGAACTTTATGTTGACCCTTGATTATTTCAAATGACTCGGTTCTTCTCACCAAGGTGTTAAACATTTTACTTAAATTGTAGAACATCTTAAAGAGTATTTCCTCAGTTTTGACTTGCCATGGACTCAAGTCTCTTAACTATTTCTATTATTTAGGGGTTTTTCCCCTTCACATTACACAGACACACATTGAAGTGTAGTTTTGTTTTTTGGGAAAGAGTTTTCAACAAAGACAGGGAGAGAGGAAGAAAAATAGAAGGTTTGTGTATAATTTTAAAAGATTGGATTTGGCCTGACCTGTGATGGCACAGTGGACAAAGCATTGACCTGAAACGCTGAGGATGCCGGTTCGAAACCCTGGGCTTGCCTGGTCAAGGCACATATGGGAGTTGATGCTTTCTGCTCCTCTCCCCCTTCTCTACCTCTCTCCCCTCTCTAAAATGAATAAATTAAATCTTTTTTAAAAAAAGATAGGATTTGGCCTTCATATTAAACCTAGCATTTCAAGGCTAGGTATGTCTTTTCATTACGTATGAAGAAACCAGCCTGACCAGGCGGTGGCGCAGTGGATAGAGCATCGGACTGGGATGCAGAGGACCCAGGTTCGAGACCCCGAGGTCGCCAGCCTGAGCGCAGGCTCATCTGGCTTGAACAAAAGCTCACCAGCTTGGACCCAAGGTCACTGGCTCCAGCAAGGGGTTGCTTGGTCTGCTGAAGGCCTGCGGTCAAGGCACATGTGAGAAAGCAATCAATGAACAACTAAGGTGTCACAACAAAAAACTGATGATTGATGCTTCTCACCTCTCTCCGTTCCTGTCTGTCTATCCCTATCTATCCCTCTCTCTGACTCTCTCTCTGTCCCTGTTAAAAAAACAAAAAAGGGTTAATGAGGCCTGACCGGTGGTGGCACTGTGGATAAAACGTCGACCTGGAATGTTGAGATTGCTGGTTCGAAACCCTTTGCTTGCCTGGTCAAGGCATATACAAGAGTTGATGTTTCCTGCTCCTCCCCTCTTCTCTCTCTCTCCTCTCTAAAATGAATAAATAAAATTTTTAAAAATGGGGGTGGGGGGTTAATGATATACAGCGTGTCCGTAAAGTCGTGGTGCAGTTTTTTTTTTACAGGGACAGAGAGAGAGAGAGAGGGATAGATAGGGACAGACAGACAGGAACGGAGAGAGGTGAGAAGCATCAATCATTAGTTTTTCGTTGCCATTGTAACACCTTAGTTGTTCATTGATTTTTTTCTCGCCTCCGTGTGACCAGTCAAAAGTGCACCATGACTTTACGGACACACTGTATTGAATTTACAAAGTTCACATATATCATAGCAATAGTTCAATTTATAAAAAATAAATTTAAGAAACCATTTTGAGTTGCCTAAAATATTAGATGGTGGGAAATAAAATAAGATAGTGTTTGTTTGTTTTCCACTGATTTGAGAGGGAGAGAGGCAAGGGAGATGGAGACAGAGGAAAGGAGAGAGGAACAGGGAGAGATGCATCAACTCATTTCTCTTAGTCCGGTTTAGTTGTGCACTGATTGCTTCTCGTATGTGCCCTGACTGGGGATCAAACTTGTGACTTTTGTGCACTGGGTCTGTGCTCTATCCGCGGAACCACCCAGCCAGGGCAGCACAGAGTTCATGTTCTCAAAAAGTTGAGTATTTATGGATAAGCCAAACTCAAAAGAATAATTACAAAACAAAACTTAAAGTATAGTAGTTGTATTATTTACAACAGGAACCAAAGAGACTATAAATAAGTGAATAGAATAATAGTTCACAGAGCTGATTATATGATAATAGTTTCAGAGAGAAAAAATGTTTAGGTACTTTATAAAATGCCTTTAAAATAATACACTAAATGGTAATCTTTTGGTAAAGGGATTATGGTTGGGTCTTATACTTTATTTAATATAGTTCAATAACTTAAGTATGTGCACCTTTAACATGAATAGATATTTTCTGAACTAAGAATAGTGAAACAAATTAAGTTACAGATATTAAAGAAGAAATCTAGGAATGATGCTTTTCTTTGTAATACTATTGCACAAAGTAGCCTTTATTCTTGGTAATGAAAGCATTGTGAAAATTCATTGTGTGGATTTTCACAGTATTTAGTAATAAGTGCTGACTAGATATTCTTTCAAGTCAAGAATTGTCTGTGTTCTACAAAGTTTTTTAGAATGAGAGTTTCAGAAGTAATGATAGAGTTCTTATATGGAACTTTCAGTTATGTGTGGAAGTTAGATGACTTAACTATGCTCAAGCATAAGTTTAGGATTTGGATTGTTATTAAAGGAGGTTGGGTAGGGACACAGCTCAGGTAAATCAACAGCAAGAATGAGTATGAGCTTGACATATGTGAAAAGTAATGACATTAGTATGCCCTGAAGTTGCCTAAAAGGTATAGAGTTGAAAAAGTATAAAATAAGGCAGAGTCTTGCTAAGGTGGGACAACTGATTGCTATGTTACTCTGAATAACATACTGAAGTCAGATTTGTTCTTACATGGCAAGAGAACTTTTGCCTTCAGACTCTTAAAATAGGGGCAATTTAAAATACTTAGTTTTCAAATTGGTCTTTTTTGTGATCCATTTCATAACCCAAATGGTTTGCTGTCAGTATTGGTAGCTGCAGATGAGAATTGACCAAATGAATTTCATAGCTAGGTATAAGAGGAAATGTTATATAGGGTTATTTTCACAAATGTTTACATAGATTGTTTTCATGTGTCTTTTATAATTAATGTGTTTTTTAAGGCTCTAGAAATTTAGCAGTTTGTTACTAGCACAGGAGAAAACAGATTAGTAAAACCAAAATCAAGACTTCAGAAGTAAAACCAAATACATGGAGGAATTAAATATATACTGCTCACAAAAATTAGGGGATATTTAAAAATGAATATGAAATGATAAACTCCCCTAATTTTTTGTGAGCAGTATATATGATAAACATAGCATTTCAGAATCAGTGGGAAAAGACATATTATTCTACAAATGGTGTTAGGAGGTCTGATTAGTAATTTTGTAAAAGGAAATTCAGATTCTCTACTTTACTCCTTATTCCACAATAAATTCAAAATTAATCAAAGATTTAACAAAAATTAATCCCAAGAAGAATAAGCGAAAAGAATAATAAGAAAAAAGAAAAGAAAACACCATATTGGAGGGAAAGTATTTGCAACACATAATAAGGGGGAAAACAGTAAAATACACATTTTTCCCTACCAGATTGTCAAAATTTAAAAGTTCAATAGTAATTTGTGCGGTCAGAGTGCAGGAAAACAAATATTTTCTGTAATTGGTTGGTGAGAAAATGACTCTTTCTGTTGAGCAGTCATCTGGAAAGTGAAGCTCATCTTAGAAGACTGCATAATTTACCCTTTGTGCAGTTTTAATTTTTTTCAGTCATGTTTATTACTCTTGTAAAGGAATGTTATGATAAAAAAAAGCTCTGTGTTAATAATTACAGGCAAAGTTACAAGAGTCCATTGAATATGAAGACTTGGGAAAAAATAATTCCATGAAAACGATAGCACTAAACCTCAAGAAGTCAGATAGGTAAGCTTGGTCGATATTAAATTATCTTGGGGCAGAACAGTTATATAACCCAAGTTATTCTGCAAGTATAGCATTCAGGTTTAATCAGTTTGTTACCGTAAAAGTGTAATGTCCTTTTTCCTTAAAAATGTATTTTATGCATCTCAGGAAAAGATCCTAAATGATCAAAGACAAGAAAATAAATATTGGCTTTCTTTGCTATTTTCATCTTATTGCCCTTATATGAAGTAAATTATTTTATTGAAATCTCTTTAACTGTGTTATCTTTTTTCATCCCTCCTTTGGAGAAAATGTTTGAGACTGCTAAAATATTTGAAAGACAGATGTTAACCACCTTTATTCTGTGTAACTTCTTTCTTCTTTGCTAACCTTTAGGTATTATCATGGTCCAACTCCAATCCAGTCACTACAGTATGCAACAAGTCAGGACATTATTAATTCTTTTCAAAGTATTAGACAAGAAATGGAAGCTTACACACCCAAATTAACTCAGGTAGGTAACTTGTACTGTTTGAAAACCCAAATTCCCAAACATGATTACTTCCTCATTTTATTCATAAAGCCAAATTTAACTATAGTGTTTTAATTGGATTTAAAAACATTTTTGGTGAATGAAAAATATTAAGAGTTAGGGAGAAAAGGTATTTGGCATATTCAAGAAGCATCTGAAGATAAGACAGTAAGAGTGAAAAAATAATGAATTTGGTAATTGTTAATTTTTTTCCTTCCATATACACAACTTTACTGGTAAAATCTTTCTCAAAAAACTTCTGGTCATCACTCTAGATGTTCTGCCTGACCTCAATATATGAATATTTCCCTGCCTTTATTTATACTTTATTTGATCATAAATTTCTATAAATTCTTTAATATTTTTTTATTTCTTTAGCTTGGTTTAGGGGCAAACCTGATCAGTTTTCCACACTGCCACTGCAAGTTAATCTTCCTGAAAACACAGATCTGATTTTATCACTCAGCAGCTTGAAAACCTCACTGCCCCCCCCGCTTTCGCCACAGTAATTATCTGAGCGCCTCTGTCGGGCATGCCAGACCGTTTAAGTCTGGCCCTCACATCCCCAGTTCCAGCTCCAGCCATATCTCCACTGTTCCCTTCCACACAAAAAAAGAGTCCTGCCTGACCTGTGGTGGCGCAGTGGATAAAACGTCGACCTGGGAACACTGAGGTTGCCAGTTCAAAACCCTGCACTGGTCTGGTCAAGGCACATATGGGAGTTGATGCTTCCAGCTCCTCCCCCCATTCTCTTTTTCTCTCTCTCTCTCTCTCTCTCTGTGTCTCCTCTCTAAAATGAACAAAATTAAAAAAAAGAGTCCTGTACTCTAACCTAACATACCAAATGACCCAGAACTGTTTGATCATGTTACCTTCATTCTTCCTGTGCTTTTGCTCATGCATCTCTCTTTGTAGAATGCCCTTAGCCTATTCTGCTCATGGGCAGCTAATAATAATTATTCAAGGCTCAGTTCAGACTCCATTGCCTCTGTAAAGCAATCCTCAACATGTCCAGTAATGAGTTTTTCCACTTCTCTGTTTTTATGAACCCTAAGGCACTGAATTCATACCTGTATTATAGTGCTTATCACATATTGGGGCTTATACTTTTTATTTTGAAGTGATCTGAGATTTATAGAAAGTTGCAAAATGTTTTCTGACCAATGTTGAGCATAGATCTCCTAAATATTTTAATGGGTATTTCCTAAAACAAGACATTCTTATAAGTAATACAGTCAAGTTATAGAAACAGTGAATTAACATTAATAAAATATTATCTAACCTAAAGGTCTTACAAATATTTTGCCAGTTGTACCACTAATGTCTCATAGCAAAAGAAAATTTCTTGGTCCAGCATCCAAGTCAGGTTCATGAGTTACATTTAGTGTTCATGTCTCTTTAATCTCCTTTAAAATGGAATCGTTTTTCAGTATTTCTTTGACTTCATGACCTTGATATTTGAAGAGTACAAGCCAGTTTTTTGTAGAATTCCCTCATCTTGAATTTCTTGAGTTTCTCTAATGTTTCCTTAAGACTAGATTCATGTTATATATTTTTGTCAGGAATACCACAAAAGTATGTCTAAATGATATGTCACCCTCTTATCAGGAAGCACATACTTATTCTAACTTGTGATATTAACTTGGATCACTTGATTAGGATAGTAATCTGCCTGTTTTCTCCACCAAAAAGTTACAGTTTTCCCCTATGTAATTAATAAATGTCTTGTGGGGAGATATTTTTAAAGACTATGTAAATATTCTAAATATTCTATTTCCCATCAAATTTGTATCCACTAGTTATTGCCATGGTGGTAGTTAAATGGTGATTGTCTAATCCCATCATTCATTATCACTTGACATTCTGCTAAAAGGAAGATTTTTCTTCCCTTCTCATGTATTTCTTTATATCAGCCTGGATCCTTACATTCTTACATCATTCTGTGGGTTTTAATTTGTTGCTATATTTTTTATTTTTTTAAACTAAGGTAACTTTACATACAGTAAAGTTTACCTCTTTTAGTCTATTGTTTTGTGAGTTTTTTCTTTTGTTTTTTTGTTTTGTTTCATTTTTTTACAGGGACAGAGAGAGGGATAGGTAGGGATAGACAGACAGGAACGGAGAGAGGTGAGAAGAATCAATCATTAGTTTCTCATTGCCATTGCGACACCATAGTTGTTCATTGATTGCTTTCTCACATGTGCCTTGACCGCGGGCCTTCGGCAGACTGAGCAACCCCTTGCTGGAGCCAGCAACCTTGGGTCCAAGCTGGAGAGCTTTTGCTTAAGCCAGATGGGCCCGTGCTCAAGCTGGCGACCTCGGGGTCTCGAACCTGGGTCTTCTGCATCCCAGTCTGATGCTCTATGCCACCACCTGGTCAGGCTGTTTTTGTGGGTTTTAATAAACATACACAGTTGTATATAACAGTCAACATAATCAAGATGAGAAAGTTCTGTTGCCTCCAAAAATGTACCCATGCCCTTTGTAATTTGTAGTCAGATCCTATTCAAGCCCTTCACACTGACTGCTGTATCTTTCTAATAATGTCATTACTGGTCTTTGAGCACCTCCTTACTTTATGGCAAAAGGAAATTGATGTTCCAGGTTCATCTTACACTTTCCCTGCCCCAGCCACAGAATCTTCCTTTAGTACTGAGTAGACTTCGAAACCAAGATCCCAGTATTGGGTTTACTCGTTGCTATTGGGGTATCAATTGCTACTGGTGTTATTGTCTCCTCAGTGGACAGAGCTAGGAAATAACATGTATGCACATATATGCACATGTAACAAATTTGGGCTTGACTACTCTCCTTCTAGGCTGTAATTGTCCAACATCGGCCCTTGGGCCCAAGTAGACCTGCCTAACATTTTAAAACTGTGATTAGTCTTAAATACTTAGATTCTTCCCTACATCTACTCTCACCCTTCTGTGGCCCAAAAATGTGATTTTATCTGAGACATATGAATTGAGTCATGAAGGCCCAAGAGATTATCTATCCTCAGGTATATGTATACCTGAGTGCAGCCAGGAGCTGGTCAGCAAGCTCAACAACCACTGGTTACAGTGCATTGTAAATTTCCGACAATAGGAAATAGGAGTCAAGTGAAATCCCTTGTCCCCTGACACATGGTTTTCATGTTCTCTACTCTAAGCCAGGCTTTAGAAACATTTTTTTTTTTATCCAGCCTATAAACACATAGATTTATACTTATAAAAACTCCATTGAGCCTGACCTGTAGTGGCGCAGTGGATGAAGTGTCGACCTGGAGGGCTGAGGTCACCAGTTCAAACCCCGAGGCTTGCGTGGTCAGGGCACATACGGGAAGCAACTACTATGAGTTGATGCTTCCTGCTTTCCCTTCTCTCTCTCTCTCTCTCTCAACTCTACCTAAAAAAATCAATAAATAAAATATTTAAAAAAAAAACTCCACTGAAAAACTTTGGACACACTAACCCTGTACTTGAGCTATTTAGTCACTTGTTCCTCTCTGTAGCCACAGTGCCTGGCACTTGTAGCCACTCGTCTAATTGATAGTCAATTATGTTTCTAAATGTTGGTACTGAAACAATGGAGAATACATTCTTTCCTCTTTTAGCTACTTGTATTCACTTCTTTGAAATATGATAAATGATGTATTTCTGCACTGTTGGGTTTTTTTTCCAGCTGCCAGCAAAGGTCCAGATTAACATTTTGTTTTACTTGACTTGTATCCTTTCCTTAAACTCAATTTTACCTTTAATGGTAAGAGTTCACAAATTAAGTTGAATTGGTGCTTAAGAAAAGGCTTCACTAGGCAAAAGTGTGTGTGTTTTGAAGTACCTGTGGACTTGCTTATTAATATTCCTGGAAAATTGATTGGTAGGTATTCTTTTTCTACATAGATTGTGTTTCTGGCCATGGTAAAATAGTAGTTTGCTCTGTTTGCTATAAATATTTATTTATACAGTAATAAAGACTTACCGGACATTTTGCTATAAAACTGAAATGTTAAGTAAGAAAGATAGCAAAAAAGAGGAAAAGCACTTCCTGTGTTTTCTTCCAGGTCCTCTCCAGTAGTGCCGCCAGCAGTACCATCACAGCACTGTCACCTGGAGGAGCACTTATGCAGGGAGGGACACAGCAAGCCATAAACCGTATGTGCCAGGCCACCCTCTGTCGCTATTCCTTTCCTTAAATAAGCTCTAAAGAGCAAGTTGACAGGAGGGCTGAAATTTTAATGGTTTTTCTTTGGAAAATTTCTGGGATTTGTATTTTGTTTTTATTCATCCAGATCCTGAAACATCTAGGCAGTAACTTGGGTTTCAAACTTGTCTCAATATTACAAAAAGTGGCTAATTATTAGTCTTTCTATTTTGTCCTGAAAGCTTTCTTCTTTTTTCTCCCCTACCTCTTAGCATAAGAAGAAACCTAAAAGTTTTCCCAAAGCCAAAGGAATTTAGATTCTATGATCTATCGGCCACAAAAGTGGTAAATTATCTCAGAATAGCACATCCTGGTTTGGCATTGACGAAGAGTGCATGTTCAGATTTCTTCTCTGATTGGTTCTTCCTTCAAAGATGAGACACACAGGAAAATAGCTTTTATCCTGTTGACCTTCCTTTTGCAGAGATGGTGCCAAATGATATTCAGTCTGAACTGAAACACCTGTATGTGGCTGTTGGGGAACTTCTTCGGCACTTTTGGTCCTGCTTTCCTGTTAATACACCATTCCTAGAAGAAAAGGTCAGAACCAGTTCCAAACACAGCCAGCTAGTATAGTAGTGTGATTTGGTGTCATATTATTTTTGAAATTGGAAAGTTGTATTGTTTACCATGAGCCAGATGTGGGATAACTACTTGCATACATTGTTCAACCCTCACAGGATCCTGATGGAGTAGGTATTGATAATAGTTTTAAACATTAAGAAACTTGGGTCCAGCCTGACCAGGCGGTGGCGCAGTGGATAGAGCATCGGACTGGGATGTGGAAGACCCAGGTTCGAGACCCCGAGGTCACCAGCTTGGACCCAAGGTCGCTGGCTCCAGCAAGGGGTGACTTGGTCTGCTGAAGGCCCACGGTCAAGGCACATGTGAAAAAGCAATCAATGAACAACTAAGGTGTTGCGACGGCAATGGAAAACTAATGATTGATGCTTCTCACCTCTCTCCGTTCCTGTCTGTCTGTCCCTATCTAACCCTCTCTCTGACTCTCTCTCTCTGTCCCTGTAAAAAAAAAGAAAGAAACTTGGGTTCAGACCAATTTCATATCATATGATCATACATCTTCAAACTTGTCTTTACCGCTAAGCCACTGGGAATAATTAAAGAACAGAGACCCAAAACAAGTCACATCAGTAAAAATGTTTATTTGGTACATTATTTAGGGGTAATGAAATCTTAAGCTGAGATTGATGACAAACAGAGCACTAGCTACCATCTTTCCCCATGTAAAAGACACACCCTGCCTGACCTGTGGTGACACAGAGGACAGGGACTTGGCCTGGAACACTGAGGTCGCCGGTTCAAAACCCTGGGCTTGCCTGGTCAGGGCACATATGGGAGTTGATGCTTCCTGCTCCTCCCTCCTCTTCCCACCCTCCCATCTCTAAAATGAATAAAATCTTTTAAAAAAAAAGACGCACCGTTTTTTCGAAAAATTTGGGGTCTAAAAACTGGGTGCATCTTACACAGTAGTTATAGATTTTATTACTTGCATTTCCTGCTTTTTTGCGCTTGTTTTTGCGCTCATTGTTGAAGACAGTGATTCCTCTTCAGACACAGGTGAGGACAAGCTAATGGTTGGGAGTTTTGACAGTGATGAGGAGTTATATGAATTTTTTAATGAATAAAACTTGACTCCAATAACTTTATGTAATACTTTTTTTTTTTTTCAAATTTCAGGCCCCAAAATTAAGGTGTATCTTATACATGGGGGAATACGGTATTTAACACTAAAACCCTTTTAACCAATTAAAGGACAGTTGACAAATATGAAAGTCCAGTATTTTATCGATATTTTTTCTTTTTTTCTAAAGAAAGGAAGGGAAAGAGAAAAACATTGGTTTGTTCCACTTATTTATGCATTCACTGGTTGATTCTTACATGTGCCCTGACCTGGAATTGAACCTGCAACCTTGGCTTGTCAGGATGACATTCTAACCAACTGAGCTATCTGGCTAGGGCTTGTAAACAATTTTTAAGAGAAAGATAAATATCCCATTAAAAATAACAGGCCCTGGCCGGTTGGCTCAGCAGTAGAGCATTGGCCTGGCGTGTGGAAGTCCCAGGTTCAATTTCCGATCAGGACACAGAGGAGAAGTGCCCATCTGCTTCTCCCTTACCCCTTTCCTTTCTCTCTCTCTCTTTCCCTCCCACAGCCAAGGCTCCTTGGAGCAAAAGTGACCCGGGCGCTGAGGATGGCTCTATGGCCTCCGCCTCAGGCGTTAGAATGGCTCTGATGGAAACTGATGGGCAAAGCTTCGCCGCCGGGTGGGCATGCCTAGTTGGGCGCATGCGGGAGTCTGACTACTTCCCTGCTTCTAACTTTGGAAAAATACAAAACATAAAAATAACAGGCAAAAGAATTTTTAGCCTGACCTGTGTGGTGACACAGTGGATAAAGCGTCAACCTGGAATGCTGAAGTCGCTGGTTTGAAATCCCGGGCTTGCCTGGTCAAGCCACATATGGGAGTTGATGCTTTCTGCTTGCCCCTTCCTTCTCTGCTTCCCTCTCTCTCTCAAATAAATAAATTTTAAAAATATTTTTTTATTAAAAATTTTAACAGACAACTTACTAAAGAATCAAGTAGACCAATAAACCTGAGGAAATTTTTATATTCACTAGTATTCAAATAAATTATTTTTAACTGTACAGCAGAAAAGCATTTTTATCTATAGTCTACAAAAGAACAAAAACCTTAAAATGATTGTTGGCTGAGTTGCTAAGAGGTCTTTCTTTCATACAAATACAGTATGATCTCACTTATACGTTGAATCTAATGAACAAAATAAACTGATGAGCAAAGTAAAAAGAGGCGTGAACACATGGAACAGACTGACAGCTGTCAGGGGTACTGGATGAAAGAAGGTGAAGTGACTAGCCAGAAATGTATACATAGTCCATAAACAGAGGCAGCAGTGTGGTGGTGGCCCAAGGGAATGGGTGGTGGGGTTAGGTGGAAGGCGGAGGTGAGGGAAATGGGAACAAAAAGAGACATTGCTGGGGGAGGAGGGTACACAATGCAGCAGTCAGATGATACTTTGTTGAATTGTACACTTGAAACCTACATGGTTTTGTGAACCATTGTCACCACAATAAATTTTTAAAAAAAGGTTCTTTATTCCACTACTAGTGCTACCTTTTTAAAAAATGCCTGGTTTTGCCTGTCCAGTGGTGGCACAGTGTATAGAGCATCGGCCTGGGATGCTGAGGTCCCAGATTCAAAACCCCGAGGTTGCTGGCTTGAGCGTGGGCTCATCAGCTTGAGTGCAGGTTCACCAGCTTGAGAGCGGGATCACTGACATGATCCCATGGGCGCTGGCTTGAGCCCTGTCAAGGCACAAATGAGAAGCAATCCAGGAACAACTGAAGTGATGCAATTACGAATTGATGTTTCTCATCTCTCTTCCTTTTGGTCTGTCTCTCTCACACTCTGGCTTAAAAAAGAAATCTAGAAATTTAATATTTAGAAATTTAATCTAAGTAAATAATTAATAGCAATGTGTGTTAAGAAAAAAAAAGAACTAGCCTGGTGGCTCAGTTGATTAGAGCGTCATCCTGACATTGCAAGATTGCTAGTTCAATCCCCAGTCACAGCACGTAGAAGAATCAACCAGTAGCCTGACCTGTGGTGGCGCAGTGGATAAAGCGTCAACCTGGGAACACTGAGGTCGCCAATTCAAAACCCTGCACTGGCCTGGTCAAGGCACATATGGGAGTTGATGCTTCCAGCTCCTCCTCCCTTTCTCTCTCTCTCTCTCTCACTCTGTGTCTCCTCTCTAAAATGAATAAATAAAAAAAGCCTGAAGACAGAGAAAATATGTCTTTTTAAAAAAAAAAAAAAGAACCAGTGAATGCATGGATGGGTGGAGCAATGGGGTTGATGTCTCTCTCTCTCTCAAAAATCAGTAAATATTAAAAGGAAAAGGGATGTATGTAAATATTTAGAGATATACCAGAAAGGGATTGGTAAAGGAGCATTTCTTATGCTCATGTTTTGAAATACTTTTACATCCATTTGAAATGATATGGGTGAGTATTTAATGACTGAAAGATGTTTCTATTAAGTCAAGTGAAATTTTAAAACAATATGTACTGGGTATTATATTTTTAAAAATATAATTATATTCGATTTTGCTTCACTGCCTGGTTGAGCCAATTAATCTAGACAAGAAAATAGTAACCTTCCTAATATGTATGTTTCTCTTGATTTACTATAGGCGCTTTGAGAATTCTCTGTAATTCATTATTTCTCTCACCTTTTTTAGGTAGTGAAAATGAAAAGTAATTTGGAACGATTCCAAGTTACAAAGCTCTGCCCATTCCAAGAAAAAATTCGAAGACAGTATTTAAGCACAAACGTAAGGCAACAATGATTTTGGCCTGATTTTACTTTTTTATGTAGTAAAATGATGAAATTAATTTTGTTTTAATGTAAATGAGTAGGTACATTGTAGGTTTTTTAGTTCTATTTTTTAACTGTAAAATAATATCTGTGTACCCACCAATCATGGTAAGACATAGAACATTTCCAGTACCCATAGGTATTCCCTGAGGGCCCCTTGTCCATTTCCTACTCCTCTCTTATTCTTTCCCAAGATCAGGACTGATGAGGCATTTCCTTTTATTTAAGTGAGAGGAGGCAAGATAGACACACTCCTGCACGCACCCTGACTTGGATCCAGCTGGCCACCCCGTCTGGGGCCAATGCTCAAATCATCCGAGCTATTCTCAGTGCACAGGGCTGATGCTTGGACCAGTCGAGCCACTGGCTGTGGGAGGAGAAGGGGGAGAGGGAGGGGAACAGAATCAGATGGTTGCGTCTAATGTATGCAACCGGGGATTGAACCAGGGACATCCACTTGTCAGGCCAACGCTGTATCCACTGAGTCAACCAGCTTGGACCATAGGCATTTCTAATAATCATCTGCATGTTTTGTTTATAGATTTATACTCTACATGTGTGTTCCTAAAAATACTTCTTTTGAAAACCTGGGTAGTAAGCACAAACCTAGCAATGCAAAGAAAGGCAGAATTGCCACTTGATAGTAAATTGAGCAGTTCCTGCGTTGTGGTCTGAAGTTTCCCTGGTTGTTTATATCAGGGTGGGCAATGGATGAGGTACTGAATGAAAAATGTCACTTTGTGCCAGGATTTTTAGCTTTGATTTTAATGCAAGGCTAGAACAGTCACACAAGATTGTTTTTGTGTATGTTATACAAATCCTCTTAGAGATTATGGGAAAGAATAGTATATACAAACTTAGGATTCAGCATTTCAGTAAGTAGGATAATTAAAAGAGGGAGTTTTACAACTGAAAGCTGAAAAACCCTCATTGGTAAGATTTTTAGTAAGTCTTTTACCCTAAATGTTCTAAGTGGGGTGTTTTTGTTTGTTGTTTCAAAATAAAACAGTATTAGCCTGACCTGTGGTGGCTCAGTGGATGAAGCGTCAACCTGGGAACACTGAGGTCGCCAGTTCAAAACTCTGCACTGGTCTGGTCAAGGCACATATGGGAGTTGATGCTTCCAGCTCCTCCCCCCCCCTCACTCTGTGTCTCCTCTCTAAAATGAATAAAATAGCCTGACCTGTGGTGGCGCAGTGGATAAAGCGTCGTCCTGGGAACATTGAGGTCGCCAGTTCAAAACCCTGCACTGGTCTGGTCAAGGCACATATGGGAGTTGATGCTTCTAGCTCCTCCCCGCTTTCTCTCTCTCTCTCTCTTTCTGTGTCTCCTCTCTAAAATAAATAAATAAAAAGAAATTTAAAAAGAAAGTCTTTAAAATGAATAAAATTAAAAAAACAAAACAGTATTAGTTATAATTTAAAAAGCAGCTTGAATTGTCTTTCTGCAGCAGGACAAGGATGATTTTTATGTAGTTTCCAAACAGAACTAAATAACACAGCTGTAATGATAACAGACATAAATAAGGGTGTGTATTTTTAACTCTACCTTAGATTGGGTCTATGTCATTAATTAACATGCTGAAAGGGTTTAGGGCTTCCTGAATTCTGTCCCCATACTGCTAGAATTAATTTGGAGACCACAAGGCTTCAACTTCCAATCACTTAAACACTGTCCACCTCCAAGGAAACAGATATTCCAAGACACTTTACTACCCAGAGTCCATCATCTTAGATCATTGTGGTCCTTTTGACTTTAGTTATGTCCATGATGAGGGCAAATATTTTCTTCTCGTGATATATAGTGCAAATGTTCTGTAAGGTAATGCAGATGCTACTGTTCTGATCTTAGTCAATAGACTGTTAAATATAGAAATGACCAGTTTAACTGTTTGCCTCCCTCATTTGACAGAAGAAACTAAGGCCTAGAACACAATTATGGCTTTCATCTTGTCCTATAACTGGTTAATGACAGGGAAGGCACATTACAACCCAGAAAGAACAGGTGAATTTCCAGCATCTGCTGTACCCCACCAGCTTTCTTTCTGTACATGATGTGTCTGATGAGACCTTCACAGAGGGCTTGCACGTTGCCTTACTGGGGAAACAAGTGGGTTGGAAGCTACACTCTGAAATACACGCCAGATCAAAAGCAGCAGCATTAAATCCTTAGCCTTTACCCCGTTGTTGTGTAAGTGTCTTGCTCTGTTTTTCAGTTGGTCAGTCACATAGAAGAGATGCTCCAGACAGCCTACAACAAGCTCCACACATGGCAGTCGCGGCGGCTGCTGAAGAAAACGTGAAGTGTCTGTGGCTCTCACGGGTTTTGTGAGATTGGAAGACCTGTGACCAGCAGTGACTCTGGAAACCTGGCCTGACAGCATGCAGATGATCACACAAGTGACAAGAAACAAGAAACATCTGCACCACGCCAACTCTCAGAGCTGATGCTATTGTACTTGCACATTGTGAACTGAAAGGAAAGGAACTGATTAAACTAAAAGCTGGGGAGGTAAATTAAGGCAGAACCAAAATGAGCTAAGTTGCAAATATATATATATATATAAATATATTTTAAAAAGACACTGTTTACTGCAGTTACTCAGGAACTGCTTTTGATTCATATTAAGCTGCTTTCAGAAATTAAAAAAAAAAAACACTTTTTAAAAGGGTGCATTGATAAAATCTGAAGTTTTTGTTGTTTTCTGTGTAAATTTCTAAGTTTATTGCACAGGGTATATACCTTAAGTATTTCTCCTCCATCCTCCACTAGGATCCTCAAGTTTTACTGAATTCTGGTTGTACCTTACATCAGCAAGTTAGAGAGTGCTTTAAAATAAGAGGGAGACTGTTGCTCAACCATCAGGAAGCAGTTGTGCTCAGAAGACATCATTGGTCCTGTGTTTCCTACGGAAATAAACAATAAATATTGCACTGAATGTTTATGGTTTGGAGTCCCTAAATGATAACAGGGAACGTATTTGCAGAAAGTCATGTGGGGTTTTTATGCAGAGTTTTGTCAGAAGACAATGGTGCTGCATGTTTTCTTTTTGAGTGCAAATGTACATTGCTAAGATTTTTTTTAAGATGGCATGTGCTTTGAAAAGAAATTGCATTTTTAAGAGTTTAAAAATCTTATCAGTGAGAAATATAAGAAATCTTACTTATTTTCACCTCTTTAGAAAAAAATAAAAGATGTTTCTCATATCTCCTTTTCTGCAGTATCTGTTACTGTCCTTGGCTAATTGATAATCATTGTGTAGTGACTGAAAGCCTAAATGCAAAAAAAGAGTGAGAAATGTTCTTATATTCTTTCTAGACTCCATGCTCTGTCATATTTTCTTCCTAATAGGATCAACTGATTAAAACTTTAGATGTTACATAAAAAAGTAAAACTTTTTATACTCTTAACTGTAACATATCTTGTGATTTCTCCTTATGTGTGATATTTACTTGGGTGGACTGCTCATGGTTACTCACTCTTTTAAAGCCATTATACTAGCTAGTTATCTTTTATATAATGGCTACAGTAAGTCTGAACCTGTTCAGACTTTGAACTAGTAAAAGGAAAAAGGCAACAGCACTTTCTGCTTCAGTCCTCCCATTTCCCATTCAGATCAGCGTAGTGATGGTGTGACCCCTTACACCTTACAGTTTCACACAAAGTGCTGTTCAAATGTGCTATCACCACAGCTTCTCTAAGGACTAGTAATGGATCAGATAGATGTTTGAGTATGTCTGTTGGGAAAGGCAGATGTAAAGAAATGAAATGCTCTGTTAAAGATTAAGTGATGTATATATAATAGAAGCTGGAAAAAGAAACTTGAGGAACTGGGTAGGTTTCACTACAGAAGTAACATTTTAGTAAGCCTTGAAGATTGAATAGGTAAAAGAAGGATGAAGGTACAAAGGCTTTTAAAGAACCCATTGTGTGAGGGGAACAGTGTGTTTGTTAGATTGGAGTATCATTGATGACAAGAGGCTGGAAAACCAGTTTAAATTAATGGCTTTGTATGTGAAGGTCAGAAATTCAAACCTTACCCATTAGATATAAGGGATCCCCTTGGAGAAAATTTTGAGCAAATGTTTTCTCTGAAGCTTTATTATTTTTATTGTTTTATATGTTTGTTTTGGTTTTTTAGATAAAAAGTCTGGCAGTTAAAGAGGCCAAAATCTAAAAGCCTTTTGCAACAATCCAGACTGGAAACTAGGTCCAAGTGAAAGTGGAGTTCTGGTACTAAAAAGAAGGGAACTGAGTAGACATTCCTAAAGTGTGGGACCAAGTCTCATAGAGAATGAAGGGCTTAAGGGAAATTTCAGCAGAGATAGCTCTCAATTTTATGTCCAGCTTGTATTTGAAATATTTGATCCTTTGGAGTCCTTTAAACATGAACTTTGGCAGCCATTTAAACCAAGTGTGGCCTTACCTTCCCACCATGGGAAATGAGAGCCGCTGGTGACCGAGGGCTGCTCTAAACCAGCACTGTCCCAAGCACCTTTCCTGCCGTGTCTCTTTATACTCACAACAGGTAGCAGCTACAGATTTTAAATGGTTTGGACATTAAGTAATTTATCTAAACTCACACACCCAGGAACCAGCAGAGCTGGAATTGACCCTAAAATGCTAAGCTTTGGTAGTCATTTGGGGATAAGATGCTTGTGAAGTCGAAAGTTTTTATTCAACCCATGCTCCCATTGCCTAGTTTTTCTTTTGACTGCCCTGTCAGTAACTCCTGCCTCTTGATTCTATTTGCTGCTGCTTTTATGGTGAAGGACATTTGGAGGTTAATCTGCCTAGTTGGGTCCATTAGCCCAGAAGGCTGCAAAATGTAATAAAACTAAACCATGCCCTGCCTTAGGAAAGTGCCCCCCTAGAAGGAAGCATAAAGTCAGCAGTGTTAGTCTGCTTTAGACTTACACTGCACAATGAATAGGCTGCATTAAGATAATCCAACAGTCTGGAAATCGGGGAAGTGGGGGTGCTTCAACATTTGTACCTAGAGAGGTAAACCATTTAGCCCAAGAGTTTAATCCAGAAAGTGGTTTGCTGCTGGTACGTATACCATCTGGAGCCAACAGTGGTCCTGAGACGGAAAGCTGCCCATTTTAAACTTAGATTTGCCGTCTCCAGTATCAAGACTTGCAGGGGATTTCTCAGTGCATTACCTCTGCCCTTTCTCAGTTTAGCTTCTTCAAGTCTCAGCTGTTCTCCCAGTTCCTCAGGCCAGAGAAATCTTAGTTATTTTCAGCTCAAATTGTCCAGAGCTGGAGCATTGCCTAGAAGCTGGTTCAGAGGTGATCAGCCTTAGTTTGTAGTCCATATCCTTCCTTGGCTGTGGATTAAAGTTATAGAAAATAAACTTTGGGATTCATATTTTGTAACCATAGAACTCTTTCAAGAATCAATCCCTAACACATAGGACAGATGTGGATTTGTGCCTATTGAAGTGGAGCCAGAGACCCAGCTCCTACCCCCTCTAACAATACAGCATGAAAAATCAATACCCTCTCTGGCCACCTGGCAACTTGTGTAACCGTAAGCAGTTGACCTTCCTGACCAGGCAGTGGTGCAGTGGATAAAGCATCAGCCTGGGATGCTGAGGACCCAGGTTCAAAATCCCAAGGTCACCAGCTTGAGTGTAGGGTCACTGGCTTGAGTGTGGGATCACAGACATGACCCCATGGTCGCTGGCTTAAGCAAGGGGTCACTGGGTCAGCTGTAGCCCTCCAGTCAAGGCACATATGAGAAAGCAATCAATGAATAACGAAGGTGCTGCAACGAAGAACTGATACTTCTCATTTTTCTCCCAGTCTGTCCCTATCAGTCCCTCTGTCGCGCTAAAAAAACAAAATTTTTTTTAATCTAATCTGTGCCTTCATTTCTTCATCTATAACATGGTTCTTGTAGTTGTACTTGACTGATGGGGTTAATGTGAGGAAAACATAAAGAATAAAAGGTACTTGGTCACCCCAGACCTACCCCCGGCCCAAACAAGGGAGAGTGGGTTAGGAAGCAGGTGGTATCAAGGTCGCCTGGCTTGGGGCTGTCTCCTTAGATTAGACTCGAGAGCGTCCCAGGAAATTTTTTTTTTTTTCTTTTCATTTTAGAGAGGAGACAGAGTGAGAGAAAGAGAGAAAGGGGGGAGGAGCTGGAAGCATCAACTCCCATATGTGCCTTGACCAGACCAGTACAGGGTTTTGAACTGGCGACCTCAGTGTTCCCAGGTCGACGCTTTATCCACTGCGCTACCACAGGTCAGGCAGGAAATTTTAGTTCAGCATTTCAGGTTGTCCCAATGGGATAGGAAAAGGCGCCAACATTTTTAAAAAGATTTTATGCATTGAATTTAGAGAGAGAAAGGTGGGGAAGAGGAGTGGGAAGCATCAACTCCTTGTATGTGCTTTGACCAGGAAAGCCAGAGGTTTCTAACTGGCAACCTCAGCATTCCAGGTCGATGCTTTATCCACTGCCGCCACAGGTCAGACAAGGAGCTAACGTTTATTGAGTACCCATCTGGTGAGGTATTTTACATTTACACCTCACATCAACCTATGATAATGGTATTACCACTATATCCCTATGATAATGGAAATACCACTATTGTCTACATGAAATCAAGTAACTTGCCCAAGTTCTCATAGTGAATAGCAGAGCCAGGATTCAAAACCAAGGCAGTATAAGACCAAAGCAAAGAGTTATATAGCAGGGCACAAAACACCAAGCAGGCCTGTGCCCTGCAGACACGTGTCTCACTACTGCTGTCTGGACATTTTGTGGTTACCTCTCTTTCCAACCTGAGAGGAAAAGAAACCACAAAAGGGCCTGACCAGGCGGTGGCACAGTGGATAGAGCGGAAGACCCAGGTTTGAGACCCCAAGCTCGCCAGCTTGAGCACGGGCCCATCTGGCTTGAGCAAAAGCTCATCAGCTTGGACCCAAGGTCGCTGGCTCCAGCAAGGGGTTGCTTGGTCTGCTGAAGGCCCGCAGTCAAGGCACATGTGAGAATGCAATCAATGAACAACTAAGGTGTTGCGATGGCAACAAAAAACTAATGATTGATGCTTCTTACCTCTCCGCTCCTGTCTATCTGTCCCTATCTATCCCTCTCTCTGACACTCTCTCTGTCCCTGTAAAAAAAAAAAAAAAAAAAAAGAAACCACACAAGGAGCAGAGACCAGCCAGTGGCCAGGCACCATGGCCAGCTTAGTGTGGCCAAAAACACCCATGTGCTTTACGTCATAGACTAGAGACATCAAAGAAAACTGGAAAACTGGTAGCCTCTCCCTGACCAGCCCAACTGTAAATAACTGACTGTGGTACTAAGTAATAAGGCATTCTTCTGGAAAATAAAGAAGTGGGTAAAGCAGGCATATGTGCAGGTTGTAGAACAGCCCTCACCTAAGAAAGGGGTCAAGATAGGCCTGGGTACAAGTCCAAGAATAATGACACGAACCAGTTACAGTCTGAAATCCATGAAACAAACTGTCAGAAAACAGTGACCACAACTTGACTCCCTCCTCAGCTCATTTCCTGAGATAGGAATATGGTTTATTGAGCAACTTCCCTATTCCATGTTGTTGGCATTAAACCTATTAGGTGAGTACTATTATTTTTCCTATTTCATAGATGCAAAAGGCTTAGGAAGTGACTTGCCCACAAACATACAGGCAGTTGGAGCAGAGGGTGTTGAAAGCCAGTCTGTCTGGCTCCCAAATCTAAGGTTCCCACTGAGACTCTCTTTCTGAAGAACTGTGAGTTTGGTGCGACATAGAAGAATGCAGGGCAGATGGAGCTCTGCTCTCTACTCCTCCTTGTCCCTTAGTGTAAAGAGCCTCTTACCAAGTTGTGGGGGCCTAGGGGGGGATGTCCATATTCTGAAAGGCCAGAACAGAAAGGAAGATGGGAAGTGTTTCCCACCCCCTCCATCCCCAAGACTTAATAAAATGTCACAGAAACAGGCCAGATGGTCATTTGGCCTCCGGCACATTCCTGCTGTTCAGATCAGTGAGGGAGCAGCCTCCATGCAGATGTCTTGTGTAAACCTCATTGATTTTCTGCTTCATTAAGTCAGTGAGAGTCTGCGGCTCCCACAGAGAGCCCTCTTCAGAAAGGTCTAGCAATTTCCCGGAGAATCTACTGAGAGGAACTCCGCCTTGTTCCTGCTATCAGGGGCAGTAGCTGTGCCTGGTGTCCAAGCAGGGAGCCTGCCCCGGTGCACCTGCATTTCACGAAGCCTGACTGAGGCACATCTGGCTGTGTGACTGAGTGAGTGCCTTTTCCTCTCTAAGACTCAGTTTCTGGCCTGACCTGTGGTGGCACAGTGGTAAAGCGTCGACCTGGGAACACTGAGGTCGCCAGTTCAAAACCCTGCACTGGTCTGGTCAAGGCACACATGGGAGTTAATGCTTCCAGCTCCTCCCCCCTTTCTCTCTCTCTCTCTCTCTCTCTCTCTCTCTCACTCTGTGTCTCCTCTTTAAAATGAATAAAATTTAAAAAAATTTTAAAAAAGACTCAGTTTCTGCTCCTGTAAAATGGGAATAAAGAAGTTCTGTACTCCACCGATTAGTTGTGAGGACTCAATCAGATGATGCAGGAGGGCTGGGGACATATGAAATATTCAGTAAACATGGGCGTGATTATTGCAGTTCTCACAAAGGGTAGACCCACGAAGTCTGGTGTCCCAGCACTGACTAAGAAACATCCTTCAGGGGGAGAGGAGGGGCACAAAGAAAACCAGATAGAAGGTGACAGAGGACAATTTAACTTTGGTTGATGGGTATGCAACATAATTGAATGATAAGATATCCTGGAGATGTTTTCTTTGAACATATGTACCCTGATTTATTAATGTCACCCCATTAAAATTAATAAAAGAAAAAAAAAAAAGAAACACCCTTCAGCAGTCACAGCTATTTCAAAATAGCTCAAATCTTGGGTTTGTCCTTTGGCAAAGTGAGAGTGGTGATTACAGCGATGTCCGCAGCAGCGTTTGCCCAAACTCTCTTCCTCTCTACTCTACTTTCATCAGTCCACAGAAGTTAGGGGCATCTCTTCAAATCTCCCACCCCACTACCTCCACAAGTACCTTGAGATGATTTCTCTTCCTCTTTATTAAGAAGATTAACAGCCTGTGGACCCAAACCCTTTACTCCACCTACCATCCCATTTAGTCTTCCCACACCAGGCTTTTTTTTTTTAATTAATTTTTAAAAATTCATTTGAGCCTGACCAGGCGGTGGCACAGTGAATAGGGCGTCGGACTGGGATGCGGAAGACCCAGGTTCGAGACCCCGAGGTCGCCAGCTTGAGTGTGGGCCCATCTGGCTTGAGCAAAAGCTCGCCAGTTTGGACCCAAGGTCGCTGGCTCCAGCAAGGGGTGGCTCGATCTGCTGAAGGCCCGCGGTCAAGGCACATGTGAGAAAGCAATCAATGAACAACTAAGGTGTTGCGACGGCAATGAAAAGCTAATGATTGATGCTTCTCACCTCTCTCCATTCCTAACTGTCTGTCCCTATCTATCCCTCTCTCTGACTCTCTCTCTATCCCTGTAAAAAAAAAAAAAAAAAAAAAATTCATTTGAGCCTGATCAGGCGGTGGCGCAGTGGATAAAGCATTGGACTAGGATGCAGAGGGGCCCAGGTTCGAGACCCTGAGGTCGCCAGCTTGAACGCAGGCTCATCTGGTTTGAGCAAAGCTCACCAGCTTGAGTCCAAGGTCGCTGGCTCCAGCAAGGGGTCAGTCACTCAGCTGCTGAAGGCCCGCAGTCAAGGCACATATGAGAAAGCAATCAATGAACAACTAAGGTGTCACAACAAAAAACTGATGATTGATGCTTCTCATCTCTCTGCGTTCCTGTCTGTCTGTCCCTATCTATCCTTCTCTCTGTCTTTGTAAAAAAAAAAAAAAAAAATTCATTTGAAAGAGAAAGAGACAAACATCAATCTACTGTTTCACTTATTTATGCATTTATTGGTTGATTCTTGTATGTCTCCTTACTGGGGATCAAACCCACAACCTCGGCATATAGGGAAAACACTCTAACCAACTGAGCTACCTGGCCAGGGCCCCCACCAGGTATTCTTGATTCTGCATCGCAAAAGCTCAAAGAACAAACTGGAGCAAAGACTGAACTCCCCATAGAGACTGGGAAAGAGGTTGAACGCGGGGTGTGGATGGGGGGAATACCCTAGGGAACAGGGAAGGCTGTGACCCCTGGCCTGGTACTGTGCAGTATTTTTACAATTGACATTCAGGCTCACTCCCATCCTCTGCCACCAAGCCCAAGTGCTGTTTGTGAGAAGCAGAGCTGTGCACAGAGGGCTGAGAAGGGTGGGGAGGAACCAGAAGCAGTTCCACTTTGCATTCTGATTTGTTTTTCGACTGGAAACGGAATCCATCTGATGAGACCTTCCCAGTTCTTGAGATTGTGGCAATGAGGACAGCTCTGTCTCGGCTCCTGGGGAGCCCTGCCGCCCCCTGCCTCTCAGGAGAATTCACGAGGGAGCAGGTCTGTGTACCCTGTTGCTCTGGAGTCTTTGACTGCGTTGATAAACAACACCCCACCCTATCCCTGTTGAGAGCTTGCCAGTTCCTCAGTAGCCCGAGGGGCCATTTTACTAGCAGGTTGGAGGTGGGGTGGCAAGGGACTGGGACACTTGTGTAAGCCATTGCAATCTATCTCCTGCACCACCACCACCCCCTCCACCAGGGAGAACAAAGTTTAAAGACAACTAACAGTGGAATTTTCAACTTTCACCTGTTGTCCTGAGGAGGACTTAACATTGGAGCCTCACAAACCTGTCCCCACAATCAATTCCATATGGGGTGGGAGGGGACAGCCTACAAAGGAGGGACTTCCCTGCCTGGCCCATTTCAGGACCTCTCTCAGAGCTGGGCTGCCCCCCCCCCAACACACACACACACTGTCCCCAAGTTTCAGGGATCACAGGGGAGCGTGATGGGCCTGCAGCCCTCTTGGAGTCTGCAAAGGAGTCCTTCCAAGGGTATTGGCTCTTGATCATTGCCCAAGGCAGGAAGCTGTGGGCCCCGGTTACCATGGAGACGCTGGCACAGCCTGTGCCCATCTGTGGTTGACAAGCAGCCTTCCTTAGGAAAGAAGGAGAACTCTGGTTGCTTAAGAACTAGCTGAGCTTAGGGGGTAGTCTGACATCATGAACCTGCCGCTAAGGGAGATGGAAAGGAGGCTGAGGCGGGGAGGTCTTGGAGCCAGCGTTCCACTGATGTGGCCTTCTGCCAGCCCTGTAGCTTTAATGGCTGGGACATGGCCTCCTGCAGGGTGAGACCTGACTGCCAAGCAGTCAGTCTCAGCAAGGGCTGTTGAAAGAGGCTCTGATACAGTGGAAAAACCCCAGGAGTCAGCCGGAAGTGAGAGCCACACCCACAGGAAAGGGCCCAGGCTGGTCTAGAAGGTGCCTGGTGCCCAGAAGAAAGCACTAGACTACTTGGAAGGTTCCAGTCCCTTAGTCTTCCACTCTGAAACACTATGGTAGCCAAGAACACTTCCCTTGTCTGAGCCTACGTCCCCCACTGTGAGAATAATGTTTGCCCTGTGGACTGAGTTGCTGAGAGCTCCCACACCCACACCTCCCTTCCCACCGTGTAATCAGATGTGAGGGGCAGGTGGTCTCCCTCGGATTCAGTGGGTAAAGGAGGGGCAAGGCTGTGAGGGCCTCTCCTAGGTTTCATCCCTTCTGTGGCTAAAACTGGAAGATGAGCTAAGTTAAAATGTCCTTTAAGAGGGCCTGACACTGCAAGTGAGTTTGTGCAAAGGGCAGAGCTTGGCCCTACCTACACAGCGGCTGTGCAAGGCTAGCGGAGTGAGTGCCAGGCGAGGAAGAGGGAGGCCAGCTGGATAGGGCCCTGGGGCGGGCCCTGGGGCAGCCCTGTGGGCAGGTGAGCTGCCTAGACCTTCCTGCAGCCCTGGGTGAGGGGGCTCGGATATCCATTCCATTTGTCCTTTGATATCCAGGGAGCAAAGGGCTACCTGCTTTGCAAGCTGTGAAGACCTCAGAAAAGAACTCTCGAGACAGCAGAGTGTTGCAGGGGAGGGAAAACTGGTCTGGGTTTTGAAATCTACCTGGCTGCTTTCCAGCTGTGTGGCCTGAGGCAGTAACATATTTTGAGGCTCAATAGTCTCCTAAGTAAAATAGCTAAAAATCCCTGCTCTGCTTTCTTCTCCCAGTGGAGGTGAAATGCCATGAAAAAATAGATATGGTGCTTGCTTCTGCAGCACATAACAAAATTGAAACAATACAGACCTGGCCATGTAGCTCATTTGGATACAGCGTCATCCAGAAAAGCCAAGGTTGTAGGTTCGATTCCTGGTGAGGGCATATACAAGAATCAATCAACTAATGCATAAATAAATGGAACAACAAATTAATGTTTCTCTCTCTCTTCCTTCCTCTCTCTCTAAAATCAATCAATAAATAAAAATTTTTAAATAAAAGAAAGCCCTGGATGGGTGGCTCAGTAGATAAGAGTGTCCTCCCTGTGCATGGAGGTCATAGGTTCAAAACCCACCCAGGGCACTTACTAGAAGCAAGCAATAAATATACAACTAAACAGAATAACTAAGTGAAACAAGTCGGTGCTTCTCTCTCTACCTCTGTTTTTTTTTTTTTTTTAATCAGTGAGAGGGGGAGAGGTAGAGAGACTCCTGCATGCACCCCAACTGGAATCAACCCGGCAAGCCCACTAGAGGGCGATGCTCTGCTTATCTAGGGTGTTGCTCCATTGCTCAGCAACAGAGCTCTTCTTAGCTCCTGAGGCAAGGCTATGGAGCCATACTCAGTGCTCAGTGCATGAGGCCAACTCACTCCAATCAAGCCATGACCCCAGGAGGAGAAAAGACAGAGAGAGAAAGAGAGAAGCGAGAAGGGGAGGAGTGGAGAAGCAGATGGGTGCTTCTTCTGTGTGCTCTGACCAGGAATCAAACCTGAGACATCCACACGGCGGCCCAACACTCTACCACTGAGCCACCCGTCCAGGGCAATCTCTACCTCTTTCTCTCCATTTCCCTCTCCCCTTTTCTCTATCTGACAAATCAATGGGAAAAAAATATTTTAAGAATAAAATAAAATTGGGACAATACAGAGATTAGCATGGCCCCTGTGCAAGAATGACATGCTGATTTGTGAAGCATTTCATTTTTTTTTTTTTAGTTTTAATTTCTTTTTTTTTATTTTATTCATTTTTTTAGAGAGGAGACACAGAGTGAGGGAGAGAAGGAGAGAGAGAGAGAAAGGGAGGAGGAGCTGGAAGCATCAACTCCCATATGTGCCTTGACCGAACCAGTGCAGGGTTTTGAACTGGTGACCTCAGTGTTCCCAGGTCGACGCTTTATCCACTGCGCCACCACAGGTCAGGCACATTTCATATTTTTAAGAGTGTTAAATATATGGGTGACGGAAGATTTGACTTGGGGTGGTGGACAAATGTACTGGTGATGTATTATAGAATTGTACACCTGAAATCTAAATAATTTGCCCAGTCTGGATAGCTCAGTTGGTTAGAGCATCATCCCGGAGCACAGAGGTTGCTGGTTGGATCCCCAGTCAGGACACATACAGGAACAGATGTTCCTGTCTCTTTCCTGCTCTCTCCCTTACTCTTGCTAAAGTCAATAAACATTAAAAAAAATCTATATAATTTTATTAACCAATGTCACAATTAAATAAATAAATAAATAAATAAATAAATAAAGGAATAGCCCTGGCAGGGTAGCTCAGTTGGTTAGAGCCTCATCCCCATACACCAAGGTTGCAGGTTTGATGCCTGATCAGGGTGCATTCAAGAATCAACCGGTGAATGTATGGATAAGTGGAACAATATATTGATGTTTCTCTTTTTCTCTTAAAAAAAAAAAGGGCCTGACCAGGCAGTGGCGCAGTGGATAGAGCGTCAGACTGGGATGCGGAAGACCCAGGTTCAAGACCCCGAGCTCGCCAGCCTGAGCACGGGCCCATCTGTCTTGAGCAAAAAGCTTGTCAGCTTGGACCCAAGGTCACTGGCTCCAGCAAGGGGTTGCTCGGTCTGCTGAAGGCCCGCGGTCAAGGCTCATGTGAGAAAGCAATCAATGAACAACTATGGTGTTGCGACGGCAACGAAAAACTAATGATTGATGCTTCTCACCTCTCTTCGTTCCTGTCTGTCTGTCCCTATCTATCCCTCTCTCTGACTCTCTCTCTGTCCCTGTAAAATAAATAAATAAATAAATAAATAAATAAATAAATAAATTCTTTAAAAAAAAATAAAGGCAAAGAATAGATATAAAAGCCCCCCAAGCTACATGCAAACGAAGGACCCAGTGAAGTTTCTGTGGTTGCAGGGGAGCCTTCTCCATATCTGCACCAGTGCCTCCACTACCTGAGAGCTCTCCTGTCTTACAGGGACCTTTCCTTTGTTCCTCTTACCAGAATCCCAGGCTCCCACTCTAGTACCCTAGAAAAGTGAGGCAGGGTTGCCTTTTCAGATCACACAGGACAGAGAGCCTCCTTCTCCAGCAGAAACTTTGTGAGGAGTGACTACAGCTGTTTAAACAGAACCTCAGGGCCCTTCCGCCCAGATGTCTGTGCGGGTGCCCTGCGGTCAGCAGTCGCATGCATGGTGAGCTCCATTCCTTCCCACAGCCCAGTCCCAGGAAATTGCAGTCTCCTCTTGCTGTATTCCTACTTACAATTGCTTTGATCCTCCTAGAATTTCATAGGAAATTACCCTTCTTTTTTGAGCTAGGACTTGGAATGTAATTCTTCATTTGGTAAGGCTTAAAGGTTTAAAACTATCTACACAGGAATCAGAGCGACAGGTTTCTATTATCAGTAATCTGCTTTCAAAGCCCTGTGAGACTGTTTTTTATAAATAAATTCAACACCCACCAGTGTCTTGAGAATTCTGGATCGTTTGGCACCAATATAGGGGACAAGAGAATGCTGGCATGGATTTCCTGTTACCGTGAGTGGGGCTGGTTCCCTACTTGACTGTCTCTACCCCAGGAGCAGCCTTAATCATGTCCCCCAAAGGGGGAGCAGTGCTGCCTCTGAGTCCTATTGTAAAAAATGAAGGTGGAGGCTTGACTCACTAATTTGGAGCCTCCTTGGATGTTAGAACTGGAAGACAAAGACCCTCCGATGTTTGCCGTCCAAGATGCTGAGGCTACAGAGGGAGTATGACCTCTACCATGTCACCTAGACAAAGTTGAAGTAAGAACCCAGGTCTCTTGACACTCAGTTCATTGTCTCCTCTCCACCAGGCTGCTCACTTGTCTTTGCTAAGCCATGCCTGTCACTCTCCTTGTCATCTAAGGCATCAGGGAGAAAGGCTGTCACCAAGTTCCATGTCCTCCTCTGTTGTGACCAGACAAGGGACACTTTCTGTTATGCTGGGGATTGTCGTGCTTAAGAGGCCTTGGGACTCCCTCTGCAGCACTGATTTGGGGTACCCTCAATTTGGAAACCACTTATATTCTGGTATCAGTCTTTGCCTTGGAACCTATCAATGTGATGGAAAGCTTGAGGCCTGATGCCCTGGCAGAAAAATGGAGCAAAACGGGCACAGCCCTTATTTTGTTCCTGGGGGAGGACGTGGCTAGAAGAGTACCTTAGTCCATTTGGGCTGCTATGACAAAATGCCACAGGCTGCATAGCTTATAGACAATAGGAACTTCCTTCTCACCGTTCTGGGGGCTGGAAAGTCCAAGACCAAGGTACAAGCAGACGTCTGGGGAGGGCCCTCTTCCACGTTCATAGACAGTGGTCTTTTTTTTTGCATCTTTACACAGGAGAAGAGGTGAGGAATCTCTCTGGGGCCTGTTTTATAAGGTCACTAAGACCATTCATGGAAGTTCTACCCTCATGACTGAATTACCTCCTAATGGCCTCACCTCTAAAACTGTCACATTGGGGATTAGGTCTCAATATATGAATTTGGGGGAAACAAACATTTAGGCTATACCAAAGGGAATCTAGAGTTTCTGAGGTGCATTCTGTTAGGGAGTCATGTGAAGAATGAACTCTGAAGGAAATGACAGTTCAAGACATAAAGGTGAACAGGCAGCATCTGGTACCTGAGAATAAGCCTAGCCAGGGAGAGGGGAGGAAAGCACCTAGGACAGTGATAGGCAATCTTTTCAGCTTGGTGTGTCAAAATTTGCCAAAAAACCGAGCATAACTCGGGTGGTGTGTCACTTCGAGAAAAACAGCCTAACCGGAAGTCCCAGAACTAGACGCTCTGTGCGGAGTTCTGTTGTTTTGGCCTACCGACCTCTGGCACAGTGTCTACACTACAGCAAATGTTTTATCCTCGGCTACTGCACCTGGCCATGCAGGAGCCGAGGATGAAACGTCCTTCTCGGCATGTGACCCCATACTTCTCTGGTATGCGGCCACATGTGGCTGCGTGTCATCGAAATGGCTACGCGTGTCAGTTCTGACACACGTGTCATAGATTCGCCATCACGGACCTAGGAGAACTTGAGTAGTCTGGGTGGAGTCTGGCCTTTACCCCGTCATGTGAGAGATGGATGGGGTTTGGGGGATGGCAGTATCTCCTCTAGTACCCAGGGGCAGGGCCTGCTGTCTTGCCAGAGTGAGGAACCTCTGCTTTGGCATGTATACAGCAGGCCCTGCCTGTCAGGCATGGAAACGGATGAGGCCATCTACATGGCCTCATTTGGACCCTGCAACTCAGGAGAGCCATCAGCTTTGCAACCATGAAAAGGTGAGAAAGTCAGGCTGTCAGTGAATGTTCAGGGATTGCGGGGCTGTGTAGGATATGTCAGAGAATTGTATGTTCCGTGCCCATGTGGTGGGAGCTTATATGCTTTGAGCTTCTTGTTGTGTATTATTAAAAACAAGGTAACCTCCTTTCCCATGATCTCTCAACCACCATGTTTTTATTCTATCTCCTCCCATTCTCCAAAAAGTCAGTAACTTCCACACACCACCAAAAACCAAAACACTCAAATTTCTTATCCTGGCATTTTAAGCTAAAGATTCACTAGACACATCTTGAATTTCCTGCCTTCGCATTTACTCACAATGTGTTCTCAACTCTCTCAACTCCAGATCCTCACCAATTGAAATCTTTTTCTAGCCTGAGCTCAGACACTACCTCTTCCAAGAAGCCCTCTCTGGTATCACCAGCCAAGAACCTCTCTCTCTGAATGCCAGAGCACTTTTTCTACCTCCTTTGTAGCAGTGGTACATTTTTGTTTTGTTTTGTTTTTAGTGACAGAGACAGAGAGAGGGACAGATAGGGACAGACAGGCAGAAAGGGAGAGAGATGAGAAGCATCAGTTCTTCGTTCGGCACCTTAGTTGCTCATTGATTGCTTTCTCATAGATGCCTTGACCGGGGACCTTCAGCAGACTGAGTAACCCCTTGCTCGAGCCAGTGACGTTGGGCTCAAGCTGGTTAGTCTTGCTCAAACCAGATGAGCCCGCACTCAAGCTGGTGACCTCGGGGTCTCGAAACTGGGTCCTCCACATCCCAGTTCGATGCTCTATCCACTGCACCACCGCCTGGTTAGGCTGTTACTCATTTTTTAGAGAAGAAAGAGAAGCGGGGGAGGAACAGGAAGCTTTAATTCCATCTGTGCCTTGACCAGGGAAGCCCAGGGTTTTGAACTGGTGACCTCAGCATTCCAGGTCAACACTTTTATCCACCGCGGCACCTATGTCCCCTGACCAGGGATCCGAACCTGCAACCTTGGTGTATCAGGATAATGCTCTAAACAACTGAGTTCCCTGGCTAGAGGTGAATGTTCTTCAGGAGTAGTGTAACAAATACTTAGTGAATGGAGAATGAATGACTCAGCACTGTGTTTTAGGTGGTCACCATACTTTGGCCAGGTCCACTTTGGGAAAATCTTGTGCTGGGTGCTGAGCAGCACCCATTCTCTGAGGCCAGAGATACCCTGGCAAAACATTTCTTTGTCACATTTTCTCTTTTAAAGAGGCCACCCCCAAAGAACACTGAGTCAGGCTGAGAAGTCTGTTTTGCACTCTGAAACTCTTTTCTGACCCATTCCATTGCTTTGGCTTTAGTACAGAAATTCTTCCTTTTGGATTATATTAGTCAGGGCTCTTCAGAGAAACAGTGTGTGTGTGTGTGTGTGTGTGTGTGTGTGTGTGTGTGTGTGTGTAATGGGATCTGATGTAAAGAACTCACTCATGGGATGTTTACAAAGGCTGAGAAGTCCCATGATCTGTCATGTGCAAGATGGAGACTCAGGAAAGCAGGTAGTAGGCAGGCAAAGACATGAGACATGCATGGATACTCACTGTCTCTAACTGAAAACTGACCTTTCTGACCTTGTGAGCTTGGGACCAGCTTACACCCCTGCATAATTTCTTTCTTTCTTTCTTTTTTTTTTTCTTGACAGAGAGAGAGTCAGAGAGAGGGATAGATAGGGACAGACAGACGGGAACGGAGAGAGAAGAGAAGCATCAATCATCAGTTTTTTCGTTGTGACACCTTAGTTGTTCATAGATTGCTTTCTCATATGTGCCTTGACCATGGGCCTTCAGCAGACCAAGTAACCCCTTGCTCAAGGCAGTGACCTTGGGGCCAAGCTGGTGAGCTTTTTGCTTAAACCAGATGAGCCTGTGCTCAAGCTGGCGACCTCGGGGTCTCGAATCTCCGTCCTTCTGCATCCCAGTCCAATACTCTATCCACTGCACCACCGCCTGGTCAGGCAACTTGCATAATTTCTTGACCTTTGTGGAGTGGGGGTTAAGGAGCAGAGAAGGAGAGACAACATCATACAGAGAAAAAATCATGGCTAAGGAGTGAAGGCATCCTGGGGTAAAATACTAAAGTCACTTAGACATTAATCTCTTTCAGCTTGGTTTTCTTATCTGCCGAATACGGATACCAACCGAGGAGGTGGCTACACCCTAATCTGGGGTGGAAAGCCCAAGTGGATGCAGTAGATCAAGGAGATGATGGGTTTGAAGGGTGGGGCATACCTCTGGCCTGGAATTCAGCAGATAAGGGTATTTAAGGGGATAATTATGCCTGTTCCAAAGAATTCCAGTGAGGATGGGGAGTATGGGGATTGCTTGGCTTGCTGCCTGACACTTTGGAGGTGCTCAGCAAATGGTACTTGTTTTATTCACGTTTGCCGAGTGAGAGGCTATTATTGTTTTGCATTAAAGAAAGGAAAAGAGCCTGACCAGGCAGTGGCACAGTGGATAGAGTGTTGGACTAGGAAGACCCAGGTTTGAGACCCCAAGGTTTGCCAGCTTGAGCACGGGCCCTCTTTCACTGGTGGTCAGTGAGAAGAGCACAGGATGCATCCGCACCCATAGTTCCCATTGAAATACTGGTCAGTTTGTTGATTTAAATTTACTTGTTCTTTATTTTAAATATTGTATTTGTTCCCGTTTTGTTTTTTTACTTTAAAATACGATATGTGTAGTGTGCGTAGGGATTTGTTCAGTTTTTTTTAATAGTCCGGCCCTCCAAAGGTCTGAGGGACAGTGAACTGGCCCTCTGTGTAAAAAGTTTGGGGACCCCTGCTCTAAGCAACTGAGATACTGGCCCAGGATTTACCCGTCTTCTTAGACTAACTTCTACTGTCTGGGCTCTGTCCTCCACCCAGCATTTGTAGTCATATTTGGTTGGAAGGCAGGCAGGGGTTCAAACCTAACTGAATGAGGACATTGTTGCAAACATTGGGAAACCACAGACACTGTTGCAATCTGCCGGTGCCCTGAGTAGTCAGGAGAACCTGTGACTGACTCTCAACCCTGCCAGCTGCGCGTCAAAGGTGAGAGCCTAGGTTACTGGATCTTCTGTTAAGACACGCTAAAGAGATCCCCTACTTTTCTGGAGCTGAGGTTAGAGTTTTCCCTTCACAACCAAGAAACCCACAACGATCTTTCTCCAAGATGGGTGCTAAGGTGATGTCCCAAGTACAGGGAGGAAGTAGACTCATATGCCCTTGAGACTCACCGTCAGGTAGGAGAACAAGCCACACCCACCCCTAATGCAGGAGGGTTTGACGAATGCACAGACCAGTGAGGTGGAAGCAGGGAGGTACCAACTCTCTGGGTGTATGGGGAGTTCCAGGAAACTGGTAGTTTAAAGAAGAGATGGAGGAGGGAGGCAGGCCAGCCAAAAGAACCAGCTTGAGCAAAAGGCTTAAAGTGGAGGTACAAATAACATGTTTAATGAAAACAAGACTGTTCTTGGATGTGGCTGGGACTTTAGGTGTTGGGCGGGGCAGTAGGTTAAACAGACTGGAGAAGCTAAAGCCTCCCTTTGAGTTGGGGACTTGGAAGGTTTAGCAGCAGGGGAAAGCAGCCTCAAGTTTTGGAGGTTACTCGACTTAGGTAAGGACAGACTGACCCTGTGCTAGGCACTGATGTTCTCGGCACTAGGAAATAGCGGTGAAGATTCAAATCGAGCCAACCTGAGGATAACCTCCACATTTTACGGAAGAGGAAACTGAGGGTTGGTTTCACTCCAGCTGGTGTATCCAGTAGGGGCTTTTGTGGCTGGAGTGCAGCGTAGCTCTGGGCGATTCCTTACATGCCCCAGCGCACGTGGGTAGGTGCGCCTGTGGGTCATCTGGTTGCGCGCGCCGCCTGGGCCTCTCCACCGCCCCTCCCGGCTAGGAGCCCGCCCCCAACCCGACCCACACGTGGGATCCCGCACGTCCGTCCCGTTTCCCCCTGACGTCAGCCTCACCATTCCATTTAAGGCCCCTCCCGTGCCGAGCTCCGAGTACCGGAGCCGCTGCCGCCAAGTCCGGATCCAACGCTGCGCGCCACCGACACCCGCCCTCCTGGTACGGTAGGGCCTGGCGCGCTCTGCGCCGATGGGGCGGGCGAGCGAGCTGTCCCGGGCCTCTTTGGCCCGGTGCTACCTGCCAAGCAGCTCCTGCTCCCTGAGGGTTTAGGCTTTGCTTCCCAGAGGCAGTGTCGGGAGACCTGGGCAGTGGCCCCCGCCCGGCGTGGGCGCGGAGCCCACCGCGCTCTACTTTTGCTCTAAGTGGGCACCGTGGTCTCTGGCCTGGCTGGGGAACCGAGGAGGTGGCCGCACCCTAATCTGGGGTGGAAACGCTCAAGTGGATGCGTTAGAACAAGGAGATGACGGGTCTGAAGGGTGGGGCATACCCCTGGACTAGAATTCGGCAAACGGGGCAGCACTCAAGGTCCGGTTCCCGGATCCTACGGAGGCGAAAAAGCCTCAGCATCCTGAGAGGGTTTCTAGAAGGCGGAAAGCCGCTGAGCACTACCTTCCCCGGTCGCATTTAAACTATGGGACTCTCGAGAGGTGGGCTTCCCGGGAGCGGCCGCTGCCTGAAGATTGTAGGGCGCTCTTTGCGCCAATTACAGTTATTAAGGAGCTACTACTGATATATCTTCAGGGCGCAATACCATGCACGGTGCATGCAAAGATGAACCTGGGTGTCTTAGCTCTCCCGCATTTCAGACGGTCGTTTGAGAGTAAAATTCATCCTGAAACGTCTCCTTCTTCTGACAAATAGTGGAACCTAACGCTGGGAAAGGTTTAGGGCATCTCTAAGGTTAGTGGGAGACAGTTGGGGAGTAGACTCTCTTTCGGCAGGGTTCCTCTCCTGCACGTGCCCCCTCACTGAAGGGAGCGCTGGATGGAGTCCAGAGGTGTTGGTGAAGCCAGGAGGTCTCTGCAGGAAGAACTCCTCCCTTCCCCCTTCTAGATTGCAGAAACCTTACAAGGCGGTCTAGAAATAGCAGTGATTTGTAAGGAGAGACCCGATTCCAGCTTGGTGATCCTGGGCTGTTTGCCTGTAAGCCCTCTCAGATATTTCTGCCCTTTGGAACGCTGTCAAGACCAGATCCAGTGAATGCAGTGCAGGGTTGGATTAAGAGTCGAAGGTCCTTTCCTTCCCCAGCTCTTAAAATAGAGGGTTCCAGGCCTCAAGCCTCTAAAGCTATTTCTGCACTTTCTGTACTGACAAAATTTCCTCATAATCGGCCTCACGCCTTTGCAACAGGGATCACAGCAGAAACCACACCAGGCACCTCCCTCGGGTTAGGTTAACAGTCCCTGGTATTGAGATTTAAAGTCTGGCTCTGGCCTTGCGCCAGACCAAGGAGACTGCCAGCCGGGCTTCACGTGGCTCATGGCTGCTTCGGAGCACTAGCAAGTCTAAAGTCTAACTCTGAGCTTGCTCCTTCTGACCCTAATCGATTTTGCTCATGGGCTGGGCCAGTGCCCATCTCTCAACAGCCAGCGGCCTCTTCTTGTTAGTTCCTTCCCAGCGCTCTGAAATGCGCCTGCGCGCAAGTTTAGCTGGTGGGTGGGGGAGAAGCGGCTGCGAATCTTCCGGGTCTGGGCGGGCCGTAAATCCCGAGGGCTCCTGGGCACTGAGCAGTTAGTTGGTCTGATCCCCGCCTCCACGCGGGTGGGGGAAATGAGTGAGCGCGCATGAGCAGAGTTCAGGGCCAGCCTCGCTGCTTCTGGGTTCGTCCCTGAGGCAGTTAATGGCACTCTTTGCACGTAACTCTGGTCCTTCCTGAGAGTCTTGGTTGGCAGGAGCCTGGTGCCTGGCTCCTAGTGATCTTGTTTGAGGAGAGGCCAGCCCAGCTTGGGTTAATAAAGCAAGATGGGTGAGCCCTCAAGAGGCTTTACTTACACCGAAACATCAATACTATTTTTCCATGCCAAGGTGAGGTTCTTCACTCCAAGATCTTAGCCAGACCAGACCCTGCCATTAGGCCTTCCAGCTCTCCTTTGGCTATCTTTAGGTTCTTTCTTTCCCTCCTTTTTAGTCACCCCTTGTGATTTTTAGTGGCAAGTACCCAAAAGGAAATGAAATAAGCTTTTTCTGAACAGTTTTTGGTTAATAATCGTTAGAAGACTGCAGTGACAGTGCATGTTTTCCCCCTTGTAGATACCTTTTGGTTCTAAGCCCACTATGGCAACTCTCAAGGATCAGCTGATTGTGAATCTTCTTAAGGAAGAACAAGCCCCCCAGAATAAGATTACAGTTGTTGGGGTTGGTGCTGTTGGCATGGCCTGTGCCATCAGTATCTTAATGAAGGTAAGTGAAAGTCCATCCCTCTGGAAGCCAAGGATAACTTGAACCGACCCATCCATTCCCTTCCCTCCCCTCCCCTCCCCTCCCTAATGATTGCACTATTACATTGTATTAACAAATATAGAGATTCATGCACTCATTCAAAAAACTTCATGTGAAGCAAACTTTTGAAATATGATGAGGCCTGACCTGTGGTGGCGCGGTGGATAAGATGATGACCTGGAATGCTGAGGTCGCGGTTTCCACCCGGGGATTGCCGGGTCAAGGAACATATGAGATGCAACTGCGAGTTGGTGCTTCCCATTCCTCCCTCTCCTGGCCTTTCTCTCTCTCTCACTCTCTTCTTTCTAAAATCAGTAAATAAAATTCTAAAAGAAAGAAAGAAATATGATGCTGATACCCAAAAGGGTATCAGAACTTAAAAAAATAAAGAAATAAAGGTTCTTAGTTTGGCAATCCAATTTCTTAAATTCACTGTGCTATATTAACATGTATGAATTGGCCTGACCTGTGGTGGCACAGTGGATAAAGTGTTGACCTGGAACGCTGAGGTCACCGATTCAAAACCCTGCACTTGTCTGGTCAAGGCACATAAAGAAGTTGATGCTTCCTGCTCCTCCCTCCTTTCTCTCTCTCTCTCACTCTCTCACCTCTCTAAAATGAATAAATAACTAATTAATTTTAAAAAAATGTATGAATTGATTGGCCTGACCTGTGGTGGCACAATGGATATAGCATCAACCTGGAATGATGAGGTTGCTGGTTCAAAACCCTGGGCTTGCCTGTCAAGGCACATGCTAAGCAACTGCGACGCTGTGAGTTGCTGCTTCCTGGTCCCCTCCTCCTTTCTCTCTCTCTTCTCTCAAATATCAATAAATTTAGATTTTTTTTTTTTTTAAAGATGGAGTTGTTGGGGTTTTTTTTAGATTTTATTTATTCATTTTAGAGAGTGGAGACAGAGAAGTGGGGGAGGAGCAGAAAGCATCAACTCCCATATGTGCCTTGACCAGGCAAGCCCGGGATTTCGAACCAGCGACCTCAGTGTTCCGGGCTAACGCTTTTACTCACTGCGCCACCACAGGTCAGGCAATAAATTAGGTATTTTTTTAAAATGCATGAATTGCCTACAAATGAAAGAGTCCCTGCCTTTTAACAAGCTAAAATTAGTTTTTGATGTGGTACTATGGTGAAATGAAGATCACACCGAATGTAGGAAATTCTTTGAATTTTACTTTTTATTCTCATTCTTTTCTACTGTGGGAAATCTTAAAAACTTGAAGTTCAGATTTAGAGTTCCTACTAAGAGAGTGAAATGATGAATTCTGGGTTTTGAATGAGAAAGGACTGAAAGTAGAAGTGAGCTATGCAGAGGTTGCCAAGCAACACAGTTGCTCTGTGTTCTTAGAAAAGGCCACAAAGTATACTTACTCTTATTCATTCCCCCACTGAATCAAATTGATGCCACCTGTTATTTCTATAGCTCCTATGGTCTTTTTCTATGATGCCCTCTAATTCAGGTGTGGGTAAGTGTAACTGGCAGACCGTACATTGTACTGTAGGTGATTTGGGAGTAGATCTGCAGCTCAGCTAGTACAACGTCTTCGTTTATGACAGTCTACATTTCATTTGTGTTCCAACTGTTGTGGATGCTCCTGTTCTGTGATGCACCTAAAAACTTTTACAGGCTCAACTGAAAGGATATTTTTTCACTAATATTTTGAGATGTACAAATCTGTGTATGTAATATTATTATAGTTCATTAATATATGGAAACATTTAACCAGGGAATGATCCAGAATATCACTTTTTCATTCCAAGTCTTCTAAAAAATATTTATTGATTGAGGAGAGAGACAGAGACATCAATTTCTTGTTCCACTTATTTGTGCATTCGCTGGTTGATTGTCGTATGTGCCCTGACTGGGAATGGAGCCTGCAACCTTGGCAAATCAGAACAATGCTCTAACCAACTGAGCTACCTGGTCCAGGTGTCCAAGCTTTTTCCCTTTTTTTTTTTTTTTTTTTTTTTTACAGGGACAGAGAGAGAGTCAGAGAGAGGGATAGACAGGGACAGACAGACAGGAACGAAGAGAGGTGAGAAGCATCAATTTTTAGTTTTTCGTTGCCTTTGTGACACCATGGTTGTTCATTGATTGCTTTCTCACATGTGCCTTGACCGCAGGCCTCCAGCAGACCGAGCAACCCCTTGCTGGAGCCAGCGACCTTGGGTCCAAGCTGGCGAGCTTCTGCTCAAGCCAGATGGGCCTGCGCTCAAGCTGGTGAGCTCGGGGTCTCGAACCTGGGTCTTCCGCATCCCAGTCCAACGTCCATCCACTGCGCCACTGCCTGGTCAGGCCAGGTGTCCAAGCTTTAATGCTGGTTAATATCACCTATTTAATGAACAATAACCTAAAATCAATATGTAAAACAATTTGAAAGAGTATCTTGATCACTTTTACATAATTGGATGTTTCACATAGCAGTGGTGGAGCTTCTGCAGAGATCACTCCAGTGAGGAGAGTCATTGCTCTTCTTCCTATGTATGGATCGCGAGTAACCGTTTAAATAGGGGTCTGCTCCTATGACAGAAATATAGAAAGTTTGCAGGCCCATCAAAAACTTTGGCAGTAGTCACAAATATATATTCATTCCTTTTTTTTTTTTTTTTTTTTTTTTTAGAAAACTGCCTTTATTCTATTAGTAGTTGGAAAAATTAACTGGTACAGAAAAAAAGTTTAGTCAGCTGGAGAGGAGAAAGAAACCGAGGGTCAGCCAAGAGAACTGGCGGCCCCCTGGGATATATATTCATTCTTTGATAGATAGATAGATGAAAATGTTTTATTTTGAGATACTACCTTTGGAAGCAATTTTGATTTAACTAAAAATTTTATATCTTTTAGGACTTGGCAGATGAACTTGCTCTTGTTGATGTCATGGAAGACAAATTAAAGGGAGAGATGATGGATCTCCAACATGGCAGCCTTTTCCTGAGAACACCAAAAATTGTCTCGGGCAAAGGTTAATTTCAACACATTTGTAATGTAGTCCATGCTAGACTTAGTTCTTTATTAGGCTCAAAATCCTAGCTCTTCAAACATTTCTTATTTAAATAGGATAAGAAAGTCTTTGAACAATTTTATATTGGTACCTCTTAATATCAAAGTTTCTGTTTCTAGTAAATGGTTTAAATGGATATCCAACTTGTCCATAATATGGAAAGCATCTGAATTACAATGTAATTTATAAAGCTCCTTAGGTCCATATTTAACCTCATGCTTCAAATATTTGAGTTAAAAATATTTACTTTTCTTGCTTCCCTTCACATGCTAACATAAGATCAAGAATAGGGTAATTGAGTCTGTTCAGCAGATATTCTTGGCTTGACCATTTACACTTAATGAGCACCAGCTAGAAAACCTGGGCATGGACCTAAAGAGTATCTGTTTCAACACTTGAAAATCGTTGACCACTTATGTGATAGGTGACTCCCTTCATTATCTTCATCCCTGGCTCAATCATCCTGTGCCATAAGGATCTAGAAGCAAGATGTACTTGATGATTTTTAAGCTGCCTCTGCTTTTTTTGTTTTTTAAAGACCTGTCCCTGGGCTAGTGTGACCACAATTAAGTATTTAAGTAGAAGCAGGAGTGTACAAATTTATGAGCATTGAACACAGATGGCAAAAAACTTAGCAATATATCTCATTTGATATGAGAATCAAATAAGTTTTATTCCTTCCAGCTTCCCCTAGCTGTCATTTTATAAAGTCACAATGTTACTAAGAGCAAAGTACAAAGAAGGCATTCTTGTATTACTCTTCCTCCATGTAAGTGGCCATGGTGATAAAATTCCAAAAAGTAAAGAAGTCTGGGGCATTAGGGACATTTTTCTGCCACATAAACCACATAAGACTGTCCATAAAAAAGAAGTTTATGAGAAAAACTTTTGTGGGCTCGGTAATAGAGATCTCTTAAAGGCCTTAATGTGACTCTTGTTTTCCTTTGTCTAGACTATAACGTGACTGCAAACTCCAAGCTGGTTATTGTTACAGCTGGGGCACGTCAACAAGAGGGAGAAAGCCGTCTTAATTTGGTCCAGCGTAACGTGAACATCTTTAAATTCATCATTCCTAATGTTGTAAAATACAGTCCCAACTGCAAACTGCTTATTGTTTCCAATCCAGGTGAGGTTTTTTTTGTTTTGCTTTTGCTTTTTTTGTGACAGAGACAGAGAGAGGGACAGTTATGGACAGACAGGAAGGGAGAGAGATGAGAATCATCAATTCTTCATTGTGGCTCCTTACTTGTTCATTGATTGCTTTCTCATATGTGCCTTGACTGGTGTGGGGCTACAGCAGAGCGAGTGAACCCTTGCTCAAGCCAGCGACCCAGGGGTCACGGCTATGATCCCATGCTCAAGTCAGCGACCTTGTGCTCAAGCTGGTGAGCCTTGCTCAAGCCGGCAATCTCGGGGGTTTTGAACCTGGGTCCTCTGTGTCCCAGTCTGATGCTCTTTCTACTGCGCCACTGCCTAGTCAGGCCAGGTGAGGTTTTTAATTGAATAAAAATAGATGAGCTAGCCTGACCTGTGGTGGCGCAGTGGATAAAGCGTCGACCTGGGAACACTGAGGTTGCCAGTTCAAAACCCTGCACTGGTCTGGTCAAGGCACATATGGGAGTTGATGCTTCTAGCTCCTCCCCCCTTTCTCTCTTTCTCTCTCTCTCTCTCTCTCTGTGTCTCCTCTCTAAAGTGAATAAAATAAAAAAAAAAAAAAAGAAATAAAAAAAAAATAGATGAGCTAGAGTAAAACTGATAGTATATATCATATTTTGTATACACATATTTATTTCTCATCATTTGTTTTCCTCCTGGAAGTGAATTTGTGTTTTTGTAAAATAGTTTAAGTTTAGCCTGACCAGGCGGTGGCGCAGTGGATAGAGCGTCAGACTGGGATGCAGAAGACCCTGGTTTGAGACCCTGAGCTCGCTGGCTTGAGCACGGGCCCATCTGGCTTGAGCGAAGGCTTGCCAGCTTGGATCCAAGCAAGGGGTTGCTTTGGTCCACTGAAGGCCCGCGGTCAAGGCACATGTGAGAAAGCAATCAATGAACAACTAAGGTGTCGCAATGGCAACGGAAAAATAATGATTGATGCTTCTCACCTCTCTCCATTCCTGTCTGTCTGTCCCTATCTATCCCTCTCTCTGACTCTCTCTCTGTCCCTGTTAATAAATAAATAAATAAATAAATAAGAACCTATACTAAAAAAAAAAAAAATAGTTTAAGTTTAAAACATGAAAGGGGCCTGACCTGTGTTGGCGCAGTGGATAAACCGTCGACCTGGGAACACTGAGGTTGCCAGTTCAAAACCCTGCACTGGCCAGGTCAAGGCACATATGGGAGTTGATGCTTCCAGCTCCTCCCCGCTTTCTCTCTCTCTCTCTCACTCACTCTCTCACTCTGTGTCTCCTCTCTAAAATGAATAAATAAAAATAAAAATAAATTTAAAAAAAAAAAACATGAAAGGGGATACAATGCCTCTGAATGTAGTTGGAAATTTAAAATTAGTTACTTGTGTAAGAATTTCTTGGATAAAAGATAAGTTTATGGATAATATTCTCTTAACTGATGCACAATTTATTTTCATTAAACTACATATCTTGAATACTTAATGTTTTACATATTATAGAGGTTTAAAAATATTAACAAAAACATTGGCCATGATCATTATTAAGATCCATACAGAGCCATGTATCTGTTTTTCTCTCTTGAAAATTTTATTGGTTCTTTGGTAAGGGAGCTAGGCAGCTCCTGCCACTTGCTGAGGGTGTCATAGCCCTCAGTGTTTCCCAATGGCCATTGATGGGGAGGTTCATTTGCTGGGGGAAGGTCAGAAGCCCTTGAGCTTGGCCAGGAACTGAGGCCAGCCAGGTAGGTTGAGAGCAGGGGAAGGAGTTCGGGTAGTCAGTGGCCAGGACCTGGTGATTCAGCAGCAAGCTCAGCAGGTTATAGTCCGAGAAGACTTGGTTGCTCATGATGAAGGCCTGGCCTCCCTCGTTCTGGAACAGGTCTCTGAAGACTTGAGGAGCCCCTCAAGTTGATACAAATGAGGGTGATGTTATTTACAGGGGAGGTTCCCCATGCTGTCATTCACCACGTCCATCAGGGCCGCTTCCTGAAGGTCCTTCCCATACAGCCTGAGGGGAGCAACTCAGTGTTGCAGGATGGCATTGGACTGCTACAGGGTGAGGGATCTGACCTGGAACTTGAGGAGCTGCCCATATAGACAGGAGGCCTTGAGTTAGCCCTGCAGCCAGGTCTCTCCTTGGTTACCAACTCTTCCTTCCAGCTCTGGCCCTGGCCAGCCAGCAGCATGTGATGGCCTCGCAGAGCCCTCAAACAGGAAAGTGGACGATGATGTAGGGCGGCATGATGGAGGTGCAGACAAAGGCAGCGGCAGTGCCTCCGCCATGTATCTTGAGTAGACAGTCATTAAGTATTGATTCACTTGGTATCTCTGCCTGAATGTTTTCTTCATAGTGGATGTCTTGACCTATGTGGCTTGGAAGATAAGTGGCTTTCCCAAAAACCGCGTAATTGGAAGTGGTTGCAATCTGGATTCAGCCCGGTTCCGTTACCTAATGGGGGAACGGCTGGGAGTCCACCCTTTGAGCTGCCATGGATGGGTCCTTGGAGAGCACGGAGACTCTAGTGGTTAAGTATAACTTATTTTCTTGTTTTCAAAAAGATTATGTAAAAAATGAACAATTTTATTAAATCAAATATCCATTATTCAAGTAGAATGGTCTCCAGAAATCTGGTTTTGGTATAATTATATGCAAAGAATCATTAAGGTTCTTGTATGATGTTTATCTGGCCTGTAGGATGGGGAACAAAGTTTCTTTTACCTCTTACCATGGACATATTAAAGAAGGTAGAGGTTCTGAGGATGACCTCAATCATTTAATATCATAGCTGTTTATACTTTCACTGTTGGGGCTTGGAGAGGTCAGCTAAATCAAATGGAAAGTATGAAAAAATTATATTATCACAGTTGAAAGGTGTTATATAATTTTTTGCAGAGTTTTCAGTTCCTTATGCCAAGATAATTCCCTCTATGATCTTATACTATCTTTACATTTCACATATATGTGGATTAAGCATCTCAATAGGTTAGGAAAATCGGTTGGAATATTGTAGAAATTCTTAGTTTTATAAAATCTAAACAAATGAAAATTTAAAAGTAAAGGCATTGGTATCTGCCAAAATGGAGTAATCCTCCCCAGATCAAAAAGAATTAGAAAAATGGGTTAGAATTACTAGTCTGCTGACTGGTGCATGGAAATAAATGTACTTTTGCTCTGTTTCTTTTAGTGCCTGTATGGAGCGGAGTGAACGTTGCTGGTGTCTCCCTAAAGAACCTACACCCTGAGTTGGGCACAGATACAGATAAGGAACAGTGGAAGGAGGTTCACAAACAGGTGGTCGAAAGGTAGTATTTCTCATCATTTGGCACTATGGGAAATTAAACTTTATTGTTTTTATTTAAAAAATTAAAAGTTTAGCCTGACCAGGCGGTGGCGCAATGGATAGAGTGTCGAACTGGGATTAGGAGGACCCAGGTTTGAGACCCCGAGGTCCCCAGCTTGAGTGCAGGCTCATCTGGTTTGAGCAAAGCTCACCAGCTTGGACCCAAGGTCGCTGGCTCGAGCAAGGGGTTGCTCAGTCTGCTGAAGGCCCATTATCAAGGCATATATGGGAAAGCAATCAATGAACAACTAAGGTGTTGCAACGAAACACTGATGATTGATGCTTCTCATTTCTCTCTGTTCCTGTCTGTCTGTCCCTATCTATCCCTCTTTTTCTCTCTGTCCCTGTAAAAAAAAAAAAAAAATTAAAAGTTTAATACCATTTGCCTTTGAGTACTCTTTGTTAGAGAGAAAGCTTGTTTTCCAAAGGTGTTACTATCCATAGAGGTAAATATATTAAAAATTATAGATATTTATTAATGTTATAGTCTCTTTTCCCATAATTGCCAATTTATAGTATGATGAATCTTTCTATGCTTTTATTGTAAACTATTAAGACAGAACAAGTTAGATTAAGTCTACCTTATTTGAGATCCAGTCTTTATTTCAACAGCATACAGGGGTTCCTCAGGTTACGACACAGTTCTGTTCCTACAACAGTGACATGACCCAAATTTTGGTGTAAGTTGAAACACACCCCAGCCTAAGTCACTTACCAATTCTAACACAGTTGTAAAATCATAACCTAGAACATAAAATACAACTAAGCCACAGAAAAAGGAAAAGGACATAAATATACTGTACTGTACACTGTACTGTCGTAACAGAAAAAAGGACAAAAAACGAATAAACTGAACATATCTCAATTTTTTAAAGTTTTTATGGGAGTTAGCATTGTAAACTCGAAATGTCATATGTTGGGACTGTCTTAACCTGAGGAATCACTATATGATTCATGTAGGAATAAGAAATTTTAAATCCGAGTTCTATTTGCCCAGTATGTTATACAGTGTGTCCGTAAAGTCATGGTGCACTGTTGACCGGTCACAGGAAAGCAACAAAAGATGATAGAAATGTGAAATCTGCACCAAATAAAAGGAAAACTCTTCCAGTTTCATACCTATTCAGTGCTCCTTATTTGTTGCTCCAATGTGGGCTCCATTTGTTGCCCTACACACATCCAAACGATAGTGAAGTTCTTGCCACACATGGGTAAGGACGTCTGGTGTAACAGTGAATAACATCTGTGATTCTCTGTTTTAAGTGATTAATGTCGTTGATACATTCAATGTACACATGTTCCTTCATATAACCCCAAAAGTTAAAGTCTAAGGATGTCAGATCCGGGCATCGTGGTGGCCATGGCTTGACAGAACCCCTGCCTATCCACCACCGGGGGAATGTTCTATCCAGAAACTCACGAACAATGGTGGTGTAGTGTGGAGGAGCGTCGTCCTGTTGAAAGATGACACCTTCTGGAAATTGTGGCACTGCATACAATTCCAACATGTCAAGATAGGTGTTTGCTGTCACAGGCTGCTCCACAAAAAAAAAATGGGCCTATCATGCATCAGGCTACACCACATGTTCACTTTAGGGGTGTTACATTCGTACTCAACATAGGCATGAGGATGTTCAGCAGCCCATATTCGGACGTTATGGCAATGAACATATCCACAGATATGGAAGGTCACCTCATCGCTAAACACAATCTTCTGCAAAATCGTGCATCGTTGTCAATCTCATGAAGCATTTCTGTAGCAAATGCACATTGTGTGGGTCTATCCGCTGGTTTGATTTGATAGTGTGCAACAGCCGCAATTTGTACCCCGTAAAACAGAGACGTTTCTTTAACACCTTATGAACTGTAGTCTTGCTTAGGTGTAATTGTCGAGCACACGCATGCACAGAGTTTTTAGGGCTCCTTAGGTAGCTATCCCGTATAGCCTCTACAGACTCATCACTGACTGATGGCCTACCAGAATCGGGTTTCTCCACCAAACTGCTGATTTCCTTCAACTGCTCATCCCACCGAGTAATGTTATTCCTATGTGGTGGTGCTTTGTTATAAACGCGCCGATATTCACGTTGCACTTTGGTCATGGATTCAAATTTAGCGAGCCACAGTACACTCTGTACCGTCCACATCTCGACTGGCATGACCGTGGGCTGCTCCGCTGTATACACGGTGTTACGTCATCATCTGCGCATGTGCACATGCTGCCACATCATCCTACAGGAACTGGGAGTGTTTTCCTTTTATTTGGTGCAGATTTCACATTTCTATCATCTTTTGTTGCTTTCCTGTGACTGCTCAAAAGTGCACTATGACTTTACAGACACACTGTAGTGTCATTCAGATAGGCCAACGTTGCAGGTTCGATCCCCATTCAGGGCACATAAAATAACCAGTGAATACATAAATAAGTGAGACAACAAATCGGTGGTTTCTATAGTCTTTATTAATAGAAACACAGCTAGCTTTTTAGTCAGATGATATACAGTTTTAAGTAATGTCTAGATTCAAAATGGTATTAAAAGTATAAATACTGTCCCTGGCTGGTTGACTCAGTGGTAGAGTGTCGGTCTGGTGTGTGGAAGTCCTAGGTTTGATTTCCAGCCAGGGCACACAGGAGAAGCGCCCCTCTGCTTCTCCACTCTTCCCCCCTCTTTCTTTATTTCTCTTCCTCTCTTCCCCCTCCCACAGCCAAGGCTTCATTGGAGCAAAGTTGGCTGGCACTGAGGATGGCTCCATGGCCTCTGCCTCAGGCACTAAAAATAACTCCAGTTATAACGGAGCAACTCCCCAGATGGGCAGAGCATTGACCCCTAGTGGGCCTGACTGGTGGATCCCGGTCAGGCGCATGCTGGAGTCTGTCTCTCTGCCTCCCCACTTCTCACTTCAGAAAAATACAAAAATAACTAAATAAATACTAAGTACTGGTAAAACAGCAAATCTTTCTACTTGGTGGCATTATTTACTCATAAATCTTGTGATCATTTGTGGACCTCAGGTCTACAGAATTGAATAATGAATTATAATTGTCCCAGGCAAGACACTCTTATTTGTATTTTTATTTTATTCAGTTTAGAGAGGAGACACAGAGTGAGAGAGAGAGAGAAAGGGGGGAGGAGCTGGAAGCATCAACTCCCATATGTTCCTTGACCAGACCAGTGCAGGGTTTTGAACTGGTGACCTCAGTGTTCCCAGGTCGACGCTTTATCCACTGCGCCACCACAGGTCAGGCTTATTTGTATTTGTTTAAGTAAATAATACCTGTGAACCCACCACCCAACCCAACAAACATTGACAGTAGCTATCAGCTAACTGTAGTGTTTGTTGGGTCAGAATTACTAGTCTGCTGATGGTGCTTGGAAATGAATTCTGTGTCCTCCATTCATCTTTCTACCCTCCCCACACACACTTGAGATAGTCCTGACTAAGCATGCTACATGTAATCTCTGATTTACTTTTTAAATTCAGTATTCCATTTAAAAAAATCATCTATTATGGTGTATGTCACTGTAGTTATTTGTTTTGATATCTATGTAATATTTTATTGTACAAGTACACCATAGTTAATTCATTCTCCTGTTGGAGAACACTGATCTTGTTGCCAGGTTTTTGCTATTACGGGCAATACTGTTTTGAACATCCCTATACATAATATCCTGGTATACATGGCAAGGTGGTCTACTCTTGTGTATATAATGCGACTTTGTGGCATTATTTACCATATAGAGTAAGTTCAGTAAAAAGCTTTGTGTTTGTTTCTCTTACCCTTACTTTTTCTTGTTCTTTCTTGTCCTGCCCTATCCTTCCCTACACTACAGTGCTTATGAAGTAATCAAACTGAAAGGCTACACTTCCTGGGCCATTGGACTGTCTGTAGCAGATTTAGCAGAAAGTATGATGAAAAATCTTAGGCGCGTGCATCCAATCTCCACCATGATTAAGGTAAGTCTATGTAGTGATATATTGTATTTGAATACCATTATTTCCTGTTTTTTAAAAAAGATTTCCTCTGAGCCTGACCTGTGGTGGCGCAGTGGATAAAGCGTCGACCTGGGAACACTGAGGTCGCCAGTTCAAAACCCTGCACTGGTCTGGTCAAGGCACATATGGGAGTTGATGCTTCCAGCTCCTCCCCCCTTTCTCTCTCTCTCTCTCTCTCTCTCTCTCTCTCTCACTCTGTGTCTCCTCTCTAAAATGAATAAAATTTAAAAAAAAATTAAAAATAAATAAATAAATAAAATTAAAAATAAAAGATTTCCTCTGAGAAAGCAATTAGATTAATATAAGTCGTCAGTGATTGATTTAATATATTGATGCACCTACAACTTTCTTTTTTGAAAAAACATTAGCATTAGAATTAAAGTCTATTAGCACTGTGTTCAGTACATAGATACTTGATAATTTGTTAACTAAAAAACTATTCAATTATGTTGAGATGGGTGGAAGACTATAAAAGAAACAGATATTCTTTTCCTTTTGGGAAAAATGGAAATCATACTGAAGTCAGTTAATAAAGTGTTACACAATAAAAACTGGAAAGTATTATGAATAATAGCAATCGTTTAGACTTTCTTTTAGAATGGAAATCTTGCTGTTATTTTAATGAATTTATTTTATACTGTTCGTTACATCCTAACTGAAAATCTGGAAAGGAATTTCTACTGACCAAACTGTATCAAATATGCTCAAAATCCTAGAGAAGAAAAGTCTTAGGAAACTTTAGAATACATTAAAAACAAACACAAAAAATATTTTTTGCCTTCAGGGTCTTTATGGAATAAAAGAAGACGTCTTCCTTAGTGTTCCTTGCATCCTGGGACAGAATGGCATCTCTGATGTGGTGAAGGTGACTCTGACACCCGAGGAAGAGGCTCGTTTGAAGAAGAGTGCAGATACCCTTTGGGGGATCCAGAAGGAGCTGCAGTTTTAAAGACTTATTGTACCACTTCACTGTCTAGGCAACAACAGGATTTTAGTTGGAGGTTGTGCATATTGTCCTTTTTGTCTGATCTGTGACTAAAAACATCAGTTTCCTAAAGATAGAAAGAGTATGGTTCATAAAACAATGCATCTGTATCCTGATGCAGGATGTAGTCCTAAACTAGTTAGTGTGAAATACTAGTTCCACCTCCTCAAAGGCACCACTGCCAACATGGCACACACTACAGTTGCCCTTCATACTAGACGTATGTTCACTGAGTGTTACATAATTGTGGTTCCTTTACCCAACATGCCTTGTCCAACCTTTTTTTCTCTAACCAGTCACATCCTGGGATCCAATGTATAAAGCCAATACTGCATGTCTTGTGCATAACTGTTCTAAATGATTTTATTTTGTGTACCCTGTATCAGATTAGTGTACATTGCCATATAATGTAAAGTGAAAAGTCTACATATAAATAATGCAGTCAACAATCCAAGTGTCATACCAACTAAAATACCAAATAAACCTTGAACAGTGACTACTCTATTAATTTATTAAGATAAATAGTTATAAAGCTACTATTTATTACATTACTGGGAGCTATTAAATTATTCTTAGGCAACTCTGCAATGATTTTATTTTTAACTTTTAAAAACATTTATTTAAAAAAACATTTATTAATTAAGGAGAGAGAAAGATCAACTTGTTCCACTTATTCATTCATTTGTTGATTCTTGTCTGTGCTCTGACTGGGGATCAAACCTACAACCCTGGTGTATCAGGATAATGCTGTGACCAACCAAGCTATCTAGCCAGGGCTGCAATTATATATATTTTTTATTTGCAAGAGAGAGATGGAAGAACAGGTAGGGACAGACAGAAAGGGAGAGAAATGAGAAGCATCAGTTCTTTGTTGTGGCACCTTAGTTCATTGATTGCTTTCTCATATGTGCCTTGACCGGGGGAGCGGGGGGCTCTAGCTGAGTCAGTGACCTCTTGCTCAAGCCAGCAACCCCGCACTTGAGCTAGTGAGCCCACTTAAGCAGAATAAGCCTGTGCTTAAGCTGTTGACCTCAGGGTTTCGAACCTGTGTCCTCCATGTCTCAGTCTGACGCTCTATCCACTGCATCACTCCCTGGTCAGGCCAGACTTTAGTTTAATATGAATTAATATATTAAGGCTTGACTAGATTGACTAGGTTATATTGGTACCATTTTCATTATAATAAATTGTTTTAATATGCTAAGCCCCAAGGTATTATATAAGTTGATAATAGTGCTAATCATAATTGATATACTTACAATTCATGGAGATAACATACTACACAGTAATGTAAAAAACATTTGCCAAGTGAACATAAGCAGTGGTACTTTGCCACTAGAGGGGAACAGACATTTAAGAATCTACTTTCCAGTAACAATGGTGCCCTCTTATCCACCCAGGATATGCTTTAAGACCCCCAATGGATGCTTGAAACCACAGATAGTAACAAACCCTATATATATTACATTTTTTCTCATACACTTGGGATATGATAAAGTTTAAATTTGGAGCAGTAAGAGACTAACAAAAATAGAACAATTATAACAAAGATTAAAGTTCTGTGAATGTGACATTAAGTCAAAAAAGGGTTACTTGGGCACAGGCACTGTGATATAATTGATCTAATAACTGAGATGGCAACTAAGTGACAATGGGTGGGTAGTGTGTACAGTCGATAATTTGGATAAAGGGATGGTTCATGGCTCAGGCAGGATGGAGTAGGATGGCACAAGATTTCATCATGTGCCCTTGTTGGGTAGCTCATTTGGTTAGAACATCACCCCAACACACCAAGGTTGAGCATTTGATCCCTAGTCAGGGCACATACAAGATGAATTAGTGAATGTATAAATAAGTGGAACAACAAATTGATGTTTCTCTCCCTCTCTCTGAAATCAATGAATAAAAAATTTTTTTTAAGATTTCGTCAAGCTTCCTGACCTGTTGTGGCACAGTGGATAAAAGGTCAACCTGAAACGCTGAGGTTGCTGGTTCAAAGCCCTGGGCTTGCCTGTTCAAGGCACATACAGGAAGCAGCTACTATGAGTTGATGCTTCCCACTTCCCCCCTCTTTTTCACTTCTCTCTAAAAATCAAATTAAATTTTTTTTCGAACCTGGGTCCTCTGCGTCCCAGTCGGTCACTCTATCCACTGTGCCACCGCCTGGTCAGGTATCCCCTGAGTCTTTTTAATGAAATGTGATCTCATTTTAGTCTTACTACCTTGGGAAGTAAATTTAGTGGGCCTTCGCCCCATTTCACAGAAATTGCCAGGACTTCAAAGCCACATTCTTTCAAATTTTTTGCTGAGTGCCTATTATAGTTTGGTAGATGTCCAGACATGCAGGACAAATCTTGGCTCTCCTATATTTACACTGCCACAATATAGCAAAATGGTAAATTAACTTGAAATGGTAAATTATCTTGGATTGCAGCCACCAGAGAACCCACTCAGGAAGAGAGGATGTCAAGCTCCTACCAATGCCCCTGTGCTCTGGGCAGGTATGAATGAGAGTCTTTCTTCAGTCAGAGCAGGAGTTTGGTCATTGCCGGATGATACCTCCTTAGGCCCACGGGCATGAAGCAGGTGTAGAGCTTGACTTTGGGGTGATCCAGGCCAGCAGTGTCTCCCTCTCAGCCCTGTTGGTGAATGAGGTACAAGGGCAGGGAGTAGCTGTAGAAGGAAGCTCACAAGTAAGTAGTAGGTAGTACAGGACCAACAGTGGCTGTCACTCGTCTACCATAGTGTGACAAGGTGCCAAAAAGTTGCAAAATTAATATTGATATTTTAGGAAGAAAGGTCAGGCTTTCTGTCCCGTCCTTTCCTTGGGGATGGGGGGGGGGGAGAAGAATGTAGAAGCTTCCTGACTTACAAGGACAATGGGTCATTTAGTTTTAACTGTAGAATAAAGGTTGTCTGAGAAACTTCTTTTCTCTTTCAATGGGAGACAGAATTTACATACCACCCTACATTGATTTTGGCTCTTCGTCCCTTCCTGGAATCCTGAGAGTAACATACCTCTAGGCCTGTGATGGCGAGCCTATGACACACGTGTCAGCACTGACATGCGTAGCCATTTTCGATGACATGCGGCCACATGCCAGAGAAGTATGGGGCCGCATGCCGAGAAGGATGTTTCATCCTTGACTCCTGCACGGTCAGGTGCAGTAGCCGAGAATAAAACATTTGCTATAGTGTAGACACTCTGTGCCGGAGGTCTGTAGGCCAAAACAACAGAACTCCGGCACAGAGCATCTAGTTCTGGGACTTCCGGTTAGGCTGTTTTTCTCGAAGTGACACACCACCTGAGTTATGCTCAGGTTTTTGGCGAATTTTGACACACCAAGCTCAAAGGATTGCCTATCACTGCTCTAGGCAAAGGAGGGAAGATAGACACTAAAATATTTGTAAGCCTGACCTGTGGTGGCACAGTGGATAAAGCGTCGACCTGGGAACACTGAGGTCGCCAGTTCAAAACCCTGCACTGGTCTGGTCAAGGCACATATGGGAGTTGATGCATGCAGCTCCTCCTCCCTTTCTCTTTCTCTCTCTCTCTCTCTCTCACTCTGTGTCTCCTCTCTAAAAATGAATAAAATAAAAAGAAATTAAAAAAAAATCTTTCTAAGATTTGTAAATGTCCTTGATTATATTACCTTGGAAGTTTTAATGTTTTTGTGGATCTCCTACCTAGACAAATGTTACAGGCTTGTTAATAATTGTATCATGATGTCATGCTCCTCCCAACCTGTGTGTAATCAGGGGTATATAACCAGCCTCTGAAATGTATTGTGCACACATGATTTCGGTTTGCAGTGCGCCCCGTGTTAGTCATATGAGGCTGGCATATTTAATAAATCTCCTCTTTTAATAAAACTCCTTAAAACCCCATCTAGACTTGGTGTCTCTACGTAAACCCACAGAAGTGAGGTACGGTACTTCACAACAATAGAAACCTCTTGCTTGGGGTGGCTGTAGATTGTTAAAGTGTCATAAGAGGTATAGGAGATTTGTAGGGAGGTGGTGGTACTAGACACATTGGTCAAGGAAAGCTAGAGGAAGTGACATTTATATTCAAAACTGAAATGATCAATCAACTTTGAGAATGGCTGTGGAGAATTTTCCAGATATTGGGAACAGCAAGAAATCCTGAGCCAAGAAAAAGCTGTCAAAAGCTGGGGAGAATGTGATGAGTGTTTTGAGGCTGTAAGGTCAGTGGCTGACTTCATGGCCAAGCAGGTTCCCATTGGATTTGGGCATACAGTAAAAGAACTGTGGAGCCAGAAATTGGTGGGCCATTCCATTTATTAAAAGTCTCTTAACAGCAAATAAGCAAATAGGCAGGAAACACCGCTTCCCTTTCACTCAGGGCTCCCAAACCCCTCAGCACTATGGACTCACTGGACTCATTTGCCAGACTCATGGGGCTTACAGGCCCCCACCGGCCCCCACCAGCCTCAGCATTCCCCAGCCAAACAGGCCTGGCTGAAATAACACCTTCTCCTGCAAACAATAGCAAACAGTCGCAAACAATCGCCCTTCCCCATGGAGGCAGGCAAACCACAACCTGCCGCCCTGAGGTCAAGCAACCTCAGCCTTCCGCAGACCATACACACATGGTGCCAATGCAAATACAGTGTGTCCGAAAAGTCATGGTGCACTTTTGACTCCGTGAACCGTCAAAAGTGCACTATGATTTTATGGACACACTGTACAAGTGAGCAAACCTAAACATACTTTACAAACTTGTTTGCCCAACAGAGGCTAAATTTTGAATGTCTTAGGTTGTAAAAATTGGTTATTTTAAGTTGAATGGAAAGCTATTGAAGTAAATTATAAGCAGGGTTATAACATGATCTGACCCAAATCAAAAACAAACCAATTATAGGCTTTGATACAGAAAGTGAATTATTGTTGGTCAAATAAGTTTGTAAATATGATGTATATGTTTGCTCGCTTATAGTTTGCATTGGCTGTGGGGGACAGGCTGTAAGCAGGTAGGGTCCTTACAGCCTAAGGCTTACTTTTAAGACTAAGCTTTTCCCCACACCCTTGACTGTTGCATGATGTGGGGTGGTGCACTCTCAAGAGGAATCCCATTATGCCTCAGATAAGTGACTTTGTATCAGAAACTTCCTTGTTTGTATATTGGATTAAAGGTTGTGATTTCTACACTATAAAATGGGGCAGAGGAGCCCATGCTCAAGGAGAGCAGAGAAAGGCCACGTGGAGGAGAGAAGCAGCCAAGATGGCAGAGTGCTGAAGCAGAAGCCAGTTTGTGCAGTTTGTGCAGAGAGGAGATGGGTAATACAGGTGAATAAGGCTGGTGAGGTAGAAAACTTTGATTCTAGGAAACTCGGGTAAGTCAGTGGCTTTGGGAGCCCTGAATGGAAAAGGAAGTGTTTCCCCACTGTGTGTATTTCTTGCTTGCCAGGTGCAAGGTAGGATTAAAGCTAATGGCCCACCAGTTCTTGGCTCCGTTGTTTCATTACTGTCTATCTGAATCAAATGCAAACCTGCATTGGCCAGGTGGCTGTGATGGCGGCCGTGGCTACTGGCCTTACGATTATCCTTTAGATTTTGAAAAGGATTCAAATGCAAATAACAAAAAATGACAGAGGAAGTTTGTTGGGCAGATAAAATATGTTATGCTCACTTTGTTAAAGATGGCACTGCCCACGTGGAAGCCTGTCGCCCACGTGATATTAGTTGCCCTTCTTGCTTGGGATGGGCGTGATTATGTTAATATGTGTTGGGAGGGCTTTCACGCCAAAAGGTTTTAAAAGGAAGAGAGATCATGTTGTTTCGGTGAAGAGGTCTTACGTTTCAGGAGGAGAGGAGAAGCAGCCAAGATGGCAGAATGCTGAAGGAGAAGCTAGTTTATGCAGAGAGGAGATGGGGAACAGAGGTGGATAAGACTGGTGAGCTAGAAATCTTTGATTCTAGGAAACCCAGATAAGTCAGTAGCTTTGTGAGCACTGAATCAGTGGGGTTTTGGAGCCCAGTGTGTGTTTTTACTTGCCCGCCAGGTGCAAGCTAGGATTAAAGCTAATGGCCCACCAGTTCTTGGTTCCATTGTTTCATTACCGAATCCAATGCGTACCTGCACGGACCAGGCCACTGTGATGGTGGCAGTGGCTACTGGCTTTACAAAGTTGTTTTCCCTTGTGTGAGTTACAAATTCTTGGCATAAATTAAAATCACCCTCAGAAAACTAGACATAGCCTTTCCTTTTCATTATTACTCTCTTGTTCTTGCAAGAGAAATCTGAACATTATTCAACACTCAACCCTGAAGTTACAGAGCTTAACAATAATTTAAAAAATTCCTGCAAATGAATGCTTGAACAAGGATGTGATAAGCGCATCAAATCGTATGTTTCTCAAAGTCAGGTTGGTCACTCCCAAGTCTGCACTGAAAATTTTTCATCCTTGGGGCCCAGGTCCCTTTAGCATGCCCTTGAGCTCCACTATGCTCTTCCCAAACTAGCTGTCCTCAACCAGACAGTCAGCTTAGGAACTGAAAACCATTTCTGCAGGACGCTGTTTTAAACTGGCACCACCCTAAGAACAGGAGGCACTCCCATAAGGCTTCTTTCCCCATGGGGGCCGGGAGCCTGGAGCCTGGCCCAGGATTGTGGCGTCTCCAAAGAAGACACGGCACTAAAATCAGTCTTAGGCCTAGGCCAGCTGAAGAAAATGAAACAGCATTCCCACAACCTTTCTTGTACGCTCTTCAAGATCGTCATTAAGTCTTCATACAGAGATCATAAGGACGAAACCGCAGGTACCAAGGAACCCACTCATACAAAGAGGACTACAAGCGTCTGCCAATGCGCCTGCGCCAGGTCGACTGGGGGCGGAGCTCGTGTGGTGACGTACGTGGGCGCATGCTTGCATGACATTGGGAGAACAACCGTCACCCGGCTTCGCACCTTAACGGCCAGTGCTGTTTCTGATGTTACTATGTTTTAAAATCTTCTTTAAACGCTGTGTGTTGTGCTTTCTGTGGAGTTCTGTACTAAGTTGCGCCAAGCAGAGCATTTGTGAGTATCTGGCACTGGGACAAAAATGGTGGCTTGGGGCCCGGAGAAATAAAAAAAACCTGTTGGTACCCCAACCCCTGCTACTATAGACGGGTCATGGCTCCACCTCTCCACAGCCCTTGACCAGGAAATTCTTTCTCTGACTTCCTCTCAACCTCAGCTCCACTTTATGCATACTCAAGAGGTATTTTCCTATGTGTTCAGCGTGATGAAGTACATTAGTAGCTGCGAGAATGTTCTATTGAGGGAGTTCTATCTCACTGAAGTGGCATTTTCTTTCTCAGGTTTTCAACATGTCAACGGTCAAGGAGCAGCTTATTGAGAATCTAACTAAGGAAGATAGAATCTCCCAGCGGAAGATCACCATTGTGGGAGTTGGTGCTGTAGGCATGGCTTGTTCGATTTGTATCTTAATGAGGGTAAGTGATAAATCTATTTGTGTCTGAAAACCAAGTCAGCACTTTGGGTTCTTGTTGATGAGTTCAGGTTTTGAGGGCCAATCCCTTGACAGTAAATAATGTGTCCTTCCATCTGATTTTGACAAAAGAAACGATTAACTGGATTTTGCCATTGCTAGATTATTTAAAATTTATTTATAAGCACATTGATTGGATTGTTTTGTTGACTATTATATCATTTTCTGTTGAAACGATCCATGAATTCAGTTGCCTTCCTTGAGGAGTAATGGATGAAAATCATATTTCCCAATGACTTTCATTTTTTAAATGATTAATAATTGTGTATTATATGCTCATTAAAAAGCAGAAAGTGCCAAATTTGATAAAATATAACAGTGAAAGTTCTTTAATTTTCTTTTTGTTTCCACAGTATGTTGTCTTTTAAATTTATTGATTTTAGAGAAAGAGAGAAAGGGAGAGAAAGAGAAACATTGATTTTTTTGTTCCAACCATCTATGCATTCACTGGTCGATTTCTGTATGTGCTCTAATTGGGGTTCAAACCTGCAACCTTGCTACATCGGGACATTGCTCCAACCAACTGAGCTAATGGCCAGGGCCAGAGCATCTTTTCATGTGCTTGTTGACCATTTGTGTATCTTCTTTGGAGAAATGTCTATTTTAAATCTTTTGTCCATTTTACATCTTTTTTTAAAGGTTTCATCTATTGATTTTAGAGAGAGGAGAGAGAGAGAGGGAGAGAGAAATGATGGGAACGGGAGGAATCGGGAGCATCAACTTGCTTCTCATATGTACCTTGACTGGGCAAGCCTGGGTTTTCAAACGTGCAACCTCAGCATTCCAGGTCAATGCTTTATCCACTGCGCCACCACAGGCCAGCTTTGCCTATTTTAAAAGTAAGTTATTTGTTGTTGTTGAGTTACAGGAGTTCTTTTCATAGTCTAGATATTAACTGCTATAGCTACATGATTTTAAAATATTCTGGCCCTGGCCAGTTGGCTCAGTGGTAGAGCATCGGCCCCATTGTGGATGCCCTAGGTTTGATTCCCAATCAGGGAACACAAGAGAAACAACCATCTGCTTCTCCACGCCTCCTACTCCCTCTTCTTCTGTCTCTCTCTCTTCCCCTCCCGCAGCCTAACTCAATTGGATTGAGCACATGGGCCCCGGACGCTGAGTATAGCTCCATGGAGCCTCCACCTCAGGTGCTAAAAATAGCTCGTTTGATCAGCGGACCTAGATGGGCAGAGCATTGCTAGTAGGGGGCTTGCCAGGCAGATCCCGGTTGGGGTGAATGCAGGAGTCTGTCTCTTTATCTCCCCTCTTCTCACTTAAAAAAAAAATCCTATTCCCTCGAGTTCCCTTTACTATTGATTGTGTCCTTTAATGCACAGAAGTTTTTTTATTTTAATGTAGTTCATTACTTTTGCCTGTGTTTTTGGTGTCATATCCAAAAAATCATTGCCAAATTCAATGTCATGAAGCTTTTAGCCTGTTTTTTTAAATTTTATTTATTTATTTATTTATTTTACAGGGACAGAGAGAGAGTCAGAGAGAGAGATAGATAGGGACAGACAGACAGGAACGAAGAGAGGTGAGAAGCATCAATCATTAGTTTTTCGTTGCCGTCGCAAAACCTTAGTTGTTCATTGATTGCTTTCTCACATGTGCCTTGACCGCGGGCCTTCAGCAGACCAAGCAACCCCTTACTGGAGCCAGTGACCTTGGGTCCAAGATGACAAGTTTTTGCTCAAGCCAGATGGGCCCGCGCTCAAGCTGGCGAGCTCAGGGTCTCGAACCTGGGTCTTCTGCATCCCAGTCCGATGCTCTATCCACTGCGCCACTGCCTGGTCAGGCTGTTTTTTAATTTTTAAAAATTGATTTTTAGAAAGGAAGGGAGAAATATCAATTTGTTATTCTACCTATTTATGCATTCATTAGTTGATTCTCATATGTACCCTGACTTTCCCTTGTGTTTTCTTCTAAGAGTTTTATAGTTTCAGGTCTTACATTTAGACCAGTGGTTCTTTTTTTTTTTTTTAAATTCATTTTAGAGAGGAGACACAGAATGAGAGAGAGAGAAAGGGGGGAGGAGCTAGAAGCATCAACTCCCATATGTGCCTTGACCAGACCAGTGCAGGGTTTTGAACTGGCGACCTCAGTGTTCCCAGGTCGACGCTTTATCCACTGCGCCATCACAGGTCAGGCTAGACCAGTGGTTCTTAACATTTTTTGATGTACCGAACCCACCAATTTCATATGCGCATTCCCTGAACCCTTCTTTAGTGATAAATAAAATATGATTTTTTTCCAAATTCAAGACATAGGTATATGTTTTTTTACTGGTGCACAAAATGAGCCGTACATGAATATCACCTTGCTCAAAGAACAAAACCAACAAGTGCATGAACTCACAACAAATTACAGCATTACTTTATTCTGGCCTCCACGGCAGAGGCTTCTCCGAACCCCTGAGACCGACTCATTGAACCCCTAGGGTTCAATAGAACCCAGGTTAAGAACCACTGATTTAGACCTTTAATCCATTTCGAGTTAACTTTTTATATGGCATAAAATAAGTGGTCCAACTTTATTCTTTTGTGTGTAAGTATACCATTTGTTGGAAAGACTGATCTTTTCTGTTTGAATAGTTTTGGCAGCCCTGTCAAAAAATTATTTGACTATATACATTAGAGTTCATTTCAAGGCTTTCCTAGGCTCTTTATTCTATTCATTGCTTTATATGTCTGTATTCTCTTTCCACATTGTTTGTTTGTTTGTTTTTAGTGAGAGAGAGAGACAGACAGATAGGGACAGACAGAAAGGGAGAGAGATAGGAAGCATCAACTCGTAGCTGTGGCACTTTAGTTGTTCATTGATTGCTTTCTCATATATGCCTTGACTTGGGGGCTCCAGCCGAGCCAGTGACCCTTTGCTCAAGCCAGCAACCTTTGGGCTCAAGCCAGCAACCTTTGGGCTCAAGCCAGCAACCTTCAGCTTCAAGCTAGTGACCATGTTGATGATCCCATGCTCAAGCCAGTGCCCCGTGCTCAAGCTGGTGAGCCCATGTTCAAGCTGTTGACCTTGGGGTTTTAAACCTGGTTCCTCGGTGTCCAGATTGATGCTCTATCCACTGCACCACTGTCTGGTCAGGCACCACAAAATTTTGATTATTGTATCTTTGTAGTAAGTTTTGAAATCAGGAAGCGTAAAGCATTCAACTTTGTTATGTTTTAGGATTAGCTATTTGGAGTCCCTTGAGATTTTATGTAAATTTTAGAATGTACTCTTCTGTTTCTTAAAAAGAAATGCCATTGTGATTTTGATAGGAGTTGCACTAAATATGTAGATCACTTTGGGTAGTATTGACATCTCTACAATGTTAAATCTTTCACTCCATAAGCTTGGGATGTCTTTCCATTTATTTGTGCTTCTTTTTCACCAGTGTTTTGGAGTTTTCAGTGTACAAATCTTTTGCCTCTCTAAATGTTTTAAAGGTGTTATTTAATCTTTATAATAACCTGAGAAAGTAAGTACTATTGTCATATTCATTTATAAATGAGAACACTGAAGCACGGATGTTAAGTAGCTTGCCCATGGTCAAATGGCTGGTAGGTAAGGGGCCAGAATTCAAATCTTGACTATCTTGATACAGATCTGTATTCTTGAAAGCTTTATTATATTATTTAGACAGTTTTTGGAAACCTGCAAAGGGAGATGAAAAGCAAAACCAGTTAAATTCCACAGCCCCAGCAAGGCTCAGAAATTGGAAGTACCACTTGCCTCAGGTGGAGGTGAGGGATGGAACAAATAACAGGAGGATCAATTGGAGGTTTATATGATGAGAAGGAAAACCACCAGATTCTCTTCTGCTCCTTAGTCAACTAGACAACCACCTCTCACATCTCAGCAGACAAGGGGAGGCGGTTTATTCTTTGGAGAAATTGAATCCAACAGCTCTGCCCTCAGGGAATTAAGGACAGTAGAGGACAGACTTCTTATTGAAAGCAATAGAATTAATTGAAAGTCTACATATTAGACAATGAGGCAAAAACCCTCTTATTCCCACTGTGCTGCTAGAAGACAGACTGTCAAAGATGTGTTACTGAAAAGAGAAGAAATTACAGGATCAATCAGGAGGTCTAGTAGCCAATTGATGTTTCAATAAGAAACAAGAAAGAGCAAGAAGAAAATTATTCAATAGATAAAAGAAGAATCCTAAAATTGAAGAACATGACTTTGCAGACAAAGAATTTATTGCCCTGGCCAAGTGACTCAGTTGGTTAGAGCATCATTTGAATAAACCAAGGTGTGTGTTCAGTCCCCAGTCAAGGAACATACAAGAGTCAGCCAATGAATACACAAATAAGGGAAACAACAAATCAACATTTCTCTCTCTCTTTCTTTCTCTCTATCTCTCCCTCACTCCCCCTTCTATCTCTAAAAAAAGAAAAAAGTAAAAATTAAAAAAAAATTACTTAGTCCTTGGCACAATGAATATATGTTTTAGAAAAACCTACTCCAAATCATATTTTCATGACATTTCAGAACTCCAATTGTGAGAAAGGTCAGTTCTTGGAGCCCATTTATTTATTTATTTTTACTTTATTTTTTTTTCCCCGTTTATTTTGTCCTAGAATCTATTATTGTATTCTGGAAAATACCCAAGTAACGCAGAGTAGTTCAGGATCTTGTCTTCAGGTCACATTGATGTCTATTGTGGGCTAAATGGCAAGTGATAAAAATTATTCAAATATGCATATGCATAGACTCTTCCATTGACCTAAATAGACATATGAGTACCATGACACCTGTGTATGTCATTGAATGAAGGACCTTATTTATTTATTTTTAAGTAAGAAGAGGAAAGATGAGACAAACTCCCTATGTGCCCCAACTGGGATCCACTGGCAATTCTGGTCTGGGGCTGATGCTCTACCTATCTAGAGCCAGTGCTTGCAACCGAGCTATTTTTAGTACCTGAGGTGGAGACCCAATGGAGCCATCCTCAGCTCCCGGGGCTGACATGCTTAAATTAATTGAACAATGACTTAGGGAAGGAAACAAAGAGAAAAAAAAGGGGGGAGGGGAAGAGAAGCAGATGGTTGTTTCTTCTGTGGACTCTGACTGGGAATCAAACCTGGGACTTCAACACGCGGTTTGACGCTCTACCACTGAGCCAACTGGCCAGAACCTGAATGGAGGACTTTAAAGGGATTATAAGGATGTGTAAAGTTTTTAGGAGTGCATAGCTATTCAGCCTACATCCTTGTCCTGTACAGAGCAGAGTAGCCATAACTGTTTTCCTTAGATTGATTTTTAGTGTCTTGTTTTCTTGTCTTACTATAGTCACTCTGAAACTCCCTGGAGAACTGTTCCTAGGATGCTCATAACTATTCTTATAAGATTCTCGCCTGACCAGGCGGTGGCGCAGTGGAAAGAGCGTCGGACTGGGATGCGGAAGACCCAGGTTTGAGACCCCGAGTTCGCCAGCTTGAGTGCGGGCCCATCTGGCTTGAGCAAAAGCTTGCCAGCCTGAACCCAAGGTTGCTGGCTCCAGCAAGGGGTGGCTCAGTCTGCTGAAGGCCCACAGTCAAGGCACATGTGAGAACACAATCAATGAACAACTATGGTGTTGCAAGGGCAACGAAAAACTAATGATTGATGCTTCTCATCTCTCTCCTTTCCTGTCTGTCCGTCCCTATCTATCCTTCTCTCTGACTCTCTCTCTGTCCCTGTAAAAAAAAAAAGAAAGATTCTGACAATGGCCCTGGCTGGTTGCTCAGTGGTAGAGCGTTGGCCTGGCATGTGGAAGTCCGGGTTCAATTCCTGGCCAAGGCAAACAGGAGAAGCACCCATCTGCTTCTCCACCCCTTCCCTTCTTCATTCTCTCTATCTCTCTCTTCTCCAACTGCAGCCAAGGCTCCATTGGAGCCAAGTTGGCCCGGGTGCTGAGGATGGCTCCATGGCCTCCACCTCAGGTGCTAGAATGGCTCGGGTTGCAACAGAGCAATGCCCCAGATGGGCAGAGCGTCACCTTCTAGTGGGCTTGCCAGGTAGATCCCCTTTGGGTGCATGCGGGAGTCTGTCTCTCTGCCTCCCTGCTCTCACTGCAGAAAAATACAAAAACGAACAAACAAACAAAAAAACAATTCTGACAAAACAAGCCCACGGTCTCTCTTTGGAATTTTATTTGACAAATGACTCTCACAGATGTAGTCAGTTCTTTAAAAACAAACTAACTGTGTAGGGATTATTTGAGTTGTGTCTGACAGTCCACACAAACGGAGCTAGGAAAATACTTTTGATAAGATAATTGATAATGTGTTAAGAAAAGAGATAAATCACATTGGAAATATAATTTAAAAGCAGGCTGTGTTGGTTATTAAGTTATTGTCAACTCAGCCCCAAATCCAACTTTCTATACTCTGATTTGTGATGCTATTACTGGATCTCTGCTTAATCCTTTTCTCCTTTGCCAGTTTATATTTTTTTAGGTTCTGCCAATAGGTGTACTGTACTAGAGGGAAGTTGGAAGGCAGAAGGGGAGTGATGATCTCCTTTTCTCTGTTGGCTTTTTGTTTTGGTCAGTCATCTCCGCTGCAGCCTTTTGCCCCAATGGTAGAAGTTGGTCTAGCCTCCAGTTCCTTTCAGAGTTTTAACATTGGCCTCATATTGTCCCTTCAGTGGTATTGGTAGCAGCCAGTTTTTGCCTCCTCCGGATTTCTGAGATCAGCTCCTTGAAGCACCTCTTTTAGTCTCTCTGTCCCCTCAGCCTTAAGGGTGGTAGTTTCAAGCTGCAGTTACTATCCCTAGGTTACCTCAAGTGTTATCTTTTTGCTCTTTCAGCCCTCTGATATCTGTCTAACCAGTTCTGTATCTATTTTAAATTCCTTCTGTTGAAATGCTTAGTTTCTGTTTTTCTGTTCCAGACCCAGACAAATATACAGAATGATATAAAAATGCATTCATAAACAGGATCTGGCTTTTTTTTTTAGTTTTAACTTTATTTTTTAAATATCTGGATGGTTTTAACATTCACTTATCAAAATGATGTAAAAAGAAATAAAGCAAAAGTGATTTTTATAACAAGTGGTTAGTAAACATTTAAAAATTGTAAAATATAATTTAACCAAGTATTCTTTCCTTTTGCTCTAGAAAACCTATCTCCAGATGTAACCCATAACCTTGTTTAGATGATTCTGTCCTAATAATTTTGTATAGGTTTATATATTAATAGATTGTACAGATATCTCGTTTTCACTTATAGTCACTTTAGTCAGAATGTGAGAGATGGCAACTGGCTTTGTTTCCTTGAGCAAGTCAGTCTTTCTGGACCTGTGTCTACCATAGGTGGAGAAGGGAGGTTAGACCACGAATCTAAGTACCTCAGTGTCATTGATGCTATTCACTAAACTTTCATTTTCTATATAAAACAACCTAAAATTTACTCTTAAAGAGATACAGTACAGAGTAGGTAAAAACTGACCATAGCATCTCAAAATAAGGTTATCATTTATAGAAAATGTTTTTAACTGACTCCACATCTCTTAATTCCATTCTATAGTTTATAAAAATTCTACAGTGAATAGACTTATAGTTTCTAATCATGTATCAAGAAATGATGGGGTTTTTTGCCTGACTGGTGGTGGCACAGTGGTTAAAGCATTGACCAGCTGAGGTCGCTGGTTCGAAACCCTGGGCTTACCTAGTCAAGGCACATATGGGAGTTGATATTTCCTGCTCCTCTCACCCTTCTCTCTCTCTCTCTCTCCCCTCTTTAAAATAAATAAATAAAATCTAAAAAAAAAACAAAAAAAAGAAATGGTGTTTTTACTTTTACTTTGCCTTTTAGTAAATCATATTTTGAGTAATCAAATTTAGGAATATATGGCTATCTTATGAATATCCCATTTAATTATATTAGAGGTAAGTGATAATTTTTATGACAAGACCTATAGACTTTCTGTAGTATGGTCTATACCAGACCCTCAACTGATTTTATTTGAATTTGAGTGCGGTGAATAAAATGTCAATTTTCCTCACTGATTTTGAACTACATTCTATGTGACAACTCACACACAGTACATATGTTGGGATCTTATATGTTTCATATACTATAATTGAAAGGAGATGAGTGCTGGTCCGCCAGAATTTTCATGCTGGTCTGTGCAGGTTAATCACCCTAATGTAGTATTAAGATTTTAAACCCAAACCAGCATTTGAAAACCACTGTAATCTATAGGACTGAAGAAACTTGTTCATGTTCACTTATCCTTTGAACAAAGACTAAACAAATCCTTCTAACGACCTGTAAATATTCTGCTGAGCATTAAAATATAACTTCAGTGTTATAATGATTATAACATTTTCCATCCCTGTTTTGAGTATTTTTCTAGATTAAGATTTTCTAAAAATGTACTTATATAAAAAGTTAATTAGCTTATTGTTTCATTGAAAAAAAATCATGTTTAAAATTACACACCCAGTAATGGAAATTTTTAGTCCTTGCCTCATGTTTGTTTTAATTATTTACTGGAGAGTTCTTATTCCTTAATCCACATCCCCCAAAGATAATCAATATCAACAATTTAATATATTCTTTTATTCCTTCTAATTTTTCCTTATATGTACACTATCACTTGTATAATTTTATATATGCTGTTGTTTTGTCACTTGCTTTTTTCAACTATAATAAACCCCTAATGAAGATGTAGGTTAATCTTAGATAGTTAACTAATCTTAGTTTTGATGTAAATTCTTAATCTTTGAAGTCATTCCCGTAATGAGTCATGGGGAATGGAGGATGGGGAGAGGGGTGGATCTGAGCTAACACTTCAATACATCTTTTTAAAAATAGCTTTAAGGCCCTGGCTGGTTTGCTCAGTGGCAGAGCATTGCCTGGTGTGTGGATGTACTGTTCAATTCCCGGTCAGGGCACACAGCAGAAGTGCCCATCTGCTTCTCCAGCCCTCCCCTCTCACTTCTCTCTCTCTCTCTCTCTCTCTCTCTCATTCCTCCTCTCCTCCTGCAGCCAAGGCTTCATTAGAACAAGTTGGCCCTGGGCACTGAGGATGGCTCCATGGCCTTCTCAGGCCCTAAAATGGCTTGGGTTGCAACAGAGCAAGGGCCCCAGATGGGCAGAGCATCAGCCCCTAGTGGTTTGTTCGGTAGATCCTGGTCAGGGAACATGTGGGAGTCTGTCTCTGCCCCTCCACTCACTAAAAATAAATAAAAATAAATAGCTTTAAGATGAAATATCTCTCCTAAAATGACTTTAGTCATCACATCAAAGGTGCTAAATATTCTTATCATCCTTAATGCTCTTTACAAATTACAAATAAGAAATACAGCTTTCAGAAATGAATGTATTTTAAACATTAGCCCAGTTAGTTGTTATTATCAAAATTTAGTATGGGATCATGTCCTGTCTTCTTCACAAATGTAAGAAAGTCTTCAAGGCTCAATCCCATGGTTGCGGCATTGGTCATTGGATGAAAGTACACCTTTTCGTGTCCACCTTCCAAAAGAGCAGAATCCAAAACAAATTTCACATCTCCTTTATCTCAGAATGGTGCCAAGGGTGTGGCACAGCCTTGGCCATCTTTTAGTTTTTCTAGCGTGGCTGTTTCATCAGCAGACCGCAGCTTTCCACTCCCAACACCTAACTGCTTGGCAAGATCATTTAAATTCATCTATCATGAAGAGCTGTCACCAGCCAATAGTCGTTTTTCTTTTTGTCTGTAAGAAATAAGTTCTTACTATGTCCTCCTTTCAAATGTTGGATGTGAGGCCTCATCTCTTCAACTGTAGACGCCTCCGGGTGCTCCACAACCTCCGGGTGCTCCACAACCTCCGGGTGCTCCACAACCTCCGTGCGGAAGGCGAGCGTCAAGCTGCGCAGGCCATGCTGCGGTCGTGGAGCGCCTGAGAACCGGAAGGGGACTGGCTTTTTTTCTTTCTCCAATCAGTTAGCCAAAAGTGTTATGTAATCCTTCTGGATGAAACTCCTTATTCTCCTATTCCTGATATATGACACATAATTTAGTAAATTTTAGAATTTACAGTTTTTTTAAGAAAGACCAGATGGTACCTGATCTGAGAAAAAAACATTAGTAAATATGGACTTGGATCCCTTTTCCTTGCTGCTTGCCTTTGGAATCTGGCCACTGGAATCTGAGGGTATACACTGCTTTTATATACATAGTTTTCTATTATGGTGAATGTGGTGAAAACCCAATTCAAATGAAAGAAAGCAATAAAGAGACTGTATATTGGTCATATAACTAGAATATCTAAGAGTAGAGCTAGCTTCAGGGACTACAAGATTCTGGAATTCAGATATATCGATATACAGTGTTTATATATCTGAGCTTATATTTTCTCTATTGGGTTCATTCTCAGACAGGGTCCTTTCTATGTGGTGATAAAGATGGCTGTGCAGTTTGTTCTTAGAGTCTTGTATCATTCCTAGAGCTATGATTCTAAAGAAAAATGAGACTTCATTTACCATATTTCGTTTTCAAACCTCATAGACCTTGTGCCCATTTGTTATGCCTGGGCCATATACCCATTTGAGAACTAATTTCCGTGACCAAAAGGAAGGATAGAACAATTGGTTGGGTCTGGTTATATACCCTTTTACTCCTAGGTTGCTGGACAGACATTAATTGTACTGTACTGACCCACATGGAAAGTGTTCCCACAGGTGGCTACGTTTCTATTTTGGCCATAAGGATGCATATGCATACTGAATTTGTGTGATGGGCACACAACACAATCAACAGTTCAAATGCTAGAGAAATGTTTATCTGAAACCTATGTACTTTTATAGATCAATGTCACCCCATTAAATCTAATTTTTTAAATAAAATTTTAAAGAAAGGATGCATAGCCGGACCTGTGGTGGCGCAGTGGATAAAGCGTCAACCTGGGAACAATGAGGTCGCCAGTTCAAAACCCTGCACTGGCCTGACCTGTGGTAGCGCAGTGGATAAAGCATCCACTGAGGTCGCCAGTTCAAAACCCTGCACTGGTCTGGTCAAGGCACATATGGGAGTTGATGCTTCCAGCTCCTCCCCCCTTTCTCTCTCTCTCTCTCTGTCTCCTCTCTAAAAAAATGATTAAAAAGAAATTAAAATAAAAGAAAGGATGCATACTGATAACTTTAGCCAATTCAGAAATTAGGAATATGGGTTAAATGTAATAAAACCCTTTAAAAGAATTTCATAACTTTTCATTGGTTTTAAACTGCCATCAGAAGTGGGAAAAACCTAATTTAAAAAAATTAACAGTAAAAAGAAGGCAGAAAATTAATTTTTGCTAAATTCTGTTGTTTACCTTGACTTTTGGTCATTCCAAGCATATTCAAAAACTATCATTTTGCATTCTTTTTTCTATTAAAAATTTAACTGTTGGCCCTGGCTGGTGGCTTAGTGGATAGAACATTGTCCTGGCATATGGACGTTCTGGGTTTGATTCTTGGTCAGGGCAAACAGGAAAAGCGATAATCTGTTTCTCTGTCTCCTCCTCTCCTCCTTCTCTCTCTTTTTTTCCTCCTGCAGCCACTGGCTCAATTGGTTCCACCCCGGACCCTGAGGACCGCTCCTTTGGAGTGTGATAGCCTTAGGTGCTAAAAATAGCTCTGTACTTGAGCATCAGCTCCAGATGGGTTTGCTAGGTGGATCCTGGTTGGACGCATACAGGATTCTGCCTCACTATATCCCTTTCTCTTACCTAAATATATATATATATATATATCTCCTTTGATTAGAAAATAACCACACAAAATTTTTTCTCATTTTCCTAAAATAGCAATAGGAACATTTTCCAGAATATTTTATTCATAAATTTCATGTGTTTTAGGATTTGACTGATGAACTCGTTCTTGTTGATGTCGCAGAAGACAAATTGAAGGGAGAAATGATGGACCTTCAGCATGGCAGTCTTTTCTTTAGGACTCCAAAGATTACCTCTGGAAAAGGTTAATTTTAGTTTTATTATTTTCAGAGCTTTAAGAAAAGTAATTTTACCAAACTGATATCCATAAATATAGAATTAAAAATAGCACCATTATCATTAGGACATATAGTTTAAAGATTAGTTTCTTTGTTTGTTTGCTTTTCTTGTGACAGACAGAGAGACAGAGAGGGACAAGTAGGGACAGACAGACAAGAAGATGAAGAGATAAGAAGTATCACTTCTTCGTTGCAGATCCTTAGTTGTTCATTGATTGCTTTCTTATATGTGCCTTGACCCAGGGGCTCCAGCAGAGCAAGTGACCCCTTGCTCAAGCCAGCAAACTTGGGCTCAAGCCAGTGACTTTGAGCTTCAAGTCAGTGACCTTCGAGCTTAAGCCAGCGACTATGGGGTCATTCATGTCTATGAACCCACATTCATGCCAGTGAGCCCACTCTCAAGCCCAATGAGCCCACACTCAAGCTGGCAACCTTGGGGTTTTGAACCTGGGTCCTCTGGGTCCTCTGTGTCCCAGTCTGACCCTCTATCCACTGCACCACCAGTTAGTTGGTCAGTCTAAAGATTAGGGTTTTTTTTCTTTTTTTTTACAGGGACAGAGAGAGAGTCAGAGAGAGGGATAGATAGGGATAGACAGACAGGAACGGAGAGAGGTGAGAAGCATCAATCATTAGTTTTTCGTTGCCGTTGCGACACCTTAGTTGTTCATTCATTGCTTTCTCACATGTGCCTTGACCGCGGTCCTTCAGCAGACCGAGCCACCCCTTGCTGGAGCCAGCGACCTTGGGTCCAAGCTGACGAGCTTTTGCTCAAGCCAGATGGGCCCGCGCTCAAGCTGGCGACCTCAGGGTCTCCAACCTGGGTCTTCCACATCCCAGTCCAACGCTCTAACCACTGCGCAACTGCCTGGTCAGGCCTAAAGATTAGTTTTGTTTTTTTTTTTAATTTCTGCGAGAGAGGGAGAAAGATAGATAGATAGATAGAGAGAGACAGGAACATCGAGCTGTTCCTGTATGTGCCCTGACTGGGGATAGAACCAGCAACCTCTGTGCTTTGAGACAATGATTTAACCAACCGAGCTATCCAGCCAGGGCAAGATTAGTTTTTTTTAAAAAAAGAACATCTCATTCTCAGTGGAAAAAGTTTGGTGAATACAAAATAGTATAAAGAAAAGTTTACAGTTTCTTTTAATAGTTTTGCATATTTCCTTTTTCTATTCATTTGTTTTTTACAAACTGACTATCTTTCTATATCTATATGCTTTTTAAATTTATTCTGTCTTATAGATTTTTCTAAAGGATATGCAGTTTTGACTCATTTATTTTTTAAGATTTTTATTTATTGATTTTACAGAGATAGAAGGGGTGGGAGACAAGAACTATCAACTCATAGTTGCTTCACTTTTGCTGTTCATTGATTACTTCTGGTATGGACCTTGACCAGGCAAGCCCAGGGTTTTGAACCGGCAACCTCAGCATTCCAGGTGGATGCTCTATCCACTACCCCAGCACGGGCCAGGCCTGCCTGTCTTGAGTAATTTTTATAGCATTATTGATATATTTATCTTACTCTTTCTCTTTTTTTGAGAGAGAGGCAGGGAGAGAGAGAGGGACAGGAACATTGAGCTGCTCCTGTGTGTGCCGTAACTGTAACTTCTGCGCTCTGGATGACACTCCAACTAACCGAGCTATCTGGCTAGGTCTTATCTTACTCTTTAACCTGACTTTCTTTTTGTGTTTATAGTGGATCAGGTTTCAAAGTACTGTATAGTGTGAAACTATAGAAGAGGAAATGGAGAGCTTGTCACCATTAGCATTAGCAGTATGTTTTGGCCAACTAAGAAACCTCAGAGAATTAGGGTAAAAAGTGTCTAATGCACTCTTTGGTAATTTGATTCAGTAGACGTGCTTTTTATTAGAAGCCCTCTTATCTAACATGATTGGAACTGTATGTGGTTACTTAAATTAAAAATACTGTTAGAGCCATCATAAATATTCCATACTGATCTAAAACATAAACGTACTTAGAAGTTCATTTACTAATTTTTTTATTGTAGGGCAAGGCCTTTGAGTATGACTCAGTTTATTGCAGTTTTCTAGTATCTTTTTTTTTAATTTTTTAAAATTGATTTTAGAACCTGACCTGTGATGGCGTAGTGGATAAAGTGTCAACCTGGAGTGCTGAGTTTGCCTGTACGAAACTCTGGGTTTGCCTGGTCAAGACACATACGAGAAGCAGCTACTATGAGTTGATGCTTCCCACTCCTCTCCCCTTCTCTCTCTTTCAAATCAATACATAAAATCTTAAAACTGATTTGAGAGAGAGAAAAATAATTGATTTGTTGTTCCACTTATTTATGTATTCATTCATTGATACTTGTAGATCCCTTTACCCTGGACCTGCAACCTTGGTGTATCAGAACAATGCTCTAACCAACTGAGCGACCTGGCCAGGGCTGCAGTATCTTTTTTAAAGCACACCAATAGTAATCATTTAAATTTCTTTAAACTACTATAATTAATTTAAAGATTCTCATGAAGCAATTTGATCACAAAACTTTACTAACTTTTTATGGTTTTTCTTCACTTTTATTTTTCTTGCACCTAAAAGGACAATTTTTAAACAACTTGTTTTTAATGTCTAAGACATTCAAATTCATAGAAAAATTATGTTTATTAATTTTGAATATAAAAAGAGTTGGTATAACAAACATCAGTGCATCCAAATGAAACATTACCAATTTAGTTGATATGTTCTGTATCATCTATTCACATCTCAATCCTTAATGTAGTGTTTATCTTTACTGTGCATTTTTTTCATTTATATTTCATGTCATATTTTATATTATATTACATAATTAATACAACTGGCATACCTATGCTTGGCATAAGTACTAACAAGCTAAAGTACACAGACATACTAGATAGAAGTCTACTAATTAGGAGTGTTCAGTGTGCTTTGTTCAGTATGTTTTACATCAGTTAATCTATTGAATTGGTTAAATGGAGTCAAGTTATAAGTTACTACTGTATTAAAATACTTAAAAAATCATTCAGCCTTTAATTTCTAGTAATATGACAGGTTATATACTTGAATGAATTATTTTACTGTGAATAAAAAAACTCCTGCATAAAATTTGAAAGAAAAAATACCATGAAAGAATTGCTATGCTTTTAACAAAGTAAAGTATTTTAAGAACAGTCATTGAATGAAGGCAGGAAACTAGAGAGTTAAGCCAAACAATGTAGCTGTTTTTCACTAGCTAGCATTAGCCAAACCTGGTGAACTTGAATTTTGGATTTCACTGCCTCACAGGATTTAAGAGAGTGGAGATAGACTAATTTGGGGGGTTGCATATGCAATAACCCCATAAAGCTGGGATTCCAATGGATTACACTAGGTGTTAGTAAACATTTTCTATAAAGGGTCAGAGTGTTGCCTGACCAGGCAGTGGCGCAGTGACTGGGATGTGGAAGACCCCAGTTCGAGACCCCGAGCTCCCCAGCTTAAGCAAAAAAGCTCGACAGCTTGGACCCAAGGTCGCTGACTCCAGCAAGGGGTTGCTCGGTCTGCTGAAGGCCCGCGGTCAAGGCACATGTGAGAAAGCAATCAATGAACAACTAAGGTGCTGCAACGGCAACGAAAAACTAATGATTGATGTTTCTCAGCTCTCTCCGTTCCTGTCTGTCTGTCCCTATCTATCCCTTTCTCTCTGTCCCTGTTAAAAAAAAAAAATCATGAAGGATAGAGTGATAAAGTATAATATTTAAAGAGGGAATATTTGAACAGATTAAAATTGAACATTTTTGAGAGTTGATGAAAAATATCAATGCACAGATTCAAGCCAAACAATCTTAAGAAGGATAAATACAAAATTTCCACTGTGACACATTTTTGTGAAATTAGAAAACACTAAAGGCAAAGAGAAAAAAATTGTCAGAACACAAATTACAGAAAAGGGAGAGGAGTGAATAAAAGTAAAAGGGAGAGGGTAAGACTTATTTAATTGTAGCAGTGACACCGGATGACAACAGAATATTTATATCTTTAATGTACTGAGAGAGAGCAAAACTCACTCTAGAATCTATCCAGCAAAATATCTCAAGAATAATGGTGAAATAAAGACATTTTCAGATATAGATTGTTACTCTTAGTTACAAGATCTGAGATGCAAGAAAATAAATGAAGAGCACAGAAAATGATAAAAACAAGGACAAATTTAAATAGACATCAATAGTATAACTCTAATTTTTATGGGATTAAGAATTAAAAAATATAGTGTATAAGTCTGGGGGTGAGAGGGGGTAGTGTAAATGAAGTGGTGTTCTAAGTTCCTCAATCATTAGGGAAAGGTGATGATTCACTTTAAACTTTGGCAGTTAAATATGAATACAGTATTGTAACTTTATGTGACAACCTTTAAAGAATAGAAACAGGCGCTGGCCAGGTATCTCAGTTAGTTAGAGTGTCATCTCAATATGCCAAGGCTGCTGTTTTAATTGCTGGTCAGGACATATACTACACGAATCAACCAATGAATGCATAAATAAGTGGAATAACAAATCAATGTTTTCTCTCTCTCTCTAAAATTAGAAAACCATCAAAGAAGAAAAAAAAAACTATAGGAAGAGGGACCACATAGAACTAAATAAGAGTTAATCAAGCCTCTGGCTGGTTGGCTGAGTAGATAGAACATCTACCATACATGTGGACATCCAAGATTCAGTCCCTGGTCAGGGCCCACGTGAAACATGACCTCTGCTTCTCTTTCTTCCCTCTCGCCCTTCTCTTTCTCCTGTTCTTGCAGCCAGTGGCTCGATTTGTTTGAGCATTGGCCCTGGGCACTGAGGATAACTCAGTTGATTCAAACATCAGCCCCAGACGGGTGTTGCTGGGTGGATCCCGGTCAGGGTGCATGCAGGAGTCTGTCTCTCTCTCTCTCCCCATCCTCTCATTTAAAAAAAGAAAAGAAAGAGAAGAACAAGGTGGTGAGAACTTTATTCTAAAGCTGCACTAATTGAATGCAGAGACACACAAAAGATTGATATATAACACTCATATCATTAGGAAATCTATAGACTTTTGTGTTATGGTAATGGTTATTTTCATGGAAAGAAATAAAATTGAACCATTACCTGATAATACACAAAAATATATATAATTCCAAGTTGGTTAAAGACCAAAATATGAAGCAAAACTAAAGATTCTGTTTAGAAGATAATATAGAATATCTTATGATCTCAGTGTAGGGAAGAATTTCTTAAACACAAAAACCCAAAAAACTCAAACAATAAAAGAAAGAATATAAAGTTTAGCGTTTGTGTTTATAAAAAGATGCTGTAAAAGAGTGAAGAGATGCCCTGGCCAGATAGCTCGGTTGGTTAGAGCAGCATCTGTAAGCACAGAGGTTGCTGGTTCGATCCTTAAACAATAAAAATTAAACATTAAAAATTTTAAAATAAAATTTTAAAAAAGTAGTGAATAGACAGCCATAAACTGAGAAGATATTTGCAACATAAACAACTGACAAAGGAATAATATTCAGAATAAAAGTACTGATATCATAAATAAGACAAATATACATAGCCCAAAAGAAAAATGGGAAGAGTTAAATATTTTTTAACTCTTAAGAAGGAGAAACTTAATAGCCTATAAGTATATAGTAACCAAAGCAAGGAAAATAAAAAGCATATCAACATAGCATTACACAGCCATTAGATTGGCAGAAGTATGATAACACTTAAGTGTTTTTTAGAATGTGGAACAATAGGTGCTCTTGTGCTTGACATATAGGAGTCTATTATAGTAAAACCACTTTTTGAAAAAGTTTGTTCTAGTGAAGTTGAACATGAACATACCTCACAACCCATAAATTGCACTCCTAGGTATATTCCTAAGAGAAACTCTGCGTAGGTGCACTAGGATACACGAACAAGATTGTATTGTGTTATACTGTGTAATAATTCCAAATTGGAAACAGTTCAATGAATAGCAATACTAATATATATATATATATATAATCTAGTGTGATATTACAGAGCAATGAAAGTGAATGAACTACAAGGACACACATTAACATGGATAAATATCAAATGCATAATAATTAGCTAAAGTAATATATACCTTTTGAATCAGAAACAAAGTATAAAATTTAATATGTTTAAATAGGCATAGGTAGTGAGCCTTTTTATTTTTAAGGTAAGGTGGTGATTTTCACTCCTTAGGAATGGTTGGTAACCTCAGTATGACAGATGTATATGCAATCTTGTAAGCATAAAAGGGCTTCCTACCGTGTTTCCCCAAAAATAAGACAGTGTCTTATATTAATTTTTTCTCCTAAAGACACACTAGGTCTTATTTTCAGGGGATGTCTTATGTTTCCATCAACAAGAATTCAGATTTATTGTTGAACAAAAAATCAACATTTATTAATATACTGTAGTCATGTCATCACAAACATCAGCATAACCAGCCAAACTCTGAATTCCATCAAGAATTTCTTGTGACTATTTCCATGTACAACAATTTACCATGTTTCCACAAAAATAAGACAGTGTCTTATATTCAGTTTTGCTCCTAAAGACGTGCTAGGTCTTATTTTCAGGGGAGGCCTTATATTTCTAAGCTTGAAAAAAATTGTGCTAGGTCTTATTTTCGGGGAAACAGGGTAGGTACGGGTGATGTTCTGTTAATTTGTATGATTTTTACAGAGTTGTGTTAACTTTAAATTTTTGCTCATTGATTGATTTTAGAATTGAGAAGAAGGGAGAGAGAAAGAGGAAAACTGATTTGTTGTTCCACTTATTTATGCATTCATTGGTTGATTCTTGTGTCCTGACCAACAATTGAACCTGCAACCTTGGCAAATTGGGGTGGTGTCTAATCAACTGAGATATCCAGCCAGGGCCAGAATTGTAAACTTTAATATTTAAAAAATTGAACATGTATTTAATATATACTCTTCTATATATGAATGATATAGTTCACAAGAGAGCATTTAAAAAATACATTTCGTGAGCTCTAATGAGGAAGAACAATGGAATGTCATTGATTATCCACAGGTGTTTTAAATTTTCTCATATGTATAATTGTTAATGCAGACCTTAAGTGCCTGGAACATAGAAGGTGCTAAAATATTTATGGAAGATAAGGGAGGAATATGAGATCAAAACCTGTAATTATGGATCTTCTGATTAAGTTAGGGGTTAAGTACGACCTAACCATAGGAAGATAACACAAGGCACTATTTGAGAATTATGGGCAGTAAGTACTATAAAAATTCAGTGAAGTAAGAGTAGTATTTATGAACGATATGATTAGGGAATATCTAACAGAGGAATTGGAATTTAAAGAAGTACTTGACTAATAATGCCTGACTAGGCAGTGGCGCAGTGGATAGACCATCGGACTGGGATGCTTAGGACCCGGGTTCGAAACCCTGAGGTAGCCAGCTTGAGTGTGGGCTCATCTGGTTTGAGCAAGGCTCACCAGCTTGAGCCCAAGGTCTCTGGCTTGAGCAAGGGGTCACTCGGTCTGCTGTAGCTCCCCGGTCAAGGCACATATGAGAAAGCAATCAATGAACAACTAAGGTGTTGAAACAAAGAACTGATGCTCCTCATCTCTCTCCCTTCCTGTTTGTCTGTCTCTATCTGTCCCTCTCTCTGTCTCTCTCTATCTCTGTCACACAAAAAAAGTACTTGACTAATAATATAATAATAATAATTGCTAACCTTTATTGAACATTTAATATGTATGAGGCACTATTTCAAATACTTTATGTATATTAACTCATTGAATCGTCTAAAGGAAAAACTATTGTTAGCTCAAAATAACATCACTACATGAAAAGTCTGTTCATTTCCAAATGCTGGACATGAAAGTATCTGATTACTTTAATACCAAGGTCATACAACAGACTTTTAAAGAATTAAGGCACAGTGATTATGGCAGTGATCTAAATATTGTCTTTTGTTTCCCTTTTAGATTACAGTATATCTGCAAACTCCAAGTTAATTATTGTCACAGCAGGTGTACGGCAACAGGAAGGAGAAAGTCGTCTTTCTTTGGTGCAGCGTAATGTGAATATAATGAAAGCAATCATTCCTGTCCTAGTCCGTCATAGTCCTGATTGTAAGATGCTTATTGTCTCAAACCCAGGTGAGCCTTTTCTCTTTAACTGCATAAGGATGGTCTTTCCTACCATTCCCTTTAAAAAAAAAAAACAACTTTATTGAGGTAAAATTTATGTACAATAAACCACCCATTCAAAGTATATAATACAATTAGATTTTTTCCAGCTTTTTTAGAAATATAACTGCCACATAACATGCAAGTTTAAGGTGTACAGTGTGATGAAGATTTGATACATGTACATACTGGGAAATGATTACCACAGTAGAGTTAGTTAACACTCCCATCACCTTACATACAATCATCCTTTGGTATTCTCAGAGGAGTTGGTACCACTTGGTTACTAAAATGCTTAGATGGTCAAGTCCCCTGTATAAAATAGAGTAGTAGTTGCATATAACCTATATTTTCATATAGACTACAGCAGGGTATGCCTGCATATTACTTCATTTGAGTGGAATCAGCGTTGTGCTCAGTGCATGGCAAATTTAAGTTTTGATTCTCAGAACTTTCTTGAAATTTTTTTCAAATATATATATATATTGTATTTTTCTGAAATAAGAAGCGGTGAGTCAGAAAGACATACTCCTGCATGCGCCCAACTGGGATCCACCTGGCAAGCCCACCAGGGGGCAATGCTCTGCCCATCTGGGTCATTGCTACTTTGTAACTGGAGCCATTCTAGTGCCTGATGCAGAGGCCACAGAGCCATCACAGTACCTGGGCCAACTTTTGCTCCAATGGAGCTTTGGCTGGGGGAAGGGAAAAGAGAAGGGAGAGGGAAAGGATGGAGAAACAGATGGGCGCTTCTCCTGTGTGCCCTGACCGGAAATCGAACCTGGGACATCTACACACCGGGCCAATGCTCTACCATTGAGCAAACTGGCCAGGGCCTCAGATATTTTTGATCTTCATTTGGTTATTTGAATCTACAGATGTGAAACATGTATATTAGATTCTCAGAACTTGTTTATCTTATATCTGGAAGTTTAAGTTTATCCTTTGACTGACACATTATCATTATACCCCATCCCCAGCCCCTGACAATGACCATTGTACTCTTTTACTATGAGTTCATTTTTTAAATTTTTTTAGTTTCCACATATAAATGACATCATACAGTATTTGTTTTTCTCTGCAAGACTTATTTTACTTAGCATAATGCCTTCAAGGTCCATCCATGTTGTCACAAATAGCAGGATTTCCTTCGTTCATGTTGTGAAAAATTCCACTGTATTTATATGTACCATATCTTTTTCATCCATTCGTCTGTATATTGACACCTAGGTTATTTCCATTATGTCGACTACTGTGAATAATGCTGCAATGGATATGGGAGTGCAGATATCTCTTTGAGATACTTGTGATGGCATGTCATGAGCCTGTGCTCAAAACCCTTGCCCTTATTTAAGTTAGAAACCAGAGGGACTGGTTCATAAGAGGAACTGAGGCTTCTGCCCTTACTTTTTGTTTGTTTTTGTTTAAATCAGGGAATTTGGCTTGTTTACACTTGGATTTATTTTGTTTGTTTTTTTTTTTAATTTTTGTTTTAGATTTTATTTATTCATTTTGAGAGAGAGAGAGAGAGAGAGAGAAAGGGGAGGAGCAGGAAGCATCAACTCCTATATGTGCCTTGACCAGGGTTTCGAACTGGTGACCTCAGCGTTCCCAGGTCAACGCTCTATCCACTGCGCCACCACAGGTCAGGCCTACACTTGGTTTTAATTCAGTTTTTACACCAATCCTTTTTGTTTTTGTTTAAATCAGGGAATTTGGCTTGTTTACACTTGGTTTTAATTCAGTTTTTACACCAATCTTTTTGTTTGTTTTTGTTTAAATCAGGGAATTTAGCTTGTTTACACTTGGTTTTAATTCAGTTTTTTCTGCCCTTACTTAAGTTAGAAGCCAGAGGGACTGGTTCATAAGAGGAACTGAGGCTTAACAGCCATAGCCACAACTGAAAGAGAAAAATTTTTAGCATGCTTGTGCAAAGTTGAGGTTTGCTTTTGCTAGTATAAGCAGGATGCAGTTCTCAGACTTCAGCTTTTTGCAGGAACTGTAAAAAACTAGTTTCATATTCTTGGAATCTTATAACTTTGCAAAATATTGTGCAAATATTCTGAACCAACTATAACTTTGTGGGTTTTGTCTTTAAAGACTCCCCTCCCCATGGGCCTGGGCCGCCTCTTTCTGCTTCTCTGTGTAGATTGCAGATGGACAGTCCACTGGCCAGTGAATAAAGGCTCTAAATTTTCCTCAATTTGGGCTCTTCCTCAGTTTATCGCTAGTTGCACCACAACAATACTGATTGCATTTTCTTTGGATGTATACCCAAAAGTAGAATTGCTAGATCATATGGTAGTTCTATGTTTAATTTTTTGAGGGACCCCCATATTCTTTTCCATAGTGGCTGTTCCAGTTTATATTTCCACCAACAGTGCACAAATGTTCCCTTTTCTCTACATCCTCATGAAATATTCCTAAATATTTCCTTTTTGATGCTGTAAAAGGAGTTTTTTACATTTCACTTTCAGTTGTTTATTGCTAATATATAGAAATACTATGGATTTTTATGTATTGTGAAACATTGCTAAATTCACTTTTTTGAGAGAGATAGAGATAGAGAAAGAGAGGAAGGAAGAGAAAGGGTGAGAAGCACCAACTTGTAGTTGTTTTCACTTTAGTTGTGCATTGATTCATTCTTGTATGTGCCTTGACCAGGGTTGAATCAGTGTCCCCTTGTTCAAACCAGCAACCTTGAGCTTTTCACACCAGCGACTTTTGGGCTCAAGCTGGTGAGCTTTGGGATCGTGTGGATGATTCCTCCGCTCAAGCCAGTGACCCTGCGCTGGTGAGCCATGCTCAGAGCCTTGGGGCTTCCAACTAGCAATCTTGGCGTTCTGGGTTGATGCTTCATCCACTCCACCACCACCAGTCAGGCCTAAATTCACTTTCTAATTCTAGTAATTCTCTTTAAATTCTTAGCTATTCTCTGTACATATATCATGTCATCTGAAAATACAATTAATCAGTTTTAATTCTCCCTTTCCAACTTAAGACCTTTTCATTTTCTTGCTTCACTTCACTGGTTCAGATCTCTTTGTAAAATGGTGACTATAAATATTAATGAGAGACAAATTTGCATTATCCTGGAGGCTAATTTCCTCCCTTCTTTTGGTAGCTTATTAGAAAACTGGGTCAGCTGAACTGAGCCTTTGAATCAGCCTGTGGAGAGTCAGCAAGGTCTTAAGCTGATGTCAGTATTCCCAGCATGCAAGGTTCCTTCCAGGGCCCTCAGTATGTACTCCTTATCTCCAGAAATGCATACTGCTTAACTGTGCTCCTGGACCTGGCTATCCTTTAAATTTTCTTGTTAAAAAAACTAAGGATTCCCTTTCCCCTCCAAAGCTAACATATAGCTATATAACACAGTGGGGTGGTGGGGCCCATTTTTGTTCTTGGAGGAGTTTCAAGAGAACATTCAGCTTGCCAGCCCAGGGAGGTTCCTCTGCACTTGGCTTTGTGTACAGAAGATCTCTGCCTAGCCTGTGCTATGGAATAATGAGAGTTCAGTGTAGAGTGTGGCTCTCTACTTCTCTGCTTCTAAGATTTTCTCTGGTAAACACTATTTCTATGTGTTTACCCTCTGCTATTGGTAGTATGTGTCTGTGATACATTGCACAAGTGTGGGAGTGGACATGCTTGCCTAGTTTCTTATCTTACCAGGAAGGCATTGCCTTTCATCATTGAGTATGATGTTTACTGTGGTTTTTTTTCCTAGAAATTCCCTTCTCTTCATAATTTCAGAGAGGTTTTTCTAAATCATGTATCAAGGTTAAAATTTGTCAGATGCTTTCTTCTGTGTCTGTTGATCTGGTTATCATTATATAAAGTTTTTATCTCTAAAAATGTGTGTGTTAAAGTCTATTTTTTTATTATGGCAAAATATACATAACACAAAAATAAATTTACTATTGTAATGTGTATTAAGTGGCATTAAGTACATTTTATTTTGTTCAACCACTACCACTTATGTAGTGCCCAGACTTTTTCATCACCTCAAATGGAAATCCTGTACCCATTAAGCAGTTACTTCTCATTCACTGCTCTCTTTATTCCCTGGCAACCAGTTTTTTTTTCTGAGTCTGTGGATTTGTTATTCTGGATATTTGATATAAATGGGATCATACAATATTTGTCCTTTTGTGTCTGACTTCTTTCACCTAATGTTTTCAAGGTATCATCCATGTTGCAGCATGCATCAGTGCTGCATTCCTTTCTGTGACTGGGTAATATTATGCTGTATAGATAAACCACATTTCATTTATCCATAAGAAGTTGATGGACATTTGAGTTCTTCCTTCCTTTCACTGTTGTAGGTAGTGCTGCTTTGAACATTCATGTGCACATTTTTGTTTGACCACCTGTTTTCAAATTTTGGGGTATATATCTAAGAGTAGTCATACTGGGTCATATGGTATTTTTGTATCTAATTAGTGAGTAACTGCCAAACTGTTTTCCATAGTGGCTGTACTATTTTACATTCCTGCCAACAATGTATAAATGTTCCCATTCTACCCACCATCACTTGCTATTTTCCATGTTTTTAATTTTAGCTATTCTAATGGATGTGAAGTGATATTTTATTATGATTTTAATTTGCCTTTCCCTAGTGCTTAATGACATTAAGCATCTTTTCAATGCTTTTGGGCCACTTTTATATCTTCTATGGAGAAATGTCTATTCAGGTTCTTTGTTCACTTTTAAATTGAGTTACCTGTCTTTTGGTTGCCTTATTTGAATTGTGCAACCATACTGAATTCATTTATTACCTCTAATTGTGTGTGTGTGTGTGTGTGTGTGTGTGTAGATTCTTTAGAATTTTCACTATATAGGGTCATGTCTTCAAATAGACTTTTACTTCTTCCTTGCTAGTTTGGATGCCTTCTATTTTTTTTCTTTTCTAATTGCAGGTGGCTCACTTTAGATTTAAAGTCACAAATAAGTTGAAAGTAAAAGAGTGAAAAATATATTTCATACACCTAGGAATGCAAAGAAAACTGTAATGGCTATACCAATATCAGAGAAATTTGACTTTAACACAAAAATTATTATTAGAGAGAAAAAAGGGTATTATATAATGATAAAAAGATTCGTTGATACAGAAAAAGCATTCAACAAAATTCAACATTCAATCACCAATCATGATTTGAAAAAAGAATCTCTCAAACTATGCGTAGAAGGAAACTCTTCAACCTGATAAGATATTTATGAAAAACCCACAGCTAGCATCATATTCAATGGTTTCTTGGTTTCTCCCTGCTAATAAGATCAGGTAAGTCAAAGATGCCAGTTTCACCACTTCCATTCAATATCATGCTGGAAGTTCTGGCCAGAGTCATTGAACAAAGATTTATCAGACAAGTAATTTAAATCAATTATTATAAATACGTTTAAAGAGTTAAAGCGAACCATGTCTAAAGAAGTAAAGGAAATAATGAGACATGTCTCACCAAATATTGAATATTAATAAACAAGTTTTTTAAAAGGAATTAAATATAAATTCTGAAATTGAAAAGTTAACTGAAGGCCTTAGCTGATTGGCTTAGTGGTAGAGCGTCAGCCTGGCATGTGGATGTCCCAGGTTCAATTCCCGGTCAGGGCACACAGGAGAAGCATCCATCTGCTTCTCCACCCTTCCCCCTCCCCTTTCTCTCTATCTCTCTCTTCCCCTGCCGCAGTCAAGGCTCCACTGGAGCAAAGTTGGCCTGGGCATTGAGGATGGCTCCATGGCCTCTGCCTCAGGCGCTGAAATATGGCTCTTGGTTGCAAAGTAGCAACACCCCAGATGGGCAGAGCATTGCCCCCTGGTGGGCTTGCTGGGTGGATCCTGGTCAGGGCACATGATAGAGTCTGTCTCTGCCTTCCCTCCTCTCACTAAAAAATTAAAAAATAAAAATAAATTTAAAAATGAGAAAAGTTAACTGAAATAAAAATTTGGTAGAGGGGTTCAGCATCAAATTGAGAAGGCAAAAGAAGGGATCAGTGGCCTTGAAAGTAGGTTAGTTCAATATTTGTACTTTTCTCAGGGACAGTTTCTATTGATCATTATTTTCCCTTTGTATGTATGGTCCATACATCCTTGTTTTGTTTCATACCTCATAATTTTTGTTGAAATCTGGACATTTAAAAATTTATAACATGAAAACTATATACAAATTTAACTCTTGCCTCTCAGGGTTTTTTGTTGTTGCTGCTGATGCTTGTTACTGTTGTCATTCATTTCATGACTTCAGTGAACTAATTCTGTAAAGTTTGTATTCTTTGGTGTGTGCAGCTACAGACTCTTTTTTCTATTTGTTAAGTGATCGACTAATGATTAGACAGAACTGTCTTTAAATGTGTAACTAAAAAGTATCTTTCAGTCTTTTCTGGAGGGCTCTTTGTGCGTGTTGGAGCATGGCTTCAGCACTCGGCTAGCCAGTTTACAATGGTGCCCTTCAGTTCCTACTTGCACAGAGCCTTCAGGTCAGACAGAGTGTAAGCTTAGGGCATTCTCATATTTTTCCTGAGCAATCACATACCTGCACACTGCCCTCGGTATGCATGTGGCCTTATTCTGTGTAGGAGATGCTCACTGGTTCCCATTATTTTCCAGTTATACACTACACCCCGCCTGAACTAAGGTCCACTTCTTAGTTATATTTGTAGGAGTAAATATAACCTTCTTCCCCCAGCACTTCCTAGGCCTGTCTGGAATACCTCGACGATACTCAGATTACCCAGATGCCTATACAGCCTGAAACACCATCTCATCTATAGGCTCCTTTATTTCACTAACAGCTGTAATACTAATAGTTTTTATTGTATGAGAAGCGTTCGCCTCTAAGCGAGAAGTCTCACTGGTCGAGTTAACAACTACAAACCTCGAATGACTTCATGGCTGCCCTCCCCCTTATCATACATTTGAAGAGCCCACATATATTAATATTAACTAATTAAGAAAGAAAGGATTCGAACCCCCTAAAATTGGTTTCAAGCCAACACCATAACCACTATGTCTTTCTCTATAATAGAATATTAGTAAAATTTACATAACTTTGTCAAAGTTAAATTATAGGTGAAACCCCTATATATCTCCATGGCATACCCATTCCAAACAGGCTTCCAAGATGCAACCTCCCCTATTATAGAAGAACTACTACATTTTCATGACCATACTCTGATGATTATCTTCCTAATTAGCTCCTTAGTCCTTTATATCATCTCAATTATACTACCTACAAAATTAACCCACACAAGTACAGTAGACGCCCAAGAAGTAGAAACTATTTGAACAATCTTACCAGCCATTATTCTAATCATAATTGCACTCCTATCCCGGCAAATCCTCTACATAATAGATGAAATTAATAATCCTTCTATTACTGTTAAAACCATAGGCCACCAATAATATTGAAGCTATGAATATACAGACTATGAAGACCTTAACTTTGACTCATATATAATTCCCACATCAGACCTAACACCTGGTCAAATCCGCCTACTAGAAGTAGACAACCGAGTAGTACCACCTATAGAACTTACCGTCCGCATACTAATTTTATCAGGAGATGTATTACACTACTGAGCTGTGTCGTCTTTAGGCATAAAAACAGATGCTATCCCCAGACGCCTGAATCAAACAACTTTGTTATCCACACGACCTGGCCTGTATTACGGGCAGTCCTCTGAAATTTGCAGATCTAACCACAGCTTCATGCCAATTGTACTTGAAATAATCCCATTAAAACATTTTGAAAAATGACCATCATCCGTACTGGTGTCATTAAGAAGCATTAACCTTTTAAGTTAAATATTGAGAGCTCCACCCTCTCCTTAATGATATGCCTCAACTAGATAGTTCTACATGATTCATTACAATTCTATCAATAATTATCACACTATTTATCATTATGCAACTAAAAGTCTCCAAACACTCCTACTATTCAAACCCTGAGCCCATCACGGCTAAATCACTAAAACACTCTACCCCTTGAGAAGCAAAATGAACTAAAATTTATTCGCCTCTTTTATTACCCCTACAATAATAGGGCTCCCTATCGTTGTTTTAATTATCATATTACCAACTATCTTATTTCCATCTTCCAACCGATTGGTCGCAAATCGGTTAATTGTAATGCAGCGATGGCTCCTCCACCTGACATCTAAGCAAATAATAACAATTCACAGCCAAAAGGGACAAACCTGAACTCTTATACTAATATCACTAATTCTGTTCATCGGATCCACAAGCCTCTTAGGCCTTTTACCACACTCCTTTACCCCGACTACTCAACTATCAATAAACCTAGGGATAGCTATCCCACTATGAGCAGGCACAGTAATTCTCGGCTTCCGATATAAAACCAAAGCATCCCTCGCACACTTCCTCACACAAGGCACCCCGATCCCTCTTATTCCCATACTAGTCCTCATTGAGACAATTAGCCTGTTTATTCAACCTATGGCCCTTGCCGTTTGACTAATAGCAAATATTACCTCCGGACACCTTCTAATTCACCTAATTGGAAGGGCAACCCTTGCACTAATAAGCATCAGCACCCCAACAGCACTAATTACATTTATTATTCTCATCCTAATTACGATTTTAGAATTTGCCGTTGCCCTCATCCAAGTTTACATGTTCACACTCCTAGTAAGCCTTTACTTACATGGTGATGCCTAATGACCCACCAAACCCACGCATACCACATAGTAAATCCCAGTCCTTGACCTCTAACAGATGCCCTCTCTGCACTATGCACTACTCTTTTTTTTTTAATTTTAATTATCTTTATTTATTCATTTTAGAGAAGAGAGAGAGAGAGAGAGAGAGAGAAAGAAGTGGGGGAGGAGCAGGAAGCATCAACTCCCATATGTGCCTTGACTGGGCAAGCCCAAGGTTTTGAACTCAAAACCGGGGACCTCAGTGTTCCAGTTTGACGCTTTACCCACTGCGCCACCACAGGTCAGGCTGCACTACTCTTAACATCTGGACTGATCATGTGATTCCACTTTAATTCCACTTCCCTTCTACTATTAGGCCTAACAACTAACATTTTAATGATATACCAGTGATGACGCGACATAGTACAAGAAGGCACCTTTCAAGGCCACCATACGCCAGTTGTCCAAAAAGGTCTTCACTACGAATAATTCTTTTTATCATCTCAGAAGTATTCTTTTTTGCAGGATTTTTCTGGGCCTTCTACCACTCAAGTCTAGCTCCCACCCCCGAACTAGGTGGGTATTGACCTCCCGCAGGCATTATCCCCCTAAACCCCCTGGATGTTCCTCTACTAAACACATTAGTCCTGCCTGACCAGTGGTGGCGCAGTGGATAAAGCGTCGACCTGGGAACACTGAGGTCGCCGGTTCAAGACCCAGGACTTGTCTGGTCAAGGCGCATATGGGAGTTGATACTTCCTGCTCCTCCCCCCTTTCTCTCTCACTCTCTCTCTCTCCTCTCTAAAATGAATAAATAGTAAATAAATAAATTTAAAAAAATAAATAAATAAACACATCAGTCCTTCTGGCCTCCAGTGTATCAATGACCTGAGCACACCACAGCCTAATAGAGGGCAACCGTAAACACAATTCAAGGCCTACTCATTACTATCTCTCTCGGCCTGTATTTCATGCTACTCCAAGCCTCTGAATATTATAAAACCCCCTTCACTATCTCCGACGGGGTGTATGGCTCCACATTCTTCATGGCCACTGGGTTTCACGGACAGCACGTAATTATTGGCTCCACTTTCCTAATTGTATGCCTACTACTACAACTAAAATTCCATTTTACATCGACACACCACTTCGGATTCAAAGCCACAGCCTGATATTGACACCTTGTCGACGTAGTCTGACTCTTCCTATACGTCTCCATCTACTGATGAAGTTCATATTCTTTTAGTATTATTTAGTACAGCTGTCAGACTTCCAATCAGCTAGATTCAGAATAAACCCGAAAAAGAATAATTAACATATTGATCTCTATTTCTATCAATTCCCTACTTGCAACCCTACTAGTAATTATCGCATTCCCCCAGACTAATGCATATGCAGAGAAATCTAGCCCTTATGAATGCAGGTTTGACCCAATAGGATCAGCGCGCCTTCCTTTCTCCATAAAATTTTTCCTCATTGCCATCACCTTCTTACTATTCATCTAGAAATTGCCCTCCTCTTACCCCTCCCCTGGGCAACTCAAACCAATAACCTCCCCACCATACTTACTATGTCACTATTTCTCATCTCCCTATTAGCTATCAGCCTCGCCTACGAATGATCGCAAGAAGGACTAAAGTGAACCCAGTAGTAATAGATAGTTTAGAGAAAATAAGTGATTTTGACTCACTAGACTATGGCCATTATTCATAACTATTAAATGTCCCTGACTTACATAAATACTATTAGTCTTCACAACTTCCCTAATTGGCTTATTAATATATCGCTCCCACATGATGACTTCACTACTATACCTGGAAGGTATAATACCATCACTATTCGTAATAATTGCTATAACAATTTTAAACTCCCACTTAACCCTTGCCAACATACTGCCAATTATCCTACTAGTTATCACCGCTGGTTCCCAGTTTAGATGAGGCTGTGGAGGTGGAGAGGAAATATCTAGGCAATCTTATAAAGTAGAAATAACTGACCAATTATTAAATATACAGATAGACATATACATTATATCAAAAGAGAATTTTAAAAAATTGTGATAGTAAATAACTTAACCTCTTACAACCTATGTGACAGATTCTGAATATTTATTTGTTGATTTGCTTCACTTTAAACTTTGTATTAAATCTGTATTTAACTCTAAAACAATTGATCTATCTATTCAGAAAAGCAAGTGGCAAAAGGAAGTTACTATAAATTTTTTTCTAACAAATTGTTCATTCTAGTGGATCTTTTGACATACGTAGTCTGGAAGCTAAGTGGCTTACCTATCACTCGTGTAATAGGAAGTGGTTGTAATCTTGACTCTGCCCGTTTCCGTTACCTAATTGGAGAAAAGTTGGGTGTCCACCCCACAAGCTGCCATGGTTGGATTATTGGCGAACATGGTGATTCCAGTGGTAAGTATAAATCTATTCTCATTATGTAATCACACTTCTTATCTGTAATGGTGCTTATTTTGTTTAAAGTCTATTTTTTCTGATATTAACATAGCTGTGTAATTTCTGTTTTATTGGTATTTCCCTGATGTATCTATCTTTTTCCAGTCCTTTATTTTCAGTCTTTTGCGTCATTGATTTGGTTACCACTGATAAAATTGTGGATAGAGCATATAACAAAAGTCAGTGAATGTTTCTCTTATGTGGAGCACTTTCATTTATTTATTTGTGTGTGTGTGTTTGTATTTTTCTGAAGTGAGAAGCAGGGAGGCAGAGAGACAGACTCCCGCATGTGCCCGACCGGGATCCACCCATTGCTTTGTTACAACTGGAGCCATTCTAGCACCTGAGGTGGAGGCCATGGAGCCAGCCTCAGCACCCAGGCCAACTTTGCTCCAATGGAGCCTTGACTGTGGGAGGGGAAGAGAGAGACAGAGAGAAAGGAGAGGGAGAAGGGTGGAGAAGCAGATGGGTGCTTCTGTATGCCCTGTCCAGGAATGGAACCTAGGACTTCCACAGGTCAGGCTGATGCTCTACCACTGAGCAAAATGGCCAGGGCCTATTGTTATTTTTTAAACAGCATTATTCATGTATGATTTATATATCATAGCATTCACCTATTTAAAGTGTATAATTCACTGGTTTTTGGTATATTCACAGAGTTGTGCGGTCATCACCACAATCTACTCATAGAATATTTTCATCACCCTAGAAAGAAACTTCTACTTCTGAACTCACCCCTACCTCAGCCCCAAGCAACCGCTAATTTACTTTCTGATTTTGTATATTTGTTTATTCCAGACTTTTCATATAAATAAATTTATATAATATGTGGTATAAACAGTTACTTAGACCACACCAATCTTTTTCTTTCCTGAACCGAAAACATTTAAGCTTTGAAACACAATTAGAATTTTATAATTCTTACAGTGTTCTCTAATTGTGTCCGATGTGTAAATCTTTTTTCCACAATGGCAATAGACCCATTGAGACTAGGAATCATTTGGTCAGTCATTCATTTGTTTATTCAAAGAATTTAATGAGCTCCTTTTATTTTTTTAGAAGGGTCATAGTATAATAAATACTTTTGATTTGACTTAGAAAAATAATTTGACCTGTTGGATTGTGTTATTGTCTTAACTCAGCTTTTTCTCCTGAAAGTTATTAAAGATAATTTTCCTAGATATATTTTAATTTCTCACATTTAATATTCCATTATTTTATTTTATTTGAGAGACAGGAGGGTAGAGAAAGAGAGGGAGAAAGGTGGGGTTAGAGAGAGAAATAAAAGCATCAACTTGTTGTCCCATTTAGTTGTGCCATTGATTGTTTCTCATATGTGTCCTGACCAAAGCTTGAACCAGCAACTAGTGCCCTCAGGATTGAGCCAGCAATCAAACCAGTAACTTCGAGTCTCTAGACAGATGCTCTGTCCACTGTGACACCAGCTAGGCTCCATTACTTTATCTGAAAATCAAGCAGTGTATTCTGATTGGTATTAATTTGAATATATTTAGTATTCGATTTAGCAAGATTCTGTACTTGTGCTTTGCTTTAAAATGCCTCTTATGCCTAGTATGTGGTGGTGCAGTGGATAAAGTGTCAACTTGGAATGCTGAGGTCGTTGGTTGGAAATCCCTGGGCTTGCCTGGTCAAGGCACATATGAGAAGCCACTACTATGTGTTGATACTTTCTGTTCCTTCCCTGTTTTCTCTTTCTCCTCTCTCTAAAATCAATAAATAAAATCTTAAAAACAAAATGCCTCCTATATTATATAATTATAAATTCTACTTCATATTTTTCTAACACATAATTTTGTTTTTTACATTTCCCTTTTTCATTCACTTGCAGCTTTTATTTTATATTTTTTAAAGATTTTATTTATTGATTTTACAGAGATAAGGGATGGGGGAGTGAGAAGTATCACTTATAGTTGATCCACTTTAGTTGTTCATTGGTTGCTTTTCATATGTGCCTTGACTGGGCAAGCCCAGGGTTTCAAACCAGCAACCTCAGCATTCCAGGTTCACACTTTATCCCAAAGGTCCCCAAACTACAGCCTGCGGGCAGCATGCAACCCCCTGAGGCTATTTATCTGGCCCTCACCGCACTTCTGGAAGAAGCACCTCTTTCATTGGGGGTCAGTGAGAGGGGCACAGGACGCATCGGCACCCATAGTTCCCATTGAAATACTGGTCAGTTTGTTGATTTAAATTTACTTGGTCTTTATTTTAAATATTGTATTTGTTCCTGTTTGTTTTTTTACTTTAAAATAAGATATGTGCAGTGTGCATAGGGATTTGTTCATAGTTTTTTTTATAGTCCGGCTCTCCAACGGTCTGAGGCACAGTGAACTGGCCCCCTGTGTAAAATGTTTGGGGACACCTGCTTTATCCACTGCACCACCACTACAGGTCAGGCTCAACTTACTTTTATATAATAAAGTTGTAATCTAAGTTTATAAAAAAATTACTAAACTCATCTGATGCAGTACTAGAAAGAAGGGATCATTCTGAGATATATTTCTTTTAGTGCCCTTATGGAGTGGGGTGAATGTTGCTGGTGTTCCTTTGAAGTCTCTAAACCCTAAATTAGGAACTGATTCCGACAAGGACCAATGGAAAAGAATCCATCAACAAGTTGTTGAGAGGTAAAATACTCAATTTCTTAGTGCATTAATAATCAGTTGTAAGAACAAATGTCACAAAAAAAATACATAGTTGATCCTTGTGTTTTGTGGGATTATCTAACCTTACAAAAATTCTTGAATTGAGATTTATATTATGCATAGCTTTTCTTGGAGGACGTTATTCACAGAGGAAGTGTACTTCATAAGAACTCAATGTGTTTGAGGGTCACTATTATGAGCATGGACTTTGGAACTAGGTTACCCAGGTTTGAAACCTGGCTTCACCATTTATTAGTGATGTGATATTGTGAAGATATTTAAAATTTCAAAAGCTCAAGTTTCCAGATTTTTAAAATGGGGATAATAGAGCCCACCTTCGTGGACTGTTATGAAGAGTAAATGAATTAGTACATATAAAATGTTTAGAACAGCACCTAGGACTTGTATGAATTAGAACATATAAAATGTCTAGAACAGCACCTAAGACTTGTGTTCATCAAGTGACTTGATGGGAAAAAAAAATGAAGCTAATGCAAATGGTCAGAAGTTAACTAGGTTTGCTTATAAATGGTGTCTGCCCTGACCAGGTGGCTTGGTTGGTTAGAGCGTCGATCCCTGGTCAGGGAACATATAGGAACAGATCAGTAGTGGTCCTGCATCTCTCTCTCTCTCCCTCCCTGCCATCCTCTCTCTTAAATCAATCAATAAAAATAAATAAATGAAGTGTCTGACTCTGTATGAACCAGCCTAACAGCATACATGGATCTTCTTTCTGCTCTTGCCAAATTACGTATTAGTAAAAATTAGAGAACCTCAGAATCGCTTCTGGCTATTCTAAATGGAATAGTAAATTTACAGAAGCTTACGTGTAATGTAATATATTTAGGATAACAACCCTACAGAAATGTATAAGAATTGGACTAAAAAGGTACACAATATAGCAAAAAAGTGATCACGGGTAAGTTTTTATTTTTTAAATGCCTTTTAGCTTAAAAAATATTATTTTGTTTTCTGATTATAAAATCATATGATCACTTTAATGGGTACAGTGTTTTAGTTTGGGAAGATGACAGAGTTCTGGAGAGGATGGTGGTAATATTTGTACAACAGCGTTTATGTATTTAATGCCAGAACTGTACACTCAGAATGGTTATAATGCCCAATTTTACTACAATTTAAAAAATAAAAATATACATGATAACCAATAGTGGTTTTAAGTTCAGACTGTGAAATTACTGCAACATAACAGGCTTTAACCTAGCATTTAAGTTTATCAAGCTTGGTGAAGGGATACTGGACAGAAAACACAGTATAGAGTATTAGTATTTTCTTTAGGAGGAATTACAAGTGCTCAAGTGTAGCTTTCAGAGCCCCTCTCTGTGTGGGGCACACTCAGTTACACGGGAAGAGAGCAGACTACCCCAGCACAGAGAAGGTGCTGTCTTTGTTCCCAGCGCTTTCTTTTTTTCCATTACAGTCGACATTCAATATTTCAGATATATAGCAAAAATGGTTAGACATTTATATAACTTATGAAGTAACCCCCTGGTAAGTCTAGATCTACCATGCACCATGCATTGTTATTATAATATTATTGACTATATTTCCTATGCTGTACTTCACTCTGTACTAGCCCTGTGATTATTTTGTAACTGCCAATTTGTATTTCTCAATCCCTTCACCTTTGTCACCAACCCTTCAACTCCCCTCCCGTCTGGACACCATCAGTTTGTTCTCTGTATCTATACATCTGTTTTTGCTTTGCTTGTTTATTTATTTTGTTCTTTGGATTCCACATATAAGTGAAGTCATATAGCACTTGTCTTTCTTCTTTTACTTAGCTTAATACCCTCTAGGTTCATCCATGTTTTCACAAGTGATAAGATTTTTCTTTCCCTCCCTCCCTCCCTTTCTTTTTTTAGCGAGAGAGACAAAGGGACAAATAGGGACAGACAGACAGGAAGGGAGAGAGATGAGAAGCATCAGTTCTTTGTTATGGCACGTTAGTTGTTCATTGATTACTTTCTCATATGAACCTTGACCAAGGGGCTCCAGCCGAGCCAGTGACCCCTTGCTCAAGCCAGCAACTTTGGGTTCAAGTCAGTGACCTTGGGCTTCAAGCCAGTGACCTTTGGGCTCAAGCCAGTGACCCCTCGCTCAACCTGGTGAGTCCATGCTCAAGCCGGATGAGGCTGCACTCAAGCCGGTGACCTCGGGGTTTTGAACATCCCAGTCTCAGTCCTCCATATCCCAGTCTGATGCTCTATCTACTGTGCCACTGCCTGGTTAGGCTGAGGTAACTTTATACTGTTTTCTACTGTAACTTTATACTGAATGTGTCAATCTGTATTCCCACCAACAGTGCGTGAGGGTTCCCTTTTCTTCACATCCTCCCCAACAGTTGTTTATTGATTTATTGATGATGGCCATCTGACAGGTGTGAGGTGATATCTCATTGTAATTTTAATTTTCATATCTCTGATGATAGTGATGTTTCCCAATAGTTTTTAATACAGTTCTTGTCACATAGCCCTCAGGATCTGTCTGTTTCCAGTATTCTAGTCCTAGAGCAATATACAAATCAAAGGTTACATAATATACAATACTGATAATCTAGTTCTATTATGGTTAATATTCAACATTTTAACTAATTTATGTATTTTTTTAAAATTTCTTTTTATTTATTCATTTTAGAGAGGAGACACAGAGTGAGAGAGAGAGAGAGAGAGAAAGGGGGGAGGAGCCGGAAGCATCAACTCCCATATGTGCCTTGACCACACCAGTGCAGGGTTTCGAACTGGTGACCTTAGTGTTCCCAGGTCGACACTTTATCCACTGTGCCACCACAGGTCAGGCCTAATTTATGTATTTTTAAATTTTTTATTGTAATAAAATAGACATAACAAAATTTACCATCCATAAAAATTTTAAGTATAAAAAAAAAATTTTAAGTATATAGTTCAGTGGTCTTAAAATCGTTCATTCTGTTGTGTACCCATCACCACCATCCATTTCATATCTCTTTCATCTTGTAAACTGAAACCATCTTGTTCTTCCCTCCCTTCCCAGGCCCTGTCAACCAACATTCTATTTCCTGTCTCTATGATATTGACTACTCTAAGTCTCTCATATAATTGGACTCATACAGTATTTGTCTTTTTGTGACTGGCTTATTTCACTTAGCTAATTTATTCTTCTGCCTGCTCAAATCTGCCTTTGAATCTCTCTAGCAGATTTTTTATTTCAGTGATAGTCATGCACTGCTTAATGATGAGAATACATTCTAAGAAAAGCATCATTAGGTGGTTTTGTCTTTGTGAGAACATGATAGAGTGTATAATATATAACCTAATCAGGGGTCCCCAAACTTTTTACACAGGGGGTCAGTTCACTGTCCCTCAGACCGTTGGAAGGCCGCCACATACAGTACTCCATACACTGACCACCAATGAAAGAGGTGCCCCTTATGGAAGTGCGGCGTGGTCTGGATAAATGGCCTCAGGTGGCCGCAATTTGGCCCGCGGGCCATAGTTTGAGGACCTCTGAACTGGTATAGCCTACTATACACATGGGCTATATGGTATAGCCTATTGCTCCACGCTACACGCCTGCCTGTACAGCCTATTACTGTACAAATCAACATGAGATTATGAAGCAGTCAAGAAACATAGTGAACATGAGATGTATGAGGCCACTGCTGGCATAACACCACATACTGTTTTATGGCAAACGATTTTTGTTTAATTTCTTTTTAATTTATTTATTGATTTTTAGAAAGAGAGGAAGGGGGAGAGAGAGAGAGAGAGCAGGAGAGAGAAACAGAAACATTGATCTTTTCCTGTATGTGTCCTTACCAGGGTTGAACCCACAACCTCTGTACTTTGTGACGATGCTGTAATAAACCTAGCCATGTGGCCAGGGCTACAGCAAACATTTTTTTAGATAAGTTGAAGGAGTGTAGTATAGTAAATATATAAACCAATTACATAGTTATTTATTATCATGCTCCCTTTTTAGGTGCTGCCCATAACTGCATGTGCTGTGCTTTTGTATGCCTGGCAGCTCAGTAGGTTTGTTTACACCAGCATCACCACAGACACATGAGTAGTGCATTGCTCTATGACAGTGGTTCTTAACCTGGGTTCTATCAAACCCTAGGGGTTTTATGAGTCGGTCTCGGGTTTGGAGAAGCCTCTGCCGCGGAGGCCAGAAGAAAGTAATACCGTAATTTGTTGTGAGTTCATGCACTTTGTTGGTTTTGTTCTTTGAGCAAGGTGATGTTCATGCACGGCTCATTTTGTGCACCAGTAAAAAAACATATACCTATGTCTTGAATTTGGAAAAAAAATTATATATTATTTATCACTAAAGAAGGGTTTGGTGAATGCGCATATGAAACTGGTGGGTTCGGTACCTCAAAAAAGGTTAAGAACCACTGCTCTATGACCTTAACATGGCTACCATGTCATTAGGAGACAGGAATCTTTCAGGTCCATTATAATGTTACAGGACCATTGTTGTATATGTGGCCCATTGACCTAAATGTTTTGTGATGCATAACTGTACAGTCCTTTTTTGGTTCTAGAATTTGGGGTTGGTTTTTTTTTTAGGTTTTCTATTTCTTTATTGATATTTTCATTTTTAAAAAATATATTAGGCCCTGGCCGGTTAGCTCAGAGGTAGAGCATTGGCCCAGTGTGTGGAAGTCCTGAGTTCGACTCCCAGTCAGGGGACACAAGAGAAGCGCCCATCTGCTTCTCCACCCTTTCCCCTCTTCTCTCTCTCTCTCTCTTCCCCTCCCGCAATCAAGGCTCCACTGGAGCAAAGTTTGCCCGGGTGCCGAGGACGGCTCCATGGCCTCCGCCTCAGGCGCTAGAATGGCTCCAAGCAATGCTCCAAATGGGTAGAGCATTGCCTCCTGGTGGGCATGCCAGGTGGATTCTGGTGGGGCGCATGCGAGAGTCTTTCTGACTGCCTCTCCGCTTCTAATATCTGGGGGAAAAAAATTTTTTTTTTAACAGAGAAAGGGAGAAAGACAAAGAGAGGGAAATAGATATAATTTGCTATTCCACTTTATTCATGCTGTCATTGGTTGACTCTTATATGTGCCTTGATGGAGATGAACCCACAACCTTGGTATGTTGGGATGACAGTGTAACCAACTGAGCTACCCAACCAGGGCCTATTGATATTTTCATTTTGTTTGTTTATCTGTGTGTATGTGTGTGTGTGAGAGAGAGAGAGAGAAACAGAGAGGGACAGATAAGGACAGACGAACAAGAAAGGAGAGAGATAAAAGGCATGAATTTCTTTGTTGTGGCACCTTAGTTATTCATTGATTGCTTTCTCATATATGTCTTGAGTGGGGGCTCCAGCAGAGCTAGTGACCCTTGCTTAAGCCAGCAGCCCTGGACTTTTCACACCAGCAATCTTTGGGCTGAAGCTGGTGACCTTTGGGATTGTGTGGACAGTCGCCCACTGTGCTACTGCTGGTCAGGTTTGGGTTTTTTATTTTATTTTATTTTTTGATTGGTGGAGGCCGCCTTTGTCCCAAGGAATCAGCCTGAGGTATTCAGGTCTTTTTGAGCTTGTGCCTTTCTCTGGACATGCATGATTATTTTTTAATTTCTTCCATATATGTAATTGCTTCTGTATGTTCTAGTCTTTAATTTCCAGCTTCCAAAAGGGGAAAAGAGGAAAATGAAGGGGGAGGAAAGGGTGTCTGGTTTTTAAATTTCCTGGAGGTCGCTTTAGCCAGAGAGGGAGGGGCTTGCAATAACTGGTGGGAAGCACAACAATGGCTGCCTCCTCTTTCTCTCTACCTCTGTCTTCAGAAGCAGCAACCAGCCTATTAGAATACAGATCTCTTGATATTTGGAGGACAGGGTCCTTTTCGTAGGCTGTAGGCAAGCTGCTTTTGGAGCCTGTGAACAGCTAGGGATGAGGGATGGGTAACTGCTACTGTGCTAAGTAGGATCTTTAATTGGTTGAAATTAACCACAATTTACCATACAAGCCTTCCTCTAGCACTTTCAAACCTTCAAAAGACTTCAGAGTTCCAAAGAGTTATAGCAGACAGATTCTGTCAGTATAATTTATTGCTTAGGTAGTGAGATAAGAGTCCTAGTACTTCCTTCTTTGCTATCATCCCAGCATCCTCCAGTGCTTAAATATATATTTCTTTAACCTAAAAAACTGTTTTGTGCAAAAGCAAACTCCAGGTCCTCTTTCTAGATACTCCTGCCTTATTTGAACAGGTCCCTACCTTCTGTTAACCCTTTAATTGTGATACCTCTCCATGACGGGGTGACTATCTTTGTACCTTGTTAAAGGTATTGATAGACACATACAGTTATGTGTTTAGTATCTCTAAAGCAAATTTCTTCTTGTGGTCAAACTATTTCCATAGGGATTATTGCCTGATTGGGAAATTTTAGGTCAATTTCCTAGATTAAAATTTTTTTCATTTGGTAATAGTTATGTTTTATTTTCTTAAATTTCTTTAGGGAACCTACAAATCCTTTGTTACACCCAGTAGCTTTGGGTGAGAGAGTAAATTAATGCTCCAGTAAACAAAACACGTCTTAATATCAGTATCATTTCCTATTCCTCTCAACAAAAATGTCCCATACCATATACTATATGTTTCCAGTTACAGGACTATTAGAGTCCATTCCCCAGTAAATGCAGGACTCTACCTTATCTGGAGGCGCAACCATAACCCATAACTAAGGCGCAACCATAACCCATAACTAAGGAACGTTTTAGCTAATACTGGTTTCCAAGTGTGGAGCAGCCCATCTATTTCTTGTAGGCACAGTGTTAGTCTTTTGTCTGCCCAAACCCTAATAATTGTACCGCAGGGAATGTTAATTCCTCTTTAAGTTGAAACACTCCTACTATAAAACAGTGATTTTCAACTTTTTTCATCTCATGGCACACATAAACTAATTACTAAAATTCTGCAGCACACTTGAAAACACATATTTTTGCCTGACAAAACAAAATAGGTATAATTTTGATTCGTTCACAATTATTATTGTGTTGGCTTAGTATTTTTTAAATTTGACATTCTAAGGGAAGAGAGGTCAGTGCCCCGGACTAAATAGGAAGTGCATGTTTTAAAAATCCTTGTAGCACCAGTTGAAAATCGCTGCTAAAAGGGAATAATAATTAAGATCAATTTTCCACTGAAGTCCTATGTGATTTCAATACCAAATATTGTACCACACTACAGATTAGTACTCCAACTCCATTCCAGTCAGTCCTCTCAACAGTGCAGTGGCCATAATTAAATTATTTGCCCCTGGTCATTTCGCAGAGGGTTTGTAATTATAAGGAATCCTCAGAATACTGCTAGTATTTACCTAAAAATGCCACAATTCTTCTATATTATAGTCTCTAATTTTCTAGTGCCTACCCATCAAATGCAGAGGGGTGGCATCAATATTTAATAGGATGTCTTTGCAGGTTCCCAATAGAACATTTAACTTACAACATGAATCAGTTTTTGCCTTAAAATACCAGCCTTAAAACTGCTTGTTCTATTTGCCCCCTTTAACCTTTTACACTAGCCATTTTATTTTCAATTAGGATGGTTAACAACAACTAAAGGATTATGTTTTTAGCGATCTTTTTCTCAACCCTCTTCTTTTTCTGAAGCTATTTTGTTAATTCCTGAGAGGATAAATCTGTCATCCAGATTCCACTAATAGTATTTGTCCCCAGTTACCTACTGCAGTGCCTTCTTCAGCTTATACACCATCAATTACTCACTCACTAGGCGTAATCTTCCTCCCTTTCCTTTTACTTATCCCATGGAGTCTTGGTCATATTGAACTGAGAATCTGAGAGCTAATCCTATTTGACACCAATTGAGAGTCTAAAAGCTAATCCTAATTTTGACACCAATCCTCATGGATTCTAATAGGGCCCCTGGTTCTAGGTTGACAGTCAAATCACAGCACACCACAACGAGTACAGTCTAAGCCCAGCTGCTATGTGCTGAGGTGGTCAGTCTTATCTTTTGCAACCAAGCGTGTATGTGCGGTTCTGGTGCCTTGAAACTGTGTGTAGGTAGTTGCAAAACAACCCGATAAGAATAATGATGCTGTACATTCTGTGTTTCCTGTCCTGGATTCTTTTTTCAAAACTAGCCTGACCAGGCAGTGGTGCAGTGGATAGAGCGTCGGACTGGGATGCGGAGGACCCAGGTTCGAGACCCCGAGGTCGCCAGCTTGAGCGCGGGGCCCATCTGGCTTGAGCAAAAGCTTGCCAGCTTGGACCCAAGGTTGCTGGCTCCAGCAAGGGGTTTCTCAGTCTGCTAAAGGCCCGCGGTCAAGGCACATGTGAGAAAGCAATCAATGAACAACTATGGTGTCGCAACGGCAACGAAAAACTAATGATTGATGCTTCTCACCTCTCTCTGTTCCTGTCTGTCTGTCCCTATCTATCCCTCTCTCTGACTCTCTCTCTGTCCCTGTTAAAAAAACAAAACTAAACTAAATATACTTAGTGCTATGTTAAAACATTTGTCCTTTGAGTCAATCCAAACCTGAGACCACCATTGGTGGCAATACAAAAATATAATACATATGTATTGTAGAAAACAAGAAAATTCAGGAAAGCATAAAGAAGATAATACCACCTGTAAACCTGTCACTTAAACATAATCACTATCAATAGCTTGGCCGATTGATGCAGTTCTAAGGTTTCTATAAAAATATATTGTTTTTTATAAGCCTGAGATAAATTACATAATGTTAACGACTGTGTTATTTTCTTTTGAAAATACATTATGAACATTTCCCTATATTTCCATATATTATTGATATGATTTGTTGATATATTTATATCAATATATTATCCTATAATGTTATATATTTATATAAAAATATTTGTTAATATATTAATATATAGTTTAATGATATAGTCTTAGGAAAACTATGTGCTTGTGGCTCTTCTTAGTTGTGCATTCACTGATTGCTTCTTATATGTGCTCTGACCAGGGGCTTGAAGCGACAACCTCTGGCACACCAGATCAATGCTTTATCTACTGAGCCACCCAGCCAGGGCCGTATGGTTTCAATTGTATACATTGTACCCTACTAAAAGTTTTAAGTGGTTAGCAAGATGTATATGCTAACTGTCAAGGAGATCAGATTCTATATTTGGATATTTAAGGAATAATACAAAACACACAATACAGTATACAGATGACATATTGTAGAATTGTACACATGAAGCCTATGTAATTTTATTAACCAATGTTACCCCAATAAATTCAATTAAAAATTTTTTTGTTGGTTTTTTGCGACAGAGTCAGAGAGAGAGACTGAGAGAGGGACAGACAGGAACAGAGAGAGATGAGAAGCATCAAGTCTTCATTGCAGCACCTTAGTTGTTCATTGATTGCTTTCTCATGTGTGCCTTGACTGGGGGGGCTGCAGCAGAGCAAGTGATCCCTTGCTCAAGACACCTACCTTGGGATTCAAGCCAGCAACCTTGGGCTGCAAGTCAGCAACTCACTGCCCGCGCTCAAGCCGGGTGAACCCATGCTCAAGCCTGATGAGCCCGCGTTCAAGCCAGCAACCTTAGGTTTTGAACCTGGGTCCTCTGCATCCCAGTCAGATGCTCTATCCACTGCACCACCGCCTGGTCAGGCTTCAATGAAAACGTTTTTAAAAAATTAAAAATTAAATTTTAAAAAGTTAAGAAAACAATAAACATAAAGTTTAAACCTGTATTTTTATCTTGAGTGGCGTATATGCCCTAGTATTCTACCTTTATGATAAAAGAAGGATGAACTATTACTTAAAGTGAATAATGAAGCCTATGAGAGTAGTTTATAACCTTCTATTGCTTATTTACAAATAATTTTTAGAAATCTCAGAAAATTTTGATGGAGTGTCACTGACATGTAGGATGCTTCAAAATGGATGCTTGAAATAAATTCTTTTCTCTAAGTGGACTTCTCATTAATTTGGTTTTCTTAACTTTCTACGACTGTAGTGGCTATGAGATTATCAGGCTGAAGGGGTATACCTCTTGGGGTATTGGCCTGTCTGTGACAGATCTGGCAGGATCGATTTTGAAAAATCTTAGGAGAGTGCATCCAGTTTCCACTATGGTTAAGGTAGGCTTAAATTGATTTTTATTTATTATTGTTAATATTTGATGAGTACTTACCATGTGCCAGGCATTGAACAAGATGTTGAGGATAGAAGGTGAACAAAAAAATAGCTCTTAATAGAAGTTAATGAAAAAAAATGGACTTAATAAAACTATTATAAAAGAGAATATATAATAATGAAAATTATAGCTAGGTGCTATGATGAAAAACCAAAAAGTGCTAAGAGTATACAAGCAGAGAATTTCACTGCTCTGGGAAGGGGGTGTGGGTGGTGGTTAGGGAAGTTTTTCCAAGGAAGTGAAACGTGACCTAACTCAAGTAATGAGTAGGTGGTCCTTTGGAAGGCTGGCCTAATATTCCAAGCAGAAGGTACACATGTGTAGGAGGATCTGAGGCAGATATAAGTAGAGAACACTTGAGGATCTGAAAGAAGGTCCGTTGCTGCAGTGCAGAGAGCAGAGGGAGCAAAGGGAACTGCATGGAGACAGGAAAAGCAAGCACAGCCAAGCCACCGAAAGGATGAGGGTAGGTCATGGGGGTGGCTGCAGGTCATGGTCAGTACACAGGGCCAGGCCAGGCCCCAGGGGTCAGGGCCCTTGTTTTCAGCCCACTCAGCAGCCCCCAAGTGGCATGATAGAATGAACACACATTCTCCAGTTCTAACTGGAGAAGCCCCTTCTAGAAAGGAGACAGACAAAGTAGAGGGGAACAAATTCCTGGAACGCTGGCAGGGAAGCAGAGGGCTTCCTTCCCCAGCCACAGTGACCTTCCTGATGCCACCCATCCCCTGGAGGCTTATGTTAAAACCTCAGAAGGTACACAGAGGTGGCAACAGAATGACCAACGACAGGGAAAGGAAGAGAAGGTGAGTGGGACTGGAGGTGGAGTCTGGCTGGGAATGGAATGTGGGTTGACAGTCTGGTGGGGCAGTGACCTTCTATGACTAGGCACAGACCAGAGTGGAGTGGATGTAACTGCAGCCTGGCAGGGGGTCCTCAGAGGAAGACATGGTTGGTTGAAGGAGCTTATGAGGTTGAATTTAATGTGGCTACCAAAAGGAGTGAGCCGCATTTCCGTGGAGGAGATGGCCAGAGTCTCTCTGTGGGTGACTAGAGCAAGACAGGATCAAGGGACACACCCTCAGCTCCTGAGCAGAGCCCCAGAGATGGTGAGAGGGAAGCTTGGCTGAGTGGTGCCTGTGAGCTACTGTGAGTGGGCTGTGAGCTACTGTGGGGAGCTGGGAGGCCCCACTCCAAAAGGGTAAAGTCAAGGGGCTTTACCCTTCCCTGAATGCTAGGTCCTGGTCTCTACTTATAATCAGACCTGGAGGAAGAACAAGACCTTCCCATCACATCCTCCAACCCTAGACTCAACCCAAGGATTGGGACAGGAAAGAGCATGAGTGGTGAGAGGCACGGAGATGTGGAGGGCCTACTTCTAATCTTCCAGGAATAGTAGGGAGCAGGCAGAGGCTTGTTTAAAGGCATGCAGGCATTGTGTGGCTTGTGCAGGTTTTAATAGACTCTCTCTGGCCTTGGATTCAGCTGCAGGGGTGGAGGGAACATTAGAGCTCTTGACCAGAGGTTCAGCAGGCTCAGGATAGGGCAGTAGCCATGACTGCACCTTTTCCATGGGCACTGTACATCATGGGAGGTTCAGGATAGAATCAGGTGGGCACAGCAGATAGAGGTATCCAGGAGGGCAGGGGTACATTCAATTGGCAACTGGTAGAGGCCCTGCTAGGCATGAGAGAGTACCCATCCATACCCATAGGTTCCGTTGAAGGCTTTACCTCTGGAGACTTGAGATGCCAACTGTAGCATCCATTGTCCAAACTCAGTGGCATTCCCTGGTGTGAAGGTCAGTTTATACAAAACAGACTGCTCGGCCACTTCCTGCTTCAGAATTCACTGTTCTCTTCATGTAGTTTATACCAAACACAGGCTGTTTGATTTCTCAGTCCTTTATCAGATAAAATGACATCATGAAGGACTGCATAGCATCTTTTCCCTTGGATAAAAAAGGATGACCGCTAAGGAGTAGTAGATAGTGTCCCTTTGAGGGCCTTTGGTACATTTTTCATGTTACTGAACACAAGTTCCACATGGGCATGGGACATTAGGATAGACTTGGTTTTGTTGTTGATCATTTAACCACCATCTGAGGGATTCTTGTGCTCTATGGTCTCTCTGATATTTCTTTAATCTTAAACTAACTCTTACTCCGAAGCTGTCCTGTAAAGCTGCCTTCCCATGTCAGGTTACTGAACAATAATCTCATTTTGCCTTTTAGGGCTTCTATGGAATAAATGAAGAAATCTTTCTCAGTATCCCTTGTATCTTGGGGCAAAATGGTATCTCAGATATTGTGAAAGTTACCCTGAATTCTGAGGAGGAGGCCCTTTTAAAGAAGAGTGCAAACACACTTTGGAATATCCAAAAAGACCTGGTATTTTAAAGCCTTTTAATGTTTCACTGTTTTATAGAACAGAAGATGAAACTGTGTATTTTATATTTTGAGAGTATTGTCATTTGATCTGAAAAAAATAAAAGAATATCGGAGACCTACAGCATACCTCCAGTCTCTCAATGCTAGAAAAAAGGAAATGGTAAAGAGAGTTTTCCTCTTCTGTAAATCTCTTAGAGTTCTATTCTAATGATACCCAACTCATACAAATGTAAGAGCCGCCTACAGGTTTAGTAGAATATATATGTAACAATCCACTGTAATGTAGAACTTAAGACTTTTCTCACAAAACAAACATTTTTTTCTAGTATTGAAATTTCATCTTGTGCTTTCTTCCTTGAGGTAACAAGTATATTCTCTTTATATTGCTCCATTAGCTTCATGAGTATATGTATAATCTTCACTAAGTACTTATTTTTAAGACCATTATGAGAAGAAAATATAGAAATATAACTTTTTGGTGCAAAAAACAGTTAAATGAAATATCTTCAACCATGCAAGTATTATACCAATTCATATAAATTCAAAGTGTTGTTTTGGTGTCTGTTGAAATATTACACAGGGACCTTAGGCCATCAGATATAAGTGAAAGTTACGTGGGAAACACATGCAAGGACATTTGTCTTGGTTTGTGTGATTAAACAAATGTGAAAAATAGAACCTCTGATTTCCAACTTTCAATTCCAAAATATGGATTTTGTTTCCTTCCATTTCATTCAGCAAACTACTTTTATTCTTGATGTGTTATAAAGTCAATATGACATGATTTTTGTCCTCAGGTGAGTATTTAAGGTTCATCAACTAATTGTTAATGAATGCTTGACAACAGTTAGTTGGTGTTATCAATTGTGTACCAGGTAGGAATAAATGTGCTTCTTTCGATTTATATGTACAAATATATATACATATACATAGAATATACATAGAATACAGGGCGGGGCAGAGTAGGTTTACAGTTGTGAGTATGCAAAACGGAGCTTATTCTTGTATTAGTATTTATTCTTGTATTACTCTTCATATGAACAACTGTAAATATATATATTTCCTTGATTCCTCAAAGAATTAAGGCAGCTGTGGGAAATATTAGTGGAACTAAAACTAAGAAATCAGACGACCAAGGTAATTGAAAAATTGGACTAGACTAGTGGGAAACATCAGAAGGCAGGGATGCAGGCCCAGAGGACCTGCATGGCTCTAGTGCAGAGGCCCCTGTTCGACAAGCGAGTCACAGCCCTCCCCTGTTGTTCCTGATATTGGAATTGCTTTCATTCTGGTCATCTACTACTGAACATGATTACTTTCCCGTTATTTTGTTCTTTTTCCTTTTAAAAACACTTTCCTTGAATGTACAGAATATGGTCATGAGTGAGAGTTTAGGTAAGATGGGGAAAAGGAGAATCTTCAGTGGGTTTTGCTTTTTTTTTAAAAAAAAAGACTCCACTGATGTTTTCTCTGAATCTGTGTACTTTAATTGATCAATGTCACCTCGTTAAAATTAATTGTCTAAAGGAAAAAAAAAAGCTCCACTTTGTACAATAAATTAAAACTTCATTTTAGAAAATCCCAACAGAGGATTAACTATAAACTATAGTTTCTACAGTGAATATTCTAGGAAGTACAGTGAGTGTACCACTAGTCCAACCCATACTCAAGGACACGAGTGCCAAGAGACAGGGATCTGGGGCCATTTTAGATACTGTCAACCACAGAAATGAAAAGCAAAAAGAGTTTACTTGTTTATATGTAGTGAATGTAGAAAACTCAAAAGAGTCACACTAGTTGTTTAGAATAGGGAAGTCTAGCAGGTTGTTGGGTACAAAAGTCAGTGTACACACACAAACACACACAACTGCTTTACATCATGTATTTTTGATAGGGTCACTGTTGCCCCCAAGAGGATGAAATTTGTTTTTGGGGGGTTGTGTGTGAAAATCTTATATATTACAAGGATTTGGCTCTCTAAAGGTCAACCCTACAAGACAAAACTGTACTATGTAATATTTAATTTCATGAGGTAGGGACACCAAACCATTAGGGGAAAATGTATAGAAAAGCTCTTCAGCCTGACCAGTGGTGGTGCAGTGGATAAAGCATGGACCTGGGAACACTGAGGTCACCAGTTCAAAACCCTGCACTGGTCTGGTCAAGGCACATATGGGAGTTGATGCTTCCAGCTCCTCCCCCCTTTCTCTCTTTCTCACTCTGTGTCTTCTCTCTAAAATGAATAAATAAAATAAAATAAAAAGTTAAAAAAAAAAGGTTTTAAAAAAAATAAAAAAAAATAAAAGCTCTTCAGGGAGAGATAATGAAAAAGAAAAGTTGAGAAACACTGCCCTACATTTTATAAAATAATTAGATGTGTATTATGTGTTATGATTCACAAATGAGTTTAAAAAGTTTACTTGATAGAACGTGGTAGGTGAAGAGATGTGAAAATATTGGTTTATTTCAGACTATGGGATGAAAGGGGAATTTTGGATTCTACACTTGAATAATGAATTGAGTTTTCCATTTCACTTGTAGAAATGTAGCACTGCACTGATTGAATTCATAGGGCTTTGTATCTTATTTTAAAATCTCCATTGCATAGAGCATTTAAAATTTTTTATTACTTATTTTACTTCAGCTCACATTTATGGGGGGTAAAAAGTAACCCTGAAGTCTGTCGGTCCTACAGCCCTAGTGAAAAATTCCCAGTCAAGTGTCAAAAGCCCTTACTGGGTACATCCAGGCAAGGTTTGGTTAAAAGTAGCTTTACTTAGGCTGTTCGGTGGATGGGTTCAGGGAAAACAGTCCTCCTTTTGATAGTGAGTTCCAGTCATTCAGTGGGCCAGCTGCACCTCCTGAGGTCCCAACGAGCCTCTTTGAAGACGGCCAACTACAATGCACCTCAGCCCGCCAGTCATGTGTAGGTGACCATCAGCTCGCGCAGGTGCTGCGCCTCAGGCCTCTGAGCCCTGCGCCTACGCCAGGTGTGCTGGGCCGCCACGAGGGCCCACGAGCTAGGCGTGGTTTTCGGAGCCTCCCTGATCAACGGTTTTCTCCCTCGGGCTTCAGCCAGCTTTCCTTCATTCCTTTCCTCTACCTCTTGAGTCAGCGTCCAAGAACTGGGAAGCGGGAGTCCTGCGGACCAGCTGGAGAGGGGACTAGCGGGAGAGAATTTATTTTGCTCGGGGATGGCTCTGGGTCACTTCCGCGCAGCACACACCGCACTTAGGGGGTCGTAGGCCCCATGCCATGTGAGTATAGCTGGAGGTACTTTGTGCCTAACTGTACTTGGTTTGGGGCCTGTGAATGTGCTGGGCTCGGTTCTGGAACTGACAGCTGAGGGAGGGGGAGGATAGATAACGTGGGTGAGAGGGGAGGAAGAGCTGTCTATCTGTTGTCTCATCTTTGATGTAGCAGTTCCTTCGCCTTCCTTCATAACAGTGCACTCTTTCCTTCTCGCCTTGGTTCGCCTCCTTGGTGCTGGGCTGCTGGCCAGAAACTACCCAGCTTCTTTGACAGTCATCTTTGTCATTCCCTGTTGTGTTTGAAGCTCCTCCTCCCCCACTGGTGCTCAGGAGCTCTTCTACAGACCAATTCCTAATCTGGAAGTGGCTTTGCAGTTTTTTCTCACTCTGTTAGGTTTCCAAGATGGCGACTGTCAAGCATGAATTTATTCAGAATTTCCCCTTAAGATCTCCATTATAGGAACTGGATTGGTTGGCATGGCCTGTGCAGTGAGCATCTTATGAAAAGTAAGTTATGTCCTTTCTGCCACAGGGTTAACCAGGCTTCCTCGGTTGTGTGGCTTGTGTCCCTAGCTGGCTTAACCCAGAGGAAAAGTTGTCCTTTCCAGTTGCTGCACCCCGAGAGAGCTGCTTTTTCTAGTGCGTATGATGCATCATCTGTGTTAGAAGTGTATGTGTGAGTGCATGTTGACATTGGACTTTCACCCACTTGCCTAAGAAAATCAGTTCACAAATGAAAAACAAAAAAACGGAGTGGTTGTAGTGGCTGTCCTATTAGTACCAAACACAATAATGACAAAATTTTTACTTCATACATCTCTCTCCCATTTCTTAGTCTCTATTTTCCTTTGTTCCTAATTCATGTTAGGTTGGTTTTAGTGTTTAGTTCTTAGTATTGATGTAGCTGAAAAAATTAGCTTCCAGTTTAATGGCTAGACATAGGACTAAAAAAGATTCTGAATCTTTTCTAAGAGTAGTTACCCTCATCTGAATCCATAACGGTTTTGTAAATCATAATTTATTTATTATTTACAAAGTTATGCTTTGCTTTCATTAATTTGCTTACTGGATTTAAAGGTTTGGCACTGGGTTTCATACCTAGATGACATAGTATCCTTAAGGCACATCAGCTGCTGTGGACTGGTGCTCTTGGTAATCATATGAATTCTCTATGACTCATTTTGTCCTACAAACTAGAATGCTTTTATCAGTAGAGTCCTCAAAGCTGATGAATACACATATGTAAAAACGAACACATTTGTTTTTTTTTATTATTAATTTTAATGGGGTGACACCAATAAATCAGGGTACATATGTACAATGAAAACATCTCCAGGTTATCTTATCATTCAATTGTGTTGCATACCCGTCACCCAAAGTCAAATTGTCCTCTGTCACCTTCTATCTGGTTGTCCCTGTGCCCCTCCCAACCTCCCTATCCCACCCTCCCTTCCCTCCCCCCACCCCGTAACCACCACACTCTTGTCCATGTCTCATAGTCTCACTTTTATGTCCCACCTATGTATAAAATCATGCTGTTCTCAGTTTTTTTTTTCTGATTTACTTATTTTACTCTGTATAATGTTATCAAGGTCCATCCATTTTGTTGTAAATGATCCGATGTCATCATTCTTATGGCTGAGTAGTATTCCATAGTATATATGTACCAAAGCTTTTTAATCCACTCGTCTTCTGACGGACACTTGGGCTGTTTCCAGATCTTCGCTATTGTGAACAATGCTGCCACGAACATGGGGGTGCATTTCTTCTTTTCAAACAGTGCTATGGTGTTCTTAGAGTATATTCCTATAAGTGGGATAGCTGGGTCAAAAGGCAGTTCGACTTTTAATTTTTTGAGGATTCTCCAAACTGTTTTCCACAGTGGCTGCACCAGTCTGCATTCCCACCAGCAGTGCAGGAGGGTTTCCTTTTCTCCACATCCTCGCCAGCACTTATTCTGTGTTTTGCTGATGAGTGCCATTCTGACTGGTGTGAGGTGATATCTCATTGTGGTTTTAATTTGCATTTCTCTAATGATTAGTGATGTTGAGCATTTTTTCATATGCCTATTGGCCATCTGTATGTCCTCTGGAGAAATTTCTATTCATTTCTTTTGCCCATTTTTTGATTGGATTGTTTGTTTTCCTGGTGTTGAGTTTTATAAGTTGTTTATAAATTTTGGTTATTAACCCCTTATCAGACGTGCTGTCGAATATGTTCTCCCATTGTGTGGTTTGTCTTTTTATTCTGTTCTTATTGTCTTTAGCTGCCAACACATTTGTTTTAACACTTGGATTGCGGGAAACGAGTTAAGTCGGCTCGCGTGAATTGCGCGTACTCCGCGGGAGCCGTCTTAACTCGGTTCATATAGATTTGCGGTGGAGTGCGGGAAACGTGTAAACTCGGGCCAATTGTAACTGCGTATTACCAAATATTTGTTTGTTTGCCGTTCACAAAGATACCTACCTGCGTATGCGAACCGTTTCATACCCATTTTGGCGGGAAATTCACCCGACACCGTAGTGTTAAGATCAATAATATAACAGTATGCTTTATAGACATTGTCTAATATCTCCAAAATAAATTATTAGATCTGTTTTATAGAGGAGAAAAAAGGAACAGACTATCTCAAGTTGCGTGAATAGGTAAGTATACAAACAATGTGTATACATCTCTGATTTGAAGGGCCTTTCTGGGAAGGATTGAGCCCTGTCCCTAAAGATAATAGCCACAAGCTTGTAGAGCTTGAATATTCATGATGCTGCAAACCATAGCATTGTAGATCTTAGAAAATGTGGTGCACAATCTCTCTATAAAGCCCCAGGTTAAGACTCACATTCATCTCTTCCTTTCCTGGCCACGACTCTAAATTATTTTATTCGAGGGGGTTATGATATCTTAAAAGCTTGTTGCTAACGAAGAAATTCTCCAGAGGAATTGTTTAGTAATTTATTGGCAGGAATTTATGATACAGACCTACTAAAGAAACAGTAATTAATGTCTTTGAAAATTACCAAATTATGCCATAATACATAAACATCCATGCCTCAGTGTGATGGCCACGAAGCTCTGTTTCACTTAGTGTTGTATCCAGAGTCTAGAATAGTTCCTATTGGAATAGACACTTAGCTAAATGAAAGAACTGCTAAAAGCCAAATGAATGTTAAAAGGGAAAAAGCACTGGATAGCAAATACAGTGAATAATAATATTCTACCCATTTTCATTTTTATAAATGAGGAAAGAGGATCCAGAGAGATTGAATTAGATTGTTTTATAGACTTTATTTTCTTAAGAACAATTTTAGATTTACAGAAAAGTTGAAAAGATAGTATAGAGTTCTGTCTTTACCTCACCTCCAGTTGACATCACACCTTAATAAATCAATATATATACATATATATGTGTGTGTGTATATATATATATATATATATATATATATATATATATATATATATATATATATATATTGTGTGTGTGTGTGTGTATGTGTAACAGAGACAGAAAGAGGGACAGACAGACAGAAAGGGGGAGATTAGAAGCATCAATTCTTCGTTGTGGCTCCTTAGTTCATTGATTACTTTCTCATGTGCCTGGTCTGGGTGCTACAGCAGAATGAGGGATCCCTTGCGTGAGCCAGTGACCTTGGGCTCAAACGGTGACCTTGGGCTTCAAGCCAGTGACCTTTGGGCTCAAGCCAGTGGCCATGAGGTCATGTCTATGATTTCACGCTCAAGCCAGCGACCCTGTGCTCAAGCTGGTGAGTCTGTGCCCAAGCTGGCAACCTCAGGGTTTTGAACCTGGGTTCTCTGTGTCCCAGTCTGACACTTTATCCATTGCACCACCTGGTCAGGCTTAATGAACCAGTATTAATACATTATCATTAACTAAAGTCTATACTTTACTAACATTTTCTTAGTTTTTACCTAATGTCCTTTTTCTGTTCTAGTATCCCATCCATCCAGGATACCACATTACATTGAGTCATTGTGTTATCCTTAGGCTCCTTAAGATTGTGACAGGTTGTTAGACTTTTTTTTTTAAGCGAGAAGAGGATAGGGAGACAGACTCCGAATGCACCCTGACCAGGATCCACCCAGCAGCCCCCATGTTGGGCAGATGCTTAAATCAGCCGAGCTATTTTTTAGCACCTGAGGCTGTGCTTGGAGCAAACAGTCTATCCTCTGTGCCTCAGGCCATGAATAAACCAGTCGAGCCACTGGCTGCAGGAGGGGAAGAAAGAATGAAGGGGAAGAGAAGCAGATGGTTGCTTCTCTTGGGTGCTGTGACTGGGAATCGAACCTGGGAAGTCCACATGCCAGGCCAACGCTCTATCCTTTGAGCCACCAGCCATTGCTGACTTTCTTGTTTCTAATGATTTTTATGGTTTTGAGGGGTACTGGTGAGGTATTTCATAGAATTCCCCTTTATTAGAATTTTTCTGGTGTTTTTTTCATGGTTTTACTGGGTTGTGGATTTTAGGAGGAAGACACAAAAAAGTGCTATTTTCACGACATCTTATCCAGGGTACACATATGGGCAACAGCTTTATCATGGTTGGTGTTGAAGCCTGGTTGAGAGTGTTCGGTTTCTCTACTGTCACGTTACTCTTCTTTTCTCCCCCTTTCAAATTATGCTCTTTGGAAGGAAGTCCCTATGTGCAGCTCACGCTTAAAGACTGGGGAGTTATGTTCCCTCTCCTTGAGGATGGAGTATCTACATTTATTTGGAATCTAATTTGGAATTTTTCTACATGGGAGAGTTGTCTCCTTCTAATTCAGTTATTTATTAATATCAGTACGGACTCAAATTGTTCCAGCGTGGGCCATTGGGAGCTCATTCCATTGACTCTTGTGTACCCTTGACATACCCCATTAACATAGGGTTTTTGTTTCGAGCACTTCCTTAGTTTCTGGCACTGTAAGATGTTTTGGCTTCTTCATCTTGTATATTTTCTGCTCCAGTCTTTTTTTTTTAAATTTAGAGAGAGGCAGAAAGAGAGAGTCAGGAATATGGAGCCGTTCCTGTATGTGACCTGACTGGGGATCGAACTGGCAACCTTTGTCCTTCTGGAACGATGCTCTAACCGACTGAGCTCTTTGGCCAGGGCGTTTTTTTTATTTTGTTTTGTTTTTTACTCCAGTCTTAAACCAGCCTTTTCCCCAAGGAACCCTGGTTTAATTGGGGAATTGCATTGTAAACCAAGATCTGGTTGCTAGGTGTGCTCACTGCTACCGGGAATAATACATTTTAAATATATTTTTCAAAGATTTTATCAATACTGCTTAATTCTGTTCACACCACTCCAATCTCTGTGAATAATTCGGAGTATCCAGAAAGCTTTGGCATCTCATTAAGCAACAGCCTTTTCCTGTGATACAGTTTAGACTTTTAGGCTAGTCACTTATAATCTAGTTTAAAATTTAAACTGCTTGGCGGCTTTGGATTTCCATTAATTAGAATAAAGAGATCCAATAATATAAGTTGGACATGTACTTAAAATTATAGATACTTGAATATTTTAAACTACTAGCACATAGCCTGTCCAGGCGGTGGTGCAGTGGATAGAGCGTCGGACTGGGACACGGAGTACCCAGGTTCAAGACCCCAGGGTTGCCAGCTTGAGCGCAGGCCCATCTGGCTTGAGCAAAAGCTCGCCAGCTTGGACCCAAGGTCGCTGGCTCGAGCAAGGGCTTGATCGGTCTGCTGAAGGCCCGCGGTCAAGACACATGTGAGAAAGCAATCAATGAACAACTAAGGTGTTGCAACGAAAAACTAATGATTGATGCTTCTCATTTCTCTCCATTCCTGTCTGTCCCTATGTATCTCTCTCTCTGACTCTCTGTCAAAAAATAAATAAAAATAGCCTGACCAGTGGTGGCGCAGTGGATGGGGCCTCAACCTGGGAACACTGAGGTCGCCGGTTCAAGACCCGGGACTTGTCTGGTCAAGGTGCATATGGGAGTTGATGCTTTCTGCTCCTCCCCCTTTCTCTCTCACTCTATCTCTCTCCTCTCTAAAATGAATAAATAGTAAATAAATAAATTAAAAAATAAATAAATAAAAATAAACTAGCACAAACTCATTGTTTAGTAAACATTTTAATATATAATAAAGATAAAAGTATGTAGTTCTTTAAAACATTTTTTTCAAGAGGTAATACATTCACGTTAAAAAAGAAAACATAAAAAGATATAATGGAGAAGTCACACTGTCATCCAGTTTCCATCCAACCTTTCCCCCAACATCTGCCTTAGGCAACCATTTAAATTAGTTCCTGTGTGGAATCCTCTAGTGTTGCTTTTGCAAATACAATGTATTATTTTCCCTTCTTCCATGGCTTGCTTGAAATACATTGTACTGACTAGTTTTAGCAGGAAACACTGCCTAATTATAGAACTGTAACTTTTAGAGTTGGAAGGGGCCTATACTTTAATCCATTTGTTCAGAAACTTATTGAGCTCCTATGTGCCAGGCAGATGCTAATCACTAGATAAGTCGAGATGAATGACTGCCTATTTTACTTATTTTTACAGGGACAGAGAGAGAGAGAAAGAGAGGGATAGATAGGGACAGACAGGAACGGAGAGAGATGAGAAGCATCAATCATTAGTTTTTCTTTGTGACACCTTAGTTGTTCATTGATTGCTTTCTCATATGTGCCTTGACCGCGGCGGGCCTTCAGCAGACAGAGCAACCCCTTGCTGGAGCCAGCGACCTTGGGTCCAATCTGACGAGCTTTTTGCACAAGCCAGATGGGACCGCGCTCAAGCTGGTGACCTCCGGGTCTCAAACCTGGGTCTTCCGCGTCCCAGTCCGACGCTCTATCCACTGCGCCACCGCCTGGTCAGGCATCTGGCTTGAGCAAAGAGCTCGTCAGCTTGGACCCAAGGTTGCTGGCTCCAGCAAGGGGTTGCTCAGTCTGCTGAAGGCCCGCAGTCAAGGCACATGTGAGAAAGCAATCAGTGAATAACTTAGGTGTCGCAATGAAAAACTGATGATCGATGCTTCTCATCTCTCTTCGTTCCTGTCTGTCTGTCCCTATCTATCCCTCTCTCTGTCTCTGTAAGGAAAAAAAAAAAAAAGGAGCTCCTAGTCTGGTGAGAAGTTTGATCTACAGAATCTCTGCTTTATCACTGTGCAGCCTCAGCTTAAAGTGAAAAGATGTTCACTGCCTTCAGAGACTTATTTTTATTAAATGGTTTCTGATTTTTGTTTTCCTAATTATGAGCTGAAGTTTCCCTCTAACTTGCATTTTCCTTTTGGACTCCCATATCATGATGAAGTGTTGAACAGATTTACTGTCTTTTAATAAGAATTTTATTCTTCAGTGAATCAAGAGTCCCCCCTCCCTCTGACTAATGTCTTTTAGGGCTTGAGTAATGAACTTGCCTTTATGGATCTTATGAAGGCAAACTGATGGGTGAGGCTGTGGATCGCCAACACGGCAGCTGGCCAGATAGCCTGACTGGTTAGAACATTGTTTCAGAGCATGGAGGTTGCTGGTTCGATTCCCTGGTCAGGGCACATACAAGAGCAGCTTAATGTTCCTGTCTGTCTTTCAAAAACAAACAAAAAAGCCTGACCAGGCAGTGGCGCAGTAGATAAAAGCGTTGACCTGGGACACAGAGGACCTAGGTTAGAAACCTCAAGGTCACTGGCTTGAACGTGGGATCATGGACATTACCCCATGGCTGCTGGCTTGAGGCCCCTGGTCAAGGCACAGAGGAGAAAGCAATCAATGAGCAACTAAGGAGCCACAATGAAGAATTGATGCTTCTCATCTCTCCCTGTCTGTCCTCTCCCCCTCGCTAAACAAAACAGCCCCAAACTGTTCCTAGAAGTTTGGATAAAACTCATCTGTAGAACAGTTTGAAATGGAAAGGGCATAGTTTTTTTTGTTTTTAATTTTATTCATTTTAGAGAGGAGACAGAGTGAGAGAGAGAGAGAGATAAAGAGAGAAAGGGGGGAGGAGCTGGAAGTATCAACTCCCATATGTGCCTTGATCAGACCAGTGCAGGGTTTTGAACTGGCGACCTCATGTTCCCAGGTCAACGCTTTATCCACTGCACCACCACAGGTCAGGCAAAGGCATAGATTTTTGATAAAGTTCATGACTGTATATTCAAATTTTCCATTCTTAAGTCATTTTTAGGACATTTTCTAGATTTGTCCATTTCACCCAACTTTTTAAATGTACTTACTGGTATGTTTCATATTGTATGACTTTTTAAACCTTTACTGTATCTGTGGTTACTTATATTAGGTTACTGATGGGTGAGGCTGTGAATCGCCAACATGGCAGCTGGCCAAATAGCCAGACTGGTTAGAGCATTGTTTCAGAGCATGGAGGTTGCTGGTTCGATTCCTAATATTATTTGTTTGGGGGACAGTCCTTTCACCCCCAAGTTTTGCTAGTTTTCTGTTTTATCAGTCACATTTTCCCTAAAAATTAGCTTGCTTTCTTTTTTTTTTTGTAACAGAGACAGAAAGGAACAGACAGAAAGGGAGAGATGAGAAGCATCAATTCTTTGTTGTAGCTGCTTAGTTGTCCATTGATTGCTTTCTCATATGTGCCTTGACTGGGGGGCTACAGCAGAGCAAGTGACCCAGAACTCAAACCAGCGACAATGGGGTCATTGATGTCTAGAATCCCATGCTCAAGCCATTGACCCTGCACTCAAGCTGGTGAGCCCACACTCAAGCCAGTGACCTCGGGGTTTCAAACCTGGGTCCTCCGCATCCCAGTCCGCTCTATCCACTGTGCCACAACCTGGTCAGGCAAAAACTAGCTTTCTATTTTACTAATATTGGTGGTTTATCGTACTACTTTCTGCTCTTCTCTTTACTCCCTTTTACTTTATGATCAAGAACACTGTCACTGATTTTAGTGTTTTAAAAAACATTTAAGAATACACAATTATCAGTCAATACTTTTCTTTTTCAGTTTTGTGGTAGTTGTTTAGTTCTCAATATTTTGTAATTCCTAGTTTTATTTTCTCTTTAACCCAGTCTCATTTAAGAGTTTGTTTGGTTTTTGCTTTGAAACATTTTAAAATTTATTTTGTGATTGACTCTTAGCGCAATTGAGATGAAAAAAATGTGTTTTGTTTAACTTCATTTCTTTCAGATCAGTTAAGGTTTACTTTCTGACCTAGTCAATAGAAAGTCTAAATGTTCCTTACGTTTTACGGGGAAAATGGACTTTATTGGCATGATAATCTTCCTATATCTATTCAATTATCACTCACTTTGTTGTTTAGTAGTAATAATTTATTTCTATTACTGACCTATATAAATTTCTGATAAAGGTATGTTGTAATTGTCTACTAGGGTTATGAATCAGATATGCCTTGCAATTCCCAATTTTTCTTTATATATTTTGAGGCTATTATTTGCATCTAATATATTGTTGGATTGTCTCATATTTTGATTTACTCCTATTAATACTTTCTTGTTGAACATTCTATTTTGTTGTTACTATAGCTATACTGCCCTTTGGCTACTAATGTAGTTACCATTTTTTAAATTCAATAAGGAAAAAATTCTGATAAAGCTTATGTTGTTTAAATAGTTTACATACCTAAAACATCAGACTATGCCAGAATTTCTTCTCCTGCCTACTGGGAGTAAGGCCTGATAATATTTTGACTGAAAATTATATCTAAATTTATTTTTCTCTATTCCCCACTGAACTTGGTTTTGTGCTCTCAATTGGTTGTTCTGAGAAAAATCATCTGAAAGACTGAATGAGGGAGTATTCAGTTATTCATGTTTCTCAAATTTTTTTTTTTAAAGGTTTTCTTTTTTTTAATCTTTTTGTTTTCTTTTTTTTTTTATTATTTTATTCATTTTAGAGAGGAGACACAGAGTGAGAGAGAGAGAAAGAGAGAAAGGGGGGAGGAGCTGGAAGCTCAACTCCCATATGCGCCTTGACCAGACCAGTGCAGGGTTTTGAACTGGCGACCTCAGTGTTCCCAGGTCACTGCTTTATCCACTGCGCCACCACAGGTCAGGCTCAAAATTTTTTAATGGAGTAAGCCTACTGTGTTTCTGCACAATGGGCAGTGCAAAGTAGCAACAGGAGCTTTGTTTCTTTGGGTATTGTTCGACTGTGGTGCAGCTGGACCTGGGTCAAGAGCCATGTCCTCCCCTCGCCCCAGAACAAAACCACAGCAGGTTTATCAGTTTTAATTTAAAGTTTAAAGAAATGCATCATCTTACAGAACATTTTCTGACGTGATTTTTTTCTTCTCAGTTGATATCTCAACCTACATAGCTGAGAGGTTGAATGCATTTCCCAATAACCATGTTATAGGGAGGCTGTAACCTGGACACTGCCCGTTTTCGTTTCCTGGTTGGGCAGAGGCTTGGCATCCACTCTGAAAGCTGCCCTGGGTTGATCCTTCGGGAGCATGTAGACTCAAGGGGTAAGCCTAATAAGCACCACTGAGTCATGTGTACTCTGAAATATGTCTACTATATTATCATATAGCCATTTAATCATAAGGTAAAATAGCTCCTGGGTGGAAAGAGCTCTTATTGCACTTGAGGCCTCTTTATTAGTGTTTTAATTTTTGGCACATTTATTTCAATAGCAATCTACCAGAAATACAAATTTGAAAAAAAGTGAGAATATTACTATAATACTATAATGTGTAATTATTATAATAACATCACTAAGTAACATGATGTAGTCTGAATTTAACCTGGGTCAGTCTAGTTCAGAAAAGGTTCATGAATTCCTCATACTGGGAAAAAAGGGAGGAGGGGGGAGGGGAGGGATAATATAGACATTTTCTTTTTTAAGTTTGTTCTGAGAACCCTTGAAATCCACCTGATATAAACCCTGACTATGGAAAAGATTTGCAGTGATCATGGTTAAAATGTGTCTATAGTTGGAAGGTCAGAACCGTCACTCTCTCATCTGGAGAATCTCTGCCATGGAACAGAATTGTGGGTCCATCCTTGGAGATTCTCATTCAGCAGACTGAGGTGGGACTTGGACATCTGAATTTTTTTGTAGTTCTGTTGAACATTTCCACGCTGAAAACCACTCAGAGCGATTATAACTGTTTAGCTAAGGTTTTTTAAAAAACTGTTTTATAATACCATGCAATAAGTAAGATGTTTTGCTATCTTAGCTCCTGTGGGGAGTGGAGTTAACATTGTTGGGGTCTCTCTGAAGGATCTGAACTCAGATCTACGAAGTGATAATGACCCTAAGCAGGTGGAGAATGTTCATAAAGACGTAGTCGCCAGGCAAGGTCTTAGTTTTCTGCGTTTTCAGTACTTTGGAAGTTAGCCTGAATTATGCCAGTGAGATGAGATTAGGTGCTTAAATATATGTTTCCCACATTGTTCTTTCATTAGCACCTCTACTTTTATTTTTGTGTGATAACAGTCACCAGACTGCATGAGCAATGGAGTACGAGGCTGTCTCACTGCTGAGCCTAACCCAGGGTCTACCCACAGCAGGCATGCACTGTTGCCTGACAACATATTCTTTTAAACTACTGCTATATGGACTTTACTGTTAGTGGTAAAATTGATTTCATATTAATTTCTGGATCTCTGCATTTACCCTCATAACTCTGCTTATCTTGTCTCATAGGGATTGGTTATTTAAGATATTTCTAGGAGAAATTATTGATAGAAATGTTTCAGTTTGTGACACCATCAAGTAGGTTCCCACATAATGAGTATTCAGTGACAAGTATACTTTTCTTCTAAACTTATGTTCATAATTCCTTCCAGCTTCACAGTGGTTGTGAGATGATTAAAACAAAAGGATATACTTCTTGGGGTGTGGCCCTATCCATAGCTGATATAACAGAAAGTACTCTGAAGAATCTTAAAAGAGTGCGAGTTTCCACAGTAAGATAGGGTGTTCATGTTTGAAACACTATTTAATATTAACATAAAATAGGGGCAAAAGAACATTTATGAGGGACAGATAATTTTTGAGGTTGATCTTGTGAAAGTGCCTTTCTTCTGCAAGTCTGTTCGTTGTTGCTACTGAAGAGAGACAGACAGGGAGGGAGGTGGCGTAGAGAGGGACCTATCTGTATAGACCTTTGTCCTGGCTTAGTATGGTATTCATATTACATTCAATTAGACAAAAAGTAAGTCTTATTGCCTCTCTAACTCTACAAATATCTAGTAACATTAAAATCACTACATTTTGAGTTGTTCTAACAGTTCCAGTTATGTCCAATGAAGGGACCCCAGCAGCATATAATCACTTGCCAGAAGACTGACCTCAAATGACAATACAAGAGTGTACGTTGTACCTTCCTCTTTAGTTGTGGCCAGACCACCCTGCCTAGTAACAGAAGTTCTTAGGCATATAGCTTGGCCACTTGCCACTTTCTTCTTGATGAAAACAGTCATGGTTCAGTCAGGGCCTATAAAAGAAACCAATCTAGGTGGAGACTGGTAGGAAGGTATCACCCAGGACCTTTCACAGAAAAAGTCAAATCTCTCAATTTCAGTTATTTCAAAATTGAGTTTTCTATGTATATATTCCATATTAAACAGAACTCACTTTATATGCAACAGAATAAGTAAAACTAAATTTCAGCCTATGTGGGATATTATGCTTTGTTTGCCAAATATGAAGCCAGGCTTCTTATTAAGGTTCCATGGATCTTCCCTAAAGATGTTCAGGAAGGAAGAGAACAGCTATGCAACACATTTTATTTAGCATAGTCGGTCCGACACCCAGCACAGAGAGTTTACAGAGGATAGAAAGTGCATTAATAAAAGCCAGTCTTTACCAAAAGAAAACAGAAAATATATTATTGATTCAAAATATTTTACACTTGAATGATAAACTGCAATAACTTATTCTGGGCACCTACAGATCAGAGAAAGGAAGAGAAGGATGCTTTAAGAAGAGCTCACTCTGTGGCTGACACCAGAAGTCAGTAGAGGTCACTGAGACCGGCAGTCTTCCTTGCTTTCTGCATTAGTGCCCTCAGCTGGAACTGTTTACGGGACAGAAGACGTACATGCTGGGAGGGGAAAAAGTTTCAACAGTTTAGAATGGCTCTGGCCTAGGCATGAAGTGATTCAGATAGTTTGTCACCGAGATGGGAAGCTAAGAATTCTAAACTCAAATGTATAAATTTTCTTTTGAAACCACTACTTCATTACATACGACTTTTAAACTCCATACATTCATGCTGGTAGGTTTTGTTAAGGAAAGTAGTTGTCTGAGACCTTATAAAGATTTACTTCACAAGAAAAGCACCATATTGCAGGATCTGGCTCAGGAGTTTGAGCTACATCTTGAGACTATCAAGAGGCCAGGGAAACTTGTGCTGTGATCCTAACAAAAATTAAAAAAATAAACTTTGATAATTAAGATTTTTGTCCTCTCTTGGCTAGGAGGGGCAGAGATGAGCAGCACAAGGCCAGCTCTGTCCAGTGATTAGCAAACAGCATACCTCTCTTGCCTCCTCTCCATGTGCATCTGTCCCTGGGCTATGCCTCCTGAGCAGGGGACAGTGTACAGAAAGGGAGTCCCCTCTTGGTCTCTTTATATCCAGCCATTCATGTGCTTGCACAGGTCTCTCAGAGTGGTTTGGTCCCTCACTCCCAGTGAGAGGGGCAAGAAAGCAAATGGCCCGGCTGGCCTTTCATGTACACTGGAGCACCAACAGCAGCTGGATCGAATATCCAAAGGGTAGGGACTACTATTCCTAAAACCACAGAGAGCAGTAGCCAGATTTGGCTCCCAGAATCTTTTCTTCATGTCTGTTACAATAGCATTAAGTCTGAAACAACATTCATTCAGAAGGGCTTTAGCACCAGCAGGGCAGCCCATACCTTGCAGGGCTATCTGATCTGGAGAAACAGGTCTAAAATTATTTAACTCTAAAAAAATTATCAGAAAAACAATGTGGGGGGAGAGGTAGTTCAGAAAAACAATGGGGGGTAGGTAGTTGGTGCTCTCAATTTAGGTGGTGTGACCTGAAATAAGCAACGGAAATCTTCCTGTTCCTCCTAACCCCCCCACCCCCAGGCACAGTAGTAAGAGTTACATCAGCTTGGTGCTGCCTTGGGCGGGGTGGAGGAAATGCAGCCATCAGCCTACCAGTCTCTCCCTACTAGACGAATCCTCAGCCCTCCGTAGATGAGAGGACACCACTCACAGCCATATAGCACACTCTCTTTTGGGAGGATGAGGAATTTTAACCCCTACTTTACAGAGAAACCCTCTTGGTTTGTGGTTTTCAACATCAGTGACTAATAATAAACTTCCAAAATCCCGGAAAGCAGAGTGAGGAAGACATACCTTTAGGAAGACATCTAGGTCTATTACTCCCCGCCTCAAGGCTTCTCCCAGGTAAAAGATAGTGTCTTCAATAGCATTTTCCTCTGCATACAGATTTAGGATCTGTTTATATAGTGGGGCTGTGGGAATGATAACTTCATCAATATCATTGTTTTCAGACTGATTTTCCATTTTCTCCAGAGCAGAGCTGAGTTCTTCATCCTTCTTTCTCAAAAGTTCTATGTTTTTATCAACCTCGGCCTGAAAACAGAACAGTCCAAGCATGATGACTTTATAAGCAGGGGTCCCCAAACTTTTTACACAGGGGGCCAGCCAGTTCACTGTCCCTCAGACCGTTGGAGGGCCGGACTATAAAAAAAACTATGAACAAATCCCTATGTACACTGCACATATCTTATTTTAAAGTAAAAAAACAAAACGGGCCTGACCAGGCGGTGGCGCATTGGATAGAGCGTCGGGCTGAGATGCGAAAGACCCAGGTTCGAGACCTTGAGGTTGCCAGCTTAAGCGCGGGCCCATCTGGCTTGAGCCAAAGCTCACCAGCTTGGACCCAAGGTCGCTGGCTCCAGCAAGGGGTTGCTCGGTCTGCTGAAGGCCCGCGGTCAAGGCACATGTGAGAGAGCAATCAATGAACAACTATGGTGTCTCAACGGCAACGAAAAACTAATGATTGATGCTTCTCACTTCTCTCTGTTCCTGTGTCTGTCCCTATCTATCACTCTCTCTGACTCTCTGTCCCTGTATAAAAACAACAACAACAACCCCCCCCCCCCAAAAACGGGAACAAATACAATATTTAAAATAAAGAACAAGTAAATTTGAATCAACAAACTGGCCAGTATTTCAATGGGAACTATGGGTGCAGATGCATCCTGTGCTCCTCTCACTGACCACCAATGAAAGAGGTGCCCCTTCCGGAAGTGCAGCGGGGGCCGGATAAATGGCCTCAGGGGCCGCAGTTTGGGGACCCCTGCTTTATAGTAACTGAACATAATTATCTGCTTTCCGATATCTACAACTCCACAGGAACAGATTTGCTAATAAAAAAGCAATATTTACACAACTAATGGATGACTTTCAAACAGCACAGTGGTCAAAGGTAGAGGAAGTTGGAAGTACTTAAGGCGAACACTTCAGTGACAGTGTGAAGCTTGTCACACTGACAAATTATATTGTAAACTAAACCATCAGACAAAAACTTGCCAGCTGAAAGTTCCTTACATGAAAAATCACAAAAGAGATCCTTCTTTCAAACCATTGGGCATCTGCCACAATTGGTAACTCCTCTCTAGCCTACAGAGGGTTCAACACAGAGAACCCTAAACACTTGAAACTAGTCAAAAGATATCACGCGTGGTAGATGCAGGATCTGAAGTGTACTGGTGGCAGTTTCCTGAATTTTTAAAAATACTTGGCTACTGGAAAGCTCACTTTACACTTGAACCATTTGTAAGACTAATGTGCACATAATAAAATGCTTTCCCCAAAGCCCTCATTTAATAACTCTTAATCCTTTCAACAAAAACACATTTATTCTAATACTCCCTCACGGGAATGAAAGTAGAGAATGAAGCTGGCACTCAAATTATGCCAGTACCCCTGCTTCATCGCGGAAGTCACAGGGCTGACTTAAACTGCCTATTTAGGGCACAGCAGCCTGGCAAAATGTGACAAAGCTTTGGAGCTAAAGGTTGTAAACACTATACTGATATGTAGCTCTGAAGTCACCCACACAACTTTGTGTTATTCTCAATGTAGCTCAAATAACTCTTGGAAACAATAAATAGAACTGACCCTGAAGTCTGCACCCGAGCTCTGCAGATCTTTACCATGGCTAAGAGCTCTCTAACATTCTTATTTCCTGGTAACTGGCAAAATCAAGCACTCAAAAATCAGTCCTCCTTTGCCATCATCCCGCCGGGGTGAAGGTGGCAAGCAAAAATGTTCTAAATATCATCCACCTTCCAAAGATCAAACACAGGCTCCATTTTAAACAAGCTCTATTCAAATGCTTAAAGACATACACCTTTTGAACTCTGACCATACCACACAATGTCCAGTGCAAAAAGGTAACAAACATCGAACTCTGCCCTGCCTACAATTTAATCTAAAAGTTGCACCTATTCAATGAGTTACTTACTACTTCCTGGTCTAAACGGGTAACCATCTCCTCCAGTTTCTGGTGACCTTTTTTCAGGTCTTCCTCTGTTCGTTTCAAGGCATTGAGCTCGGCCTGGGCGCGATCCATTTCCTCCTTCATCCGCCATCTCAGTTTGTCACTGACGGCAGAGATGAGGGAAGCTCGGATGGTATCCTCACTGATGGTGCCATCCCGACTGGGACCTACAGGAGAGAGGCGAAAACACTTATTTCCCAAGCTCTTTGTTTCTTTCACAGGAATCTTCAAAAACAGGACAAGTATGAGCTGACTTTCAAAGTGGGAAGAAAGAAAAATTATGTCAAATGTTAAAATTTCATCAAAAATAACATTAAAATCTGAGTTGATTCAGAAATAATTTTTCCTTCAAGAGATTACCAATTCATATTTGTACCTATTTTCTCAACTTATTGCCCCAACAGTTAGCTATTTTCTCAGTGAAGCACAGGCTATGTCCCTAAAGATCACAATCCTTTAATCTCCAGCAAATGGAACAGCACATTTATTCCAAGGAGAAGCATTTGATTTAGGCCGCATCCATGCTCAGGCTTTACTGGTGAATGAAGGAGAGCGGAACACACTGTGGAAGCCTTAAGAGGACAGAGAATGGGAAGAGTTTCCATAAACTAATGAATATGTTAATAAAGTTTCCTTCTGCAGGGTTTCACTCCTTTAATCTTGACCAGAACAGATGAGCACAAGAGAATGACATCCAAAAAACTCAACAGCTGATAAACTTCTGTTTATTCTGATTCTTTTCTGTTCTAACTGACCTTTTTCTAACCAGTGTCTTAAATAATTTCCTTGAACATTTCAGATCAAATAAACGTATCCCCAGTATTTTCTTCCAAAGGTCTTCCCTTTAACACAAGGATGGATTCTCTTTGACTGTCAATGTTGTTCACTTAGGGACCTCACTCAGCAAATATAGAAATGGTATTTTGATTTTCAGTTATGCTTGATGAAGGGGAATGACTGTAAATATATTTAACCTTTATCGCCTGCAATGAATATAGAATGATTACATACTAACAAAGTATGTAATCATACTAACTTTGAGCAGAAAATTTTTATCACCTTCACATTAGTTCCACTCATAAGGGAAACTCGTTTAGTCTGTTTGCAAAAATGTGTCCAAACTCTAACCACTCATGTTCCCCTCCACTACAAGCCCCCTCCTGGTCCCAGAGTCCAGTCTGTAAAAGGAAACTGCTGTCCACACTGCACCATGGCCAGTGCCACATGTGCTCTTCAGTGTCCCATCTGATCACAATCCTTGCCATCCCATAAGCTGTCCTGGTCCCTTGCTTTTGGTTTTGGAGAGGTAAAGCTGTCTTCTCCCAGAAGCTGGTGCATACCCGGGTTACCCGAGTGCTTTTCTGGGCCTTTGTAAATGACACCGGGAGACTGGTGTTCTCAGGTGTCATAGGTTTCCAAAGGTTTTGTCTAAAGTTTTGCTTTTTTCTTTCTCTTGTTTTTATCACAGAAGAACTGACTTGGATTTTCATCTTCCTGCAAGTGAAAATCAGTCCAGACAGGCTCACATGGCAGGTTTTCTTCAGGAGCATCCTTCATCCACCTGTCCAAAGAACACTGCTTGGACACAAAGAAGAGCCCAACAGCAGACTCCCGTGTTCCCCAGTCCTGCCTGTAAGGGCTTCCTCTTTCCCCCAGAAACCTCCTGCTGAGGACAGGCAGACAGCGTCCATCCTACTACAGTGTTCACACAAAGGCAGTTCATATTTTTGGTTGATTATTAACATACAAATGCATATAGTATTTACTTTTCAGAATTCACCTAAGTATTTCAGCTTATTTCATACTTCTCAGAAACGAAAGGAGTAACTCAAACAACTGGTGCTTTGGAGCTCAAACGTAAAACTAGAGGCCAACCGCATTTCCGCTGTGAAAACAGGTCTTGTTTGACACATCCTGGCTTCTTAATACCTAACTTTTCCAGAGTGTTCTCATGAATTTACCTGCTTGTGCACTGCCTCGGGGCACACTCCCTTCAATTTCCCTTTTTATTTAAAAATGAGAGGAGGGGAACATAGTGAGACACACTCCCACATGTTTCCGGACCAGGATTCACCTGGCAAATCCCGATCTGGGGCCAATGCTTGAGTCACCTAAGCTACTCTCAGCACCTGGTGCTGATGCTCAAACCAGTTAAATCACTGGCTGTGTGAAGGGAAGAGAGAGAGAAGGGAGAGGGAGGGAAACAGATGGTCACTTCTCCTGTGTGCCCTGACCAGGGATCAGGGACCTGGGACATCTATATGCCGGGCTAACACTATCCATTGAGCCAACCAGCCAGGGCCCAGTATTTTTCCCCCCTCTGACTACCTCTTCATTCATATCCTCTCATAGACACCAGAATGACTAGCAACCTTTACCAATTCATGTCTCCACTCATTTGTTCTGGCACATTCAACCTCTCTATCACTCTTGATTCCAGTAGCCCTGACTCTTTGCCCAGTTCTGATGGTCCTTTTATGCAGACTACCTGCCATGGTGGCCTCTCTCACATTCTGTCAGGTCACCAGGATTGCTAACTCGAAATGCCTCACACCTGCCATAACCAAAAACTTCAATCCTTTTCTTAACTCCCTACACCCTCTTTTACGATCTTTCCACAAAGGCTAAAACTCCTCAGAACATCTTCAGGAAAGATTGAAACCATCAGGTGAGATCTTCCACTCTCTGTTCTCTCCTTTGGAACAAGAATCCAGTCTCCTTTAATTATGTGCCTGATTCCTCACCCTTCAAAAGTAGTAACCTTTCTCAGCAAAACAACTTGCTATCTTTAAGATCCCTTCGAAGGATCAGATGTTTTTAAGCTTTTATCTGTCCCTTTTTCTAATCTGAGTCTAAGCACAGTGATGGCCTTTTCTACTCTGCTTTTGTTCTGGTTCTCTTGTTAAACTCTGGTCTTGGTTAATGAAAGGTCCATTTACTCACCTTTTTTCTTAAATCCAAATTTCAGGTAAGGTTGAAATTAGTAGTTCCTACTCCCTCTGAGTTCTAGTCTAGTTTTAGCTACCATCACTCTAATCCACACACATTCTCAATGGCTGTGATATTGCTCCTCTAAATTGATGAAAATTGGCTTTTAGGAGGTAAAGAAAAAAAATCTCTTTTTATGTATAAAGTGGAGATATAGATACACTACATAAACAGTGTAATCTATGGTATTCACAGTTCATGGGGAGAAATGACTAAGAAAAAAATGTCTAAAAAGGCTTCTGTGGGGGATGATAATGAAAAGACAGTTAAGAAACATGGCGTAACCCATCTGTAATTCTAGCTTTTTACTAGATATTTTGTTGCTACTATAAACTTTTACTTACTGGCCTTGTCATCACAGCCCACCTCATTCCTAAAATTATGGACACATTTGCTACGACACTTACATTATGCTAATCACAACCTATGAAAGGCAAGCTTCTTGAAGTGCCTGCTAATAACTGGGTGTTTTAACTACCTGCTGGACTGTGATAAGTTGCCAAGCAATTGCAAAATTGTTAATATTTTAAAGGAAGAGTCAGGCCCCCTTACCTCTTCTTTCTGAGGAATAAAAAACAAGAGGTTGCAGGGGCAAAAATCAGCTAGTCATAGTTGAACTATTTCCTATAGTTCTCTGGAAGAACTGACGCCACTTGCTAGACAGAGCAAAGATAGAATCTATCTGAAAACCCCTTCTTCTTCTCCTTTCTTAAAAGCCTTTAGGAAACAATGTTTACATAGCTTAATTAAATATCCTACACTAATCCTGATTCTTCCTCCCATCCCGGAGTCATGAGAGTGACGAGTACCTCTAGACCAGTGGTTCTTAACCTGGGTTCAAAGAGTCAGTCTCGGGTTCGGAGAAGCCTCTGCCGCAGAGGCCAGAATAAAGTAATACCGTAATTTGTTGTGAGTTCATGCACCTTGTTGGTTTTGTTCTTCGAACAAGGTGATGTTCATGCACAGCTCATTTTGTGCACCAGTAAAAAAACATATACCTATGTTTGGATTTGAATTTGGAAAAAAAAAATCATATTTTATTTATCACTAAAGAAGGGTTCGGTGAATGTGCATATAAAACTGGTGGGTTTGCTACTTCAAAAAAGGTTAAGAACCACTGCTCTAGACCAGTGGTTCTCAAAGTGTGCGCCAGAGAGCACTGGTGCGCCCTATGGTATTCCAGAGAAATATGTGCCTATTAGGGACAGAAAAACCAACAGGGTTTCTGGAGTTTAGATTTTTGGGGGACAGAGTGTGGGGAATTGGCTGTAAGCTGACAGTCTGCTCAACCCCTCACCTCACTTGCCTGATTAGGTTGCAAAAGGCTATTAAGCTGTGGTGCTGGATTGTTTACACTACCCCCTATGTTCCCTGGAAAGACTGGAGGCAAGTTTCTTCTATCCTTTGTTTGGTGTAAAGTTAAGATGATATGTATGGTGGGGGTTTCTGCACTCAACACAATTAAGAGTAAAAAGAAAGGAATTCTTCAATGTATTGACAAGGAAATGAGAGTTTGCCTTTCAAATAGATGCCCAAACACTGAAGAAATCGCTAGGACACATCAGGCTCATGTTTCTCATAAACACAAGAATGAAAAAACTTAGCACATTTGCGCCAGGACCTGCCGAATTTACTAAATCTTACTAAGAATGTATCTATATATATAAAAAGATAACCTTTTGTCATTTTAAAATTTTTAACCCCTTTTTATAAATTCTAAAAAGCATAACTCAATAAATGTAACATAAAAATGTTTTTTAATGTCAGAACAAATTTAATTTTGTTGTATTTATTTCATTTAATTACCAAAGAAGCACAGTTGGACTTTATATTTTTTTAATATTTTACTTAATTATTATAACATATTTCTCAGAAATTTGTATATAGTGCGCCTACAATGTAGGATTTTAAATGCACCCCAACTTCAAAACGTTTGAGACCCACTGCTCTAGCCAAAGAGATCACAAGCCCCCCCCCCTTTGCATGGAAAACCTGTATTCTGTAACACTTTATATGCTTTCTAATAATCATCATTTTGAAGTTCTTTGTATGTGCAAAACTTGTAAACTTAGCAAGCGGGGACTAGCTTACATTTCCTAATAAGCTAACCCCAACACTCTTAGCGAAAGTAACTTCATCTAGCTTCTCTCCTTATCCTAAACTAAACATTTCCCTCTGTTGTAGCGACAGGGATAGTTGTAAATCCTAGAAGGTTTAGGAACATCTTTGTCAGGTATATAAAACATTCATCACTGCTGTGTTATCTTATGGTCTTAGTGTGCAGGAATGTTTTTTCCTTTTGATAGATCCTATAGATAAACGTTTTAACAGGACAGCTTAAAAACTCAATTAGCTTGTTAGTAAATGACTTTTGTACCATGCTCCCCCTCTTTATCCCCTCAACCAGTATGTGATTATGTCTATAAAACCAGCCTCATAGCTACATTCTGGACTGCATAATTTGGGTTTGATGAAGCCCCGTGAATGTCACTGGCTTAATAATAAAAACTCCTTCTAAAATTTCTTCTGTAACATGCCTTGGTGTCTCTGTGGAACTCATGAATTAAATTACTATACAACAGGACAATACTACTTTTCCCCATAACCAGCTCTACTTCTTCCATTAACAAACTCTAGTCATTTTAAACAAGAGTTTAATTTTTCAATATCATATTCTATTTTATCTCTATTATTAAATATGGTTAAAACTAATCCCCACAAATGATTTTTCCTCTACTAACCATATTTAATTCCCCAAACACCAGCACAACAAATAGAATCTGCTTTCTTAACAGTTCTTGCCTAACCAGGCGGTGGCACAGTAGATAGAGCGTCAGCCTGGGATACTGAGGACCCAGTTTTGAAACCCTGAGGTCACCAGCTTGATTGTGGGCTTAACCGGCTTGAACACAGGTTCATCAGCTTTATTATGGGGTCATTGGCTTGAACATTGGATCATAGACATGACCCATGGTCACTGGCTTAAAGTCCAAGGTCACTGGCTTGAGAAAGGGGTCACTGGCTCAGCTGGAGCACCCTGGTCAAGGCACATATGAGAAAGCAATCAGTGAACAACTGAGGAACCGCAACAAAGAACTGATGCTTCTCCTCTTTCTCCCTTCCTGTCTATCCCTCTCCCACCCACTCTCACAAAAACAAACAAAGACAGTTCTTACTCTATTTATCAGTTTAAAAACATAATTTTCCAAAGGGAGGGACAGTATAAACCTTATTATGCTCCAACACTAAACCCAAAAGACAGGAGTGGCAAATTATTGAAGAATGATTTCCTGAAGCCAATAGAATTAGTTATCTTCTAGGAAGAGGCCTGGAGCCAACAACCTCAAGGCTCTAGATCAGGGGTTCCCAAACTGCGGGCCCACATGCGGCCCCCTGAGGTCATTTATCCGCCCCCCCGCCGCACTTCCAGAAGGGGCACCTCTTTCATTGGTGGTCAGTGAGAGGAGCACAGGATGCATCCGCACCCATAGTTCCCATTGAAATACTGGCCAGTTTGTTGATTTAAATTTACTTGTTCTTCATTTTAAGTATTGTATCTGTTCCCGTTTTGTTCTTTTACTTTAAAATAAGATATGTGCAGTGTGCATACGGATTTGTTCATAGTTTTTTTATAGTCCGGCCCTCCAACAGTCTGAGGGACAGTGAACTGGCCCCCTGTGTAAAATGTTTGGGGACCCCTGCTCTAGATGGTCAGAAGTCCTCAGGATGTGCTCTTTTGGGATCTTTCTTTTACACTGTACTGGGATATAGAAGAAGGTAATTATTGAAATTGCTTACAAACACATAAGGGCTGCAAAATAAATAAGATATTATTAAACCAAATGAAAACTCTGAGCAGTATCTCTACTGCCTATAAATCAGAAGACTAGACCTCTAAAATTCTATTGTCTCGAAGAGGCGTGTACTGGAAAGGGTCTTCTTGGAAGGAAAGAGAGTGAGATAGATAACACCAGACTCCAAAACTATCAATGTTATCACTTACTCAGTTCTGCCTGAGCCACTACCACAATTCAGTGTTAAGCCCTCTGGAGTCAAATTCTTTATAATGTTCCTTTCCCCAATGAGGCAGCCATATTTTTACTAGGAAATATTATCATAATTCAAACTCTGATTTGCCATTTTGTCAGGGAGGTGAAAACTAATTTATAATTTCGGTCCTTCTAAACAAATGCAAAAGATTAGAAAAAATGCAAACTGCAGTTCAATTGGAGAAACTTTTATTCTTAACAACTAAACACAGGGTGGAATAAATATTATTAACTTGTTTCTTAATAACCTACCCTTTGGATATACAAACCAGAGTTAAGTTTCCAACCTATCTGCTAGTGCTAATAAAATAAAACCCCTCAAAGTACAGGAATCCCCAACAATTCCTGCTTTGTAAAAAGAGTGGCAGTCCACCTGCTGTTCAGGTAAGCATGCACCTCCTGTTCCAATGCTCCACGTCGCCCTTCTCATCTTGAAATTACATATCAGGCAGGAAGTTTCTCGCAGAGCCTAATCTTTTAAAAAAACACCTTTTTCTTTCTTGTATTCAGGTATTTTTTAAAGTTCAAACAAAATAAATAGGTCCAATATATACAGCAAAGAACTGACCTTACCAAAGAGAGTGTTCTCTGCCCTTGGCTCCTAGGGGTGATCTCTAAGCCCTTGGAGTGTCAGGCTTTGTTTATTTGAGGAGGCCCTGGGCGACACCAGATAGTCTAACAATGAGATTTATAATAGGGCCTTTGGGTCATGCAGTAACATCTCAACCTCTGGTGGGGCTGGAGATTATGGGTCAGCCATGTGGGCAGTCTCATGTCTCTTGACCAAGCCCCAGTAAGAACTCTGGACACCAAAGCTTGGGAAAGCTTCCTTGGTTGGCAATACTTTATGCATAAAGATTCTACTGGGAGAGGACAATTAGAAACCTCATTCTTAGGACTTTATGGACTACCCCATACCTTACCTGATTTTAGTCCCTTAGCTATAATAAACCAGAAATCCAAATACAACAGCTTTCAGTAAGTTCTGTGAGTCCTAGAGAATAATCAGACCTGAGGGTCGTCTTAGAGATCCCCAAACTTGCAACTGGTGTGGGAGGGTGGTCTTATGGACCTCCCAACCTTTACGGACCTTAAGTGAGAGTGTTTTTTATTTTTCTACCTCATCAAAAATTCTGACATTCAAAGAAAACCAGATAGAAGGTGACAGAGGACAATTTAACTTTGGGTGATGGGTATGCAACATAATTGAATGATAAGATAACCTGGAGATGTTTTCTTTGAACATATGTACCCTGATTTATTAATGTCACCCCATTAAAATTAATAAAAATTTAAAAAAAGTTAAAAAACAAATTCTGACATTCAGCCTGACCAGGTCATGGCACAGTGGATAAAGCATCAACCTGGGTCACTGAAGTCCTGGTTCAAAACCCCAAGGTTGTCAGATTGAGCATGGGCTCAGCTGGTTTGAGAGCAGGGTTGTCAGCTTGAGCTCAGGATCATCAGCTTGAGCGCAGGATCATAGACTTGACCCCAAGGTCACTGGCTTGAGCAAGAGGACATTGACTCAGCTGGAGCCCCTGATTAAGGTACATCTGAGAAACCAATCAATGAACAACTAAAGTGCCACAATGAAGAATTGATGCTTCTCATTTTTCTCCTTGCCTGCCTGTCTCTTAAAAAAAGAAAAATCTGACATTCATGGCCATTTGTAGAATAAGTTAAAAGTCCAGAGATTCTAATTTCATGAGAACTTTTCTAAGACTCAACATTACTTAGACTTGGCTGTTCATTTGAACAGCATTTAGGTCAAATCACAATATCCAGTTTCTTATACTATACTAACTTTTTAAGTCCTTAAAAGAGAGCAAAAGGACAACTTTCTATAAGAGTTTACAATTTTGTGCCCAAAGGGAGATTTACAAATAATGACTAGTCAAAATAGTATCTCATCAAGTCTGTTTTATAAGGATGCATTAAAGAATTTGAAAACTTGTTTCTAAAAGTGCTTGTCTTATTATATTCTATATAAAATGTTATGGTTCGTGTGAGATAAGACAATGATATAAATATGGTTAGGCACTCAAATGAGCAGTAAATCATACACAGCAGTTGAAGTGTTCTGCTTATCAGTACAGAAGTTATCTGAACTAATAAAGGCTTAAGGGTCTTTTTATAACTATCTTAGATTTGTCACACACCAAACACATCAACATACTTTGTGAAAATGACTACATAAAAACAGATCAAATTTTACTTAAGGCTAAAGTTTCAGATCCCCATTTTAAAAAACACTAATTTAAATCCTGGAATTTACATTGTTTCTCTTATAAACACATTAAGGCAAATGCTGCCACACAGAACCAAGTAAGCCCTTTCAATTAAGACCTCAGCTAAAGCCATTAACACTCAGAATGGGAACCAAGCTGAGGCAGAACCAAGCTGTGACTTTTTCTATAAAAGTCACAGTTCATATGAGGAGGCTAGAAATGCCAAGATAAACCTAGTCCTTTCCTCTATCACACACAGACATCATATAGCATATTTAAATATTTTAAATCATCTACTTTCTAAAAAGAATTGTAATTAAGATCTGAATTGTGAATGCCAAAAAGAAAACCCACATTAAAGTTCAAAATTCAATGAACTTAGACAATTTAAGAGATTGTTTATATAAACAAAAAAAATGTGGCGAAAGATTCTCATCATTATCTGGATCACTTCTCAACAAAATAATTTTTAGAAAAGTCTTAAGAAAAACTTTAATATTCTTTACACCTGCTAGAGTGGACCTGGGACTAAGAGTTTATGGCAAACTGGCACACCTCAGAAGTGCCCCCACTGACGTTTACCCACGCAGAGTCGGGGTTCAGCGACCCACATAATTCCAGATTAGCAGCAGCAATTAAACAGGCACAGATTTTGAGAAACAGTCCTCAGTAAAACCTTATTTAAGTGTCAGGACCTGATACTAAACTTAATCCTTAGGAAGTAAGACAATTTTTTATTATTGGGAAAACAATACTACCCAATGGGTATGATAATTCAATGAATAATTTAAGCCAGTATCTTCAAGGTGCACTAGCTTACAATGCCTGATTTAAACACTTACGACAATTAGTTTATTTATCCTTTAACAGTATTTATTAATGATCACTACTTCCTATAACTCAAATACAAATTACACAAGAACTTTTATGATCTTACCTCTAACCAGCAAAAGTGAATCCTCAGCCCAACATTTTTACTTGCTCAGACCCACATAACAGTCTTTGGTCTGGCAAAGACTAGAGAGCCAAGTATGGAGGCTAAGTAATCCCAAGCGTAGCTGACTGACCATACTCAGAAACCGCTGTCGAAAGATTAAGCCCCACATTTTCATCCTGAAGATATCAAGAAGTTACCTTCCTTCTGACACCTTTGTTGATAAATAATGTCTGCAATGGAGAGAAAATCTAAGGCAAATCCCACATCTTTTACCACTGATCTTCTAACAAAACATGTTTTTGGTAGTCACTTGCAAAGATGCTACTCAAAGATATACCTGGTCTTTTTTTATTATTATTAAGTGAGAGGGAGAGAGGCAGAGACAGATTTGCACATGTGTTCTGACCGGGGATCCACGGGCAGGCCCCCTACAGGGCGATGCTCTGCCTGTCTGCGGTGCTGCTCCACTGCTCTTCAACAGAGCTATTTTAGTGCCTGAGGTGGGGCCATGAAGCCATCCTCAGCGCCCAGGGCCAACTTGCTTGAACCATTTAAGCCATGGCTGTGGGAGAGGAAGAGAGAGAGAGAAAAAGAGAAAGAAAAAGAGAGAGGAGGGGGAGAGTGGAAAAGCAAATGGCTGCTTCTCCTGTGTAACCTGACCAGGAACTGAACCCGGGACTTCCACACTCCAGGCCAATGCTCTACCGCCGAGCCAACTGGCCAGGGCAACCTGGTCTTAAAATGACTTCAAGGAAGAATTTGAGTTATAGACTACAACTTCTTTCTCCCTTAAATAATACAAATGTACTAAAATCCCACAACAATTTCCCAGACCTGATGGAAAAGCATTACCAACAGGTTTTTCATTATTCAATGCTGCCATCACTGCTTAGTCGAGGCCCTTAGCTCCTGAAAGTCTCATGAAAGTAGTTTTAAGTCAGGATATGCAGAAATTTGTCTGCCCAGGTAACAAAAAAAGCTATAAAATGAGATGAGACAAACGCAGTCCCAAGATTTACATCCGTCTTCACTACTTTTTCAGAAGAGGTTGCTATAAGACTGCAATCTCTTGGCCAATAGGCATATGAATAAAAAATGCCCAACATCACTAACCATAAGAGAGATGCAAATTAAAACCACAATGAGATATTACCTCACACCTACCAGAATGGCTATCATCAATAAATCAATAAGTGCTGGTGAGGATGTGGAGAAAAGGGAACCCGTGTGCACTGTTGATGAAAATGTAGACTGGTGCAGCCACTAAGGAAAACAGTATGGAGATTCCTCAAAATATCAAAAATGGGACTGCTTTTTGACCCAGAGATCCCACTCCTGAAAATATATCCTTAGAATCTTGAAACACTAATTTGTAAGAATATATGCACCCCTATGTCCACTAGAGTATTATTTACAAGAACCAAGATCTAGAAACAGCCCAAGCACCCATCAGTAGATGAAAAAGCTGTGGTACATTTACACAATGGAATATTATGCAGCCACAAAAAGAAGGAAATCTTACCTTTCCTGACAGCATGGATGGACCTGGAGATATTATGCTAAGTGAAATAAGCCAGTCAGAGAAAGACAAATACCATATGATCTCACTTATATGTAGAATCTAATGAACACAATAAACTGCGGAACAAAATAGAAACAGAGGCATGAACATACAGAACGGATGGACAGCAGTCAGAGAGGAGGGGAGGGGAGTGAGGGGATTGGTTGAAAGAAGGTGATGGGATTAGCCAAAAAAGTATATATACATAAAACACAGACCAAAGGGTGATACTAGCCAGAAGAAAAAGGGGGGAGTGGAAAGAGACATTGCTTGGGGCAGAGGGTATTCAATGTGGTGTACAGATGGTGTTTGGTTGAGTTGTACACTTGAAATCTGCAAGGTTTTGCAAACCAATGTCATCCCAATACATTCAAATAATAATAATAAAAAGAATATCATCTCTGTTGCTTCATTTTTAAGTGGTTTGTTTATTTCCATATTGTTGGAGATGGTAAAAGACAACACCTGAACAGGCATCGCCATCAATAATACAAAGACATATGTTAGTTAATGGTGCCTTTAAACAGGTGTTTGTTGTACACGATTAAATCAAGAAGTATAAAGTTAGGAAACTATCACTTCCACAACATACAAGGACAAATAATGACACTGCTTCTTTCTCATGGCTGCAGTAGCACAGAGAATAATAGCACAAATCCTATAACCACTGATGACTGAGAAAATGTTGACTATTTGTGAACTCTGATATTCAAATGATTCTTTAATGTTTCTGCTTGCTCTACTACAATCTTGAAGTTCAACGTTTTGCACTATGTACTACTAAAATATGAAAAAGCAAGGGGGTAAGCAACAGAGATTAGAAAAATAACATAAAGGATATCCTGGATTATCATAAGATGATAATTTATTTGTTGCCTTTCTAAGTAGTACTCATAAAAGTACAACAAAATATTAACTGCTTTCCTATTATAAAAACATAAACATTAGATTTTACTTTAAATATACCATTTTCCCCATATTCTGATTTTTTAATATATGGAAACCATCTACTCTAAGCTGTAAAATGCTTCATACCTATTGTACTGAGATGAGTAACACATAAAAGATCTCTAGAACCTGAGGTCCCTCCACAAATCAAAGGCATTATAGTATCATCTCAAAGAGAAACAGGGTGACAAAACAGCACTATTCCCATTTTAGTGATGCTGCCTGAACCAAAATTCAGAGCTTAACAAGATTTAGTGCACTTTGTTTATGGACTACAGATCTCCCAACATTATGTTTCTAACTTAATCATTTAAATTATATTGTGGAAAAAGAACATTACAGTAAAGATGAGAACATCATAAAAATCAAAACCATGCCACTAGAATTTCACTAACTGGAATGTATCAATGACGATAACAATGGAAGAAAATGCCTCTGGGGGGTGGGGGGGTATATACATCAAATTTCAGGATGGTTATAATTTATCAGAATATGTAACAGAAAAATAAACTTCAGCCTGACCAGGCAGAGGCACAGTGGATAGAGAGTCGGCCTGGGACACAGAGAACACAGCTTCGAAACCCCGAGGTCACTGGCTTGAGCGTGGGATCATAGATATGACTCCAAGGTCACTGGCTTGAGCAAGGAGTCACTTGCTCTACCTAAGCCTCCCCCCCCGCCCGGTCTAGGCACATATGAGAAAGCAATCAATGAACAACTAAGGTGCCACAACAAAGAACTGATGCTTCTCATTTCTCTCCCTTCCTGTCTGTCTGTCCCTATCTGTCCCTCTCTCTCTCTCTCTCAAAAAAAAACTTCACAAGAGCCTACATTCATTGAGGCACTCAGCAAAATATTTATTGATGAACTTCTACATATCAAGCACTGTTCTTTTTTTTTTCCCCCCCAGGGACAGAGAGAGAGTCAGAGAGAGGGATACATAGGGATAGACAGACAGGAACGGAGAGAGGTGAGAAGTATCAATCATTAGTTTTTTGTTGCCGTTGCGACACCATAGTTGTTCATTGATTGCTTTCTCACATGTGCCTTGACCACGGGCCTTCAGCAGACCGAGCAACCCCTTGCTGGAGCCGGCGACCTTGGGTCCAAACTGGCAAGCTTTTGCTCAAGCCAGATGGGCACGTACTCAAGCTGGTGAGCTCAGGGACTCAAACCTGGGTCTTTCGCATCCCAGTCCGATGCTCTATCCACTGCGCCTCCGCCTGGTCAGGCTCAAGCACTGTTCTGATGTTGGGAGTGTATGTGTTAGGGATCGGTGGTGATAGTGGTAGCTGATTGATCAGAGTAGGCCTGGCTGTTCCATGCAAAGAAAACAGGCAGTGGGCAAATCCTAAGAGTAGCAGGAGGTCAGAGATGAAATGGGGAGGAAAATAGGATCACACAGTTCCTTGCAGACCTAAGAATTTGGAAATGAACTCTAAGTGAAATGGGGAACACTAAAGGTTATGAGCAGACAAATAAGATTTGCTTATTTTCGTATCAAATCTTGCTGGATCACTCTTGCTGCTGTTATAAACAGATGTAGAAGACCAAGTACAGAAGTAGAGAAACCTTTCAGGAGCCTTTTTTTTTTAAAGTGAGAGGAAGGAAGATAGAACGAGACAGACTTCCACATGCGCCCTGACTGGGATCCACCTGGCAACCCCCATCTGGGGTCAGCTAGCACCAACCAACCTATTTTTAGTGCCTAAGGCTGAGAGGGAAGGGGAAAGAAGGAGAGGGAAGGGGGAGAGAAGAGGGAGAAGGAAGGGGGAGAGAAGAGGGAGAGGGAAGGGGGAGAGAAGAGGGAGAGGGAAGGGGGAGAGAAGAGGGAAGGGGGAGAGAAGAGGGAGAGGGAAGGGGGAGAGAAGAGGGAGAGGGAAGGGGGAGAGAAAAGGGAGAGAGAAGAGGGAGAGGGAAGGGGGAGAGAAGAGGGAGAGGGAAGGGGGAGAGAAGAGGGAGAGGGAAGGGGGAGAGAAGCAGATGGTTGCTTCTCTTGTGTGCCCTGACCTGGAACTGAACCTGGCACATCCATATGCTGGGCTGATGCTCTGCACTGGGCTAACCAGCCAGGGCCCAGGAGGCATTTGAAGTAAATTACCATCAAGGGTATCCTCTAAGGAGTATTCTAACATTTCAATGTGAAAGTGAAAAGCTGGGGTAGTAAGGATAATGGTGTTTAAGGATACAAGCTTGTAATGAGTAGTAAATAAGCCATAGCAATCTAATATGCAGTATAATGAATACAGACAATAATATCTTATTATAATTATGTAATTTTGCTACAATGGCAATATTACAACATAAAACTGTATTACACCTTAACTCATATGTTACGTGTCAAATTTATTCAATAAAAAAAGCGAAACGCGCTTTTCACAGCAGGAGACTCAACCTCTCCTTATGTAGAGAAATATAATTTTGAAGGCTACTTACCAACAGTGGTCACAGGAGGCTGGGAAGGGTACTGGGAACTTGTTGTAGCAGGATATGGACCACCAGGTGGGTACGGACAGCCTGAATAACCACTAAAGAACAGAAAACATTAAATATTAAAATGACTTGGGCTCTGGCTGGTGGCACAGTGGATAGATACAGTGTTGTCCTGGAGCATTGAGGTCACCAGCTCACAGGGTTACTGGCTCAATACCTAGTTTGGGCACGTATGAGAAACAATCAATGGGTACACAACTATGGAAAAAATACATAATAAGCTGACCCAACACTATAGTATCTTTAGAATCCCATTCAGGAAGTTAAGCTTGACACTTTTCCCAGTTAATAACTTTACCGTTTTTGATCTACAGATGTCTATTCAAGTAAAGTTCTACAGCAATTCCATTAATGACAATGAGTTTGCTCTCAAAGTGAATGGTTAAAATGTTCTTGGTTAGCCTTGGTTATTTGAGGGTTACCTTTACAGCAGCAGAAAGCAACTAGAGTATTTCTAAGGGCAGTTCAACAGAATCAGGACAGGAAGCAACAAATATTTAGTGAGAACTTTTCCATTCTGATTTCCTAGCATAGAGGGGAAATGATGCTATTTAGATTTTACTTGTGGTCCATTGATAACCTTTGCAAATATCTGATCTGATAATATTCCTATTTAAATAAAGTTTCAAAATTTCTCACGCTATGACAATTATGTGTCATTCATGTAATTCACATCAGAGTGAGAAGGAACTTAACTTAGGAGCATTCTCCTCCTGTCCTATCCAACACTGTTTCAGAAATGCCATTTACAATATCCTTGACAAATGGTTAGCATCACTACTCTAGGACTTTGGAGCCATTATTAAGTGAAAGGTGGGTTACCTGAACACAGGCACTGTATATACTATGACAATCTGATGAGGGCTACCAAGAGACTAATGGGCAGGCAGCATATACGCATGGATTCACTGGACACGGGGATGATTCATGTCCCAGGCGAGGCAGAGTAAGACAGTGCAGGATTTAATTCTGCTATGAAAAACGGCATGCAACTGAAAATTGATGAATTGTTAATTTCTGATTTTTCCATTTCATATTTTTGGACCATGATTGACCACAGGTAACTAAAACCATGGAAAGCTGAACCACAGATAAGAGAAGACTACTGCAATATTTCCTACCTTTGTATATTATATTATTAGGCAATTTGCCCTAGGTAGCAAATCTTTTTCAAATTTTTAAGGAGCCCTTTTTGACCTAACTGTATTTTATAACACTCCTTAGAGGTTTAATGTGTTCCTCTTCTTTATGTACCTCTTCAAAATTTACTATTATATCTAAGGCACTGTGTCTAAGGGGTTGAGGTAGGAACTAAGATATGAATCCATCTCTTCCTCAGGACACTAATAATCAAAACAGGGCAAGAACCCTGTCAACAATCGTGATAGGATAAAGGAAACAACAAACACTAAATAAAAGCTCAGGAGATAGAGAGTGGAAAACCAATACTAGCTAGAGGAGATCAGGGAAGGTTTTGGGAGATCTATAATACCTATGGAAGTTGCACCTATTTCTCTACTCATAACCCTTCTCATAACCCTATATTCTCCAATCAACTAAAGTGTTTCCTTATTCTTTACTGGGGTTATTTTTGTGTGTGTGTGATTGTACCTTTGCTTACATAAAATGAGTGGGCTGGATTTGATAATTGGTTGTTTCCTCTCAATTATCAAATGTGATTACTCTTTGCTGCTCCTTCTACCTCTAACCCAGTGGTTCTTAACCTGGGTTCTATCGAACCCTAGGGGTTCGATGAATCAGTCTCAGGGGTTCGGAGAAGCCTCCACCGCGGAGGCCAGAATAAAGTAATACCGTAATTTGTTTTGAGTTCATGCACTTTGTTGGTTTTGTTTTTTGAGCAAGGTGATGTTCATGCATGGCCCATTTTGTGCACCAGTAAAAAAACATATACCTATGTCTTGAATTTGGAAACAAAAATTATATTTTATTTATCACTAAAGAAGGGTTCGGTGAATGCGCATATGAAACTGGTGGGTTTGGTACCTCAAAAAAGGTTAAGAACCACTGCTCTAAATACTAAATTATTTATTTAAGGTCACCCTTAAACCAGTTCTTGCTTTTATGAAACTTTCTTTAAGCTCCCCCCTCCAAATCACTTTATAACAGCAGTTTTCATTTTCTGATATCAGGCATTGTTTTCTAATAATTTTAATACATGCTTGCTAGTACACATATTAAAACTGGAAAAACTATTCTTGACATAAAGTTTAGTTTCCTTGTATACATACTGCAAGTGCTAAATAAAACTTTGAAAAGATCTCAATATTTGGAAGAGACCTTAGAGATCATCTAGTCCAACTTCCTATAGCAAGAGAAAAGACTCTCATATTCATTGTTATAAGATAAAAATTCTTTTTCAACCACTGATTTATTAATTCTCTTTTAGGACAAAGGGATAAGAGAAAGAAGTTCTGAAGCTCTTCTGTCAAGGTTCTTTATATAAAGATATCGATGGCAATTTGAATACAGTCACCCTTCTATGCAGCTCATGAGCATGTTACATTTTGAGATGAAAAGTTATGTTTCACAGGAAAGAATATAAAATCTTTAAAAAATAGCTGCCTCAAAAGGAACTCCTTGCAAGTACCTTCACAAACCACACTTTCACGGTTACGTATGATAGGTGAATAAAGGTCACATTTTTGTATCTTTGGCCTTCATTTTGATTTAAAAGTTTCTTTGCAATGGCTTCATTATTCAGAAGTCTATTTCCTTATTGTCCTCCAAACAACTATTACCTACATGTCCAGAGTTCTTTCTTACTAGCAACTGTTAACTATAAAGGCTTGTAATTTCAGGGCTTCAAACAGGATTCCATTTAGAACTTAATCAGAAAAATAAGAGCCCCAAGAAATCTAAAACTTATAGCTTAGTTATATATTATAATCATAGGACTCTATCTCGATTGTCGCTGACAGATGTTCACCTAGTCTCTACTTACCTGTCTAATGTGACAGAATGCTTACTACCTTAGAAAGCTAGTATCTGAAATTAAGAAAGGCCCAGAAATAAGTTTGCTAAATTTAAGTTATAAGATCCTGCATATTATATGTGTAAATATATATATAGTCATAGCAGGTGTTTAGGACACATGGCTAAATATATCTGTGAGGGTTATCTGATACTAAGAGTTAGCAGCATTAAAAATTTCTTGTTAATTGTTAAGACAGCTGGGAGTCTCATTTAGGCACAAGTATATGCCAGTCTTGTACCTTAAGCCTGCCCTACGACTCCCTTCTGAAAGTACTGTAGTCCTAGATTACCAATGGTACAAGTACACATTTAAAACATGAACTGAGAATTATTTCTCTAAAAAAAATTATTTCTCATTAATTTTCTAGTGTACATTATTCATACACTGCATTATTAATTTATCTTTGTCATATTATTATCAAATGGGTAATAAAAATTGGTAGTACATGTAGTCTATAACTGAATGAATAAATATCATGGGGACAAGACTGACTCCATCTTATGAACCATTAATTTGTTCATTGTAATTTACAAGAAAGGTAAATTTTCTTTTTACTTATTGATTTTAGAGAAAGGGGGGGATGAATGTGAAAGGGAGAGAGAAAGAGGGGAAGAGGAAGAGAGGGGAGAGAGGGAAGGAGAGGGAGAGAGAGGGAGTGAGAGGGAAAAGGAGAGAGGGCGAGGGAGAGATGGAAGGAGGGAGGAGAAAAAGATGAGGAGGAGAGAAAGTGGGGGGGAGAGAGGGGGAGAGAGAGAAACATCCATCTGCTGTTTCGCCCACCCATGCATTCATTGGTTGATTGCTGTATGTGCCCTGACTGGGGATCATCAAACCCACAACCAATTAAGCTGCCTGGCCAGGGCTCAGAAAAGGTAAGATTTTAAAAAGGGTATTAAAATATTATTCTCCTAGTTGAATTCATTATAATTAGCATCCCATTAACCTTTGAGCCCCCTACACTGTTCTTAAAGGGAATTAGCAAGAATTTCAAGGTCCAATTGCAGTGGAATCACCAAGATGCAGGTTTTCGTGAAAACCCTTACTGGGAATACCATCACTCTCGAGGCTCAGAGACAAGAGAAAATGTAAAGGCCAAGATACAGGATAAAGAAGAAATTCCTCCTGATCAGCAAAGACTGATCTCTGCTAGCAAGCAACTGGAAGATGGACGTACTTTTTCTGACTACAACATTCAGAAGGAGTCCATTCTTCATCTTTGTGTTAAGACTTCATGGTGGAACAAGAAAAGGAAGAAGTATCACACCGCTCCTAAAAAGGATAAGCATAAGAGAAAGAAGGTAGAGCTGGCTGTCCTGAAATACTACAAGGTGGATATGAATGGCAAAATCATTATTTGCCTTTGTCAGAAGTGCCCTTCAGATGAATGCGGTACTGGAATTTTTATGACCAGCCACTTTAACAGATATTGTGGCAAATGTTGTCTGACCTATGGTTTCAACAAACCGGAAACAAGTAATTGTATTATGGGTTAATAAAAGACAAGAATTAAGAAAGGGGAAAATAAATTTCATTACCTGGGATTGGAAGAGTATCCAGATGGGTATGCAGAGATTCCACTTGGCATGCTTGGCATGTAGGAAGCTGAAAATAAGTTTTAATATTTTAAAATAATATGTATAATCCTGAATACATGGGTTATCATGAGAGATACATCATTGTCAAACCAAGGCAAAATTTCATACAATTAAAGAATCCAAATCTCAGTACCAAAACAAACACTCCATCCATATTATTAGTTCTTTACTTCAAGCATAATGCTCTACAAATCACATAATTCTCAAAGCATTAAACACGAGTTATGACAACACACGTGACAATCCCAACAAGGACTAACTGGCAAATAGGTCAACCTGGTCAGCTCTGTAAACTCTCAAGGAGTCTCCAACTTGAGACAGGAGCTAGTTCAATTTGTAGTTTAGAAGAAAGTAATTCTGCCCTCCTCTGGTCCAAGGTCATCTTTTTAAAAAGAGATCTCTTTATTATACCTAAGAAATTTTTTTCTATTTCTTTTAAAGACTATGTTGACCGATTAGCACAGCTAGTTTTGTTGGCTTGATTGAAGATTTTCAGAGACTTCAAGTTACTAGGTCTTATACGAAACTTATATTCAGCTAGACTGGTTAAAAACAAAACAAAAGCTTGGAAATACTAGGGAGAAAGGCTCAAATCTAGCAAGTTTAAAGAATGCTTTATATATATATTTTTAAAGAGAACTCCAGTGACACAGACAATAGCATGATGATTAACAGAGGAAAAGAAGATTAGGGGACTGGGGGAGGTAGGGAGGTGGACGAGAGCATTGGGGGAGAGGATAAATGGTGACTTGGAGTGGTGAGCACACAATACAATATACAGATGATGTATTATAGAGCTGTATACCTGAAACCTATATAATTTTATTAACCAATGTCACCCCAATAAATTCAATAAAAAGTAAAAACTAAAAATGAACACCAATATCATAACTAGGCAGCAGTGCCAAAAGGCTAATTGACATGAAGGAGTAAAAGAGAAGTTAATTTTGGCTTTAACTGGACATGACTTATCTGAGAATAAATTCATCCTCAGTGAAGTTTTTCTCACTGAACATAATGAATTAACCCTTAATCCAATCAATATTTTAGGGCCTTCAATGTGACAAGCACTGGGAATTTGATGGGAAAAAAAGAAGGAATTATTCCTCAATTCCCGGCCAGGGCACACAAGACAAGTGCCCATCTGCTTCTCCACTATCAGTATTACTATCAGTTGTCCACAAAAAGGTTTGAACATAACATTTTTTACTTGAACATCTAACACTTTTTAAATGTGTCTCACAGCTAGCTCAAAAATCATCCTAAAACAGAAGATCAAAAATGTTTTGAGTAATAATACTGTAGAAATAATAGAAATATAGAACTTCTCATCTAGAAGATATTTAAGAATGTATTCAATTTCCTGAGCTATTCTTTGGTGTATGTGGGAATGGAATTCAGACCTTCATATCTTTATAGTTATACATAATAATAATGTTTAAATGTATAAAAAGTATTAAACTGAAATGTATAAATAGTAAATTGGTCTTTCAGTAATTTACTTAAATTGGTTCTAGATTACTTAATGTGATTTGCAGTAAATACAAAATTGAACGGCAACAGCAACTTCAGTGTGGTCTTTTTCTAGAATGCTGCACTTCCAATGTCAATTCAAAACTGGAAGAAACTTAAGAAAAAAATGTTGCTCGGGTACTGGAACATTTCTGAAAATGTTACCTTAATCTTAAGCGGTCAATGCTATGTTACTTGAGCAAATAAACCAATGATGCATTAGGAAATATCTTTTTTTTTTAAAATTTCATTTATTCATTTTAGAGAGGAGACACAGAGTGAGAGAGAGAGAGAGAGAGAAAGAGAGAAAGAGAGGAGGAGCTGGAAGCATCAACCCCCACATGCGCCTTGACCAGACCAGTGCAGGGCTTCGAACTGGCGACCTCAGTGTTCCCAGGTTGACGCTTTATCCACTGCACCACCACAGGTCAGGCGGAAATATCTTATATTTCAAACTTACATAAGCAAGATTATCTAATCTTGGGTACTGGAGTCAAAAGAATTTCAGATGAAAAATTTCTGGTTCAAAAGAATACCTAGCATCTTCATTAAAAGAGGTACTAAATCCTGAAACTAAGCTTATACCGGGAAGGCAGGACAGGAAAAGGAAATGGGTTTGGAAAGTTCTTTTTCCTTTTCTTTTTTTTAAAGAGATAAAGAGAGAGAGACAGGGACAGGAAGGGAGAGAGATGAGAAGCATTAACTTGTAGTTGCTGCACTGTAGATGTTCATCAATTGCTTCTCATATGTGCCCTGACAGGGGGGCTCCAGCTGAGCCAGTGACCCCTCGCTCGAGCCAGTGACCCCTCGCTCAAGCCAGTGACCTCGGTGTTTCAAACCTGGAATGTCAGCACCCCAAGCTGACACTATCCACTCACTGCGCCACCACCAGTCAGGCTAGAAAGTTCTTTCTGTTAAATTCCCAATCAGCTTATAAGTCAAGATGCTCCTCAAGACAGAATGGATTCAAAATGAAGAGGATAATTTTCAGCAGAAAAATAAAACTCATATAATCTCACTTATAAGATAAATAAATCTGGTTAATTATAATCTTAAAATTTGTAAAAATAATAACAGCTCAAAACAATGAAATCAATGCAGGTTTAATAAAGTCAAACAAGTAAGTACAACCAATTCTTAATTATCCAGGGTGATTTTAAAGTATCAGTAAGAATTATTTTTAAAAACCAAGAAATAGCTGAAATAATGTACACCAATTGGGGGAGAATGGTTACTGACTCCATGCCCACCCCCTCCCCCAAAAGTCAAATCATGAATTGGCTGTACTAAAGAGAAGAAAGCTGAGAGCCAGATGTCCAATTGTGTATACCCAGAATAGCTGAGTGTGAATGATTCTGTTGAGTTTGTTATTGAGTCTTATCTGTAACACTGATCCTGGAGTTGCAAAGAAAAGGAAAGGTCAGGCTACCTTTCAAGTTATATCTGCTTCCAAACTGATCAAATAAGGCTATTCCATGGCATGCATAATTTAAAAAAATTCTAGCTCTATTCCAGCATTCTTTCTCCTGCATTCTAGAATCCAGCACACCCAGAGTTAGATTTCTACCCACAAACGAAAGCCCAAATGCCAGTCTTTGGTGGGAATCTGTACATGCAGATGTGGGGCCTCAGAATACCTCCAAAAACTCCACTAACTTGATAAGCTAAAAAGCAAAGTGAAGTCATTAAAAACATTTTAACATTGTTTTTTTTGTTTGTTTGTTTCTATGAGCTTAGAAATCAAATCTCAATTCTACTTACTGTTTGGTGGCCCTGTTGCCTGGTATGGTGGGTAAGATGCTGACACCGTAGGTCGAGAAAAGACTGGAGGTTCATCTCCAAACACTACAATCATGACCTGAATAAGCCCCAGCAAGTCTGACTGTGGCTTAAAACAGAAGACAAGTTTAGGTCAGCTACAGATTTAATTTTCGGCAAAAAAGGAGAAGTTTGGCCATTTCTTATCAGTTTTCAACTCAATTTGATTAATTTCCTTACAGGATCTCAAACACAAAAATTTCATTTAATTAATAAAGTTAGGTGATTCTTTTACTTATTACTTAGTTATTTATGTGTAGCAAGTCTATTGCTTTATGTACAGCACTCCCCACTTATCCAAGGTTTCAATCTCTGCAGTTTGTTACCTGTGGTTTGAAAATATTAAATAGAAAACTTCAGAAACAAATAATTCAGAATTTTTAAACTGTGCATCATTCTAAGCAGCATGATGAAATCTCATGGCATCCAGCTCAGCACATGAAATCCCCTTGTCCATGCTGTATATGCTATCCACCCATTAGTAACCTGGTCACCACTTTGGTTATCAGACTGTTGAGGTATCACAGTGCTTCTTCTGTTCAAGTAGCTCTATTTTACTTACTGGCCCCAAAGTGCAAGAGTAGTGATGCTGGCATTTTGGAAATGCCAGAGGAGCCAAAAGTGCTTCCTTTAAGTGAAAAGGTGAAAGTTCTTGACTTAATAATAAAAAAAATTGTATGGTGAGTTTGCTAAGATCTATAGTAAGAATGACTTCTACCTGTGAAATTATGAATAAGGAAAAAGAAGTTCACACTGGTGTTGCTGCTAAAGCGCCTCAAACTGCAAAAATTGCAGCCACAGTGTATAAGCGGCTCAGTAAAGATGGAAAAGGTACTATATTTGAGGGTATTAGACATGAACAGAGAACGTGTTCCAATTGAGAGCAACTGCTGCATCAGAAAGCACTAAGCCTATCTGTACACATCAGCAAGGGATTCTCTGAAACAAGTGAGTACATTCACATAACTTGTATTACAGTAGGGTTATATTTTATCATTGTTATCTTTTACTATGCCTAATTTATTTATTTATTTATTTCATTGTGACACCTTAGTTGTTCATTGATTGCTTTCTCACATGTGCCTTAACCGCGGGCCTTCAGCAGACCGAGCCACCCCTTGCTGGAGCCAGCGACCTTGGGTCCAAGCTGGTGAGCTTTTGCTCAAACCAGATGAGCCCGCGCTCAAGCTGGCGACCTCGGGGTCTCGAACCTGGGTCCTCCGCATCCCAGTCCGACGCTCTATCCACTGCGCCAACGTCTGGTCAGGCTGTGCCTAATTTATAAATTAAACTTTAGCATAAGTATGTATGTGTATGAAAAAAACATGATATATACAAAGCTTGGTACTACCCAAAGTTTTAGGCATCTACTGCGGGTCTTGGAATGCACCCCCATGGATAATGGGGTTACTACATATAAAAACAGCAGTAGCCAAAGCAACATACTCCAAAATTCAGATAGTATTGTTTTTCACTTGAGTTCACACAGATAACTAAAACTTTTCCAAGGGACAAATGAAATATTCTGGTCTAAATTCAGGATGAACGGCCTGACCTGTGGTGGCGCAGTGGATAAAGCGTCAACCTGGAATGCTGAGGTTGCCGGTTCAAAACCCTGCACTTGTCTGGTCAAGGCACATATGGGAGTTGATGCTTCCTGCTCCTCCCCCCTTTCTCTCTCTCTCTCTTTCTCCTCTCTAAAATGAATAAATAAATAAATAAATTTAAATTCAGGATGAACATAAGCAGTAGTCACAAATATAGAGGGCTTTAAAAGACAATGTTACCTTAGAAATACACTTTCTTAGATTAAGTTTTATTAGTACTATGAACTCTGAAAGTAAAGGTAGACTATCTTAGAAATCGTTGTACAAAATATACAAACTGTTAGATCATTCCTTCAATACCATAGTTACTAAGAGAGTACATATTTTCCCATATAGGTTTGCTAAATACTTCTCTCAAGTATCAATCACTAATTTTAGACAACTATGCTAGGAATAGTTGTCCAAACTGGCTTATCTGATGGTTCCATTTTCATGCCTTAATAAATTTTGTATATATCTCACCTGAAATCCCTCTTACACGAGTTCATCGGGTTCTGAAGAATTAACACAATCATCTCAATCAGCTTTACTGATAGAAGAGTTCACCAGCTTTCCAAAGCACCAAACTCACCTTATTTGTTCAATTTTCCCCAACTTATGAACAATAAATATTTTAAAAAGCTTCGTTTAAAAACCTGGGAAGTGCCATTACTCTAATGCTGAGACTGAGGGTAAGCGTGTGCAGTATCTGAAATGTCGGCTGGAGATCATGATTGGTATCGGGGAGGGTTCCTGAGACCACACACTTTTATCTCGTTACTTAATCCAGCAAAACACCCACGCTAAATTGAAATATAATTCACATATCATTAAATTTATCCTTTAAAAGTATACCGTTCAGTGGGGATTTTTTGTGTTTTGTTTTCTGAAGTGAGAAGCAGGCAGGCCCATCCCACATGCGCCCAACTGGGATGGGATCCACCTAGCAAGCCCATTAACGGGGCGATGATACTCTGCCCATCCAGGGCATTGCTCCGTTGTGACCGGGGCCATCCTCAGCGCCCCACCAACTTTGCTCCAATGGAGCCTTGGCTGTGGGAGGGGAAGGGAGAGATAGAGAGAAAGGAGAGAGGGAAGGGTGGAGAAGCAGATGGGCGCTTCTCCTGTGTGCGCTGGCAGGAAATCAAACCTGGGACTTCCACACACTGGGCCAACGCTCTACCACTGAGCCAACCAGCCAGGGTCAGTTCAGTGGGTTTTTTATTCATTACTACTAATTCTAGAATATTTTCATTATCTCAAAAAGAAACCTGAATCCATTAGCAGCTATTGCCCATTTTCCCCTTCTCTCAGCCCTTGGCAACCATTCAACCATTCATCTATTTCCTATTAATGGATTTGCCTATTCTGGACATTTCATGTAAATGGAATCATACAATATGTGACCTTTTGTGTTTGGCTCCTTTCACTTCGCATAATGTTTTCAAGATTCATTCATGTTGTAGTATGAATCAGTACTTCATATTCTTATAGTGGTGCCACTTTAGTTGTTCACTGACTGTTTCTCATACATGCCTTTATGGGGGTGGGGGGCTCTAGCTAAGCCAGTGATGGTTTGCTCAAGCCAGTGAACTTGGGTTTTAAGCCAGCGACCTTTGTTCTCAAGCCAGCAACCATGGGATTGTACCTATGATCCCAACTCAAGCCGGTAATCCAATGCTGAAGCTGGAGAGCCCACACTCAAGCCAGCAACCTCAGGGTTTTGAACCTGGGCCCTACTGTGCAAAGTCAACCCTCTAGCCACTGCAGCACCACTGGTGAGGCTCGTACTGTCTTATTAGTTTTGTAATACATTTTGATATCTGTAGGGTAAAAGTCCCTTTGACCTTATGCTGTTTGGAGAGTGCTTGGCTATTCTGAATCTTTTGTACTTCTGCATCAATTTTAGATCCAGCTTATCGAATTCACAAAATTAACAAACATAGACAGAAACAAAAATTCCTTTTAGGATATACTATAGATCAACTTGAAGAGTTGACATTTCTTATTCCATGAATAAGTTTCTTTGCCTTAAGTCTTCTTTAATGTCTTTAAATAAAATTTCTCCATAATGAACTTGTATACCTTTTGTGAGGCTTATTCCTATGTTAACAGCACTAAAAAATATGAAGTATTCATTTACCAGTTCATTCTCTACTGTGACTGAGTTCAATCTGCTACTAATTCTATCACCTGAGTTCTTAATTTCTACTATTCTATTTTTCAGTTCTAAGAGTTTACTTGGGCCTGACCAGGGGGTGGTGCAGTGGATAGAGCGTCGGACTGGGATGCAGAAGACCCAGGTTCGAGACCCCAAGCTCGCCAGCTTGAGCGCGGGCCCATCTGGCTTGAGCAAAAGCTCACCAGCTTGGATCCAAGGTCGCTCACTGGCTCCAGCAAGGGGTTGCTCGGTCTGCTGAAGGCCCGCGGTCAAGGCACATGTGAGAAAGCAATCAATGAACGACTAAGGTGTTGCGACAGCAATGGAAAACTAATGATTGATGCTTCTCACCTCTCTCCGTACCTGTCTGTCTGTCCCTATCTATCCCTCTCTCTGACCTTGTAAAAAAAAAAAAAAGAGTTTACTTGGCTCCTTGTTAATACAATTTTCTTTTCTTTCTTTTTTTTTTACAGGGACAGAGAGAGAGAGAATCAGAGAGACGGATAGACAGACAGGAATGGAGAGAGATGAGAAGCATCAATCATCAGTTTTTTGTTGTGATACCTTAGTTGTTCACTGATTGCTTTCTCATATGTGCCTTGACCGCGGGCCTTCAGCAGACTGAGCAATCCCTTGCTCGAGTCAGCGACCTTGGGTCCAAGCTGGTGAGCTTTTGCTCAAGCCAGATGGGCCCGCGCACAAGCTGGCGACCTCGGGGTCCTGAACCTGGGTCCTCCGCATCCCAGTCCGACGCTCCATCCACTGCGCCACCGCCTGGTCAGGCTATTAATATAATTTTCCATCTTGAACCTATTAATTATAATTATTTTCAAGTCTATGTCTGATAACTGGGTTACCTGGGAGCAGCACTGTACTGTTTCTATAGTCTTTTTTTCCTCTTTCTTGATGTACTTGGCAATTTTAAATTGTATGTTGGTTACATTTGTGAAAAATTAGTCTTTATACATTAACGTCTTCCAGCAGGGTTCACCTACCCTATGGCAGGAAAATACTATTGAGAATCACCTTAATCAGGGACTGAGCTAATTTGGGCTGGCTCATCATACTTGACTTCTCATTCTTGGGATGTGTTCTTCCAGTGGAATCAACTAAAAGCCTAGGATGTTTATCTACACCCACTTCTGTGATAAGGTTCTGAACCCCTATTGCCTCCTCAACCTGAGGCTGCTGAGAACTTGGCTCTGTTTTTCAGAAATTTTCTGCTTAGCTTTTAGCATCTTGCTTTTGAAGCTTAGGAATTCAGCACATGCCTTGATGGGAAAACCTGAATTATCTGGTTTATTTTTTAATTTGTTAAAGTGCGTGCATGAAATTAAAAAAAAAAAAAAAACCAGAGAGAAGGAGAAAGGGAGAGAAATGAGAAGCATCAACTCATAGTTGTAGGACTTTAGTTGTTCATTGAGTGCTTCTCATATGTTCCTTGACCAAGGGGCTCAGGTCGAACCAGCAACCTCTGGGCTTAAGCCAGTGACCATGGGATCATCATGTGGATGATCCCATGCCCAAGCTGGCAACCTTGGGGTTTGGAATCTGAGACCTCAATGCCACAGGTCAATGGCTCTATCCACTGCGCCACCACTGGTATGCTCTGGTTTACTTCTTTGTATCTTCTTTTTCTCCCAAATTTTGGCTCTTAAAGTACTGGCTGCATTGACGGATAAAACAGCAACTGTTGTTTTTTCAACCTTGTAAAGCTGTTAGAAACTCTGCAGGTTTCTCTGCCTCTTAGCTAAGATTCTCAGCCTTGTACTCTATAGCAAGAATCAGTAAATATGCCTAGGGAAAGTTGGCAGAATGTCGGCTTATCTCTTGTGGTTCTTTTCACTAGAGGAACTTGGCCATTCCAGTACTGATTGCCTCACAGTTCTCCAAAGGCTTTCACATATGCTGTTTGTACTCTGGCCTCGCTAGTTATTTTGAGAGGAACATTGGTCTGCCAGAGCTTTAGCATCAGAGGCAGAAATAAGTTTCTGACTATTACTATTTCTTGATAGGAAAACTATGAGTATTGAGATTTGAACAGTTTCTCATCTCAAATATATGCCATCAGTATACTAGATTTTTAAATGCACTTCCCACTATATGAATTCTATCTATTCTTAAAGGTTCTACTCAAGCAAATGAAAGTTAAATTACCAAGTGCTATAAAAATATAAGATATATAGTCATGTACCACTTAACAGGGATACAGTCTGAGAAATGCATCATTAGGTGATTTTATCATTGTGTGAATACCATGGAGTACACTTACACAAACCTAGACAGTATAGCCTACTATTATAATTGTATGTGTTATACTTTTATATGATTGGCAGTGTAGTAGGCTTATTTATACCAGAATGACCACAATGTGAGTAATGCATTATCTATAATCCTGCGATAGCTATGATATCACTAGGTGACAGGAATTTTCCAGCTCCATTATAATCTTATGCGACCATTGTTGTATACATATAGTCTGTTGTTGGCTGAAATGCTGTCATACGGTGCATGAATGTATTTGTTTTAGAGAGCCTTTTCCAATTACCCAACTCAGTGATTTATGATCTTAAATGAACTTACCTCCTCCTTGGAATCCTCTTTGAGTGTTAACAAAAAGTAGATGCTAGTGAACAAAATATATAAAATACAACAAATTCACAGAACACTGTTAATACTTACATGTTTCCATTCATGTAGATAAGGAAGATATATCTTTCCATTTGCATCAACATGCTTTCCTGTTTTGATAGTCATTGAACTAGTAGGCTTAACAAAACAGATAGGGGGATTATATGGGTATGTGTCCAGCAGCCACAGGCATATTGGAATATTATATATATTACCTGAGAGAGAAAGAAATTTCAGTTACTCTATTTTTATTATTTTTCAGTAATGGCTTAGTAGGTGAGCAAGAGAGCTATAACTATGAAACACTTTTTAAAAAACCACAACAAATTTTGTAGTATTTCAAAATTCTGTTTAAGATCAGTTTCTCAAATGTTCAGTTTATAAAATCCATCAACACGATTAAGGAGCTATTTAATATTACTCTGCTAGTGGGTGCTTGCTGCTTCCGAGTATTCTTCATGAAGTTATCTTTCAACTCAATCCATTCTTTGCTCTCTGACTCTTGTCATTTCACTTTATAAGGTTCACTGGGAAGGTTTACACATTGAAGACCATGGATTATGGTATCCTATCAGAAAGGGATATAATTCCCTTGCCAACACTAATCCAGTTGTCAGGCACTGATTGGTGGCTACAACTTGACCAATACATATGGCATTTTCAGTGATAGTTATTCAATCAGTGATGTCATCTTCTCTTTGCTTTATGTGACAGACTGTCTCTCAGTTGAGAAATTTGACTATAAATAGCCAAACTGAACAGTGTTTCAAAGGATCCAACAGAGTTAATATATTGAACATGATAGGCTTATCTTAATAAGCTCAAAGCCAAAGTTCCAAGAAACCATTTAAATCAACTAACATAAATTCAGATACTTTTCCTCTTAGAATCAATTTCACTTAAAAAATCAATTGTGCCTGACCAGGCAGTGGTGCAGTGAATAGAGCATCAGCCTGGGACACTGTGGATACAGGTTCGAAACCCCCAAGTTTGCCAGCTTGATAGTGGGCTCATCTGGCTGAGTACAGGCTCACCAGCTTGAGTGTGTAGTGGCCAGCTTGAACATGGGATCATAGACATGACCCCATGGTCACTGACTTGAGCCCAAAGGTTACTGGCTTTGAAGCCCAAGGTTGCTGGCTTGAAGCCCAAGGTTGATGGTGTGAACAAGGGGTCACTAGCTCAGCTGGAGCCCCTAAGTCAAGGCACATATGAGAAAGCAATCAATGAACAACTAAAGTGCCACAACTATGAGCTGATGCTTCTCATCTCTGTCCCTTCCTGTCTGTCTGTCCCTGTATGTCCCCTACCTCGCTCTCTCGCCAAAAAGAAAAATCAGACAGTGTGACCTTGAATTTATTTTTTACCCAAAACTACTTCAACAATGAAGAAAGAACTCCAATAGAATATATCCTAATACAGAAAATATAAGTTTATTTCAACCAACCAGAATTCTCTGCTTTGTGAAAATGAAGAATCCTCCAGGATTACTTAGACTTAGGAACTATGCCATACAAAAAATGGAGAGGGAACACAGAAAGATACATTTTATATATATATTTAATTATGTGTACCAGTTTTTCTTCTCCTTTCCCCCATATACCTATTTCCCTCACCAGAGTTTACTTCCTAAAGACAAAGTTGGTAATCCTGAATTCTTTTTGGTCCTCCCTAATTAAAAAAAAATTGTTGATCTTAAAGAGAGAGTAAAGGAGAAAGAGACAGAAACATCGATCTGTTCCTATATGTGTCCTGACTGGGGATCAAACCTGCAACCTTTGTGTATCAAGATGATGCTCTAACCCAGTGGTTTTCAACCTTTTTATACTCAGGGACCGGTGAAAATAGGAGATTATTTCAGTGACCACTAAGGCAGAAATAACCCTAAGCATAAGTAAATTAGATTGAGATCACTCGGTCTATAATCTTCATACAATATCAAAGTGGTTGATATTGCCAAAATAATACTACAAAAAAAATACTCTTTTGTAGACTGGCATGAAATTTCTGCCAGTCAGTAGACCGACAGTTGAAACACACTGCTTTTATCAACTGAGCTATCCGGCCAGGGCCAGTCCTCCCTAATTTTATACTGGTGTTATTCAGTGTTAACATTCAAGTGTTTCCTTTCCCTCTTCCTGAAATGTCTATTCTGTTATGAATGGTTGACTCATCCTTTAAAACAAGTTCAAATGTCATTTTTCCATTTTCTTCTGACATGGTCTTATTCTCTGTAATCTTACATCACCTTTATATTTTACCCTATAGCAGTTACAGAATATTATAAATATATACTTATTCCCTGTTTCCCATATTTGTGTCAGTTCTTTCAGAGAACATTCTTTATTTGCACTTGCATCCCTAACCCTTATCCACTATGCCTCAGGCATAGCAGGTATAATACAAAATTAATAACTAAGTTACAGATACACAGGTCGTAGTGAATCACAAGGAATAATACACAAACAGAACAGTTGTTTTATGAAACTGCATGTTCCCTTATCACTGTAAGTATTACAGCAGAGGGTGGCTTACTGGCTACAGAAATGTAATTATCTATCATTAGTTTATTGCCAACATTACAACTTAAATAACAGCGACTTTTGATGTGTTAATTGTATACCAGACTCTATGCAGTCCTTTACATACAAGGAATTCTTTTTGAGTTAGATACTATTATCCAAATGTTATAGATGCCTACTGTCACAAACTTGAGAGATTACAGAGCAAGAAGTGAAACCTTACTGTACCCTGCCCCTCTCTTAGCCACTACACTATATTGTCAGAAAAGTTTGAATGGGGTGAGAAGCTGAATGAGGAAGTATTTAAGATCCCTTTCTATTTCTCTCTCTTTTTTTTTTAGTGAGTGAAAGAGGGACAAACAGTGACAGACAGGAAGGGAGAGAGATGAGAAGCATCAATTCTTCATTGTGGCACTTTAGTTGTTCATTGATTACTTTCTCATATGTGCCTTGACCAGGGGGCTCTAGCCGAGCCAGTGATCTCTTGCTCAAGCCAGCGACCATGGGGTCATGTCTATGATCCCATGCTCAAGCCAGTGACCCTGCACTCAAGCTGGTGAGCCCATGCTCGAGCTGGATGAGCCCGCAATTCAAGCCAGCAACCTCAGGTTTCAAACCTGGGTCCTCAGCATCCCAGGCCGATGCTCTATCCACTGCGCCACCACCTAGTCAGGCCCTTTCTAGTTCTAAGATTCTGATCCTATGAAACTTCAAACTCTTCCAGCACAAGTAGGCATGTATTGATATATGTTGGCAAGAAGGCAAAAAAAGGGCTAAAATGTCAGGTGCTGCTGTCAAATGAAGTTCAATTTCAACAGAAGTTACCATATTTCTCCATGTATAAGACACTCCCTTTTCTGAAAAAATTGGGGTCTAAAAACTGGGTGTGTCTTATATAGTGATTGTAGACTTTTTATTTACATTTCCTGCTTTTTCACACTTGATGAGGAGTTGTATGAATTTTATGATGAATAAAACTTGAGTTCAGATTCCCGCCCCCCACTCCCCCGCCTCTACCCCTCTCGGTCTTCTCTGCAGTGGGAGCAGCTCCTGCCACAGCCCCTCATCCCCTGAAAATGTACGCCTGCACCAAGTTTGTTTCCACCCCCTCCTTGGTCAGGAACACCTCTCAGCTGCTGACCCGGTCACTGTTTGCAGTGGTGCCGAACCGACCAGAGACACTGACAGATGAGAGCCTCGGCAGCTGGGCAGCCCCACGTCCCCTGACCTCACTTATTTCTAGCCGCAGCTTCCAGACCAGCGCCATTTCAAGGGACATTGATACAGCAGCCAAATTCATTGGGGCTGGGGCTGCCACAGTGGGGGTGGCAGGTTCTGGGGCTGGAATTGGGACTGTGTTTGGGAGCCTCATCATTGGTTATGCCAGGAACCCCTCTCTGAAGCAACAACTCTTCTCCTACGCCATTCTGGGTTTTGCCCTCTCGGAGGCCATGGGGCTCTTTTGCCTGATGGTGGCCTTTCTCATCCTCTTCGCCATGTGAAGGAGCTGTCTCCACCTCCCATAGTTCTTTCTCCCGTGGCTTGCCTGCCCTGTATGTTCCTTTTCCTATACCTCCCCAGGCAGCCTGGGGAAAGTGGTTGGCTCAGGGTTTGACAGAGGGAAGACAAATAAATACTGTATTAATAAGATGTTTAAAAAAAAACCAAAAAAAAAAAACTTGAGTTCAATAACTTTATGTAATACATATTTTTTCAAATTCAGGCCCCATGGTTACAGGGGTGGGGGAGGAGATGGAGGGGTGGGGCAGGGGAGAAGCACAAGGAAAACCAGATAAAAGGTGACAGAAAACAATTTGACTTTGGGTGATGGGTATGCGACACAATCAAATGTCAAAATAACTTGGAGATGTTTTCTCTGGACATATGTACCCTGATTTATCAATGTCACCCCATTTAAATTAATAAAAAAAAAATTCACACCCCAAAATTAAGCTGCATCTTATACATGGGGAAATATGGTAAAATCTCTATATCATCATGAAAAGCATGAGAAAGTAGATTTACTTATAACTCTTTGAAAACTTATTATGTGCATTAAAATGCATCTATATTGGAAACAGAAATTACATAAGGCACTTACCTCTATAAGGCACAGGTATTGTTCCAGTGAGGTTCATTAATTCCCTGGAAGTGCCATCATTAAAAACTAAAAGGCAAGAACAATGATTTAAAGATAAGCATTTTTGTAGATGTTCCCATTAAGTTATTTTTTCAGAAATGCTAGTTAAAACACATTATTATCCTTGAAAAGGGTTAACTTGTTAATGTACTATCCATTTTGTCCAATAACAGAGTATCCTTTGTTGATTCACTCAATGGGATCAGTTTTTGAATTAGTAAAGAAAAGATGCTTTGGATTACTTGGAAAAAATGGATGTGAGCGCTACAATTCCAGTAAATATAAGCTCTGCTTCCCCAACATGATTATAAAATTACTTAAAAATCACTATCAACTGATACCATACTAAATGTTAACCTAACATCATAAAATTTTAGGCTCCCCATATGCTTAGCCCCTCTCATTATCATTCTCAATCCTAATATAGCATCAAACAATCTTAAAAAGAAAAAGTTTCCACAATTAAATATAGACATCTTCTTTTAATACAAGTACTTCTCATACCATAGCACACAAGTCTTTCCAGCTATGATTAACTGAATAATTAGAGCACACAGTCTTGGCCAATAGCTTAGTTAATTAGAGTATCGTCCCAAAGCACAGAGGTGGCTGGTTCAATTCCCTGGTCAGCGCACATACAGGAACAGATCGATGTTCCTGTCTCTCTCTCCTTCCCTTCCACTCTCACTAAAATCAATCAATAAAAAAATTTTAAAATAATAATTAGGACACACATAATCTGTATTACATGGACTGCTACTATTTGTAATAACAATTTGGAATTAACACTATCACACAGAAAAAAGGCTGTAATGTCCAGTAGAGGAACATCATACTGTTGACCTTAGTTGTACTTACTACTAACTGTGCTGTAATTTATTCTGATATTTGTGGTTTTTAAAAAACCACCTTATTTAAATTTATGGCTTTCTTTACTGAAAAAGCATGTTGATAAGAATGGTTCAGATGTGGTCTGGCCATATAAAGCTATGTAAAATTGGTTCAATGATGTTGGAGTCTTTGCCTGTTTTGATCAACATACTTCAATCTTTTGGCACACAGTAAAAACTATCACTTGCAGTAGAATTCTGGCCCAGGTCACTCCCCCCACCCTATTAAAGTTAGTTTTAAGTAAACTGATTTTGGTAATCTGAGGTTTTCTGCAGATCTAGACACCACTGTACAGGACGTGAAAAAGAGGCAGAACTGGGCCTAGGTTCACGTCTTTTGTTATTTGGGAAACTCAGGACCAATTGTCCCTGTTGCCTCCCACCTTTCCTCACCAGGCTCCTAATGCTTTCAAAGCCCTAGGCGTGAGTGTTTAGAGTCTCAGCTGAAAAATTCAGCTTCTATCCTTGATGCCAAGGGCCTTACAATGGACAGGAACCCTTGGCCCTGGCTCTCAGGTGTGGGGACAAAAAAACTATTAAAAAACAAAACAACTTTAGGTATTGTCATTCCTTACTTAAAATCCAACTTTATTTTATGTCACTAATAAAACTACACTACAGAATTAAGGATATTTTAAAAATGCTTTCTTTATCTACAAAATAAAGTGGCTGTCCAGCATATAGTTTTTGGGTTTTTTTTTTTTGAGATTTAAGTGTCTATTTTATTTTCCAGCATATAGTTTTGCTAAATGTCTTCCTAAGAATATAAAGCAATACTGGGGGTGGGGGCGTTCAGTAACTCACTTTAGGATACAGTACAACATATTCTCTCCCCTTTTGGTGAGATATAACATAGTAGTATATTACAGATTCCCGAGAAACACTGCAACATTGCTGCAAAGAAGCCCAATTAATTTTGTTTAATCTATAACTGCTCAAACTTAATCACACACCCCAAACTCCTAGCAACACTATTCACTACTATGGATAATACTTTGGGAAATAATGAACTAACCTATCTTTAACATTCCCTCTAGGTCTAAATTTGCACAGCTCTACGTTAAGAATACTTTTAAAAACCTTAAAATAACTGAATAAATATCTTATTATTAGATCTTGTAATTTCCTATCCCCCAAATACTACTTTATTATAAGGTAGAGGTGTAGCCCTACAATGGAAAAACCAACAATCTTAAAAAGGAAAACAGGAAACCTACAGTCATTAACAAAAAGAGTAAACTCAAAATATAGTTATTGGTTATTTTATTATGTAAACTCACCATATGAATCCAATACAGGTTTGAGATCTTTGTATAATGTAATAACATTGATAGTTTCACGTACAGTTAGGTCTCTGTATTTGTACTGAAAAGCAAAATCACACAAGAATTTAGTTTAAAACCAACACGTATATTTTACTGTTAGGTTAATTTTCTTAAAATCTTATTTCCTTAATAGCATTCTTATTAAAAGTATAATGGTTCTAACTAATCATTAACATTAATTAAAGCATGAAAGAACCTCAATAGCTTTTTCTCCTGCCACCTATTCAAGTCCTTTACTCAACTCCATTAAAGCTCTCCTTCTAACTTAAAAGGTCCTCCACCAAATCAAATCTTAATCATTCTTTAAAAACCAAGCATATGCCCTGGCCAGTGGGCTCAGTGGTAGAGCCTCGGCCCAGCATGTGGATGTCCCGGGTTCAACTCCCAGTCAGGGTACACAGGAGAAGCGACCATTTACTTCTCCACCCTTCCCCCTCTCCCTTCTCTCCATCTCTCTCTACCCTTCTCGCAGCGAAGGCTCCATTGGAGCAAGTTGGCCCAGGTGCTGAGGATGGCACCATGGTCTCACCTCAGGCGCAAATATGGCTCTGGTTGCAATGGAGCAACAGCCCCAGATGGGCAGAGCATCGCCACCTAGTGGGCTTGCTGGGTGGATCCTGCTTGGGTGCATGCAGGAGTTTCTCTGTCTCCCCGCTTCTCGCTTAATTAAAACAAACAAATAAACAAACAAAAAAACCCTAGCATATAGCTCTATTCCTCTTAATAAATCCTTTCCTAGAATTCCCTTTAGCCCATAAAATCTCTTCCTTTCCTTCAAACTCCAGCATTCACTGTCAATACCAACTGTTTTGCAATTTACCATTTGTTTTATCATATTTTTACATTTCCACCTTGTGCCACTCAACTCTAGAAACGAGGAACTTGGCTTCCATACTGTTGGTAGATTAGAAGATCAGAAGATGGGGACCCCCATTTGATCACAACACAGTGAAGCTCACCAACTGACAAACTCCACCCCCACACACAAAGGGTTTCCATCAGCTTTTAGTGTGTCTCTCCCCAAAAATGAGCAGTTAGCTACTCCAAAAAGACTCCATGTAGTAGGCCATAGACCGAAACAACCGGAAAGGAAAATAAGAAGTTATAAAAATAGTGCAAGGAGCAGAAGAAAATTTCAAAAAGAATTAGCATTAATTTCAAAGAAGAAATGAAACTGTCTCCACAAAACAAGTGTAACTTACTGTCCTGCTGTTTTTGATTAAATTTAGTTTTAAACCGTAGGTCTAGAAAACATATCATCTCTCTATGCATATACCCCTCAGAGACCTAGCCTTGCCCCCATAATCAGCAGTCCCCAAGACAGCAGAAGACAGTAGCAAGGACCTGACTAATGATCACAAGGTCTGAACCCTTGGCAGGCCGAAGATAACATCCTGACCTAAGTTATGTTTCAGTTCCTGAGCCCTATGGTGGAATGGCCCCCTGGCTACTTTCCCATGACACAGGACAGAGGATACTGGGAAAGACCTCAGAACTGTCCTTAAGACCTGAAGAAAAGATTTATTACCCTTACCTCACCTCTGACCAATCAGCTCCCAGCAAGAACCCAAACCCCTAACCCATGGTGTCCTGTGATTTTGTGCTAAATAATCTGTAACCTACATGCCACTAGGAAGTTTACGCTTTTGAGCATTAGTTTCTCATTCTTCTTAATGGCACCACTCCTAATAAAATAGCCAATATTTCTCCATTGCAATTCTTGGTGTTTAGTATTTGGCTCTGCTAGCACCAGCAGGACAAAATCTTTTTGTTCTGTAGCACAGGATAATCAAAGAGGAAGACATAAAAAAGGTAAAAGTAGGCCCTGGACAGGTAGCTCAGTCAGAGCATCATTCCAGTACACCAAGGTTACAGGTTCAATCCCAGGTCAGGGCATATATAAGAATCAACCAATTGCCTGAGCTGGCGGTAGCGCAGTGGATAAAGCGTCGGACTGGGATGCAGAAGACCCAGGTTCGAGACCCCGAGCTCGCCAGCTTGAGCGCGGGCCCATCTGGCTTGAGCAAAAAGCTCGCCAACTTGGACCCAAGGTTGCTGGCTCCAGCAAGGGGTTGCTCGGTCTGCTGAAAGCCCGCGGTCAAGGCACATGTGAGAAAGCAATCAATGAACAACTAAGGTGTCGCAATGACAACAAAAAACTAATGATTGATGCTTCTCACCTCTCTCCGTTCCTGTCTGTCTGTCCCTATCTATCCCTCTCTCTGACTCTCTTTCTGTCCCTGTAAAAAAAAAAAAAAAAAAAAAGGAATCAACCAATTAATGCATCAGTGGGTGAAACAACAGGTTGATGTTTCTCTCTTTCAAATCAATAAACTTAAAAAAATGTTAAGAGTAGAAATAAAACATTTAATATAAAAATCTGAGTATAAAGTCAAAGAAATCTCACAGAGACTAGCACAAAAAGTGATAAACAGTTCGAAAGAAAATACCAGAAAAAGAGGGAACAAATCCATGTCTACTGAAAGGCATCTTGTTAGCATTTCTTGCCCTCTTCAGTCCTGAAGCACAAATTTTTCTATACTATGAGATCAGCACTATTAACATACAAACATTTTTATTTTTCCCATCTTATTCACACAAACATGTTCCTAACCTTACTCCCCTTCTAGCTACAATCACATTTATCTCAGTTCCACTTTATAGCAAAATTTCCTGCAAGGATCCTTCTTTCCATGCTGACTCTGACTGCTGTTTCTATTCTCTCTTTTAAACCTTTTTATTACATCCACAAGTAGACAAAATAGTATAACGAGCCCTCTGCACCCTACACCCAGCCTTAACAATAATCAACTCGTAGCCAATCTTATCTAATCTATAATCTCATTCATCTTTCCATCCTCCTGTACTATTTGGAAACAAATCATAATATCATATCCTGTTGCTTATAAACATTTTAGTATATATCTTTAAAAGAACTTTAAAAACCCACACAGAGGCATCCATATTGCTCTTGTCGTGTGCTGGTGCTGCAGAACCCTTTCTGCTTCAGATTTACCAACAGCATAAATAAAAAAAAGGTAGCCAAACTTCAGGCTCAGACCCAGATAAAGGGCAAGGGTACAGCTTGCAGGAAGAACATGGTACATAGAATAGCTACAGCTAATGACAAAAAACTTCAGAGATCTCCAGTTCTCTCAGCAAGTGTTGGATAGCAAAACACCAAAACAGAAGACATTGATGAGAAGGGTGACGATGTTCCAGATCTTGCAGAAAATATTGATGAGGTATCAAAGAATGAAGCTAACTAAAATCTTTTCTGGTTTTTGGAAGCTGGCATGGACTAGATTTAACAAATCAGCTACGTGGTTCCAAAACTTTAGACATGGAGGACATCAACTGTTACTAGTTCAGTAATATATATATTTTGTACATCAATGCTGTTTGTTCAGCTTTTTTCAGTCATTTAATTTTGCATTTTGCACACTCTCCCAGGATCTATTCCTTTGGTTGAAATATGAAGTACTGGTGTAGTTTGAGGGTGTTCTGATTTTGACTGTTGATTTTTGGGAGTTTTGTTTGGGGTGTTTTTGGTGTATATTTATGTATGTGTGAGGGTACGTGTGTATACAGTGAACAACAAATTGGAAAACTGTTCTATTTATCCTCCTCCTTTCCCCAGAATAAACATATCTTTACATTTTAAAAACCCACAATATTATTATCAAACTAAAATAATCCCCATTTCCTTAATATCATCAAATATACATCTTTTTTTTTCTTTTTTAAAATTAAGTTGATTGGGGTGGCACTGGTTAATAAGATCATAAAGGTTTCAAATGCACATTTCTATGATACATGATCTGTACATTGCATTGTGTGTCCACCACTGAAAGTCAAATCATCTTCCATCACCATATATTTGACTCCCTTTACCCCTTACTACCCACCAGTCATCTCCCGCCCCTTTCATAACCACCATACTGTTGTCTGTGTATGAGTTTTTGTTTGTTTTTCTTGACTGTTCATTTGTTGCTTTGAATGTTATGTCCTACATATGAGTGAAGTATGGTTCTTAACTTTTGTCTTTCTTTTTGCTTAGCATGATATTTTTCCCCCTTAGTTTGAATTGAAATCTAAATAAAGTCCACACATTGAAATTAGTTAAAATATCTTTTTAGATCTCTTTTAATCTATATTCTCTCTCCCATTCCTCTCTCTCTCTCTCTATTTCTTAAAAGAGATAGAGAGAAAGAGAAGCATCAACTTGTTGTTCCACTTAGGTATGCATTGATTGCTTCTTGTACATGCCCCACATCCCCATTCACCCTTGACAACTGCTAATCAACTTTCTGCTTCTACTGATTTCTTTATTCTGGTCATTTCATATAAACAGAATGATATACTATGTGGTCATTTATGACTAACCTTTTTCACTTAGCATGTTTTCAAGGTACATCCATGTGCTAGCATGTGCTTTATTTCTTTCATGGCTAATATACCATTATTATTAAATATATCACATTTTATTTATCCATTCATCAGGTGGTGGACCCATTTCTATTCTTACCCTTGCAACTTGTTGATGAAATTGGTTCATTTGTCTTATAGAAGCTCCCATGGTTTGCATTTTGCTAACTGCATTGCCTTGGTGTAGTTGAATATATATATACTCCTATGCCCTCTGTATTTCCTGTGAATTAGTAGTTGGACCTGGACATTATGCTCCTTCTCAGTCTCTGCTGGTTCTTTCCTTTCTCCTAATTTCTTCATATTATTAAGCCCCAGGGCTCAGTTCTTGCTCCTCTTTATCCAAACTCATTCTTTTGGCGATCTCCCTCATAATTTGAAATGACATTTATATGCTTTTAAGTCCCTAATTTAAAAATTCCAATCTGAACCTCTTTCCTGAAATCCAAACATGTATATATAATTGCCAGTTTGACATCTACACTAGGATATTTAGTGAATATCAAATTTATTATGATCAAAACTGAACTCCTTATCTTTCCCCAAATCTACCCCTTCCAAAGTCTTCCAGCTGCTCTATTTCCTTCCAGCTGCTCAAAACCAAAAACTGAAGTTATACTCGATGCCTCTCTTTACCTCACATTCACAGCAAAAATCCTGTTAGCTCTACCTTCAAAGATACCCAGAATCTGATCACTTCTCACTACCTCCATAGCTACAATCCCAGTAAGCCACCATCTAGGTCACTGCAACAGCCTCTTTATATCTTTACAGATATCTCTGCCTGCCCTCTTAACCTCCTAGTCTAGTGGTTCAATCATCCTCTGAGTAAATGTCAACGTCCTTAAAAGGCCTGCAAGACCCTCCAAAGTCTCTCACACCTTTATTTACCACTACTTTTCCCCTTGCTCATTCCAGTCCTGCCACCTTCTCCTTTGCTGTCGTTTCTCTATGATGCATAACAAGCTTCTATCCCAGGCTTTCTGTACTTGTTTTTACTTCTTTCTGGGATGTTCTTACTTCAGATTGTTCCAGTATGCTTCCTCACGTCGTTCAAGTCTCTCCTCAAAGAGATTTTCTTATAAAGGCCTTCCTTTACTAGTCTATAAAACTGCAACCTCTCTCATCTTCGCCTCCTAGCACTCTTCTATTATTTCCCTTTCCTGCTTTATTTTTCTCCAATGCTCTCATCACCTTCCAACATATTACATACTTAATTAATGTACTTATTGAGTTCTTTATTGCCTTTTCTGAGAACTGGAATTCCAAAAGTGTAGTTGCTTTGTCTGTTCCCTTTTGTATCCCCAAAACCTAAAACAGTATGAGGTATGTAGCAATCTTTAATGTATCAGATCTCTTCTACCTATTCAGTAGTGACTCCGCCTCTAGGAATGCTGTACATAAACTGTGTAAGAATACAGTAGTTGTCTATGAAAAACTTAAAGTAGAAAGTTATTTGTGTAAACCAAAATGGACTAATGGTATAATTATGCCTCCGTAAATGACTAAAATCATGACAGTGAAAGGTGTTAACTAAAAGTTATATTTAAGTTGGGACTAAGTTAATGTTCAAAGGAAAAAATGATCTGTAATAATGTATAAAAAGATAACAATGTTATATGACAATTATACCTCAAAATAAAATAAAAACACATAAGTCAAGGCAGGTGGCCCAAAGTACCATAACAGGTGTGGAGGTCCCACAATCAGATAAAGAATAAAGGACCATCACCCTAGGAATGTGTTTGGGGTCCTGGTTAGCAATTCCTACATTGCACCACACCCAACTACAAGGTAACACCTGAAGCTAGCCCTCCATCAGGAGGACAAATTTCACAAATTGCTTCTATTATCCTATTTACTATTCCTACCTACCTATTTATAGGCTGGATAGAAAAGATGCTGATGCTCAGAAGAGACATCATCACTTATAGGAATCTCAGTTTTTTCAGACATTGGGCTAAGAACCAAAAGACAGGTAGAATGCCCTCTCCCTCTTATTCCCTACACCCTTTTTGTTATTTTAAAAAGAGTTTGGCCTGACCTGTGGTGGCGCTGTGGATAAAGCGTCGACCTGGAAACACTGAGGTCGCCAGTTCAAAATCCTGCACTGGTTCGGTCAAGGCACATATGGGAGTTAATGCTTCCAGCTCCTCCCCCCTTTCTCTCTCTCACTCTGTGTCTCCTCTCTAAAATGAATAAAATAAAATAAAATAAAATAAAATAAAATAAAATAAAATAAAATAAATTAAAAAGAGTTTGAAGGCCTGACCTGTGTTGGCACAATGGGTAAAGCATTGACCTGGAATGCTGAGGTCGCTGGTTTAAAACCCCAGGCTTGCCTGGTCAAGGCACATATGGGAGTTGATGCTTCTTGCTCCTCCCCCTTTCTCTCTCTTTGTCTCCTTTCTCTAAAATGAATAAATAAAATCTATAAATAAATAAATAAATAATAAAAAGTTTGAAGGAATAGGGAGCCTGGTTCCTCTAGAGCAGAGGTGCCCACACTTTTTCAGCTTGCGAGCTACTTATAAGATGACCATGTCAAAATGATCTACCTACAATAAAAATGCAAAACATAAATTTATTTCTTCTATATTATCATTATTTAAGTTACTATTATTACTATTTAATATTGTGTATTCTTCTTTCACCTTTCTCCTACTCAGCTCTCTTTTCGAAGGAAAGTCAATGTCATAGTTTTATGAACAGTCCGAAAAAGCTGCTCCACATTTCCCTTCTTTGGAATAGCAATGGCACACAGACAGATGAGGCAAACGCACTTAGAATATGACATAGTGAAAAAAATCCCCTACCACTTCGTATGAAAGTGGTAGGTTTTAGGCTTCTTACTTGAACCAGCTATGGCACTCATTTTTATACCCTTTGTTGTATTTAGTTTAAATAAATTGAAGGCTAACTACGCAGCAATGTAACTGAACAAGTTAGCGCGGTTTAACGCGCATGCGTAGGGTGTCAAAAGTTCAGACGTCAGATTGGCTACCCTGTATGCCAATCAAAAGACAAATGTCTTTTTAATGTCATGCGATCTACCCACACTTCCTTCGCAATCGACCAGTAGATCGCTATTGACCTATTGAGCAACCCTGCTCTAGAGCAGTAGTCAGCAAACCATGATTCATGAGCCACATGCGGCTCTTTGGCCCCTTGAGTGTGGCTCTTCCACAAAATACCACGTGCAGGCGCTACCTTGATAAGGAGTGTACCTACCTATATAGTTTAAGTTTAAAAAATTTGGCTCTCAAAAGAAATTTCAATCGTTGTACTGTTGATATTTGGCTCTGTTGACTAATGAATTTGCCAACCACTGCTCTAGAGGAAGCCTAGAATCTTAATTATGGTTTTTAAAATTCAAAACCAATATTTGAATATTCTAGTGTTTATATATAAATATTTAATACTATGCTATAAATTTAAAGACCAAAACAGGCATTGAACAGTATGTAACACAATGTACTACTTTTTAAAAAGTGATACTTAAGTCTTACAACACAGATCTGGGCAACAATCTTCTAGGGCTCCACAAAATTTTCTCTATAATTAAGGTCAACTACTTTATGAAACAGAGAATCAAGAAGCCTAGCAGATACTAGACAACTAAGAGAAGCAATATTTTGAAAATTGTCACTTTCTCTATAGAAGTTATGCTCTCTTCAATCAAAAACCAGAAACTAGGAAACAAAATTTTTTCCAAAGAAATAAGCTTATACATAATAGTGTATATTATTAATACTGATGACTGTTTACATTACTTTGATTTCTATCATTCTTGCTAACCCAGTGAACAACAGAAACTTCAACTCTCAACCACTTCACATACACCTTAGTCCAATTTGGTCTGGTAAATTTTGGGAAGAAAGAAACCACTTAGATCACTCTGGTATCAGGTGCCACATTTGAAGTAATTATCAAATTAATTCATAGCTTTAATAGACAAAATGCCTATTTTTAAAAAATTGCCCTGGCCAGGTAGTTCAGATGGTTCAAGTGTCACCCCAATAAGCCAAGGCTGTGGGCTCAATCCCCAGTCAGGGAACATACAAGAATCAATCAATGAATGCTTAAATAAGTGGAACCACAAACCGATGGATGGATGGATGGAGGGAGGGAGGGAGGGAGGGAGGGAGGGAAGGAGGGATGGATGGAAGGAAGGAAGGAAGGAAGGCAGGCAGGCAGGCAGGCGGGCAGGCAGAAATGAAAAGAAAGAGAAAGAAAGAAAAGAAAAAGAAAGAAAGAAAAAGAAAGAAAGAAAGAAAGAGAAAATGAAAATGGAATACACTGGTCTCTAACTGTGCAGATTATAAATTAAGTTCAAAGCAAATAAATTCACATCACAAAAAGGATACAATTAAAGATAGTTATTCTTATGGCTAACAGACATGAAAAGAAGCTCAATGTCACTAATCATCAGAGAAATGCAAATTTAAGCCACGAGATATTACCTCACACCTGTCAGAATGGCTATCACCAACAAATCCACAAATGACAAGTATCTGCGAGGATGTGGAGGGAAGTGAACCCTTGTGCACTGTTGGTGGGCATGCAGATTGGTGCAGCTACTATGGAAAACAAGACGTTCCTCAAAAAATTAAAAATGGAACTGCCTTATGACCCAGCAATTACACTTCTGGGTATATACCTGAAGAAATCCAAAACATTAATTCAAAAGAATATATGCACTTCTATGTTCATTGCAGCATTATTTACAACAACCAAGATATGGAAGCAACATAAGTGCCTATCAATAGAGGAACAGATAAAAAAGCCCTGGTATATACATAAATGGACTATTACACAGCCAATAAAAAGAATGAAACCTTACAATCTGCAACAATATGGAGAGACCTAGAGGGCATTATGTTAAGTGAAATAAGTCATACAGAGAGAGACAAATACCCTATTTCACTTTTACATACAACTAAAAAACAAAATAAACGAGCAAACAAAATATATTCGTAGATACAGAAAACAGACTGATGGCTGCCAGAGGTGAGAGTAGACAGAATAGGGGGGTTGGGTGAAAAGGGTGAAAGGATTAAGAATTACAAAGTGGTAGCTACAAGACAGTCTCAGCGATGTAAATCACAGCATAGGGATACAGTCAATAATATTGTAATGACTATGTAGGATACCCGGTAGGATCACATTGTCTAACCACTCTGTCGTACTCCTGAAAGTAATACAAAATAATACTGCATGTAAACTATAATTGAAAAACTAAATTTAAGAAATAAACGAAAAGATAGTTACTCTTAGCAAATCAAAGTTCCTAAAACGGTAACGCAATTCTATTTCACCGGAGGTAACGGAGTCCTGGTATTTTTTGGCTTCTCTGGCCGTTTTTACTTAAAATTGAGCCTATTCAAACAACAGTTACCGATCTCCAGCGGTCTGGTATTGAGCTGTGCGAGGCAGGCAAAACTGACAAAAACAGGGTCTCTGGGGGCCTGGAGGGAAGGGCGAAGACTGACGGATCCCTACACTGCAGCGGGAGAGGGCTGCCCCAGATCGAGAAATAAATACAACCTTCCTTATGTGTTTATAAAAACTAAAACGAAAACTGTACTGCCCCACAGAGTATTCCAAACTCAATCAAGAGAAGAAGGCGGGCAAGTGGCAGACGGCCTCCGCTCCGCGCCTTTGTTGACTGTCGCCGACCCCCATCTTCCCCGCCCCGTGTTGGGGTTCCGGGGAGAGGCGACTGGGATCTCCGGGCTGGGGGCCGCAGGCACCGGAGGGCCACACTGGGGTTTCCGGTCCGCCGGGGAGGCTCGCTGGACTGTGTCGGGCCAGGCCCCCGTCCGGGCACGGCAGGGAGCGGCGGGCGCACGCCGAGTGGCCTCACCTTGGATACCATTTTCTTCAGCTGGCTCTCCGACACCGCCATGGCGGCCACCTCGCGGCTTTCGTCCCGGTAGGCAGAGGGTCAGCCGCTCCCGGGCTGCCCCAGACCGCCCCACACAACCGCACACAGAACAGCCAGTCCCCCACCTCCCCAACATCTAACCGGAAGTCGACTGCCGCGGCACACCTTCCGCTTCCTGTACGTCACTTCAGAGGCCATCCCTGAAGCTAGGTTAGTTCCCACCCACCCGTTGCTAGGTACTCTACAGTCCCGGTCTGGTACCCGTGACAAAGGCCGCTGGTTTCGAGGGTAGGAACTCTGGGTTGGGACAAGATGAGCAGGTGTTTCACAGTTGCCCTTAGACTAGGGGAGCAGGGGTCTTCCCACTGAGCTTTAATGACCGACCGATAGATCAAATGAGAGGCCAGTGGACTGGGAATCAAATACCACTGATTTGCCCTTGTGACAATAGCAGGCAAATGCACTTCTAGTTCTGGCTGAAGTTTTTAACAATTCTAACATGGGAGGCTTGCATTATATAATGCCCAAGGTCTCTCTGATTGTCAGTGGTTTTGTTTGTTTGAAGCTTAAAAGTTCCTAATACGTACTACATTTACGGGCAAAGTGCAGAGCCGTCTGTTCACAGGAGGCCTGGCCATAAGTTTGTCTCCGGGAAACCATTCCCCTGACCCAGAACATCTCTGTGCAGGTATCAGTGATTAACACAGGCTGCATTCTACCTTGCACTACATTTGTGCACTAACCTGTTCACCATCAAAGTCCAAGTCTTTGAGGGCAGGCTCTTCAGATCCTTATTGCCTTGTACAACGTAAAAGTACTCAATTTTAATTGAATTTCTACTACCAAAGTTCTTCATAGTCATTTGTATTAGTCATTGCATATCATCACCAGTTCTTTTTGTTTGTTTTGTTTTTTCACAGGGACAAAGAGAGAGCCAGAGAGAGGGACAGACAAACAGAAACGGAGAGAGATGAGAAGCATCAATTATCAGTTTTTCGTTGCGACACCCTAGTTGTTCATTGGTTGCTTTCCCATATGTGCCCTGACCGCGGGTCTTCAGCAGACCGAGTAATCCCTTGCTCGAGCCACCGACCTTGGGTCCAAGCTGGTGAGATTTTTTTGCTCACGCCAGATGAGCCCGCGCTCAAGCTGGCGACCTTGGAGTCTCGAACCTGGGTCCTCCGCATCCCAGTCCGACGCTCCATCCACTGCGCCACCGCCTGGTCAGGCTCATCACCAGTTTTATAAGTACAGTGTCATTCAAGATATTGTAAAACTTGGGTTTTGATGATGGTAATTTATATGATTTTAGCCTAGTGCTAATGAGGAGCAGGCTGTGAATTTTTTTTTTTTTTTTTTACAAATACAGAGAGAGAGAGTCAGAGAGAGGGATAGATAGGGACAGACAGACAGGAATGGAGAGAGATGAAAAGCATCAATCATGTTTTTCGTTGCGACACCTTAGTTTAGGGGTCCCCAAACTTTTTACACAGGGGGTCAGTTCACTGTCCCTCACACCATTGGAGGGCTGGACTATTAAAACTATGAACAAATCCCTATGCACACTGCACATATCTTATTTTAAAGTAAAAAAACAAAATGGGAACAAATAAAATATTTAAAATAAAGAACAAATTTAAACCAACAGACTGACCAGTATTTCAATGAGAACTATGGGGGTGCGGATGCATCCTGTGCTCCTCTCACTGACCACCAATGAGAGGTGCCCCTTCCAAAAGTGCGGGGCGGGGGACAGATAAATGGCCTCAGGGGGCTGCATGTGGCCCAGGGGCCATAGTTTGGGGGACCCCTGCCTTAGTTGCTCATTGATTGCTTTCTCATGTGTGCCTTGTCCGCGGGCCTTAACCAGACGAGTAACCCCTTGCTGGAGCCAGCGACTTTGGGTCCAAGCTGGTGAGCTTTTGCTCAAACCAGATGAGCCCACGCTCAAGCTGGCAACCTCAGGGTCTCGAACCTGGGTCTTCCACATCCCAGTCCGATGCTCTATCCACTGCGCCACTGCCTGGTCAGGCAGGCTGTGATTTTAATTTCCTTCTCAATTGGCACTAAGTGAAGGTCGCATACATAGAGAGGGTATAATTGAAACCATGTAGAAGCATCATTATAAATTGTTGCATGCACAAACACAATAAAAACTATTCTAATAGGTATCATTTTTTTAAGTATGGGCATCTTAGTAAAGCATACAGCTCCAGTCAAATGAAACTATACTAAAGTCTTTCTTTCCACTGCACCTTTTTTATGTCACTTAAAAGCAATGTGGCTTCCATCAGTTCTTAAAGCCACAGCTTACTCAGGAGTACCTACATTTAGGGCAACTCTGCTTTTACCAATTGGTAATAGTGTTTAAAAAGTTTTCTTGCTAAAAATAAATTTTTAAAGTTTGGAAAACAACAAAATCCAGTCTCTTCATTTTGCACTTAAGCCACTTAAAATGAAATAACTAAATATGGCTCTGGCTGGTTGGCTCTATTGGAGAGCATCTAACTTGGTTTGATTCCTGGTCTGGGCACACAGGAGAAGCAACCATCTGCTTCTCCATCCCTCCCTCACCCCTCTCTTTTTCCCTCCAGCAGCCATGGCTCAAATGGTTTGAGTGCCCAGGCATTGAGGATGGCTCTGTGGAGCCTCCATCTCAGCTCAGTTGCCAGCATGGCCCAAAATGGACAAGATCATCAGCCCCAGACAGGGGTTGCTGGGTGTATCCCAGGTGGGATGCATACAGCAGTCTATCTCTCCCACCTCCTCACTTGGAAAAGAAGAAAAAAATTAAATATCTTGGGGAGTACAGAATTATATGAAAAGGATCTTTCTTCTCAATAGGAATAACTTTTCTTCTACTCAATAAATTTGGCATCTCCTGGTGATTTTAAAGTCAAAGATTATTTTATTCATTACTCTGGGGAACAATCTTTCTCTCATTTTCTGTTGCATGTGGTTTTAGAACTTTTTCTATATATTTCTGCATCACTGATTCCAAATCTGAAATTTGTTTTTTGGTGCATGCTCTAGTTTTTATGCAATTTAAATTATTTTGTTATAGTTAATGGCATGCATTGGTTTTTAAATTGGAGTTAAAGGGCAAGGACTCTTGGATTGAACATAACCACAAGGAAATTAATATTTTACAAACATCACTTTTACATAATTGTAGTTGTTTTGAAATGTAAAAAAATATTATCTGATAAAAACACCCTCTTGTTTTAAGATTGAATCATGGCTTCTTCAAGTAGGCATAAATGTAAGAATAGTCCTGACACCTTCTGTTATATATGTGGCTGTTACACACTTTAAACGTCAAAGGTGCAATATCTCATCATTTGTGACACGTGCATATATTGCCTATTTTCAAGTTCCCCTTGGTGATGAAGACAAGAATTGGACTCCTCATATTGTGTGTCATGATTGTGAGGAAATGCTTAGTGATTGAACAAAAGGAAAACGCAAAGGAATGCCTTTTGGTATTCCCATGGTTTGGCATGAACCTAAGGACCACAGCAGTTACTGTTATTTCTGTCTGATCCATACAAAGGGCATCAGCAAGGAAAAACGGTATATGATAGCGTATCCTAATATTCCTTCAGCAATACGACCTATCCCACACTCTGAGACACTCTTGGTTCCAGTTTTCAATGGTTTTATTTCTTCTAAGGATGAAGAAAGTGAACATGGTGATCAAGTGTATTTTGATAAGATGCATGAAGAAATGGTTGTAGAATCTAAAGGGTCTTCTTCTGATGCCAAGCAGTCATTAACCCCTCAGCAGTTTAGCCAACCTGAATTGAATGACTTAGTAAGAGATTTGGGTCTATCAAAAAAAATCAGCTGAGTTATTAACCTCCAGGCTTCAAGAAAAGAATGTACTTCACCAGTCAGCTAAAGTATCTCATTTCAGGAAGTGTGAACAAATTTTTGTGGACTTTTTTTCCAAATACAAACACTTTGTTTACTGTCATAATATCAGTAGTCTTCTCAGCCAGCTAGGTGTTACCACTTACAGTCCAACAGAATGGTGACTATTTCTTCACAGCTCTAAATGGAGTCTGAAATGTGTTCTCCTACACAATGGTAATGTTTATGCAGCGGTTCCAATTGGTTATTCAACTCATCTGTGAGAAGATTATAATGATATAAAAATTGTCCTCGACTTACTGAAGTATGAGGAGCATAACTGGATCATTTGTGTGGATCTTAAAATGGTAAATTTCCTGCTAGGACAAGAGAGGTTTCACGAAGTATCCTTGCTTTCTGTGTTTGTGGGACAGCCGAGCTCGGGAGAAACACTGGACACAGAAGGAGTGGCCAAAACATGAAGCTCTGGAAGTAGGGATGCAAAATATTGTGGATGAACCTGTAGTTAATCAAGACAGGATCATTTTTCCCCAACTTCACATCAAACTTGGCTTAATGAAGCAGTTAGTTCAGGCTTTGAATAGAGAAAGTGAATGCTTTCAACATATTATTTCTGCTTTTCCTGTCTGGTCTTTCAAGAAGATAAAAGTAGTATTCGATGGACCTCAAATTATTATATTTTCACAATGATGATGCCCCAGAAGACATTCTACTTTATTATGTGTTAAGATTCACTTCCTGAACAGTCACCTTGATAAGTTTCCAGAAAATCTTGGAGCTGCTAGTGATGAGCAGGGAGAACGCTTTCATCAAGATCTGAAGACGAGCCTGACCAAGCGGTGGTGCAGTGGGTAGAGCGTCGGACTGGGATGCGGAAGACCCAGGTTTGAGACACTGAGGTTGCCAGCTTAAGCACGGGCCCATCTGGCTTGAGCAGAAAGCTCACCAGCTTGGACCCAAGGTTGCTGGCTCCAGCAAGGGGTTGCTTGGTCTGCTGAAGGCCCGCGGTCAAGGCACATTAGAGAAAGCAATCAATGAACAACTAAGATGTCACAATGGCAATGAAAAACTAATGATTGATGCTTTTCACCTCTCTCCGTTCCTGTCTGTCCCTATCTACCCCTCTCTCTGACTCTCTCTCTGTCCCTGTAAAAAATAAATATATAAAAAAGATCTGACGATGATGGAAGAGCGTTATCAAGGGCGATGGGACAGAAATATGATGGCAGACTACTGCTGAAGCATCAAACGAGATTGTTCTCAACAAGTACACAAATGCAAGAGCTACAAATGCAAATTTTTGCTTGAATAGAATTTAAATAAGTTTTGCGCAAATTTTATGATTAAAATATGTTTTAATAGGTTCTATTTTGAAGTTGTAGACAAATTCTGATGTAATATCTTTTAGTGTATTAGTGTATTACTGCATTATGTAAATTTTTATATTTTCACAAAGATGATGCCCAAGAAGTATTCTACTTCATTATGTTAAACTAAATGTTGAAAATTTTACAATAAGATGAAAACCTAAAATCTTGAATTGCAAGAAAACTGTAGCTTACAGATTAAAACTAATGTCAGATTTGAGATCAGCACACTCAATTTAGGTAAGAATAAGTGTTTTTGTGGATGCAACAAAGATTTTGTGTTATTTTTACTGAAGTAAAATCACAATGTAAAACTGGAAAAATAAAATATTTCTGCTACAATATCAAAGAATCACTTTATTCCAAGTCCCACTAAAAATCATAACAAGAGACATTGCATGATTTGGGAAAAATAAAAAAGTGAAATTTAATAGCAGCATCATGAATGTCAAATTATTGCCAAATAGGGAGATGGTGGTGGTACTGCTTCTTGACTTGTATATGGAATTTACAATATGATTGATAATATTCAATGCTCGAGGAACTATCTGATAGAATTACTTCTATATTGTGGGCTTCTGAAGGGCAAGAGCTGTTACTCATCTCTGAATACTCAGATTCTAACACAGTGCTTGAAACAACATTAGATGCTCAACAAATATTTGATGTGTTGACATGTTTGAATTCTAGGCATTTCATTTATATACAGTATCTTGTAGTTAGGTTATTGTTTAACAGCATATTAGTAGAAATGATCTAATTTCTCATTAGGCATTTGATATTAGAAAAGGCTAATTGTTTTTCTAAATACACAAGAATCGTTCTTTCATTTTTCTTTCCTATCTCATACAAATGGGCAATGAGGCTACATTGTTAGAGTAATACCAAAATAATCTACCTCTCTAGTGAATTTACACAGAATACTCATCTCTTCAAATGTTCAAAGTTTTTATACTAGTATTTAGAATCTTTCCAAGCATATTACTTTCCTGCTTTCTTAAACATGACCACTGAATATAATTTCACCTTTTCTTAATCATTTAAGTTCATCATTATAAGCATCCACTATTACACTAAATCCACATTAGTTTGTTTCCTCTCTACCTAGGATGTATCTGCCCTCATAAACCAATAGGCTCATATCTCTCTGACCAGGTTTGGATTCACTTATGATATTTGTTCAAAGCACCTGGTCCTCTTCAAAGTACTTCAATTGTACATTTATTTGTGGTATTTGATTACTATGTCTCTCATACTAGATTATATACCAGGCTTGTACCTGGTCCATGATTGCTCACCACTGTATGTGCAGTGCCTAAAAATGCAATGCCTGGTGTATAGTAGGCTCCCAGTCAACACTACCTGAATATCCAAATAAACACACACCTACCTCTGTGCATACCCTCCTCTGCTATTTGCTGACTCAAGTCTGGGAAGTCAGAGAATCAATCTTTCTAAAAACTATGTTGGAAAAAAGTCAGCTCCTACATGAGAACAGAAGAGTACAGAACCCCAGGTTTAAGTCCTGTGGTGATCATTTTGGCTATTAGGCCTGCTCCCTCTCCTTGTACTTAAAAAAAGTAGAGGTTGTATGGGGAAGTTCCCTTTAACCATCAGATTTTGGTCACTAAAGCTCAATTTCTTCTACTGTACAATAATGATAATAGTCCCTACCTCAATGGGTTACTGTGAGGATTCAATAAAATAATAAAGTGCTCATTATACTATCTGAAATATAAGTGTTGATGTTAGTTACTATTAGCTGCATGCCACCTTAGTAATAATATGCTATCTTTCACATGTGAAGATATTGTTATTCACCCATCACCAAAGCATATATACTCTGATCATTTCTTTAGGAGTTGTTAAAAGATATGCTCAGAACAATCAGTCCCTCCAACCTCTCTCCTCCTTAAAAACCAATGGCTTTTATGAAAAAAGCCATTTTTCATTTTAAAGTAAACTGCTTGGGTTTCATTCACAATCTATTTTCACTGAAAATTCACATTTCTTTATGATTCTACTAATATTACAGTGTTTGTGAGATGTTAGAGATCTGATATAGTCCAGAAAGAAGTTATAGAAAATTTCAAAAAGGACAGTCCGACTAGAAGATAAACTATACCTTTTCTTTATATATTAAAAGAAATTTACTTTCGTTTTACTATTTTAAAGTACATATAAAATTCTTTACCATTTTTTGGTAGCTAACTAACTACAGAGTGAAAACAAAATCATTATTACCATTATACCAACTGTATCTTAAAGAAACAACATTAATACAGTACCTTAAACTGTGGATACTTTGAATGTATGCCTATACAGATTTTGTAAATCCATACTGGGCCTTCAGCTTATCATGTTTGCTGTAACAGTCAGAGTAATTTTCTCCTAAACATGTATTATTTTCAAAATATCCCCAAAGACCTGAATGTACTTTAGTTGAGACTACATAATTTTACATGATACACATTGCAGATAATGCTTATCTCTGCTATAGGTTTAAAGAATGATATAGATATCTCAAGAACAACATAGAAAATTAGATTTTTTTTCCTCCTTATCTAATTTCCTAAGAATTCAAATCGCAAAACTAACCAAGTAACCATCTACTTTAACCAAGCAGTTTGTAAAGATAAGGAATAATTTATAGAAGTTCTCAACCTTATCTATGTTGGCAAAATTAGCCCTTCCTTTCAGATAACTCCAAACTTTACACTCAAAGTTTTAACTGTTGTTGGAGACCATGCAGCAAAGATGCGCTGCTGTGGAGTTTCTCAGTCACTCTGTCTTCTTTCACTGTGCTTTTGATGACTTCAGATACCCCATTGCTTCCAAGGATGCAAGGCAAACTTAAATACACTTCACTATTTATATCACAATATCCCTGAAATGAATAAAATTAGGTTATAATAGAGCTGAATCACTGCAAACAAGTTAACACCACAAATATGGTTACTTTCTTGTTTTTATAGCCCTAGTACTTAGTGATACAGTTGAACATTGAAAAACAATTGTGTTCATTTATTTTATAAACTCAAATTATTGTTTCAGAAACTTTTTGTGAGCTGGAAGGAATTTGGTCAAAGATATACCTTTTATGGGCAGGGAAGTTAGCCCCCTGCAATATGGGTAGCAGGTTGGGGGCTGAGAAAAAACTGTTGGAATAGGTTCCCAGGGGAGGGGCACAGAATGGGCTCTGGGCGAAGTCAAATACAATAACCTGTTTTGAGTTTTCCTTTCCATGTTTATTTCTCCTGGTACAGTATTCCTAAGTTTTCAAGAAAATTTGGTTAGCATTTGTGCCTGGTCTTAGCTGTGCTTTAGGGACTTTATGCTTGAGATTAAGTGGGAAAGGACAAACTGAACTAGAGAGTGCAGACTGGGATGACCAGCTAAGACCAGCTGGCATGTCAGGCTGGGGTGAACTGGCTGGGTAAGGTAATAAATGACAACCAGGAGAAGTTTATGGAATATATAAACTCCTTCGGGATTCCCTCAAATTACACAGGGGTGAGGAGAAACATGGTAGAAGTCAGAATTCCCATAGCCAAACAGGATAGGGCTTAGACCAAACTGTTTCCTCCCATTGGTTACCCTAAAAGCTGGTGATATTGAAGACACCAGGTTGCAGGATGAATAGCACCTTTTCTGGTTTTATATTAATAATATAAAAGTTAAAAAATATGATGAAAGGATGAGAATACCAATTACCTTTGCTAAAGTTGATACAGAATGCATTTTCTTTTTATCATTTACAAGACTGTCAACAAGGTCAGCTACTGACAGTCCAACAGAGCAGGATCTTTGACCTTTTTCCCTTAATAGTTCCATGGCTCTAGGTTACGAAAAAAACAAAAAATCAGAAAATGAACAAAATATGCATTTAGTTTTTACCTTCTGTTTATGGTATTAATTACCTATTTTTATAACACAGAAGAACTATACAGTAATTGTTAAGAAAAACTATAGTTAAACTAATGATTTAAGGTTTTTAAAATATTAGGCAGTTCACAAAGGAACAATACAAATGGATTAATAACATAAAAAAATACTCACCACCAGTACTATTTAAATAAATATGAATGAAAACAAGTACATAGTTTTGCCCATCAAAACCGGCAAATACTTTGAAGACTGATACCTACCTTCTAGAGAAGCTACAGAGAAACAGGCATTCCTATAACTGCTGGTGAGAGTGTAAAGAGACTCAGTCTTTTAGAAGAAAGATTTGGCAGCATCAGATCTAGAAATTCCTCTTTTAGGAATTTATCCTACAGCAATATGCTCAGGTGTGCAATGGAAACAATTCATCTAAAGCAACCAGTTAAATAAACTACTACCAATTGTAGTGGCATGTAGCTCTTGAGAAGAATAAAGTAGATTTAGATATCCAATATAGAAAAATGTCCAAGATTTATTATTAAGGAAACAAAGCAAGTTGCAAGATAATATGAATAACACAAATCTATTATTATAAAAGTAATAAAAACAATGATGTTTGTAGAAGCACTGAAAGGAATATTTGAACATATGGGGACTAAACTGTGAATGGTGGTTGCTTCTAGAGACTAGAATTATCCAGCTTTTCACTTTCTACTTTGTAGCTATCTGCAGTAAAGTTTTGGAATAGCATATATTCTTGTTGTAACTAATAAAAAAATGACAAATTTAAAAACGTTTGAATTTCTTCCTTTTTTTTTTTAAGTGAGCGAGGGGGGGGCGGAGAAACAAGGTCAGACAGACAGGAAGGGAGAGAGATGAAAAGCATCAACTCGTAGTTGCGGCACCTTAGTTGTTCATTGATTGCTTTCTCTTATTTGCCTTGACTGGGGGCTCCAGCTGAGCCACTGACCTCTTGCTCAAGTCAGCGACCTAGGGCTTCAAGCCAGCAACTGTAGGGTCATGTCTATGACCCCACGATCAAGCTGGTGAGCCCATGCTCAAGCCAGATGAGCCCACGCTCAAGCCAGATAAGCCCATGCTCAAGCCAGCAACCTTGGGGTTTCAAACCTGGGTCAATGCTCTATCCACTGTACCACCAGTTGGCCAGGTTGGATTTCTTCCCTTTAAAAGCTATAAATGGAAGGTTATATAAAGAATTGGGTTGTAATGGATTATACAACATACTACTCTTATCAATAAGAGAATATTCTTAAAGTTATTGTGCTCTAAAAACTATAAGCTGAAGGTTTAAAAAGCTAAAAATCTCCACCACTCAGACTGTGGTGAAATATGTCATTATGTGATGGTGAAGTAACAAATGGCATGAAAATATATGTAGAGTCCAACGTATAGGCTCCAGACCCCAGAAGGCCTCTGAATAAAGCAAAAGACATAGGATCTTTGTTTCTGCCTGAACTTATAATATGGTTCATCCATTCATGTTAAACTAATTTCTAAATGTACTTATGTGTGTTTAATAAATACATATAAGTTTTTAAGTAGTATGGATAAATTCTCTTCTATATTTAAGAAAGTTCTCAATATCCTCAGATGTTTAGATATAGGAGCAGTAAATCACTGTCCACAAATCAGAAACCTGTTCTGCCCTTTAAGTGTCAACTGTGTTTCTGAATTAAGTTTGCAAAGTGCTCTTAGATCTACTTTCAGATAAGAAATCAGAGAACAGAACATATTGCTCCCTGTACTTTTGGATTTGTCTGTACTAGCTAGTTTTGTCCACAGGAGCCTTGTAAGTACCTGTGTAAATAGTTCTCCAGTTAGTAATGAAAGACATGATTGTTAGTTGAATGAGTGCAAATTTACACTGAGTGTTACCTGCTGGACAGCTGCACCTGGGAGTTATGATTCATTACTTCTTCTTGGCTACCCCAATTTGTCACTATAAAGTAAATGAAAAATTAATTATATTTTGCCAATAACTCTCTTAGGATTAAGATGTGATTAAGGATTGTTTGCAGTCAAAGGTACATGTATTAAACATTGAATAAACATTCCCTCACCCTAGCAATAATTACATTTTCCATGGATGACACTAATTGTTCTGTACTGACTGCCTGGGATGAGAAAGATTTTGAGCTGCAATCCCCAAACCTTGCAGCCTCCTTACCTGTTCTCTCTCATCAGCAATAGTTCTACCATGCCATTTTAAAGGGAAAGCTTTCTTTCCTCAGCAGGCTGTGAATAACAGGCTCTCTCTCAAGTACTGCAAATGCTTGGCATTTGTTCTGCTGAAAGCCACACAAACTAATTTCTTCCACCAAATGAGGAATAATTTGGTCCCCTATTCTGGGCTAGATTTCCACAGCGGTTAGAGGAGCAAGATCCTGTGTTCTAAGAGCATCTTTCGCATTACCCATGTCTCTACTATACTAATTATAAAAATTCAAAAATCAAAGCTGTGCATGTGAACTCGATATTTATAATACATCTTAATACTGTATAGAATTGAAAGTAACATTTTGAAAACCTAACCTCATCTGCGTGAAGACGTTCTTTGATACAAATCTTTAAGTCATCAAAACAAAAATACTTTTGGATACATATAGGATTATCATATGTTTAAAATACAAGTCTTCTAAACTACATTCAAAGTTAGGCCATTCAGTAATATGTCTGCAACAAAGGACACCATATGTATCCAGATGCAATCAATGAACAACTAAAAGTGCTGCAAGTATGAGTTGATAGTTCTCATCTCTCTCCTTTCTTGTCTCTCGCTCTGTCTCTTTGTCTCTATTTCTCTTCCTTAAAAAAATGCTCAGGAGATAAGACAGAACTAACTTTACATACAATTCGTAATTATATATCGTAACAAAGAGGAAAACATACTTGAACCATGAGAAAAGAACATTTGGAAAGAGGGAGAAAGTTTCACTATGTTCAAATTTGCTTTTGATACATTCATTAGAATTTTCAACTGATTTTAGATAGATTTAATTATTCCATTTTTTTGTTCATTTACTGCCCAGCCCTTCAAACTTCCTAAATGTAAATCTATTTGAAAGGAGCCCTTTCAAGTATAGTATCTAATTAATATCAATATTAACTTTCTGGTTCTACTTCTCAAGAACTGTAATCCTCTGGACTTCAAAATTTTAATGAAAAGCAACCATGGAATAGCGCTTTTCCATTACATATAACACCTACCCCTTCGGTAAGACTGACAAAGCAGATGATCTAACACTCTGTTCTGGGCCCAGCCTTGGATTTGTAAAACACCATTTTAAGGAGTGATATGCATATGATTACAATATGATTTGCATATGATTACAATATCACAGCTGTATACTGTAGCTCCAAAGCACATGTTTTGCTGACTATCTAACTTGGTGAGGCATAATATGAATGACCTTTGGTCACAGGATGGTGTCAGGATGGTTCATTCATTTCAAAACACAATTACCAAGACCATTCCAAGGAGTTTACAATCTGGTAGGGTGAACAAATAGATGAATACACAGTTATAACATAGTGTGATAATGTTTATAATAGAAAAATGAACTTACTTAACCTGGAGAATTAGGGAAGGCTTTCTGGGAGAGGTGACACTCAAACCCAGTCTTGAAGTAAGCAGGAGTTAGCCAAGTGAATGAATGTTCAGGGAAAGGAAGTATCAGATGCAAAGGCAAGTAGGCATGAGAGTGCACGAACCACCCAGCAAACTGCAAGTTGACCATCTGACCAGCATAGAAACCTGGCAGAATGGCAGAAAGCTGGGGAAGAAAGCAGGAAACATATGCTCAAGGGTTTGTATGTCATGTGATTTCTCCCGTAGGCTGTAGTTGTCATTTGTCTCTGAAATACTTGAGGAGAACAATTTTACTTACACACCTGCTATTCTTATTTTTCCAAATCCTAACACTGCTTTACTTCAAAGTGCAGTTTTTATATGTCCTTTTGCCAATTTTCTATTCATCACTATCTTGCTGTAATAACAGCTGTCATTTGCTGAGTGTTCACTCTGTGCCAAACACTACACTAAATGCTTTAGATAAATTATCTAATTAAATCACAGTAAGAAAAAGCACAGCTTTGGAGTCGATTAGGGTTCAAACCTTAGTTTTGCCCTTACTAGATGTGTAACCACAAACAAATTATAGTTAACCTGAGTTTTAAGCTTCCTTATCTATTAATTTAGAAAACCACCACCTCCTTCTCAGCGTGAGACATGCAAACCATTTAATACACATAGTAGCCACTCAATGTAAAAGAATTATAATTGCTATTACTGCAGTGCTATCATTTATACTAAAATACAATCACAGTTGGTATCTACACATGAAACCAGCAGAGGGAGCCTCTAATCCATTTGTGGCTTCAGGACCAAGTATACCTATCCATGGCTATAACTAACTCTGAAACAAAGAGAAGACAGGATAATAAAGGATCTGACAGTGGTATCTAATAGACGACAGGGAGATAGGTTGGGGAGTACATAGGTAGCTTCAGTGCTATCAGTGATGTTCTTAATAACTGAGTGTGGATGCGTGACCATTTATTCTATTATGCTTTAAACATGATATACATTATATGTATTTTTTATTTTAAGAGAGAGAGAGAGAGAGAGAGGAACAGATAGGAACAGACAGGAAGGGAGATGAGAAGCATCAATTCTTCATTGCGGTACCTTAGTTGTTCATTGATTGCTTTCACATATGTGCCTTGACAAGGGGGCTCCAGCTGAGACAGTGACCCCTTGCTCAAGCCAGCGACCTTGGGCTTCAAGCCAGCAACCATGGGATCATGTCCATTACCCCATGCTCAAGCCAGTGACCCCACACTCAAGCCCAGTGAGCCCACGCTCAAGCCGGTGACCTTGGGATTTTGAACCTGGGTCCTCCATATCCTGGGTTGATGCTCCATCCACTGCTCTTTTATGTGTCAAATGTATGCATTCTTTTATATATGTCTAATATTACATATTATACTTAAGTGATCCCAATTCACATGCACCTACATCCCTCTCTTTCTAGTAACCATCTGAGAACTCAAGACAGAATTACCATATCCTTTCTTGTGCTTTTATCCTTCTTCCCTGGACCCCCCTCACAGCAAGTCACTATTGCCTTTTATTACAGTCATTTCCTGTATTAGACTCTAAGCTTCCTAAAGACAGGGTCAGGTTCTTATACACATATATACCTTTAAGAGCAGTCAGCACAGTGTTTTAGGTTTATTTATTGTCACACCATCCTTTATTTTCTCTTTACAATTTGCGATACTAATGCAATCATATTGTGAAATGGTCTAATTCGTTCAAAAATTGTAACTTATTAGGGGGAGTGGTTAAATAAATTTTGGTATATCCAGTAGTTAAAAAGAATGTATATATTAATCATATCCAAGTCATATCAATACGTAAAACGGCAAGGTAGAGAATAATGTATGATGTATATTATATACATCTGCTTGTCTATGCACAGAACATTTCTGTAAGGTTACACAAGAAACTGGTAACTGAAATTGCTTTTATTATTTAAAATTTTTATTTTTATTGATTTGAGAGAAGGAGAGTGATGAGAGTGAGAAGCATCAACTTGTAGTTGCTTCACTTTAGTTGTTCACTGATTGCTTCTTATACATGCCTTGACTGAGGAGCTACAGCAGAGCCAGTGACCCCTTGCTCAAGCCAGCAATCTTAGACTTTAAGCCAGTGACCTTTGGACTGAAGCCAGCAACCTAGGTATCATGTTGATGATCCTGCACTCAAGCCAGTGACCCTGTACTCAGGCTGGCAAGCCTATGTTCTAGCCAGCAACCTCGGGGTTCACCAGGGAACCTCAGCATTCTGGGTCGACACTCTATTCACTGTGCTACCACTGGTCAAGCACTGAGATTGCTTTTAGAGAAAGGGGACTGGGTGTTTGGCATAGAAGGAAGACTTATTCTTCACTGTATGTCTTTTTGTACTATTGAGTTTTTTTTGTGATATGAATATAAGACTTTCTCAAGTAGAAAAACAGCTTAATAATTTACACTTTTAATAAGGAGAAGGTGCACCAAAACTCAAATTGGATCAGAATAAACAGCAGTTTCACAAAAGAACAAATGTCATGAGACAAGATACAGTTAATTACCATATAGCTAACAATAACTTTTAGGTCAAAGGAATGAATAAAATCACTGTAGAGTGATATGATCAGGAAAAGCTTCACAGTATAAATAAGGGGGTGCTGACAGAGACCTTAAAGGATGAGATTTAAATATGCTGAGAGAGAGGGAGATGGGATTATGAGGAAGTAAATGCAGTGCGCAAAGGTCCCTGGGGTGAAGCAAGGAGGCACAAGACCTGGATTTTAGTTCTTCTTGACCTGGCAGATCACTCTTACTATCCCTGCAAACATTTCTGGCTCCCTAATACAAAGTATAACTGATGACCCCTTGGGTCCCTTCCAGCTTTTTAATAACATGACTACCTCCATAACTATAATTGGGAAGGAAGACTAGGGCTATCTTTTGGGACTCCTTGAATGCCAAGCAAAGACATTTAATGGTTAGGTCAGAGGAAGCCAGTGAAAGTTTTTGAAAAGAAGAATGATTTAGGAAGACAATTAACATATGAAAGCATATAGCAAGCACTGTGTAAAATTTAGCTACTGCCATAATTAGTTTGGTAGAATAGAGGGAAAAGAACATACTAACTGGGAGATTTGCAACTGATTAAGCAAAAAATCGACATGTACCAGAACTCAAATGGAGTAGTGTGTAAAATTCAGGTCTTGGGTTTGTTTGAATCCCTAGACATTCATTACTCTAATACATCTGCTCCAAATTCTTATTCACCACCGTTCTCAAGGGTCCTATTGATTAAGTACTTAATGTCAGGAAGCATTCTGAACCAGAAACGTATTTCTGCTTGAATTACACTGTCCAGTTTTATAAAGGCTTATTCTATAGCCTGACTCTTTCTGGCACTGAACTTTCTAGGTGGTAGCCAGTGATACTTATATAGATGTAAATTACAGCTGTATTTTATTAAAATAATTTTCTGAAAAATTATACAAATACTATACATCCATAATGACAAAACTAGAAAACACAGAAGAGTACAAATTTTTGAAAGTTACCTTTAACCCAGACATAATGGCTATTAGTATTTGTACGCAATATTAAAGCATATAGGAAGCTTTAATTTTTAAATTTTTTTTAATTTTTATTTTATTCATTTTAGAGAGGAGACACAGAGTGTGAGAGAGAGAGAGAGAGAGAGAGAGAGAGAGAGAGAGAGAATGAGAGAAAGGGGGGAGGAGCTGGAAGCATCAACTCCCATATGTGCCTTGACCAGACCAGTGCAGGGTTTTGAACTGGCGACCTCAGTGTTCCCAGGTCGACGCTTTATCCACTGCGCCACCACAGGTCAGGCTAGGAAGCTTTAATTTTTAATAAAATAGTTTTGAGGAAACACAAAACCTGACTAAGGTGTCTTGCCTAAGTATAAATTAACAGAGAAGTAAATATAATTAGAAGAGCATGTTTGAGGGGTCTATTCACAGCACAGGGCATGTTACACAGAAGACACTCACATGTGGAACAAAAACCAACTAAGCTTCACAATTATTGAGTCTCCAGATATAGCTGAACATCATGGCCACTAGTGATTTAGGTTATCGATACATTACTAAAAATTTATTTCTTACCTTTGTCTTCTCCCTGCTCACCAATAACCCATACTTGTTTTTCTGAAGTCTGTGCCTTCAAAACATTTGTAATAATATACTGTAATCTCTGTGAATCCAGATTGCATCCAATTCCAATCACTCGATTTGCAGGAAATGCACTCAGTTTCCATGTCACATAGGTCATGATTTCCACTAAATATTGGACGTAAGATGAAAATGTAAAGATTAAAAAATATATACTTGTAGCCTAGTTCATAAACAAATATTTTTTATTTTAATAAGTACATTAGAACTTGTATATACTCTTTGTAGGTCCTAAATGCACTGAAGGCAGAATGTATTTCTAATGTATATTAAAAATATAAATCACTTTTCAGCATGATTTAACATAACTTTGTTGTTAAATATAAATTGTTAAGAGTGGAAAATAATTTCCTAGAATAGCTAAACAAGAGGGATGAAAACTTGGTACAGAAAACCAGAAAATGATTTTTTTTCATTCTCAAGTTCTCTTTTATATCTATTTATCTTGAGCTGAATTTCTACCTTTACATTAAAATATTGATTCATATCCACCACTATGCAGTATAAAATTATGAACAAAACACAACTACTTTCTTCTTACATGCCAAAAGGATGCCATGAATTACAGAGGTCAGTGTCCCTCAACCAATAACTACGGGAAAACAAGTGAAAAATGCATACCACACTCCTATATTGGGAACATTAAGAAAATCTGTGTACTGATGAGTCCAGTACCACACCAAATTCTTTGAAAATACTTCTTTTTGAGGTAAAACAGTTTCAAACAATTTAAAATACAAAATTTTAAAAATGTACTCTGGCCTGACCAGGCAGTGGAGCAGTGGATAGAGCGTTAAACTGGGATGCGGAAGACCCAGGTTTGAGAGCCCAAGGTCGCCAGCTTGAGCGCGGGATCATCTGGCTTGAGCAAAAAGCTCGCCACTTGGGACCCAAGGTCGCTGGTTCCACCAAGGGGTTACTCGGTCTGCAGAAGGCCCGCGGTCAAAGCACATATGAGAAAGTAATCAATGAACAACTAAGGTGTCACAACGAAAAATTGATGATTGATGCTTCTCATCTCTCTCCGTTCCTGTCTGTCTGTCCCTATCTATCCCTCTCTCTGACTCTCTCTCTGTCTCTGTAAAAAAGAAAATTGTACTCTGACATGTTCACTAACATTTTGTGACACTTCAGAATTAACAAAACCTCTTTCATATAAGCCACTGCATTTTTCTCTTGGGAGTCTAACATGTTCTCACTGAGGAAAGCATGGCTAACAACCTGGAACATAATAATAGTAGTATCACATCAAAAATTACAATTTGTAACCTTCTAGTTAATGCCAGTCATAAGAAGTCACTCTATGACAGGATATGGAAATACGGTAGTGTTTATTATAAGAGCAATTTAACTGAATAGTCTAGTTGGCTCTTTATAACCTAGTTTTATGACTTTCATCAGTAATGGCAATTCTACTGATGCACTGAACCATGAAATTCATTTAAAATAAAACCTTTTACCTGGTTGAGATGCAACGAGCAGGACACTGTGTTGACTATGATGTGCCAGAGCTGGGACAAGGGCTTTGAACATATCCACATTTCTCTGTACTACATCAAGGTAGGACTGAGAACTACCCAAAGAGTTAACTGTGAAGATGACCACTTTGGAATGAGCAGAGGCAGACAAATCTAATGAATAAAAAGAAACAGTCTGAGCTCAAGATATAGGTTTTAATCAAGTTTGTGTTTGTAAGAAGGTTTTTCTTTTCTTCAAGTAGAGAGCTTTCAGGCCCACAAGTCCCCTAGATCAATCTTATCTCCATAGGAAGAATGCAAAGTGTTGAAGTTTGCCACCAGAAAGAGAATTAAGAGCTCAGCTGGATAGAGCCTCATCCTGTCACACAAAGGTTGCGGGTTTGATCCTCGGTCAGGGCACGTGCAAAAATCAACCAAGGAATATATAGATAAGTGGAACAACAAACTGATGTTTTTCTCTCTCTCTCCCCCTCCTACCTCTCTCTCTAAAATCTATTTTAAAAAATTAAAAATAAACCAAATCAATTACAGGATCCAGAACCCACAAACAAGAAATTCATTTTTATGTAATTCATAATTTTATTAGGGAAAATAAATAATGTGCTACAGGCAAAATAAACTTATAATAAATTATATAATTCATTTTTAAACTTGGAGCTTAGGAGTCCTAGAGTTCTTGAAAGTGACTCAGAGGTCATCTGGGAGGACAGGTAAAAAGAGGGCAAGAAGGCACAGCTCCAGGCCGTTTAATTTAACTTCTCTAAGAAGAGCATTCTGCTTGGATCTGTTTTATTTATTGCAGATTCTACTCCAAAGAAGGGGGGAAATGGTATGAAAATCTTTAAATCCAGATAAAATGTCTTATCTCATTTTTCACTGACTTTTTTTATATTGAAACCCAGTGTCCTTGGTTTTAGGTTCTTCTTTCAGTGCATAAGCAACTGCTATTACTTAGAAAATGCTGTTCCCTGGAGCAGATGTCCATCAACTGATAAATAATGAAAGTATGCTCAAATATACATATGCTGTTTTACAACATTACTCCATTACACAGTGTGTTTATAGTAAATACATACCAGAACAGTGGCCAGACATTACCAACATCAGAAACAACAGGAATATAATAAAACAACTAGAATAGCATCATTCAATCTATCTTTCTAAATGAACACTAACAGCCCAGGGAGACAATACATAGGTGCCAGGTTTTATAGTCTTAATTAATCCTCTACGGCCATCTTTCTAAACAAGTTTCAGAAGAAAACACTTGTACAATGTGTCCACTGGGAAATGCACTACCCAATTTTAGTTCATAATCTAACACAACTGAGGGGATGATAGCTCCAAAAACTGACTCATGGATTTTAATTACGGTTCTTCATGAGTCTTCTTAAGTAACTCCTGTGTTCTAGTGTTCGGAATAGATATCTGGTGATGAGTCATGACTTCAAGAATTGGAAGACAGTAGAACTGAAGGGGTATAGTTAAGATTTCCATACCACTTTTATGTGCCAAGCATTGTTCTAAGAGCTCTCCACACACTTACTGATTTAATCTAAGTCACAACACACTATGGGGTTATATCATCCCCATTTGACAAATGACGAATCTGAGGCACAGAAGAGTTAAGTAACTTGTTAAAAGTCATAGAACTAGTAAGTAGTAGAGCCATAATTTGAAGCCCAGGCAGTCTGATTCAGAATGGTGTTGAGCATTGTGCTATATTTATAAACTTAGTCTTATACACTGATAAAAATGAGGAAATTGATACCTGGAAAGATTAGGCGGCTTGACCATGTTATTAAATATTAGTGAACAGTTCAACTTATGACCCTGCAATTTGGCCCCAATCTACCTTGCCAGGATCATTCCCCCCCCCCATTAGCTTCCTCTACTTAGAATGATTAAAATGCCTTCACTCTCAAGGTTGATTTATGGGTAGAGTAGAAGCTGTCTAATATTTCAAAAGTAAAAGAGAGGCTTTGTGCTCTATATCATTTCCTATCAAGCACCCAAATTCTTTAATCTCTCCATAGGCTTGGGCAGCAGGCCAAGCAGCTGTAATTTTAAAAAGCATCTTAGGTGAGTCTGACACAAGTTATAAATCCATTTACTCCATTTTAAGAATCAATGGCTATTGAGCAAATTTCACTTTGTTCCAAATGTCAACAACTTATTTTTAAATTTACAACCATTGAATACCTTTATCTTCATGCACACACATGCACATACCTGTACACAAAAATCTATGCTTGTATATGCAGAGACTATTTCTGGAGTAAATCATGAGAAATTGGTAACAAACATATTTTTGAAACCTCAGCTCAGCAACTTACTGTGTGACCTAAGCCACAGTCTCTTTGAGCCATCTATAAAATAAAGAGAAGTAATGAAGTGTGAATCTATGTAAAGTGTCTAGCATATGTTATTGATTACCCAAAATAATGGCAGCTATGATTATTAAGGGATAAGAGACAAGTGTGTGAAGCCAGAAAGTGACATGATCAAAATAACATCACAGGAGAATTATTCCATTAGCTATGTCTAATATAAAATAAAAGTAATCAAGAGAAAGGAAACAGGAAACCTCATACACTGTTGGTGAAAGTATAAGTAGGTACAACTTAATAACACAAATTTAAAAACACATACCTTTTGACCCAGTAATTCTACTCTATCCCACCACTTAGAGAAGTATACAAAGAATTTACAGTATTCTCTGAAGCATTATTTGTAATCACAAAGGTACAAACAATAATAGGAGACAGACATCCATATGAAGCTGTTCAAACAAATAGAGCTATTTAGATCTATATGTGCTATTAATGATAATCTTCACAAGTCATCAATATTACTTAAACACAGAATTGCCTTATGACCCAGCAATTCTACTTCTGGGTATAAACCTAAGAGAACTGAAAACAAGTATTCAATCAAAAACTTGTATTTGACTATTCATAGCAACACTATTCACAAGAGTAAAAACATGCAATCCAAATGTCCATCAACTGATAAATGAATAAATAAAATGTGGTATATCTATACCACAGAATATTATTCAGCCATAGAAAGTAATGATGTACTGATACATGTTACAGTGTGAATGAACCTTGAAAACATTATGGGTAAGTGAAAGAAGCCACACACATATCACCACCAATACTGCATGGTGATGACATTGCATGCCTATGTCTCTGTCTCTCTCTCTCATTAGGCTCTTTTCTGCTTTCAGAGTTTGCATTCATCTTGAGTCTCAAATGGGGCCCTCTTGGGAAGCAGTCAGACACGATGATCGCCGAGATATCCTGCTTTGTTCCAGAATAAAAAGAAGGGGGAAAATTCCACATCTCTTGGAGTGGACTCATGAAAACACAGCCAAATTTCATGGAAAGAAGAGATAAGTCTGTCTTGGTGCCATTTAGCTACACAGACCACTATGGGAGAGTCTCTGGTTGGAGATCCCCCATCATCAAGAGTCATGGACTACCTCCTACAACCTTCGGAGTAATAAGAAGAGGAGAAGAAAAAGGGTGGAGGAGATTTGTGATATGGAGGCCTTATGGAGGAATATCTCCATCTCTAAGTGGTTTGTCCTGCTGTTTCAGTTACTGTAGAACTAGTCACTGGAATGATGAATCCTGTCCCATTTAGTGCTTTTACAAATTGAGACCATACGAAAGATTTCTGAAGATGGGGTGCTTCAAAAACCTTGCATCTCTTCTTTTAGAATTCACAGGCCCTGGCCAGTTGGCTCAGTGGTAGAGAATTAGCCTGGGGTGTGGAAGTCCTGGGTTCAGTTCCCAGTCAGGGCACACAGGAGAAGTGACCATCTGCTTCTGCATCCCTGCTCCTTCTATGTCTCTCTTTTTTTTCCTCTCTCTCTCTCTTTCACACCTGCAGCCATGGTTCCAATAGTTTGAGCAAGTTGTCCCCAGGCACCTCAGGTGCTGAGATGGCTCAGTTGCCGAGCAATGAAGAAGCAGCCCCAGATGGGCAGAGCATCACCTAGTAGAGGGCTTGTTGGGTGGATCCTGGTCAAGGCACATGCAGGAGTCTGTCTCTTTGCTTCCTTGCCTCTCAAAAAAAAAAAAAAAAAAAAAAAAATATATATATATATATATATATAAATTTACAAGCAAGTTATTTTTAATAATTTTTTATTTTTCAATTAAGTTGATGTACAATCTTATATTAGTTTCGGGTGTACAACACAGTGCTTAGACATTTCTATAACTTACAAAGTGATCACCATGATAAATCTAGTACCCGTTTGGCACCATACATAGTTATTACAATATTATTGACTATACTCCCTATGCTATACTTTACTACCAATTTGTGCTTCTTAATCCTTTCACCTTTTTCACCCACCTCCCCAACCCTTTTCCCCTTTGGAAACTGTCAAAATGTTCTCTGCATTTATAAGTCTGTTGTTCATTTGTTTATTTTGTTCTTTAGATTCCACATATAAGTGAAATATGGTATTTTTCTTTCTCTGACTTATTTCACTTAGCACAATATCCCTAGATCCATACAAGCTGTTGCAAATGGCAAGATTTCATTCTCACAAGCAAGTTTGTTGTTGCTAAATTTCTGTTATGGAGCCACAAAGCTACTGAAATCACTTATTTATCCAGTTGGACTACTTTTCTTTTTTTTTTAAGCTGGGTGTGGGGTGGGGGAAAGAGATGAAAAATTTGTAGTTGCTGCACTTTAGTTGTTCATTGACTGCTTCTCATATGTGCCTTGACTAAGGGGTTCTAGCTTAGCCAGTGACACCTTGTTCAATCCAGTGACCTTGAGCTCAAGCCAGTGACCTTGGGCTTCAAGCCAGTGACCATGGGATCATGTTGATGATACCACACTGAAGGCAGCAACCCCATGCTCATGCTGGATGAGCTTGCACTCAAGCTAGAGACCTCAAGATTACAAACCTGAGACCTCAGCATCCCAGGCTGATGCTCTATCCACTGTCCACCAGCAGTCAAGCAAAGCTAGACTACTTGTAAGGATCTTCAATGTTTATCACTTTTTTTTTAATTTTTATTTTATTCATTTTAGAGAGGAGACACAGAGTGAGAGAGAGAAAGAGAGAAAGAGAAAAAGGGGGGAGGAGCTGGAAGCATCAACTCCCATATATGCCTTGACCGAACCAGTGCAGGGTTTTGAACTGACGACCTCAGTGTTCCCAGGTCGACGCTTTATCCACTGCGCCACCACAGGTCAGGCAATGTTTATCATTTTTATAAAATTATTTCAGAGCAAAAAAAAAATGTCACCATGGTAAATTTTAGGTTACATGGTTTTTAGCACAATTTTTAAAAGGGGGGATAAGAATACTAAGTGCAAATACAAGCGCGGAACAGGTTTCCTAGATCTACTACTGATCCAACTGCTCTTAACAACGTCTTAGACTTCCCCAGATTTAGTCTATGCACATAAGCATAACTGTGTGCTTATACACCAGGTGGACAAAGTAGGCTTTCAGTTGTTCATACGGAAAAATACAATATTAATAACAATACAAGAATAAGTTGTTTCACATAAAACTGTAAACATATGTATAGTTTATTTGCATGCTCATATATACATGTGTATTATCCCTTCTCCAAATGTTTTGGTAGTTATTAAAAAAATGTCCAAATGGAGCAACGTACAACTCTAAGATGATCAGTCAGTTGCAATCATCAATGCCTGTTATAATTGAACATTACTAAAAATTTCCAAATTAGTTAAATTTCCCAAAATTATTAATGTACTTTTCCATATCACAGAATATATTTATGAAATGTTAGCTAACATATATTAAATTATTTCATGTCCTAGTAACTAAGTATTATCATAAATGTGCAACCAAAATTAACAAGGGCAACATGAAACTTGCCCCAAGAGTGTGCATTCATTCAACATTCCCTATTTGTGGCCAGCACCGTTACCTATATTTCTACTCCAAGGATTCTATTCTTTTAATTATCTGAAACAAAAGTTATTGATGGTTAATGAGACACACAGGAAGAAACAATTTCATCATGTCCTAAATGGCCTCATAATCTTTAGAGTCCATGTACCAAACAGTCCCCTAAAGAGATGTGGAAGAGTTAAGAGGTCCCTTAAGAGCAAGAGAATATCTGGCTCCCCCAGGGACCCTCTATTTGAGGCCTATGAAAGGACCATTAAAGTAACTATCAGACTGTTTCTAGAGAAAGAAAATAAACTTGTCTCCTATAGGAAGCTAGAGACTAGCTAGAACAATTATACCCAATTTTTATAAGAGAGGTATTACTTCAACTTTTCTTACCCACTGTTATTCTTAATATATTTAGGCTTGTGAAACCATTATGTCTCTATATTTTATTTGGAAAAAATGGTCAAAGAATATAGGAGACTAAGTAAGGAAAGGCAAAAGAAAGCCAAACAACTACATGTTACAACCTGACTTTCTAAACCATGTACTAAATAGTCCCCTAAAGTGATTTGAAGGACACAAAGAATAAAGAGACAAAGGACAAATCCTTCTGACCAATCTGCATATTATTTGCTTATCTGACTCTCAATATAATCAGTTTCCATCTCTGTATGACTCTGGGTAAGTCACTTACTTGAATCTTAGTTTCCAAATATGTAAATTAAAGGATTCAGTCACTAGGTAATCTTTAAGGTACTTTCAGCGTTAAAATTCTAGTACCCTTCGCAGAGAACAGAGGATTTTTAGGACAGTGAAACAACTCTCTATGATATAGTAATGGTGGATACATGTCATTACAGATTTGTCCACATCCATGAAATGTACAATGCCAACAGTAAATCCTAATGTAACTACAGACTTTGAACGATAGTAATGTTTCCAGGTAAGTTCATCAATTGTACCACTCAGGTAGGGGATCTGACCAAGGGGGAGGCTATGCATTCAGGGGATATATATGGAAAACTTTTGTATGTTCTGCTCAATACTTCCCTGAACCTAAAACTGTTCTAAAAAATAAAGTTTATTTAAAAATTCTAGGACTTAAATAGAAGAACAAATAAGGCATATATTTTTAAGGAGAAAAACCAGACCTTTGCTGATTTCCACATTAGGGAGCTTGAAGATATCAAGGTCCATCATCCCTCCTTTCGTCCCTTCTGAGAGGTCTAAGAGGACAAGTCTGTCTACAATGCCCTGTACAGTAAAATAAGAAAAAGAATAGCATTAAACTGGACACATCCAGTACTCAATTTAAATTTACTCATAAGTGAGGGGCCCTCAGTTGGGTAGAGTCTCGTTCCCAAATGCCAAGGTTGCAGGTTCAATACCAGCTCAGGACACATACAAGAATCAACCATTAAATGCATATGTAAGTGTAACAACAAATCAATGTTTCTCTCTAAAAACTAAAAATTCAATAAAATAAAATTTTAAATAAAGGAGTGAGGGTTAAGGGAGAATACACAGGCCTAACATGCTGTCTTATGAAGCAAAAGTAACCTAGTAACAATAAAAGGGACATGCAAACAAGAAATCATTATGAACTTGAATAATATGATCCTTTAGGCCTGGCCAAAAACTGGGATCTAATAGGGCTTAAATCAGAAATCAGAGATTGCAAGTTTTACTTCATGGGTGAGTAATAAAGATGACTTGGTACACTCAATATGTTTGCTATTGTTCTTTTTTAAGCAAGAGAGAGAGAGAGAGACAGGCAGAGAGAGGGAGACAGGAAGGCAGGGGAAGAGAGAATGAGAAGCATCAACTCATAGTTGTGTCACTTTAGTTGATTATTGATTGCTTCTCTTCTGTTTCTTGACTTGGGGGCTCCAGCCAAACCAGCGACATTGGGCTCACGTCAGCGACCTTTGGCATTATGCCAGTGACCATGGGATCATGTCAATGATCCCATGCTCACACCGGCAATCCTGTGCTCAAGTTGGTGAGCCTGTGCTCAAGCTGACGACCTTAGGATTTTGAATCTGGGACCTCAGTGTCCCAGGTTGACACTCTATCCACTGCACCACCACCAGTTAGACTGTTTGCTATTGTTCTAGAGTTTATCTTTCCACTCTGATATTATCATTTACATTCTGAAAGAATTTAGAGTGATTTCTTTGGGGTCTGTTTAAGTACCTTATTTCAGGCATGAAAGTCAACACTAATGCCAAATTTCTCTTAAAGAAAAAAGAATAATAGCCATAAATCTAAAATAAAATTCAATTATCATGCAGCACCCTCCCCAGAGAGCTCATGGACAATACTCCACATGCCTGTAGATGGCTTCTCAGGTGCCAAGGTGGGCTGACTGTAAATGACAACATGGAATATCCTAAACACCACCTTTGTGGAAAGTCTTCCTCCAAAGTAGTAAGAGGTCTAAGGATCTCTCCTATTTTGGAGTGCCGGGGCAAGAGTACCCAGAAATCTACCAGACTATTGGGGAGAAAGTTTAGAAGTTAAGAAAACAACCCAGATATACTACTTATTAGCTATGTAGGCTAGGCAAGTCACTGAACTTGGCCTTACTCATGGGTTGTGAGGATTAATTATGTGACACAGGGCTGGCAGAGAGCACTCCTCTCTAAATTATATCTACCAATTTCATTATTATTAACCACTTGTAAGAGAAATGCAAATAAAACTGAGTTACTATTCTTTATTTATCAGATATACAAAGACCTAACTAACAAAAACAGGTATTTTCATACACTGTGGGTATGAGAATAAACTGGTATAACTGACATGAGAGATAATTTGACAATTTCTATCAGAATTTAAAAACACAATAACTCATTTAATTCATCAATTTCATTTTTATAAATTATCCTACAAGTTCATTAGTACATGTAGAATAATACTACAATATATATAAGGATATTCAAAAGACTAGAGGGAAAATTTGAGATCTTGCTCTCAGCATATGTCGTCAGCTTGGCTCAAATAAATTGATTAAAAAAAACAAAAAACTGAGTGAGCTAAATATCTATCAACAACAACAATAATAATGAAGTAGTATAACATAGTGGTTTACAGTAGAGCTTCTCAAGCTTTAAGGAATCCCATTTACTAGATCAGTGAAGCACACGGATCACCAGAGATTTTGTTAAAATGCAGATGTGCTACCGTAGGTCTGGAGTGTGGCCTGAGAGTATGCATTTCTAATAAGATCTCAGGTGATGTCAATGCTGCTGGTCTGAAAGCCACATATTGAGTAAGGATCTAGAAAATAGGTTCTATAAATTGCCTAGCTTCAAATCCTCACTCCATTTATCAACAGTGTGACTTTGGGCAAGTTGGGTAACCTCCCTACGACCTGGCTTCTTCATTTGTAAAATGGCAGTAATGATGGATCTAATCCATAAGGTTGCTGTTTAAACAAGTCAAGTGTGTAGATGAGAGCCTGGCACTAAGCATTTAGTAAAGGTTAGTTACTGCTGTGACCACCACGGCTACACACGACTGTCACTATAATGGCTAATACTGTACTATCTGAATATGGTTGCACTATTTGAATATTGTACCTTGTATCATAATTTTAAGGTTTAAAAAGAAAAATGGAAAAAATTTTCCATTTAGACAGCTCATAGACAAAGAAATACTGACAGCGAGACTCTTCTAACAGCTAAAGAAACATGACTTTAAGGGGCCTTCCTATACTTAACAAAAACAAAAAAACTAATAAAACTCAGTATTGTTAGAGACATCAAAAATCTGATTGATGTGTACATTTTTATTAGCAGCAGAAATTAGTTCTGCCTTTCTGAAGAGCAATCCTGTAATATGTAATAAGTACCATAGAAACCATCCATGCCCTGTGACTCACTAGTCCTATTTTTGAGATTATGTACACCTAAAAAAAATTTTTGGATGAGAAAATAAGCAACCTGTAATGCAATATTTACAGAAGCACTGTATTTAGTAACAAAAGAACTGAAAAAAATTCTATTTCCAATTAAGAGGGAACAGTATATTCAGATGGAAGGTGGAGGAAATGAAACTATAATATTTCAAAAGTTAGCATATAGTGTTCTGAGCAGCTGGCTTTAAAATGTTCTAGCTCCCCGGATACAATTTAATTTTTTGCTGACGTAGAACCTACATCCAAGATATATGTGAGTCTTAAATGAAAATAATTAGATGTAACAAAAAGGAAAAAATTTAGATGGCAAATAATCAAATTTTAATAGAATAGAAAACCAAATGCCAACTACCAAATAAATATATAAAGGAATGGCTATTCTATTCTGGGCTATTGCCATCAAATGACATAGACATGCTGTTACCATAATACTGGGCCCTGGAGGGTCTTTTGAATGGCTCTGAAAGGGCAGAAAATAATTTATATAGAAAAGATCTAGTAAAAAGGACTTCTGAAAAATAATCTCAAACTATCAACTCAGCACCTACGATCCTAAAAGAAAGTAATTACATGAAAGAAGGCAATCTTAAAAAAAATTATAATTTTAGAAAGAGCTAAAATTAAGTTATTAAATAAGAGTTTCATTAAAGCAGGATGACTCAGAACACAAAAGAATTTGTGACTAAATCTGATGAATGTCAACTTGAGGTTTCCCTTGAATTAGGTTGATGAGTCCATTATCCAAACCACTTTTTCAAAGCCTATTCCATGTCTTTTAATTAAGAGGGAACATCACTAATGAGATATTTTAGCTATTTTTTGTCAACTATCTAAAAATATTTTTAGGCAAAATGAGGTTTTCCCACATGACAAAATTAAGCCATCATTTCTTGTTATGTTAAACATAAACTACATAAAAGTGTAGCAATATGATATATGTGTTTATAACCACTATGCTACATACCTTTGCTGAAATTGCTAATGTGCAGGCAACTCCCAGTTCTCCACCTCCAACTACGGTAATTTTCTTTATTGTTTTAGTCTCATGATTTTCCCAGTTCTTTGAATTTATATCTGAGACACCTATAAAGAAAAATGAATGATCACGACAATTTAAAAATAATATAAAAAATAATTTTCAGCATCTTTAAAACACATATATACCAAGCTTCTAACTTGGACTGAAAACATGGTGCTAGTCCATAATGGCATTCAAAAACACTTGCTGAGCAAATGAAATGCTAGAAAGACAGGAATCTCATATTAAATATTCCACTTAATAAAGGCCACTCTTTTAAAAATGCATATCTTTCCGAAGATTTTTTAAAATATTACATAAGGCTAAAATATAGGATTTCCGTAATTCTGAAAAACATTCTGATTCTTACTGCTCTGGTCTAAAATGCAAAAAATATTAACACCTTACAAAATTTTGCAAGCATGTGTATGTTATTTTAAACTCAGTGAGAAACACTGAGAATCATAGATTTTCTGAACCAATATATTGAAATGAGGCAAAAAGCCACATAAACATATAATGAAAAAGGTTTGGAATCATTAATACTGGGGTTGGCAAAAGTCAGTGTACAGTTGTGAGTATGATAAACATAGTTTATTGTTGTATTATTTGTTTTAATTATTGTATTATTTATTTGTATTATTTGTCATCTTCCTATCATTGTTCCTGTATGTGCTGGTAACTTAATCATTTTTGCCCACCCCTTATATATCAAGTGGTTTTGAACAAAACACAAATTGCTTTCTGTTAGTATAAGAGTAATCTTTTACATTTTAAGAAATCATACTCTTTGGGGAAAAAAAAAGAAACCATGCTCTTTGGAACTGTATGGTAGGTAACACCCTATGATAGAAATACAGGAATTTTTGATTCAACACAGATATGTGTCTATGTATGTGTGTCTGTATGTATATATAGATGCATGTTTTTATTTATAAAAAATAAAGTAGCAGAGAGTAAAGGCCAGTAGTGAGAAATAACTCTCTGATTAACAAAAATACAAACCTTCAGTGATTTTTGCAATATAGGCTAGTAAGTCCACTTGCCGTGCCTCGTCAGATGATGACAGAGAATACAAGGGGAGTTCTTCTTGAAACTTGGCAATCATTTCTTTAATTAATCCTACAATGACAGATTTAGGCTGTCGAATACACACAAAGGGAAAAGTTATGCAAAAATTTTGCTAAGGAATACTACCTTGTTAACCTATACATTGTTATAACGAACCAAAACAAACTATTGTATTATGTTCTAATTTTTTGACAACTACCATAGGAATTATGTGATAGCCTTCAACTGTTTTAATACTTTCAACTAAAAAATTACTTTTTTCTTTTTTAAAGAGAGACACACAGACAGACAGGAAGGGAGAGAGATGAGAAGCATCAACTCGTAGTTGTGTCACTTCAGTGGTTCATTGATTACTTCTCGTACTTGCATTGACCAGAGCAGCCTGGGCCAGTGACGCCATGGCTCAAGCCACTGACCTTGGGCTCATACCAGTGACAATGGGGTCATGCCTATGACCCTGCGCTCAAGCAGGATTAGCCTGTGCTCAAGCCAGCAACCTTAGGGTTTCAAACCCAGGTCCTCAGCATCCCAGGTCAACAGTCTAGCTATTGTGCCAGGCTTACTTAATTCTTTTAACTGAAAAATTAAGGGAGAAATGCTGAATCCACATCTCCAAAATGTGGAAAAATAGCATGAATGTGCTTACTAGCAGAGTTACCATATTTAGAAATGGTCTGTCTGTCTTTTTTAACTTTTTATTTTGAAATAATTGCATACTTATAGAAAAGTTACAAAAATAGTACAGAGAATTTCCATATACTTTTTATTCAAATCACTAAAATTTTATCACATTTGCTTTATTAGTCTCTTTCCCTCTCTATTTTCCTGAACCAATTGGGAGTAAACTCCAGATTTGATATCTCTTCATCCTTAAATACTGAGGAATAGATGGAAGAAATAAAATGAAGTTAGTGCGGTGACTGTTAAATTACTAAAGTCAAGTAGGTTGAGGCATAGGGAAACAATTCTATGCTTGTTTTAATGAGCCTGGAAACTTAAACTTTTGAACTTTCCAGTCCTCTATCAATGCCTGTATATATATCAAACATCCAGATAACCTTGCACAAAGGACTAAGAAAAGAATGTTCAAGTATCCTGACCATCTGACATCCAGATCACTGGTGAGCTAAAAAATTACCATCTTGGAACAATCCAGAGACTAAGAAAGCAGGACTGATTCTTCTCAAGATATACTTTTTACTATAAGAACTTAGCTTTTCTTTCTTTTTTGGAACACAATGGGTATTGCTAGTGGGTATTTCTAGTTTAGGAACCCCCTAAGACTCTTGAATGAATCTTATTTATTTCTAGCCAAAGCCTCCAGACTCTTTTTGAGCTCATTCAGTAATAGTTCCTAAAAGAAGAAATACAAAAACAGTCATCCTCCTATATAACCATTATCAATTCAGAAAATTTAGACTGATAAAATATTATCTAATCTGGTACTGTTTCTTTTTATTTAACTGGTTAAGCAACCTTAATAAAATTCATTTAACCTGTCTCGGCTTCAGTGTTATCAGCAATATAATGTGACTAACATATCCCAAGTGGCTGTATGAGAAGCAAATGAACTAATGTATACAAACTATATACACTCTGAGTATAAAATTGATGTTTATTATTATTATTGTTACGAATATTTAGTAGTTTGCTCATTTAAAAAAGTGCTTAATTTCTCAGTATCTAGGTTTCATTATTTATAAATTAAGAGGATGAGGCCATTAGGATAAAAAACTCAAACACCTTTAAAGACCAAGCAGGTAACATAATATATGAAGTTGTCAAGGCAGATTGGAAAAAGTATATGTATAAGGATTAAAATTCAAATTAAGAACAAAACAAAACTCTTTTGCCATTCGAACAGAACTCTATAGATCTAATACAGCACACTGAATCTCTTGGGGAAAATGTTTGCAATCCTTGGCCTAGACAACCCCTAGCCTAGATTCTTTCTAGCTCCAAAATTCTGTATAATCATACTATATAATTCCAACCGCATGTGGAACTTAAAGTTACTCCAGTAATTTTAAGTAGCAAAATTTCAATAATGTAAAGTCTTCTTAAGACTCGTTTTAGCTTACAAGAAAGAGGCTCAAAATAGTAAAGTGAAATCAGTACTGCGTGTAATGAAATCAAGCACAACCTCAACCAGTTTATCAGAAAGAAGAAACTGGAAATATGGATTCCCACAACAGGGCATTAAGGTCAAAATACCTTTTGAGGATACTTTAAAAAGGGTAAAATGGATGGAGACAATTCAAAAACAGAGAAACATGCATGATCAATAAGTACATGAAAAAAATTTCAATTTCTTCACTAACCAAAGAACTAAGCATTAAGACATCATTTTTTTTCCTTCCAATGGACTAATTTTTATCAAGACCCATTCACAACATTTAACTGAAAATATTATTTACATCACCAAGTAATAAATTAATGTACAAATTTACAAAATGAAAGTTTTTCTACTTAGCCTGACCAGGCGGTGGAGCAATGGATAGAGCATTGGCTTGGGATGCTGAGGAACCAGGTTCGGAACCCCAAGGTCGCTGGCATGAGAATAGGCTCAACTGGCTTGAGCGCAGGTTCACCAGCTTGAGCACAGGGTCACTACCTTGAGTATAGCATAGACATGACCCTGTGGTCACTGGCTTAAAGTCCAAGGTCGCTGGCTTAAGTCCAAGGTTATTGGCTTGAGCAAGGGGTCACTGGCTCAGCTGCAGCCTCCCGGTTAAGGCACATACAAGAAAGCAATCAATGAACAACTAAAGTGCTATAACTATGAGTTGATGTTTCTCATCTCTCTCTCTCCCTTACTGTCTGTCTGTCCCTGTCTGTCTCTCCATATACCTCTCTCTCACTAAAAAAAATAAAAAAGAAAGAAAAACGTTTTTCCACTTAAACTCCACTATGGACCATCTGGTGTGAAGTCTTTCTTTTACTATTTCTCTCTTGCCTTTAATTTGAAAGGTTTTATATATATATATGTATATATATATATAATATGTACAAAGGTTTTATATATATATATATATATATATACACACACACATATAATATAAAAACCATTTTCAAAAAGTAAAATGTGTCCATAACTGTATACCTTTTCATGGGATATGTATAAAATAAGAAGTGATCATCCTAATGACATGCTTTAAGGCAACCTCACTTGACTCTCACATATTCCTGTTCTCCAGTTTTACAATATTCTGGGTACATAAAAATATCTTATAAATTATCCTTTCATAAAAGTTTTACTTCTTATAAAAATGAGAGCGTTTTAAAGTAAAGGTAAAGAGATAAGCAACCGTTGCTTTTGTTTTAACAATACATTGTGTTAGAGCAAGGCGCTGTAACACAGGTACTCACCTACACTGACTTCTACTGATGGGAGGTGTGCAACATTCTGTCTACCTTCTGGATGCCAATTTAGCAATAGATTAGTACAGCCTTCAAGATGTTTATAACCTTTGACTCGATTATTCCATACTTAGAGATTTATACCAATGCTTAATATAAAGGTAGATGAAAATTGCAGATTACAAAATTGCATAATGTGAGGATTTATAAAATATATTACATTGATCATCAATATGGGTGAATTTTAAAAATTTAATGCTCAGTTAAAAAAACATAGCACATAACAGAAGATTATATGATTCAATTTACTAAAGGTCAAAAACAGGTAAAACTGCAAATAAATACATATATTGCCTAAGAATCTTGAATAGACAGGGACTTGGAAATAATGCCCTAGATCATGCTAGTAGCTTTACATATTCCTTATCCGGCAGCATGCAACTATAAACAGATGGGAGCTAACAAGAGTTGGCTACTAGACTTGGAGAGAACAGCGTCAAGCAGGCTGCCGTAACCAGGGTTCTGGGAGTTGGGTGACATCCCGGGAGCTCAATATCAAATTACTTTTAAAGGCCATATGAAAAGAAAGAAAATTCAGTAATTTACTTGTTACTCAGATCCACTAAGACCAAAGATAAATACTCAGAAAAATAAGAACTGTTAAAAGAAAATCAAATAGCTCTTACATGGCTCCAGTTTTGGAGGTAGGGCAAGTATATTCTGCCTTGAGCATCCACATGTTTTCCAACAGAGATTCCCATATTTGCAGTTGGCTTTAAGAAGCAAATGGGGGGAGCAAAAGGGTGAGAATCCAAAATCCACAAACGAATTGGGATGTTATATGTATTACCTATTTGAGACAAAATAAACACACTTCAAACAATAATAAGGCATACATATTTATCAATGGTATAGCTAGGTGGCATTTTAAGCTGTGTAGTCAAGTTTATTTTTATTTTATTTTTATTATTTTTTTATATATATATTTTATTATTATTAATTCTAATGGGGTGACACCAATAAATCAGGGTACATATGTACAATGAAAACATCTCCAGGTTATCTTATCATTCAATTGTGTTGCATACCCGTCACCAAAAGTCAAATTGTCCTCTGTCACCTTCTATCTGGTTTTCCCTGCATCCCTCCCCTTCTCCCTATCTCACTCTTCCCTCCCTCCCCCCATCCCATAACCACCACTCTCTTGTCCATGTCTCATATTCTCACTTTTATGTCCCACCTATGTATGAAATCGTGCTGTTCTCAGTTTTTCTTTTTTTCTGATTTACTTATTTCACTCCGTATAATGTTATCAAGGTACATCCATTTTGTTATAAATGATCCGATATCATCATTTCTTATAGCTGAGTAGTATTCCATAGTATATATGTACCAAAGCTTTTTAATCCACTCGTCTTCTGACAGACACTTGGGCTGGTTCCAGATCTTCGCTATTGTGAACAATGCTGCCACGAACATGGGGGCGCATTTCTTCTTTTCAAACAGTGCTATGGTGTTCTTAGGGTATATTCCTATAAGTGGGATAGCTGGGTCAAAAGGCAGTTCGATTTTTAATTTTCTGAGGAATCTCCAAACTGTTTTCCACAGTGGCTGCACCAGTCTGCACTCCCACCAGCAGTGCAGAAGGGTTCCCTTTTCTCCACATCCTCTCCAGCACTTATTCTGTGTTGTTTTGCTGATGAGTGCCATTCTGACTGGTGTGAGGTGATATCTCATTGTGGTTTTAATTTGCATTTCTCTAATGATTAGTGATGTTAAGCATTTTTTCATATGACTATTGGCCATCTGTATGTCCTCTTTGGAGAAATTTCTATTCATTTCTTTTGCCCATTTTTTGATTGGATTGTTTGTCTTCCTGGTGTTGAGTTTTATAAGTTCTTTATAAATTTTAGTTATTAACCCCTTATCAGACGTGCTGTCGAATATGTTCTCCCATTGTGTGGTTTGTCTTTTTATTCTGTTCTTATTGTCTTTAGCTGTGCAAAAACTTTTTAGTTTGATATAGTCCCATTTGTTTATCTTGCCTTTTATTTCATTTGCCCGTGGAGATGAATCGACAAATATACTGCAAGTTTATATATAAAGGATTTATGGGCTCTGGCTGGTGGCTCAGTGGATCGAGCGTGGGCCAGCATATTATGGACATCCTGGGTTCAATTCCCGGTCAGGGCAAATAGGAGAAGTGACCATCTGCTTCCACCTGCAGCCAGGGGCTCAGTTGGTTCAAGCGTGGCCCGGAGCACTGAGGATAGCTCCTTTGGAGCACATCAGCCTCAGGCACTAAAAATAGGTCAGTACTCAAGAATTAGGCCCAGATGGGGGTTGCCAGGTGGATCCCTGACAAGGTACATGCAGGAGTCTGCTTCACTATCTCCTTTCCTCTCACCTATGTAAATTGAGACCTATTTTTCCATTTCATCTATTGTACATTAACATTGGAAATATGTTCCCATTAAATCACCAGCATAATATTTGAGGGAATGTAATAAAGACATCCAATTCAATTCAATAAATATTTACAAGACCTATTGTGTCAGGAGTCTGAGATACCTCATCTTCTCTACGTAGCCTTCTTTGCTCCACCCAAGCAGTGCTATTATTGTACCTTTCTTGAATGGTAGTGAACACTTATACTTTTCTACATTAAAGTTATTTGCTTACAGTTCTGTTTACTTTTTTACACTGTAGACTTCTCCCTAAGAGAAAATAATGTATTACCCAGTTCTACATCCCCTGAACCATGCATAGTGCCTAACGTAATGGCTGCTCAATCAAAGTTCTTTATATAATGAAGAATGACTGAATTAATAATAAACAAATGAAAAAATGAATGAATGAGTAAAGATGAATTTGATACTAGCCCTCAAGTTGCTCATTAATTGCAGGTACTAAAATATACAAACTAGTTTTGATACATAGAACTTAAAAGCTAAAAATAACCTTAATAGTCACTGTGTCCAATGTTTGTAAATTTTAGTGTAGTGAGATAGGAACGTGCATGCACGCTTTTCCAATTTATAATCATGTATGTGATACCTATCAACAGCCAAAATCTGACTTCCTTCGTTGCCAGGAATCCCAGAGCTAAAACTTATATAAGCACAAAAACTAGGTTTAAACTAGAAATCTGATCAACTACCATGGCTGTTTTATTGTATCTTCTGATATTTATTTCTTTTTGTTTGTTTGTTTGTTTTGTGGCAGAGACAGAGAGAGTCAGAGAGAGGGACAGATAGGGATAGACAGACAGGAAGGGAGAGAGATGAGAAATATCAATTCTTTGTTGTGATTCCTTAGTTGTTCATTGATTGATTTCTCATATGTGCCTTGACCGGGGGGCTCCATCAGAGCAGAGTGAGCTCTTGTTGGAGCCAGCAACCTTGGGCTCAAGCTGATGAGCCTTGCTCAAACCAGATGAACCTGTGCTCAATCAAGCTGGTGACCTCGGGGTCTCGAACCTGGGTCCTCCACATCCCAGTCCGATGCTCTATCCACTGCGCCACCGCCTGGTCAGGCCTGATGTTTATTTCTGCTTTCATATCTTACTGCATATTTCTCTCACTGTCGTTAAGAACATGGTTGCTCAGAAGCTAGAATGCATAGGTTTCACACTTTATTAGCTGTATGATTTTAGGCAACTTAACTTCTCTGTGTCTCAATTCCTTCCTCTATAACATGGGAATAATAATAGCTCCTACCTCATAGGGTTGTTGTGAGGATGAGATTAGTTAATGTATGCAAAATGCTTAGAACAGTATATGACATGGTAAGCTCCATGAAGAATTGGTAATGTTTACATTTTGAAAATAGGCCAGGTATAAATAAAGTTTTCTTTGCCACTGCAGCTCCATGAAGAATTGGTAATGTTTACATTTTGAAAATAGGCCAGGTATAAATAAAGTTTTCTTTGCCACTGCAACCCTTTTCTTACTAAAGAAATGCTTCTTCCACTGAAAGTTATTTCTCATCTTGCTTACTCCTCACCGAACCATAATGATACCCAGCAGTATCTGCAAATTAGACACATTTAAGGAACTTCAAAACATACCAATACCCAGGCCACTTCCCAAAGTTTCTGATTCAATGGGATGGGGTCTGCATGTCATTTTTTAAAAGCTTCCCATGTAACTCAAATATGCAGCTAGTACTGAAAATCAGTACATTATAGAAATGTTCTAATACCTGGGGAATTTAGAAAAATGTCCTAATAGCTGGTCTACTATTTCATATCAGCAGTTCTCAGAACCATACTACTCTTTTACTTTTGTCTAACTATTAATATTAAAAAATGCTTTTATTGAGGTATGTCACCACAATAAGTCTATTATCATTTATAGTAGCTAAAGGTTTACAATATAGGTATAGATAGGCATAGTTATTGGTCTGTAGATAACTTGATGATCATAAAGTCAGGTGATCACATTACCACAAAGTGACCATTTATATCAGCCCACTTGACAGAGGAAAACGATAATACATTCTGACCTTCTAATCAGCACGAAATAACTAGTGTGCATCACACTGAATTGATACAATTCTAGTAAAAAACAAATGGGAAAAAAGTGTACTGCCAGTAAAAAGGCACTGCACGTACCATTACTACCTTAAAAGACCCAGCCAGCATAAAACTCAATGACATTACTCCATGGCATTAAAAAAGTCAGAGTGCCAATGAGGGGCATCTTACCAACGGTATCAAGATAACTTTTATGTCCTCCTGTTATCTCCCCACAGTGTCCTAGAAACTGAAATGCTAAGCAATGGTTCATTTGAATTCATAAACTCCTCTGTTAATATGCAACTAACTGCCCTTGAAATCATTGGGAGGGTAAGAATTGTGAAATCAATCATCAATCAGTCATTGGGAGTAGGCAGACATTCTTTTTCTCTCTTTTTAACATCTAACCATAAGAAATGAAGAACATAAGTAATGAGGAAGAAGTGTCAGTAAAGTTCTGCAGGCAGCCTGAAGATAGTCTGATAGCTTGGCAGGAGAGGAGCATGGAAGGAAAACACAAAATCAAGTCTATGCCTGTTCTGCCGACCTCACTGCAAATTCCCAATGCTATCTACTTTCATCTTCGACCACATTCCTATGTGTGAAAAGCAAACTAAATGTTTATGCATTTCCTGTGCCAAAGGAGGTGTCATGATGGGACATAACCAGAGGCAGATTAAAACATGAGTGCATCTCTGGCCACAAGTTATTCTAGAGAAGAATAAATTAAGGCAGGTTTTTAATGATCTAGGAACTATAATAATGAAACATTTACTTTGAAAAAGTCCCCTAAAATATAGCTTCTTGGTGCCTTTTGGGCAACGTATTCTCATCACACAGTGCTCAAACCTTTACAAGAGATAGCAAACTCCACTGTTCTGTCCCCATTTGGTTTCAAATCCTCATCAGCCCCTTTTCAGTGCACCTCTTCTTTCAAATGCCCAGTAAATTCTTTATTCCTAAGCCTTCCAGTCAGTAGTAAATTAATTCAATCATTCAACAACTATTTACCGAGCGTTTTTTGCAAGCACAGGACTGTATATTAGTGATACTGGATGTTATCCCTCCTGGAATTCTTTTCATTTTAGAAGAGGAATAAATTTTTAATGGTGGAATTTCAGGCAGCACTTAGGCAGAACACTTCACTGATGTTCTTCAAAGCATACTATATAAGCAATCTCCTGCGATACATATCTTAAAGGTTAGTCCTCTTGAACACTGAAGGAAGTAGGTCTGGACAAATAGCAAGAGTTGTATATAGGAAAGATAGTGATTTCTTTTTCTTTTTCTGTTTGGGAAAACACTTGGGTTTCTTGGAGTTTTAATGACCCCTGTGTTTTAAATGTTTCCTATTGAGAGTTTAAAGTTCTAGCCTGATACCAGATGTATGGTTTTAGGTAATTCACTTGATCAGGCTTAGACTAGGTTTCCCCTATAGGATGAGGATAATGCTACATCATATAGAGAAAAAGGAAGAGGAACTCTCCATTGATGCAATAAAGAAAATGGTGGGGATTCCTGCAGTCTGCTATGGAAAACAGAGATAACTCTCCATCAGGGCAGGCCTATGTCTGTTTTGCTCTCCTCTGAACCCCAGCACCTAGCAGAGTAGTGGGCATGTAGTTGATATTCAGTAAATATTTATTGAATTGAATTGAATTTGTTGATATTAATCTAGGCCTTCCTTGACTCAGACAGTAATCTGCAATATTCAATAAGGTTCAATATAGATCATATACATGTCAAAATATTTTGAGAATTTTTTTTTCTTTTTTCCAAGTGAGAGGAGGAGAGATAGAGAGACAGACTCCTTCATGTGCCCCAACTGGAATCCACCCAGTAACCCCTGTCTGGGGCTGATGCTCTGCCCATCTGAGGCTGTGCTTGCAATTGAGCTATTTTTAGTGCCTGAGTCAGAGGATCCATGGAGCCATCCTTAGCATCTGGAGCCAATGCACTTGAACCAATCAAGCCATGGATGCTGGAGGGGGGAAGAGAGAGAGAGAGAAAGAGAGAAGGAAGAGGGAGAGGGGTGGAGAAGCAAATGGCTGTTTCTCCTGTGTGCCCTGACTGGGAATAGAACCTGGGACATCCATATGTGGGACAGACGCTCTACCACTTAGCCAACTGGCCAGGGCCATCACTTTGAGAATATTATGGCACTAAACAAATGTAAGTTCTTATTAAACTGTTTTTAGAAAATTCCCACAATTTCTCAACTTCCATACTTACCCTGATACATTACAGGAATAGTACCGGTGAAATTCAGCAAGTCTTTCTGGGAACTATCTTTGAAAACTGAAAGGAAAAAAAAAAAACCTAAAAATGTGCAATCAGTAGTAGAAAGAGGTGCATTAAAAGTAGGGTCTCCAAGAGCCAAAGTCGACTCAATGGCAGGTAACACACACATGTACATACACACATACAGGAACATATAATTTCTAAATACCACCTAGAAATCAGTAAAAATGTTGACAAAGGAAAATTACTAGATGTTTTCTTAGAAAGCAGAGAGGATAAGTGAAAGAACACAAGACTTTGATACTGAAATCCCAAGTTCTAGACCCACATCCACTTAGAGGCATGGGACTTTTGGTTACTGTAATCTCTTTGAGCTTAAGTTTGATCATATATAAAGATAATAAGAAGGCATCATAAAGTTGTCATAAGGATCTTATGACACCATGTGAAAAGAAGTAAAGGATTATGAAATGTGGGAACATTATCAAATAACTGTCACGATGAACAAATCAGTTATAATTACTTTCAGAAATCAGATTATAACTTTTATAAACATAAAAAAAATGTTAGCTTTATTTTTGAAAGTGATCTTTTAGAAAGATCATTAATTATCTTCTTGGTTTCTTCAACTCCATTATTCTCAACCTCTATACAATCTTCACATCCCTGAAATTTCAACTCACCCATCAATAACTGGTATACACTGGTGGAGAACTATTGCCTAATCTCTGAATTCAATACAAAAAAGAGTATCTTTGGCTTCAAACTATCATACTGCCTTGGAATGTAGTCCTTGTAGTACCTCAGTAACTATACTATTTAGGCAGTAGAATAAAAAATTCCAAGTAGATTTGATGAACTATTAGAAAGAGAAAAGAGGAAACCAAGCAGATAGAAAGCTCAAGGCCAAGAGTACACATAAGTACAAATGTTTACCTTGAACTATATAAATGAAAGGTCACAATAGGTGAAAAGCTCACTCCATGGCAAAAAGTAAAATGGAAAGAAGTGTAGAACAGGGACTGTTACTCAGGGACACAGAATAACCTAGAAATGTGGTAGGGAAACTATAGGTATATTTTTTGTCCAATCAAGTTATTCAAAAAGTCAAAATAAGAGTGATTAAGATGCATAACTATCACTGTCTTCAATAAGAAAACATGTAGGAACAATATAAATCCTATAGCTTGAGGGTCTAATGTCACCACAGCTCACTTTCTTGAGAAAAGGGGAAACGACAATAAGAATTAACTGGTATAATAAATCTATAAATGAAAATCATTGTAAAAGGACAAGCAGTGTTCAAGCAGAGGGCAAGACAGACATGGGTACAAACCATAACTCCATCCCTAACTAGCTGTATAATCTTGAGCAATTTCTTTAAACTATCTGGGCCTTGGTTTCTTTATCCAAAAGATGATAATACTTAACTCACAACCTTAGTTTAAAAAAATATGTCAGATGATATAGATAAAACATTTGGAAGCATATCTGGTATTAAGTGGTAGTCGTTACACCCCCATCCCAGGCATTTATGCAACACCAAATGACTAGGTGCCAGTCAAAAGAGGCCAGTCACAGATGGGCCAGAATCTAATAATTTCTTCTACATATAAAATTAGCTATTCCTAAGAAATACTTCAATAACTTAAAATTTCTAACATAAATCTGAATTAGATACATTTTCTTAACTCGAACTAATTCAATATAAAGTATACCCCTGTAGAATAAAGAAGTTTTTCAAAATTGTGTACTTTGACTAATTCATGAGTCCTGAAATGAACTTAATCTCAGTCAGCATTAGTTTTTAAATGGAATGAAATGAATAAAAGAAAAATGCCAGAGTGTCCACAGTATTTTAGTTATGTGTATGTGGGGTCATCATACAAAATGTATTTCCAAGTGTGAGCTGTGGTCATGCTTCTCAAAGATAGTAAAGTAAAATCTTTCTTAGGCAGCCAGACCCTCTGTATTAAGTGAAAAAGGTAATTAAAGCTTTATTATTAGTAATTTGGAATCAACCGTATATGTGGTAGGCAGAATAATGGTCTCCAAAGATACCCAATACCCTAATCCTTGGAACCCGTGACTATGTTAACCTTATTTGGCAAAGAGACTTTTTAGATGTAATTAAGTTAAGAACCCTGGGATGGGTAATTACTCTGTATTATAGGAACAGGCCTACTATAATCACACTGGTCCTTAAAAGAGAATCTTTTCTAGCTGTGGTTAGAGGGAGATTTTACTATAGAAGGATGGTCAGAGAGATGCCACACTGCTAGCTTTGAAAATGGAGGAAGGACACCGGGAGCCAAAGAATGAGGGTGACTTTCAGAAACTGGAAAAGGTAAGTAAATGGATTCTCTCCTGGAGCCTCCAGAAAGGAACTGAGACCTTCCAACACCTTGATTTTAGCCCAGACTTCTAACCTTCAGAGATCTGTTCTGGACCTTTCACCTACAGAATTATAGGATAGCAAATATGTGTTGTTTTAAGCCATTAAATTTGTGCTCATTTGTCCTGGTAGCAATAGAAATTTAATATAATACAAATTGTATTAACTTAAATTTCCTCAGAAATCACAGGTCACAAAGTATAGTTCAAATTCAGGGGATAAAAGAGAGAAATGAGAAATTATAATTTCACAGTTCTCTAGGAACAAATAATTAATACTTTCTATAATGTAACAAAAACTAGAGAATATGATTCTTACCATAGGTGTCCACTGAATATCTGAAATGTGGGAAAAACATATTTACATTCTTTAGTTCTTCCACAGTTAGATCCCTGAACTTGTACTGAAAAGAGAAAAATGAACATAAAATAAGAATAAATCTATAGGCAACAGAACAATTACAGTGAACATTTAACTGAACACTTATTATGTACTAGGCTCTGGACTCTGAGTTTTACAAATGTGAATAGCGTTTGATTTAATCCTTTTAATAATTACCCTATGAAGATGAAAATGACAGCCAAAGAATCAAAATAACCTGCTGAGTTAGACAGCAAGTTAAGTAGGAACGGCAGGGCTCAAACCCACAATATGGCCTTTAATCACTAAATCAAACTGCCTTCAAATACTTCCTAGAGTCTTAAAAAGTAGGGCAGGATGTCTATCATTCCTGTCAATACTGTTAAAGATCCAACACTTATTCTTGAATACCTCATTCATTCTCTTGGAACACCCTGAATTTCTCATCCAACCCTCCTGGTACTGCATCTTGGGTTTCAAAGAAAGAAGAGAAAGCACGCAAGGATTTGCAGTCAGACTAAACGAACTGTCTCCTCATTCATCCAGATGCACTCCCAGAAACACTACCTTGGTTGCCCTGAGGGCAAAATCATTTAACATTTTTGAACTTATTTTCTCATTTGCAAAGAAAAAGAGTACCCACCTCACAGACTTGTACTGAGGATTAAATAAAAGAATAAAAAGTATTTTAAGGGTCTATTACCATTCTAAACAGGAATATGAGAAAACTATTACACTTAAACAGCAGCAAAAAGAACAAAGTACTTCGGAATACATTTAACAAGATATAAAACTTAAGACTCTAAAAACTGCAAAACATTGCTGAAAGAAATTAAAGTAGGTGTAAACAAATAAAGATATCCCTTGTTGATATATCAGAAGACTTAATATTGTTGACAATACTTCCCAACAGATTCAATAATCAACAATCCTTATCAAAATCCCAGCTAGTTATGTTTTATTTGTTTGCAAAAATTTTTTTAAAGGTTCTTAAATTCACATGGAAACTCAAGGAACCCAGAACAGCCAAAACAAGCTTGAAAAAGAACAAAAAGTTGGAGGATTCATACTATAATCAAAAGACAGGCTATAATAATAAAAAGACAGACAATAACAAGTGTGGGAGAGGATGTGGAAAAATCAGAACCCTCACACACATATATCACTGCTAGTGGTAAAACAGTGCAGCTGCTTTGGAGTCAATAATCATTGGATCTATTCTGCATACAACATCAGGGAGGTTAACTCTTTGGCTGACAGGCATGAAATTTAGTGGTTGAAAAACACGGAGAACAGTGCTAACAAAACTTTCTGCCATGATGAAAAAAATCTGTATGTGTGCTGTCCAATGTAACAACCACATCCACATGTGCCTATTGACACTTGAGATGTGGCTGGTGTAACTGAGAAACTCATTTTTTAAATTTTATTTACTTTAATTAATTTAAATAGTCATATGTAGCTAGTGGCTACAATACTGCCCAGCACAGACCTTGCCAATACTATTATCTGTTTGAGTACTACTTCTTTTGCCCATTCAACTGCCTCTCTTGAATCATGTATTCACATTCCTTTGCTTCTGTCCTCCATAGTTTTATCACGTGTCCCTAAACAACAGTTTATTGTTTAATTTTTGTTTAGTTTTGTTTCTTGGTTTTATCAAAATTTAATTTTGTATATACAGTAACCTTATTTATTATTATTAATAAATGTTCTAAGATTCATTTGTATTGTTGCATGTTGTAGCTCATTCATTTTTACTGCTGCATACTAGTGTTTTCCATAGAATATACAACAAACTTATCCTTCTTTTCTGTCAATGCACCTTTGGGTTCTAATTTTCATTTATAAATAATTCTGCAAATGTCTTTTGCTTCATATATTTTAAAGTCTCTCTGGTATCTACGAGGAGGTAGATGGAACAGAAAATACACATAATCAAATCAATAAAAGGTCAAATTGTTTCCCAAAATGATTAAATATCCGTTTAACTGTCAGCAGTGCTTAAAATTCTAATTCATCCACATCCTCTAAATCATTTGAAATTATCTTACTTTATGCCAGTCTAGTGAGGAAAAATGGGGTTTTACCATGGTCTTAATTTGCTTCTACATGGTTACTAATGGATTGAGCAAATATTCATTTCCCTGGTTCTTCTGGTTTTGGTTGTTGTTTTTTTAATGATTATTCATGTCTTTTGTCCAATTCTCTTGTTTTTATTTATAGGCATGCTAATTCATATATTCTGGATATCAATACTTTGTCGGTTATATGTTACAAAATTCTTCTCTAAGTTTGTATTTTTATTTCATTCTCTTCATGCTGTCTTCTGCTATCTAGTAGTTCTTAATTTGAAAGCAGTCAAATTTGGGTATTTTGTCTTGGTTTAAAAAATGTTTGCATACTCTAAGCCCATATTCTCCCCTACATTAATCTCTATGTGTTTTTAAAGCTTGTCATTTATATTTAAATCTTTTATTTATTTATTTATTTTATTTTATTTTACAGGGACAGAGAGAGAGTCAGAGAGAGTAATAGATAGGGACAGACAGACAGGAACAGAGAGAGGTTGGAAGCATCAATCATCAGTTTTTTGTTGCGACACCTTAGTTGTTGTTCACTGATTGCTTTCTCATATCTGCCCTGATTGCAGGCCTTCAACAGACCGATTAACCCCTTGCTCAAGGCAGTGACCTTGGACTCAAGCTGGTGAGCTTTTGATCAAAGCAGATGAGCCCGCGCTCAAGCTGGCGACCTCAGGGTCTCAAACCTGGGTCTTCCACATCCCAGTCCGCCGCTCTATCCACTGTGCCACCGCCTGGTCAGGCTATATTTAAATCTTTTATTCTTTTATTAAGTGAGAGGTGTGCAGGCAGAGAGACAGACTCCCGCAGGTGCCTTGACCAGGACCCACCCAGCAAGCCCCCTACTGGCAATGCTCTAGCCATCTGGGGTCACTTGCTCCATTGCTCAGCAACTGAGCTGTTTTAGCACCTGAAGTGAGGCCATGGAGCCATCCTCAGCACCCAGGCCAACTTGCTCGAAACAAACCAGCTATGGCTAGAGGAGTGGGAGAGAGGCAAAGACAGAGAGAGAGAGAGAGAGAGACAGAGAGAGAAGGGGAGTGGAAAGGATGGAGAAGAAGATGGTCGCTTCTCCTGTGTGCCCTAATAAGAACAGAACTTGGGACTTCACATATCGGGTCCACATCCTACTACTAAGCCAACCAGCCAGGGTCTATATTTAAATCTTTAATCCACTGGAAATTTTTAAGTTTGGTAAAAGGTAGGGATTTACTTTTATTTTTTTTCCGTATGGATAATCATTTGTCCCTGTGTTCTCCTTCCCGTAGTTATCTGCAGTGCCTCTTTTGTTTTATACTGCATTTCCAAACGTGTGAATATGATTCTAAGCCCTCTAGCCCTACTCTTCAGTAATTTGTCTATGCTATACCAATACCACACAATATCTTAATTACCAATCTTGAGATTGTGTAGAGCAAGTCCCCACAAGTACTTTTTAAGAATGTCAAGATTATCTTTGGTCTTCAGCCCTTCTCAATAAATTTTAGAATCAGCTTGAAAAGTTCCCAAAATAACCTGTTAGAATTTCAGTTGGAACTCTATAAATCAATTTGGAGAGAGCTGACTTCTTCATATCCATGAATATTTATTAAGATTGAAATATTTATGTTTTGTTTTCAATAAAAAATTTCACATTCTATATACAGTTGTTTTTAACGTGTTGTTCATTTCATAGATTTTTTTAGCACTAAAATTATTTCTAGATATTATTTGCCTAGTAAAAGGGCTAAGAAATTTCAGAAATATTAGCAAAACTAACTGGCTTCCTTAATTTACATATCCAACAAATATTAAGCACCTATGTGCCAGACTTTGTTAGGCACTGATAATTTTTTAAATTCCTCTACAATTCTACTCCCAGCCTTGAGAAAACCACTCTCTCTTTCTCCTTCCTTCCAGTTGTGCCAAAATTATTAGGTTTTTATCTTTTATCAATTTTAACAATTTTTCCCACTGAACAATAATAGTACATCATTTAAAAACTTGATAGAATGGTTTTTAAAATTTTTCATGTTGTCTAAAGAGAAGGTAGAAAGGGTGTAACTCTAAGCACACCAATACTTCTCCTCCTACAAGATCTACACCTGTCAGAGTAAACAAAACAATTCCAGTTGCTTATACATATAAATTTCAACTATGAGTCTTTAAAATCGGGTATAGGTGTGCAAACTGCCCCAACAGAAAAAGACATAGGCAAATCAAACAAAAATGGCAGAAATGGATGGTTTTCTCATGGGGGAAGTCTTAAGAAACATTAAGAATCACTTAACTAGTAAAGTGCAGAAAAGAGGGGTTGCCTCTGACTATACACCTCTGGGTAATCGGAATCTGGACTAACCCTGAAACTGGCGTTAGTCATGCCCCAGAACTGCAGGTCAGACTTCTGAGTCAGCCCTCCCACTCAAACTTCCAACATAAAGAGGATCTCCTCTGGGCCTTCAAGCCCTGTCTTCATTCCTAAACCTACTCAGGCCCTTCCTTCCCAGCATAGTTATTTAGACCTCCGCTGTTGTCAGGCACAGGGCTAGGTAAAGCACCGTCTCGGGCGTCAAAGAGTTCAGAAGTATGAGTAGGGTCTGTAAATAAAGAATTACTCCACAACATGATCATCGATATTTCTGAAAGCCAGAAGAGAGAAGGGAGTGGTTCTTCCCACCAGGGAATGACATCCGAGTCGGGTCTGACAAAACCGGAGCAACGCCAGTGGGAACAAATGGGACAGGACATTTCAGCAGAGAGCAAAGGGAGTGGTTCAGGGGACGGACGAGTGCTGGAAGCTACTTGAGACCAAGAGAAGCTGGAGGCGTAAACGGGTCTCACTCCGGGTGGAGGTTGGGGGATCAGGGAGTGCTGTAGAGTCCGGGGCGTGGCCCTGGGAGGGAGAGGACGGGGGCTTCCTCCGGGCCATTCCCCGTAGCCAACTGCATGCCAGCACCCTTCCGCTCCATGCCCGGTGATGAGCCGGAGACACGACGTAGGGAGGCAGCACAGCCAGGGGTGGCAACGCTCCCGAGACCCCGGGGCCCCAGACCCGGCGCGACGGGCTGCCCGCACCTTGCTAAGCAGCCGTCGCAGACCTTCGCAGTCGAACTCCATCGCCAGCCAGGTTCCCGAGTCAGGTTCCGCGACCCCAGCCCCTTGGTCCTTCCTGCGTACCGGTTTCAGGACGGCGGCCGCCGAGGACCAAACGTCCTGAGGTCCACGGCCCCACCCCTTCCCGAAATCGAAAGTCTACCTGCCTTCAACGCCCCAGACTCTGCTACCTCTCCGCTGGGAGTCGGACCGTCGCCCCAGTGAGAATCCTGAGCGCCATCAGAGACGCGTTAGCGCCAAGGGAGCTACGCTCCAGCTTGCTGAAAAGAAATTTAGGGACATCTGTGCAGAGAGGAATAGAAAAGGCCAGAGGAGAAGCAGTAAGAGAAGTAGAAGCAGCTCGCTCTGTTCTAGAACAGAGTTTCTGGAAGGATGTGTTAAATCCAGAGGAGTATCGAAAAAGATCATATTGTAGTTGGATATAGGAAGAAAGAGATAACGAAACTTAAAAATTTCAGGGAGGTGGAAAAGGAGCCAGCAGGAGCGTTGGTGGAGAAGTGGGAGACAGGGATAGCCTTGTGAGGATAATGCAGCATCAGGGGAATGATTGTCGTTTTTTGGGCGAGGGTGGGGGTTGGGGGGTGCATAACCATTGGTGATAGAGGAAATAGCTAGGTGAGAGAAAGACTGAAAACAAGAGAGAAGGTACATTGGTGGATAAGGTCATCTGGAGAAGGAAGGCAAAGATATGCTTTGTTTCGTCTCCTTGACATATAAGTTACCTGTTTTGTGTTCCTGCCTTGATTGAGCATTTGGGCCTAAAAACTCTCAGGAACTGGATGTTTTGACTGTCAAGAGGTGGGACTGGCAGTAGGGTGATTGTGTTGTTAGGAACACCCGGAGGCAGGAATGCTGTGGCTCAACTAGGAGAGTATAGTGAAAGACTGGAAAGAGCATTTATTTATTCAACAAACTTTTGTTGAGCATTGACAATTTGCTAAATATTTTTCTAGGTCTGATACAAAATTGAACAAAATAAGCAAAAATTAGCTGTGATAAAGCTGTCATTCTTTTATTAGTAAGAGGAGAGCAAAACAATAAATATACTAAGTAAATTAGACTGCAAGCTTGAAAGAAGGTGATTAAGTGTTATGGGAATAAAGTTTTAAAAGGCAGGTTAAGGAGATCAGGGTATGTCCTCTTGAAAGATGAAACAGTAAGCATTTCATATGAAGGGTATTCAAAGCAAAGTCCCATGACAGACAGGAGCTTGGTGAGGCTCCAAACAGTGAGGCCAGTATGGCTGAAGTAGAATGAAGTAAGAGGTGAGGAAGCAGAAGTAGACTAAATCAGAGAAATGAGAGGGAGCCACAGATGGTTTAAGGCAGCGATTCTTCCAGTGCGGTCCTCAGACTTAGAGCCTCAGCTACACCTGGAACTTGTTAAAAATACAGATTCTGAGACCCCCTACTCAGACATACAAAATCAGAAACTCTGGAGATGAGGTCAAGCAATTTGTTTTAAGAAGCTGGGTGATTTGCCTGACCAGGCGGTGGCGCAGTGGATAGAGCGTCGGAGTGGGATGTGGAAGACCCAGGTTCCAGACCCCGAGCTTGCCAGCTTGAGCGCGGGCCCATCTGGCTTGAGCAAAAGCTCGCCAGCTTGGACCCAAGGTCGCTAGCTCCAGCAAGGGGTTGCTTGGTCTGCTGAAGGCCCGCGGTCAAGGCACATGTGAGAGAGCAATCAATGAACAGCTAAGGTGTTGCAAGGCAATGAAAAACTAATGATTGATGCTTCTCACCTCTCTCTGTTCCTGTCTGTCTGTCCCTATCTATCCCTCTCTCTGACTCTCTCTCTGTCTCTGTAAAAAAAAAAAAAAAGAAGCTGGGTGATTCTAATGCATGATAAGGTCTGAGTACCACTGTGGGCATTTTGTAGACAGTTGTGACTCTGGCTTATCAGTGCTCTTCACTCAGAGACCTGTAGGCACACACCGACAGTTGGGTTGATTACTCCTTGCAGTGAGGGAGCAGATTTTGTAGAGGACTACTGAGACAGATCGGCAGGAGTGGTGAAGAGAACCTATTATATAGGTTGTGGGTTTTGGGTGACTTGGGGGAGGGTTTAAGGAAGCAAAGCTTCACTTTGGATTGGGTGCTGTCAAAAAGGACAATTTTTTGTTTGGGTATCTTAAATATCTGTGAGATAGGCAAACTAGAACTGTAATGGTAAAGAAGCAGCAATCACTTGTATTAGCAGAGAGAAGAGGATGTTCGGTATTTTTGGCTTGTACAGAGTGACCTTGCTTTTGTCTGCTTAAACAAAATTATGACGTGGCCTTTTTGCCATGGTCTGAATGACCCATCTGATGTTGGTTTTCTGTGAGATTGTTATACCCACAGGAGAATCACAGCTTAGCTAACAACACTGAGACCTAGCTGGGTCAGACCAGTTCCAATGTCAGGGGCTGCTTTTTTCTTTGTTAAGCTTTAACTCTGAAAGAGGAAGCAACTAGATGGTTTTGAACAGAGGAATGAGTTGGTCTGACCTGTTGTGAGTATGGGTCATGTGACCAATGATGTCACAATGCCCTACTAGAGTCCAGTCTCACTAGGGAGTTGCGGATCCTTTGGAAACAAGGACTGAAACTGACATGCAAGACCTCTACGAACTGAGGGTTTCATGAGCATACTCCTTTACTAAGATCTTGGTGAAGAATCTTTCACTGCGCAATTGTGTCGTAGAAATTGTTTTATCATGATCGTGCTTGGCTGGATGCTTTTTGTTGGCCTTGCATGTTACATGGGCACGTTTCCAGAGTTCATGGTAAGTAATGACCCTGCCTATAAATCTCTGGTAGTCATTCCTGGCTCTGGCTGACCCTCCCAGATGGGGTTTCTGACCAAATGGGAAAGATAGTTGAGGTCTCACCACTAATTAGAGGTCAGGATGCAATGGAAACAAAGTCAGTTTCCGAGGCTCCTTCCCAATCCCAATAGGGCATCTTTAAGTTCCTGCTTCCCTTAGGTTTATAACGTCACTTATTGCAAAGCATTATGGAATTTATAAAGGGTCTGCTGGAGATAGTGCCCGACTCCTGGATTTCAGACCAGGTTGATCAGTGGTTGCTGTTCAGGAGAGGGAAGGTGGGCCTTGGGGATTGTTCAGCATCCTTTAAAGTCCCATACAGAGACGGTTACCTACTGGACCAATGAGTAGAGCCACATCTGCCTTTAAATTTCTTTCTTACTCAGCCTCCAACTCTGCGGTGGAAAGAGAGGTGGCCTATTCAGGAGAGTAAGACACAACAGAGCAGCCAGGCTTTGGATGAAGATCTACAACTGTGAGTGGTGAACGGGTCTGTTGGGCTGACTTCCTCCATCTCCAGAGAACTTGATAGCACCCTGAAATTTCAGTGGAGAGTTTCTATTTCTCTTAAAAATATAATAAACTGTAGAAGGGGAAATGATTGGAGGCAGATGGCAGAAAAAGAGAATTTGAGGAGCACTGCTGAGAATAGCAGACCAAGGTTCAAAGATTTGTTAATAACGACACTGGTTTGTTTTTTTTCTTTTCTTTCTTTTTATTAATTTTAATGGGTGACATTAATAAATCAGGGTACATATATTAAAAAAAAAACATCTCCAGGTTATCCTGTCATTCAGTTATGTCAAATTATCCTCTGTCACTTTCTATCTGGTTTTCTTTGTGCCCCTCCCCTCCTCCCTCTCCCTCTATCTCCTCCCTCCCCCCACCCCATAACCACCACACTCTTGTCCATGTCTCATAGTCTCATTTTTATGTCCCACCTGTGTATGAAATCATGCAGTTCTTAGTATTTTTCTGATTTACTTATTTCACTCCGTATAATGTTGTCAAGGTCCATCCATTTTGTTGTAAATGATCCGATGTCATCATTTCTTATGGCTGAGTAGTATTCCATAGTATATATGTACCAAAGCTTTTTAATCCACCCGTCCTCTGACAGACACTTGGGCTGTTTCCAGATCTTTGCTATTGTGAACAATGGTGCCATGAACATGGGGACACATTTTTTCTTTTCAAAGAGTGCCATGGTGTTCTTAGGGTATATTCCTAAAAGTGGGAATAGCTGGGTCAAAAGGCAGTTTGATTTTTAATTTTTTGAGGAATCTCCAAACTGTTTTCCACAGTGGCTGCACCAGTCTGCATTCCCACCAGCAGTGCAGGCGGGTTCCCTTTTCTCCACATCCTCGCCAGCACTTGTTCTGTGTTGTTTTGCTGATGAGTGCCATTCTGACTGGTGTGAGGTGATATCTCATTGTGGTTTTAATTTGCATTTCTCTAATGATTAGTGATGTTGAGCATTTTTTCATATGCCTATTGGCAATCTGTATGTCCTCTTTGGAGAAATTTCTATTCATTTCTTTTGCCCATTTTTTGATCGAATTGTTTGTCTTCCTGGTGTTGAGTTTTATAAGTTCTTTATAAATTTTGGTTATTAACCCCTTATCAGATGTATTGTCGAATATGTTCTCCCATTGTGTGGTTTGTCTTTTTATTCTGTTCTTATTGTCTTTAGCTATGCAAAAACTTTTTAGTTTGATATAGTCCCATTTGTTTATCCTGCCTTTTATTTCATTTGTCCGTGGAGATAAATCGGCAAATATATTGCTGCAACAGATGTCAGAGAGCTTGCTGCCTATGTTTTCTTCTAAGATGCTTATCGTTTCACGGCTTACATTTAAGTCTTTTATCCATTTTGAGTTTGTTTTTGTGAATGGTGTAAGTTGATGGTCTAGTTTCATTTTTTTGCAGGTAGATGTCCAATTTTCCCAACACCATTTGTTAAAGAAGCTGTCTTTACTCCTTTGTATGCTCTTTTCTCCTTTGTCAAAAATCAGTTGTCCATAAAGTTGTGGGTTTATTTTTGGGTTCTCTGTTCTGTTCCATTGATCTATGAGCCTGTTCTTATGCCAGTACCAGGCTGTCTTGAGTACAATGGCCTTGTAGTATACCTTGATATCTGGAAGAGTGATGCCTCTTGCTTTATCTTTTCTTTTTAAGATTGCTGAGGCTATTCATGTTCTTTTTTGGTTCCATATAAATTTTTGGAATATATGTTCTATATCTTTGAAGTATGTCATTAGTATTTTCATTGGTATTGCATTGAATTTATAAATTGCTTTGGGTAATATAGACATTTTAATGATGTTTATTCTTCCTAACCATGAGCACGGTATATGCTTCTACTTGTTTGTATCTTCCTTGATTTCTTTTATCAATGTTTTATAATTTTCCGAGTACAAGTCCTTAACCTCCTTGGTTAAATTTACTCCTAGGTACTTTATTTTTTTGGTTGCAATAGTGAAGAGGATTGTTTCCTTAATTTCTTTTGCTGACAGTTCATTGTTGGTATATAAAAACACCTCTGATTTCTGAGTATTAATTTTATATCCTTCCACATTGCTGAATTCATTTATCAGGTCCAGTAGTTTTTTGACTGAGACTTTAGGGTTTTCTATATACAATATCATGTCATCTGCAAATAATGATAGTTTTACTTCTTCTTTTCCAATTTGGATGCCTTTTATTTCTTCTTCTTGTCTGATTGCTGTGGCTAAGACTTCCAGAACTATGTTGAATACAAGTGGTGAAAGGGGGCACCCCTGCCTGGTTCCTGATCATAAGGGGATTGCTTTTAATTTTTGCCCATTTAGTTTGATGTTTGCTGTGGGTTTGTCATAGGTGACCTTTCTCTTGTTAAGGAATGTTCCCTGTATTCCCACTTTACTGAGAGTTTTGATCATGAATGGGTGCTGGATTTTATCAAATGCTTTTTCTGCATCTATTGAAATTATCATGTGATTTTTGTCCTTTTGTTTATGTGATGAATCACATTGATTGATTTGCAAATATTGAACCAGCCTTGCCTCTCCAGAATATATCCCACTTGATCATGGTGTATGATTTTTTTCATATATTGCTGGATCCGGTTGGCTATTATTTTGTTGAGAATTTTAGCGTCTAAATTCATCTAGGATATTGGCCTATAATTTTCTTTCTTTGTGTTTTCTTTGCCTGGTTTTGGGATCAGAATTATGCTCACCTCATAAAAGGAGTTTGGAAGTCTTCCTTCCTCTTGAATTTTTTGAAATAGCTTGAGAAGGATATGAGTTAGTTCTTCTTTGAATTTTTGGTAGAATTCACTTGTGAAGCCATCAGGCCCAGGACTTTTCTTTGTTGGGATTTTTTTGATAACTGCTTCGATTTCATTTGTTGTAATTGGTCTGTTTAGGTGTTCTGATTCTTCCAGATTGATTTTTGGAAGGTTATATGATTCAAGAAATTTGTCCATTTCACCAAGATTGTCTAATTTTTTGGCATATAGTTCTTCATAGTATTTTCTTACAATGCTTTGTATTTCTGTTGTGTCAGTTGTTATTTCTCCACTGTCCTTTCTAATTTTATTTATTTGAGTCCTCTCTCTTTTTTTCTTGGTGAGTCTAGTTAAAGGTTCATCAATCTTGTTTACCTTTTCAAGGAACCAGCTTCTGGTTTCATTGATCCTCTGTATTGTTTCCTTCGCCTCTATGTCATTTATTTCTGCTCTGATCTTTATTATTTCCTTCATTCTACTTGTCTTGGATTTTATTTGTTGTTGTTTTTCTAGTTCTTTTAGATGCAGGGTCAGGTTGCTTATTTGAGCTTTTTCTAGCTTTTTATGATATGCCTGTAGTGCAATAAACTTCCCTCTCAGAACTGCTTTTGCTGTGTCCCATAAATTTTGAGTTGATGTATGCTCATTATCATTTGTTTCTAGAAACCTTTTTATTTCTTCTTTGATCTCATTGTTAATCCATTCATCATTTAATAACATGCTATTTAGTTTCCAAGTGTTTGAGTATTTTTCAGTTTTTCTTTTGTGGTTAATTTCTAGTTTCATGGCATTGTGATCAGAGAAAATGCTTGATATGATTTCAATCTTCTTAAATTTGTTGAGACCACTTTTATGTCCTAGCATGTGGTCTATCCTAGAGAATGTACCATGAGCGCTTGAAAAGAATGTATATTCTACTGCTTTAGGGTGAAAAGTTCTGAAGATATCTATTAAATCGAGTTGATCTAGTGTATCCTTTAAGTCTGCTGTTTCTTTGTTAATTTTCTTTCTTGAGGATCTATCCAGTGATGTTAGTGGGGTATTGAAATCCCCTACTATTATAGTATTGCTGTTAATCTCACCCTTTATATCCATCAAAGGCTGTTTTATGTATGTCGGGGCTCCTATGTTCGGTGCATAGATATTTATAATAGTTTTATCTTCCTGTTGAATTGTTCCCTTTATCATTATGTAGTGTCCTTCTTTATCTCTTACTACAGCCTTTGTTTTAAAGTCCATTTTGTCAGATATAAGTATTGCTACCCTGGCTTTTTTTTTTTCATTTCCATTTGCATGAAATATTTTTTTCCATCCTTTTACCTTCAGTCTATGTGCATCTTTTGTTTTAAGGTGTGTCTCTTGTAGACAGCATATGTATGGGTCTTGTTTCTTTATCCACGCAGCTACCCTATGTCTTTTGATTGAATCATTTAAACCATTTACATTTAAGGTTATTATTGATATGTAGTTGTTTATTGCCATTTTATTCTTTAAAGCTGTATTCTTCTTTTGCTATATTCTTTTCCCCCTTTTAACTGTTCACAACAGGCCCCTTAGCATCTCTTGCAGAATTGGTTTGATTTTAATGAATTCCTTGAGGGTTTTTTGTCTGGGAAGCTCTTTATTTCTCCTTCAATTTTAAACGGTAGCCTTGCTGGATAGAGTAATCTTGGTTGTAGGTTCTTGTTCTGCATTACTTTGAATATATCTTGCCATTCCCTTTTGGCCTCAAATGTTTCTGTTGAGAAGTCGGATGTCATCATAATGGTGGCTCCTTTGTAGGTGATAGCCTTTTTTTCTCTAGCAGCTTTTAAGATTTTCTCTTTATCACTTAGCTTTGGTATTTTAACTATGATGTGTCTTGGTGTAGATTTCTTTGTGTTTCTCTTTAATGGAGTTCTCTGTGCTTCTTGAATGTGTGAAACATTTTCCAGCCTTAATTTAGGGAAGTTTTCAGCTATGATTTGATTGAACAAAGTTTTTATCTCTTGTTCTTTCTCTTCTTCTTCAGGAACCCCTATGATGCGGATGTTATTTCTCTTCAGGTTGTTACAGAGCTCCCTTAGAGTTTCCTCAGATTTTTTGAGTCTCTTTTCTTTTTTCTGTTCTGCTTCTGTGCCTTTGTTTATTTTGTCCTCTAACTCGCTGATTCTATCCTCAGCTTCATCCATCCTGCTTTAATTCCTTCCATTGTGGTCTTCAGTTCTGATACTGTATTTGTCATTTATGTCTGATTCTTTTTTATTATTTCAATTTCCTTTTTTTATACTTGCTATCTCTTTATTTAGGTGTTCGTAATGACTATCCATTGTTGCTCGAAGTCTTTGAACGTCCTATCATTATTTTAAACTCTGCGTCAGGTAGTTTGGTTATATCTGATTCATTCAGGTCCATCTCTGGGGATTTCTCTTGATTCATTTGGGTTGCATTCCTCTGCCTACCCATTTTGTCTGTGTGTAAGAAGGATTTGTTTACAAGAGTCCAATGGGTGTTGCCTCTGTGTTCCCTAGGTGTGGTCTGTCTGCAGGTCCGCTACCCCCTCTGCCGCTGCCTAGGGTAGTTGGGTGTGGGTGTTTCCGGCGCCAGCTGCTGCGGCTGCTGCTGTGGTATCCACCTGCCTCCGCAGGAGGGGCTGTGTTCTCGTGCCAGGCTCTGTAAGCCTTAGCCAGTCTCGGCCTTCACTCCTCTTCCATGGGTGGGATTGCGCACCATACTCGGGTCACAAGCCTGGGCACCAAGGGCAAGGTTTAGCACTTTTGCTCAGCTGCGGGTCCCTGTCAGCCTGTTCCTCCAGCCGGGAGGGGCTTCTGGTGCACGCCCAGCGGCAGATCTCTGCCAGTTCCAGGCCCCCGTTTTTCCCCCGCAAGTGGGGTCGCAGGTGGGCCTGCAGCCACCATACCACTTTCACGTGTCCCCTTCGCTCCCACTGGGCTAGACCGAGCTAACGCCAGCCGGCTCAGCCACTGCCCCACGGATGGAACCGCACTTCCGCATTCCGCCGCTGCCCGCCCTCCAGCAAGCCCTCAGCAGTGTGGGTGGGAGAGCTGCAGCTCAGACCCTAACACTCTATACTGTAGTCCTGAAAGCGACAGTGCTCTAATTGCCACAGGGGAGCCTGTTTGGCTGGTGTCCTGGTTCCCCTTGCTGGTTCCAGGGGAAATACTGTTTTAGATTTGTGGAGTGACTCAGCCCAGGGTTTAGGGTGGCTGTCCCTCAAAGCTTTTCTCCCTCTGCCTTCCAGACTGCACTCTCTTCCCGCTGCTCCGGTCCTCTCCTCTCTCCCTGTCTCCCGGAATCCCGGGTGAGTGGTTGTGAGAGAGGTGTTCTGAGCCGTCCCTTTAAGAAGAATCCTGGGTCTGAGACAACTGTTTCTTTCCCACAAACAGTATCCTAACCTGTTTCACAGATAAATACTGCCTATACGCCTCTTCTAGGCTCTTGGCTGCAGGCTGGGGCTTTGTTCCTGGGACCCAGGTACCTACCCTTCCCCTAGCCTCTTTCCGCCATACAAGTCTCTCCGGGCTGCCTTTCGCTCCTTGGAGCTGGGCAACCCTTTCTGCGTTTTCGCTTTTCCTACCAGTCTCGATGTTGCTTCTTCGGTGTTCCCCGGTTGAAGAGTCCTCTCAGTCCAGTGCAACGTTGGTTTATCCAGGTGATTGTTCTTAAAATCAAGTTATAATCCACTTTGGTTCTGGGAGTTGGAAGTTGGTACGTTCACCTACTCCATTGCCATCTTGCCTCGCCCTGTTTTGTTTTATTTTGTTTTTAAAGTAATCTGTCCAAATGGCAGAGCCATACTTTATTTATTTTTTATTTTTCAGGGACAGAGAGAGAATCAGAGAGAGAGATAGACAGGGACAGACAAACAGGAATGGAAAGAGATGAGAAGCATCAATCATCAGTTTTTTGTTCTGACACCTTAGTTGTTCATTGATTGCTTTCTTATATGTGCCTTGACCACGGGCCTTCAGCAGACCGAGCAACCCCTTGCTGGAGCCAGTGACCTTGGGTCCAAGCTGGTGAGCTTTTGCTCAAACCAGATGTACCCGCGCTCAAGTTGGCAACCTCGGGGACTGGAACCTGAGTCCCAGTCAGACGCTCTATCCACTGCGCCACCGCCTGGTCAGGCAATACTGGTTTGTTTTGAAAAGAAAGGTTTTCTTTTTAGCGACTGTTCTCATCTGATAACTTATTTCCTCCTCACAAACTCTGTAATAAATTGGCTCAGCATTTTTAATACCCCCTTTTGGCAGATCCTAAAACTGAAAACATGAATTTAGGTTCTAGTTCTAACTTTCTAACTTACTAGTTATGTGATTTGGGAAATTTTAATCTCTTTAAAGTTCAGTTTCTGCATTTGTGTAATGAAGCTATCCCAGTATCTTATTATTTTTATGAGGATTACATTTTGGAAATCATGTAAGTTATTTAAGGCAAAGCTTGACAATTAGCATTTGGTCAATGCTAACTTAACAACTAAGCAAAATCATGAGCCAGTCAACAAAGATTTACTTGTTACAATGACCTCACCTGTTCACCTGAGGCTACACACCAACTTGTTTGTGAAGCTGGGATGTAAGCATAGATCTCTGCGCTTAATGCCTCACACTATTCCGCTAGACCAGTCTGCCTAGAGCAAACATTAATAACAATGTCCTTTTAAAAAGCCATCTCCTGGGTTTCTCATATCCTACCTCATCTCATTCAGCCATGTTTTTTCAAAGATGTTCCCATCGTTAATGAAACTTAATGAGTCTTAGTAATGTACTGACTGCAGGAGCAGGCTTTCTGGGAAGCTGCTCTGGAAGGCAGGGGTAGCAAGTGCCAGCCCCAGATACAGTAAGAGCAGGACATGATGGTGGTTCTATTTTTCCTCCATCCGCCCCAGAATTCCTGTGGGTGTACTGGCACAACACAATCAGCCCTCTGTGGGGGTGGGAAGTGGATGGAGGGCCTGAGCACTTGGTTAGCTGAGCCACTGCCATAGTGTCCTGACAAAACCCCTCAAACCACCCCATGCCTCAGTTTCTCTAGCTGTATAATGAGCATAATAGCCCATCTTCCTTCTCTTCTGTTCTGAGGGGAGTTGTGAGGAGGCTTATCTTGCATGAAGGTTTAACTGTGTTATTTCACAAAATGTAAGATTTTTCTTCTTTCAATGGTCTAACAGTTGTATTTAAAATAATTGCTCATAGCATACCTAGCTACTTACTCCTCCTGATTAATCTAGGGTATTTTTTGTTTTGTGTTTCACATAGGATTTTTTTTTTTGCATTTGATTGTATAAAGCCAATAGTCAAAATTTTGACAGGTGATGAGTTATTAAAAATCTGATGACAGCTAGATCCTAACCACATAGAGTCACCAGAGAATAGGGCCCTTCTCATAAAGGGTTCTTTAGCTTCAACACCCTTGGATCCTGGCTAACCGTCCCACAGTTACTCACTCTGACTGGTCCCCAAGGTCACAAGAGCTGATGTCACAATTGGTATCTGAGCTCTGCCCCCCAAAATGGCCAAGGCAATGAATGCATTTCAGTTCAGACCACAAATCTTCTCAGCCAGGAACTGTTATGCTGGGCCATTCACCATCACGCCTTGAATGAAGACAGCCCAGTTTCCAGGACTCGGGGAATAGAACACCCCCTTCAGAACCATCTATTTGCCCCTGCACGTTCCACCAGCTAAGCCAAAAGCCCACAATGATTGTTGTCTTATGGATGCTTCTCATTGCAGGAACGATGTGGAAGGGATATAAGTACCCGCCAGGAGGGGTAAGTGTGTCTTCAGCTGTGTTCTCTCTCCCTACTTTGAAATCTATTCCAGTAAATGAACTAAGCAACTCTAGTAACTAGAAACAAATAACCTTTTCTTCATTAAAAAGTTATGCAGCTTACCCACTTATGATTATTCACTTTCTACTTACAGTTGAGAGAGTTCCCTCTGTCTTTCATGTGATCTTTTATACATGTTTTCCTAAGTTTCTGTTCTTTTTCGGTTTCTTTCAAATAAACTGGAGGTGTAGAGATAGAGACTTCTCAGGCCCAGGGTCCAAACTGTCTGACATGGATGACCTAGTCTTGTTTCATGGGACATTTTGTATGCAACCCACACTTAGCTCTGCCTCAAGTAAACTCTGATCTGTAATGGTTCTGGGGGCGCATGTCTCTGTGCTCTCTCCTTCTGTTGGACCTTGGATATCTGTCCTTCCTCTGCTTCTTGTCAGCTCCCATAGTGAGCCCCCCCCCCCCCGGCAATTGAGATTGGTGGCATTTGGTGACAGAATTGGACACAGCTACCCCTGCCTGCCCTTGGCCAGGAGGGCAGTTACCTCAGCCCACAACCAGAAGACACTAAGCATGACTCACCTGACATACTATTTTCCCCTTCAGACCCCGCTGGAAATAAGCAACGATGACCCTGGTGAACCAATGCAGCTCTGAAGCTCACCTGACCAGCTGTACAGTTCCTGTTATTGTTTTCGCATAAAGTAATTGCACATTATTTTTGTCCCACTTTATGTAAAAAGTTCCTGCATTTTTTAAAAGGAAGACTTGGTATTATTGTGTTAGCTCGAAACAGGAAGACAGTGGGGAGGAAGTCGGATGGGTGGTTGTGAATGGGTCCCCTGTTTCAGTCTCTTTAAGACTGGTATTAAGACTAAGATACTCATTTCAGTTTGTCCTCTATTCAGTATCTTTAAGGCTAGAAATTCTCAAGAGCTCATTAGACCTAGTCCCCAAGTAATGTCTTTTTCCTGGGTCCAGGGTTGAAAACTTGTTAAAGGGCTAGAGATTGCAGCAACTTTAAGTATATACTTTAGGGCTATTTCTCTTTGTCCTTCGCAGTTATTATTAAGAACCCAATATACCATGTGGGGGAAAGGATGTCATTTTTATTAGGTGCTAAATACTAAATTATATTAATTGCTCACAAAAATGAGGGTATATTTCAAAATGAATATGAAGATATACAAAATTTTGATTTTATTAAACATCAGAAAAATGACAAGTCTAAGAAAGTTGTTCAATTATGCAAATAAGATGCAAAAGCAACTTTTATTTCATTGGTGAAGATGTACTATACACAAGGCTGAATGTACTCAAGTATCTGCACATTCCCTGATCCCCTAATTTTTGTGAGCAGTATATTATTTTAATCCTCACAATAATCTAAACTGGGTAAGAACCTCATTTTAACAAAATGATAAAAAAGAAGTTGAGAGTTTAAGTACCTTACCAGCCCCTCCAGCTCTGAGTTGCAATGAAGATTAAGATCCAGGCCTTCTCCTTGGCATGCTTTATGTGCCAAGAAAAAGGGAGAGAAAAACAAGACTGGGATAGCTACTCTTGCCTGCCTCCTGGTTCAAATGTCCCCCTCACTTGTATAGCCAAGAAGTGGCCTGATGATTCTTTCAGCACTAACTGCTGGTAATATAGGCAACATGCATAGAAACAAAAACTGCTTAGTCCTCATTATGATGCAGTTTTGAGTTTGAGACCAAGGATGGAACCTAAGTATAAGATCTATGCAGTTCATCAGTGTCTGAGTCCTAGGTTATTCCTGATAAGCCTTCTAACAGTTTGGAGCTTTCTGACCCTTAAAGGGGACGGGGGAGGGAGGGACAAATCTAACAGGGGTAAATACAGTATTTTTAAAATAAATGGAAACTGTTCCCATTCTATAGCGCTTGGGGATTATCGATAAAATTCCATTGCCCAGAAATGCACCCTTACCAGATCTTTTATGTACATATTTTGTTGATGGCTACTTGGTACAGATTTGCTACTCTCTGTAAGTGGCTCTATGCACTGAATGGATGACCCCTTTTATTTCTTATGAAAAGGATTGTGAACTCAAAATCCATAAGCAAAATTTTGTAATTTTTTGATCTAGGATACTAGAATCTCTTGTACTTCTTATGACCTAGTCTCAACACATTTCATTAAGTGCCTGCATTTTCTGGGTGCATGGCTGTGCCCACTTGCCTCACTCATATTCCTAAGGACTCTTCTCAGCCATCTCAGGCCCTTTCTATTACAGGGCATAAGAACCTGCTTTTACTGATAAGTGTATACCCAGTTCTTCCCTCACCTTCAGAGTATACTCCAAACAGTTCTAACTTGGGTGTCTTTGGTAAGCTGGTGGGGAAGACAAGTATCAGTGGTAGGGTCTGAGCAGACGTGAAATGAGTGATGGAGAACAGAGACATGTGTGTAAGGTAGCAGACCCCATCTCTGAAGTCTGATGAGTCTACTTGGGCTTTAAGCTGTAAAAATGTTCGAGTGATGAAATAAGGAATATGAGTTTTGGTAAATAATAACAAACCAGGGAAAATATCAATAAAATATTTTTAATGCCTACAATATTTTTTATACATAAATTGCAAAACTTTCACCTGTATATGCAAAAGTAGATTCTCTTGCAGGTCAACAGCACCAGATAAACAATCTAGTCTATGTAAATATATCTAAACTTGATTTGTCCATTATGTAAAAGATATGATGGATTTAATAACTCCAAAGAAATCTATATCCCATTCTTAATCATACACTAAACACCTGAATATTTATTTCATCACGTCCACTCACAAAATAAATAATAGTCTAATATATTCAGCACATCGAAAATAAACCAACCAGTCTCTCTTCATATATTTATTCTCTTTCCAAACATGTTTTGGTCTCCTGCTGTATCTCAGAAATGTACTAATAGCTGCTTTTAAGTTACAAAATACAAGAGTAATTTATTTCTTGGAGAAAATCTTGGGGATTACATTAAAAAATGAAACTTTGAGTTCCCATAGACTTTCTTTTTTTGTTAACAGTCTCTACACCTTTTCACAGCACACATGTAAGGCTGCCTGTGTGACATGTGGTACCCTGGCCTCCAAATGGTCATAACTGCATTTATAGCTTAGAGAAAATACTAAGACAAGTTCTGAAAGTAGCCACCTTAAAAGGAGGCGCCCCTTGCTTTGACATAGCAACATCAAAAGCAAGTCGGACTGTGAAATCAGAGGCATGAATTTTATGAAAACTACTTTCCTTTCTATCATTTGTTAGAGAGTACCACAATTATAATCATGTAACATTATTACAATCGTGAAATAACATTTCTACATTCGTGAATTAACATTACCCAATAAAAGGCACATCTTCAAATACTGAATAGAATCTGAAAATCAAAACAGAGGATCCATTAAAAAAAATCAAACATTTAATTTGTAAACCTTGATAAAAAGTAAGAGCCTATTCCAGTTTCTTCAAAGGTTTGTAAGCTTTTCTTAGGAGTTGTCAGGAATTTCAGAATAAAATGGAAGACAGGATTTAGAAACAAGGCCCAGATTAATGTAAAAGACTCAGAACTTTTTCTTTAAATGAGGTACAGAAGTGCCCTTTTCTTAATGTTGAACAGTAAAATCAACATCTATGTTATAGAAGAAACACACTCAGAAGTGACATATAAGGACACAACCTGACTCTTCTTACCAAGTTCTGGAACTTTTACATAGCACAAAGGTGCCTTTCTGTACAAATAACTGCACAATATCACTGAGTAAAGTGCTAGTGAACTTCACGCCACCAAAATCAGCTTTGACAAACACTTGATTGTAATTGCCGATCTCAAAGAGTCTGAATATTGAAAAATATATCCAAGAAAAAAAACTTCTGAAGAGGGAAACAAAAGTACATAACAGCAAAGGAAATAATGTTCCAAACTTGTTTTATTACATGGAACATCATACTATCCTTAAATCAATTTCACTGATGATATTTGAGACAGGTGAGAGGCAGTTAATAAAGGTCTACCACCAGTGTAACAATCTATGTGGAGCATTAGAAAGGGTGTCATTCTTAGTGATGAAGATACCTTTCATTGGATTCAATTTCAAAATTAAATACTTAATTCAAAATGAGTCAGTCTTAGGGGACTGGGTCACATGGTAGACCCATTAAGAAAGACTAATAATGGTCATCTATAATACCCAAACTTAAGAATAAAGAAAACTTTATGGATAAAAAGGAATACACAAAAACAAGTTTTGGACATACTGGAGAGTAAGGATTCATTGTAGAATTTTTCCTAGTTAACTGTCCAATAGCTTAAAGTAGCCACATTTATTGTAGAACTGTTCTGTAAGCTTATGCCCCACTGTCTCCAAGCTCCCACACTTAGAATGAAGGACAAACGCTCTCTAGCATCCTCATGTCTCATTTTCTGTTGCTCACTTTCCTTGAGACTTGGCTTCTCTCCAGCCAGAACCTAAGTCAACCTGATTGGAATTGTTTGGATTTGAGGCTTAAGAGATAGCAAGTCTATAAATAGGACTCAAATGGAAGAAAGTTCCACCCAGCACACCACCAGTAATAGGAAACATCTTTTCTACCTGGGGAAAAAATCTCTTCACAGTGCATAGTTTGAAATAAAAGTGCAATATGGTCAAAATGAGAAGGTGGTGCTCTTGATACACATTAATTTAGTTTTTGGTTTTTGCCATTAACTGCTAAGGGATTTCAAGATAAAATGCAGTCATTAACATCAAGAGGCACAAGGGCACCTTGAATTCCAAAGTATCTTTATAATGGGGGAGGGGATGGGAAGGAGGGGATCCTCACATGTCACTTGCTTATTTTTAAACTATTATTCTTCCAACTCTAATGTTTGAATAAAATATTTTTTCTTCAATACAAAAATGAATTTTTAGATAAAAATCAGCACAGTGACACTGTCTATTTTACAATGAATCTGAAAAGAAAACTTGGAATATTCTTATACTAAATGGCATAACTTGTATTTTAACTTGAAAATTTTAATTGCCTAATCACCTAAATGAATGAATAAGAATGCTTAGCATCCAGTCCATGAATACGGAATACAATATAATTTATTCTAGTTTTCACTTCAAAGTCACATAGATGACATCCATTTGGTAATTATAAAGCCTATGTACATTTTCAAGTTCTCATTCTAAACATATAGGTTAGGACAGGTCATTTTATTGCTGGCAACATTCATGGAAAGGCCAGGTTCCTCATAAAAAGACAAAATAAGTTTGATTGGGAGGTGGCCATTGCCCTACTCACACATCAGCAGAGTTATGGAAGTCAAGAGGCAATCTCTTTTCCTTTATAGAACAAAAGATTGGTTGACTGTTGAGTGCCCCCACATTAGAATGCATAGCTCATCAGGGTCAAGGCTGGCACCTGGGAACAGTTCACTTCCTAAGAGCACTGGGCATTATGTCATCTGCATTACAGATTTCACCATAGAAAGTATCTGAAAATACGTTATGTTCAAAATATACAGTATGCATTCCTGCTCCTTGAGGACCCGAATGTAATAATCTAAAATCATAAAGGGGCTTCTTCAGTCTGAAGGCAGGACTTCCATGCAGCAGAGTATCTCCAGGATTTCAAAAATCAATAGCAGCAGCTAACGCCTTTTCAGCTTCTTGGACTTTCGGCGTTTCATTTCTTCTTCCTCACGTCTCATTTCCTCTAAGTCCTCTTGCATACCTAGTCTTAAACTGTCAAAAAAAAAAAAAAAAGAAAGAAGGAAAAAAGGTTTCTGTCAATACACACAAAATCACTTCTTTCTTTAAAAAGCAGGAATGAGCCTGACTTGTGCTGGTTTGAAAAGCTGGGCTTGCCCGGTCAAGGCACATAAGAGAACTAAATATGAGTTGATTCTTCCCACTCCTCCATCCCCTGCCCATCTCTCTCTCCTTTCTCTAAAATCAATTTTAAAAAAAGGGCAAGAATGAAATTTCAACCGAGAGCTCAAGAAGAATTTATTACGCTCTCAAAATGCTGCAAGCCTTCACCACTGAGAACAGAACAGCAGAAGTATTTTTTATCAAGAGCACTGCCATTGACTCAAATTAGAGTGGAAAAAAGACCTTACATACAACCTCAACACAAAACACCTTAGTATTCCCATTAAAGTAATAACATAAAGATGATCTCAATAGCTTTTAAAAACAAAGAACAAGAAACATTTATACAAAAATAAAATAGTCTCTACTTGTCCCTTCCCAACACTTTAGTTTGACATCTAGTTATAGGAAGTGGGAAGACAAGAGAGAGAAAAAGGTTTAATATTCTGGGTTGAGACTAAGGTGAATAATTCTACTAGTTACTGCTATAATCAAAGTAATCACTTGATACCTCTACAGAAGACATTATCATTAGTTTGCTATCAGGCAACCAGACGGGAATTTGATAGCCCCTCGTCAGGTCCAAGGCCAGCAGTAGCACCAGGTAGTAAGACTGAGATGCGTCTGCTGTGGAGGGGTCAGGACGGAGAAGGAACACCAACACACTACCGTGGGATCTGAGGGGCCTCTGCAATTACCGTGTGCATACATGGAGGAGGCACTGCACAAGGCAGCCGGTCCACATGCCCTTCATCCTCACAATACCTCAACCAGTAAGAACGGCGTATTCTCACTGTACTAATAAGAAAACAAGATTTAGAAAGGCTAAGGAATTTGTCTAATGCCCTACAACAAGGAAGCAGGACAGAAATTTAGAATTATGTGGCCCAAAGCTCCCGCTCCCAATGGTGCAACTGAAGTAGCAAGCAAAAGAGAGATTTTTAGGACACGGCTACACAAATGAGCTTAGTTTTGTGCTTACCTCTTTGCTTCTTCTTTCTGCTGCTCTTTCCAACTACTCTCCATGTAACGTAAGGCATAATCACTTTCATCTTTATATCTGGAAAGAGGAAATCAAAATTGTTATTAAAAAAATTCCATTTTCTAAAAGAAACTAAATCCGGCTGTTAGGTTCTCAAACTGTAATGTGCACATCACCTGGGAACTTTATACAGCTAATTTGGATTCAGTAGGCCTGAAAGCCGGCATTTCTAACAAGTTCCCAGGGGATTATCAATGCTGTTGGTTCCATACTGCTGTTCAGGAACCATGCTTTTGAATAGCAAAGTCTTTTCACCAAAGAAAAGCAGGTGTTAGATCAGACCAGCTTTCCACAATGCTGTGGGTGGCTTTCTGATTTCAAACCCAATCTATGCCTACTACACGACGCTGCTTAACTCATATTAACTATACATCTTACAAAGATAAATTTTAAAAGGGATAATTTTTTGGCCCTCATGCAAGGAATTACACACATCTGAGTTATTTTTTAAATATTAAATGACAAAGGAGTAAATGTAAACCACACAAGGATTCCTAATTAAGAATTGTATTCAGTGCCTCACTATTAATCTTTATTTTTCCGCTTAGCATGAGTTATTTAAAAAAAATAAAAAGTTTATATCTTCTTTAGCCTTACTTTTTTCGGTCATAGCCAAAGATTTCTCGAATGTGCTTGGATATTTCTTCCTGAGGTTCTCCTTCATCTTCGATGAAATCTTCCATTTCAGAGTCATATTCATCATCTTCCTCCTCTTCATATTCTTGCTGCTTTTTGTAACCACTGGGGAAGGGAAACCTTTGAGGACCTACGGATAGAAAAGCCATTATTTATAAGAGCATTAAAACTTAAAATAGTCCCAATAAAGTTCTATGTAAACTAAGATTCTGAGAATTTGTTAAGATGGTATTCTCAAAATCCAGAGACAGCAAACTATTGAAACAGCATGGAGTCATTCCTACATCATCCCTGCTGCCCACTGGTATCCACAAGGTATAGAATGTCTGTATATCCCAGGGCTTACTCGAAGTATCTGTTACATTGTCTAGCTTAGTACCCTGTTTCCCCAAAAATAAGACCTAGTGCAATTTTTTTCAAGTTTAGAAATATAAGGCCTCCCCTGAAAATAAGACCTAGCACATCTTTAGGAGCAAAAATTAATATAAAACATTGCCTTATTTTCGGGGAAACAGGGTAGACTGTTGTACATGGAAATAGAGTCACAAGAAATTCTTGATGGAATTCAGAGTTTGGCTGGTTATGCTGATGTATGTGATGACATGACTACAGTACATTAATAAATGTCGATTTTTTTTTTCAATAATAAATCTGAATTCTTGTTCATGGAAAAATAAGACATCCCCTAAAAAGAAGACTTAGCGCATCCTTAGGAGCAAAAATTAATATAAGACACTGTTTTATTTTTGAGTAAACATGGTAGTTCCTCTTCTTCTGGATTCTTCAATATTAAAAAAAATACATTTCAAATAGCTATCAGATCACCTGACCAGGTGGTAGTGCAGTGGATAGAGTGTCGACCTGGGATGCTGAGAACCCAGGTTCAAAACCCTGAAGTTACCAGTCTGAGCGAGCGGTTGCTAGCTTGAGCATGGGATCACAGACATTACTCATGGTTGCTGGCTTACAGGCCAAGAAGGCTGGTTTGAGCAAAGGGTCACTGGCTCAGCTGGAGCGCCCCCGCCCCCATTAAGGCACGTATGAGAAAGCAATCAATGAACAACTAACGTGCCACAATTACGAGTTGATGCTTTTCATTTTTCTCCCTTCTTTACCTCTCTTGCAAAACAAAAACAAAAAACCCAAATAGCTATTGGGTCACTAACTTTTAATTTTGAAAAGACACCCAAGGTAACAATCTACCATCTATTATCATCATAATTTTACTAAATTTTTAAAAAGTCCAACAAAGGAGAAAGGATTCTCAGAATTATGGATAATTGTTCAGAGTCAAGTCTGACTTTAGAAATAAAGCACTACATTATCCTTATTTTTGTCATCTTCCCCAGACTGATTAAAGTTTTTACAAAAGACTGGCATTGATCACTAGACCAGCATCTGGCAACAACGGCTTTTTAGTCCTTGATTACAGATGTTCCTTTTGTTCTTCTAAAGTTTTTAATATGCATGGCTTGTCTCATTAGCTCAGAACTTCTTCTCAACTTTGACATTACTGACATTTTGGGCCAGATAATTCTTTGCTAAGAGGAGGCTGTCCTGTGCAATGTAGAATAGCAGCATTCTTGCCCTTTATCTAGTGGATGCTAGTAACGTCCCCTTGCCCCTTTGATTGACATTGTGTCAATCAAAAATGTCTCCAGGCATTGCCAAATGTTCACTGGATATCAAAATCATTCTTGGTTGAGAACCAACATTCTTAATGAATTAGGAAGTTAAAAAAAGCAGGCATGCGAATTTTTTCTTTTATATTCTCCATGGTGCCTACCAAGTGCTTTAACAAATGCATATTAATATCAGCAAGTAGGTGCCACCAATGATTCCATACCTTAGGTCAGTAGATTCCTAAAGGACTAGTAGGTAGGACCTTATCGTGGCCCACTATAAGGAGTAGGAACACAAGGGCAGTCTAAAACAGTTCCTGGCACACACTGGGTACTTAACAAATATCTGATGAATAAATAAGCACCAAAAAGTTTCAAGCTTAGAAATATACTTCACTCCTTCATGACAGGTCTCTCTAGTCCTCATGAAGAGGTGAATTCATTTATTGGACCACATAAAGGCATATACATCACTCTGTGTTATAAATCACATAGCTAGGTTAATTAAACTTAGAGACATTACAAGGATAAACACGGAGGGCCCTAGAGAGTCTCCTTGTAAAGACTTTTCCAAGCCATGATCACAAAAGGAACTCTCAGGCAGAGGATAGACAAAACATCAGGATTCTATCAGCTTAAGAGTACATTAAAAGGAACATATAACTGGTTATATAAAACCAAGCATGTGTTCCAATTTCCTAGTGATAAATATGTAGATACTCTCAGGGTGAAGTACAATTTTACCTTGGGCAGATCTGTAGCCAGATAAGGAGGGCTTCATTCCATTCATTTGTCCATTGATGGGCCGGCTAATGATATTTTTGGAAGAAATTGTTTCTGAGACAACAGTGCACTTGGGCTTCAGTGGGGCACCTGAGCTACCAACCATTCGCCCAGGTCCCAAGCTGCTCGCTGGTCTTCCAGGGCCTGAACTACTAACAGTCCGTCCAGCTGGAACTGAGCCACTTACTGATCGAACTGGGCCACTGCCTGACCGCGCAGGGGTCACTGAGCCACTCACTGGTCGTCGAAGGTCATGTGGACTGTTCACAGGCCGCCCAGGGGCACCAGAGCTGCCCACTGATCTCCCAGAACCAACTGAGCCACTGATGGGTCGTCCAGGGCCACTTGTACTGCTTACTGTCCGTCCAGAAGGATTTAAGTCATTGACTGGCCTTTTGGTCCCACTGACTGATCGCTCAGGTCTTGAGCTGGAGCTGCCATTCTGGTGCCTGGGTACAGGGCCAGAACTAACTGTATGCAGAGTCCCTGTGCTGGGCTGCCCAGGGGCTGAGCTGGAGCTGCTGCTTGGCTGTCTAACACCTGGACTTTTAGCCTTGTGATGTGGAGCGACCATGGACCCAGGCCTAGAATGGGTAAGATGGAGAGGAGATTTTTTGGCTTTGTGCTCAGTAACAGATTTCTGAGTCCCTTTAGCAGAAGTCTTTGGGACGCTTGGTGAACAGATGCTCGAATGGGTCTTTCCAGCCCCATTGAAAACAGGCCTGTCATGGTCATCACGAAGCGAAGGCTGGAAGCAATGACCAGATCCTACTTTGCTCCTCTCTCCTGGCATGGATTTGGATGAAGACAAACCTAAGCATTTCTCATTAGCTGTGCTGGGTCTGGATTTCTTCTCAGCATGAGGAAGGTGGGTACCCTTGGGAAAAGGATGCTTGTCCCCAGAACCTTTGCTAAGTTTTGTTCCCATACTTTCTTTCTGAGAGGATGCCTTTTTGGCTGGAGGTAGCCTTGCCTCTTCCTCAAGTTTCCTTTTCCTACGACTTCGTTCAAGAAATTCTCGTTCCTTAAGTTCCTGTGCAGTCATAGGCCGCTCTTCTATTTTCTTCACTACCTTGATTTCCACTGGTTCATACTGCTTTTTCTCAGCCAGCCTGAGTAGATCAGTGAAGTTCATGAGTGGTGGGGCACTTTTAAGGGGGGCCTTTGGTTTGCTTTCAACTTTGGGAGGTTCTTGCTCTTCCTCATATTCCTGCTCTGATGCTGCTTGAGTGTATTCTAAGAATTCATCCTCTTCCATCTCACATTCTTGGTCTCTTCCCTGACTAGTGCAGCTTTCCATTCCCTGTTTCTTCTTTGCCTTTTCCTCAATAGGAATCCCATTGTAACCATGGAAATTATCCTTTGTCCTCTTGGCCATAGCTCTTGCTTTCTTGTCATGTTTTAGCTCGATTCGCTTTTTCACTAGTTCTTCTTTTCTCCTTTTCTCCTCCAAGGCTAAAAGAGACAAAAAGAACTTATTTCCAGGTCTCAAGATAACAGTATGTTCATCTTAAACCAGTAGGTGGTCAAATCACAAGTAAATTTAGTTTGAAACAATAGTTTGAAGACCATCTAGGAATCAAATGAGGAACTCATTTTAACAAGTATCAATTGAGTAATCTTAACATAATGAGTGGGTCACATAAGGGTTTTTCTTTTCTTATGTAAGTAAGCAAGTAAGAGACTTGGCTTTTTTTGTTTTGTTTTTTTTTGTATTTTTTCTGAAGTTAGAAGCAGGGAGGCAGTCAGACAGACTCTTGAATGCGCCCAACTGGGATCCAACCAGCATGCCCACTAGGGGGCAATGCTCTGCCCATCTGGGGCATTGCTCTGTTGCGGCTGGAGTGATTCTAGTGACTGAGGTAGAAGCTATGGAGCTGTCCTCAGTGTCTGGGCCAACTTTGCTCCAGTGGAGGAGAAGAGAGAGATAGAAAAGAGAGGGGAAGGGTGGAGAAGCAGATGGGTGCTTCTCCTGTGTGCCCGGACTGGGAACAGAACCCAGGACTTCCACACGCCGGATCAACACTCTACAGCTGAGCCTACCAACCAGGGCTTGGCTTTTGGTTTTAAATGTAGAAAATAGATCATACCAAATACATATACCAAGTTAAAAGAACATTAGTATTAGTACCCACTTAGCAGTTGTTATTATGAATCAGTGAATACTTGTATTTACTGAATCAGTTTACTTGTCATCTAAGTAAAATTACTTTTTGAGTCCGTATTTCCTCATGTATAAGACACACCTTAATTTTGGGGCCTGAAATTTGTAGGAAAAAGGTATTACATGAAGTTATTTATTTATTTTTAATCTTTTTTTTTTTTTTGTATTTTTCCAAAGTGAGAAAGAAGCGAGGAGGGGGGTAGTTAGACAGACTCCCAGATATGCCTGACCGGGATCCACCCGGCAAGCCCACTATGGGAGGATGCTAGGCCCCTCTGGGGTGTTGCTCCTCTGCAATTGGAGCCATTCTAGCGCCTGAGGTGGAGGCCATGGAGCCAGCCTCAGCGTCTGGCCAAGTCTTCTCCAATGGAGCCTTGGCTGTCGGAGGAGAAGAAAGAGATAAAGAGAAAGGAGAAGAGGAAAGGTGGAGAAGCAGATGAGTGCTTCTCCTATGTGCCCTGGCCAGGAATCAAACCCGGTACTTCTACACGCTGGGCTTATTCTCTATCGCTGAGCCAACTGGCCAAGGCCTTACATAAAGTTATTAAATTCAAGTTTTATTCATCATAAAATTCACACAACTCCTCGTTATTGTCAAAACTCCCATCCATTAGCTTGTTCTCATCTGGGTCTGATGATGAACCACTGTCTTCAACAATGAGCACAAAAACAAGCGCAAAAAAGCGGGAAATGTAAGAAAAACTACAATTATTGTATAAGACGCACCCAGTTTTTAGATACCAAATTTTTTGAAACAGTGTCTGTCTCATACATGGGGAATACGGAACATTTTTAGTTTATCAGTTTTCAAAAATTGCCTCTATTTTAACCTTAATAGATAGCACTTTTAATAATGATAATAATAAAACTGAAATACAAAATAGGTTAGAAGCAGATTCAGAATCAAGGTCAAAAAATGAAGGGTTTTTTTTGTTTGTTTGGTTTTTTTTTACATTTATTTTTAAGACTTTATTCATTTTAGAGAGGAGAGAGAGAGAGAGAAGGGAGGAGGAGCAGGAAGCATCAACTCCCACATGTGCCTTGAACAGGCAAGCCCAGGGTTTCGAACAGGCGACCTCAGTGTTACCAGGTCGACGCTTTATCCACTGCGCCACCACAGGTCAGGCCTGTTTGTTTGTTTTTTAATGACAGAGACAGATAGAGAGACCAATAGAAACAGACAAGCTGGAAGGGAGAGAGATGAGAAGCATCAATTCTTCACTGCAGCTCCTTCATTGTTCACTGATTCTCATATGTGCCCTGACTGGGGGCTACAGCAGAGCAGAGTGATCCCCTTGCTCAAACCAGAGACCTTGGGCTTCAAACCAGCAAGTGACCTTTGGGCTCAAGTCAGCGACCATGGGGTCATGTCTATGATCCCACCCTCAAGGTGGATGAGCCTGCACTCAAGCCGGCGACTTTGGGGTCTCAAAGCTGGGACCTCCGCGTCCCAGTCAAATACTCTATCCACTGTGCCACTGCCTGGTCAGGCAAGAATGGAGTTCTTACTGGGGACTTTACTATGGCCAATTAGAAGATATAGTCACTATCTCTAAAAGCTTTTATTTAAGAGGGAATAAAATAGGACATCCATACAAATGATCAATATATGGAAATATGTAATGCTATAAATACAGTTGACTCATACACATACGCAACAAATCTTAGCCTGTTATTACAAACATCCACTGGTTAAAGACAAGCTAGTTTTAAAATTTTTATTTTATTCATTTTAGAGAGGAGACACAGAGAGAGAGAGAAAGAGAGCGAAAGAGAGAGAAAGGGGGGAGGAGCTGGAAGCTCAACTCCCATATGTGCCTTGACCAGACCAGTGCAGGGTTTTGAACTGGCGACCTCAGTGTTCCCAGGTCGACGCTTTATCCACAAGCTAGTTTTAAGATGGAAGACTTTAAAATTAAGAATAAGGCTATAGAAAATGTACCTTTTTGCCTGAGCTCCTCCTCTTTTCTTCTGAGAAAAGCTTGTACGGCTGCTGATTGGACACCCTTAACTTTTGGGTCTTTTTTGGGAGGACCCACTGCCAAACTATACCTTTTCTAAAACAAAACAAAACAAAACAAAATAAAGAGCAAAAGTTATAAGCAATTCAACTTTAAAATATATTGTCTATTAGGTGTAAGGTACGGTGTTCCAGGCAGTAGAGAAGTTTAAATGTTGAAGATAAACCTACTCTGAATAATTAAGAGCTCACATAACCCACACTAAAACTTAGCCATAAAATTTCAGACTAAATATGATTATGAAGGATTATTTTTATGTGCAGAATTTCTAACATACCAAATAATGAATAAATGAAAATTTCAGACTATTTTCAGACTATTATCCTAGAAAGGAACCTGGACTGGGGGTGTAGAAAAAAAAGTTACCACTTAGAACAGATTGCTTTAAAATTCTGATTTTAAAAAATCAGCCTTCTTCAGAATTTTTTTTTTTTCAAAGTAAGAGGAGAGGAGATTGAGAGACAGGCTCCTGCATGCACTCCAATCAGGATCCACCTGGCAACCCCCACCAAGGGCTGATGCTTGGACCAACCAAGTTTCCTCAGTGCCCAGGCCATGGCTCAAACCAATCGAGCCACTGGCTGTGAGAGAGAATGCAAGAGAGAAGGGGGAGAGGGAGGCAAAGAGAAACAGATAGTTTCTTCTTCTGTATGCCCTGACCAGGAATTGAACTCAGGACTTCCACATGCCAGGCCGATGCTCTATCCACTGAGCCCACCAGCCAGGGCCTAAGCCTGTTTCAGAATTAAGCAGAAAAAACTACTACTCACAACTGTGTTCTTTCCTGAGTACCTACTCCAGCTGATGTTCTAGTAGGGGTTCATGGCTACAGATATTTTGCTTACTATAATGAAACACTGAGATTTTACCCTTACCACCCAAAAGTGCTAACATTATCCTGGCACAGATGGTATTTCTCTTGGCTTCACTTTTTATGTAAGTGCATTGGGAAATGACTAACACTAAAATATTGTTAATTTGAACTATGAAAAGAAAAACATTTCCATTTTATAAGTAATTATAATTATAGAAGTATAATAAAGAGAGCTAATAACAGACTGAGCTGATTCATCTCTAGGACCATATCACATTAAATTTATGGGCTAGGAAACAAGACTTTGAAAGTACCCTCCCTCTTTGTCTTATTAGGAAGATGACATTCATACCCACTGAAACTATTGTTGTGAGACCAATCTCTGAGAAGAAATTCAGCTACTTAGGAACCAAAAAGATGATTCCTAAAATGTATGTAATTCCTGGAGGAAGCCAAATATTCCATGCATTATTATATGCCCGCCAAATATAAGGCATCTTGAAAAAGGCTGAAAGTTCCAGCTAAGTCAGTCTACCAACGAAGCAACTGGCCCAGGAAGCAGGCCCTAATCCAACCTAAAAATCCCACATGATAACAATGCTGAGAACTGACACATCCTTGACAGAGAGAAATCTGACAGAATATCCAGATTCTTTCCTAGTCTCCCTGGCCAAGTCATAATGAGATCCTAAAAAAAATTCTTATCACTGTAAACTTAGTTGTAGAACCTTTCCATAGGGGACTGGGGTCCAATACTTAAAAGGAGAAAAGGAGCATACTTTTCTGCTTACCTAACTAGGTATATAAAACTGTCCTGGTTTTCAGGAACCTCAAACATAGATAAGAAGCTCATTTTCATAATGGAAGGGCCACCATGAATATGAATCAAGTTGCACATAGCATACACAATTCGTAACCAGAGGTTCACACACTCCACCTCAAGAAGAGGAAGGGTAGATTTTTCTTGACAAGACTTAAGACTTTCCTGTCCCTGGAAGACAGATTCACCTGCCAAATCAAAGCAGTTTCCCACTGAAAAAATGCCAATATACACGTTAGTGTTAATTATTTAAAATAGGATTGGTTTGTTATCTAGAAATTAAAGCAATGACCACTACCTAACTTGATTTCAGGATAGACATCTTTCTTTCCAACCAGGACTTGAAGAAATAGGTAATGGGATTATGACTGAGAGAAAGTTGACTGAACACAGGCATCTAAAGGGAAAACAACTATGTCAATGGGCACAGTTTAACACAGGGTTTACCAAGCTTCAGTCATTCGCATACCACTTTCATGATTTTTCTCCTTTAAGTATACCACCTGCATTATTCCTTATTAATTTAAAGAAAATATGTACACCCAACACCATGACTTACTATATTACAACTTTACCTCAAGTAATATCTATGAAATGACTGACTTAGAAGGCCTGTTGTTAGTACAATATTTTCCCAAATCATACCAAAATATATAACTATTTATTTTTATTGATTTTTAGAGAGAGAAGGGAGAAGAGGGGGAGGGAGGGAGAGACAGGGAGAGAGGGAAGAGGGGAGGAGAGAGAGAGGGGAGAGGGGAGGAAAGAGGGGAGGAGAGGGGAAGAGAGGGGAAGAGAGGGAGGAGAGGGGAAGAGAGGGGAGAAGAGGGGAGGAGAGGGGAAGAGAGGGGAGGAGAGGGGAAGAGGGGAGGAGAGGGGAAGAGAGGGGAGGAGAGGGGAAGAGAGGGGAGGAGAGGGGAAGAGAGGGGAGAAGAGGAAGAGAGGGGAGGAGAGGGGAAGAGAGGGGAGGAGAGGGGAAGAGAGGGGAAGAGAGAGAGAGGGGAGAGGGGAGGAAAGAGGGGAGCAGAGGGGAAGAGAGGGGAAGAGAGGGAAGAGAGGGAGGAGAGGGGAAGAGAGGGGAGGAGAGGGGAGGAGAGAGGAAGAGAGGGAAAGAGGGGAAGAGAGGGGAGGAGAGGGAAAGAGAGGGGAGGAGAGGGGAGGAGAGAGGGAGAGAGGGGAAGAGAGGGGAGGAGGGAGAGAAGGGGAGGAGAGAGGGAGAGAAGGCGAGAGAGAGGGGGAGAGAGAGGGAGAGAGGAGAGGAGAGGGAGAGAGGGGTGTAGATCTGCTCCTGTATGTGCCCTGACTGGAGACCCAACTGGCAACATCTGAGCTCAGGACGATGCTCTAATGAATGAAGCTATCTGGCCAAGGTAAAATACATAACTATTTAAAAAAATAACCATTAGAATAAAAAGAATTTGTGCATCACCTAAAATCATTGTAGTCAGAGCTACATGTACAATTCCACTTTATTTCTTTCAAAGTTTTAATGAGCAGACAACTTCCACACTTTATGTTAATTAATAGAAAGGTCAACAGTGACTACACAATATAATCATTTACAACCACTTAAATTTACTTATATAATTCTCATTTTAAAAGTTCTAGGATACTGTTTTTACTCTGAAAGAATTAAAATGAGCCCTGGCCAGGTAGCAAAGTTGGTTAGAGCATCGTCCCTAAATGCCAAGGTTGCAGGTTCGATCCCTGGTCAGGGTACATACAAGAATCAACCAATGAATGCATAAATAAGTGGAACAAGTTGATGCTTCTCTCTATATTAAAAAAAAAAAAATCTTATATAAATCACCATCTATATAACCATTTATTTATGGCATATATATTTTACTTTTTAAAAAAAGATTTTTAAGACTTTATTCATTTTAGAGAGAGAGAAAGCACACATGCGCAAGAGAAAGAGAGAGAGAGAGAGAAGGGGGAAGGAGCAGGAAGCATCAACTCCCATATGTGCCCCGACAAGCCCAGGGTTTGGAACTGGCAACCCCAGTGTTCCAGGTCAATGCTCTTATCCATTGCACCAGCACAGGTCAGGCTATTTTCCCTTATTTTATGATGGCTTTCACTATGTAATGCTACACTGGGTATATGACTTTATATGAAATGTCCAGAATTGGCAGACCCATAGAGACAAAAAGTAGATTTGTGATTACCAGGGTTTAGAGAAGGGGATGGGTGGGAAATGACTGCTAAAAGAGAATGGATTATTTCTGCGGATGATGAAAATGTGCTAGAATCAGATATTGGTGATGGTTGCACAACTCTGTGAATATACTAAAAACCAATTAATTATACACATTAAATGAGTAGGTTTTATGGATGTGAATTATATCCCAATAAAAGTGTTGAAGAAAATCTCAGGCTGGGATTACATTATGTCCTATTTAGAAGGCAGAACTATCTGGCATTTTCCCTGCATCAGATGGTCACATTTAGCTCTAGCAGCAGCAAGCCGAGATGCACCCACCAATTCTGAGTCTGATTCAAGGCACCAGGCTGCTTCATTGTTTCAGCTTCATGAAAAGCAGCTGGACAAGAGTTTCTTTCACCCTAAGTATATCCATTTTATTATACTGTAATCCAACTCAGTCATTCTGCTGGACCCCAATGAATGATCCACAACTGTGAAGCTTATGCCACTTAAATACAGTATCAGCGACTTTGCCAAGATTTATATTATAATTCTAAAGCCAAAAGACCTAGAAGACATTAAGCCACTTTAAAACATGTGTTCCTTGCACTAAACCTGTATCACCACAGTCATATTAAGAAATAGCTTTCAGTCTGGAAATATGTGTTCACCAAATACAGTGTATCTTACGTTGGAATTAACAGTCAATCCCTGCTTAAAAGCTGTTCTTTACTCAGGAGATAATTTCTAAAATCTCAAAACATCAGTCATAGAATGAATGCAGGCTTGGAAAACCAATGGTTTACATCAGCTTGCTTAGCTGGGTAGAAGAGGGTAAAATAACCAAAAAGCCTGCTATTCAGAATTGCGTTGCATTAAATGTAAATTTAACTACTACTGCGTTTATAATTTACCTGATTACAAAATGCACCATCAGACAGGTACTTCAGAGCCTCTAGACCAACCTCTATTTAGGAATGCCACACGAAGGACAACTGTGTATTTCCAGTTTGTAGCAGACAGACTCAGAATTAGAATCTAGGTCTGATGCAGGTGCAAAGTGTTCCCACTACAATATGCCTCACTTCTAATTTAATTTTAACACTTCCATCTCTAGCTCTAACCTCGATCTTAACAGCATTTCCTAATTTCCACCTGCTTCTTGGACAGTGCCATTACCTCAAACAGGTCTACCACTGAAAATTCTCTGACCTTTCCTCACCCTCAGACTTTATTTCTGTTAACCACACTGGCACTCTTCCTAACAGGCCAAAATTTTCTCTATCCACCAATTTCTTTCTTTTTTTTTTTTACAGGGACAGAGAGAGAGAGTCAGAGAGAGGGATAAATAGGGACAGACAGACAGGAATGGAGAGAGATAAGAAGCATCAATCATTAGTATTTTGTTGCCATTGTGACACCTTAGTTGTTCATTGATTGCTTTCTCACATGTGCCTTGACCACGGGCCTTCAGTGGACCGAGCCACCCCTTGCTGGAGCCAGCGACCTTGGGTCCAAGCTGGCGAGCTTTTGCTCAAGCCAGATGGGCCTGCACTCAGGCTGGCAAGCTCGGGGTCTTGAACCTAGGTCCTCCACATCCCAGTCCAACGCTCTGTCCACTGTGCCACCACTGGTCAGGCTCTATCCAGGTTTCAATGCTATTGATTTGGCCTTTAAATATCTTTCCCATCACACTTTACATTGAGAAGTGTCATAAAATATAAAACCAAGAGGGTTACTGCTAAAGGCTATATATTAGCTTAGAGTTGGGGATAGGGTGCTGGATGGGCCCAGTGGTTCAGGCTTGTGTAGAGGACAAGATTCTTTATCACCACATCATATCTAATACACTCTCCTCATTTAACACAACTCATGAGTAAGAGCACAAACACTGTAGCCAGTCTGCCTGGATTACATTCTCTGCTCTGCCATTACTAGCCCTGTCACTTAGTAGCAGAATGACTCTGAGCAAGTTTCTTCACCTCTCCGAGCCTCAGTTTCCCCATCTTTCCTTATATGGTTATTTTATGATTAATTTTTATTTTTTAATTCAGTGACAGGAGGGGAGGAAGAGGGACGGACTCCTGCATGTGCCCCAACCAACCGGGATCCATTGAGCAGACTAGAATCCACCAAGCAGAGCAAGCCCACTAGGGGTCAATGCTCTGCCCCTCTGGGGCGTTGCTCCGTTGCTAAGCAACTGAGCTCATCGTAGGCCTGACGCAGAGGCCATGGAGCCATCCTCAAGACCCAGGATCAGTTAGCTCCAATACATCCATGGCTGGGGGCGGGGGGGTGGAGGGGGTGGGGGGGGGGTTAGGAGAAAGGGGAGAGAGAGGGAGGGAGAGGAGAGAGAGGGAGAGAGAGAGAGATGTGTCGCGGTCCAGCCACGACAAGTATATACCGAGTTCCTGAACAGGAAAAGGTATGGAATTGAAATAAATGATAGACAGGGACTTAAAGATATATAGTATATACAGATGGGTTCGGGAGGACGCCAAGGCTAACAATCTCTACAGTTCCTCAGCAGTAACGCCATTGCTCCCAAAAGCGCATCCGCTTCTATTCATCGAAAAAGCACGGTCCATTAGCAATCCAATTAAGTTTCAAAGGCAACCCATACTATACCATTCAAATCCAACTTTACACTAATAAGAAATAAACTTCTAGCCTCTTCCAGTGAACATGGGTGAGACAAATGAGAATCAGGTGTAGCTCTGTCACCTAGGCAGGTGAGGTGGAGGATGGGCCCAGCACCTCTATCCAGATTGCAAAAATATCCTGTTTATTTATTTGGTCCCCAACAGAGATGAGAGGGGTAGGGGTGACAAAAGCAGATGGGTGCTTCTCCTGCGTGCCTTGAATGGAAATCAAACCTGGGACACCCACACACTGGCCCACACTCTACCACTGAGCCAACTGGTCAGGACCAGTGATTAAATTAATATGTATACAAAGTGTTTAGAACAGTGCCTGGCACAGAGTAAACACTAAATATTTATTGCTATTATTGAGAGATTGTCTAAGTAATTATGAGTAAGAGAAATAACAGAATCTCTGTGGGGGCAGTAGTTTCTAAAAAACCCTCTCCCTAAAATACTGGTTAAGATATACTGCTCGAGGCTAGAAATCCAAAATTGCACTAGGCACTGGAAAAGTCATCTTCAGATCCGAGACTGGGGAGGAATCCAGTTATAATCGGTTATAGATCAAGGGTTACAAAGTGATTGCCTGTAGAAGCACTTTTGTCAGCCCATACTGTTCTTTAAAAGAAAATATAACTGCTGTAATAAATGGTAGATTTCTCTGGAAGACAGGGTGCTCTGGCACCTATCATTTTATATCCAGACTACTTCAAGAATTTACAATATCTATCCGGCCCCTGAAGACATCTGTAACTGCCATCCCAGTTAAAGTTCCTGGGCTCCATTTTCAATTAAGGGACCCTTTCTCTTTAAGGGGTCATAGTCTCCCAAATCCTATGTATTTTGGATCACATGAAGGATTTCTCTTTAATTTTTAGTTGGAGAGTCACACTGGGATGATTTTCATTCAGTCTCACTGAGAGAAAGACCATGTAACTTGTCTCATGCACTACAAACCATTAATTATAACTACTTGAAATCTAGAAGAATCAGTATTCTAAGCTCTACTATTCTATCAAAACAAAACAACTGCTTTGTTTCTTTAAATTTAAGATTTTATTTATTGATTTTGGAGGGAGAGGAAGAGGGAGGGAGATAAGAGGGGGAGAAAGGAAGGTGGGGAGTGGGGATGGAGAAGGAGAGAGAGATTGTTTTGCTGTTCAACTTATTTATGCGTTCATTGGTTGATTCTTGTATGTGCTCTGACCAAAGATTGAACCTGCAACCCTGGCATATCAGGATGACGCTCTAACCAACTGATACCCAGTCAGGGCGACAATTGCTTTGTTTTGCTCAAGGAAGGCAGGGAGAAAAAGCTTAAGTGCAAAATGATCTTTTCTCCTTTAAATATAAATAGAGCTAATGACAATGACTGGTTACATCACCTTGATCAGCTTGTTACTCTGTACTCAGTTTTCCACTGGGAAATATAGTGTGCTTCACATTCCTAGACATGATGCAATGCTTTCTTTGTTTTAACTCAAACATTATAGAAATAACTACTTCTTGTAAAACAGAAAAAAGAAAAATGTCCCATTAAGGAAATGTTCATTGCTTCTCAAGCTAGATACAAGACATCTCTTAAAAATAAAGTCCCACGTCCCGCAAAGAGTTCAAAGTGGCTGTACAGGTGTTTTAGATTTTAGCCTCTCATGGATTTAATTAACTCTAATCAACACTACTGGTATTGTTCTGTTGCAATGGTCTGACATAGGAACTATGAAGACTAAATCTGAACATCAGGTCTGTCAAGGTCTAAACGGAGGTGGGGGAGAAGATGACTAAAAAGGAAAAATGAACCATGAACTAGAGATGCCACTATTACTGCCAATTACTGCAGACTGTGGTTCTCAGAACTTCAATCAATAAAGTTTATGTCAAGCACGGTGTGTGTATGTGGCTTAAGTGTTATTTCTTGATTTGGGTGGTGATTTATAAGGATACTTATTTTGTAAGAATTTGTATTATACTTTACCATATGTTATAATTCAAAAAACAAAACAGGATGCGGGAGACTCTCCAGTCATACCAATTACGTTTTACTTCTTTTAAAAAATATGAATATGGCAAAATATGAATATGTTAGGGGAGGGCATATTGATATGTCAACATTCAATACTTTTTACAAGTATCCAAAATTTATGTGTATGTGTGTGTGTGTATCTCAGTGATGGGCAATCTTTTTAGCTTGGTGTGTCAAAATTCGCCAAAAAGCCTGACCAGGCGGTGGCACAATGGATAGAGCATTGAACTGGGATGCAGAAGACCCAGGTTCAAGACCCCGAGCTCGCCAGCTTGGATCCAAAGTCACTGGCTCCAGCAAGGGGTGGCTCAGTCTGCTGAAGGTCCGCAGTCAAGGCACATGTGAGAAAGCAATCAATGAACTAAGGTGTTGCAACGGCAATGAAAAACTAATGATTGATGCTTCTCACCTCTCTCCGTTCCTGTCTGTCCCTATCTCTCTCTCTCTCTGTCCCTGTTAAAAAAAAAAAAAAAATTGCCAAAAAACCGAGCATACCAAGGGTGGTGTGTCACTTCGAGAAAAACGGCCTAACCCGAGGTCCTAGAACTAGACGCTCTGTGCAGGAGTTCTACTGTTTTGGCTTACAGACCTCCGGCACAGAGTGTCTACACTACAGCAAATGTTTTATCCTTGGCTTCTGCACCTGGCCATGGAGGAGCCAAGGATGAAACGTCTTTCTCGGCATGCGGCCCCATACTTCTCTGGTATGAGGCCGTGTGTCATCGAAAATGGCTATGCGCGTCAGTGCTGACACAAGTGTCATATTTTCGCCATCACGGATATATATCTTTAAGAATGTGTCTCTTTCTCCAGTTGACTTAAAAGAAAAAAGAATCCTGCATAAAGAAAGCATTTTTCCTGGGCTTTATTATGCATACATTGTTAGCACTGATGGTGTGCTCTAAAATGCTTGACTTTGAGCTGATAAAGAATAAAACTTAGAATAATTAGGTGAATGAAGTTGAAACAAGGCCATGGATTAAATTGAACTTAAGTTTTGTTCTATTCCTCAACAGTTTCTTTTGTGAAGTACTTTCATGTGATGTAAAATGATAAGGGTTATAATAGTAACTAAATCAACTTCTAGGCTTACTAGCTTTTTTACATTTGGGTGGGGAAAAGCATGCTTTCAAAATATGTATGCCTTTATTCATCTAGTAAATTTTTTAATAATTTTATTTTTAATTTTTAATTGGTCACCTATTAAATTTTAAATGACCTCACCATTTACCAGTTTTCCTTTCTGTTTTCAATCTTTGTTATCCCAATCATAGACAGGTCAATAGATAATGTATATATTCTGAAATATACAAATATTTTGAAATCTGCTTCTGCTCTAGGAATATCTTCTTTTCTTCCAGAAGCTTTTGATTTTTTGGAACAAGAAATGACCACCTCTTTAATTGTTACACAGAATATTCCTGGACATCAAAGTTAGTATTATCTATTTTTGACCTCCACTGAAATTCAGGGAGATCTAGAATGGACCTAATGCAAAGATCCAATATTACCAGGTTCAACAATTGTCTTGTCTAGAGATGTACAGATGCAGGAATAATTCTGTTGTTCAAGGTTTCAAAGGCTTAAAGCCCAGCACTTCAACCTACACAGCTTATGACTCATGGCTTTAGGGAATGATTAAGGGTACTTGGGATGGAGATGGCTAGACAGATAATAAATGTGTATCAGTTTTATTTACTAGTTATTTTACTATCTTCAGATCAATGTTTTCAAAAGGGTAAAAGTATGGGCTGGTATCATACAAGAAAAGCTCAGGAGAGAAAATTATGTTGCAATATACAAAATTCTAGGAAATGCAGACCACAGTGAGAACGCAATAAATTGCAACTGGATCGATTTTAACAGAGAGCTGAGTTCTACATCTCAGTGCTCAAACCGCAGGTATCACAATGCAATTTATCGGTTTACAGCTGTCCTGTGGGTACCATCCTCAGATCCAGAAATGACTGGTATATGCAAAGCAGCTACAACTCCGTAAACCAGGCACTCTCCATCACTTCAGCATTTCGATTTTAAAAGTCTTACAAAACCTCTGCGAATACTGGCGAATTGGCAAACATTACTGGACAAATGGGACCTAGATTTCAAACAAAGACAAATCTAGAAGGCCACAAGTAACTCACCCATGCTGCTGTTAGCCAAAGATTTCGTGGAATTCGCTCAATATCTCTTCCCAATACAAAAAGTGATCCCTGGAGACGATAATTTAATCACCTTGTTAAGTGGGTGAGGCTACAAATCAGGGAACTTGTTCGGGAAATCACCAAATGGTTAATCCAAAAATCGGCGGAAAATTAGCCAAAAGGATATCAGGCCATGTCTCTAAAACCCCTGAACTCCCATGCTTTGTCCCAATCCTTGGGCAGAACTTTATACCGTAGCCAAAAACTACTAGCGCTCGATTCCACCGTGTGCCAGGCACGACTCCACTCACCAGATGTCACGCAACTCTAAAACACCCAAACCGCAAAGTCCTTATTGCAGGGGCAAATGAATTAGCAAACCCATTCGCTGGAAAGCTCCCGCCTCGTCTCAAGCCCCTCTTCATCCCGAGTTCCTGTAAGTACATGCCCAAGAAAAGTAAATAAAGGTGTTCAGGTCTTTCCTCTCTCGGAGCCGAGAGCCGGATGCCTGAAAGTTCTACCCAATCGATACACATTCCGAACTTGGAAGATGAGAATCCTACAGAGGCGTCCCAGCGGCTACTTACCGGTACGTTGCTAACTCCTTGTCCTTTAGAAGCTATCAGGAGAATTTTCCTGAAATCCATGTTGACCGAATCGGAGAGACTGGGCCAGACTTTCGGAGAGGAGTGAACATGCGCCTCCCTCAGGAGGCCAGCTGCAGCCAAATGAACTGGCTGGCCAGACTCTCTCCCACCCCTGCCCAGCACGACCACTTCCGGCGTCTTCCAATGCCGTCTGCCCGCCCCCTTTCCTCAAGCCGCCTATATCTTTTCGGGTCGGTTGCTTCGTTCTCGAGTTGTATCGTAACTTCCGCTTTTAGGAGCGAGACACGTAGAAACGTAGTACGTGGATGATGACGTTAGCTTAGAGGGGCGGAACTAAATCCTTCGCCGACCAAGGAGACAGGGCCTAGTAAGCTGAAGGGGTGTGGCTATGGCAGGGCGGCGCTGCCGTAGGCATCCTGGCACGTAGCCTGACAATCTTCTTGCTCCTTGCGAGGTCTGAGTAGGGAAAGCGAAGGGATGGGGGTTACCTACTAGGCCTGGGTTCGCTGGGTGTTACGGGTAGACGCTCAGGTCTGAGACGGCAGCTCCCCAACAGCAGAACCGACAGGTCTTGAGCGGGGGGTGTGGGGTGGGGGGAGGGGAGAGGGGGGTGGGGGTTCAGTTACTGGTTTCTAAGGCGCTCTCTAACCTGCGCAGCCGCACACGACACTGACTGCTACTCGTTGGGTACACATTACTCATCACATCCTGGCACATGGTTTGTGCTCCCCCCACCCCTGCACAGATGCTCACATTCCGTGTTTAGAAGCACCTGCTTACCGCTTTTGTCCCTATTTAGATAAATTCCATGTAGGGCAGCAACTAACTGTTTTGCTCAGTGGATAAGTGAATTCCTCACGTACAGACCAAACCAGTACATAATGGGCACAGTGATAAAACATACATATATGCCCATATTCATATACATTAGGAGTCCAGCCCTGGGTTCCTTTTAAGAGTTATCTGGAGTCTGTAAAGTAATCTCAGTAAGATACATTAATTAGGCGGATTTGAGGCCAGGAGTGGGAATAGGCCAGGATTGATTGTAAACGGACAGTAGGGATCCTTACAGTGTGATGGAAATACTTTGCAGTGATTGTTGTGCTGTAAATTAACTAGAAATCGTTGTACACTTGAAGCAGGGTGAATCTTACAGTATGAAAATTACATCTAAATAAAGCTGTTAAAAATATTAGGCAGAGCGACTCAGTCTTACTCTTTCAACTTAAGTTTAAAGCTGAGTTGTAGCTCTCGCTACATTTAAGGCTGTCAAAAACAACAAACCAAGGTAAAGCTTACTGGATAACAGAACTGGAATTCTCAACTTTCCAATTCCCTCTGAGGAACCCAGCATTGAATATAGGTCACCTATGCCATACATTCCTTTCAGATATGTGTCTACCTCACTTGAGCGGGTTTACGTAGAGACACCAAGTCCAGATGAATTTTGAAGGGTTTTATTAAAGGAGGAGATTTATTAAATATGCTGGCCGCATATGGCTGACACGGGGCATTTGTGTTGTAAACTACCATACCTCAATTCCGTGGGTTTATGCAGAGACACTGTAAAGCCAGTAGCTGCGGCCACTATCACAGCCGCCTGGCTCATGCAGGTTAGCATTAGATTCGGACAGACAGTAATGAAACAACGGAGCCAAGAACTAGTGGGCCATTAGCTTTGGGCCATTAGCTTTAATCCTAGCTTAAGGTGACCAGACGTCCCACTTTTGGCAGGACAGTCCTGATTTTTAACAATTTGTCCCACATCCCACAGTGTTTTAAAAAAGTCCCAATTTTTGGAAAGAACGCACGAAAAGCTAGGGAATGGCGGGAGAACGGGAAGGGAATAAATAGTTTTCAGCCGGGAGACCCTGCCTCGACCTGGAAGTGCCCGCACTGCCGCAAGAGCTGGCTGCCCCATGCGGGGCCCCCAAAACAAAGAACTTTGGGCAGGACACACCTGCTGGGGTGGCAGCTGTCAAGTCCCCTAACTACCCATAGGCCCGCATCCTGGACGCCGGCATGCGGCTCTGGGCTCAGCGAGGCGCAAGCCGCTTGGTCTCCAGTGGGCAGCGGGGCTGGACGCGAGGGGCGCTTGTGCAGCTCCGGCATCGGGACCATGTAACCCGATCCCTCTGATTCACTCAAAATTTCCCATATAGTAATATTTCCGAAAATGACCTTTTTAATGAGGTAGCATTATTTAAAAAAATAGATTGATAAAGAAAAGGTGAAACCTTGGGCATCAGCAACAATCACAACAGAGAACAAATGGTTAGAAATATTTCAGCATTTTGAAACAAACCATGTTCCATACAATAATGCACTAAAAATTGTGGAATATGCGCTGTCTTTACCAGGAACTACATGCCCTAACCTGAGGTCAAACCTTCAACCTCTGGCATGCCAGGTCAATGCTTTATCCACTGACCCACCTGGCTAGGGCTTTCTTCAGCTGACTTTGACATTCTTTGCTTTTTCAAACTTCTTACAGGTATTGATCAACTTAGGACCTATCCAACTTATGACTGTTGGGCAGATAAAATATATTATGCTCACTTTGTTAAAGATGGCGCTGCCCACGTGCAAGTTCATTGATATTAATGTGTGTTGGGGGACAGGCTGTGAGCAGGCTAAGTCATTGTGGCCTAAGGCTTAGTTTTAAGAGTAAGCTTTTCCCCACACCCTTGACTGTTGCATGATGTGGGTGGTGCACTCTCATGAGGAATCCCATTATGCCTCAGATAAGTGACTTTGTATCAGAGACTTCCTTGTTTGTATATTGGATTAAAGGTTTTGATTTATATACTGTAAAATGGGGCAGAGAAGCCCATGCAGGAGGAGAGCAGAGAAAGGCCAGTTGGAGGAGAGGAAAAGTAGCCAAGATGGCGGAGTGCTGAAGGAAAAACCAGTTTGTGCAAAGTTTGTGCAGAGAGAAGGAGATAAGGAACAGAGGTGAATAAGGCTGGTGAGGTACAAACCTTTGATTTTAGAAAACTCAGATAAGTCAGTGGCTTTGGGAACCCTCAATAGAAAGGGAAGTGTTTTCTCACTGTGCGTATTTTTTGCCCACCGGGTGCAAGCTAGGATTAAAGCTAATGGCCCACCAGTTCTTGGCTCCATTTTTCATTACTGTCTGTCCAAATAAAATGCAAACCTGCGTGAGCCAGGCGGCTATGATGGTGGCTATGGCTACTGGCTTTACATTTGGCGTAGTTGGCAGGATTCGATACAGATCGGTATGGAGCCACCACCACCTCTGAGCGGTGGAGTAGAGGACTGGCTGCTTTTATGGTTCCCCATGGCTGTTCTTTTGGGGGCCGTAGGCTGGCTGACTTTTACAGCCATACGTGAGGAAATCAAGAGCTCTGTGGAAGAGGCTGCCCGGGACCTGCAACCCAAGCAGTGGAAGGAATTGGAGCAAATGTGGGAGAAAGAGATGCTGACCCTGGAGCTGAAGCAAGCACTGGAGGAGGCCGACCAGGTTCATTAGATTCGCTTGGAAATGGAGCAGCCACTGGAGAAGGAATCACAGGTTCGTGAGTTGCAGATTGCCCTGGACGTTGTGGAGAGCCAGCAGCAGCGGCAGGCCAGGGCTGGGGCTGCAAGGCCCATGGAGCAGAAGTCAACAGTGACCCGGGGTTCAGGCCCGGCAGCAATAGTTGATGTTTTCAGTTCCTATTTGGAAGATGAGGAGAATTGGGCTGGAGTTATTATCCGCAGTTTCCAGAAGGTGAGAAACCAGCAGCAAGGAGTACCTACTATGCCTCTGGTAGGCCTGTGATTTGGGGACATAGGGGTGGATGCCATCATGCTCTCCAGAGCAGAGATGGAAATGATGACTGCCATTGCCACGTGCTCCTCTTTGGGACAGTGTAAGACCTGCCAGGACGGCAGGGATGAGGGTGGTGGCTGAGGCCCCATGTGCATGGACTGATTTCTGGACTAGGACCGGAGTGAGCACTGGCTTCTTTGTTGGATGGACCTATGGAGTTTGGACAATGTGAAATACCCTAAAGGGGGTGGGGGCAGCTTTGCTGAAAGCACTCCCCTGCCCTGGGAAGCTTTTCCCATGGCTAGGAAGGCCGAGGACCTTTTACACTTTGCCAATGATTGCGAAGTGAGCAAAAGAGGTGGAATGTTGGTCAAATAAGTTTGTAAATATGATATATATAGTTTGTATTGGGTGTGGAGGACAGGCTGTAAGCAGGCAGGGTTGTTATAGCCTAAGACTTAGTTTGAAGACTAAGTCTTTCCCTCCCTAAGTGACTTTGTATCAGAGACTTCCTTGTTTGTATATTGGATTAAAGGTTTTGATTTATATAGTATAAAATGGGGCAGAGGAGCCCATGCAGGAGGAGAGCAGAGAAAGGCCACATGGAGGAGAAGAAAAGCATCCAAGATAGCAGAGTGCTGAAAGAGAAGCCAGTTTGTGCAGAGTTTGTGCAGAGAGAAGGAGATGGAGAACAGAGGTGAAAAAGGCTGGTGAGGTACAAACCTTTGATTCTAGGAAACTCGGGTAAGTCAGTGACTTTGGGAGCCCCGAATGAAAAGGGAAATGTTTTTCCACTGTGTGTATTTCTTGCCTGCCGGGTGAAAGTTAGGATTAAAACTAATGGCCCACCAGTTCTTGGCTCCATTATTTCATTACTGACTGTCATAATCAAATGCAAACCTGCATGGGTCAGACAGCTATAATGGTAGCTGTGGCTACAGGCTTTACACTATTCATTGGGTAGAATCATCTTTCAATATTTTCCCATTGTTTTTAGGATAGAGACCAAAATACTAATCCTAAACATGGCCTGTAAGGACTGCTGTGATTTTTCCTGGCCCAATTCTTTAAAATCATCACCTTGACTCTTTCAACCCCTTTTATGTGCCAAGCTCTCTTCTACTCCAGGCCTTTCCAGTACTCCCCTCTACCTAGTATGCTCCCTCTAATCTTTGCTGGGTCAGCTCCAACTCAACCTTCTGCATTTCAAAAGCCTTTTGTTATTTAGGTTCAAGCTGAACTCTGTTGGTTCCTAGGTATTGTATAATTATGAAAGTGCTCAACCTCTCTATGCACCTCAGTTTTAATATACAAAATTAAAATAGGAATGATAGAGTTGATGTAAAATAATGCATGTAAGCACTATAGATTAGTACCATGATGGCGAACCTATGACACGCGTGTCAGCATTGACACGCGTAGCCATTTTCGATGACACGTGGCCGCGTGCAGCTGCATACCAAAGAAGTATGGGGCCGCATGCCGAGAAGGATGTTTCATCCTCAGGTCCTGCACAGCCAGGTGCAGTAGCCGAGGATAAAACATTTGCTGTAGTGTTGACACTCTGTGCCGGAGGTCTGTAGGCCTAAACAACAGAACTCTGGCACAGAGCGTCTATTTCTGGGACTTCTGATTAGGCCGTTTTTCTTGAAGTGTCACACCACTCGAGTTATGCTCGGTTTTTTGGCGAATTTTGACACACCAAGCTCAAAAGATTGCCCATCACTGGATTAGTACCTAAGTGTTCGGGGCTGACTTGTGTGTCCCTAAAATTCATATGTTTAAGTCCTATTCCCCAGGACTTCCGAGTATGGCCGTATTTAAAGATAAGGTCTTTAAAAAGAGAATTAAGTTAAAATGAGGTCATAAACCAGTTACGGTATCTTTATAAAAAGAAGATATATGGACATAGACAGGTACAGAAGGAAGACCATATGAAGACACAGAAAGAAGATGGCTATTTACAAATCAATGAGAAAAGGCTCAGAAGCAACCAATTCTCCCAACACCTTGATCTCATACTTCTAGTCTTCAATTGTAAGATAATAGATTTCTGTTCTATAAGCTACCCAGTCTGTGGTGTTTTGTTATGGCAGCCCTGGCAATCTAACACACTAGCATATAGGGAGTACTCAATAAATACCAAGTATTATTTCTCAAGGAAACTCTTTTTGTACTAGCTCAGGACTTCTTTTGTAACTTTTTACAGCCCCCAGTATATTTTCCCTCGTGGAGCCTTTCACAGACACACTAGCTAACATATGATGAGCCGTTAATTTATACTAAGTGATTGATATGGAGTATCTGACTTAATCATAGGTCCTGTAGTAACACACTTGTTACTACTTTATAGACGAAAGAAACTGAGGCTTGGAGGGCTATGAGCCAGGCGGCTATGATGGTGGCTATGGCTACTGAACTAATATTGTACAACTAGTCAATGGGAGAGCAAAGACAAATTTTTGAGAGACTAGCCACCATACTAAACTTCCTCTTTATACAGTGTGTCCGTAAAGTCATGGTGCACTTTTGACCGGTTCCCGGTCAAAAGTGCACCATGACTTTACGGACACACTGTATTTCAATTAATTCATTTGAACTGGTATAAATACATACACATGAAATTATATATCATTTAAGAGGGCTTGGATTAGGTACAGCTAGTGCTCGACTTACAACCATGATTGGTTCCGACAGACCGGTCATAACACTATTTGGTCGTAAGTTGAGTAGGCTATCTGTACAGTACTGTGAAATGATGTTATAAAAATCTTTAAGTCATATTTTATCATAATTTTCTTTCATTATTGTTATATATCATAATTTTCTTTGTTCATTTTATGCCATTTGTATCATCCCTACACCATTTTGTTTCTTATTTTTATATTCATCAGATTCAAGTAAAACACTGCATTACCAGTACAACTGGTTTAATATTTGCAAAACAAAAAAAACAAAATAAAAATATTTGCAAAACATACAAAATACAGGTGCATACAAAAACTGCTCCAGACACGGAGCAGTCGTGGCTAGTGATCGTGGTCATAAAGTCGAATGGTCGTAAGTTGCATAGGTCGTAAGTCGATGAATAGCTGTAGTTACTCAAAATCACCATGAACAACTGCTGGAGGTGGGAATGAAGTAAGCAATGAAGGGGAAGGAGAAATTTTCCTGTAGCCATATAAGGAAATTTATCACTAAATTCAGCAAATATTTCCTGGGAAACTATTGTATGCATAGCCCTATATACAATATAAAGAAAGAAGAGACCCAGTCCTTACTTGCTCAAGGATTTCATTCTTGTATGAACACAAGGAAAAATGATGGAAGACAGAAAGTATTAACTGCATTAGAGGGTACAACATATTGGAGGGGAGGGATGCCAGATTTAGCAAATAAAATAAGATGTCCAGTAAACTTTTAATTTCAGATAAACAAAAGCACTAAATAGTTTATGTAAAATTCAGATTTGATAGCTGTCCTGTATTTTATCTGTTCATCCTAGAATGATGGAATTCCAGTTAGGATATGAGCAGTGAAAACATAAATGGATTCAAAGAACAAGAGGTAGATGTATTTAGGAGAAAATAATGTCAGAAATAAGGATAGGAAAAGTCGGTGAAGCTGCGTTGAGATGGTCTTTAGAGCCAGGGCAGGAAGGAGAAATGGAAGGAAACCAGTAAAAGACCAGAGAGTTGGAGGAGTACCAAAGGAGTACAATGTAGTAGTCCAGGAGGCAATAGAGAAGACTTGCCAAAAAGGAGGGGACAACTTAATAGGCCTAGGCTTCAAATGTCAAACGCTGCAAGGAGGTTCAGTAGGAATAACAGGTCACCGAATTCAGCAACTGAGTTTATTATATGAAAATTATAATCACAATAAGATACCCTTTTCACCCATCAGATTGACAAAGTTTAAATAGGCAATGTTTGGTGAGGGTCAGAGCAATAAGACACTATGGTAGGAATATATATTACTTCAACAAAAGTAATCTGACAAAATAATTAATTGATATAATAAAGGCAAACGCTGTATGTTTATTGCATGCCAGGCACCCTAAGCAGTTTTTGTATATTAACTCATTGAATTTTTACAGCATCCCTATGTGGCACAGAGTGATTAAGGGACTTGTCTAAATTCACCCAACTAATAAGTGGCTGAGCCAGCACTTGGCTCTAGGCCCGTGATAGCAAACCTATGACACGCATGTCAGCACTGAAATGCGTAGCCATTTTTGATGACACGCGGCCGCATACCAGAGAAGTATAGGGCCACATGCCGAGAAGGATGTTTCATTCTCAGCTCCTGCATGGCCAGGTGTAATAGCTGAGGATAAAACATTTGCTGTAGTGTAGACACTCTGTGCCGGAGGTCTGTAGGCCTAAACAACAGAACTCCGGCACAGAGCATCTAGTTCTGGGACTTCCGGTTAGGCTGTTTTTCTCAAAGTGACACACCACCTGAGTTATGCTCGGTTTTTTGGCAAATTTTGAAACACCACGCTCAAAAGATTGCCCATTTCTGCTCTAGACTGTGTTCTACTACAATGTACTGGCCTTATCAGTGAACATCTAAAGTCCAACTCCTCTGATACAGAAATTCCCTCTCTCTCGGAATATTTTACCACAGTATTCCACATGTGTGAAAAAACAATTGAAGGAAGTTATTCATTGTATCATGGTTTGAAAAACAATCTGAATGTCCATTAGTAGGAGACTAATTGAATACATTTTGGTACAGCCTTAGAGTAGAAAACTATGCCAAGAATGAGGCAGAGCTATATGTATGACATGAAATAATCTCTGAAATACATATATTAAGTGACAAAAGCAAGACTCAGAGTTTATTCACTCTGGCCAGATAGCTCGGTTTGTTTGTTAGAACGTTGTCCCAATACACAAAGGTTGCTGATTCCATCCACAGTCAGGGCACCTACAGAAACAGATCGATGTTTCTCTCTCTCTCTCTGAAAATTAATGAAATAAATTTTTTTTCTTTTTGTAAAAAGCAAGACACAGTGCAATGGATTCTACTATTGGGGTAAAAAAAAAAGTGAATATACTCACATATGTGCTTGTCTATATAAAGATTATCTTTGAAAGGGTGGGTGCCAAGAAGATGATCTAGGAAATGGTTTTCTTTGTGGAGGAGAGAATTCAGTCATCTGTGAAAAGGAGGGTTACATTTCACTGCATTCTCTTTGAGGCTATTTTAAAAATTCCCCGTGTGCATGTGCTGCCTTTTCAAAACAAACCAATTTTTAAAAAAATTTATTGACTCTAGAGAAAGAAGAAGGGAAAGAGATGGAGAGAGGAAAACATCAGTTTGTTATTCCACTAATTTTTGCATTCATTGGTTGTTTCTTGTACGTGCCCTGACCAGGAATTGACCCTACAACCTTTGTATATCCAGATGATGCTCTAACCATTTTAGAGAGAAGGGGGGAGCAGGAAGCATCAACTCCCATATGTGCCTTGACCAGGCAAGTCCAGAGTTTCGAACCCACGACCTCATCATTCAAGGTTAACAGTATATCCACTGTAACATCACAGGTCAGGCTCCTCAATTTATTATTTTTTTTAGATTAAAAAAAAGAGATTGTTGTGTAGCACTTTTTCACTTTATAAATGTGCACTCATGTGCATGCATTTCTCTGATCTTCCAACAGTTTTGAGGAAAGTCTTATTTATCCCTTCCCGGGGAGTCATTGTATAGACATGAAATACTCTATCAGAGATCTCCGTTTGGGATGGACTCTCCGCAGCATCAGAGCTGCTACAGTGGTGCTCTTATTATCATTAGTGAGAGGCAGAGGCCTGGGCAGGGAAGGCCTGAGTGTTGAGCTGTCTCAGCACTCAGAGTTCCTCCTGTAATTAAGAAACCCCAACCTGATGGCAGGGCTTTGTAAGCAGTTTCAGCAATATGCCAGTAGAGGTGAGTGGGGTGGGAGGAAAGATGGGTGTCTATAGTATCTGAAGACATGTGGTGATGGTGAAAAGGTGAGGCATGCAGTAAAGAGGGTAGGGAGTAGGAACAATTGAGAGAAAGGCAACATCAGAGTGTGGACAGGGAATAATGGAATGAGCTTGGTCTCTGCCAACCACAGGTCTAGGCTTTAATCTTAGCTCTGCCGTGGAAGGGCTATGTGTTCTTAGGCAAGTTACTTTTTGGTTATTTTTTAATGTGTGCATTGCATAATACTTGAATATAATGCTTGATGTAAAATATTTACAAGGAATAGAAAGAACGCAAAAGTCCCTCTCAATTGCTCTCCTCTCACCAGAGGAAAACTACCATATCCGATGGCTGCATGTTCTTCTGAGATGTTCTGATATGCACAATTATGTCTAATGTACATGTAGTATACGTATATAAAGGTACAATATATGCGTCTACATAGAGTAGCATATATAAATATTTGCATAGCAATACAAATTTAGAATATTTATATTTTGAAAATGCAATTTGGTTTACAGAAATGAGATTATTCTATGTGTGTATATATATGTATATATGTACCTGGATTTCTTTTCAGTTTAAAATATGCCTTGCCTGACCTGCAGTGGTGCAGTGGGTAAAAGCATCGACCTAGAATGCTGAAGTCGCCAGTTCAAAACCCCGGGCTTGCTTGGTCAAGGCACATATGGGAGTTGATGCTTTCTGCTCCTCCCCCCCTTCTCTCTCTCTCTCTCTCTCTCTCTCTGTCTGTCTGTCTGTCTCTCTCTCTCTCTGTCTCCTCTCTGTAAAAAATGAATAAATAAAATCTAAAAACCAAAACAAAACAAAAATATGCCTTGGAGCTCTTTTCATACCAGCACATATTGATCTACTTTATTTTTTATAGCTGCTGCATCATATTTTATAGTATGAATGTAGCATAGATTATTTAACCACACTACTGTTAATGAATCGTAACGCTACTTACAATTTTTTTACTATCATGAACAATGATGCAATGAATAGCCTTGTAAATGTTTCTTGGTGCAAATAGTCCTCATGTTTTCCTATATTAGGTATTTAGATACCTAGAAATTTTGTATTGCTGTGATAAAGGGTATTCACAGTTAAAATTTTGATAGCTACTACTTAGCTTCCAAAAGGGTATACCAATTTAGATTCCCTCCGCCAATGTATTGGAGCACACTTTTCTCTATACAGCAGCTCTGGATATTATCAAACTTAAATTTTTGTCAGTTTTGTGAAAAATCTCTTATTGTCTTATTTTTCCTATCTTCAATTACTAGCCAGCATCAATTACTAGCTTCTTTTCATATGCTAATTGTAAATTGTTGTTCTTTTTCTTTTGTAAATTGTTCCCATCTGCAACAGATATTTTGATTATTTTGCTGGCCTCCACTCCACCCCCTGTCCCACTGTCTCCCATCTGGGTGGGATGGACACTTCTCCAACCTCTAGTGAGCACCTAATCTAATCAGTATAATTTCACTGTTTTCCCAGATGATTAAGCTAAAAAAACCAGTGGATTCAATTGTAAATCAATAAAGCAGGAACAAGTATTTCACAGTCATAGTAGGCATGATGCCCATGTCCAAAATCTTAAAAAAAAATTGTTTATTAATTTGAGAGAGAGAGAAAGGAGAAGAAGGAGGAGGAGGAGAGACAGAGAGAGAGAGAAACATCGCTTCATGCATTCATTGGTTGGCTCTTGCATGTGCCCTGACCTGGGATCAAACCTGCTACCCTGGTATATCGGGATGACGCTCTATCCAACTGAGCTAACTGGCCAGTGGTCAAAATCTTTTTAAAGGAACGTAAAAAGTCTTTAATTTCTTCTAAAGTCAAACGGGAAAAATATAAACTTTTAGTTTAAACATTCTATAATATATTATAGATTGAATTGTGTCCCTTCTCCCCCCCAAAATTCCTATGTTGAATCCAATGTGACTCTATTTGAGGATGGGGCTTTCAAGGTTAAATGAGGTTTTAGAAGTGGAGCCCTATTCCCATATGACTCATGTTGACAAGGAAAATATTCTGAGGAGTCCTAAATTAAATTACATCCATTAACAACTGCAGGCCAGCTGACAAAAAAACTCCTGGAATTCCTGTAGAATTTTGGATTAACTTCCAGGTGGTTATTTTCGAGGTTATCCAAAAGAGAATAATCAGGTGCCATCGGACCCCTGGAGCCTCCGTTTCTTGTTCACACACAAATTTTCCAACCATAGACTATCCACAGGAGTGAACATTTTCTGTTTCTCATTCTTTTTCTTTCTAGACTTATCCCAGAACTAGCCGACTCACGTTCTCCCACTCCTTTTGTCTATAGCAAATGTAAATCCTTTCGGAATGGTTTACCTCTTCTTTCCCCGTACTAGTTATGTAGAAAATGCTCTCCAACTCCAGCTAACTGGCAGGCTTGCATTTTCCAGTGGCACTGCTGCTGGTGGTTGAGACGGCGTCCCCAGGACCTGGTCTTCTTTTTCTTGTACCAACAGCCTAATAAACCCTTTATATATATATTTTTTATTTTTTTTACAGAGACAGAGAGGGAGTCAGAGAGAGGGATAGATACGGACAGACAGGAATGAAGAGAGATGAGAAGCATCAACATCATCAGGGTTTTTTTGCGACACCTTAGTTGTTCATTGATTGCTTTCTCATATGTGCCTTTACTGTGGGCCTTCAGCACACCAAGTAACCCCTTGCTCAAGCCAGCGACCTTGGGTCCAAGCTGGTGAGCTTTGCTTAAACCAGATGAGCCCGCGCTCAAGCTGACAACCTCGGGGTCTCGAACCTGGGTCCTCCGCATCCCAGTCCGATGCTCTGTCCACTGCACCACCGCCTGGTCAGGCTAAACCCTTTATTTTAAAGAAAACATTTTCAGCTATGGAAGTTAGAATTTTTGTCTCACTGTGTCCGTACAAGGAGAAGAATATAGCAAAGAGTTTTCTCTTACCATATCCACGCATAAGAAAGGCCACATGAGGACATAGCTAGCAAGATGGTGGCTGTCTGCAATCAGAAAGACAGACCTCACCAGACACCAAACCTTAAGATACCTTGACTTTGTGGACAAAAAAATGGGCCATATACTAAATCTGACAAGCTCAGGGGAGGCCTGCATGGCAGCCATACAAACTCAGAGACCTAATAACCACAGAGTGGTCTGAAATGGAAACTTTCTTGCTGACCAGGCAGTGGCAAAGTGGATAGAGTTATTGACCCGAGACACTGAAAACCCAAGGCTCAAAATCCTGAGGTCACCGGCTAGAGCAGTGGTTCTTAACCTTTTTTGAGGTACCGAACCCACCAGTTTCATAGGCACATTCACCGAGCCCTTCTTTAGTGATAAATAAAATATGATCTTTTTTTTCCAAATTCAAGACATAGGTATATGTTTTTTTACTGGTGCACAAAATGAGCCGTGCATGAATATCACCTTGCTCAAAGAACAAAACCAACAAAGTGCATGAACTCACAACACATTACGGTATTCCTTTATTCTGGCCTCCGTGGCAGACAGAAGCTTCTCTAAACCCCTGAGACTGACTCATCGAACCTCTACAGTTTGATAGAACCCAGGTTAAGAACCACTGGGCTAGAGCAAGGGGTCATTGGCTCAGCTGGAGCCCCCTGGTCAAGACACATATGAGAAAGCAATCAATAAACAACTAAGGTGCTATAACTACGAGTTGATGCTTCTCATTTCTCTCCCTGACTATCTGTCTGTCCCTCTCTCTTTCTCTAAAAAACAACAACAACATGAAACTTTCTAACTAAAAGCAGTTCATGGTGGGTAAGTCATGTTCCCTAGGTCAATATTTTCCCCCAACAACTGAGCTTATCTGTTACCTTTTCTTTTCTTTTTCTTTTTTTCCTTTTTGCATCTATGATAACATACTTGTGGAATGTAAGTAATTTCCTTTTTTCTGGACTCATCAAAGCACGACCACACCAGAGCAGAGATCACAAACTCCTTCATTGTTATCATTATCATGTTGTTAACTGTTAACTATCCTATGTCCGCCCATGCAAAAGAAGTATGTGTCTATTCGTTTTACTTTTTGTCCAATCCCAGAGATTTCCCCTAATTTGCTTTCTCCTGTCTGCTTAATGTATCACTGATGGATTTCATGTAACCCCTTTGATTCTGATGTATAAAATAAGTGGTAAAACTTCAGTTTTCCAAAGCATTTTCTCAGTCTGTTGAGATTAGCTTCCTGGCAATTGTCATCAGTTTGGCTCAAATAAACTCATAAAAAAATCCTTCTTATATTTGACAACTTCTAGTCTCCAGAACTGTGAAAAAATAAATTTCTATTGTTTAAATCACTCTGTGGCATTTTGTTATGGCTGCCTGAACATACATACAATATATAGTATTAATATATTCATCTTTATCACCAGCAGTCAAATAAAATATAATTTAATTAAACATTTTTAAATGCTTTTTTATTTTTATGGAGGAAAGGGCTCATGAAGGCAACAGTGCCTAGGGCCTGTGAAAGGTGTAATGTGGCCAGCAGTCAGGCCCTGACATTCTCCAGGTCCAGGCCTTTAGAATAATGGTAGGGAAAGAAGACTTCTCTAGATGGCTAGGTGTGCTAATGTGAAGCCTGAAATGGCAGCAACTACTTTTTTTTTTGTTACAAGGGAAACTGAAACAGAAGAGAACAGAATAAAGATGACAGAAAAATGCAATCAGAACACTGAGTCCTCATGCTCCTATGCTTAAACATCTTAAGAAAAACATTTAAACTAAGTCATGAATGCATGCTTGTGGTAGGCACTTAGACAGATAGGAGAGTGAGGACTAGACACCAGGTACTGAAGGTCTCCAGGGTGGAAAGTCCCAGGTGCCTAGCAACAAGAAAAACTGGGAAGACCAGGATACCACCAGGGTGACCTTTCCTCCGCTAGCATATTGCTGCTGGTCATGCAGTTTAGACCTCCTGCTTTCATATCTCTGGCGATGTGCTTCTGACTCTCCTCTGACCTTTCCTCCCCTGGCATGTTGCTTGTCATGCGGGTTAGACCCCCTTAGCGGGGGAGTGAACAGGGGGCCAAAGAGTAGCCTTTAAACAGTAAGCCCACAGGCCAATGAGGTTATGACCCACATCGGATACATCTAGGCCTCAGTCGTGTTTCAGCTCCAGGCCCAGAAAAGCAGCAAAACTAGATAAGTGATGCCATGGCTGACCACTAGACCAGCTGTATTGACTAATGACCCCTTGGTGCTGACCAATCAGTGGAGACAATGACCCTAAAATGACACACCTGGACGACTGATGAATATTCTATTGAAATCCTCCCCTAAGATCTCCAGCCTTAAAATCCTATTAGGGCTGAGGGCCCAGCACGTTCTCCTTGCCCAGGACATGCCCAGGGCCTTTCTTCCGCCCTTCCCCTTGTCTTCTCCTACAGGCATGTTTCTCCTAAACTCTAAGGGCCCTCATGAGACTTGCAACCAGGGGAGCAGTGGGCAGCTGCAGCTTGCTCCAGGCTAACCCCTGAACCTGTCTCCAAGGCCCCCTTTTCTCTGACTCTCCAGTGAGCCAAAGCAGCCCTGCCTAGGTTCTCCTGTCGCTCTTCTATTCTAAGTCCTTCCTTGTTTCACTGTCCCCAGCTTCGATAAACATACTCTCAAATCACCTGCACTTGTGTTGTGAAATTTTTCCAACACAAAGTCAAAAACCCGCACACCAGCTGGCCCTAGGCAGACTCAAAGGGCCAGGTTTCCTGTCTGGTAATATGCTGACTTCGGTTTTGAAAGTTAAACAGTAAAGTTATTTTTAAAAGAGTGGTCTTTTATCCCACTCCCCTCAATACACCCCAGGATGTCTTCCCAATGGCAACCACCCTCAACTCTTCTTGCTGCCTCTCCAGTGTTTAACTTTCACATGCAAGAACATCTTTATGAGATCATGTGAGTCAGAATTCAAATGCAGAACCAAGGTCTTAGCCACAACGATTCATTATTACCTGCAACTGCCATTTTGAAAACCACTGGGTGGAATGTGGTACAATAGAACTTGCTGAGAACAGAGGAAGTAAGACATAGTGAAGGTGAGAACCTGGACTTGGAATACGGTTGTGGGATTAATGACAGACACCTAATTACATTTGGATTTCAGATAAGCCATGAATTATTTTTTTAAAGTATGTGATGAAGTGCTTTTATTTATTTATTTTTAAAGATTTTATTTATTCATTTTGGAGAGAAGAGAAATAAGGGGGAGTGCAGAAAGAATAAACTTCCCTATGTGCCTTAACCAGGCAAGCTCTGGGTTTCCAACCAGCAACCTCAGTGTTCCAGGTTGATGCATTATTCACTGCTCCACCACAGGTCAGGCTGACTTTTTAGTATAGTATGTACCAACTAAAAAGTTACTTATCTGAAAGTCATATTTAACCAGAAGGTCTGCACTTTTATTTGCTAATCAAGGTACCTAGGAACCAAGGGCATGATTGTAGAATGGAGTTTTCACCCACCAGGAACAGGCAATTAGAGGGTGAGGGCCTGTGGTAAGTCCAGGCTCTGTCACTAGGCGGCAGTAGAGGACTTAGCAGGACAAGGGGTGGGGCTGACAGTGGGAAGAGGAGAGAGGGCCTGGGAAAGGGTTTTGTCAAGGAGCATCTCAAGGTAAATCACAAAAGAAAGAACTGGTAGCTCACAGAAAAATCAGTTTGTACGTGACTAATGCACACGAAAAGAAGCAGAATTGCATTCATAATTAAATTAATAAAACTAGATATTTTCCACCTTTCAGATTAGCAAGAATAAAAATATGTGAAAAGTTAATAGACCTGGCCCGGTAGCTCAGTTGGTTAGCATCACCCCGAGTGTGGTCCCCATATGTTAAGATTGTGGATTCGATTCCTGGTTAGGGCACATACAAGAATCAACCAATGAATGCACAAATAAGTGGAACAACAACTCAATGTTTCTCTCTTTCTCTAAAAATTAATAAAATAAAAATATTTAAAATATTAATAACACTCAGTGTTACAAAAATGTGAGGAAATACTATGTGAATGGAGACTAGTGCATCAATTTTAGGTTAATGTCAAAATTAAAAATACATGTAACTTTTAACCAATGATTCAACTCTTAGGTATTTATCAAACAGACCTACTTTCATATATGTGCAGAAATATATTAAGATGTTCATTGTTGTACTAGACAAAAAACAAACAAACAAACAAACAGTCTAAACATCTACCCAAAGGGACTGATTAGATAAATGATAACATATGCAAATGATAAAACACTATGCAGATATTTAAAGAATGTTGTAGATCTGTATATGCTGATGAGGAAAAAAGTCTAGTATAATTTGCCAAGTGAACAAAGCAAGGTGCAGTGTATAGCATTTTGTGCAATTTGTGTGTAACAGAGAGATGGGGGAATGAGACTATTTCATAAGCTCATAGAACATTTCTGGAAAGTTATTCATGAAACCATCCACAGTGGTTCTCCTTGGGGAAGGAGACAGGATGGAAGGAAACTTACTGTGAACTGTATCTGTTTTACTCCTTAATATTTTTAACCACATGCGGGTAGTACCTTTAGAAATTTAAAATACTGCTAGTGCTCGACTTAAAACCATGATTGGTTTCGACAGACCGGTCATAACATGATTTGGTTGTAAGTTGAGAAGGCTATATGTACAGTACTGTGAAATGATGTTATAAAAATCTTTAAGTCGCCTGACCTGTGGTGGCGCAGTGGATAAAGCATTGACCTGGGAACACTGAGGTTGCCAGTTCAAAACCCTGCACTGGTCTGGTCAAGGCACAAATGGGAGTTGATGCTTCCAGCTCCTCCCCCCTTTCTCTCTTTCTCTCTCTCTGTTTCCTCTCTAAAATGAATAAATAAAAAGAAATTTAAAAAAAACAAAAAGAATTGTAAAAAAAATAGTGATCCTCTTTAAAAAAAATCTTTAAGTCATATTTTATCATAATCTTTTTCTTTTTAAACTTTATTTATTCATTTTAGAGAGGAGAGAAACAGAGAGAGAGAGAAAGGGGGGAGGAGCAGGAAACATCAACTCCCATATGTGCCTTGACCAGACAAGTGCAGGGTTTTGAACTGGCGACCTCAGCATTCCAGGTCGACGCTTTATCCACTGTGCCACCACAGGTAAGGCTATCATAATCTTTTTTATTGTTATATATCATAATTTTCTTTGTTTATTTTATGTCATTTGTGTCATCTCTACATCATTTTGTTTCTTATTTTTACATTCATCAGGTTTAAGTAAAACACTGCATTACCAGTACAACTGGTTTAATATTTGCAAAACATACAAAATTACAAAATACAGATGCATACAAAAACTGCTCCAGACGCGGAGCAGTCATTGCTAGCGATTGTGGTCATAAAGTCTAATGGTCATTGTAAAGCCAGTGGCCAAGGCTACCATCACAGTCGCCTGGCTCATGCAGGTTCGCATTTGATTTGGAGTCAATAATGAAACAACGGAGCCAGGAAATGGTGGGCCATCATCTTTAATTCTAGCTTGCACACGGCAGGCAAGTAAAAACACACACTAGGCTCCAAAACCCACTCATTCAGTGCTCACAAAGCTACTGGCTTATCCGAGTTTTCTAGAATCAAAGGTTTCTAGCTCACCAGTCTTATTCATCTCTGTTCCCCAACTCCTCTCTGCACAAACTGGCTTCTCCCTCAGCACTCCACCATCTGTTTCTCCTGGCCTCCTCCACGTGGCCTTACTCTGCTCTCCTCTCTAATGCTAATCTCAGGAACCGAGGAAGGGCAAGCTCCAGGTCTGCCCCATGTTATAATGTAGAAATTCAAATCTTTAATCCAATCTACAAACAAGGAAGTCTCTGATACAAAGTCACTTATCTGAGGCATAATGGGATTCCTCATGAGAGTACACCAGCCCACATCATCCAATCCGTCAAGAATGTGGGGAAAAGCTTACTTTTAAAACTAAGCCTTAGGCTATAACGACCTGGCCTGCCCACAGCCTGTCCCCCAACACACATTAATATCAACGAACTTGCACATGGGCAGCACCATCTTTAACAAAGTGAGCATAATATATTTTATCTGCCCAACAATCCACCCCTATGCTCACTTTACTACCCACAATCTACACCATTGGCATCCCTGTACAAGAAAATTAGGTACATTACACAAATTACAAATACATGATAAATCATACAATTTCAACAATTACAAATATACACATTTCACCAGACCCTGAGCACTTTGCCAAAAGTGCAAAATGTCCTCAGCCTTCTCTCTTTCCATTTGAAAGGCTTCCCAGGGCAGGGGAGGGCCTCCAGCAAAGCCACCCCCTACGCCCATCAGGGTATTTCACATTGTTCAAAATCCATAAGTTCATTCAACAAAAGAGCCAGTGCTCACTCCAGTCGTAGTCCAGGAAATCAGTCCACGCACATGGGGTGTTAGCCTCTCCTCTCATTCCTGCCATCATGGCAGGTCTCACACTGTCCTAAAGACAAGCATGTGGCAATGGCAGTCAGCATTTCCATCTCTGCTATGGGGAGCATGATGACATCCACCCCTATGTCCCAAAATCACAGACCTACCAGAAGTGTAGCAGGTACTCCTTCCACTTGGGCTCTCATCTTCTGGAGACTGCGGATTGCAACTCCAGCCCGATTCTCCTCATCCTCCAAAGAGAAACTGAAAACACCAGCTCCCACCGCCAAGCTCAAGCCCTGGGCCGCTGCTGCCTTCTGCTCTGCCGGCCTTGCAGCCCCAGCTCTGGCCTCAGCCTCGGCCTCCCACAGCAGCTGGCTCTTGAAAATCTCCACACCATCCAGGGCAATCTGCAACTCACAAACCTGTGATTCCTTCTCCAGTGTCTGCTCCATTTCCAGGCGAATCTCGCAAACCTCGTCGGCCTCCTCCTCCAGCGCTTCTTCTAGCTCCAGGGTCGGCATGTCTTTCTCCCATGTTTCCTCCAGCTCCTTCCACTGCTCGGTTTGCAGGTGCTGGGAAGCCTCTTCCATAGAGTACTCGGTTTCCTCATGCATGGCTGTAAGAGTCAGCCAGCCTACAGCCCCCAAAAGGACAGCCATGGGGAACCATAACAGCAGCCATCCCTCTACTCCACCACTCAAAGGTGGTGGTGGCTCCATACCAAACTCTATCGAATACTGCCATAGACTATGCCAAATATACAGCCAGTAGTCACGGCCACCATCAGAGCCACCTGGCCCATACAGGTTCATATTTGATTCGGACAGTCGTTAATGAAACAATGGAGCCAAGAACTAGTGAGCCACCAGCTTTAATCCTAGCTTGCACCCAGTGGGCAAGTAAAAACACACACTGGGCTCCAAAACCCACTCATTCAGTGCTCACAAAGCTACTGACTTATCCGAGTTTCCTAGCATCAAAGGTTTCTAGCTCACCAGACTTATTCACCTCTGTTACCCATCTCCTTCTCTCTGCACAAACTCTGCACAAACTGGCTTCTTCCTCAGCACTCTGCCATCTTGGCTGCTTCTCCTCTCCTCCACGTGGCCTTAATCTGCTCTCCTCTCTAATGCTAACCTCAGGAACCGACAGTGAGCAAGCTCCCGGTCTGCCCTACTTTATAGTGTAGAAATCCAAACCTTTAATCCAATCTACAAACAAGGAAGTCTCTGATACAAAGTCACTTATCTGAGGCATAATGGGAGGATTCCTCATGAGAGTGCACCACCCCACATCATCCAATCAGTCAAGGGTGTGGGGAAAAGCTTACTCTTAAAACTAAGCCTTAGGTTATAACGACCCGGACTGCCCACAGCCTGTCCCCCAACACACATTAATATCAATGAACTTGCACATGGGTAGCGCCATCTTTAACAAAGTGAGCATAATATATTTTATCTTCCCAACAGTCGTAAGTTGGATAGGTCCTAAGTTGATCAATACCTGTAAGAAGTTTGAAAAAGCAAAGAATGTCAAAATCAGATGAAGAAAGAGCCCTAGCCAGGTGGGTCAGTGGATAAAGCATTGACCTGGCATGCCAGAGGTTGAAGGTTCGACCTCAGGTTAGGGCATGTATGAGAAGGACAGTGTTGGGCAGATAAAATATATTATGCTCACTTTGTTAAAGATGGCCCGAGTAACCTTTTCCCCATACCCTTGACTGATTGGATGATGTGGGGTGGTGCACTCTCATGAGGAATCCCACTATGTCTCAGATAAGTGACTTTGTATCAGAGACTTCCTTGTTTGTAGATTGGATTAAAGGTTTGGATTTCTACACTATAAAGTAGGGCAGACCGGGAGCTTGCTCACTGTCGGTTCCTGAGGTTAGCATTAGAGAGGAGAGCAGATTAAGGCCACATGGAGGAGAGGAGAAGCAGCCAAGATGGCGGAGTGCTGAAGAAGCCAGTTTGTGCAAAGTTTGTGCAGAGAGAAGGAGATGGGAAACAGAGGTGAAATAAGTCTGGTGAGCTAGAAACCTTTGATGCTAGGAAACTTGGATAAGTCAGTAGCTTTGTGAGCACTGAATGAGTGGGTTTTGGAGCCCAGTGTGTGTTTTTACTTGCCCACTGGGTGCAAGCTAGGATTAAAGCTGATGGCTCACTAGTTCTTGGCTCCATTGTTTCATTATCGACTGTCCGAATCAGATGCGAACCTGCACGGGCCAGGCGGCTGTGATAATGGCCGCGACTACTGGCTTTACAGACAGGTTTCCAAAAATGAGATGGGATAAGGGGAAATAGGTCTAGCCCCTGAACAGTGGGATGAGTCATCAGGCAGCAGAAAGATGGTCTATTCAGAACATGTGGAGAAACCTACAGCTCCCATACATTTCATCCATAGACTCGACTTGGCATTGAATCACAAGTTCTGAATGGATGTCAATGTCAACTTTACCAGATGTGATGTGTGACTTGACCAGTGGGAGGAGAAAGGGGAAGCTGTGGTTTAGGGAACTGAATGTTATCTAACCCTGCCTCCTTCAACCTTTTCTTCCAACTGTGCTCATCTTTGCTGCTCTGGGAGGCAACAGGAGAGAAACTGTGGATTTTAAGAATCATTTAGACCTGATTTCAAATCCTGGCTCTGCCACTTACTTGCTGTGTGACTTTGGCCTTAGCATATTTGCCTTTCTTTACCCAAGCTCCTTATTTTCATTCATTCGTTCAATCATACACTTATTCAAAAATATTCATTGGGAACCTAACTAAGCATGGAATTCCATGGTGAACAAGACAAAGTCTTTTATCCTTAAGATATTTCATTCTAACAGGTGTGGAGGGCTGTTGAAGAGACAGACAATAAACAGGAAAATAAAAAAATATCATATTGTAAAGCCAGTAGTCGCGGCCACCATCACAGCCACCTGGCTAATGCAGGTTCGCATTTGATTCGGACAGTCAATAATGAAACAATGGAGCCAAGAACTGGTGGGCCATCATCTTTAATCCTAACTTGTACCTGGTGGGCAAGTAAAAACACACACTGGGCTCCAAAACCCACTCATTCAGTGCTCACAAAGCTACTGACTTATCCAAGTTTCCTAGCATCAAAGGTTTCTAGCTCACCAGACTTATTCACTTCTGTTCCCCATCTCCTTCTCCCTGCACAAACTCTGCACTAACTGGCTTCTCCTTCAGCACTCCAACATCTTGGCTGCTTCTCCTGGCCTCCTCCACGTGGCCTTACTCTGCTCTCCTCTATAATTCTTATCTCAGGAACCGAGAGAGAGCAAGCTCCTGGTCTGCCCCATTTTATAGTATAGAAATCACAACCTTTAATCCAGTATACAAATGTCACTTATTGAGACATAATGGGATTCCTCATAAGAGTGCACCACCCCCTTTCATGCAACAGTCAAAGGTGTGGGAAAAAGCTTAGTCTTAAAACTAAGACTTAGGCTATAGTGACTTTGCTGGCTTACAGCCTGTCCCCCACACCTAATGCAAACTATAAGCAAGCAAATATATATCATATTTTCAAACTTATTTGACCAACAGAGCCGTAGGATCTATAGCCCATCATCACTCACCTTCTTTCACAACACCTCTGAAAGCCCACCAGTTCACCTTATAATATTCCCATTTTACCAGGCAAAAATCTAAATGGTTCCTGTAAAGCCAGTATTCGCAGCCACCATCACAGCCACTTGGCCCATGATGATTTGCATTTGATTCGGACAGACGGTAATGAAACAATGGAGCCAAGAACTGATGGGCCATCATCTTGATCCTAGCTTGCACCCGGCGGGCAAGAAATACACACAGTGGGAAAACATTTCCCTTTCCATTCAGGGCTCCCAAAGCCACTGACTTATCCGAGTATTCCTAGAATCATAGGTTTCCACCTCACCAGCCTTTTTTACCTCTGTTCCCCATCTCCTTCTCTCTACACAAACTGGCTTCTCCTTCAGCACTTCACCATCTTGGCTGCCTCTCCTCTACAATGCTAATTTCAAGAACCGAGAGAGAGAACCCCTGGTTTTCCTTATTTTATAGTGTAGAAATTAAAGCCTTTAAGCCAGTAGACAAATAAGAAAGTCTCTGATACAAAACCACTTATCTGAAGCATAAATGGGATTTCTCATAACAGTGTACCACCCTACACCGTGCAACAGTCAAGGGTGTGGGGAAAAGCTTAGTCTTAAAACTAAGCCCTAGGCTATAACGATCCTGTCTGCTTACAGCCTGTCCCCCACACCCAATGCAAACTATAAGCGAGCGACATATATATTTGCAAACTTATTTGACCAACATATCCCTACTGATATAAAGATTACATAAGAGATGACATATGAAGCACTTAGCACTGTGCTTGGGAATCAGTATTAATAATGGTAACAATTGAGTCCTTGTTATGTGCTAGACTTTGTACCAAGTACTATATATATATAAGCTCATGTAATCATCTCATTTTCTAGATGAGCTGAGACACAGGTAGGCTGAATTACTTGCTTAGGTAAGGTAGTTATTTGATTTGTAAAATGTTAGTGGCACTTTCTGACTTTATCTTGATTTACGGAGGATGGAGGACATCAGAGGAGAGCATATTTAATTTTGTTGGAGGTAGGGGGGATAGAGGCCAACTGGGACCTAAGACAGTTTTCAAGGACATTTGGAAGGTGAGTGACCATGATGTGATTAGATGACAAAGAAAGGGAGAATTGAAGACTGTGGAGTTATGAGATAATGGGATTAAGAGGCTGTCTTAATCAGCTGCAGCTTCTATAACAGAATACCACACTGGGTGGCTTAAACAACAGACATTTATTTTTTCACAGTTCTGAAGGCAGGATGTTCAAGATCAGGGTGCTAGCATTGTCAGGTTCTGCTGAGAAATCTCTTCCTGGCTTGCATACTGCATTCTTCTAAACTGTTTCCCAACATGGTGGAGAGAAGGAGACAGTGGGAGAGGGAGAGATCTTTTTCTTGTGTCTCTTCTTATAAAGGCACTAATCCCAGTATTCCCATTATGAGAGCCTCACCCTCACCACCTCATCTCACCCTGAATACTTCCCAAAGGCCCCATCTCCAAATATCATCACATAGGGACGCTAGGGCTTCAACATATGAATTTGGGGAGAGACACATAGGGAGGCTAGGGCTTCAATATATGAATTTGGGGAGAGACACATAGGGAGGCTAGGGCTTCAATATATGAATTTGGGGAGAGACACAATTCAGTCCATAGGAAAGGGGATGGACATGATCTATGAAACTTATTGCCAGAATCTGGATCCAGAAAGCTTTCATAGGCAAGAGATTAATCACAATAAGAGAAATTCCAGGTGCTGAATTTAGATCCAGAAAATTATTAAGTCAAAGTATAGAAGGAAATATTTTGGGTTTAATTAACTACAACTTTAGCCCATGCTGGCGGGACAAGCCTGTCATCAAAAGAGCTGATTCTTCTCTTGGGTCAGATGCAGATACTCTTGAGCCAACATTATATCTGGCTTCCCTCCTGAACCCCACAACACACAGTTCTAAAGTACCTCAGAAAGTTTTGTTGTGGGGTCTCCCAGCCCCTGCCACCTTAAAACAAATACTGCCATCCACAACCCTCACCGAGGTATTTCAATCAAGCTGTCATGTTTTTACTTGTAGACTCTATGAAGCATTGATTTGGGGAGGGCAGAGCTTCTCTCCTATATATTTATTTATTTGTTTTAGAGAAAAAGGTAGGGAAATAGAGAAACAGTGATGTATTGTTCCACTTATTTATGCATTCATTGGTTGATTCTTGTACATGCCCTGACTGGGGATAGAACACACAACCTTGGTGTATTGAGATGATGCTCTAACAAGCTGAGCTACCCAGCCAAGGCTCCTCTTCTTTTAAAATTAAATTTATTGGCGTAATATTGGTTAACAACATTATATAATTTTCAGGTGTAAAACTGTGTAATATGACCTATGAATACTCTATTGTGTGCTCCCCATCCAAAATCTTGTCTCCTTCCATCATCTTGTATTTGACCCCCTTTACCCTAACCCCCTCATTCAATATATTAATTTTTAACCTACCATATGTTACATACATAATGTGCCAAAATATGCTAGGTCTTTCCATGGATAATGTTTAGCAGGTGTCAAAGAGTTAAGAAAAGTGCATAAAATAGAAATTTAAGATTGAGATAAAATGGAGAAGAGGCCTAGGATTACTTTATTTTAGTGGCACAAATCTTTCAGGCCAGTTCACAAATCTTTCAGAAGTCTTGCAGGGACAGTTTGAGAGCCACTCCTTTATCATACAATCACTACCAATCCTGTCAACTCCTTAACTACCCCACTATCAGTAGACATTTTTTCCCTATGGCCTCAACATCTAGCCCTTCCTTTTACTTCCTCTTCATCATTTCTAGCTCTCCTTCCTCAGCAGGATCCCTATAGGCTGTATGACATGTATAACAGACATTCATTTATTTGACAAATATTTATTGAGCACCTACTATGTGCCCGGCTCTGTGTTAAACATTGTTGATACAAAGGTGGCCAGAGACAGGCATGGACTCATCTCTTACGGAGTTTTGTTTTTTGTTGTTTTTTTTTTGTTAGTGAGAGTAGAGGAGATACAGAGACAGACTCCCACATCGTCCTGAAATACACCTGGTGACCCTTGTCTGGGGATGATGCTTTGCTCATCTGGGGCCATTCATAACTGAGTTATTTTTAGCACCTGAGGTGGAGGTTCGAGGGAGCCATCCTCCGCAACTGAGGCCAATGTGCTTGAATCAATCCAGCCAAGGCTGTGGTAGAGGAAGAGAGAAGAAGAGAGATAAGGGGAGAGGGGGAGAAGCAGATGGTTCTCTCTCCTGTTTTCCCTGACCAGGAATCAAACCTGGGACTTCCACATGCTAGGTTGACACTCTACCGCTGAGCCAACTGGCCAGGGCCTCTTACGGAGTTTTTAAGCTAGTGGGGGAGAAAATAATCAAATAATCTAATTACTTGTGCTTATAATTATATATTATAATGACATCTATAATATAACACATTGATACAGGCACCATTGAGGTGGGATAGTAAGAAGCTAGAGAAATTCCTTGACATGTGGAATAAAGGAAACTGAGACAAAATAATTAAACAAGGCCAAAAAATTTGAGCAATTTACAGCCAGCTAATGAATCCCAAGATTTTATCTTAACCAAGGATACTTAGGAGCAAATAGTTTACACATTACAAACCATGATGGAACAGACCAGCCTCGATTCCAGTCCCTCTTTGATGACATTCTTTAAAAATAAAACTAACCAGAAAATAACCCTGACCACTTTATACACACACTTTAATAAACCAACACATTGAAGGGAACACTTGGAAAACTGATGTACAGTCTGTTAAGACTCTCCCCCAAGACTTCTGCTAGAATTCCCACCAGCTAAAGAAAGATAAAAATCCTCAAGACAGCCCTGATTGGATAGCTCAGTTGGTTATAGCTCCGTCCCCAAGCACAGAAGTTCAATCCTAGTCAGGGTACATACAGAAAAAGATCTATGTTCTCTCTCTCTCTGTCTCTCCCCTCCCCCTCCCTTCTTCTCTCTCTAAAAATCAGTGAAAAATAAAAAAATAAAAAAAATTAAAGCCTCAAGACAAAGGACCCAGGGGCACACTCTTGCTCTAGAGCAGTGGTCCCCAAACTACGGCCCGAGGGCTGCATGCGGCCCCCTGAGGCCATTTATCCAGCCCCCACCGCACTTCCGGAAGGGGCACCTCTTTCATTGGTGGTCAGTGAGAGAGGAGCACAGGATGCATCCGCACCCATAGTTCCCATTGAAATACTGGTCAGTTTGTTGATTTAAATTTACTTGTTCTTTATTTTAAATATTGTATTTGTTCCCATTTTGTTTTTTCACTTTAAAATAAGATATGTGCAATGTGCACAGGGATTTGTTCATTATATTTTTTATAGTCCGGCCCTCCAACGGTCTGAGAAACAGTGAACTGGCCCCCTGTGTAAAAAGTTTGGGGACCCCTTCTCTAGAGCACACCCCTACCTTTCTCTCTTACCCTAAGAGTCTCCACAAGACTTGCAACCACAGGAGCAGTGGGGCTTGGGCCTGAACCTGTCTCTAAGGCCCCCTTTTCCTCTGACTTTCCAGTGAGCCAACAGCAGGTCCACTGGCTCACTTCTGTCACTGTAAGTTACTCCTCAGTGAGCTCATGCAGCACAGCGTGGCCCACTTCTTTTCTGTAATGTTTCTAGAGAGAACCGCCTAGGTTCTCTCCTATTGCTTCCTCTATCCTAAGCCCTTCCTTCATTGCACTGTCCTCTGCTGTAAAAAATTCACTCTCACAATTACCTAGACATGTGTTGTGAAATAATTCCTGCATGAAGTCAAGAACCCACACGCTACTGGATGGCTCAAGGCAGCCCGAAGCAGACTCCCTCACAGTCCCCATCCGAGGACTGTTATTGTGGTGCTGTCCAGCAAACACGTTAAATCACCTTTATGAGTAAAGTTACTTAATCAAGTCGGGAAAGTCATAGACAGTTAATTATCACAAGTTGATGGATGAGTTCAATCTCTTAAGATAAACATAGTATTTATATATAACCTTGAGTAACCAACCCTATTTTTTAAACAAATATTTCAACAAAAGCAGTTTCCTGTAAAAATATTTATAGCTGGGTAAGTAGGTAGTTAGGCTTGAGCAGAGGAAGATAATGGGCCAGGTGCTGTAGGAAATCAGGGCAGAAAGCCCCAGGCACCCAACAATGGGAACAACTGGTAAAACAAGGACCTCACTTCCAGAGTGACCTTTCCTCCCCTAGCACATTGTTGGTCATACAGTTTAGACCCCCCAACCTTTCATATTGCTGGTTGTGTGGGTCAGACACTCCCCTAACTTTTCTTCCTCTGGCATGTTGCTAATCATGCCACTTAGACCTCCTTCAGAGGGAAACAAACAAGGGTTCTGGAGAATAGCCCTTGAGCCTGAAGCTCCCAGGACAATGAGATCATTGTCCCACATCATTCTGACCCACATCAAATACAATTGCACCTCAATTGTTTTTCAGCTCTAAGACCACAAAAGCAGCAAAACCAGACAAGGGAGGCCATGGCTCACATCAGGACGAGTTGCACTGACTAACCTACCCTGATGCTGACCAATCAGGGGAGACCACAGTCCCGAAAGGACTCACTTGAAAAGCTGATGAACATTTTATTGAGATCCTCCCCTGGAACTGCTCCTAAAAAATCCCCACTGTTAAAAACCCTCAAGATGGAGGCCCCAGAGCGGTTCTCTCTATGGAGCACACTGTGCCTTTCCCCACACCCTTCCCCAGGCACGTTTTCCTTGCCTCCCTCTGAAAATTGCTCAGCTTGCCTCACATCTCCTATAGGTATTGACAAGAACAGAGAATATTTACTAACAACCTTGAGCTGTTGTTTTCTGAGCTCATTTCTTCTACAGCTTGCTTCTTCTGCCTCTGGCTTTCTAAATAAACTGTCTATTACAGTTTGAGTCTTGCCTCTGAACTCTTTCTTAGCCAGAACTCAAGTACCAAGGTTGCTGAATCAAGGTTCAGTGTGACTCCACCAGTCTAACACTGGATGCTGATTCACCGCCAACAGCTCAAGGTTGTTAGTCAGTATTCTGTGAAACCATTAAAACCAACCTGTCATGTTACAAGGAAGACTTTGTCATTCTTAGTAAACAAACTTAGAAACTTAACTTTATAACGACAGGGTATAAATACATAAAAACTTAACATAAATTTGATGGTGATATGTAAATATTCCCTATTCTTTTCATTATTTATCAGGGATGTCAGGCCAGCTGGGCAATTTATCTCCAAGCACCTGTGTCAACAGTGTTTGTTTCAAGATTCCTCATTAAATGGGAAACTAAAGCTTGTAGCCTCTGGCTTCAGACCCAATTTCTAGCCAAAGCTTATTAAAGAATTGGGGGAGATTATAATTTTCTTTTTCCTCACATGTAACCTAGGTCAAGTCCCTTAGCCTGTCTAAGCCTCAAGTTGCTAAACTGTAAATTGGAGATAAGAATAGTGCCTATATCATTGTGAGAACTTTAAAAAATATATACAGGGTTTGCAAAAGTAGGTTTTCAGTTATGGGTACATGAAACAGAGTTTATGTATTATTATTTATTAATTATTATATTATTTTCTATATGAACAACTGCAAAACTACTTTTGCCCACCCCTGTATATAGGTAGCACACCCAGCATGTTGTCCAGCATCTAGCAAACACTAGAAGACATTTATTATTAGTATAGGAAGTAGAGCCTCTGGAAAATTAATCAAAACAGAAATGTGATCTTTATATCATGCTTAAGTAAAGAATTTATATGTTCTCTAGCGAGGTGAACTAAATGTTCTTCACAGCTGTCCCAAAAGCAGAGACTCTTTTTGGAGGATAATTTGACAATTTATCTGGAGAGCCATTTTTGAATCCTAAATACTGTATAATAATTCCCTTTGGTTTAATCATCCTACTTCTAAGAATTTTTCCCAAGAAAATAATCAAAGATGTGGGCACAGATTTATGTGGAGTATGTTTATTACAGCATTATTTATAACAGGAAAGCAATTTTCATATTCAGCAATATGGGAAACAAATTATGGTGAATTTATATTTTTTATCTTGAAATATGCATGTAAAACAATTGGAAGGAAATATACCAAAATATTCAATGGTGATTATCTCTGGACTGTGGTATTATAGAGATTTCTATTATATTATTTATGCTTTTTAATATTTTTCCAAATTTTCCATTATAAGTACATTACTTTCAGTTGAAAAGGTTCTTTTTAATAGCCTCATAGACACATTTTTTCTTCTAAGCTTTATAAAAGACCTCCCATATGACAGAGTTCCCATATGTGAAGGAACTACATAAAAATCTCACCACCACTCCAGTATGGATCTTTTCCAGCCTTCTCATGGACTATTGCAACAGCTTCCTACTTGCTCTCCTTGCCTCCAGTATTGACTTTACCATCTTATTCTCCATACTGGTTGCTGCTAAAATGAACTTTCTACAGTGAAAATCTGCTTGTTCACCCCCTACCTACAAATCTTCATGGTTCCCATGGATTTTGTCATGAAGTTGAAACTCCTGAGCAGAGCAGGTCAATCACAATCTATTCCCTCCAAACACACCTCTTCCTGCTTCACTTCCCATCCCTCTCTCTGATACCAGATGCTCCAGACACACTTCATCACGCTGTCACTCCTTTCTGTCTCTGCACACGTCCACTACTCTGGCTATTAAAACCAGCCTATCCTTCAAGCTGGCAGATGCCCCCTCCACTAGGAAGCTTATTCTGCCATCTCCGTCTGCAGGCAGCATTCGATACCCTTTGGCTGCCCTTTCTTTTGTGCCCACTTTCATCACAAATCCTTGTGATTATTTAGTGGTTTATATGCCCATATACCCAACTGAATGCATCTCCTTGAAGGCTATCATTTGATAAGTAGTAAGTGCTCTCTACGTGCCAGGCTCTGGGCTAGGCATTGGCCTTTTAAAAGAATATATTGTTTTCCTCTTTGCCTCTGCCCAGTACAAGCCACATGCTTATTGAATGAATGGCTGAATGAGTTATCTAGTACAGAGATTTTCAGACTTCAGCGTGCACATGAATTACTTGAGGAGCTTGTAAAAATACAGATGCTGGAGCCCCACCCTAAAGCTTCTGAAGCAGAACTTGTATGGCAAAGTTCAGTCACCTGTGTGTTTAACAAGCTTCCCAAGTGATTCTGATGCACTCCAAAGTCCATGATTGTTGAGAAGTTCCACTTCTACTCAGAAAAGACTGCCTAAATCATTCCAGGCAGATACAAACCCACTCTGAATTTGTTTCCTCAGAAGAAGAAAGACACTATTTACTAGCACTTATTAAGTATCAGGTAACTTATATTTTGGTACCTTATATACTTTACTCTCTCAGGGAGCTCTGGCAAGATTTCTCAGCTGGTTAAAGTGTCATCCCAATACACCAAGGTTGTGGGTCTTATCCCTGGTCAGGACACATACAAGAACCAACCAATGAATGCATAAATAAAGTGGAACAACAAATTGATGTTTCTCTCTATATATATTTTCCTCTGTCTCTAAAATCAATTAAAAAACAAAACAAAACAAAATCCTCTCTCAGGGAACTACTGGTTTCCCCACTTCAAAGGAAACTGAGGCTCAGAAAAATTCATTCATTTGCCCAAGAGAACTTAGTGGTGCTAGGGTTCCAAAGCTAACACCAGGCCACCTCCCCAAACCTGCCACAGACAGCGTCTTTCTCCGGATGCCTCATTTTTCACACTTCCCAAATGATCAGCGCCAACGTGTACTGGCCACTGATGATGTTCACCAGGCCTAGAAGAAATGGAAAAATAAAAGTAATACTATTCTTTTCACTAAGCTCATGTCTAGTTAAAGGACTGGTCTCAATTCTGAGATTATTTTCTTTATTCTTAGGATTAAACTGTCTTCTTTTCTTTTACAAAATGATGATGATGGCAGTTGATTGTTTCTCCTTTATTTCCTTTCTTTCTTTTTGGGAGAGAGAGAGAGAGAGAGAGAGAGAGAGAGAGAGAGAGAAACAGGAAGGAAGGGAGATGAGAAGCATCAACTCATAGCTGCAACACTTAGTTCATTGATTGTTTCTCATATGTGCCTTGACCAGAGGGTTCCAGCCGAGCAAGTGACCCCTTGCTCAAGCCAACGACCTTGAGCTGAAGCCAGTGACAACTGGGCTCAAGCCAGCGACCTTGGGGTTTTGAACTTGGGACCTCAGCATCTCAGGTCAATGTTCTGTCCACTTACTACACCACCACTGATCAGGCATTTCTTCATTTCTTTGAATCTTATTTTTTCTTTTTCAATTACAGTTTGTATTCAATATTACTCTGTATTAGTTTCATATGTACAACATAATGGTGAGAAAATCATGTATTTTACAGAGTGGTTCCTCTCCTTTTTTTTTTTAAATATCATGGCAAAATAAAAAAAATAGGTATCTCTAGTTGGGGGTCTGGTTTTAAATTTTTTAATTTAATTTTTAAATTATTAAATAAAACATGCTATTGTACAGAACTCAAAAAAATATATCTAAGCAAAGAGATCAACATAAATATCTTTGTCTCTTTATTCTATTTTAACAAGGGTCTCCCTCTACCCTGCCTACTTTTGACACCCCACAAATACAAAAGTTGAGAGGAGGAATGACAATTCAGGGGTTTAACGTTTTTATTTACTATTATATCCCACGTAGTTCCCCACGTCATGAAGATTTTGTTGAAATGTCACTGTTAATGGCTATTTGATACTTTATTGTAATTTATTAAACTATTTCTCTACTGTTAGATACAGTTAAACACTTAACAGGCATATCAGTTATGATTTTCCCCACGGACTCCTGTGACTCTATCTTTCATATGTTGATATTACTCAAAAGTATCTTTAGCTCCTCTTCTTCTTTATCTTTGCCCTTCATTGATTTTGTCCATTTCCATTTTTTTCCAGCCCCTTCTATGTGCTAGTAACTCCTTATATGCTCAGACCTCTATCCTGAGTCTAAAGCCCACATGAAAGAGTAACATAAAAATAGTGGGGAGCCTTAACTGTCATATTGAAGAGCTGGGGTCAAACTTTAAAAAAAGTTAGATTAGTTCTGCAAATCCAGTTTACTGCTGATTCAAATGCATTCCCCTTCTATAGTGTGAGCCTGTCTCCTTGGCTTTCCCTGCAGCAAGTGGAGATCACTTACAACAGGAAGGTTCGACACTGTTGCAGTGTTGTGGGGTGTGTGTGTGTGTGTGTGTGTGTGTGTGGCAATGGAGAAGAATGAGCCAACTTTATAGGGACAAGGGAACTGCTCAGGATTCCCACTTGACTGCTGCCTTCCCTTTCTCCCTTCCTGAGCTTGGCCAGGGCAAGAGGCAGGAGGGCTGGGGCAGGGAAAGGAGTAAGGTCACAATTCCAGCTTTTTATTTGGCAGTTTAAACCCTATTGTAACACAATGAGTATTACACTCCCCCAAAGCCTGGACTGCTCAGGATGGGAGGCAGGAAGCTGAGCTGGAATAGGAAAGGCTTTGGAGAAGGCAGAGGTTACACAAATAACTTTCCTGACCCCTGCTCAGGGTACCTCGGCCTCATAGGTTTTGCTTTACTTCCTGTCTGGTGGGAGGAAGTCTCCTGGAAGGCCAGCCAGCACTCTCTCTCCTTGCCAGCCAGCACTCTCTCTCCTTGCCCAATTTTCTGTTCTTGGGAAATCTGAGGAGAGGGAGATGAGGTGCTTTGAGGAGCTGAGGTCAAGGTGATTGTGTTGGCCTCTCCCAGGGGTTTAGAGCTCCATGAGGACAGGGAAGGTCTGTTTTATTTGTATCTGTGTCCTAGATACAGCATGGCCATTGTAAGTGGTTAATAAATACCAGTTCAGGGATGAATGATTGCATTGACTGAGGTAACTAGAGGAAGGATCTGGCAGGGGAGATTATCTATCTTATCTGGGAAGGGGTCTTTGAGAGGAACCGATAGGAGGGTCGACTCTGGTCTATTATCCCAAGACTGGTCCTCAGGCACTGATGTTGAGGAGAATTACTTAATCAATGTCTTGGTACTTGATGAATATGATCTTCTAGGTTTGGTTTTTTTTTTACATTTTATTTATTCATTTTAGAGAGAGGAGACAGAGAGAGAGAGAGACAGACAGAGAGAGAAGGGAGGGAGGAGCAGTAAGCATCAACTCCCATATGTGCCTTGACCAGGGAAGCCCGGGGTTTTGAACCGGTGACCTCAGTGTTCCAGGTTGATGCTTTTACCCACTGCGCCACCGCAGGTCAGGTTCTTCTAGGTTTTTTTTCTTTTTCTTTTTTCCCTCAAAAGCCAGCCTCCTGCCCAACCTCCAGATACTTCTTCTTTCTACTTCCTCATACTAACTTCCCAATACTGAGGAAGGAGCAACCCCAGAGATCTCAGGGTCTGGATGAAGGAGAGAGTCAGAGGGGGGCTGGGATTAGTGAGACAACAGAACTTGGATGACATCAACACAAGGACTTCCTAAAACACTTAAACTTCACGGAGCCTGGATTTCTAGAAGCTTGGGTGTTGGAAGTCATCTAATCTTACATACCGCACCAAAATATGGGATCCCTCCTGGGGCATCCCTAGTACTGAGCCCCATTGGAAGACCCTTGGTTTGGCAGCTTTACGGTTAGGAAAATCCACTTACGCTTCAAGACCTGATGTCTTGTCAACAAAGGAAAGGAAAGAGGACTAAAAGTCCAGATGGGCGATACTGGGATTTCATATTACTAGGTTGACTCCTGTAAGCAAAGAGGGCAGGAGACACCTATAGGAACACCCTGGGCAGGGGGTGGGGGAATGGAGCCTCACAAAGACCATGTGCTGATGGAGCACACAGTCAGGAATGGAGATGGAGCATTGCCTTCTGCCTTCAAAGCTTCTGACTCCCCACAACCTGGAAGCAGAATCGCCTATCACCAACCTATCTGCCAAACACCTCCACTTGGCTGACACACTTCTTTTTTCTTTTCTCTTCCTTTCTTCTTGAAATTTTATTTATTCATTTTAGAGAGAGGGTGGAGAAGGAACAGGAAGCATCAACTTTTAGTTGCTTCCTGTGTGTGCCTTGACAGGGCAAGCCCAGGTGACCTCAGCATTCCAGGTTGACGCTTTATCCACTGCTCCACCGCAGGTCAGGTAGCTGACACGCTTTTATTGCTTCTCAACTCACTCCCCCACACTGCTGTTGAGACATCTGAACGTGTCATAACCTCTTTCACATTTCTTCACTGATGTCTGATTTTTCTCCCCAGATCTATTGATGGGGCAGGGGTGGGATAGGGTGGGGTGACTCTGAGAGTTGGTTAGAAGTGTTCTGGGGGTCTGGAAGTAACAGAGAGATTATATCCATCAGCAGGTCAGGAATAAGGTAAGCAGTTTAGAGCTAGATTACAATGCCAAGTGGGGAAACCATGTGAGGAGTACGTATCCTGTAGCAAAACCACAGGTGTCAGAGATGAAGGAGGCTACTGGGTGAGAAGAAGCTCCACAGGAGTAAGCAAGGCAAGCCTAGAATTATGGTTGGTCACTGTTTCTATGCATTATTCACGTATCTGGTGTATGAGAGTCAGGAGCAGTTAGAGAAGCTAAGGAACAGAAGGTAACTAGCGTACTGTCATCTACTAGATCAACTCCAAACTCCCTGGTAGAACATTCAGATCCTTTCTAAACTCGCTCATGCTTATGTCTCCAGGTTCACCTTTTTCACTTCTCAGCTCACTTCAGTCCTATAGACAGTTACCTGAATTCGGTGTGTCCACTGTGCTTCTATGTACACACACAATTCCCCTCTGCCTAGAACATCATTTCCATTGATGTCTACTCATTGAAGACCAATTAATCTTTACAGATGAGCCCCAGATTTCTCAACTCCTTCAGACACAGTGAGTAATTCTAATGTCACCTGAGACATACCTTCTTACCTCAATTATTTCAATTTCACATTACATAATAATTGTTTATCAGCCTGCTTGAACTGAACTGTGTACTCCATGAGGACAGAGCCTATATCTTATTGAATTTTTAACCCCCCACACCTAACATGGTGACTAGCATATACTTGGTGCACCATAAATATATACTGTGTGAATAAATGAATAAATAGGCTCACATTTTTTTAGGAGAGACAAGCAAGTAAAGAAAAAATTACAAAGCTGTGTGAAAAGGATCATGCTAACAGGTCATTTTGGGTACAGAGAGGAAAGAATGCCTAATTTAAGGCAGCCCTACCCCATGGTCTGCCCCTTGCAATATAAAATTCAGTATAAAAACACTAAACTATAAAAACATTACATTAGAGAAAAGCAAGACATCTAATCCTTAGGAATAAAATTAGATAAGCTCTTTATTTTGGGGAAGGGGCACTATCTTTCATTATTGGTGACTATCAGTTAGGGTGCTGATACTCAATAATGTAGCTCAGTGGTTCTTAACCTGGGTTCTGTGAACCCTAGGGGTTCGATGAGTCGGTCTCAGGGGTTCGGAGAAGCCTCTGCCGTGGAGGCCAGAATAAAGTAATACCGTAATTTGTTGTGAGTTATGCACTTTGTTGGTTTTGTTCTTTGAGCAAGGTGACGTTCATGCACGGCTCATTTTGTGCACCAGTAAAAAAACATATACCTATGTCTTGAATTTGGAAAAAAAATCATATTTTATTTATCACTAAAGAAGGGTTCGGTGAATGTGCATATGAAACTGGTGGGTTCGGTACCTCAAAAAAGGTTAAGAACCACCGCTATAACTGGTGCATCCAAACTGCATTTTTAGCATATGGAATAAATTAAGTATACCGACTTGGATGGCAAAAACTTTTCCTTATTTGTTTTCGTGAAGAAAACAATTAAGGGCAAATATAATTATTTGTATTTGTCCTTGGCAAAGGAGCGTTAGAGTCAAAGAAGTCATTTGTGCTTTAAAAATGTGCTTCGTTTCCCTTTCTTTTTCTTTAGCCTTAGGAATTGGGGATGATAAATATAGGTGGGCTTTAAACTGCTTCTAGAGCTGTATTTCTGGTTTTGCAAAGATGTGTAAGATAAAAACAGTTGCTCTCAAAATTGTAACGAGTGACATCATAGGTTGATCCATCTAACTACATCTTACTAATTTGCACTCTTTCCTCTGGGTACACAGTTTTATTTTGGCTTGAGGAGGAGGCTCAAAGACTCTACATACAAGAGAGGTTCAGGGACAGAAAGTTAAATGAGGGATACATAGCATTCTGAGCTAAGGATGGGGTAAGGTGTCTTGGGGGCTTCAAGAGGTCACTGCAAGATGATAAAAGCAGCTGTTCAGAAGTTGAAAGTTTGCCCTGCCCTATACATAGTTCATAAAAAGTTATATCTAGTAATAACTCTTATATGGGCAAGGCCCCTAACTTAAATTATTAAAGGGAGAGGTAAAAGTTTCTCATGAGGATGCTGGGGCTTTACAGCCTTTAGCTCAAAATAATTCACATGTAACCTGACCTAGTGGTGGCTGTTGGCACAGTCGATAAAGCATTGACCCCAGAATGCTGGGGTGGCTGGTTGGACGCCCGGAGGTCCCTAGCTCTGAGTACAGCCTTGGCAGCATGAAGTCACTGGTTTTAGTGAGGGAATTGTGCACATGAACCCAATGCTCTCCAGCTTGAGACCACAGGTAGCTAGCTTGAAAAGCCCAAGGTTGCTGACTTGAGCAAGGGGACACTGGCTCGCCTTGGTCAGGGACATACGGGAAGCAATCAAAGCACAACTAAAGTGAAAGCATCTATGAGTTGATGCTTCTCACCCTCTCTCTCCCTTCCTGTCTCTTTCTCTCTCTTTCTCAAAAAAGGAAATAATAATAATAATTCAGCCCCAACTAGATAGCTCGGTTGGTTGGAGCCTTGTCCTGAGGTGCAGAGGTTGCTAATTCAGTCCCTGGTCAGGGCACATATAGAAACAGATGTTCCTGTCTCTCTCCTGCTCTCTTCCTTAATCTCTCTAAAATCAAGAAAATAAACATTAAAAAATCCCACAATAATTCACTTGCCAAAGTGGCATATTTTTGGGGACGCCTCTTCTGAACACTTACACCATCCTACACATGTTGGGCTTGGGAGGAACCTTAGAGATTATCCACTTACACATGAGGAAATCAAGGCAAGAGTGGGGAAATGATTCACCCAACCAATCGCACAGATGAAGTGACGAAACGAACTACACCCCAGTCCATGCGACTGCTTATCAGTCACTACATGTAATTGGGACACCACATGTAATTGGGACATATTAGTTCCCAATATGCCCCAATACCTTTGATCTGTGTAATATCAACATTAAAGCTGCTTAAGTTGTATCTTTGGCAAAGTTAGTTCCCATTCTTTTGGGTCCTTAAGTATGCTCTGGTCTGCCTCTCCTTGGGTCATCCCTGGTGTGTTCTTGTGTGTATTACAGTCATCTCTGAGTTGTGAGAGGTATGTGCTTAAGGGCAGCTGGCTATCTGAGTTTGTTATGGGCCAATAGGCTGCTGTGTGCAGCCTGTATGTGTCTCTGTTGAAGGCTGTGTGTCAACCTGGAGTTGTTGTTTATGTGTCTATGTACATACTTGATTAGCATATATGGGTAATTGTGATTCTGTATGTGTTTCTGTATTGTGTATATGTTAGGATTATGGGTGCACGGCTGCTGTGTACCTCTTTATGTGTCTTTTTTCATGTTGAAAGTTGTGTGTCTATCTGGTTGTCAATGTGTACACAGTAGTGGTTGTGGGTTTCACTGTGTCCATGTGGACTGCGTCTTTATAGGCTGAAGGGAACCTGTCCTTGCGTTTTATCACCGGGTTATGATAAAATGTGTGTAGCCGTGTGTCCAGGACAGGACTGTTCGTGTCTCACCCAAACATGGCCCTCATCCAGAAACTGGGGTTACTTACATATTGTCCTGGGATGCCTTGGCAGGGCTTTCCCTGGAAGCCCCGCCCGCCATCCCCCTGGGAGCTAAAGCCCCCGGGGCCTGGCCGGTGTCTCCAGCCGGGCCCCGCCCCCTCGCACTCCAGCCACCTCATTGGCCCGGGCGGTGACGTCGCGGGGATCGCAGACAGAACCCCTCAGCGCCCTGCGCGCGGGAGATATTTATTGTCCGTCCCCCGGAGCTTTGTTACCTCGTCGCCTCCTCACCTAGCCCCTGGAGCGTCCGGGCCGCTGCAGCCCAGAGCCGGGTGCTGGGAGCCGCCGCCATGGTGTCCCCGGTCACCGTGGTGAGTGTGTTCTGCGTGGCCGGAGCCCACTGCACTGCGGCAGGCCAAGCCTCTGGGGGCCGAGGGCAGGGGTCGCGCAGTGGCGGCGTCCCTGGGCGGGAGGCGGTCGCTGTCAAGGCCTCCGGCTCCCCAGAACCACTGCACCCTTCCGCCGCGCGCCCCCCGCCTGTCAGCTGCAGGGAGGAACTCCGTGGGCACGTGACTCGGAAGCGTGACTTTGTTGATCTCTGTGTGTCTGGCGAGTGGGTGGGATTGCTGCCGGAGACAGGAAGGGGACAGAAGCGAGCTGCCGAGTTCTGCGTGGACAGACTATAGGGAGGCGTGGGAAGGGCAGGCGGTGACTGGGCCCTTCTGGGAATCCTATCCCAAATTTGTTTCCTCCCCTTCCTCATTTTATAAGTAAGTCTGGGGCGGAGGACGGGACGCCGCTGTCTCAGCATCGTTGATAACACCCTGTAAAAAGCGGGGTCATTTTCTATTGACAGATCTCCCTCTTCCCACTTTCTCAACTCTAACCTTTGTCTCTTTTCCCCACCTTTCCTCTAGTGCCGGGTTCTCTCTGTTAAAGTTTCCCCAGCTACTAAACTACTACTGCCTATTTTTTCTAGGAAATATAGCGTTGGGGGAGGGCTATGCAGCAGACGTTGATGCTTCCAAGGGCTAGTAGGTGGACGCTGGGGAGAGCTGGAGACATCGGGGGCTGTTTCTCTCCTTCAGTCTCCTGCTCTACCTGTGCCCTGTCCTGCCCAGCCTGGAAGGGGGGGGGGATCTGCAGAGGAAGGAACTTAGTTATCTTTTCTTGCTCTCAACCTGGCAGAGCAAGGGCAGGCTTAGACTTGGACCCATCCATCTTCCTCTTTCCAACCTCTTTCTTCACAGTCTGATCAGTCCCTAGGTCACTGGTGGTCTGGGAATCCGAGTATGTCCCCTGAGCCCTGTGCTGGACAGCTCACCCAGACAAAGGCACACTTTGGGCAGAGTGTGGGTATACAGGGCGCCTAAGCTGCTCTGAATAATGTGGAGATAGATACTGTACCAGAAGTGCAAGGAAAGGAGTTTCAGGGGATCACATTCTTGAAATGTCTGCAGCAGCCCCCCTCCCTCAGCTTGGAGAGTACCCGTAGTGACTGACCTTGGATACAACCTTTCTTTAGCTGCCCTCCCCCCTGCTAATCCAGCTGAGACCAAGTCAGCTGCTATAACTTCCCCCTCTTAGTTCCCCTTCTCCTCACAGCCTGTCTGCTGGCTTCAGATCAAAAGTTGGGAAGAGAACCCCCACTCTTTCCTGCTTCTCTTTCTGATGTTCCTTGAGTTGCTCTTGTCCGCTGGGAAATGAGACTGACACGACTCTCCAACCCCCAGATCCCTGAAATTGCTGGTGTTTCAGGGACAGTTTTCTTGCTCTCAATTCATGGGTCCATTTCTTCAGTCAGTATCCCTATCTTCTCTCCTTGCCTGCCATGGTTACCTTTATGCTAGAGCAGCTGGAGTGGAAGTTGAGGAGCAGACTGGCTGAGAAGAGAGCCTGTGGGTTCCGAGGTGGTTGGCAAGGCACTACCTCACACATTCCTGGCACACACCTAGTGTCGCCAGGTCCTTAAACCTGTGTCCCGGCCCCATTACTGAGAATCACGAGTTGGCCAGTTGTGGTGTCTCTGTGGTTTCCTGCTGACTGCACTCTATTCAGACAGCTGAGGACTGATGCTGGCAGAGAGGGGCTAGAGGAACTTTGGTGGCGCAACAGGAGGGGGCAGGAAGAGAGAAGCATTTGGGCTGCAGGAAGGGCCATTATCCCAAGGTTTGTTTTCTGCCCTGTGAGTGACCATGCTGGTCCTGCCTCAGCCAAAAATGGACCAATAGTGGAGCTCTTCTTCCTTCTAATGAATTAAGCTTCAGGGTATTGATGGGCTTATTCACATTTTGATGGCTAGTTGGGGCAGGCCAAACTGGTTTGCATGTGTCAATCAATCCTCCCCATTTGGGAGGTGGGCCTGTCTCTGGGAAGAATGTCTAGGCTTAAGGTGCTGGCTCTGAGCTCTTCTATGGCCTTCTGAACTCCCAAGCTCTGAGTCCTTGCCCTTGTCCTGTGTCCTCCAGGTGAAGAGTGAGGGGCCCAAGCTGGTGCCCTTCTTCAAGGCCACCTGCGTGTATTTTGTGCTCTGGTTGCCCTCGTCCAGCCCATCGTGGGTCAGCGCCCTCATCAAGTGCCTCCCCATCTTCTGCCTCTGGCTCTTCCTTCTGGCCCACGGCCTAGGATTCCTGCTGGCCCACCCCAGTGCCACCCGCATCTTTGTGGGGCTCGTGTTCTCCGCCCTAGGTGATGCCTTCCTCATCTGGCAGGAGCAGGGCTACTTTGTGCACGGTCAGTTACAATAGTAGCTACCTGGGAGAAATCCTGGGGGTTGGGGGTTAGAGAGTTCAAGGGGCCAAGGATTTGGGAGCTTTGAAGAAGAATATTGGGACTCTGAAGGGTTCTGAGACCAAAAACTGTGGCACCCCTGTCAGAGGATGACCTTGCTGGTGATCTGTTGATCAGTTCTGGAGTTCCTTAGGAGAGTCGGTGGGGGGGTTGTCTTTACCTTTATAGATGTCTTCCTACCCCCAAAACAAAGATCCTGGGTTATCCCAAACACTCCACTCCCACCACAGCCCCTGTTACTCATTGCTCACCTGAGCCTGCCCTCAGCACCCCCTCATTCTCTCACTCCCAGGTCTACTGATGTTTGCTGTGACCCACATGCTCTACGCCTCAGCTTTTGGCATGCGGCCATTGGCTCTTCGGACAGGTCTGGTGATGGCAGTGCTGTCGTGCCTGTTCTATGCCTTCCTCTACCCGGGTCTCTCAGGTGCCTTCACCTACTCAGTGGGAGTCTATGTGGCCCTTATTAGCTTCATGGGCTGGCGGGCTCTAGCCGGGCTACGGCTGCTCGGGGCAGCCTGGCGCTGGACTGAGCTGGCAGCGGGCAGTGGTGCAGTGCTCTTTATCATCTCAGACCTGACCATCGCCATCAACAAGTTCTGCTTTCCCGTGCCCTACTCGCGGGCACTCATCATGTCTACCTACTATGCCGCCCAGATGCTCATTGCCTTGTCAGCTGTCGAGAGCCGGGAGCCAGCACAAGACTACAAACTGAGCAAGGCCAACTGAGGGGCTAGGGTCTGGTCACCCCTCTCTTCTCCTGGGACTGGGACCCAGAACCTAGGAACCTGCAAGAGCTGGTTCAGGATGGCTGCAGTTTTAGCCTGAAGCAGCAAGTACCTCCTGGAAAATACAAGTTTGAGGGGGTGAGCAGGAAATGATCTCTCTAGCAAAGCTAGAGATCCAGGACAATGCCGAGAGCTAAAAATGAGCCAGACAAATGCTCCTTGCTGGAGCCCGAAATAGACATCTCCCCTCCTCTACCCCATTGGGATCATCACAGCCCCTCTGGAGGGCGATGGTGCTCAGCTTCTTGACCTCCCCCGTTCTACTAAATGGAGGAGTCTGGCTCACCCACTGCCGCTCTTTCTGATGAATGTAGAGTTGAGGGGGAGGAGAGAAATTTGTGCCAGGGCTTGTAGCCGCTTTTGAAGGCCCCTCATTGGGAAGATTGGATAGTGGTGGAGTCTTCCTTTCCCTCATCTATCCTTGTTACTTGAACAGTCTCAATCTCTATGTGATGGGTGGGAAGGTGTAAGTCCAGGTAGGCAAAAGACAGGACTTGTTTGGCCTGGGAGCTTGGAGTATCAAGAATTCAAGTTGGTCCCATCTCTCTCAGAGGCCTGCCCAGAGCTCAGGCCCCACATCACCACCCTCAGACCCTGTCCCCAGGGCTAGGGTGAAGCATGCCAAAGGAAGGGGCCAACCTGTGTGGGTCTGTGTGTCTGCAATCTGTCTCCCCACCTGTGTCTTTCTCTGCCATCTGTGTTCCGCTGTCTGTTAAGTCTTATAGGGAGAGGCCTCAGGGAGCTGCTGGAAGGGTGCGGAGCCTGGCTCGGAGAGCTGGAAGCCCCGAGTCCTCTTGCCCCCCCCCCCGTGCTTTTCTCCCCGCTATTGCTGCACTGGGAGCAAGAGGAGGGGGCTCCAATGATACTCTAGGGTCATAAGACCCGAGGCACATTCAATGCAAGGTGAGCAAGGATGGGACAACTCCATCCTTTTCTGTTCATATGAAAAAATAAAAACCAAGGGCCGTTGGCTGACCCGTTTGTCTATCTTTCTGTCTGTGGCACATGCCAGTCCTGGAGAGGAGGGAGGAGGGTGTGGGGGCATGGAGCCAGGGGCCCTGGATGTCCTCACAGCCTGGGTCACAGTACTGCCCAGTGCATCTTGGTGCCAGGCTGGCTCCCTGGCTCTGGTAACACTGCTGGTTGGAGTGGGTTTCACTTCCCTGGTCACGTGTGTGGGTGAGGATGCAGTTGAGGGGGGGGGGATGGGTAGTATTTGCCATCGTCCAAATTTGTCTTTGATGCACTGGCCTGTGCACGGGTGCCCAGCACTTTTGGTGATCCTTAGTTACCCAGTGTCCCCCTTCCTGCTGTCTACCTCCTCCCTACCTTACCCCAGCCCTGCTGCCTGCTCCAAAATGATGCAGGTTCCCTTTAGCTGTCTTCTCTTTTCTTGAAGTGGAACAGCTGGAAGGAATGGGATTAGACTGGGTGATTCATACTTTTGATGTGAAGCCCTGGCCGAATGTGTCCCCCACACTCCAGGAACATTTGCATCTTAATGGGCAGTGCTCTGACCCAGAATTCAAAGGGAAGCCTTGGGTAGCTGTTGAATAGTCCCTTAGTAGAGGAGCTGTACAGTTGTGGGGATGTGAGAGAAGGCAACTCAAGTCCCTTCTGGGTGTTGGATGAAGCAGTGATTTTCAAAAAAGGATTTTTATGGAAATATCTAGTGGATAGTAGCAAAAGAGTAAGTAGAGAAGTGAGGTACAAAGACCCTTATCCTTGTTTTAGGCCCAGGAGCTTCTTAAGGTTTTTTTTTTTTTAAAGTAAGGACTCCACTGCAAAACCAGAAGTGTTGAAACCCAGAGCTGGATGACTAATCCTTTCTAGCCCTGAGATGCTCTAGTTTTCAAACAGTGGGAACCCTGGACACGAACGAGGAAAGGTCCTGATCCCTTCCAACCCAGAACTCTGAGGACAGACCTACCTGGTGTGAAAACATGGGAGGAAACAGGGCCGGGAGAAGGATGAATCAGGTAAGACTTGCCCACCCGTGCCCTGAGAGGGGAGGGTGTACTGTGGCTACGGAGGAGGGGAAGGCAAGGGCCCAGTTAAAAGGAGGCAGGTCATTCCCTGTGTGGGTGAGTTTGGATCAGGCTCTCAGCAGTCTGGGTTCTGTCATCCCCATTCCACTTCTATCTACTTCCATCTTCTCGGTCCCTGCTATACACCAGCTGTACAGGAACCTCAAGAACAGTAAAGGGTGAGCTCGGTCAGTTTATTGTCCCACCCCTTCACTGAGTGTTTACACTGACAAACCAGACAGCAAAATAGGTTTCCCTCACTGGGGCCAGGCAGAGGACAGGCTAAGATGCCCCACATCACAGCATCCTGTGGCCTGGACTGGGCTGGAGCTCACATAAGGTACTTTGATTTCTTCTGCAGGCTCTCGGTGACTGATGCTAGAACTGACTTGTCATCTTTGTCTGAAAGAGCAAAGCAAGTATTTGTTTTAGTGATGCCAGGGGCAAGGGAAACCCCACATTGCTGGACTAGTAAGTAGTATGTAGGAACCAGGGGTTGGACCCTGCCTGGGACCCTCAATTCTTCCTCACGCTGGGCCCCCACTCCAGTCTCCCAAGGTCAGCTGAGTGTGTATAGCCAAGAGCTGCCAGTGATTCAGCACTTAATATTCACCAGGCACTTCCATACACTATCTCATTTAAGCCTCAGAAGCAGATGAGAAATAGGCTCACAGTGGCTTGCCAAGGTCACATGGTTGGTCAGTGGTGGAGCCAGGCCCTTGCGCCCATGCGCGTACAACCAGAATGGAGTTGTCAGGGATCTCAGCAGCCGTGGTATGAAAGGTAGCTCTCTCCCACAGTGCAATCAATAAAAAACTCCAGTGAAGCAATCACGAGTTGATTCTTTTCCTTCCCTACCTCTCTTTCTCCCCTTTCTCTAAAAATAAAAAATCTAAAAAAATTTTTTTTTGTAACATAAAGATTCCTTTCATGACCCTGCTGGAGAGATTGAGATTGGTGAGTCTGGTTTAGGACTGACCAGTATCTTTTTCTAGGCAAGTCCAGGCCTGCCAAGGACTGCAAACTACGGTCTGCTGAGTGTTTGTAAACTCCCAAATGTCTGCAGGGGCCAGAGGCATAACAAATGACATTGAGGGTGAAGAACGTACCAACTATGGCCAATGTCTATACCACCTGATGGCAGATTAAATTAAAAACTGTGCCAACCATACGAAGAGAGTCAACAACCCGCATGACCACTATTTTGTGCCATTGACCCAGGTGGGAGGCAGCCTTCCTCCACCCCGACCCCCAGCCTGTAGCCCTCTCACCGAAGACGGTGAGCGTGCAGCTGCTGCGGTCCTTGCCCAGCTCGTTCTCCACCAGCACGCTGTATTCTCCGCTGTCCTTGAGTGTGCAGGTGGGGATGACAACTGTGCACACGCCGCTGGTGGAGTTGTACCAGAACTTGGAGTTAGCCGTGATGTTAACATTGCCCTTGTAGAGGGTCACCATGGGCCTCGGATTCCCAAGGAAGGCACAGGTCATGGTGCAGTCTTGACCGCGAAGCACTGTGTGTGGCTTGAGCAGAGTCAGGAAGTGCGGTGCGTGGCGCCAGTCCTTCTGCTGGTACGGCTTTAGCTTGGAGCTCAGGTCTTCAACTGCATGGGTGGGACGTGGAGGCTGTGAGCCCCTCCAGGTCCCTACCCACCACTGGTCACCTTAGAGCTTGGAAGGAACCCTTGAGCTCTTGGAATTCCAGTGTCCTGGGTTACATTCCCAGACACCACCAACTCTGGGGATTGACTTTTTACTGGTTCCTAAAGTTCCTCCTCCACCCCCTTGCCGCTTTAGGCTTCCATGACCCAATCCAGATCCATAGAGTGTTACTTTTCCAGACCTTGGAGTCCTCGACTTCAGCCACCAGCTGCCCAGACCTGAGCTGTTACCCTGCTCTTAATTCCCTCTCCAAGCTTTCCTCAGGGTCCTCTCAGCCTCCGTGGGCTCAGCCCTGCTAATATTAGCCCTGCATCTCACACTTCCTGACACTGTCCCCACCCGTCATCCCTTCCCTTTATGGTTGCTGGACTTGACGTTGCTCCCTGCTCCTGGGAGACCCTTCCAGTCCTCACTGCCTTCAGTCCCTGGGCTCAGAGAGGACCACTCTCAGCACTACACTCCACCCCTCCCTCTGGTCCCACACCACCACCCTGTCCCCAAGGGCACCTCCTCACCTCCACCTTAGTCCCACCCCTCAGTGTACCTCACAGGTGTCTTCTCCTCTAGTCTTCATGACCTTTCCTGCTCGGCTTCACAGTGCGTGAGCCTCAGTGGTGCTCTGATTTTACCTCAGATCTCGGGTGACTCTTGTAAACCCTTATGTCACATCGGGGATCTCAGATGTAACCTGAACCCTCAAATACCCTGACTCACTCTTGTCCTTGTTGACAAGCCAAGTATCCTTGGAGTCTAGCGGGTCACTGTCTCCGACTTCATTTCGGGCCAACACTCGGAAGTAGTACTTCCTGCCAGGGAGCAACCCAGTCACTGTGTACTTGTTGCTGAAGACGCGCTCCGCTGCTGTGAACCAGGTGGCGGTGCTGGCATCCCGTTTCAAGATGACGTAGTGGGCTTCTCCGTCCTCCTGCACGTCGGGGCTGTGGTCCCAGGTCAGAGTCACTGTGTTGGGGACCTCCTCAAACAGCTGGAGGTTTGTGGGTGGCCGTGGAAAATCTGGAACAGTTAGAGGATCTGTCAGCCACCCTGGGGGACCTGAAATATTGGGCCCCCACCCTAGCCACCTGCCAAACCTCTTGAGTCTCAGGTAACCGGTGTCTTGGAGTCAGAAAGACCTGTTTCTAAAGTGTAGCTCTGCCATTTACTAGCCCTGTGAACTTGGCAAATTATTTTTTCTGAGACTCAGTTCCTCATTTGCAAAGTAGGACTAACAACTATTCAGAGAAATGTTGGGTAAAGTGCCTGGCATGTGGCAGCTGTTCAACAAAAATTCATTCTTTCATCCATTGGGGGTTTGATTTAAAGCTTCCGCCCCTAAGAGGTTGCCCAGTTTTTAATGGATTATCTTCATCTGTCCCTCCTGCCTGTCACCCATTCTCTGCTTTTTTTTTTTTTGGACTTACTCTACGTATGACCTGAAGCTCACCAGAGATGACTGCAGAAACGGAAACAAGGGCTTGGTCCTAGTTCAATGGCCCTGGAACTTCAGGACCCTAAGCATTAAGGCAAGGGCTGGTAAAAATCTCAGTTGGCGGCACTAAAGAAGCCTTCACTATCTTAATTTTTTTTTTTTTCCTTACAGGGACAGAGAGAGAGTCAGAGAGAGGGATAGATAGGGACAGAGACAGGAACGGAGAGAGGTGAGAAGCATCAATCATTAGTTTTTCGTTGCCATTGCGACACTATAGTTGTTCATTGATTGCTTTCTCACATGTGCCTTGACTGTGGGTCTTCAGCAGACCAGCGACCTTGGGTCCAAGCAGGCGAGCTTTTGCTCAAGCCAGGTGAGCTCGCGCTCAAGCTGGCGACCTCGGGGTCTCGAACTTGGGTCTTCCGCATCCCAGTCCGACGCTCTATCCACTGCGCCACCGCCTGGTCAGGCCTTCACTATCTTAAGGCGTAACTTTATAGTGGTAGGAACTCAAGCAGGAGTGGGAGCTATATTTTGGAGAGTGTGCAAGGACATTCCCTGAGGCCTCTGCCCACTGTCATACCTGTCACTCGTACATGGATGTCATAGTGTGCCTCTCCAAACTCATTCTGGAGCAAGATGCGGTACACCCCAGAGTCAGAGCGCTTGGTGCTGTTGATGAGGAACTGGGAGTGGTTTTTGCCCTTGGAGATGGCTTCCCGGCCCTTGGTGGGGATGCCATCTTTCTGCCAGATCACATTGGGTGGTGGTGAGCCCTGCAGGTGACAGGAGATGGTACCAGGGGTCACCTAGGTGGTATTTGGGGGCAGGCTCTCCCCCAGTGTTGAGGAGTCTCCTGCCAGGCTCTAGTGTCAGGTGTCTGGTGAGGGGCAGAATCAGAGGCAGAGACTTTGAGAGCTGTAGCAGCCATCAGTGAAATGGTGGGCATCTGGGGTCAGGATCAGGAATGACTTACAGAGAAGGCAGCATGAATGCAGAGGGCTGTTCCAGCACGGACCACCATGTGACTCTTCAGCCGAGCACTGAGGTCAAACTTGGGGGCCGCTGAAATAAAGGAGACAGAGGTTGGGACATGGACCTCTCTTTCCAGAAGACTGAGTTTTAAGCCTCCTTTCCTAAGCCTTTCCCAACTTCTCCTCCTCCATGTTCCTGTTACAGGCCATATAGACATCTAACAGCCTGCATCACTATGAAGCATTTAAGCCTTTATTTGTTTTCTCATCTGTCTCTCTAATAGTATGTAAGACCCTTGAGGGCAGGTCCAGTGTCATTTGTTTCTATATATCTCACACATCCTTTGGCACACCCTACATACTATTTTGGCATATAATGATTTTTTTCTTTGGTGGGGAAGCCCCTAGGGTCATTCCGGACTATCCAAGCACAACAAATATGATGACTTTTTCTGGATCACAGCATGACCCAATATTCTCTGAGGTCCCAAGGAGGAAAGTCTGGAAGCTAGAGTATTGGGGCCTAAGCCCCTAGGTTCATTCCTGACTATCCAAGCACAACAAATATGATGACTTTTTCTGGATCACAGCATGACCCAATATTCTCTGAGGTCCCAAGGAGGAAAGTCTGGAAGCTAGAGTATTGGGGCCTAAGCCCCTAGCCCTCTGTGTCCTCACCTGGTGGTGGCATGGCACGGACCCCCTCGTCCAGCTCCACAGGCTCCCCAACCCCAGCCTCATTCACAGCCCGGATTCGGAAGAAGTATTTCTGCCTCTCAGTGAGGCCTCCCACTGTGTAGCAGGTGCCCGAGATAGGGATCTTTGTACACTTGGACCACTCCTTGCTGTCTTCAGCCCGCATCTCCAGGATGTAGCCGGAGGGTGGGTCTCCCTCTGCAGGCTCCCGCCAGGCCAAGGATATGCTGGAGTTGGAGGAATCAGACACGTGCAAGCCCTGCACCAGGCCTGGGGGTTCTGGAGCACAACACATACCCAGTCAGCCTCCAAACTGATCTCCACTCAACCCCATGCCAATGTCTATACTCAATAGTCCCGAAACCTAACTTTACAACTTCTATCTCCAGCTCCCACAGTTAACACTCTCAATACCTGACCTTGTACTCTCAACGGCCTCCAAATTCAATTCTTTCACTGACAACACTTTCGCCCTTGAAGATAGTATCCTCCAAATTCAACATAGTCTACACATTCAAACTCTCTGTATTCAAAACCCCAACCTTTAATTCATCTGTCTCCACCACATCCATTCACATGTAGTACCCGCACCTCAGCTCCGAAATGCAACACCCTCCCAACCATCTACCTAGCGCCCCTACTTCACCCTCGACCATGTTTCTACTACCTCAATATCAGAAATACTCAAAGTTTTATAAAAAACCTTTTTTTTTCAACCTGCCTCCTCACTGTCCTTGGTTCTCAATCTTCATTTGCTGACTTATGTATCTGAATTCTGTTCCTTCAGTAGGCTGACAGCTCCCAGAAAGTGAAGACTCTTTAATATCCCCCCTCCCATTAGACTTTCCCAGAGAAGAAGAACTCTCGCTACTGTGAATGGGCTAATTGCACTATGGGTTGGGGCCTGGCAGCCCCAAACTCACTGACAGGGTCTTTGGCCACCACTGAGTTGGATGGAATACTGGGATGTCCGGGGCCTGCCTTATTCACGGCTATAACTCGGAATTCATATTCTATATCCTCCAGGAGACCATCCACTGTGCACTTGGTGTCTGAAATGGGAATTGGAGGGATCATGAGGCCAGGAGGTCCATGGGGCAGGACGGCATGGAAGAGAGAGTATGGGATGCTGCTATAATCCCCAAAGGAGTGGGGGGAAGGAGTGTGTTCAGAGCAGCAGGGGTACATAGTGCACCCAGCAAAGCCTCCCTTACTTCTTCCTGCACCTCTGTCCCTAGGAACTCACCTTGGATGGGGTCCTTGTTGACCGGCACCCACAGGTTACTGCCTTTCTTCCTTCGTTCCACAATATAGCCGAGTACTGGGGCTCCCCCATCCTGGGTGGGGGCATTCCATGTGATGGTCATGGCCTCTTTGGTCACATCAGTTACTTGAGGCTGGGAGGCAAGACCAGGAGGCTCTACAGGGCAGTGGTTAAGAGAGGGAGCTTATAGACAGTTGTCCACTCCATGCTTAACCTCTAGCCTCCTCCTTAAAACACAATTAAATTCATGATTATTAACTCTGGTTGCATAGTAATCTGAAGTAGGAAATTAGAAAAGAAACACACCAATAACTAGAGTCTAGATCCTACATCCAGATATTTTAATTTGATTGGTCTGGGGTAGAGGTCAGGCACCAACATTTTATATTTTTATTGATTGGTTGATTTTAGAGAGAGAGGATGGGACAGAAAGAAAAACATCAATTTGTTGTTGCATTTATGCATTCATTGATTGATTCTTGTATGTGACCTGACTGGAGATTGAACCAGCAACTTTGGCATATTGGGATGATGTTCTAACCAACTGAGATACCCAGCCAAGGCCAGGCACCAACATTTTAAAAAAGATCTTAAGTGAGCCTGACCAGGCGGTGGCGCAGTGGATAGAGTGTTGACCTAGGACGCTGAGGACCCAGGTTCGAGGCAACCAAGGTTGCTGGCTTGAGCATGGGCTCACCAGCTTAAGCATGGGGTCGCTGGCTTGAGTGTAGGATCATAGACATGACCTCATGGTCACTGGCTTGAGCCTAAAGTCACTGGCTTGAGCAAGGGGTCATCAGCTCAGCTGGAGCCCCCAGGTCAAGGCACGTATGAGAGAGCAATCAATGAATAACTAAAGTGCCACAACACAGAATTGATGCTTCTTATCTCTCTCCCTTCCTCTTTGTCCCCCCCATCTCTCTTTTGCTAAAAAACATAAGTGAATAAAAATAAAAGAAAATAAAAAGACCTCAAGTGATTCTACTGTGTAGCCAAGATTGAGAATCACTGACATAAACCTTCCAACCTGTGTCACCTCCAATGCTCTTAAAGTACTGTCTTGACACACCAGAAGATGGAGATTAGTTGGAAGGAATGTAGGAAATAACTCAATAGTAATCAAAAGTAAAATACTGAAGTTGTCAAGGATTTTTTTTTTTTTGTATTTTTCTGAAGTGAGAAGCAGGGAGGCAGAGAGACAGACTGTCGCATGCGCCCTACTGGGATCCACCCAGCATGCCTACCAGGGGGCAATGCTCTGCCCATCTGGGCTGTTGCTCTGCTGCAACTGGAGCCATTCTAGCACCTGAGGCAGAGGCCATGGAGCCATCCTCAGTGTCCGGGCCAACTTTGCTCCAGTGGAGCTTGGCTGTGGGAGGGGAAGAGAGAGATATAGAGAAAGGAGAAGGGGAAGGATGGAGAAGCAGATGGGCACACATCCTGTGTGCTCTGGCTGGGAATCGAACCCGGGACTTCCACATGCCAGTCCGACACTTTACCACTGAGCCAACTGGCCAGGGCGTCAAAGATTTTCTTTGGAAAAATACTTAGTATGGATTCAAGGTTATCCCTAAAGTAACATCATAAGTGGAATCAGGTCTTTGGAATTGTGCCATTTCGGATATACACACAAGAGTATGCTGTGCATGTGATCTGATTGGAAAAAGTTGAGAATTCCTGCCCCAAACGATGTTCAGCTCTTACTCTGGAATTCATCTGTCTCATGGAGTGGTTAGAGAAATGACCCTGTGAAATCCCCCACAGACCAGCATTCCTCACTGGCTGAATGCCCCCATCCTGACCCCTGAATTCCCCGAGGAGCATGGAGGGGGCTATCTCACTGACCGATAGGATTTCCTGCAAACACTTCATCTGACTCCAGAGGGTCGCTCACTCCTTCTGAATTGACGGCCAGAATTCGAAACTGATAGGCTTTCCCCTCTTCCACTTTGTTGGTAGAGAACTTGGTGACTTTGCTGTCCACTTCGCCTATTTTAATCCAGGATTTCTTGCCAATTACCCTCCGTTCCACTATGAACTGTGTCACAGGCCGCCCACCGTTGTCCTTTGGGGCCTTCCATTTCATGTGCACACAATTGCCCGAGAGCTCCAGAAACTCCACACGGCCCTGGGGGGGCTTGGGACGGTCTAAGGACAGAAGATGGCATCAGAATGGGGGCTTTGGAGCAAATGGTCAGAATGATTCATCTCACTCACCAGAGGTTCAGCCAGACTGAAACAGGTAGATTCTGAACTTTCTGGATCCCTCACCCTTCGCTGTATCCACTGACCCTCCTTCTAAGACTTGTCCAAAGAATTTAATCTCCCCCCTCAACCCCCGTGAGACTCCTGTCTGCCTAGGCGTGAGTAGACTAAAGATCTGAGGGACCTTGGCAGATACTCCCTCATCCCCTTCCCGACAAGATCTCTCTCTCTCTCTCTTCTGGGCTTCCAGACTTCCAGTGTTCTCTGGTATTATTGTCTGTCTTATGTTATAATTACATGTCTACTGGTCCCTTTTGGGTTGAGGGACAGCTGGGGATACTTTACCTCTGTGGCCTCAGGACTGAGAACACTGAGAAGGTGCTAAGTCTTGCTGCTGAGCTGGACTGAAATACAAATCTTGCCACCCCACAACTTGGTGGGGATGCAGGAGGAGGGGTAGGGATGGTGTGTGTGTGTGTGTGTGTGTGTGTGTGTGTGTGTGTGTGTGTGTGTTGCATATGGAAAGAGTTCATAAGACCAACTTCTTATCTCTCTCATTAACCTTATGTTCTGACCTATCTCAAATCCCATTTCCACCCTTATTTCATCTTTTTCTCCAACTTCATTTTATCCTCAACCCTATCTCCCACCCCTGTACTATTTCACTTGCATCCCAATACCCCACCAACCTCACTTCCATCCCCAAAATCCCATTTAGATCACCTCATTGTCACCGTACTTTCAACCATGTTCTCATCTATAAGTCAATGAATACATTTGAAGGTCTATTATGTGGTGTACATTCTGCTGTGTGTTTTAGTCTCTTGAAATAGATACACACACACACACACACACACACACACACATACAAACACACACCAACAACAACACCCTGTTCTACAAGAGAAACTGAGGTTTTGATAGGTTAATTGACTTGCCCAAGGCCACCTAATTAGAGAAGTGGGGCTTCTGGCTACAAAGCCAGCAGACTAATCCCATTTTCAACCTGAACTCTAACTCTGTCTCTAGTCTACCTCCTACTCTGAGCTCTGGGCAGCAGGTGCCCTCAGCTCAGCCCAGTCCAGCCAGGGTCCTGCCCTCACCCAGCACGTTGAGGTGCACAGTGGCTGTGGCTGAGCCGTGGTCATTCTTGAGCTTGAGCAGGACAAGACCGCTGTCTTCCCGCACGCAGTTGGAAATGGTAAGCAGCGCGTGGTCTTCCTTGCGCTCCATGGACACGCGTTCCTCCTCTGTCACCTCCACACCGTCCTTGTACCACGTTACTTTGGGAAGTGGCTTTGCCCGGAAGGACACCTTGATGTTCGCAGTGTGGCCCACCTTCACAGTTACTGGGTGGGCGGCGAGCGCCTCCAGTACTGAAGGATCGATGGTAGGAGGATCTAGAGGGCGGGGCGGTAGGGAAGGCTAGCCCAGCAGGGGTGGGGGGAGGAGTCCAGGAGTGGAGGAGGAGCTATGCGCATGTGGGCGTGGCAGGCGTGGCTGAAGTTTGTGTACAGTGGGCAGTGACCTTACCTGCAATGAATACCGAGGCTTCGCTCTCTGCGCCCTTGGCTCGGAATGTGTACTTGCCCTCGTGCTCCGGGCCCATTTTGGGGAAGATAATCTTGTGTACTGCACCCTGCTTCACGATCTGCACGCCTGGCAAGTCCGTGATCGTGATCTGGGAGGCGAAGGGTGGCCGTGTGTGCGAGTGGATACCCGCTGAACCCCTTCCTCTTTGGTCCCCTTCCCTAGCTAGCCCTTGCTCCAACCTCCTTGCCATCCTTCAGCCACACACCCTCCACCTTCTCGTCGTTCAGCACTACGCACAGCTCAGCCGGGCTGCCGGTGGCCGCGTGCACGTCGGACATGCCACTCTTCACCGTGGCCAGGCGCTCTGGGAAGAAAGGGAGCAGGGCCTTTGGGAAGGGGCAGGTGTGCAGTGTCCATCAAAATCGTTTATGACGAGGGGAGGGACACAGGGAAAACCAGACAGAAGGTGACAGAGGACAATTTGACTTTTGGTGACGGGTATGCAACACAATTGAATGATAAGATAACCTGGAGATGTTTTCATTGTACATATGTACCCTGATTTATTGGTGTCACCCCATTAGAATTAATAATAATAATAATAATAATAATAATATATATATATATATATATATATATATATATATATATATATAAATATAAATCGTTTATGATGAGCAGGAGGTTTGGAAATGGTCAATGGGCGATTGGGAAATGGTCAGTATGGGGATAGAAGCAAGTAAGTGAGGGCTGGGGAAAGTCAGAGGCATTGGAAACAGTAACCAGGAAGACTGGGAGAAGACTAGTTTGGAAGGTGGGTAGCTGATCATCAGAGAATGGAGGTTTAGGATGCTCAGTGAAGACGGGGAATAGTCGGTGGGAATGCAGGTGGTTAGTGGAATTGGGATGTTTAGTTTTGGTTTTGCTGGTTTGTGAATGCCCAGGGTTACTGGGAGTTGAGGGTGGTAAGGGTCGGTGGGGAATTGTCAGGAATAGTGAGTAGGAGTTGGTCAGAGTCAAGGGATGTGGGATGATCATGGTTGCTGGGGACAGTCAGAGGTTGGAAGCAAAGGATGAAGTCAAGGGATTTGGATAGAGTTTGAGAGATGGGGAATGATCTTGGTCAAGGAGGTAGAGATGTTCAGGACCTGGGAGGTCAGAGATGGTTAGAATTTAGGAGATGGGAGTGGTCAGAGTGAGGAGGTAGAAACTGAGCATTGTCTGAAAGAGGGTTGGAATCAGTAGGGGCGCTGATCCATGTCTAGATTAGGGAATTGTTAGGGTCAGAGGGTTAATCAGTGGGGACAGACAGGGGGTGTGTACCCTCTACGGTGACCACGGCAGTACTGTAGTATTCCGTGGGGTCTCCATCCTGCATGGCCACCACGGTGTACTCGCCACCGTCACTGAGCTGTGCATCCTCTATGATCAGCTCTGCTCGCTTGCCCTCATGACTCATGCTGTACTTGGTGCCATGCTCCAGCAGCTGCCCATCCTTCTTCCAGCGCAGTGTCACATCCTTGGATGTCAGCTCACACTCCAGGCATGCACGGCTCTTCTCTTTCACACGTACATTCTTGAGGGTGCTCACAAACTTGATGGGGATGCCTGCAGACAGATAAACACTTGGACCTGCCCCCAACCTCCTATATCCTTTCCTGCAGCTACCTGCTGCCCTGTTCCTCTTTTTGGCCCCAGACAACACAGGGACTTGTGACACAGAGTGTGTTTGTGTGCAACATGTGACCCATGGAGGCACCTTTCAGGAAAAGTCCCAGCTCTGCCCCTTATTTGCTAGCCTACTGTATGCAATGCATTCATTCTATGAGTCTCAGTTTCCTCATAAGTAAAACTGAGCCTGTAACTCCAGCCATAATTGCATTGTCTCTTTGGTGTCTGGGTCTTTACACATGATGAGTCTCAGTTTCCTCATAAGTAAAACTGAGCCTGTAACTCCAGCCATAATTGCATTGTCTCTTTGGTGTCTGGGTCTTTACACATGCTATTCCCTCTGCTGAGAGTGTCCTCTCCTCTTCCTGCTTCTCTGAAAACTGAACTACTTTTTGTTCTCGTTAGTGAAGCTTGGCCATCACCTCAACATATTCTTTTCATCATATTCATTACCACATGGTGCCTCTTCTTTGGGCTCCTACAGCTTCTGTGTCTCTCTCTTCATCACAGTAATAATTTTATGTCACATGTGTCATGTAGTTCACATGTGTGACATGCTTCTTGGTGTACCCACCATAATGTGCGATTCTCCAAACTAGTTATAACAATGTGAGTAGTCAAGAGTGATATGCTGTAATATATGATAATAGAGCCACAAAAGCTAGTCATTTCTTGGCCTATGATTTCCCAGCTGATAATAGGACCCCAGTGTATGTTGGTTCCTTGCTTGAAAGCTTCTGTTCTAACTGCATTTCCACATGTGCCTCTCCCACTATACTTGGAATTAGTGGAGGGGCAAACCCTTTTTCTTCCTAGTACCCATCACAGGGTCCTGCAAAGAGGAGATGGGTGGGTGGATGGATGGATAGATGGAGGGTTGAATGGATGGATGGATGACTGCTCACATGGATGTTTCTGTGGCATAAAGCCCACCCCTCAAGCACTGGCCCAACCACTCACGGTCAATGGTGAGCTGGGCCTTCTGGACCAGGTTCCCCACCTCCGCAGAGAACTCGCCACTGTCACTGAGCCTGGCATCCTTAATCTTGAGCGTGTGGGTCAGACCATCCTCGGACACTGTGATTTCATATTTTTCATCCCTCTTCAGTTCCTTCCCATTGAATTTCCACACGAAGTCGGGCACTTTCTTGGAGAGGCGGATCTCAAATACTGCTGTCTGGCGCTCGGTCACCTTCACTGGCTTCATCTCTCCCAGGAACTTCAGCGGTTCATCTGCAGCGAAAAGTAGTCATTGCACTGAAGCCCTCGTCTCTCCTGGGGAGGAGGAGGGTGAAGGGGGCACGAGACTCAGATGTCATTGGCCTCTTGTAACCCACAGGTGGGGAAATTATCCTTTCTCTCATTCTGCTTGTGAATCCTAGTGTCCCCTCACACGGTATTTATATGATCTCCTCCCCAGTGACCTTAACAGCAATTTTAGAGAGTACTTATGTAGTTTAAGATATGTGCTAGGCCCGCTTCTAGCCCATGTGTACATATTAATGCATCCAGTTTCCACACAGATAGATTCTACTATTATTCCCCACTATACATATGGGGAAACAGAGGCAAAGAGAAATTAAATAACTTGCGCCAAATCATACAGCTCATAAGTGAGGGAAGCTGGAATTTGAACCCCAATACTCTAATTCCAGAGACTGTGCTCTTAACCACTATTCTACACTGGCCAAGGCACCTATTATCTCATAGTGCTCTCCCTTGTACCACATGTCTCCCTGCTCCATGAACTCCCAGCCCAATTCAGTCCTTTCCTGCATAGCCCCACAGTCCTCTCTTCCATATCCCCAGGGACCGCATCCCTGGTTATTCCTTCCCCTTGGCCTCCTGTACCCCCAGATGCCCACACTCATACCCAGCACTCTGAGCTCTGCAGTCATCTGCTTGTCACCCACGGACAGGCTGTAGGTGCCTGCATCATTCGTGTTCACGTTGGTAATAACCAGCATGTACTTGGTGCCCAGCTGCTTCACATCATACTTTCCCAGGGAGTACTGGATCCTCAGTGGTTCAGTACCCTGCCTCATGAAACAGGTAGAAAAGCAGATGGAGTGGTTTAGGAGACTTCTAGAGGTTCCTAAAGCCAGTTTGAACTTGAGCCATGTCATGGCAAATGTCATGTCTATCTCTTTAGGATCCTAAAACACAGCCGGAGGCCCCTAAGATCTCTCTAGCCTTGTCATCTGTCTCAGTGAGATCTAGGGTCCCTGCCTTCCCTAAGGCCTAGACTCATAAGATGGATGAGTTCATTAGATGCTTTCTCTTGGAGACACAGATCCTCAGTGACCTTCAGGACCATCTAGCCCAGCCTTTCCAGATGGGTGTACTGAAGCACAGGGTGAGGAAGGAAACTGTCTCAATCTACACAGCAAAGTGGTAGAACAGTGAAGACTAGAGGCCAGCTCCCAGCCGGTTTCGATCATACCAGGAAGCATCCTCTTGATGGGATAGAAAAGAGGACGTGGCTGATGGACAATAAGAGGTTCTGAGAAGGGACAGGGTACAGAAAGGAAATGATATTGTCAGGGTGGGCCCTGACTAGATGCTCTCCCACCTTGACCCATGTCATCTTGATATTGGGGTCCTTCAGCTCCATGATGCATTCAAAGGTCACTGTGGTGTCAATCTTGGTCTCTATGTCTTCCAGGGGCTTCAGAATCCGGATGGTCTATTGCGATAACAAAATGGTAGTGTCAGGGTCACCTAAAGCCTGCCCAGTCTGTGTCCCCAATCCTGGAGGAATCCCCCAAAAGTCTGGTGAGAAATGACTAGAGTTATTAGATAGCCGTGCTTTCCCGACCTCCTGCCACTGATCAACCGGAAGACCTGGGGGGAGACAGATATGCTAGGGGATGAGAAAAGCACCATCAGTCGTAGTACGGGTACAGTAAACCTGGGCCCGTTACCCAGGTTTTCTACTTCCAGTGTAGATGCTTAGTAATGATAAGTTGGTTGAGTAAATGAATGACAACAACATAAAAACAATTGAAAAAGGAAAGTATAGTTTCATTGGGCAGATGAGGAAACTGAGGTTCAGAGAGATGCTCAATTTCACATAGTTAATGAGGCAGTAGAACTGGGGTTTGAACCCAGGTCTGACTCCAAGTCCATGCAAGTATATTAGGGAGTGGTGAAGAGAGGAGCGGTAGAAGGGAGACAACTTGAGTTCCTTTTCTGCTTTCGCTGTAGAAAGAGCATGCCTTTGAGTATGAGTGTGCAGGCCAGGAGACACACAGGCACTTGTGCTTTTGTGGAGACCCAGGCCCATCCTGAAGGCCCCTTCCCCTAGATTGGCACTGACCTCTACCTCTACTTTTTTCATCCCTTTGAGCTTCTTGAGCAATCCCCGGAAATCAGTGAAACCATACTCCATGCAGACCTTCTCAAAGTCCTTCTTGGGCACATTGGCCAAAATATCCAACATCTCTTTCTCATCTGTCACTTTCTTCTGCTGCTTGGGAGCAGGGGTAGTCCTGGGAGGAGGTAGATGCCAAGCTTGGATTCAGCAACTCCCTCTGAAGACAGAGGGAGCCTTTCCTAACCTTGAGATACCCCTCCCCACTCCATGGTTTCTTGGAGCCTGGGCCTTTAAATCAGAGCCCTGTTAAAAGGCCTTCGAGAAGCTCCAGCCTGGAGGGTAGGGGGACAGCACCCTCGGCAAAGGACTCTTCCAGCCTTACCTCTTCTTCAACATTTTTTTGAAATCCATTATCTCTTGACCTGAGGACAGAAAGAGGAACAGGGTCAGACCGGGGGAGTCTGACCCTTAAGAAAAAAGGTCAGGAGGAGGGGCTGGCTCACCCTCTGTCACCAGCAAGGACACAGTATAGATGGCATCTGCATGGTCATTGCTTGCTATGCACTTGTAGTTGTCAGAGTCATCCGAGGTCAGTGGCTCCAGCTGGATCAGAAAGATAGGTGTATTTGGGGGGATGGGGGGAGCCGAGTTTTGGGTGTATGTGTGGAGGATTGAAGAGCTTCTATAATTTGGAGGTCTCAGATAGCAGTGTCTGTGTTTGTAGCCTGATTCTGCCTGAGATTCTCCCACTTGGCTATGAGCTCTTGGAAGACAGGGATTTTCTCTGGACTGTTGTTATTCTATCTGCCGTTCCTGGCAATGGGCCAAGTATTCCTTCCTTTAACACATTGTTACTCCTATGTACCAGGCACTGTGCTGAGCCTTTGAAGAAACAGTGGCGACTAAGGCTGTCTTGGTGCCTATAGCATGGTAATTATATCCCAGTGGGCTCTCAGAAGGGGCTTACTGTGTGAATAAGTTTGTTGTGTAAGGGGTGGCAAGTTGGGCACTCTGGGGGGCTGAGGGTCCAATAATGGGTCTTTGTGAGAAGGAACTGACTTTGGTCTCTGGGGGAGCGGGGAAGCTCTTTGCTTTTCACAATGGAAATTGGGGCAGGATCAAGTGGGATGAGAGTAATTATAGGCCTAGGTCTCCCCTAGGGATGCATCCCTCCTTTTCCTCAAAGGGTCTGGAGCCGGAGGCTACAGAAGCTGGTTAGACCTAAGGATTATCCGCCCTTGACAAGGCTGTTCTGGAAAAGTCCAGGAACCCTACCCTCACTCCTCTACGACCAGAGCCTCCCTCCATCTATCTCTCCAACTCAGCATCCCTCACCCACTATGGTCCCGCCCCTTTTTAGCCACGCCCACAGCTTGGTCTCATAGTTCCTCGGGTTCACTCTCCCTCTGGGACGCTCCTTCTTTCCCACTTGTGCCAGCCCCTCCTTGTTCCAGCATAGCTCGAGGTCTGCCTTGCCCTTCCCCTAATTTTGGTCCCCTGTTCGCCCCTGGAAAGGCCCATTTCCTGACTGTACTCTCTTATCCTGCCCCTCGTCTAGGGCAGTGACCGTCTTTTTTCCCACCTCCCAGTTCTGGTGACTGTGACTGTCCGTGGGTGAGAGGACCCAGGCTCGCGTGTGTGTGTGTGTGTGGGTCCCCTGCCTCTGGACTCATGGCAACTGGATCTCAGGCTCAGGCCGGCACCTTTAGCACGTGCTCCTTGTTAACGCTGTCATAGAACATCTTGGCGGACTCCTTGATGGGGATGCCACTTTCTCTCTTCCAGGAGATGTTGGGTTTGGGGTTCCCCTTGACCTGGGCTCGGAACACAGCTTTATCCCCTGCAGTGGGCACAGGACCACGTTCACCTCTTAGCCTCCAGGCTGTACCTTCTGCCTGCTCCCCGCCGCCGCCTTCCGGGGATCTCGCCCCAGCCCAGGCAGGAGAGGGACCCTTGGTGTGTATCTGCCAGTGTTTATATATTGGGAGACTGCGGAGGTGGTGGCGGTGGGGTGGCTGGGACACTGGGGAAGAAAGGGGATACCCAGGGGCCTGGGAGACATGGGGTGGGGGCGATGTACCCTCTGACGCGGTGACCGGGTGAGGCTTCTCCACGAACTCTGGGACACTTTCGCCCTCAGGGATGTTGGTACTCCGAGTCACCAAACTGAAGAACTCGACAGTGCTAGACGACTTCCTCGTCACGACTTCCTCTGTAGCGGCAGGCGAGAGGTCAGAATGGACTCCATGCGGAGCCCAGGCCCAGACTGAAGGACCGGCCTTTTCTAAGATGGGACACCTTACGCCAGCTTGGGAACTGGCTTTGGCCCTGAAAGGAGGTCCTATAGTCCATGGGTCATTGTATTATGGCAAGTTTCAACCACCAGGGGACGCCAAACCCTCCCACCCTGTCCTCAATGGTCAATCACCCTTTTCCGGCCAGGGCCCTGAGCCACCTCCCCCCACACTCCCTTTTTTTAAAGGAGACTTTATTTTTGGGAATTTCTTCATCTCTTGTGCCTCTCTCCTGGAAGTTCTTGTCCCCCAGTAGCATTAGAAAGGGCGGGTCAGCTCCTGCTTGAAAGGCCTGGTCACTTAGCTAAGTCTTCTGCTGTGGGCCTTCTCCCTGCCCTCCTGTGGGTTCAGCAGTCATTGCCACTATTTCTGAGTGAGGGACAGGTAACAGCAGTCCAGTGGGACGATATATGGGAATCTCATGATCTGAGGAAGCATATTCAATGTGGTAATATAATTTTATACATGGGAAACAAAACGTTTTTTCAGTGAACACTACACTACACAGAATCTTGTTGGCTAGTGTGTTAATAACAATTACTGTGAATCATGTAGCCCCTCCTTTTGTCAGGAACTATACTAAGCATATTTCAGAGATTATTTTATTTAATCCTTACAATGGCCCAGTGAAGGGGGTGCCTTTATTTTCCCCACCAGTCAGAATGACTGAGAAAAGTATGTTAAGAAGTCCTGAGGCATGCTGTTAAATAGTGAGCAGAGGTCTCAAATAAGCAGTGTGCAGATTCCACTCAGCCTTCACATGTGCTTTATTTGACCTCTACAATGTTTAAACAAAAAGTAGACCTAAGGCCCTAGCCTGGTAGCTCAGTTGGTTAGAGCATTGTTCTAACATGCCAAGGTTGTGGGTTTGATCTCTGGTCAGGGCACATACAAGAATCAACCAATTAATGCATAAATAAGTGGAACAACAAATTGATGTTTCTCTATCTCCCTCTCTCCCTCTAAAAATTAATAATAAAAAAGTTTAAAAAGTAGCTCTATACAGGTACCTAGGAATTGTGAGATTTCATATAAAAATTCAGATTTCTGGATTCTCATTTTTTTCATATGGTAACGACCAGCAGGAGATAATAAGGCTTCCTTTTTAGATGGGGTATGTCCTCTCTGGTTCAACTGTCTTCTCTCATGCATTTATGTTCCCTGCCTGGACTCTGTTGGTCAGTGATTTTAAACTCTAGCTGCATATCAGAATCTCTGGAGGGTTTTAAAAACAAACACCTGGTTTAACAGTTGGGTGAGACTCAGGTATTGCTATTTTGTTTTTAACTCTTCTCCCTCTTACCACCACACTAAGATGGCTCTCATGTGCAGCCAGCGCTGAGAATCACTGCTATAATCACTTGAATTTGCAACTTCTGGTCTCAGGTTCCCCTCCATTTGCTCTGCCTCACAGACCAGGAGGGGTTGGTATAGCATGCTTATCCGGCCTTGACTTCTGTGCCCAGAAGACTTTGAAGGACTGCTTCTCCAGGCCTTTGAGAGAGAAGTAACAACTGGGAGGACTGGTATTCAATATCCTGGCCCCTAGCTTTCTCTAGAGACAGACTAAAACCATCTGTTCTTCTCTGAGACCATTGCTCAGCTTTCCTTTGGATCTGCCCCTCCCCCGATCTGGTCCCCAAGGGCTGATAGCCTGGAAGCTTATGTCACTTGTTTATGTGTTCATCCTCTCTCTACTGGCCCCTCAAAGTCTTCTATCTCCTAAGTGGAACAGGTTCAACGTTATTCATATGCAGACAGGGAGATACCTCCCTAACTTCCTCCATGCTGAAATTCTATCTTTGGAGATGCATGTGTTTGCCTATGGCTCTGATTTACTCAAGTAATTAAGAGTTCATCAGTCACTCACACACAGCCATGTGATTGATTTTCCCTAAACTGTTTTCCTGGAGCGCTGATCTATGGGTGAACATAGGGCTGGCTGAAGCTTTATCAAGGCACGGCTTGGGAGCACAGGCTGGGATAGGATTGCCCTTGGTATTTGAGGGACCCAGTTGTCACAAAGACTGAGGCTAGCCAGGGGGTGGATGTCGAAGAAGAAAACCTGCCCCTTCCTGATCCCCCACCCCCATTGGACTTGCCTCCCACGATCTTGGTTGTCTGGGAGAAGGTCTGCACGTGGGTGGTGGAGCTAGAGAACTCCATGGACATGTGCTCCTGCAGCATCTGGTTGTGTTGAATGGTTGTCATGGTAACAGCAGGCGTGGGCACTCACCTGGGAGGACAGAGAGAATGAGGTCATGAAGGACAAGGGAGTAGGAGGGAGATTCAGAGATGTTTTTGCCTGTGTGTGTGTGTGTGTGTGTGTGTGTGTGAAGGACAGGGCAGGTGAACACAAGGGGTAATGGCAGTGCACAGGAGAGGGTCAAAGGTCAGGCAGCAACCTCTTCTGGCCTCTCTTCTTGCCTTCATACCTCTCTTTCCCAGCCTGGTTACAAGGATCAGTGGGCTTGTCCCTTACTGAGTAATCCCAAACCATTCCAAGTTCTGAGAGGAGGGCATGTAGGGCTTAGGTCAGTGATGGGCAATCTTTTGAGCTTGGTGTTTCAAAATTCGCCAAAAAAACGAGCATAACCTGGGTGGTGTGTCACTCCGAGAAAAACGGCCTAATCAGAAGTCCCAGAACTAGACATTCTGTGCCAGAGTTCTGTTGTTTTGGCCTACAGACCTCCGGCACAGAGTGTCTATGCTACAGCAAATGTTTTATCCTCGGCTACTGCACCTGGCCGTGCAGGAGCCGAAGATGAAATGTCCTTCTCGGCATGCGGCCCCATACTTCTCTGGTATGCAGCCGCGTTCATCGAAAATGGCTACGCGTGTCAGTGCTGACACGCGTGTCATAGGTTCGCCATCACGGGCTTAGGTTTGTCGGGAGAACTAAGGAAGGCCCAGAGGGAGTTGAAGATACTTATTGACAGCAACATGGAACTAGGGAGGCAGTGCTGGAGGTTTTCTCAGAAGGAAATCAAGTCAGACCTAAGATGGAACTTCCTGACTAAGCCATAATGCAGCAGGCTTTGGAAGGAAGCCATGGATTTTCTTCCTGGGCCCTAAGGACCGCTGGCATTGGTGGAATGCTAAGACAGGTGACAGCTCATTTCTACAGTTTTTTCTTTGTGACTTATTAAAGACACAGGTTGAGTTTTTCTTATACTTTTTAAAATTGGTAATTCAATCACATAGTTAAAAAACAATATAAACACTATAAACATCTTTTTTTTTTTTTTAACAGGGACAGAGAGAGTCAGAGAGAGGGATAGATAGGGACAGACAGGAACGGAGAGAGATGAGAAGCATCAATCATCAGTTTTCCGTTGCCGTTGCTACGCCTTAGTTGTTCATTGATTGCTTTCTCACATGTGCCTTGACCACGGGCCTTCAGCAGACCGAGCAACCCCTTGCTGGAGCCAGCGACCTTGGGTCCAAGCTGGTGAGCTTTTTGCTCAAGCCAGATGGGCCCGCGCTCAAGCTGGCGAGCTTGGGGTCTCGAACCTGGGTCTTCCACATCCCAGTCCGACACTCTATCCACTGCGCCACTGCCTGGTCAGGCGATATAAAAACATCTTTATGAAGAGGCTCCCTTCCACTCTAGAGCCCCTCCATATCCCAAACCCTCCCCAACAGCTAAGCACTGGTAGTTCCTAAGCCTTTGTGAAAATACGTCTTTGTCCTTGTTCCCCCTTTTAACATGTAAGGTAGTCTATTATCCACTATTCAACCTCCTTCTTTTTCACTTCATACCTCCTGGAGGTCTCTCCATACCAGTTCATAAACACCCTCATTCTTGTTAATAGCTATACACTATTTCAGTGAATGCACGTGCCTGCCATCTTTTATCTAACCAGCAGGGCAGTTTTTAAACCCCTGCTCTGTATAGGAGGAAACTGATGTCTGAGAGATATAACCTGTCCAAGGTCACTCAGATTGGAATTCTGGCCTCCTGACTCCTGGTCTAGTGCCCTTCCAGGTCCCCCCAAAGCCCTGTTCTGAGCTAGGCAGTTGGAGGCTACACTTCACCCCCTATCCCACCATGATGATATATCTCTGCCTGTCAAGTTTCTCCCTCTAGGTTCTGAGACCACCTCTTCCCAGCTCCTGCTGTCCCTCTCCGGGCTCAGAAGGTAGCAGGCTCTGCTCCTTCTTGAGGAATGAGGGAAGTCTTACCTTCGTGTGACCAGTCCCTCCTAATCTTCAAACGCTGTGTCCACAGCTTTGGAGGTGCAGCTAGTGCCTGGGCTATAGGCTGGCAAGTCTCCTCCTTCCTTTGCCGCAAGTGAGGCTGCCAGGAGTCACCGGTTCCTTAAATGCCTGGCCCCTGGGGGCAATCCCTTACTCACTCTGCAGCTGCCCCAGCTAGATGACACAGTGCTTTAGGAGGGGGAGGGTTGGGGGGCTTTAGGCTGGGCTTAGGCTGGGGATAAGCAGGCGGGAGGTGGAGGGTGGTGGTCCCAGGGTGCTTGACCCGATCCCTTGTGGCGGAGGTTGTGGTTCTCACTGCTGCTGGACAGGAACTCTCTCAGCTGGTGGGCTCAGGGCAGAGTGCATGCGTGTATGCACAGTCCAATGGGAAGGTCAAGGGCCATTTTGTACAAACCCAAGGGACACCATTCGTCTATATATGGTGTCTGCACAGCCTGGGTGGCCTCACAGGACCTCCCTGGGAGGGGAGAGGGAAATATTAGCCTTCCTTCCCCTTCCCTTTCATACAGCCCAATCCCCCAATCTGGGTAGAAGGGTAGGAGGGCCCATCCTGCTGCTGGAGGGTGGCTGGACAGTATGCCCTACCCTAACCTCCATCCAAACGGTTCAAACCATTTGCTATCCTTTCCCCACTGTCTGTAGCACAGCTGTGTGGCTAGATCCTCAACCAGCACACCAACAGGTACCTGTAAGGACTGCAGGTTGACCAGCAGCCCTGCCCTTGGCCCCCTCCTGCCCTGAAATGACCCCCCGCCTGCCAGCCTTGGAGTCACAGCTACTTTTGCTGCTTCCCTAGGGGCAGGGGCAAGAATAGAGCAGGAGTGTCCAGAATCTGAGCCATGGGCAGATTCTCCAGGTCCCTTGAGAGGCACTACTCTCAGCCCAGGCCTTAAAAGGGAAATTGCCAGGTTGCAGCTGCTGTTGGGACCTGTAGGGCTAACATGGGATGTGCTAGCCAGCAGGGAGGGGTCACGGGTGTGTGTGACCTGAATGTCCCTCTGCCCTAGCATTGGCTTCTCTGGCCCATCTTCCAGAACTGGTGCCCTGCCAGCCACCATGCCTATGTAGAAGGCTTCCACACCTGTTCTGGAGGCTCCCCCTGTCCCAGGGCTTCTGGCTAGACTTGGGTGAGGATGTGGATTAACTCCATACTCCCAATGTCCACAAGGGGGCGTTAGGGAGACTGAGGGCCAGGCTGCTGGCAAGTGTGCACGTGCGTGTATAACATGTGTATCTGTATATAGAAGACGGGTACAGGGAGGCCAGGAATGAAGCGGAGAGGCAGTCACACAGGCCCAGGAGGCTGCTTTGCTCAAAATGCTCTGTTTATTGCTCTATTCAATGACCACGAGCACATTATAAAAAGACACCAAATGTCCCTCTGCCATGGAATAAATATTTAAAGTCAGCAATAAAAACACGTGGCTCCAAGATAACACATGTTGCCAAAGAGTCATGCATGCCCCGCTGATGGGCTCTCAACACACACATGGACACAGGAACACACGCAGAACTACACGCAGCAAGACTTCTGGGAAGGTTTCCACAGTGACACAGAAAAATGTTTCACACAGATCTGGGGCCGAGTCCCCACCCCACCCTCGGAGCTCCACTTCTCCCTCCTGCCCCCACCGGGGCCCAGGTCCTCTGGGTTCAGAGCCCCCATCTGTCCGAGTCCTCCCCAATGCCTCACAGGCTGGTCACTGCCTTCTGAGGGCATCTGACATCCAGAAGACATCCAGGCTGATACTCCTCTCCCCCACCGACCCAGAGACCTCTCCCCCCATTCAGGAGCTCCCCACGCCTGACCTTCAGGTCCTCAGGCCCTTCTCCACACCTGGTCCGAGTAACTGGGGGCAAAATGCGATCTGCCTGTTGGGAGAAGTGGGGTGGGGGCCCAATCCAGGCACCTCTGCCTGGGCTACTTAGGGGCTGGGGCTCATTACCCCTTTCCCAGGCCGAGGAGACACAGTGTCCGGTACAGACAGCAGAGATGGATGGACAGACAGAAGACGCTGTGGCAGGACACTTGGAGTGCAGCACAGAAACATTTTGGATCAAGTAGCAATGGAACCGCCATTAAAAACTGAGGCCCCAGGTCTGCGTGGTGTGGGTCAGGTCCTGGAGCCCAGGCCTAGCCTGGCACATCCCTCCCCTCCCTTGCCCCCTCCCCAATATATACAGTAAGAAGAGTGATGTTGGGGGCAGGGGCTAGGCTAGAGAGAAGGAAACAGGAGGAGCAGGGCAGGGAGCAGGCCGGGACCCCCGGCAGGGCCCTCGGGGGTGTGGCTGGGGTGAGGACCCAGACTCAGGCTGGGTGGCATCCAGAGGACCTCAGGCTAGCAGTGAGGTCACTCCAGGGACTGGCGAGACAGCTGCTTCTCATAGAGGCTCATGACATGATGCACAAACTGGTACTGCTCGCAAGTCTGGATCATGCCGCCCCTGCCCGGCAGAGATGCACAGTGGGGAGGGGGTTGTTGAGGGACTGGCTGCGGGAGGCTGTCCCCCAAACCCACAGAGCACCAATCATTCGTGAGGGACCATGTCTTTGTGCAGCCCGGAGAGGCCAACCCTAGCCAGCACTCCCATCTGCTCCACCTTGTCCTGCAGCTCTGGCAGATAGCAGGGACAGAGATGGCATGTTCCACCACTCTCAGTCCCTGTCCTTCTGGTCACCAGCTGTTTCTCTTCCCTCTTCATCCAGCCACCAGCTGTGCAGAGCCAGCCCCCTACCTGTCTTTCTTACCCCACCACCCGGGTGGTTCATACCCAGTGTGTTCTCCTGCCCCTCACCCCATGTATGGTCACTCTCTCCCTTCTTCCCCTAGGGTTCAAGCTCTCCATGTGACCCTGCCCTGCCCGTGGGCTGACCTGTCCTGACGGAGCTGGCATGTGGTCTTCAGGATGTCCACCACGCCCTCCTGCCGCAGCTGCTGGCAGCAGATGCTGGTGGCAATGAAGCAGCCAGTCCTGCCAATCCCTGCACTGAGGGCCGAGGGGATGGCTGGGGTGAGGGGGCGGGACAGCAGGGAGCGGGGCTGCCCTGCCCCTGCGGGTGGCTGGGAAGACCCACCTGCAGTGCACGATGATGGGGGCACAGCTGGGCCCCTCCTGCTGGGCGGCCTCCTCCACCTCCTGCACCAGGTGCAAGAGTGGGGGCGCCCGGTCTGGGGTCTTCTGGTCAGGCCAGGACGTAAACCAGTAATGCTTCAGGCCTCGCTCTTCCATCCCGCTCTGTCCAGGAGACAGAGGCCCAACCCAGAGATACGTGAGCTCTGAGCCCACAAAGCAGCCCAGAGAGGAGGATGGGATGGAAGGGAGGTCACAGGAGGGACGGGATGGAAGGGAGGTCACAGGAGGGAGGACACAGGGAGTGGGACCTCTGGTCTCTGCCATCTACACCACACTGCACGGTGGCCCCAGACACAGAGACCCAGAGCCAGCTTGGTAGTGGGCACTGGCCAGCGGCATTGCGTTACTCTTCACATCAGTTCTGCTCCAGCAGCACCAGCGTACAAGAGGCAGAGTCCCTTCTCCATTTCATTCCCATCCTTATCGTAACGTAACACACAGCGCCTGTCACCCCTTAGTCACAGAACCAGAGCTCCGGGACCTTCCTCTCACCTCGCTGCCCACCCCACCCAGCCCCAGCAAGTGTTCGTTTCCCTCCTCTCCCTGCCCTCCCTCCCTGCCCCCTCCCACTTCTTCCACTTTGGCTTTTATCATCTCTCCCCTGTTCAGACCTCTTCCTCCCCTGACGGCCTCATCGCGTCAAAATGACCTGTCGGCAGCATGAATCGGGACATGCTGCTCTCCTGCTCAAAACCCTTCCACAGTTCTCCTCACTCTCTGAACAAAACCCACTCTCCTTAGTCTTCAGCCTGGTAAGACACACACTGCAGGGTCGACCCTTCCAGGCCTGTCTCCAGTCCCTGTGTACTGGTACTCAATGCTCTCGCATTTCAAATGACTTGTAGATAAAAACCTGACATGTGTGTGTGCACGCACACACACACACACGCGCAGCTGTTTGATCTTTCATGCTCTTACTTTTTTCTTTGCCTGCAATGCAGAGGAAAAAACCTGTATTCGTTTGCCCCTTGGTCAACTCTTGTTCATCCTTCAAATCTCCTTTCAGTATCACCACTTCCAGGAAGCCCTCAGGAGAACAAAGGAGGACACAGGGAACATTCCAGCTGGCAGTGTCCTCTTTCTGTGTTCTCACCTTTCTCTAGCTCAGAACTTACCATTTTATGGGTGCTCCTTATGGAGAGGACAAGCTTTAGTCAGCTCTGTTCCCATTACCCAACCCAGAACCAGGCCTTGGGAAGATGCTTAGAAAGGTTTACGGAGAGAAATAAATGCCTCCAACCCCCAAACTGCCCTGGTTCTCCTCTAACCAGTCCTGTGGCACGGAGAAGATGCGTCAGCACTGCCTTTCCTCAACCTTTCTCAGGAAACGGGCAGCTGGTTCCTTGGGCGTCTGGGTTATCTGGCTGCGACAGTACCACAGCCTCTGCCCTCCACTTCCTGGCCCTTTCTGCCCTCCAGCCAGGCTTGTATTTCAGCTGTTTGGGTGGGCACTGCCCTATTGGGGGGGGGTGAGTACTCCCTGATACCCCACATTGCATCCTCTCCAGTGGAAGAGGGGGCAGCTCATAGGAACAGGTCTCAGTTCTAAAACTGGTGGCTGCCAGCATCGCTGGACTTCCCAAGCCGTATCTGTATCAGATGTCAGCTTCCTGGTGCCCGGCCCACCTCCTCTCCAAACATGGCTCTCCTCATTTTTCAAAAAGAGAACCCATTGAGCCTCCTGATTCCAAAGGAACAGTCTCCTCTATTACGCTGCTCCCGGAAGAAGCACAACCTGAGGGTGGGAGGACGCCTTCCCCCACTCTTCTCGGCTGTTTTGTATTGCTCCCATTTTGTGTCTCCCTTTCCCCTTTCTCTGTATTCACTAGGAGTGCCTGCCCTCTGGTGGAAAGATTGGGTACTACAGTCCAGAAGGGCAGAATCCCAGGTCGAGCAGATGCTTCTAGTCGGGATCTCAAAGTCACCATGGTATTTCAGTTACAAGGGCGGTGCTGGAGGCAGTTGGGGACCCCTTCTCCAGACAGTCATGGATTTGGGTGCAACTGAAGCACAGCTGGAAGGCATTATGCATGACAGCGTAGACACACAGGGAGCCAGACAGCATGACATACAACTGAGGTTTGGTCCTGCTTCTGTCCCCCAAGTCCATTTACCCTTCCCTCATCTCTGCTCATCAATAAATCCTGGAAGACACAGGACTTGATTTCAACTAGAATGGACTCCAGAACCCTGTTCTCCGTGGTGTTCTGAATAATGCCCTTACCCCTGTCCGCTCAGCCCAGCCCCAGGCCTCACCCTGAGGGAGATGAGTCGCAGCCGGTAATCCTCAGTCTGAATGACTTTCCTGACGATGATCTCGACACCGTCATACACCACCTGCTCCTCCGGCCAATATTCGGTGCACTTCTGTCGGGGCCAAGATCAGGCTGCAACACACTCCCAATCACACTGTCCCCACTGCCCCTCTAGGGTCAGCAAGGGGGCGAGATAAAATGGCAACAGGTCTGCACTGGGAGTACAGGGTTTAAATCGCAGCTTCATAACCTTTAAGTTACTCCCCTTTTCTGAGTCTTAGTTTTATTACCTAGAAAATGGGAGTAATAGCCATCTTGAAGGACTTCTCTAGGGGTTCAATCAAAGGGACGTTATGGGGATGGGAGTGGTCAGCATCAGTCCTAGCAGCCTCGGGGGCCTTAAGCATCCTGTTTAAGGCCCTGGGCACTGGAGGCAGAGAAGCCAGCTCCAGGCTCTGCCTCTGACTATCCGTGTAGTCCTGAGCAAACGACTTAGTCTTGCTGAGCCTCATTCTTCCTCACCCTCTCAGTGGAGTAAACACTACCAACCTCACAGGGCTGTTGTAAGAATTTGGGAACAAGAGGCTTAGTGTGGTCACAAAGCAGCAGACGCTTGGTGACGGGACAGGGGTGCCTACCTCGTTCATCTCCTCGATGTTGGTGATCATGACAATGATGGGCGTGTGCTCCTGCCACACCATGCGCCAGAAGTCACCAACCGTGCTGACGATGGGTCCCTGAGTGGCGATGTACACCTTCTCCTCCCCACCATAGCCCTGCGGCCAGCCAAGTCCGGGTGGTCAGGTTCAGCCACAGTGTTCCCAGGGCCCAGTCCCCACACTCAGGTTCCTCCTGGGGGGGGGGGGCTGGCAGCAGCCGCACTGTCTTAGGGAAAAGCCTGGAAGATGAAGCCCACCACCCTGGGCCTCCTTTTCAGGGAGTGGCCGTTGGGACAGGGCTACGTACCCGGATATAGTTGGCGTTGATGTAGGAATTCAGAGGGTCGTCAGGGTCTGGTGAAGTCAGACACACTCTGCTGTGAGGGTCTGGAGTGGGGGAGACAGGAGAGGCTTGGATCTGTAATCCCCTAGGGCAGGGCCTATCTTGCTTGGCCCATCGGGACACCCACATTCCTTCTGGGACTCTTAAGAGTGCCTCTTTCCCCTGCCCAGTAGCTAAACACTGACCCTTCCTCATGGCCCACCAAGGCCGGTGAGGGCCCAGGCTGAAGAGGAGGGTGGAGAGCCTCCACCTCTGTTGCATCACTGCTTGCCCCTTGCCCGTGCCCCTCAAACTTCCCTGCACTCACTGTGCCTCGTGCTCTGGACAGAAGAGAGGAGGAAAGAAAGCAGTTGTCTGGGGCACACATACTGGCCAGCGGGGCCAGCAAGGGTTTGAGTGTACACTCTCGCCAGCGGACTGGGTACGTCTGCAGAGCACCTGGCCTTTCTAAGGCTCAGTTTTCCCGTTTGTAACATGGGGGCAAAGTGACAGACACTTCCTGGGATTGTTGGGATGCTACACGAGGGAAGCAGCTGTGAAAGTGCTATGTAAACAGCAAGGCGCTTTATCACTAGGCAGGGCTGTTACGATCTGTGCGAGGAAAGCCGAGGAAGAATACTGGGATAAAAGGAGTAAAGCCCTCCACGTCTGAGATGAGACTGTAGGGTCTCAGCAGCAGACACAAAGGGTTTTGTTTTCTTTTCAATTCTTTCACACGTCAAATCCCATAGTAAGAGATCCTCATGACATCTTGCTCTTCTCCCTGGAGTCCAGTCTCTTTTGTCCCAGCGACAGCCTCTGGGTACGGACTACTCTGACAGCCTGCAGAGGCTGAGGCTGAGGGGGAGGCGGCGTGTGGGGTGGGCAGGAAGCTGGCTCGGGTTGGGGGTCGTGGCTGCAGTCCAGCTCTGGCTACAGTCCAGCTCTGTCACCAGCTCACTGCCTTATCCATTCTCTGGGCCTCGGTGTCTCTCCTGACATGAAGCGGTGGATTAAAGGTACCTCAGGCATGCACAATATGGGCTCTCAAAGTATAGGGGAGTGATTAAGAGTCTACACCATTGAGCCGGTCAGCCTGGGTTCAAATCCTGGTTCTGACTTACTATCTATGTCAGCATGGACCATTCACTTAATCTCCCTGTGCCTTATCTGTAAACTGGGGACATCCCTTTCATCAGAACCTTGTCAAGGTTGAGTCCTTAGTCCAGTGACTTAACCCAGCATACAGAAAAGACTCTGTAGCAAGTTGCTGCTGTTGTTATCGCTGTCATTACAAGTGTTACCACCATAAGTCCACCGGTAAAAAGGAGAATTTGGGGTGACCAGCAGAAGAGAGGAGCAGGGCATGCTGCATGGGTCATCTCTCTTTTCCTTGTCAGTGCCTGCCCAGCTTAGGGGCCAGAGTGGGCACTGCCCCTTCTGGACAGACACCAGGGTCTCCGGTATTAAGGAACCACTGTGGGTACAGGAATGGTCCTACTGACTCCTGGCACTGCTTCTGTGCCTGGCACTGTGCTTGAGAGTGGAAACTCTGAGATAAACAAGACACAGTCCCTGCCCATAAGTGTTCAGCCGGAAGACAAGCAGTGTGGCCCCTGAATACTGGGGTCCAGGGAACAGAGGAGGCCCTTGATTCGGTTAGGGTGTAACCCTAGCTTCCCGGAAGAGGTGGCACCTGGACTCAGTTTGAGGGACCATAGGAGGGGTAGAGAACACGGTAAGGTCTGACTCCAGTGCTGAGGGCCCAGTGGGGGGCTGGAGAGAGACGAGCCAGAGAGGAGCGGCTGACAAAGGGTCTCGTAAGCTGTGCTGATCAGGCTGCACCTGAACCCAAGCAGCCCGTGTTTAGGGAGGAGGGAGACAGGACTGGATTCCGGTTTTGCATCATGTTGGTGACAATGGTAGAAGACGGGCAGGAGGGCAGGAGGCGGGAGTCAGACCAGTTAGAGAAGGTTACTGCAATGACCCAAGTAGGAAACGTCAGCGGTCCTGTGGTCCCAGGGCTGCCCTGCCCTGCCCTGCCCTGCAGAACCCAAGAGGCATTAAATGACAATGCACTCTATGCAAATGGCACCGCCTGGAGCTGGGTTAAGCACCCCTCTACCCCTAAAGGCCACTTGGCAGTGAGAATGGAAAATGGGGGCTGGTTTTGAGACACTCACCCACCTACCCATTCGTTAACTCAGATGGGTACAAATGTCTATATGCCAGGCACTGCTGGGGTTTGGACCCAGTGGCTAAATGGACAGGATTGCTCCTGCACCTTGCTACCAGTGCTGTCTGCTGGGTTACTGGTCACTGTGCTTTAACTGTCCATGGATCTTTCACTCCCACTAGCCTGTGAGCTCCCTGTGCATAGAGTCTGTGTCTCATTCACGTCTGAATCCTCAGCCCTGGGGGCAGGAGCTCAGAAAACCAGCGAAATGAATGTGAGAACAAACCTCAGGGGGTCCTGGGTCTGAGGGGGCCTCTATCAAGCCTTCCCTGCCCTCTGTCACTGCCCCTCACTCCTTCAGCCCCAGCCCAGTCTCTGAGGGCACAGGATCAATCCTTGCTGGACACAGAACACATTCTCTGTTGACCTTGGAAGCCTGGAGGCTCAGGATGGCTCAAGGCCTCTTGGCAATCCAGTGCCCTGTGGCGTGATGGCTTGACCCCCGCCCTCCCACAGTGGCCTTTCTGAATGGACAGCAAAGGCCTAGGTTCTGAGGCACCTGAGCCCCTCCCTCCAAGTGGGGCTAGGTGGGTGTAGGAGAGCAAGATGAGGAAAGAGGGGAGCAGCCCTGAACAGTTAGTTCATCCTGGCTTTACATGGGGCTTTGTTTAACCGGAACTACCTAGAGACTATTGTAACCATAGCAACCACAAGTCGATATTTTCAAAGTTAAAAATAAGTCATGACATCTTACGTGTTGTTGGAGATGCTGACAGCAAAACTGCTTTTTAAAACCCTCCTCACTCCATAAACTGAGCGGAACAGGTTTGCGGAAATTCACTTTCAACAAGTCACCTCACTGCCCCACACCTGCCCCGCAGCTAGGCCTGGGGCCAGAGACCATAACTTGGTATGATTAAAATTACCCACAGGTGACACCCCAGGGCTGAAAGAGAAACACCAGGTCACCTGGTCAAACCCCCCCCCCCCCCAAAAAAAAAGAGGGAAAATCCCTAGAAGGCTTCCAGGGGACGGCTCACGCTTATGCAGCCTTGCTTGGACCGAGTGATGAGGCACATCCCACCTGATGGGCAGCTCATGCACTCGTGGGGCTGCTCTGCCTGTGAGAGGGTGCACGACCTGGATGAACTAAACCCAAGGCCGACACAAGAGTCCAATTCTGGGGTTACAGAGGCCGGGTTGGAACTCACTTCTGTGCTTCCTAGACGTGCGCCTGTGGGTGAGCCACTTAACCTCTCTGAGACTTAATTGCCTCTCCTTAAAACCTGCCCACTCTGAGGAGACAAAGAAGGTGAAAACACTTTGCTGTCACCACGCACTGTGTAGGAGCTGCTGTTATTGTCACTCTTTCTTTCTTTCTGGGATTCCACGGAGCCCAGCATAACACGTGGCCAGGGAAAGGGTCCGGAGAGTCCCATGTGAAGGAATGAACAAATCTGCCCACACTTGGCAGGAGTTTCCCTTCACGGGGCATTGCCACCCTCCCGCCCTTTCTGTGAACCTGGAGGTCCAGCTCTGGGGTTAAAGTCTTTCTCAGGGTGATGAGTCACCCAGGGGAGGCTGAGCCAGTCCCCGTCCCTGTCCGTGTCCCTCCCCGGGGCAGTGAGTACTCACTGGGAAGGATGGTTTTGTATCGGTTCTTCCGTACCAGCCCAGGAATGTCATACTCCTTCGGATCCACAAAGTTCATGGGGACTTCCTGCAGGAGGAGGAAATGGGGGTGTGAGCGGCTATTAGTGGCCCTCACAGGCATGGGAACCCAGAGGCTGCTGTGCCCCCAAGTTTTCGTCCAGGGGCTGGCTTGAGTGTATGTGTTCATCCAACACTTACTACTAAATGACTTAGTGCACATACAAAAAGCATTTATAACAGTGTCTGACACACATCGAGTATATAATAAATGTCATTATTATTGTCTATTGAAGATCAGTCTGGTCGCTAAAGAAGAACTAGAGATTGAAAACCAACCTGGCCTATCACCACCATCTTCCACAATCCCTGTGCTGCAGCCAAACTGAAGGGCTTTGCTGATCTGTGTTCCCACCCTAGACATCCCCACCCCAGACCTTGGGTTGTGCTCACTCTGTGCTCCACTCCACCCTCATCTTCTCAAGTCCTGTCCCTCTTAAAGGCTACCTCCTCCAGCAAGCCTTCCCTGATTCTCTGGCAAGAAAGGAACCACCTGATCTCCCAGCGCTGTTTCTGTACGTCCTAACACTCTGTGTCAAGAGCACCAAGTCTGGATTTCTCTACTTTGGATGTGAACGAAGAAGTCTTCTGGGACCTGGCCTTTCTAAGACCCGCTTTGAATAGACCCACCCTCTAGTTATGCCCACCTCTTCTTGCTGCCAGTACGCCATTTCCCATCTTGCCTCCAGGTCTGAGATCGGGGCATTCCACTTGTAGGGAGCACCCCTGTTCAATTCTCCACCTCATTCCCACCTTGAAGGCTCCCCGCTGGCCTCACCCCCATGTCCTCTGGGATGGCCCCCCAGTGCCTATCGTATCGCCTCCAGTCCCTTTCTATCTGTCCACGCAGATTAGCACCGGACCACATACAGTTCGACAGTGTTGTGTTTGGGCCCACTAAGTATGTATTTTGCAAAATGAGGATCATAATACTCACTTTCTAGGTTGTTTTGAGACTCAAAAGAATAAAAAACGAGTGCAAAAGCGCCATGGAGTGGGTGTGCAGGCTGTGTTCCTTTTCCTCTGGGCAAGATCGACAACGATCTACTGAACATACTCAACAGGAAATGACAGAGAGGACCCAAGTCCTTTCTTCAAGGGGAGCAGGGGCTGGGGTGGTCCAGGGGTGGGAGATGGTGTGTGAAAAAGCCCAGGAGAAGGACCCAGGGCGGGGGTCTAGCCTAGTTGGAAGCCCCAGTCCCTGCAGGGGCTGAGGACACAAGGCTAGAAACAGGGGCTGGGCTAGCCAACTGATGCCGGTCGTACCAAGTTCTGCAAAATGTGGAGCAGTGGGTCACAGGGTGATGAGGTCTTCTCAGAGTTATCTGGTGGCAGGCAGCAGGGTGGGCTGGGGTGAGGGGAGTGACGAGGGAGGCACATTGGTTCCCCGTCCCCCTGGCTTTGCCCAGGAGGGACTCTCCTCAAATACTCAGGGCCCCTTACGCATGCTGCCCACAGAGGAGGCAAGTAACCTGATGGGTGTGTCTGAGGACTGAACTTTTGGGCCCCAGCTCCCTCCTTCCTCCTCCTTTTGGGCCCTCCTGCCAGGAAAGAATGGCAGGGTTGCCCATGGGTCCCAGGATGTGGCAGTACTACCTGGGGTGTAGGAGGTTCAATTCTGGGGGTTGGTTTTAAGATGCTTACTGTTGCTACCTATGTAAGCCTCATTTTAAACCTAGTCTTTATCAACAAAAACACAGGTGGTATTGTGTGATCTCCTAGGTCTCAGTTCTTAACTGGTTGAGTGCTCAGGCAGGTAAAACAGAGGTGTCATTTATTCAGTCCCTCGAAGTCCAACAGGAGGCAGATGGAGGCTGTCGCACAAGTCTACAGAGGAGGTGATTAGGACCACCCTGAGCTACAGCCACAGGGGTCTCTGGGAGAGACTTCAAAGGGGAATGAACAAAGCTTGGTGATGTTGGCCAGGAGCGTGGGAAAGCAGCAGTCAGAAGCGAAGGTTTCCTATGGCTTTCAAAGCACAGGGCTGGGCACTGAAGGCTTGGGGACGCCACTGAACACCAATCACCCAGACGGGCGCTTGGCACACCTTCGTGGTCCTTTAATCCTTGCAACCTCCCCATTACCCTTATCCCCGTTTTCTAGATGAGGCCCGGGGGGAAGCAGCTTGCCCAAGACAAGAGCACAGCTGATCACAAAGTGCGGTTCCCCTACCAGCTGCCGGGTTCTGGGCACCCCACTCCACTGCCTTGTTAGTTAGGTGACAGACACGAGCAGAGAGGTGGGCTCCACAGTGGAGCAGCCAGTTCAGGGGACTCACAAAAAATTCTGCCTGCAGCAGGAAGGTGTCCAGGGCCTTTTCGTGGAGCTCCTCGGCCTGGAGGACGCGGGAGGCACTGAGCAGGTACTCTCGGGCTGACTCCTCGCGTGGGGACATGAGGTAGCCGAAGCCCTCCTCGTTGCAGCCGGGTGTGCACATGTCCAGGGTCAGGGAGACGTTGGAGCCCCTCCTAGAAGAACCAAGAAAGGGGGATTGGGTCTCAGTGGCAGGGAGGGGCATCAGCGGGACCTTGCAGTGGGAAGGTGAGGAATGGAGAGATCAGGCGTAGGAACAGGGAAGGCTCCAAAGGAGGAGTGTGTGTGTGGGGTGACAGCACCCCTGACACGAGGAGCACAGGTCTCATCCCAAGGCTAGAGCCTGACTCCCCGCCTCCTGCAGTGGAGTAGCTAATGGAGTGGGGGTTGGGGGCCCCAGTTCCCAAGGTTTCATCTGAGGAGCCTTAACACGGCCCTGCCCTGGACTCTGTCACCACTGGAGGCAGTGCCCAGCTCTGGGGCCCCCGGGAAGTTTCCGGGGAGTGGGCACCTGCTTAGATCAGAAAAGCAGGCTTGACCCTCTGTATCCTGGTCCTGAGCCAGCAGTCTGAGATGAGGTTGCCAATGAGTCAAGGACATCTCACCCAGGAGAGGCTGGGGCCCTTGGCTGTCAGGGAGAGACAGGAATCCAAGGGCAGCGCAGTGGCAGCAAGGATGTCTCCCCCAAACAAACTCCACTGAGCTCAGTGTCTAAAGGCCCAGAACAGGGAGGGCTCTCGGTACACGGACAGGGAAACCAAGCCTCAGAGAGGGGACGACGATTGCCCAAGCTCAGGCACTAACTGGGTAGCAGAGCTGAAACGAAAAGCTAGGTTTACTGACTCCTTCGATAGTGCTCTGTCCTCCTCATGTGGGCACCTCAAACCTGGTGCGACCTGGCTTACCCAGCTCGTCTCAGAAGAGAGGGTGTCAACACCTCTCGAAGTACGATCTGTGGAACACTATGGCATACTCTACATAAGTGGGGTTCTTCAGTCAAGTGACTACCCCCTTATTGATTTACAATGAACACAAGCATGTTAGAGTTCCTGACATGTCCTGCAATAAAGAAACCTACCCAAACTTACTTGAGCACAGAAGCGTACGTGTGAGTATGCTCATGTGTACGCTTATAAGTGCCTATGTGCTGTGTGCAGTAACAGCAAACACCCACCTTGGGGCACTGTGAGCTACGTGCATCAGACCTAAACAACATGTGTTTACACTTGCTAAGCTAGGAGAGCAGCTCAGTCCTGGGCACTGGGAGTTAGAGTCAGGCACCTGCCCTTCTGCCTGGGGGCTGAGAGCTCCAGAGCCCACACAGCCCACCCCTCCTACCTCTCCTGCAGACCCACAGACTTGACGGTCAGTGAGGCGGGGTCGGTCTCAGGCTTGATGTCCATCACACAATCAAACACAGGAGTCTCAGGGACGGGGTCCAGGTCCAGGAAGTCGTCCTCGACCTTCTCTTCCATCCACTCCGAGTAGGTGAAGGAGGGCTGGCGGCTCACTGACTGGCGCCTGTCTTCAGGGGGCAGTGGGGTGGAGGGCTCTGCGGAAGGCCTCAGGAGATGCCATACCTAGTTGGAGGCATTTGACAGCATGGACCGGGACCATGCTGCTGCCCCCTTGCTGATGGGCTGCCCATGGGATGAAGCCCCTTGCCCCTCACTAGGTCTCTGGCAGCCCTGCTCTCATGGGAGCTCTCTGTACAGCACTACCCCTCACACAGACAGGAGGCTCCACTCCCCACCTTGACCTCCCTGATCCTCGCTCCCCAACCCCTCAGCTTCTTAAGGGGGCATGGGGGTTCCTACTTCAGTTTTCTCTCTGCCTCAGCCCCTCCCCTGCCTAGAACCCTGTAAATCCATTTTTTAAAGGATTTTATTTATTCATTATAGAGAGGAGAGAGAGAGACAGAGAGAGAGAGAGAGAGAGAGAGAGAGAGAGAGAGAGAGAAAGAAGGGAGGAGTTGGAAGATCCAACTCCCATATGTGCCTTGACCAGACAAGCCCAGGAGTTTGAACCGGCAACCTCAGTGTTCCCAGGTTGACGCTTTATCCACTGCGCCACCACTGGTCAGGTTGTAAATCCATTTTGAAGGTGCCCTCACCCCATGCTGGGCACACTAGTGGAAGGAGACGGACACCCTGTCCTCAGCCCTCCCCAGAACGTTGAAAGGGAGCTGGTGGGGTCAGGCCTCAGGGTCAGATGGGAGCACTGAGGTCAGGTCAGGAGGCGCCTTACCAGGGTGGTAACGAGGAGCACAGACAGAGAGACCAGCAGCAGACTGGGGACTTCCCAGGTCCCCACGTTCATCCAGACCTGGGGAGTATCAGACAGACAGGTCAGGGTGGTGGTGGGGGGCAGAGTTCTCATGTGTCTCAACAGGGACAGAACTGAGGCTCTGAAAACTTCAGACCAGGTCTGGGTAGGGAGCAGGGAGAAGAGTCTCAGGGCAGTGAAGTACCTTCAGAACTCAGAGGAGCCCCCTGAAGGCGCTGGTGGGCTGGAAGGCCCCCCCTGTGCCCTCCTAGCCAGAGTCCCCGAGCTTACTCACCTTGGGTTCTTCCTGCTCCTCCTGTTCCACGAGTGTGACGTTCCGTGACGAGCGGGAGCCATAGCTGCTGAGCCAGAGCACCCCGCAGGCAAGCTGGGACAAGCGGACCGTGTTCAGAGCCCAGGCTCTCTGCCCCCATGTTCCCCGTTGTAGAACTCACCTCAACCTGGCCCCCCAAGGTCCAGACTGCGCAGTTAAGGTAAGGGCCCAGGTGCTGCGTGTCCAAAAATGGCCCAAGATTCTCTCTGGGGAAAAACTGACTAGAGGAAGCCAAGAGAAAGCCCTGTCCAGGCCCCCCCCCCCAGTTACATACATCAAAAGAGAAGTCTCCCAGAGATGCCTCCATAGACAGGAAGTCCTCAGAGCTCAGAGACCCCTGCAGGGCCAGAGGTTTTTGGGGGGGCGTGTTCTAGCTTCTGGGGTTACAGAGGGCAGGGTGTGAGGGGCTTAGCTATGGAGGCTTTCATTCAGAACTCCAACCTCCTCCTCATGCCAGCCTGAGGGCAGGAGTCACAGAGGGACACTGACAAGGCCCTTCATCTCTCTGCCTGGTGGCCCAGTGGCAGTGAGCTTGGGAAGAAAGTGAAGGGCTGTCCCTCAACCCGCACTCTCTCCAGGCCCTCCGGAAGCCTGTGATGTCCTTACCAGGAGCTGGAAGGTAGCTAACAGGCACAGGCTGCTCTTGATCGTGAGGAAGTGTTTCTCGGCACCTTCAGGTGGTGGCTTCTCAGATGGATCTAAGGGTGGTGAGGGAGGGGGTGGCGGCGGCATTTCTCTCTGCGAGTCTGAGTCCGTGGGTCCTTCGGCTTCAGCGGCGTCCTGTGGGCCCAGGGTCTCCATCATTATCGACTGGGGGGGACCTGGGGAAGGCAGACAGCGGGTGGCTGACGCAGGGTCTACCGACCCACGACCCACGACCCACACAGCCACCCCTTCTGGTGCAGCCGCGGCTTCCTCTCTATCCGGATCAGTCAGCATGGCTCCACTTTGAGCAGTCACCCTCGATTAGCAAAGCAATATTCATCTACCTTCGTCAGAAACAGCTAAGTGTGGGTGGACAAATTATTTCTCTTTTATTTCTCCAGTAACAGAGTTAAAATGGCAGGAGGTTTTTCGGGGAGTTTAACATCATTGTGTTTACGCAGATTCATTCTTTCCCATTTCTTAAGGAAACAAAAAACCACCGTTTCAAACTCAATTAAAGAGAGAGTGAAAAAAAGAAGGCACAACCAGGTTGTGAACCTGAGCAACCCACCTACGCCGGCCCCTCTGGATTTTTTTTAATGTATATATTTATTTTATTTTAATTGAATTTTATTGGGGTGATACTGGTTAACATAATTATTCAGGTTTCAGGTGCCCAATTCTACAACACATCTCTGTACACCACACGGTGTATTCACAATCGCCCACCATACCCTCTGGATTAAAAAAATTTTTTTTCCATTGGTGGTGGGGGAGAGTGAAAGAGGCGAAGCATCAATTCATTGTTCCATTTAGTCGTTCAAGTTAGTTGTGCACTCACTGATTGTTTCTTGTAGGGGTATCAAACCCGCAACCTTGGTGCACCGGGATGACACTTTGTCCCCATTCCACATACTGGGTTTCCTTTTAGATTATTTCAGCAAAGGGTCCCACTACTAAAATAGTTTGAACACCACTAGCTTAGTTAGATCTGAGGCCCTGACTGTCGTCCAGGGATTGTAGCAGCAACCACCTTAGTGAGTCCCAGATGTTGAAGGTCCCTATCCAAACCTACAGTCTACTGCCTAGCAACAGGGATGTGTACCACTTGACAGTGGGGGTGGGACTGTCCATGCATCACGGTATATATGGGAGAATGGACTCCTTTTCTGGTTGGGCGGCAATGGAATTCCCACAGCCAAGACCACACGAGGCCAATGCAGTTGTCTGTCCACATGCTTGCTCGCTCATGCGACACTGACCAAGCATCTCCCTTGGTATGGATCAATAGTGCGCTGCAGAGCCCAGGTCCTAGAAACAGCTGCACCTCCATCACAGGCTCTTCCTTGCCAGGTGCTGACCCTGTATGGCTCCCCACCTGCTGTGTTCCAGCCACACTCTATGCATTTCCTCAGCTGAACCCACTCACTGTACTTTGCACATGCCATTCCCTCTGCCTGGATCATCCCTCCAATACCCTGCTCCCCTCGCCCTGTCACCCCCCCCCCCCCACACACACACTTTGTCAAGTTAAATCTCATTCATCTTATAGAACTCAATCAAATGTCACCAGATGTAGGTCTTGCCCTATCATATGGGCCTGGCACCCATGCCTCCTCCTTCATCCCACCAGCAGCAACGGGACACCTGGAATGTGCAAGGCCTTGCTTTGTGTTTGCTAGTTTACTCACTTCTCAGTGCCTCTATGAAGTTGGTACTACTATTGTAATATCCTCTTTTTACAGAATACCAATATGAGGTACTGAAAGGTTAGTAGACTTGCACAAGGTCTGGTAGCTAAGAAGGGGGGAGGTGGGTTTAGACTGAGGCAGTTGGACAGGCTCTGGGCTATATTATACTCACTAGAGTTTGTAAAGTTATTTGCTGACTCTTCTCTCCCCATTCATCTGTAAGTTCCATAAAGGCAGGAGCGATTATCAGTTTTGTTCATCATGACTGTCCACAACACTTAACACAAGTCCTGGCACATAAGCCTACAGTAAATGCTTATTAAATGAGCACATGAGGATGAGTAAGTGATAATCTTTTACCCAGTTTCTTTATTGATAAGTGGGGATAATCATTTATACTTTGAAAAGCTGTTATGAAGACTATAGATAAAATACCCGGCAGGGCACCTGGCATCTAGAAGGTGCGTGATAAATGTCAGATTATAATAATGATGACACATGATTCCCCGTCTCCTGAGTAAAACAGATGGGTGGATATGTGTTTACAATACCGTGTATCAAATGAAAACTATGAGAGCTGCTCGGAGTTGGTGGGGCCAAGAGGAGGGCATCGATCTTTGTCCCTAAAGGCTACAGTTACTAACCACAGGAACGCACAGCTCAGATCCTGGCCCGCAATGGCGGGGGCGGGGGCGGGCAGGGAGCTATTAAGAGATGGATCATGCAGGAAGTCAAGAGTTTCCACTATTGATAAGCAGAGGGTTGGTTACTCAAGTGGCAAGGTCTCTACTCACACCCTCTGAAAAAGCAATCGAGGGATGCTGCCAACTACGGAAGGTTGGGAGGGGTGCAGGCCAGGGTCATGTGGCTTGGCTCTGCAACATACATGCTGTGTACTGTGGACAATCTCTTCTCTGCCTTGGGTCTCAGTTGTTTTAGCTGTCAAAAGAAGGGCCTGATCTAGAACTCAGTGCTTTTCAGTTGTTCCTGCCATCCTACAGCGCCAGGCGACTTGGGTCTTGGGGGCATAACAATAAGTTCACGTAAGTTCGACCTTGGTTGCTTTTTTGTTTTTTTTTTCTGAAATGAGAAGTGGGGAGGCAGAGAGACAGACTCCCACATGTGCCCGACTGGGATCCATCCGGCATGCCCACTAGGGGACGATGCTCTGCCCATCTGGGGCATTGCTCCATTGCAACTGGAGCCATTTTAGAGCTTGAGGTGAGGCCATGATGCTATCCTCAGTGCCCAGGCCAACTTTTTGCTCCAATGGAGCCTTGGCTGTGGGAAGGGAAGAGACAGAGAGAGAGGAAGGAGAGGGGGAAGGGTGGAGAAGCAGATGGTCGCTTTTCCTGTGTGCCCTGGCAGAAAATCGAACCTGGGACTTCCACACATTGGGCCAACAATACACCACTGAGCCAACTGGCCAGGGCCTTGCTTTGTTTTAAAATTCATGGGTACTCTCTGTTTTATGCTATGGTATATATGCAATGTTTGGATAATAAAATAATATGAGTGTGTGTGTGTATGTTTCCCCCTAAAGCTTTGAGTCAAATTTATGCTTCAGGAGAATATGCTACATTTATCCTGTAGCTCTGCCCTCAGGGGTACACGTACTCCAGTCTGAGAAGCATGAAATTTGCCTGCAATAAAACATTATGTCGCTCTTACAAATGACTCTGTAGATGAATATTTAATAACAAGGAAAGAAAATTTAATGCTGTGGAGTGAGAAAGGCAAGGTTACAAAACAGTATGATCCCTTAGGTCTTAAATTAAGAAAGTATAGATGTGCATATGAAGAGGTGGAGTATACTGGCTGCAAGACAAGAGGACAAGAGGTTAACATGAGATGGTACTTGTAGAGCACGCGGCAGTGAACGTCTGGCACACAGAAATTGCTCCATAAATGTACACGGTTGAGGGGAAGAACAGAAGCCAGGTATTAACAACAGTTCTTTAGAGGAGTGGGAAATTAGAGGTGATTTTTTAAACTGTTTATATATCTAGATTTCTTCCAATAAATACATATATACATATATATATATATATGTATATACCTATATACTATACATATGAATATACTCATACACACATTTATTTTTAGTCAGAAACAGTATTTTAAAAAGGCGATCACACATTCACTCTGCTTACTCACTGACTCACCCAGAGCAACTTCCTGTTCTGCAAGCTCCATTCCTGAAAGCATAAATGAAAAGAAAACATATAAATTATCTGGATTACTTTTTCTCCTTATCTGAGTTTGGACATTTATAGTGGCTGAGAGACTATTCCTTTGAGCAATGACAATTATTCTGAAAGTAAAGAACAAAGAGAAGTATATAAGTGCTAAAAAGGTGACTATCAGATGACATCAGAATAATGGCAGTGTGATAGTCCTGATCTCTCCCCTTGAAATTTCAACAAATTGAACAACTATAACGCAGTGAAGTAACCCCAACTGGGCTCATTGGCATGCCTAAAAGACCCATGCACCAAGTGGACTAAAGGTGGGACTGGGTGCGCCTGACCAGAGGTGGTGCAATGGATAGAGCGTCGGACTGGGATGCGGGAGACCCAGGTTCAAGACCCTGAGCTAGCCAGCTTGAGCGCGGGCCCATCTGGCTTGAGCAAAAGCTCGTCAGCTTGGACCCAAGGTCGCTGGCCCCAGCCAGGGGTTGCTCGGTCTGCTGAAGGCCTGCGGTCAAGGCACATGTAAGAAAGCAATCAGTGAGCAACTAGGGTGTTGTGACAGCAACGAGAAACTAATGATTGATGTTTCTCACCTCTCTCCGTTCCTGTCTGTCTGTCCCTATCTATCCCTCTCTCTGACTCTCTCCCTGTCACTGTAAAAAAAACCCCAAAAAACAAAAAAGTGGGACTGGGTGAAAAGGAGGGTGGAAGATAAAATGCATTTGTTGTGGGCTTTGAAGAGGAGACAAACTGGAAGTGACTGGGTTTTTTTCCTCTGCCAGAATATGGGGAGGAGGGAAGCTTGGGCTCTCTGTATTTTGTCTGCAGGGTATAGAGGGGGAAACTCAGAGTGACTGGGTCTCCTTCTGCTGGGAGGAGCAGTGAGATAGAGGGGCAGAGGGGGGGATAAACCAAAGTGGTCTGAGTGAGTGGTCATGGCCAGTGTTCCCATGGTCTGCCTGCAGCTGGCACTTGGCACAGAGAAAGCTCGTGCAGCCCCCAGCCTCCCAGATCCTGCCTCTTTCACCTTGCAATATGGAAAGTGGCAGAGACAAACCCCACACCTAGCTCTCCAGAGCCATTCTCTCTCCTGAAGAACAGAGATGTTTGGATTCTGGTCCCCAGGTCTATTGGTATGTGGAGAGGAGTGCCTGGAAACCTGAGATCACCATTGCTAGAGCCAAAGCCATAATGCCAAAGCCAGAAAGCCCTCACAACACGCCCCACCCACCAATGCAACTGCAGCCCTACCCACATCATTGCCACAGCAACATCTCAGCAGCGTACAGCCAGGAACTTCACAGAGCTAAAAGTTCAAGACAGCGATACCTACCGGAAGAAACCTCTCAAAGCTGAAATTTATTTTTTCCTTTTAATTCTTTTCTTTTTCTCTTTTGAATTTCATCTTTTTAAATTTTATTTTTTCCTTATGTTTTCTGGTGTTTTGTTTTTGATTTTTTGTTTGCTTTAGATCTTTTTATTCTGTTTTTTTTTCTTGGTCATAATTTTTAAATTTTTATATTTTTTATTTTAGTTTTTCATTTTTTTAGTTTTTTTTTTTTTTTTTTTTTTTAGGGTTCTTAACAATACCACTCTTGAATGCCATCAAGGAAGAAGAAATTGAATATCATGGCTACACAAGATAGAGATGTAGTTCCTTTCAGAAAAAAAAATTTCAATCACATGGAAACCTTGGAGTTAAATGATAGAGAATTCAAAACTGAAGTTTTGAAAATACTCAACCAGATGTGAGAAGACACCAATAGGCAACTTAATGAGCTCAGAAAATAAATTAATGAACAAAAGAAATACCTTACTAAGGAGATTGAAACTTTAAAACAGAGATGAAGAATTCAATACATGAATTGAAGACTGAGGTAGCAAGTTTAGCTAACAGAATAAGCCTGATAGAGGAAAGAATCAGTGACATCAAAGACAGGCAACAAGAGATGCTACAGAGAGGAGAGAGACTCACAAATTAAAAAAATACTAAGAGAGCTCTACAAGAATTGTCTGACTCCATTAAAAAGAGTAAGATAACAATAATGGGTATATCAGAAGAAGAGAAGGGAATGGAGAGCGTACTCAAAAAAAATACTTGATAAGAATTTCCCAGGCCTATGGAATGAGTTAAAACCTTGAATCCAAGGAGCAAACAGAGCGCCAAGATACTACAACTCAAGCAGACCTTCTCCAAGGCACTTTGTAATAAAATTGTCAAAAATCAACAACAAAGAAAGAATCTTCAAGGCAGTTAGGGAAAAGAAGAACATAACATATAAAAGAAAACCCATTAGGTTATCATCAGACTTCTCAGCAGAAACTATAGGCCAAAATAGAGTGGACCCAAACACTCAAAGTACTGAAAGAGAGGAATTACCAGCCAAGAATACTATATCCATCAAAGTCCTTCAAATATGAAGGAGAAATAAAAACTTTTACAGAAATGCAGAAGCTGAGGGAGTTTATCACCAGAAAACCCCCACTACGGGAACCACTCAAGGGGTTATTCGACCAGATAAAAAGAACAAAACAAATCAAAACTACAAGTAAAAGCTCCAACAAGGTCACAATACAAACAAGGATCATTTGACAACAATAACACAACAGGGTACAGGACAAAGATCTGCAGTAGCAAAGGAGAATGGAGTGCAAAAGCACCATAAGACAAAGGATTCTTTTTCTTATCAACATTTTTCTCTTAATAATCTAAAGGTAGCCTGACCAGGCGGTGGCGCAGTAGATAGAGCATCAGACTGGGATGCGGAAGGACCCAGGTTCGAGACCCCGAGGTCGCCAGCTTGAGCGCGGGCTCATCTGGTTTGAGCAAAAGCTCACCAGCTTGGATCCAAGGTCGCTGGCTCCAGCAAGGGGTTACTCAGTCCGCTGAAGGCCCATGGTCAAGGCACATGTGAGAAAGCAATCAATGAACAACTAAGGTGTCGCAATGGCAACAAAAAACTGATGATTGATGCTTCTCATCTCTCTCTGTTCCTGTCTGTCTGTCCCTATCTATTCCTCTTTTTGACTCTCTCTGTCTCTGTAAAATAAATAAATAAATAAAATAACCTAAACGTAACCACCCAGAAAAAGCCACCACTGAAACACACCACTTAAAAAGAGAAGAAACAGTGGAAAGAAGTATGGAACACCACCAAACAAAACACCAAACACCAAACAAAAACAACTGACAGAAACAAAAAAGAGAAGAACCAAACAACACACAGACTACCAGAAAACAAAACATAATAAAATGTCTCTAGGAAACACTCAGATGTCAATAATTACCCTAAATGTATATGCCACCAAATTCAACAACCTAGAGGAAATGGATAAATTCTTAGAACTATACAATCTTTCTAGACTGAGTCATAAAGAAGTGGAAAACCTAAATAGACCTATAAGGAGGGAAGAAATAGAAACAACTATCAAAAACCTCTCCCAAAACAAAAGACCAGGACCAGATAGCTACATTGGTGAATTCTACCATTCAAAGAAGAGTTGTCACCTATCCTTCTCAAAGTCTTCCAAGAAATAGAAGATGCAATACTCTCCAACACATTTTATGAGGCCAACATAACCCTCATACCAAAACCTAGCAAGGACACACAAAAAAGGAAACTACAGACCAATATCTCTAATGAATACAGATGCAAAAGTCCTAAACAAAGAACTAGCAAATCGAATACAACAACACATTAAAAAAATAATACACCATGATCAAGTGGGATTCATTCCAGGAGGAGAAGGATGGTTCAACACACGGAAATCGATCAACGTAATACACCACATCAACAAAACAAAGAACAAAATTCATATGATCCTATCAGTCATATGATGCAGAAATGGCATTCGATAAGACACAACATCCCTTTATGTTTAAAACACTCAATATAATCAGAATAGAAGGAAAGTACCTCAACCTAATAAAGACCATATATGACAAACCGTCAGCTAATATCATATGAAATGGTGAAAAAACGAAGGTTTTTTCCTCTAAAATCAGGAACAACACAAGGCTGCCCACTCTCTACACTCTTATTCAACATAGTTCTGGAAGTTTTAGCCAGAGTGATCAGGCAAGGGAGAGAAATAAAAGGCATCTATATGGGGAAAAAAGAAGTAAAGTTAACACTTTTTGCAAATGACATGATCTTGTATATAAAAAACCCCAAAGATGCCAATAAAATAATGAATAGAAACAACAAACCAATACAGTAAAATTACAGGATGGAAAATCAATATACAAAAGTCCACTGTTTTCCTATATGCCAACAATGAAACATCTCACACCTGTTAGATTGGCTATTATCAACAAGACAGGTAATAACAAGTGTTGGAGGGGCTGTGGAGAAAAAGGAACCCTCATTCACTGCTGCTGAGAATGCAAACTAGTACAGCCATTATGGAAAAAAGTACAGTGGTTCCTCAAAGATCTAAGAATAGAATTACCATATGACCCAGCAACCCCTCTACTGGGTATCTACTCCCAAAACTCAAAAACATTGGTACATAAAGACACATGCAGCCCCATGTTAACCGCAGCATTGTTCATAGTGGCCAAGACATGAAAACAACCAAAGTGTCCCTCGACAGAGGACTGGATAAAGAAGATATGGTACATATATACTATGGAATACTACTCAGCCATAAGAACTGATGACATAGTGACATTTATGACATTGATGGACCTTGAGAACATTATACTGAGTGAAATAGGTAAATCAGAAAAAGCTAAGAACAGTATGATTTCACACATAGGCGGGATATAAAACTGAAACTCTTGGACATAGATAAAAGTGAAGTGGTTACCAGGGGAATGGGATATGAGAGGGGTGGGGGGAAGGGTGTAAAGAGGGACAAATATAAGGTGATGAAAAATGATTTGACTTTGGGTGATGGGTATACAACATAATCAACAATTCAAATGCTATAGAAATGTTTACCTGAAACCTGTGTACTCCTTTTTTTTTTTTTTTTTTTTTTTACAGGGAAAGACAGAGAGTCCGAGAGAGGGATAGATAGGGACAGACGGGAATGTAGAGAGATGAGAAGCATCAATCATCAGCTTTTCGTTGCGACACCTTAGTTCTTCATTGATTGCTTTCTCATATGAGCCTTGACTGCGGGCCTTCAGCAGACTGAGCAACCCCTTGCTGGAGCCAGCGACCTTGGGTCCAAGCTGACGAGCTTTTTTTTTTTTTTGCTCAAGCCAGATGGGCCCGCGCTCAAGCTGGCGACCTCGGGGTCTCAAGCCTGGGTCCTCTGCATCCCAGTCCGACGCTCTATCCACTGTGCCACCTCCTGGTCAGGCTAAACCTGCGTACTCTTATTGATCAATGTTACCTATTAAATTTGATTTTCTAAATAAAATTTAAAAATAAAAAAAATTTTAAAAAAGATCACTAGTTTGAATTTAGACACCATGAGGCCTACTTAATATCCCCTGGTCCTGGGCCTTGACTGCATCTGCCACATCTAAATGGATAGAAACACAGACTAAAGGGATGGTTACCCAGAGGGTGGGGTGGTGTGGGGGGATAGGTGAGCAGGGGAGGGGGAATATAGTCAATATAATAATATGGTGATAAGTATGCACAGTGACAGATAATAATTACTAGATTGGGCAGAAAGGTCACACTGTAAGGTATAAAAATGCTGAATCACTATTGTATACCTGAAACTAATATAACCAATATAAGATTGTATGCCAACTATACTTAAAATTTTTTTTAAATCTCAATACAATTGTACTTGGTAGGACATAGAAGATTGAAAGAGCCTGACCAGGTGGTGGCATAGTGGATGGAGTGTCAGACTGGGACGCAGAGGACCCATGTTTGAAACCCCATGGTTGCTGGCTTGAGCCCAAGGTCATTGGCTCGGCTGTGCCCCCCAAGGCACATATGGAATCATCAATGAACAACTAAAGTGATGCAACCAGGAGCTGAGGCTTCTTCTCTCTCTCTTTTTGTCTCTGTCTCCCTCCCTATTTCAAAAAAAAAAAAGTTAGAAAGAGTGTGCATGCCTGTTTGAAACTCACCCAGCCGTACAACAGCCCCTCAGAGGACAGGCCCGTGGTGATGTATGATCATTACTTTTGCATGAAAGAGGGCAGGTTGACTAACTTGCAGAAAAGAAAAACTGCATGCTGGTTGGACGCTGTATGTACATCTCAGAGATAGAGGTGGAGAATGTTTTTGTTATTTTTTTTCTTTTTTAAATCCACAGGTACCTGGAAGTCCTGGAAGCGAAATGAATCCAAGTGGCGCGTATTCACTGAGCATGTGGTAGATGGCCACCTTTCAGAGAAGGGTTTATTTAAAAGTTTTTCTGGGCGGAACTCTAACACTTCTTTACTTAGAAAAATACATTTTCAAACACACACTATATTCCCCATTCAGTTGTGGAGCGGGATCCATGGACCTCAGGGTTAAGAGCCTGGTCTCAGCAGCGGGGAGTAGAGGTCTGTGACAGAAAATCATGAAAGTGGGAAGGTGGAGAACTGGGCTAACTTCAGTCTCTGCTCTCTCCTGTGTGCATCCAATTCACATCTACCAAGCACCAATTACATACTCTGCCAAGGATGAGGACAGGCTCAAAACAGTCCCTGCCTGCATGTACCATTGGGTTCCTAGGCCCTCTCGTCCTGTTGTCTCTGGTCCCACTCCTGGAGATGACCTCAGTGCTTCCTCTTGTCCTGCACATTGCTCCACTCACTATCTTGCTTTGGGAACGACAGGGCCACTGCGTTGGGCAGGCTCTGTGCAGCTCCCAAAGCGCTCCTGCACATGCAGCCGCTTGCGTCTGCTTCTCTTGGCAGCAGCCCTGCGAGATAGATATTGTCATCAGCGGCCCCGTTTTGTCGGTGAGAGGCGGCTGCTTGTGTCAAGGGCTGGCTGGCTTTCTAATAGTTCACAGTGAGGTAGCTGCTCTGCCACGCACGCACGCACGAAGCCCTGACTCAGAGGCAGCTTGCTGACAGCGCTGTCCTGACGCGCCAGCTCCTCACGCACTTGCCTCTTACGCAGGGTGAAGGGGACGTTCCAGGCATGGGGACTGAGCCTTAGCAAGGTTAAGTGATACCCAAGGAAGTGCAGACCTGACATCTAAACTCAGGGCTTCCTGACGCCAACTGATCTTTCCATTTTGCCATATTGTGTCAGGAAAGGGTCACGGTAGCCAAGGTAGGGAGATGGTGAGAGCCTGGGAGGGAGTCCTCGCATCTGGAGGAACCTGGAACCGTGACCAGCTGTGCGGGCATGGGGGTGGTACCGCTCTGGTGCCTGATCCCTTTGCTGAAGGCTCTCAAAGGCCATCTGGTATGGAGGGAGGAGGTCCTGGAAAACAGACGCTCCAGCTCCCAGGCCAAAGCCCTAGGGACCTGGGTAAGGCCTGCAGACAGCCTTCAGATTTACCTACGGCATGTGGGAATACTATGGCCCCTCTCCTGTCACCTCCCCCTGAATCCCACCATTAAACTCCGCAGCTACTGTGTGCCTTGGGGCTGGCGGCTCCAGTCAGTGACTCATCCTGGAGCTGCCAGCTGCCAGCCCACCAGAACCAGAGCGGAGGGTCGGCTCAGCCTGTTCCTGTTTACATGAGCAGGGAGGTTGGTTCTGTCCCATTCAGCTTTTATTCCCTTCCCGAATGTGGCCAGGGTGACCTCCCAGCCATGCCCAAACAGTCGCAGGGAGCCCGGACCAACAGAACATCACACTCAGTCCTGCCTGGGCTTCTAGAAACAATGACATCAGAGTCGGACAGTCCCTGAGAGGCATTTGGTCTGGTCTGCTAATTTCTTTTATTTTAAATTTATTTGATTTTAGAGAGACAAAGAGAGGGAGAGAAAAAGAAAGGGAGGGAGAGAAAAAGAAAGGGAGAGAAAGAAGCACTCATTTGTTGTTCTACTTAGTTGTGTATTCACTGGTTGCTTCCCAAAAGTGCCTTGACCAGGGATTGAACCAGCAACCTTGGTGGTTTGGAATGATGCTCTAACTGACTGAGCTAACTGGCCAGAACCTAATCTGCTAATTTCTTAGATGGGGAAACTGAGGTTCAGAGATGGGAAGTGGCTTGCTCAAGGCCAACAACTGACCAATGGCAGAGCCAGGACATTGGCTGCTACCGTGACCACCATTAGCTAACATATAATGAGTGCTTACCATGTTCTGGGCACCACTCTAAGCGCTTGACATATACTAACACATTTAGTTTTTACAACAATCCTAGAAGGCAGGTGCTACTATTACTTTCATTTTATAGAAGAAAACACTGAGGCACAGGGAAGTCAAGTCACTTGACCAAAGTCAGCTACCAAATGGGTAAACTAAGACTAGAACTCAGGCAATCTGTTTCTAGTACTCAAACCATGAACCAACACACTAGATGCCTTGCTCAGGTACTCTGCTCTCCACTCCACATCCTCTTTAAGACATCTCCAAGATTCTCACTCCTCAATGTTTCAGAAGTATGGCCTCATCTATCTGGGAAGTGGTACTGGGCTCCACAGCTCAACACTGCTTCTGAAATCCTACCACTAGACACAGACACTTATCTATAGGATTACTGCTCCTATCTCATTGTGAGGATGGGGGGGGGGTGCAGGAGGGATGAGGGGACAGCTGGAGAAGTTTTCTAACAGCTCCCATCTTTGTTAGAGGTGTTAAACACCAGGGAAGACTCACCCTCCATCTTGCTCCTACTCTGCCAGCTCTGGGCCAGGTCTATCACGAGCCTTATGTTATTCAATACCCATAACCATGCTGTGGGTTGACACTGTTGTCTAATCTCATATGTGGCGCCACAGGGGTACAGAGAGATTAAGTCACTTGCCTAGGGTCACAGACAGGAAGTGGAAGGACTGGGATTTGAACTTAGCCCTTTCGGCCTCCACAATTCATGATCTTTCTGCTATTCCATGGAAAGATCTGGAAACTCACTAGGGTGGGATAGGGCAGGCCAACCAGGCCTATTTTAAACTTTTGCTAAGGGAGGCCCTGAATGCAGAAATAAGGGAGGTGTTGCGAGGGGAATGAGGGATGGAAGAGTCTAGAAGGAACAGTCCTGATCAGCCATTTCTACCATCGCAATCACTATACTCCTCAGCACTGCTCTGGGCTCTGAGAGGACAGCTGGTCTCATCACGCACAGCACTGCTATGGCACTGTCCTCACCGGGAGAGGCTGGAGTGATGGCCCCAAAGTCTGCTCTCTTTTGGGGGGTATACAGCAGGCAAACTAGGAACCAGAGGAGATGTGACAGAAGATTCCCCAAAACTATATTTTCACTTGGCAAACATTTACTGAGCACCTGCTCTGTACCTTTGGGATGTTTTATGTCTCAGTACTAATGCTGACAAGCAGGACTCCTAGGAGTGAGGACAGTCCTGGTGAAAAAAAAAATGTCTAGCCCCTCTGGGCAAAGGCAAACTGATGGGAGGTGTGGGCCTCTGGGAATTTGCACTGGCTTCTCACAACACCTCCAGATCCTCAGTTCTGCTGATCAGTGAGCCCCACAGTTAACAAATCCACAGAAGAAGGTCATGAGACGACAAGGACCCAGGCTGGAGGTGAACAGGCACTTGATCCTTTCAGATCATAAGCTGGCTGAGGTCAGGGCCCAAGTCTGTTCATCTCAGCATTCCCCCGGCAGGCAGGATGGCATGGGAAAAGGAAACCCATTTTGACATAAGAGGATTCTGGAATAGAACACAGGTGCTCACCATTTATAAACTACGTGACCTGGGCAGGCTGTTTAAACCCTCTGCAACTTGATTCCTGGGCTGGTCTTCAAATGTGTCTCAATCTTCAACACTCCTCCCACCAACAGGTGGCGTTTCTGTCCTTAGCCCTGGAACTGGGTGACCGCCTTAAAGATGGGAACGTGGTAGGAGGGATGCTGTGTGACACTGAGGTTAGGTTAGAAAAGTCCATGTGGCTTCTGCTGGGTCTCAGGACACTGACCCTAGAAACCTCCAGCATCCACGTAAGAAATGTGGGCACCTGAGGCTGCCTTGTGGAAACAGAGAAGAGAGAAGAGAGAGAGAAGGACGGAGAGAAAACAGGAATGAGAGAACATGAGAGAGAGCCAGTACATCAGATGCAGTGGTGCTCAGGAAATTTTGAATGATGAGTCGAACTGATCACCCTGGACATTGAGTAGATGGGCAATGAAGCAGGAAGGGACCTGCACCACAGGCCCAAAAGGACAGTAAAAAATCAGTTGTATGGGACTTTTGTGTGTTGTCATCATTCTGGGAACTCACCTCAAGTGAGGTGAGAACATTGTACAACAAAAGAGAGGGTAGGCAGGCGGCTGCAATGTCCTCCCTCCTGTCTGATGTAGAACTCTCCCTAGTGACTTTCTTCAAGCTGGAAACCCTGGTTCTCTGACTGAAACAAGGTGCACACCTGTGGGTCTGAGGTTTGGGTTAAGCAAGCTCTCCCTCTTCCAAGTCACACACACACATATATATATGTATGTGTGCATATATATATATATATATATATATATATATATATATATAAAGTGAGAGACAGACAGGGACAGAGGGAGCATCAATTCTTTGTTACGGCACTTTAGTTGTTCACCGATTACTCTCTTAAATGTGCTTTGATGAGGCAATTCCAGCCAAGGCAGTGACCCTTCGCTCAAGCCAGCGACATTGGGCTTCAAGCCAGCAACCATGGGGTCATGTCTATGACCCCATGCTCAAGCCAGATGAGCCTGTGCTCAGGTCAGTGACCTCGGGGTTTTGAACGTGGGTCCTCAGTGCCCCATTGACTTGACCAAGATTGACTCGTTCAGTCCTTATAACCATCATATGAGAGAGATAAGAGGACTGTCCTCATTTTACAGACAGAAAAAACAGAAGTCTTAGAGATTAAGTGACTTGCCCAAGGTCATCACAGCTTGTGGACAGAGAGCCCAGACCCAGACCCAGGCAGTTGGATCTGTCCCCTTAACCAGACTCTGATGTTAGGCCCCTTAACCAGGTAGGGCCTCTGCTGCTGCTTCCTCCTCCTTCTCGGGGGAAGTCAGCCTGAGAAGCAGCTGCTTTTCTTCTCCCCCCCCCCCACCCCCGGCACAGTCTATCTGTCATACCCGGCATGCGGGGTGGGGGGCCAGAGAAAAGCTAGATTGGGACCAAGATGATGGGAAGGTCTGGGAACCACATGTGCTGGATGGTTAGTCTGGAGAGGGGAGGCTGGGCGGAGGGCAGGTTAGTCTGGAGAGGGGAGGCTGGGCGGAGGGCAGGTTAGTCTGCAGAGGGGAGGCTGGGCGGAGGGCAGGTTAGTCTGCAGAGGGGAGGCTGGGCAGAGGGCAGGGGCCTGAGTGCTGTTTCCAGCCCCCCAAGAGGATGTGCTAGGAAACGGGCAGGTCAGGAGACGAGAATGGGACCCACGTGTGGACACTCTTGGTAGGCAGATTTCCAAGTTACAAGAAATTTCTACAGGACCTGACCCTAAAGGCTGTACTGCAGCTCTTCCTGTCCCAACAGGTGGCTTTGTTTCCAGGGAGGTAGCTTTTTGTAGTGGCTCATAGCAAAAGCTTTGGAGTCACACAGACGGAGGTTTGAGGCCTGCTTTTGCCATTTACTACCTATGAGGCCTTGGTAAATGACTCTGGACAATACAAGACAACCTGGCTCTTGGATTCTGAGGATACCATAAGGTAAAACATGCAAAGAGCTTAGCCTGGTGCCCGGCACATGTGGATGCTCAATAAATTGTAGCGAGAATTGAGAGAGGGAGGGAGGAGGGGAAGGAAAAGGAGGCTGCGGCAGAGGAAGAAGCAGCAGTAAGGACTTCCCTTTCATTTGCCAGGAGGGCCCCCAGAAGACAATGGGTCCCCACCCCACGTGGGTAGGGGCTTTGAGGCTGCTGGCTGGCAACTGGAGTCGTAGATAGAGTGGGCATGGACTGGGGGTGGCGGAAGCGGGGCAGCTTTGTCTCTGCCAGTGATTTAAAACCAGAACGCTAACAAGCTTTCAAAACAAAACGCAACTCAAGTACTATTTGGATGAGATATAATGAAATGGTTCTATCTGAAACAGAACCAAACAGCTTTGTTGCTGCAAAGGCGCAGTTCCTTGTGACTCTCTGGAGTGGAGGCCCAGACATGCAAGGGTGAAAGGTCAGTGTAACTCTAAGGTGCACTGTCCCTTCCCCCACTGAGAACTAAAGGAACCCTCAGAGACCCCTTGGGGCGATGAGGAACCAGAGATCTCAAGGGCTCCAGACTTAAAGACAAATGCATGGGGAAGAAGGGACAGACTTGAGAGGGCATCTTGTTCCATCCTCCCATTTCACAGATGAGAAAACTGAGGTCCAGAGACTAAGAACCAGGATTGGCACACAGGCCTTTAATCCTCTGGTTTAGTTCTCACCCATTAACGCAGCATGGAAAGTTTCACAGTGGGTGAAGGTCTGAGGCCCAATGGCAGCAGAAGACTGGGTCCTGGCTTGGGGTTCTTTGGTGGGTCCTGGTAAGTGTCCTCAGAGGTCTAGGAGAGTCTAGGTGACAGGAGGAGAGCAACCTCAGACCCCCCAGGAGAGTAGCACCAACAAAGCACAAACCTCCAGAGGGTGCTGCCCTCTGATGGCCCTACAACCTGGAGCCTCACAATTTTGGCAAAGGGGCAGCTCAGCTCTGCCTCTAGAGGACTGAGTGATCCCAGGCACCTCAAAGACTTTGTGGACCTCTGAGGCCTTCTGGAAACTGAGGGTGCCACAGGGTATTTAAGGGCCCTTCCAGGACTAAAAACCCACTTCTGCCTTAAGAAACAATCTGAGCCCCAGCTTTAGTTGAATCAATGGCTTCCCCTTGTTCTTAGGATAAAGACCAACATTCTTGCCTGGGCCGATAGGAAAGGGCCAGCCTTCACAGGTATGTTTCTTCTTGTGGTGAGAAGTTCATGGAGCCAGAGCCACAGGGACATTCCTCCCTTCAGAACACGTACTGGGTAACACAAACCTCAGATTTTACTGCCCCAACAGTCCTGAGTCTGATTCCTGGGCCTATGTGACCTTTTTTCCTGACTATTGTGCTGCTTGTGCATCCCTAGGGCTGGCCAGGAAGTAACTGTTTGCAAGAAGGTATGTTTGGAGCTTGGATGTATGGGCTGGAGTACCATCCACAAAAATATGCACAAGGGCCCTGGTGATGGTAGACAGAGCCAGGGGTGGCAGGGACTGCCTTTCCTTAGGTTCCATATTTTGGTGCAGAAATATGAGGAGTCAAAATTCTAAATTTGAACCTGACTTTCAGCTCCTTACAAAGAATTATTTTTCAAGGGAGAAGGACAGAATATATTTCATTCAGAAGTTTGTTAGCCTGACCAGATGGTGGCACAGTGGACAGAGTATTGACCTGGGTTACTGAGGACCAAGTTCAAAATCCCAAGGTCACTGCCTTGAGTGCAGGGTCCCCAGCTTGAGTGTGGGATCATAGACATGACCCCATGGTTGCTAGCTGGAGCCCAGAAAGGTCACTGGCTTAAAGCCCAAGGTCACCTGCTTGAGTTCAAGGTCACTGGCTTGAGCTCAAGGTTACTGGCTCATCTGGAGCCCCCTGGTCAAGGCACATATGAGAAAGCAATGAATGAGCAATTAAAGTGTCACAACAAGTTGATGCTTCTTATCTTTATCCCTTCCTCTCTGTCCCTCTCTCTCTCTTGAAAAAAAATGGGTTGTTAGCTTATGGCACACAGTGAAAGCAGTTATAAGAGGAAAATTCATAGCATTACAGGTCTACTCCAAGAAACAAGAAAAATTTCAAATAAACAATCTAACTTAACACTTAAAAGAATGAGAAAAAGAACAAAGCTCAAAGTGACTAGAAGAAAGAAAATAATAAAGATTAGAGAAAAAATAAATGAAATAGAGTCTACCTAAAAAAAGCAACATAAGACATCAATAAAACCAAAAGCTGGTTCTTCGAAAAGATCAACAAGATTGACAATCTTTTAACCAGACGCATCAAGAAAAAGGGAGAGGACCAAAGTAAATAAAATCAGAAATGAAAGAGAAGAGGTAACAACTGACCCCGAAGAAATATGAAGAATTGTAAGAAAATATTAGAAATAACTATATGCCAACAAATTGGACAATATGGACGAAATAAATTCCTATAATCTTCAATACAGAATCAGGAAGAATCAGAAAACTTGAACAGACTGATTATAACCAATAAAATTGAAGCAGTAATAAAGAAAAACTACCAGCAAACAAAAGTCCTGGACCAGATGGCTTTAAAGGTGAATTTTAGCAAACATTCAAGGAACTAACACTTACCCTTTTTGAACTTCTCTAAAAAATTCAAGAGGAGGGATGACTCCCAAGCTCATTTAATGAGGCTAGCATTATCCTAATTGTAAAACCAGATACAGACACTACAAAGAAAAAAATTATAGGCCAATATCCCTAATGAACATAGATGTTAAAATCCTCAACAAAATAAATACTATTAGCAAACCAGAGCCAGCAGTACATTAAAAAGATCATATACCATGATCAAGTGGAATTTATTCCAGGGTCACTAGATGTGTACAATATCCAAAACCTGATAAACATGACTCATCACATAAACTAAGTGAAGGATAAAAACCACATGATCATATCAACAGATGCAGAAAAAGCATTTGATAAAAACACCCATTTATGATAAAAACTCTCAGGAAAGTGGGAATAGAGGTAACATACCTCAATGTAATAAAGGCCATATATGACAAACCCACAGACAACATTATACTCAATGAAACTAAAAGTGTTTCTCTCAAGATTGGGAACAAGCCAGGGATGTCTGCTTTCACTACTCTTATTCAACATAGTGCTGGAAGTCCTAGCCACAGCAATCAGACAAGAAGAAGAAATAAAAGGCATCTAAAAGGAAGAAGTAAAACTGTCATTAGTTGCAGATGACATAATACTGTGTATAGAGAAACCTGAAGATTACATCAAAAAAACTACTAGAATTGATAAATTCAGTCAAATAGTAGAATACAAAATAAATATACAGAAATCAGTTTTTATGCACCAATAATGAACACTGGGGAACAATTTTTTTTTTTCATTTTCTGTTGCATGAGGTTTTAGAACTTTTTCTATATATTCCTGCATCGCTGATTCCAAATCTGAAATCCGTTTTTTGGTGCATGCTCTAGTTTTTATGCGATTTTAATTTCTTTTTGTTACAGTTAATGGCTTGCATTGGTTTTTAAATTGGAGTTAAAGGGCAATGACTCTTGGACTGCACATAACCACAAGGCAATTAATGTTTTACAAACATCACTTTTACATAATTGTAGTTGTTTTTAAATGTGAAAAATTATTATCTGATAAAAACACCCTCTTATTTTGTTTTAAGATTGAATCATGGCTTCTTTGAGTAGGCTTAAATGTAAGAATAGTCCTGACACCTTCTGTTATATATGTGGCTGGTACACACTTCAACGTCAAAGTGCAATATTTCATCATTTGTGACACGCACATATATTGCCTATTTTCAAGTTCCCCTTGGCAATTAAGACAAGAACTGGGCTCCTCACGTGTGTCATAATTGTGAGGAAATGCTTCGTGACTGGACAAAAGGAAAACGCAAAGGAATGCCTTTTGGTATTCCCATGGTTTGGCATGAACCTAAGAACCACAGCAGTGACTGTGCTTTCTGTGTAATCCATACAAAGGGCACCGGCAAGAAAAAACGGCATATGATCACATATCTTAATATTCCTTCAGCAATACGACCTATCCCACACTCTGAGACACTCCTGGTTCCAGTTTTCAATGGTTTGATTTCTTCTTAGGACGAAGAAAGTGAACATGGTGATCAAGTGTATTTTGATAAGATGTATGAGGAAATGGTTGTAGAATCTGAAGGGTCTTCTTCTGATGCCAAGCAGTCATTAACCCCTCAGCAGTTTAGCCAACCCAAATTGAATGACTTAGTAAGAGATTGGGGCCTATCAAAGAAAGCAACTGAGTTATTAGCCTCCAACCTTCAAGAAAAGAATGTACTTCACTGGTCAGCTAAAGTATCCCATTTCAGGAATCGTGAACAAATTTTTGTGGACTTTTTTCCCAAAGACAAACACTTTGTTTACTGTCATGATATCAGTAGTCTTCTCAGCCAGCTAGGTGTTACCACTTACAGTCCAACAGAATGGCGGCTATTTCTTGACAGCTCTAAACGATGGCAGACTACTGATGGAGCATCAAATGAGATTGTCCTCAACAAGTACACAAACGCAAGAGCTACAAATGCAAATTTTTGCCTGAATAGAACTTAAATAAGTTTTGTGCAAATTTTATGATTAAAATAAGTGTTTTAATATGTTCTATTTTGAAATTGTAGACAAATTCTGATGCAATCATATCTTTTAGTGTATTTACTGCATTATACAAATTATATTTTCACAAAGATGATGCCCAAGAAGACATTCTACTTCATTATGTTAAACTAAATGTTGAAAATTTTACAATAAGATGAAAACCTAAAATCTGGAATTGCAAAATACCTGTAGCTTACAGAGTAAAACTAATGCCAGATTTGAGATCAGCACACTCGAATTAGGTAAGAACAAGTGTTTTTGTGGATGCAACAAAAATTTTGTTCCCCAGTGCTATCAGAAAAGGAAACTAAGAAAACACTCTCATTTACAACTGCATCAAAAAAAAAAGAATGAAAGAAAATACCTATGAAAAATTTAACCAAGAATGCAAAAAACCTGTATGTAAAAAATTGTAAGACACCAAAGAAGATACAAATAAGTGGAAGTGTACACTATGTTCATGAATAGGAAGAATTAACATCATTGAAATGTCCATAGTACCCAAAGCAATTTATAGGTTCAACTCAATTCCTACTAAGATACCAAGGGCATATTTCACAGAACTAGAAGAAATATCCCAAAAATTTATATGGAACCACAAAAGATCCTGAATAACAATCCTGAGGAAGAAAAATAAAGTTGGAGGAATCACAATACCTGATATCAAACTATACTACAAGGCCATGGTCTAAACAGTATGGTACTGATATAAAAAATACATTTATATCAATGAAACAGAATAGGTAGCCCAGAAATAAACCCACACCTTTACAGTCAATTAATATTTGACAAAAGAGGCAAGAACTTATAATGGGGTAAAGACAATTTCTATCCAATAAATGGTGTTGGGAAAACTGGACATATACATGCAAAAAAAATCGAAACTAGACCACCTTCTTACCCCACACACAGAAATAAACTCAAAATGAATTCAAGATTTAATGTTAGACCTACAACCAAAAAAATACTAGAAGAAAACATGGGCAATAAAATCTTGGGCTTTTGTCATAGCAATATTGTTTCTAATATCTCTCCTTGGCACGGGAAACAAAAGGAATAATAAGCAAAAGGGACTTCATCAAAGTAAGAAGTTTTTGCACAACAAAGGAAACCATCAACAAAATGAAAAGACAACCCACTGAATGGGAGAACATATCTGCCAATGATGCATCTGATAAGGGGTTAATATCCAAAATTCATAAAGAAGTTAACACCAAGAAAGCAGTCCAATTAAAAAATGGGCAAAGGACCTGAATAGACAGACAGATACTTCTCCAGAGATACAGAGGGCTAATAGATATATGGAAAAATGCTCAACATCCCTAATCATCAGAGAAATGCAAATTAAAACCACAATGAGATATTATCTCACACCTGTCAGGATGGCTACCATCAATAAACAAGAGTTGGTGAGAATGTGGAGAAAAGGGGACCCTCCTGCACTGCTGGTGGGAATGCAGATTGTTGCAGCCATACCTGCTGAGGAGGCTGGGGGAAGGGAAGACTTCAAGGCACTGGGATTAGGTAGGAGTCGGTACCAGAGCTGCTGGCCCAAGAGGCCAGCTGCTCCTACCAAATGGGCAATGGCCTACTCAGCTCTCTGTCTACTCACAACCTTGCATACAGCCAGCTCATCATGACACACTCAAATCTCAGGCAGCAGTGACATCATGGCTCTGGGCAGAAGTCAGTCAGAGGAGGGTAGTGCTGTCTTAGACCTGGGCCCTATGTTCCCTCTCTCCTGGCTGTGCTGCTCCACAGGGGTGAGGAGTCCACAGGGCCCAGGAGGGTGCACAAGCCCCCCTTTCCAGGCCACGCTCTGGCTATAGGGACTCTAGAGCTCCTGGCCTATGGCCTGAAGGCTGCATGTGTGCAGGTGCACCCTTCTGAGGGTGGACACGACCTCCAGCTTGGGGATCTTTAGGTTTGAGGGGTGGCCAAGGAAGAGCAATTGGGGTGGGGTACGGACCACACTTAGATGTACAGACTGCCATGCCCACATGCATGTACCGACAGGCCCTGGCAGTATAGGACTGAGCAGTGAGTGGGGTGATGCAGTCCAGCTTCGGTCCCTGCAAATGTCAGGAGCAGGCCTGGCCACTGAAGACACAGAGCAACACTTGGTGATGCCATGCATTTCCAGAAGCTACAGCTGCCTTACCTGCCTGCTTCCTCTACCCTGTACCCCTGAAGAAGATGCTGGTCCCAAGTCAGGCCCACAGTGGCGTTGGCTGGGGAAGGTGCGGAGGCCCCAGCACCAGCAGGGTTGCCTGGTTTCTTGCGAATATGAACACCTACGCGTGGAAGAGGGGGAGTGTGAGTTGGAATGTATAAATGTGTTTGGGTGACAGTGAGCAAATAAGTGAGCAAGCAAGGGGGAGTGAAAAAGAAGAGAAAGGAGGGTGACCATGTGAAAAAGAGTGTTCATGAAGGGAAGAGGAAAATAAAGGTGTGCGTGTGCATGGAGTAGGGGAGACACTGGGTACACAGCATGCAGCTGCCACAGTACCTGGGAACTGTGCATACTGAGCCTGGGAACAGGGCGGAGAACGGGGGAAGGAGTGCGCCTGCTTGTCTGTATGCACACGTGAGAAGAGGTCTGGTTGTGGGAGAGAAAGAGACATACAGAGGGAAGGAGAGAGCAGGCAAGTCATCTCTAAAAGCATGTCTAGTGGAAGGCAGTGCATGACGGAGTCATGGAGCTAAGACCGCCTGAGTGTGCAAGAGGAAGAAGACTGGCAGTCACGGAGCCTGAGGGTGGGTGCGGCCTTCACAGGGCTCTGTGAGACTGAGGAAAACAGGGCACGTGCCTGGGACTGTGTGTGCTGTGTGCACGTGAGTACATGAGCATAAGGCTTGACATGTGAGAACACATACAAGTGTGAGCACATGTGTGGAGTGCCCCATGGCTGGGAAAGCATACCTGTCCCTGTGCAGCTGTGGGGATTGTCCGGGGTGTTGGCGATGCCTGAGGAGGATTTCACTTGGAAACTCAACCTGGGAGGACGGTATGACCTGCTCGGCTGCGGCTCAGGTCCAGGTGACTGCCTGGGAGCGTTGGCAATGCTGCCCCAGCCTGGCAGTGTGGTACATGTAAGAATAAGTGAGTCACCAGGCATGGCTGGTCCCCACTCTACCTTGCCTCTGGTCGTGCCCAGCAGGGAAGACAGCTGGGAAGGGGACAGATTACTCAGGGGCTGTATTTTTACACCATCATTGTGCAATTGCTCGTAGTGCCCACTGGCTCATTCGAAAGGGCCAGCACCCCAATGCTCTTGGCCTTATACCGCCATCTTCTTTTCTGTCCAAGTTGTAATTCAGGAGCAATTTAAATCTCTTAACAGCAAATGTCTGTGGAGCACTTGCTATATACCTAACACCGTTCTAATTTCTCTATTAATTCATTTAGTCCCCCAACAACCCTACATGGAAGTGAATGTTATTCTTGCCATTTGGAAATGGGTTGCACAGAAAGGTTAAGTAGCTTACCCATGATCACCCCACGGAAAGTAGTGGAACCAAGCCCTGTCAAGTCAAGCGTCCCTGTTGTTAACCAGTACACAAGGCTGGTTTGTGAGGGTAGAAATATCTTCAGCGCTTACAAGAGTGCTCAGCATGCCTGACCAGTGGTGGCACAGTGGATAGAGCCTTAACCTAGAACGCTAAGGTCCCTGGTCTGAAACCCTGAGGTTGTCAATTTGAGCACGAGCTCACCACCTTGAGTGCAGAGTTGCCAGCTTAAGTGTGGGATCATCAGCATTCATCAGCACGATCTCAAGGTCACTGGCTTGAGCAACGGGTCACTGGCTCAGCTTGAGCCCTCCAGTCAAGGCATGTATGAGAAAGCAATCAATGAACAACTGACGTGCAGCAACTATGAGTTGATGCTTCTCATCTCTCTCCCTCGCCCCACCCTCTCAAATAAAAAACAAAAAAGGAGTGCTCAGCACATGTAGGTGCTCAATGAATAAACAGTGAATGAATGAAGAAATGAGTGGATGAAACGTTGGACACAGAAGATGAAATAGAGAGGTACTTGCCTTCAAGGAGCTCAGGGTCCCACAGAGGAAACAGAGAAAGCTGCTTCAATATCACATCAAGATGGTATCACGGTGTCTATAGGGACACACAACTTGACTGACCTCTGGAAGGCAGGGCTTCCCAGAGGAAGGACACAGAAGGGGATATGCACAGTGACATTGCCCATCTCCTCCAAACCCCCCCCCCCACCCACCGCCGGGGTGCAGATAGCCCTTAGCTCTTCCTACTTCTATTTACAGGGTTCCAGAAGATGATAGTGGTTTCTGGTGACAATGGAAGCACAATGGGCTAGTGGCCAGGAACATGAATGCTGAAGAGACTACCCGGAATGAATTCTCACTCTACCAAACACTAGCTAAGTGACCTGGACAGATTCCCTAACCTCCCTGGGCCTAGGTCCTCTCATCTGAATATGGGGATAGCAAATGATGCTGACTTCCTAGGTTAGTGGAGGGGACTCCATGCCCTACACATGTAAAAGCATTTGGAATAGTGCACATAGGACAAAGAAGGCAATGTGTCTGCTCCAATGGAGATAACCAATGCCCCTCTTCCATTCTACAATGGTTGCTGGCTTTCGGGGAGGAATGAAAGAGAAGGGTAGAATTTAACATGTTTATTACTACAGCCTGTCTGCTGTGGCTTCATCCCATATTCCAGAAACAGCTCAAAGCAGGGCAGGGACTATGCTGGCTTTATTCACCACTATTAGCTGTAGTACCTAATACAGTACCTGATACATAGTAGGTGCTCAATAAACATTTGTTGAATAAGTGCTTATGTGATTATACTATATTTATTTAATCTTTGGGAGGATAAATAGTCAGTTGTGGTTGTTGTTTTCATGTACAAATGAGGAACCAGAGGTCCAGCAATTTAAACGACTTGTCCATTAACACACAGCCTATAAACAGAACAGCCAGACTCAAAGGCAAAACCCATGCTCTTTCCTCCCTGCCATGCTATTCTCTGGACAAATATACATCATGTCCTATTTTCCGTGAATTTCTTTTAGCCAGTGGGGCCATCTCTGGTTGTAGAATCATTTGAAAATCCTATGACTCATATCTGAATCACAAAAGTGTTCAGTACTTGATAGGGACTTTTGATGTCATCATGACCTCCCCCCCCATTGTGGAAATTTCCTCTCCAATATCTATCCAAAAAATACTTGAATGCCTCCAGTGATAGAACACTCATTTTCTTCCTCCCAAAATCTTAAGTTCTATGACTGGATCACTTTTAGAGTCAGAAAGAAGGTTCTGCATCTCATGGGCCAACAGGCTTCTCTTTAGTTTCTATGCACTGGGTTTATCCCATCTTCCTAAGATACACACAGGATGAATCGGCTGCCCCCTTCACAAGACATTTTTTCAGATAGTCACAGACAGCTCTCATATCCCTTTGGAGAGGTTTCCTCCCACCCCCCAGCTGGTTGTTTCGGATTCCCACAACAACTCCTGTGCAGTGGCACTCAGACCGTCTCAACAGGCTGCCCAAAGTGTTTCAAGCTATGGCACGCTCTACTGGATAAAGTGTGAATTGCAACACGGGTTCCAATTGCTCACCAGAACTTCAGCAGTTGCTGGGGCACTGGCTCAAGGTGTGAATTAAAGAGTTGTCACTTTAGAGGCATACCTAGTTATTTTAAATGTTTATCTTGGCCCTGACCAGTTGGCTCAGTGGTAGAGCATCACCCGGAGTGTGGAAGTTCCAGGTTCAATTTCCGGTCAGGACACAGGAGAAGCAACCATTTGCTTCTCTGCCCCTCCCCCTTCTCTCTCTCTCTCTCTCTCCTCCTCCCACAGCCATGGCTTGACTGATTTCAGCGATGGCCCCAGGTGCTGAGAATGGCTCCATGGCCTCTGCTCAAATGCTAAAAATAGCTTGGTTGCCAAGCAATGGAGCAATGCCCTAGATGGGCAGAGCATCACCCCAAAGGGGGCTTGCTGGATGGATCCTGGTCAAGGCACATGTGGGAATCTGTCTCTCTGCCTACCCTGCTCATGCTTAATTTAAATAAAGGTTTATCTTAAATAATGTCACCGAAAAGTCCATTTGAAGGATTTGAAGGTTCCTTGCCAATCATGTAGTTTTTGACAAGCTATAGATTTAGGACTTCAATACTAAAATTCAAATGGCTGATTTTGGTTTTTAAACAAAAAGGTTTGAAAGGAGAGATATGAAAACATATGTTGTATACAGCATTACAGTAATTTTTATTTTCTTTTTTTCATTTTTTATTTTTTAATATTTTTATAATGGTTATTTGTTATGAGAAGAAAATTTTAAAGTTTATAAAGAGAAAAAAAAAAACCCCACTAAAGTCTTTCCCTACTTCTTTCCCTTTATTCCTTCCATGGCTGTTTGTCACCACTTGGGTATTTGGTCTACAACTGGAGCACCTGCCCTAAAGGGTAGGAGTGCCTTGGTAATACCTCTGTGGTGACATGATCCGTGGCTCAGACAGCCAGGCCCCCCACTAGTATGGTCAACCAGACTCAAGCATCACAATTTCACATTCACTACCAGGCTTCTCAACAGGTAGTTTCTCCACATTATGCACCCCACCTTGGGTTCATGCCACAGTCAGTTTGTGTTTCCCAATCTTACCTCTTGAAATCTGCCCAGCACAACTACAGGTCAGTGGCCATGTCCTGATCAGCCCTGGACAGCCCAGTTCTTCACCCTTCTCTCCACCCTCCCAGCACATCCTTAGCTACCTGCTCTTCCTTCATGGGAGCCAGAGCAGCTCCAAATGATAAGAGAGCAGAAAGAAAATGGGATTAGAAGATCTATGGACCAGCTGAGTCATTCCTCTCAAGTAAATTCACAATTAACCAGGCTTAACTCCAGCCCGTGTCATCTGGGGTTCTCACCCTCCATCTGGAACTCTGAGGGGCATCTGGGTGCTGGGAGGACTCACCGGGCAGCCTCTCAGTGCAGCACACATCACGAGCCCCTCCCTCGGAGTCATCAGCAGCGAGGGCCCGGGCCCCTCCCTCAGTGTCATCAGCAGCGAGGGCCGGGGCCCCTCCCTCAGAGTCATCAGCAGCGAGGGCCCGGGCCCCTCCCTCAGAGTCATCAGCAGCGAGGACCGGGGCCCCTCCCTCGGAGTCATCAGCAGCGTGGGCTTCGTGGGCTTCGCTCTTGGTCCTGCAGCAGGATGAAAAACGGGAGATGAGGTTGTTGAGCTGGGATCAAGACAGAACCGTGAGTAAACATAAAAAGCCTTCCTTTCTTGCATTGTATCCCTCTGAATAATGCCATCCCACCCCATCAGAGGGACCCTAGGAAAAGAGCAACCTACAGAGGGGCCAGGCTACAGAGACAGGAAAATTCTGCAGGTATCTTCCATCTGAAATCAGTAACAGCAGTGTCACTATGACCATCATCATCATCTCTACTGTTCAAAGAGGAATTACCATGTGCAAAGCACTTTACCAACTTTCTCACACGGACTCTTCACTGTGACCCCATGAATTAGGAACCATTAAACAGGCTCAGAGAAGTTAAATAACTTGCCCAAGGTCACATGGCTCATTAGGGTAGAGCTGGGTATGAAATTACGGTCTAGGACTCCAGGCTCATGCTCTCAGCTGTGCTGCTTTGCCTCTTAGTTCCTGTGGGTTTAAAAGTTGAAAGCATGGGTGAGCAAGTAGAGGGGTTTGGGTAACAGCCTGTGTCCAGCTCCCCAAGAACAGCAAGTGCCCTGTGCCTCAGGCAGTAGACAGTGGCATGCAAAACTCTACTGCAGAAATAGCTAGATGTAGCTCTATGTATTTTTTTGTATTGTAAATGTTCTACATATTTCTTTCTGAAATCAGAAAAACCTCTTTGTAGACCTTCAGGGCACCTTCTAGGACCATACTGGGGTCAATATTTTCTCATTTACTCTGTAAGCTGGAAAAACATTGCTATGGATCAGGCACACGCCTTGAAGTGTCTGTAGACAGACATATCTGAGGGTAACTGCACAGCTCACAGGGGCTCCTGACTCTGAGAACGGCCTGAAATGCTGGTGTGGGCGTGATGGCCTGCCTGCCCTTCATGTCTGACCCCTGGCAGTGGATGGCTGATTCAGGTTGGGTCAAACAGATGCTCCTTTTTTTATTTTTATTTTTTTAAGCGAGAGAAAGACAGAGGGGACAGACAGATTAGAAGGGAGAGGGATGAGAAGCATCAATTCTTCATTGCGACACCTTAGTTGTTCAATGATAGCTTTCTCATATGTGCCTTGACTGGGGGGCTCCAGCAGAGCCAGTGACCCCTTGCTCAAGCCAGCGACCTTGGGTTCAAGCCAGCAACCTTGAGCTTCAAGCCAGCGAGCATGGTATCATGTCTATGGTCCCACACTCAAGCCAGCGACCCCGCACTCAAGCTGATGAAAATGCACTCAAGCCAGCGACCTCGGGGTTTTGAACCTGGGCATCCCAGGTCGATGATATATCCACTGTAACATTGCCTGGTTGGACTCAAACAGATGTTCTTGCCTGCACTTTGCAAATGCACTCTGGTTGCTGGGGCTGAATCACAGTCGGTACAGTGCCCTGGAGAAAAGGCCCAAAACACCTGCTGCCAAGGGCCTGGGTGCTGCTGCATTTCTGTCCATCTAGCTCTTGATTGGGCAACATGCCCGTCAAGGTAACAAGATGCCCCAGAATCCTTCCAATAAATTCCAACATTTTAGCTTGAGCTAGTGGCATTTGATTTCTGAGATTGGCAACCAAGAGAAACTTTAATATAGCCTCAGTAGCCTACTACTCTCAAGAAGTCCAAGAAGTCAGCTGCCTCTCTGTCCCCCAGTCCTGCAAGCCTACCTCTTGGACTGGTCCTGAGGCTAATTTCAGGCCAGGCTTCAGATCTCAAGTAAGGAAGGGCAGACAGGCAGGATGAAGGTGCTCACAATTGGGGTTGTATTACTATATTTTTTCCTCCCTGCAACTGGCAAGGTCTGAGAATCCCAAATCTCAGAGCCAAACTGTCCTGCAGAAAGGGCCTTGAAATGTCTCCCACGCCCCTCCCCCTTCCTCCCGCTCTGCCTCCTCCATCCTGGGCCAAGCCCAGCACCTCTTGCTGAGATCACTGAGGCCGTCCTTTACCTGCCTCCGGCACCCACTCACGCTGGCCTGCGGAACACTCTCTGCATGTTCCAATGCAGACACGTGGCTGTCCAGCTTGCGTGGCTTATAACCTGCACAACTGAATGGGGCAGTTTGGAGCTAGAGTCAACTGCTTCCAAACTCAACATTTCTATATAACCTTCCTTGAAAAACTACTTTAATGGCATCAGACTGCACTTGGAACAAAGATAAAAATCCTTTAACAAAGTTGACTAGCTCTTGAACAGTCTGACCCTTGTTTATCTCGACAACTATATATATTTCATGCTCCCTTTCCTAAAAAAAAATTTTTTTTTGAGAGAGGCAGAGATGAGAAGTATCAACTCATAGTTGCATTACTTTAGTTGTTCACTGATTGCTTCTGAGATGTGCCTTGACTGGGGGGCTCCAGCCAAGCCAGTGACCTTGAGTTTCAGGTCAGCAACCTTTGGGCTCAAACCAGCAACCATAGGATCATGGCTATGATCCCACACTCCAGCTGGCGACCCACATTCAAACTGGTGACCTTGGGGTTTCGAACCTGGGAGCTAGGTATACCAGGTCGACACTCTTTTTTTTTTTAGATTTTTATTTATTCATTTTTATTAGAAATAGAGAAGAGAGAGAGAGAAGAAAGCAAGAGAGAGAACAGGGAGAAGAGCAGGAAGCATCAACTTCCATATGTGCCTTGACCAGGCAAGCCCAGGGTTTTGAACTGGCGACCTCAGCATTCCAGGTCGATGCTTTATTCACTGCGCCACCACAGGTCAGGCCAGGTCGACACTCTTATCTACTGCATCACCACTGGTCAGGCCCCTTTTCCACTTGACCTCTGCACTGTGGTCTGGCTCTTTTTATTTCATAATGAGTTTGGACATGTTTTTCTCTCTACCTGGAAAGCTCTCCCACCTCTACTCAGTAATTTTTACTCATAACACTACACAATTTGAAATTTCATTTTGACTTATGCCACTATATGATTAACATCTATCTCAACCTTTAGAACATAAGTTACATGAGGGCAGGGACCACCATTTCTGTTTTATTTTCAAAGTCTCACATAGTGCCTGGCTCATAGTAGGTGTGCACTAAATAAATACGTGTTGAGTAAATGAATATTGCCCTGCCCATCTTGAAAAAAACATCAGAAACCTCAAACACATGGCTATCACCTGAGCTGCCTGGTGCGCAGGTTTTTGTTAAGCCACTTGGAACCTTACTCCAGAGCTGCTGTCAACAGCAGTCACAGAATCACACATCTGGGGGAGTACTTTTGCAGAAGAGGAAAAAGGCATAAAAGATGGGGGTCTGACTTGCCCCATACATCACTGTCATGGAAATTGGGATAAAAAATGCCTATCCCTAATCTCCCAATCCTGAGAAAGAGCTTCTTCTTTATCCTAGAGGGCACTCCAGCCTGAGGACAGTCCATGAGGGCTGGCCCCTGACTGGGTGCACAAAGGTATCTATCTAGATACCTCTGGAAAGGGCCCCAGGGGTGACTCATAGATTCTTTTGCACCTTAAGCCTCTCCGGCCCCAAGCCATGTTCAGAATAGCTTGGTGCTGCGTGTGTGCAGAGGGCTCTATAAATAAGCTTCCTAGAAAATGACTAATTTCATAATCAGAAAAGCAGAAAAGAGTAGCACCTTGCGTTTGAAGAGGAAAGTGGAGCAAGAACTTGCTGCTCGGTCCTGCAGTCAGGTTAACTCCAGGTACTCTCAGCCCAAACCCACATGTCCAGGCTGTCCAGCGTAAGGTCTTAACTGGATGCCCAAAGAGAAGAGCTGGTCCATTCAGGCTATATGGAGAAGCCCAGTCTCTGGGCATTGCCTTCTTTCCTCCCCGCCAAGAGCAGAAATAGCTGCGAGCAGTGGATTGCTGCAGGCTCTTCTATCTCCTCCAGTTCTATCAGTGGGCAAAGGAGCAGAAAACTGGCCCTGACAACAGGCAGCAACTTGCTGGAGTGGTCCACCACGGCTGCTCTTCAAAACAGAAAACTCTAGAGATGAAGGGATGAAGGGACATCACCTAGCCTGTCCCTCCCCCAGGGATGGAGACTGTCTGACAGGGGAGAGAACCTTCCCAAGGCCACTGCTTCATTCAACAAGCATTTGCTGAGCACCTCCTATGAGCAAGGCACCAAAGCTGTTCCAGGAATACAGCGACGAAGAGCCAGGCCCCTCCTCACACAGCTCCCAGTCCTCCTGGGGAGACACATGGGCAAACACGATGCACCCACACCTGCTTTAATTGACACAGGCACGTGACCTTGGAAAGGGCTCAGCTCAGCTTATGGTGAGGAGGCGGGAGGAGGAAGAAGCCTCCTTCAAGGGGAAGACAGGAGCTGGTTTCTAAAGGATGCTTCTAGGTGGATGACGGGGTTCCAAGGGAAAGACCTTCCTGTGTAGCGTACACAGCAAGAGCCAGGCACAGAGGTCCGAGATGTATGAAATGTTTAGCACTAACTGGATGCAGGCTGGTCAGTGGGATGGGGAATGATGGGGGCTAGGCTTCAGCAGAGGAACATGAGCAAGAAGCAGGCCTGGCCACCAGCAATCCTGCCTCCTGCAGGTGGGGGGCAGCCCTCTTCCCCTTGACCGTGGGGCTCCCCCACACTGAGAGATGCCACAGGCTCCTCCACCCATGGCCTGGGCTGGGAAGGTCTGTAACAGGAAGTGGAACCAGTAGTTAGGTTTGAGAAATGGACATTAGACCCAGCTTATGATCTGATCTGGTTCCAAACAACTCTTTTTTTTTTATTGTGGCGAAATTCACATAATATAAAATTCGCCATTTTAATCATTTTTTTTTTATTTATTCATTTTAGAGAGGAGACAGAGTGAGAGAGAGAGAGAAGGGGGGGGGAGGAGCTGGAAGCATCAACTCCCATATATGCCTTGACCAGACCAGTGCAGGGTTTTGAACTGGCGACCTCAGTGTTCCCAGGTCGACGCTTTATCCACTGCGCCACCACAGGTCAGGCGCCATTTTAACCATTTTAAAGTGTACAATTCACCAGCATTTAACACATTCACACTGCTGTGCAACCACCACCATTATCTAGTTTCAGACATTTTCATGAACCCAAAAGGAAACCCCATACCCAACAGGGAGTTATTGCCCATTCTCCCCTCGCAACCACTAATCTGCTTTGTGTCTCTATACATTTGCCTATTCTAGACATTTCATGTAAATGAAGTCATATACAGTATGTGGCCTTTTGTGTCTGGCTTCTTTTGCTCAGCATAACATTTCCAAGGTTCATCCAGTTGTAACAGTTCACTCCTTTCTGGCTGTACATTTGACTGTAAGAACATACTACATTGTATTTATCCCTTCATCAGGCGATGACAGCTGGGTTGCTTCCACCTGTTGGCTACTGTGGACAGTGCTGCTATGAACCAAAAGTCTCTTTCAAATTCTGCCCTCAACACGCTTATGACTTTGGGAAACCCTCTCTCACCATAGGGCCCTCTGGTCTCATCTATACAATAAGCAATAGGAATCTTAAGTCCCTGGCAGCTTGAATATCATCACCATCACCTGCTCATTCGTATGTGTGAAGGTAATTGAGTACCATGTAGCTACTCTACCCATGCTGCCTGCTGAAAATTGGCCTGGATAGCCTGCCCCATCTTCTAGGGCTGTGCCGGGGGTGTGGGGGTGGATAGAACTGGTCACTGCTGTGGGCAGGGTGGTATGTTCTATCAGAGGTCTGTCCAAGATGGATGAGGGGCACCTCACCTCTCTCTGTGAGTGAGATGGGGGATGAGTAGATGCCAGCTGTGCCCAGGACTTACACAGAATAATAGCTTACAGGTTTCGGGTGGGATGTAGAGGAGCAGCTTGGGTGCCGAAGCCAGGATTCCTGGGTAGGACGCTAAGCCCCCAGGAACCTTCTGATCCAACTCCAGGCTGACATGCCTTCTACCTTGGGCTTCACACTTGAGGTGGCCAGGGCCCTCTAGACACCCCGAGTGTCAATATGGAGCCCCTACTACCCCTACTACCCTCTGAAAGCTCTGGCCCCAGCACACTCCTCCATTTCCTGAATCAGACCCGTCTACTCCCACCTCCAGGCTTTTTGTTCATGATGTCCCCTCAGCCTAGAATTTCCTTTCCCCCTCCTGCCCAATCTTACTCATTCTCACCATTACCTCTCCCATGGAGCACTCCCTAATCTCCCAGGAAGAATCAAGCTCTCCCATCTCTGGGCTCCCCCACACCTTTATCTCACACTTCTGCCTCTTACTTTGTTCTGCTGCTATACTTAGCTGTTTATGCACCTGCCTCCTCCACCACGCTTCCAGTGACTTGGAGCATCCCAACCCCCTCAGCCACCTCTGCACTCCAGGTGTTCAGCACAGGGCTTGAGTCTGTAGATATACATGTTAAAGATCAAATGGAAGGCACAGCAGGGTCTTGGGATTGGTGGCTCTGAGGGCTCTGAAAAGGCAGACTAGCTAGGAGCTTGCCAACCTGGTGAAGATGGCCAGACCATGGCCAAGAAGAGATTTTTCCAGATTTTCATCTGCATGGTCAGTGTGTAGGGGCAGAGGACATGTTGGTTCCAGGAGAACAAGTGATCGGGCCGACTACTGCATGCACATGGGTCCCAAGTCCCAGAGCATGTGCATGAAGAGGGCTTCCCCCCTTAATGGGATGAACCACACACACCCTCACTCACCTTGTTACCTCATAATTCATTTCCAAGATGGGGAAAGACGCCATCTAGGACCAGGGCAGGGAGCTTGCTCAGCAAGAAGCACACTGGAAACGGGGAGGAGAGAGGCCCGCTTTAGAACATTCAGGTAGAGAAACCAAGGCAAGAGAGGTTAGTTAAGTGATTTGCGTCAGGTCACACAGTGTATGGACAGTTATTTTCAGTTAGTTAAGAGAATCCTGATTTCATTTTAGGAGTTACCAATCTCTTCTTCTGGTGCCCTGCCTGTTCCTTGTCACAGGAAGGGCCCAAGAAGACCAGAGGTCAGTTACCTGTCATTCTGTGTCATGTCCCAAAGCTTTCTGATAAGTAGCATTTCTGTCTAAGTTACTAAGAGTCAGTTTCTGTTGCTAGCCAAAGGACCCAGACTGATACGTGCAGCAAACTTGTGGAACAGATAGGCTCTGAGCCCAGGACTCCCAATGCTTAGTTCACTGCTATTTCTATCCTGCCAAGCTGCCTACCCTCCCTGCCCAGCTGTCCACTGTCCAGCCATCTGTCCCCACGTCTGAGCAGACTGCAAACTTGGAGTGTTCTCCATCCCAAACACAGGGCCTGAGTGTTCTCTGCTTGGGATGTGCCCAGACAAATGATGCCTTCTCTTCTGTCCTGCTCTGTTGGTGGGAGATGGGGGTGTGAGTGCGGCAGAGACCCAAAGGAAGGGAAGATGGAAGTATGCCGGAGAGGCCCAGCCTGCAGAGGGGCTCTAGGCTGGCCTTTCCTTAAGGTCAAGCTTCAATTCTGGGGCTGTCAAGATTTAATGAGGTGGATGGTGGTGGAGCAGCAGGAAACCAGCAGAGGGAGCTCCCAGAACCATGGAAACCAGGCTCTGGGACCGGGGGCATGGGCAAAGGCTGCCCCACCTTCAAGTGTGGAGGGCAGACCCAACCTGAGCCAGTTACTGATGGCCTGTTCAATTGTAATAAGTACCTGCTGTGGCTAGTCCTACCCATGTGTTGGACAGAACCCCAAAATAAGATCCACTGAAGAGCAGGATTTCAGAGTTCAAAGGTCATCTAGTTTAACTATGTTCTCCAAGACTTAAAACACTCCTTTCGGCTCTCTCTCTACATCCTCTCCACTCCTCAGGTATACAGCTTAATTTCTTTTATGGTATTTTCTTTAGAAAATTAAATTTAATGGGATGACCTTGATCCGCAAGAGTATACAGGCTTCAGGTAAAAATTTCTATAGTATTTGAACTGTTGATTGATTTACCAGGAGAAAACAGGCAATCACAAATGTGAAGGTGAGATCACACCTGTTGTGGGGGTGTTCCAGTATTTCCATTTAGTTAGATGCTTGCTCTTACGAATAATGCCTTGAAATGCACTTTTTTTCCTCAATGGAAAAGGCCCCTTTTCCCACCTCTGCTCGCAAAACTCTTTAAGCCTCTTACAAGACCCTGTTCAAATGTCACCTTCTCTGCGGAAACCTCCTGGACCCCCTTAAGAAGACCTGGGTCACATTTTGAGTCTCATTTTTATGTCCCATCTATGTATGGAATCGTGAGACTCATAGACATGGAAAAGAGAGTGTGGGTTACCGCGGGCGGAGGGAGGGGAGGGGGGAGGAGGGTGAGGGAGAGGGTTTGGGGAGGGGAGAGGCACAAAGAAAACCAGACAGAAGGTGATGGAAGACAATTTGACTTTGGGTGATGCATATGCAACATAATCAAATGTCTAAATAACCTGGAGATGTTTTCTCTGAACATATGTACCCTGATTTATCAATGTCACCCCATTAAAATTAATAAAAACAATTCATATTAAAAAAAAAAGACGACCTGGGTCCTCCCTCTGCTCTTTTTCCTGTTTGGTAATCATCTCCTGGTACCTGTGGTTTCTCATCCCTGCAGCCCCTTAGTTGAGTGCTTACTGTGTGCTGGGTACCATACCAAGCACTATGCATGACATCATTCATTGCTCACAATAACCCTATGAGCTAAACACAGTTATCACCCCCTCCTACACACGTGGATGCTGGCACCTGGAGAGACTGAGTCACTTGCTCAAGGTCACACAGTTGGTAAGTGGCAGAAGCAGGCTTCAAACTGAGTTAACCTCAACCCTAGGTCCAGCACTTATTTAAACTGTTAGGTTTACAGCCTTTTATATGCACTTCCCTGTTTTCCATGCTTAATAACTCTATCTGGCACCAGGCAGATATTCATGACATAGTTCTTGGGGGAAAAAAAGTGGGCTAGAGTTTGAGCATGGAGAAATAGCTCATTCAAATCACCACAAAGCACAGGTTTTGGGATTGGGCTGCCCGAGCATGAACCAAGGCTCCCCCATTGGCTGCCTGATCTTGAGCAAGATAGTTGACTTCTCTGTGTTTCACTTTTCTCATCTGTAAAATGGACTGGCAATAGTACCTAACTCATAACATTGTTGTGATGAGTCAACAGGATGTTCTTAGAAAAATGCCTTGTACATAGTGCACTATGTGTTTACTAGTATTACTGTTGCTAAGAGTTTTAATTCTATTCGGCCTCACTGCTGCTTGTCTGGCTCTGATACTGGGCCAGTCCTAGCACCTGGCCTTCTGCCTCATGCCCTGGAAGGCAGTCTCTATCTTGGTCATCTGCCTTCTAGGATGGAGGCCTGTCCACTCTTGTAATTCTCCCCCACCCACATGGAGCTAGAATTCCAACCTAGCCTGTGCTGGGCACATACCCACTCTCTCACAAATGATTTTGTACTCTGGTCTCTACGTGCCTCTCGTTTCAGCCCTACCTGTCCCTGATGCCCAGCCTTGGCCTGGACTGCCAGGGCCACCTGTTCCTTGCTCCATATTGTCTCGGATGATCCCTTTTGACATCTGTTCTGAGCTTCACTGCTTCTAAAACCACTTTTCATGGGGCTTGTAGCACTCACAGAGGGAAAAGCTGGACTTCAGAGCTAGGTTTGCTCTCACCTACAGCTAGGGGGCCCCTGGCTCCTGTTAATCTCCAATAAGTGTCTAGTCCTCCGTCAGACCCCAACCCAGTCTCTGATTCAACCCTCTGTGCTCAGGCCCAGCTAAGCTGTGGCAGCACAGGCTGGGAAGATCCTGGTACTTTAGTATCTGATGGAAGAGGCAGGCAAACTGATTCAGAAGCAGGGTCTGGCAGAGGCTGCATTAGCTGGCCTGAGGCTCCTTTGCCAGGAGAGACAAGAGTGTGAGCCAGGAAGTTAAATGGAATGGGAAAGAAAAAAATAAGCCACATGGGACCAGAAGTCAAGGTTGGAAAGGGTCTAAATTTAGACTGAATAAGTTTCAGCTGTATACCTACTATGTGCTATGTACTTTCCCAATCCCTTATTTCATTAGACCCTTGTGACAACCTTGTGAAGAAGGCATCATTACTCCATTCTGCATAGGAGCTAATGGCACAAGAGCAGATAAGTGATCACTCTGGTCCTGCGCAGGTGCCCGACGGAGAAGACAGGATAGAGCCTGGTCCTGGGCCGAGAATGGTTGATTCTCTCACTGCCTTGTGCCAGTGGATGACTGGAAACCTGAAGCCTAGGGTGGGCTATCAACAGAGGTGCTCAGTCATGGGCAGAATCCTTCAAAACACGACAGGCTGACCACCCTGAGGTCACACCTTAAGGTAGCCATGGTGCTCTGGAAAAAGGATGAATTTGGAGGCAGAGAGAACTGGTAGAAACGCTATGCCCTGCTACCTTCTCCCCCGGGCCCCGGGCCGGTGTCTGAACCTCTCAGAGCCTCAGTTTCTTCCTCTGGGACGTGGGAGTAGCAAGAGCTGCCTGTTGCAGGGGAGTGCAAAAGACCACTCTGTGGTCTGCTCTTCCTAGAATGCTTTTTCCTCGGGTCCCCTCCTCACTTCATTCATCCAAATAGCACCTCCTTAAAGACAATTCCATTGAAGGGCCAATATCTTCCCTTACTCTGGTCCCCAGTCACTCCTCCCCCAGCTTAATTCTCTCCAGAGACTTGCTCACCCCCTTGGAATGTTCTATCTTTGCTTATATTTTATTTTCTGTCTACCTTGGTAGAGCTTGGGCAGGAAGTTCATCTTTTCCAGCAATGAGTCCCTAGCCTAGAGCAACCTGGCACGTAACAGATGTTTATATATATTTGAGAATAAAAGAATGAACAAACTAGCTCTTAACAGTTTAGGGTGCTCGGTGAGCCAGCTTTGCGGTAGGAGTTTTTATGGTTTCCCCATCAGATCCATGGCCTCCACTCCTGAGCCTCCCCACCCTTCCCCATTGAGCGTTGCCTGTGCCACGTAGGCTCAAAACCTTGTCATCATTTTTCACTCTTCCTTCCCTCTAGCATACATAGTCATTCAGCTGCCAATTTTGGTGACAGGTAGCCTCCTGTATCAATTCCTTATGTCTTCATTCTTATAGCCCCCAGTCCAGAGCCTCCTATCGCATACCTGGACCACTACCACTGTTTCTTACCTGGGTTCCCTGCCAGCAGGTTCTCTCTACAGGGCAGTCAGAGTGAGTTCCCTAATGGCCAGGTTTGAGCATATCTCTCCCATACTAAAAAACTAAAGGCCTATCCTAACTCAGCACTCCATGCCCGCAGCAACCGGCGCCCCCACCTCCCAGCCTTCTTTCTCACTGATCCTCCTTTGACCTTTTGGCACCAATTGAAACGAACCTCTTTCTAGTTTCTACACATGCCCTAGGACTCTGGTCGGCAAACCCTGTCTCGCGAGCCACATGCGGCTCTTTGGCCTCTTGAGTGTGGCTCTTCCACAAAATACCGCGTGCGGGCGCTATCTCGATAAGGAATATACCTACCCATATAGTTTAAGTTTAAAAAATTTGGCTCTCAAAAGAAATTTCAATCGTTGTACTGTTGATATTTGGCTCTGTTGACTACTGAGTTTGCCCACCACTGCCGTAGGACCTTCCTCCCCCACGGCTGTTCTCTGCTCATGCTGTTCACGACTTGCAAAAATTTCCCCCCTTTCTTCTATAGAACAAATTATTTAGACCCAGCTCAAATGCTACCTGACTTCTCCAAGAAGCCACTCCAGATCTTCCAGAAGAATAAAACCCTTACTTCTTCTGAACTCTTTATCAGGCTCTCTTTTAGAGTCTTGGAAAAGGACAGGCTAGGCGACACAGAAGAAAGAGTTCAGAATCTGGAGTCAGATAATCGGAGCAGGAGGCACAGCTCTCTGGCTCTGAGGCTTTCACAGTACACCCCCCGCCATAAATAAGTTAAACTCTGAGGCTTAACTTCCCCATCTGTAAAATGGCAACAATAATTCTACTGACTTCATGGGTGTGCTATGAGGATTAAGTATAAGTGACAGAGTGTAAGAAAAGCTTTGACACTATATAAATTAATAAATTCAATCACGCTTAAATGTAAAATACCTGATTCAAAAAAATGTAACTTCTCCCAGGGAGGCTGCATGAATGACTTATGCTGGCGGAGCCTCAGATCCAGGAACAGGTAAGCAGGAGAGGGATTTTTAGGAAGAGGAACTTTCAGGCCCTAAAATCTCATGTCCTTGGGCAATCTGAAAAAGGAAAGAAGTGGAGGGCATAGCCATAAAGCTGGGGCCCTAATGGAATTAATATCTACCAATTCCTGAGCTTTTCTATGCTCCAGGCACTGTGCTAAATGCCCTCCATATATTATTTCATCTCCTTTTCTTCCTTCACAGAGTAAGAGAAGAGGAAACCCAGGCCCGCAGCAGTTATAGAAATAAATGTCCCCCCCACTTCCCGCCAACAGTTCAGACCTGAAAGATACCCTGAAACTCTTCAACCCACTGATTTTATTTTTTGTATGGAGGAACTGAGAGCAGAGTTGTTAAGAGGAAGCCGGGCCTGGAGCCCAGATCTCTTCACTCTCAGGGTGGGAGCCACTGCATTGCAAAAGCCAGGGGCTACTACTTATGAAGTCTATGCAAATGGTGCTTCTGGAGCACAATGCCATCTAGGTGGACTACAATATGAATGGTGGATCCTGGCATTACGTCACTGGTCACCCTGGCTCTGATCCATGCCAGGCTGTTCATCCCACTCAAGAAGGAAGCTCTTGAGACGAGAGCCTCAGGCCCCTAGAGACAGAACATTGCCTTCCTTGCCAACTATCCCAACCAAGGGAGTCTCCTCAAAGGTGATTGACTTTACCCAGTCACCATCCAGCTTGCACTCCTTCACCTTACCTCTCTGGGCACCCTCTCTGTGCCAGCTGTGGGGACACTCTACTGCCCTTGAGGGAGGCTTGCCCTGAGCTTCCCCAAGAACCTGCTAAGGCCATAAGCTTCCCTAGCAGCTCAGTCAGCAACACTCAGCAAACATTAGGAAGGAAAAAGTGCCCGACATGAAAGGGATGAAAGGGGCCCGGCTGGATTAAAGATCTAGGCCTTAGCAGAGGAGGGAAGTGTGACTGGGAAGGTATGCAGTAAGGTCAGAGTAGGGGGAGGGGATGGGTCCTTGGATGCTACATCACTTGGTCCAACTGAGGACACAGGCTCAGGGACTCCTGGGAGAACCAGGATGAACACTCTGGTATCTGATCTCCCCTCCAGAACTGATTCATTCTCCCAAACTAAATCTCAAACCCGGACTGCTTGCTGCTTGCGTAAGAGAGCTCTCTGAGGCAGAAAGAGGCAATATAAAGGCTAACCTTTGTTGGGTTTGTTTGTTTGTTTCCCAGTAAGGATGGCAGCAAATGGATGGCACCTGACGATCCAAGCGGGGCCGGGGCAGGAATTACAAAGACTTAGCTGGTACACTCAGATGAATTTTGGAGTTCTGAGGCTTCAATGGGAATTAGATCGAATTGTATAAAGGGGAAATGAGTATGAAAGCCACGAACCTTAAATTTTAATGCAGGCTTTGCCACTAACTCTCCAGTGACCTTTGTCAAACCATCTCACTGGCCTCAGTTTCCCCATCTGTAAAATGAGGGGGTTAAATGAGTTCCAAACGTTCTGCTGGTCTTGACCCTCTAAGCGACATGATCCTTGGTGAAGTAGCCCCTCGGGGCTCTGACCCAGGCAATCAGCAGGTTTTGCAGGAGCCTGGGCCTCATCTAGGAAAAAGGGGCATGCTGGGGAAGGAGAACGCACTGGGCTTTTATTTTGGTGGTGGTGGTAAGCAGGTAGTTTATGCTACACGGTCCGGGGGTGGCGAAGCAGGGAAGGCTGGGAGCCACAGTGTACAAGCCAACAGGCTAGGGGCGACTTCCAGTCTTCCTTTGGAGCTGCAGACCCTGGAGAGGCGATGCAGCCAAGAGCCGCGCACCAGCCTCAGCCGCAGAGGCTCGGACCCGGGACCACTACCCCGATCCCTCCCTGCAATCGCATCAGAGCTCCGTGGGGAGTGATTGCTGCTCCTTCCCGGCTCCCTAGCACCCGGACCCTTCCCCAGGGTGGGAACCCCTCCCCCAGTCCGGGGGCGCCCGGAGCCCCATGGGGGCGTGGCGGTGTCGGGCGTCGGTTTTGCTGCCCTAGGGGCTAAAGGAGGTCTCACTTGCAAGGCCGCTCAAGGAGGAACCCCGCGCCCTCCGCCTTCCGGCTCCCCACACAAAGACGCCGACGGAAACGCCACACTTACCGGCTGGAGCGGGCTCTGGGCGCCGGCGAGCGGGCGGGCCGGCAGGCTGGCGGGAGGATGTGCGCGCGCGAGTGCGCGTGTACTTGCGTGTCACTGTGTCTGCGTGAGTGTGTATGCGCGCGCGTGTGTGTGGGACGGGGGCTGCGCGGAGCTCTGTGCGTCTGCGTGTGCGGGGGCGTCCATCCGTCGGTCTGTCCGTCTGGCGCTCAGTCCCGCGCTCCGTGCGCGCTCCTTCGCCGGACCGCCCCACCAAATGCGCCTCAGCTGCGGAGTCACCGGCGCAGCCGCGGGGTGGGTCCGGCACCCCCAACTCAGCCCCGGCCCCGCCCCGGCTCCGGGCGGGCTTGCGCTGGCTGCTCCCGGGAATTGCGCAGGACTGGCGGGGCTGGCGGGCGGGGGGCGGAGAGGTCTGGCAGCGCGCAGGGCCGGAGTGGGGCCGGTTGCAGACCCTTAATCCCCGACTCGGATCTCGGGCGCCCCCTCTCCCCGATTCGGCTCAGAGTCCCTGCAGGCACCGCCCCGTGTCGAGGTTGCCTGGACCGGGAAGGTGGGGAAACAGAAGCACAGCATCCATTTCATTCATGATTTTCTCCTCTCGGGAGCCCTGGGCCCGGGGTGCGCCGCTACGGCGCCCGCCAGAGAGATCTCCGCGGGGCCGTGCGAGCCGAAACCTGTGGGAGACGGACATGCAGACAGATGAGAGTAAGGGAAAGTGACACAAAGGGGTCAGAGCTAGGGGCAGGGGTGTTGAAACGAGGGAGGGGTACTGTGGCTCGGTCACACGATACCCACACCTGCGCGGGCGGAGACGTTGCATACCGGGGCGCAGACAGTGCGGGGTGCCTAGGACCCGCTCCAGGACTGGGAGTAGGCACCCTCCTTTCTACCCTTTCCTGTTCAGTCTCTGGGGAGCAAGACACCCCTCCTTCAGTTCTCGCCCTCTCCTGACGCGTGATGTGGCGCACACCTGTCTTGGCTTTTTCCTGCGCATCAGGGGCCGGACACACAAGGAGCTGCCCCCAAATCCCACATTCCCCAGGCTGGCATCCTGTTGACCAGAGGTTCTAATGTTTTGTTTGTTTTATTTTTATTTTGAAGCGTTGGGCTGCACACAGTGTGGGGATCCTAAGCTCCATTTTTACATGAGGAAACCTCCAGTCGTCATCCTATATTGCCTGGTTGTCCGCGATTTCCTCCTTACTGGTCTTCATGCTTCCACCCTTGACTCTTTGCAATTGATTCTCAACAGAGCAGTTCAGAGCGATCCTTTTAAAACGTAAGTTAGATCACGCTGCTCCTTTACTAGAAATCCTACAATGCTCTCCATTTCATCCAAGTGAAAGCTCAAGCCTATGTCATGCCCTGCAAGGCCTCTGTTGAGCTGTCTCCTTTTACTTTCTAACCTTCTTACCACCCCTGTCACACTGGCCTTTTTAATGCATTACCAACCTGACAACCACCCTGTGGCCTCAGGACCTTTGCACTGGTATTGTCTCTGCTGGAAAATTTCCCCTGGTAGTCACATGACTTGCTCCTTAACCTCCTAAGTGTGTTACTTCAAAGAGGCTTTCTGTGACCATCCTATTTTAAATTGCAGGCCCACCCCACCCCCATTTTCTTGTGGTAATCACGATTTTTATTTTGTGTTCCCTGCCCCTCAGGCTCACTAGCTCTTCATTGCCAGCTCTCACCTCAGGTCTCTGGTATCCCAGCCCTCCTGCCTTACCAGACTATTCTCTAATCAAACCCCACATTCCTAGCCTTTATTCATGTTGTGCTTTCAGTCTGGAATGCTTTTCCCCCTGTCTTACCTACTTTTTAAGGTCCAGTTCCAATACCTTCTTCTCCATGGAGCCTTCCCTACCTTCCAAAGTACCCTTGGCCCTCATTCCTTTCTGTTTGCTGTAACAGCCGATACTTGCCTTTCCTGCCAAGTATACTGTGAACTCCTGGGATAGGGCTGGGTCTTCTCTCTCCCCAGTTCCCAGCACAGAAGGCACCAGCAGTACCTGTTTATGGATCAATGGCAGTGAATGGGAGGCCCTGGCCTTGATTAGTTTTTTCTTCCTAGTTAGGGCACAACGCCCAGCTAACTTCTTGTTATTTCTGGGTAGTTTCCTGTGGGGTGGAGGGGAAAGGATAAACTGTCGGATAACCAGGCCATAATGCTCAGCCTGTATGGAAGTGTGGGGTAGACATGTCAGCTGGGGCCCAAGGACACACTCTCCCCACTAGAGAGCGTCATCTGGTGGCTCAGCCACCGTGAGGCTGATTTTTCCCAGACAGCATCAGTGTAACAGTAGCAGCTACCGTAATGAGTGCTACTGCCAGGCACCATTTTGTGTGTTTTCAGTGTACTGGTTTATTTTATCTTTGTGGCAACTCTGGGAGGAAGGCATTTTAATATATCCATTTTCAGAAGAAGAACAGGTCCTCCTATTGATATGTGAGGGGTGTGTGTTTCAAATTCAGGTCTAGCTCATACCAAAGGTAATAGAGTAGGGATGCCTTAACAGGGAGGACCCTGGGGGCTGATGGAGGTGAGGCAAGGGGCTTAGGAAGCCTTAGCAAGGTCAGCCTGGCCTACCTTCTTGCTGAACTCAGCTCTGGAGTCGCAGAAACACAGTCCTCCAGGAAGGCCTGGAACTCCTGGGTTTCTGTCAGTGGTTCCTATGATGCCCTTGGTGGAAACTGGTCCTTGCTCTTTATAAAGTCCGTTTCAGAAGAGCAGAACTGCCTCTCACACATGCCTAGTGTGGTCTGGGTTCAAGCCCGGTTCCAGCTGTCCGACGTGGACAATGCCTATGTCAAAGGGTTTTGGCAAAGAAGAAGCCTGATATGCGAAGAGCTGAAGAGTGATCGTTCTCCTTTACTTCTTGCAGGGAGTTTCTGTCATACAGGGCTATCCCTACACTGGTCTTCTCTGGTGTCTGCCTTGCATACCCTCTTACTGAGGAGTTCCCCATTCCTGTAGTCTGTTTAGTGCTGCGCTGGGGTGTAGGTAAGGGAGGGAAGTCTAGCATTTATTGAGGGTTTTACCAGTCAGCTGTCCGTGTTGCTTTCCTTCATTCTCTTCTTTCATCTGCACAGGCACCTGAGGAGGGAGGGACCCTTATTACTGACAGGGAACCTGGGGCCCAGGGAGGTCCAGGGACTTCTGCAGGGTGGCAGCAATCACTCGTTAAGGGCAGTAATGAGATTCTAACCTATGTCTGACTGTTCACTGAGCGAGTACCCTCTACCTTATCCCCATTGCCATGGAAAGCAACCCCATTGAGTTCCTTTCTGATGAGGAAGAAGGAAAGTTCTCTGGAACCCCGGGCAAGGAAGTGCTTGTGAGGTTGGGAGGCATTATTTAGTTTGACTCTACTCTCTCTCTCTCTCTAATTTATTGATTTTAGTGAGAGGGGAAAGGAGAGAGAAAGAGACAGGAACATTGATCTGTTCCTGTATGTGCCCTGACTGGGGATCAAACTGGCAACCTCTGTGCTTAAAGTGGGGATAACGCTCTAACCAACTGAGCTATCCAGCCAGGGCTCTTTATTTATTTTATTATTATTTTTTAAGATTTTATTTATTGATATTTAGAAAGAAGAGTGAGAGAGAAAAGGGTTGGGGAGGTGGGAAGCATTAACTCATAGTTGTTGCTTCTCATATGTGCCTTGACTGGGCAAGCCCGGGGTTTTGAACCAGTAACCTCGGCATTCTAGGTCAGTGCTCTGTCCACTGCTCTACCCTCTCTTTATGGAGGGAAGAAGAGGGATTTGGTCTGGTCTGGTAATCAGAGAGTGTCTTGCTGGTGGTTTTTGGATGAACAGTTAGAGATTAGAGCCAATATTTTTTACTTTTGGCATCACTTGCAATTCACCCTATTGTAACAAAATGCTTTGCTTCAGTGAAAATGTTCCTCTATCTAGATTTTTATTTATTTACTTATTTATAACCCATCCTAATCCAGAAAGGATTTGAGGTACCTTCCACAAGAGCAGAAACCATAAAACCATGTTAAAATATCAATAAGGATAGAGAATCAGGGCCAAGGAAAATGTACATAAACTTCGAGAAACAAGACCGAGGCTTGATAATTACAGCTGAATTTTGCTGGTTTCTTCTTGTGTGCAAAGGAATTTATGTACATTATTTCATTTAACCCTTAAAAGAGCTCTGTAAGGTCGGTGCTGTTATTATCTTCATTTTGACATACAGGGAAATTAGGGTTAAGAGATGAAATATGATGCCCAAAGTCCCATAAGTAGTAAATACTAGAGCCAGGATTTGAATCCAGCTTGATATTGAAACCCATGTCCTTAACAATTGTCCTGTCCTGCCTCTCCAAGGGAGAAAAGACCACAAATTTGCAGACCACAGGAGCCTCAAATTTGGTTCTGATCATCTTGGATGCAAAACAGAAAGGGAAAGAGTCAGTTACATAGAACTACTGCCCTTACCTCTTTCTAGTCTTTGCTCAAGCATCACTTTCTCAATGAGACCTACCCTGACCACTCTCCATTATTAATCCTGGAGTCTGCCTCTTCCTGCCCCCTTCTGCAGTCTAATCTCACTTTATCTTCTAACATATTGGATAATTTCTAAATTATGTATTCCTATATTATATATTTCATATAACATAAGATTCTAGAATACATTCTATATTACTACATTTAATTTTTTACAGGAATTACAGATTAGGTAATTTATCTACTTAATATGCCCGTTATTTAATTGTCTTTCTTCTTCCACTAGAACACAAGGTCTACATGGGCAGGCATCTTTGTCTGATACATCCCAAGGGTCAAGGACACTGCCTGGTATATAGTAGGCACTTAGTAAGTTTTTGTTGAACATTTGAGTGATTGTTTCAGAGAAGAAGAAACAGAGTAACATATCTAAAGTGGAAAGGTAGGTTGCTTTCTTTACACTAACTGGTATTTTGTTTCCCTTCCCTCCTCTTTTCTCCTTTTCTTTCTTTTCATAAAGAACTTGAGGTTGCTCTAGCACCTAGGTCTCAGAGCAAGTCTTCAGGAGGTTTTTTGAGGGCAAACCTTTAGGGTCCCTGTGGCCAATGACCTTAGTATCATTTCAGCAAATACAGAAATGAGAGTCATGAAGCTGATTTTGGTAGGGTCTCAAAGAAGGCTGGACATTATCCCCACACTTAAATCGGCAAAGGTAATTTTTTAAAAAAAGATTTTACCTATTGATTTTAGAGAGAGGAGAGCAAGAGATGAAGGGGAGAGAAGGAACGGGAAGCATCAACTCCCATATGTGCCTTGACCAGGCAAGCCCAGGGTTTCAAACTGGGGATCTCGGCATTCCAGGTCAACGCTTTATCCACTGCGCCAGCACAGGTCAGGCCCAAGTTTCAGCTTGTAGTACTTGCTTGTCAAATATGCCTTAACCAGGCAAGCCTAAGGTTTTAAACTGGCAACCTCAGCATTCCAGGTCAACGGGCAAAAATCATTCTCTTAGGTGATGTAGGAATAGCGTGCAGTACCCTTCCCAAGGATTTGGGATTGGAATTGATGCCCTGGGGAGGGAGATGGGAAAAGGAAAAGCAGTGCTTTCATGTGAGACAGTTAATTTAAAGGGAGAGGACATCCTTGTGTTCCTGAGAGCTCATCTCTGGAGTCGAATTTCCTGGCCGCAAGCCTGAGAGTGCAAAGCCAAGGACGTTAGCCGCAAGCCTTAGAGTGCAAAGCCAAGGACGTTAGCGAGGTTGGTTAGGAGAAGATCTGCGCTGGGACCCCCTGCTGGGCTATATGCGGGTGGCGGTGTGATGTGATCTTGCTGGAGGAGCTTATCACAGATCCAGACCTAGCCTCTGGGGACCCCGCAGACACCACAGCCTGTCAGCTCAAGGTGAAGGCCAAGGGCACCTGGCTGCTGAGACAGGAATACTTGTCTCAGGAAGAGTAGGGGTCAGAAGTTAGTCTCACTATCTGTGGTCCCTGCTTTGGGCTCCTGCAAAGCAATCACTCAACAGTTATTTTATGAAGTGCCTACTGTGAGGTAGCCATTGTTCCGGAATCTGGGTGCACATTAGGTAGCAAGGCAGCTTCCCCGTTCTCATGCAACTTACACTCTGGTGGGGACACACTGCCAATGAGCCAGGTTAAAACAATGAAGAAAATGATCATTTCAGACAGTTAAGTGCAATGAAGAAAGGAAATAGAGTAGGGTGGTGAGAGATGGAGAGAGGTCACTTTTAATTGGGTGTTCAGAAATAGCCTCAGGGGGGACACTTGAACAGGACCTTGAATTTCTAGAAGGAACCAGCCACGCAGGGAGGGGGGAAGAGCTCCCAGGCAGAACTTTCTCTTCCAGGCAGGCACAACAGGAAGGCCACAGTGAGAGAGGAGGTGGATGGCCCAGGCTGCACGGGGCCTTGAAGGTTGTAGAGGAGTTTGGGCTTTATTCTAACACACTCCGAAGCTACAGGAGGTTTCTCAGTGGGGAGAGTGGTCAGATCTGGACTTGACCTGTGGGGATCGTAGAGAGCAGCAGCATCCTCGGAGCACCAGGATTCTCAGCCCTGAGAAGCCGTGTAGCCCAGAGCATCCTGCAATACCCACACTGGAAACCTGTGGCGGAAATCAGACTCTATAAGGACTCTGGTTGGCCTACAACCAATTCAAATTAGTTGCCACTGTTAAAAAACTAGGACATTTCAAGTACAGATCCAAATTAAAATAAGTAATAATATCTGGCAACTTCAGGCTCACATGGGTACATGATGGCAGTTATTCTTTTGAGGCAGGGCATGTCCAGTTTGCCACAGTTCCCATCCTTACCCATTGCTGAGGACACGTATTATTTGTCAAGATGCTCGCCTTGTTTTGCTGAAGGGGAAAGTCACGTATTTCCTGTAACATATCTAAAATATCTCTTATCTGACCCAGCTTGCTTCATTTCCCTGGCCTGTGAAGGTGTTTGACCCTAGCCCTTCCCCTCTGAATTCACATTTCTCGTTTGTAAAGTATGGTATTTGAATTTGGTGGTTCTGAGGTCTTTTCTAGTTCTGGTTTCCAAGGCTCCCTGAGTCTGCACGTGGGAAATGAGTTGTGCTATTGACAATGCTTAATTGTCCTGCAGATGGTTTTTGAGGGATTGCTCACCCTTGACGCTTTTGTTCTTGAGTTATGATTTATCTGAGCCCTTGAAAGAAAAATGCCTTTTGTTTTGGGAATTTATCTTTCATCTTTTGATTTTGAAAAAAAGAATGAGTACTTTAAACAATGCAGCATAGCTGCAGTTGCTAGGAAGAGAGAGCAGCAGCAGAGGCTGCTTGGAGACCAGGCCAGCAGAAAACTCTTGTCTTTTCTCTCCTTCCTTCCCTTCCATTCCCTTCCCTTTGCTTCCCTTCCCTTTGCTTCCCCCCTCCCCAACACCCTCTTGAGCAAAGATGTCCTAGTCAATAGCCCCTTCTCAAAAGATCAATCTTAATCCTCAATAGAGTTTTGGTTGCCCTGAATCCAAAGGGTTATTTCCAAAGAACACCCCCATCCACCAAATGATTCTCAGTGCAATGCCCTCCTGGGTTTTTGTTCTGGGTGTTTACTAGATAGTCACTTAATCTTAGGCAAGTAATTTATTTTTTCTCCAGGCCTCAGCTTCCCCATCTGTAAAAAAGCAATGTAGAGGGAATACTGGGTGCTCCTGTACGTAGTTCCTTCTAGCCCTAACATTTCAGAAGGAGACTGCCAGAGATGTACAGAACAAGATAGCACCAGAAGGTAAAGTCTCTGTGACTCTCCTTCCATGACTGCAAGGACCTGGAACCCTTTCGTCTTGAAGCCATGGTGTTTCCCCATAGGTCTTCCACTTGCTGTCTTCTGGCTATTTAATCAGCGGTAAAGGTAGGATTTTTATTCACCCTTCTCAGGAGATGTGATGTGCCCTGCATATCTGCCTTGCCAGGTAATCTGTGGCATCGTTTCTTTGCTGTAGAAGGGCCAGTGACAGGACTTAAAGTCTCTATTTCTTATTCAAGGCCAGTACCTCGGTCAGACTCTGCTGGTACCCAGCAGCAAGGATGATGAAGTGACGATTTAAGTAACAAGTGTGCCCCCTGGTGACGTATGTAAAAATTGCCGAAAGACAGCCATTTAACAAACATTAATCATTGAATTTAAATCCTGCCTCTGCCTCTTAGGATAGGATAAAAGAAATGAACATAAATGTCCTGTAAAGTAATATACACATTAAATACAGGAAAGTTATTGTTCCTAAGCTTGTATTTCTACTCTCAGAGCCACCTTTTGCACATTTGGGATGTCCACTTCTTACCCCTCAGTTCTTGACTTTGCATTTGGGATAAAGCAGTGATTTTTAACCTTTTTCATCTCATGGCTACTAAAATTCTGTGGCAAACCAAATATATATTTTGCTTATTTGACAAAAATAATGGGTATAATTTTGATTCATTTGCACTGAGTGGCTATTGTTGGGTTGTCTGTTGTCATTTTTTTAATTTGACAATCTATGGGAAAAGAGGTCAGTGCCCTGACCAAATAGTCAGGTAGTGCATGTTTTAAAAATTCTTGTGGCACACTGGTTGAAAATCACTGGGGTAGAGGGTATGTTGAGTTTGACACTGCCATCCTCCAATTACATGTGTCTCTCTGTACAACCATGGAAGTGGTTATTTCAAGAGGTAATCAGCTTTCAGTGGTTGGAAGTATAGAAACATATGTTTCAAGAGTTCTTGTAAATGCTAGAAAAGGGCAGATATAAGGTTGATTCATTTATTCAAATGATTAAACGCGTATTTAGTACCTACCTAGAAACTTTCTAAGTGATAAGGTGTACAACAAAACAAAGTCCTTGTTTTATGAGCTTACATTTTATCGGGAGGAAACCACCCCAATCTTCTTTTTCTAATCGGAGGTTCTAAGATTCATTAGTTCCAAATAGCGCTAGTCTGGTTTGACAGAAAAGTTTAACAATGATTTGGCAGGGACTCAGGACACCAAGGAGATTCGTACAGCAGAGCAAAAGCAATTGAGGTCTCTGGATGTCACCCTGCCAGACGGGAGCCCTACCCCTGGCAGCTGTTCTGGGTCAGGAAAGTGGACATTGTGGGAAGCTGGTTCCTTCCTCAGGAAAAGTGGAACTGAGGGCAGATGTTGCCCATGGGTAAGAGGAGAGAGAGGAGCAGATACAGGTATCTGAAGTTGCAGTAGTCACAAGTTACCAGAGATAGAAGGCATCTTAGAGATAATCTCTCCTAACATCCTTGTTTCAGAGATGAAGTAACTGAGACCCAGAGAGAAGTGCCTTCCTGAAACCACAATTAATGGTCATTAACAAATTGGAATTAAAAATTGAATTTGTACATATTGATAATGAGAACAAGCACATTCCAAATAATTGTATATAGTGTGATTCCAACTTAGATTAAAAATCATACATGGTAATGGTTTGGAGGTGACATTGCAAAGTTTTGAAGATTTTTGGCATACAGCACTTCCTTCCACATCTTTCAATAAATCTGCCACTGCAGTTTCACCCCGTGTGAAATATTATGCTTCCAAAATACTTAGAGGCTTCTCTAGCCTTGGGCTTCTTTCTGGTGGCAGGAAGTGTAAGGTCTTTTACTTTAAAGGGGATGTCCCAGCTTGCCTAAAACCACTGAACCCCTAAAAACTTCACAGGTGGGGCAGGCAAGCCCCTGGAGTTTTGTAATATTTAACTCCTGGACAGCCAGAATATTTGCCACTTCTTGGTCATCAAGTCAAACTAATATGATGTCATCAATATAGTGGACCATGGTATTTTCTGGAATGTCCAAATGGTTCATGCCTTCTCAGAATAATATAGTCAGAGAGTATAATCCCACCTGAAACAAACTTCTTATTCTCCTTGATGGCTATTAACAATAGTGCATTTGACAGGTCAAGAGCAACTGCATGTAACAGAGGCCATGTTGCTATGTCCTAGTGGAGATGCCAAATCCAGTAGAGCAGGTACACTTGTAGTACAGCTTGGTAGATGTTAGCAGTCACTGTCATCTGCCATAGTCATCTGCTTTTTACAAGGTCAGACTCAGGAATTAAATGGAATATGATTGAGACAATCACCCCTGCATCATTTAAATCTTTGAAGGCAGTACCTATCTGTCATTCCCCCTGGAATGCAACGTTGCTTTTTATTTATTATTTTGCTAGAAAAGGGTATGGTTTCAGAGACTTCCAGTTGAACTTTTACTCCATAGGTTAAGGAACCTATATGGGGCTTTTGCTAACTGCTAGGTAAGGCCATTCCAATTATATACTTAAGAGCAGGGAAGGGGACTACCAGTTGGTTTGTGAACTCAGTGGGTTCACTGTGAGATAGCTCAGGACTCCATTCATTACTTGACTTCCATATGCCACTTCTCTGACAAGGGACAATGATGGGATTTGGGTCCCTGGGTCTCTGTCAGCTCAGATTCTCTACATAATAGTTCTCAAAAGCTCTGGTATTCCCTTTTACACAAATATTGGCAATCCTGTTACCCAGAAACTGGAGGATTTGCTTCTATATATACTGCGATATTTCAGGGTACTTCCCCAAGGGGACTCAGTCTTTCTTTAAAAAAATAAAATACAGTTTTTTTTAAAAAATTTTTTTACAAAACGGATTTTATTTTTAAACATTTTCAAACTTGCAGAAAAGTTGCAAGAATAGTCTGAGGAAATCTCATGTACCCTCTCCCGGAAATCCCAGGCAAGTCTCGTCAAGAATGTCCTTTAGCCTGACAGGTGATGGTGCAGTGGATAGAACATTGAGCCGGGATGCTGAGGTCCCTAGTTCAAAGTCCCAAAGTTGCTGACTAGAGCACAGGCTTGTTGAATGGAGCACAGGCTTGCCAGCTTGCACACGAGACTGCTGGCTTGAGCATGGGCTTGCTGGCCTAAGCAAGGGGACACCAGCTTGAACATAGGAGCACTGGTTTGAATGTGGGATCATCGACATGATCCCACGGTCACCGTCCTAAGCCCAAAGGTCACGGACTTGAAGCCCAAGGTTGCTGGCTTGAGCAAGGGGTCACTGGCTCACCTTGAGCCCCCCACCCCAGTCAAGGCATATATGAGAAGCAATCAATAAACAGTTAAAGTGAAGCAACTATAAGTTGATGCTTTTCATCTCTCTCCTCCCCTTTCTAGCTCCCTTCCTGTTTCTCTCTCTCTCCTAAAAAAAAAAAAGTCCTTTATAGCAAAAAGATCTAGTCAAGGATCACATGTTGCATTCACATATCATGTCTCTATGGTCTCTTTCAACCTGCAATAGCTCCTCTGTCCTTTTTAACTTTCATGATTTTGACATGTTTTTGAAGATCACAGGCTAGTCATTTTATAGAATGTCCATCAAGATGATGTGTTGAGTATTTCCACATGATTAGACCGAAGTTTTCTGTTTTGACCAAAATACTATAGAAGTGATTCTGTGTTCTCATTGCAATCTCACATGGCCCAGATTTGTCCTATAACTGTGGTATTAATTTGGTCACTTGATGAAAGTGGTGTCCACCACGTTTCCCTACTATTAGTTACTTTTCTCCCCTTTGTAAATAGTAAGAATTCTGTGGGGGAAATAACTTTGAGGTTATATTAAATTCCATTCCTCACCCCATTTTAATCTTCTAGTTTCAGCACCCGTTGATGCTATGTGCCTGAATTAATTACTTCAGTGGTTGCCAAATGTTGACTTTCTAATTTGATCCATCTTCAGTTGGCATTCTACCACAAGGAAACACTTTTCGTTCTCCCCGTTTATTTGTTTTTTCATTTTTATGTTTATGTCATTGTGGACTCATTGATTTCTTTTATTCAATGAATTGTAATCTGGTACAATCATTATTTATTTTGATGCTTATATGTCCCAGACTTTTCCAATGAAAGCCCCTTTAAGCTGCTTTCTGTTTGTTTTACACGCTCCATCATTCTTTGAGCATTTCCTTATTTTCTAAAATAATAAGATTTTTTCAGGGTCACCTTTTTCTTTTCCTGCTCTAGTCCTGGAATCAACCCCTTTGCCCCCCCAGGTAGCCTTACTGTCTTTACATGGAAAATGGCATTTAGAAACTAAGCTCTATAGGAGTATGTCTGTTTCTAGCCCCCCGCCCCTCTGCCAAGTTGTCCGAGCTATAATATGTGTGTGTACACATATATATCTGTGCATGTGCACATACATATGGATAAATGGGAATATTTCTGTATTTATATGTATACATTGAAAACCATTAGCTTGCATCTATATCTCTAATTCTAATCTAACACCTGGCCAACAGGGTTCACAGCTTTCCCTGTATTTATTTGTATTTGCCTTTTCCAATGGGAGAAATATGGCTCCATTATACTCTATTTATTTATTTTCTAAAATCCCTTGCATATGACCAATAACTGGACCCCATTAGGCCAACACTCTGCTTGGATGCCCTCCTCATGCAGGCCCTGACCCAGCAGGCCCTGGTGAGTGTCACCACCCTGCTCTGACATCCTTGCATGGGTTCATCAGCCTTCCTTTCAGTTGGTGGGTTCTGGGTCTGAGAGCTGGCTCAGGTCTGAAAACTGGGTAAAGCATCCTGACACCCGGCTGATGTGGCTGACTTCAATCTTCTGCCCACTCGCTCTTGGTTTCTTTTGATTTATACATATTAAGTGATATCTTTTTTTTTTACAGGGACAGAGAGAGAGTCAGAGAGAGGGATAGATAGGGACAGACAGACAGGAACGGAGAGAGATGAGAAGCATCAATTTTCAGTTTTTCGTTGTGACACCTTAGTTGTTCAATGATTGCTTTCTCATATGAGCCTTGACTGAGGGCCTTCAGCTGACCGAGCAACCCCTTGCTCGAGCCAGCGACCTTGGGTCCAAGCTGGCGAGCTTTTTTTTTGCAAGCCAGATGAGCCCGCGCTCAAGCTGGCGACCTCAGGGTCTTGAACCGGTGTCCTCCGCATCCCAGTCCTTCGCTCCATCCACTGCGCCACCGCCTGGTCAGGTTTAAGTGATATCTTGAATGTCTGTAAATCTTTATTACCCCAAAGAATACTGTACTCTATTATCCAGCTCTACAGAGTCCTCAAGGTCAGGCCCCCAGGCTGCTTGCTGTCTGACCTTGCTGCTCATTGTGGTAATTAAAGTCAGCTTGCCTCTGATGATTATTGCAGCTGTTTAGTCCCTGCGATTCCAGAATCCTATCATCCCTGCTGAAACCAGGAGCTGAGTTCTGTAACAGCACCTCCTACAACCAGCTTCAGCCTGCAGAACGTGCCAGCACTGAGCTCCTCAGCCACGCTGACTCCTCCCTCACTCTTCATTCCTTTTCATCTTGGTAGAAGTGGCATCCTCTGAGCTTTGGTGAGGAGCAGAGCCCAAATTGTGCAAGAGATTAGTTAATGGAATGTCCAGCAGGAACCTGTGAGAAAGTGAGGGAAGCAAAATGGGAGGGGGCAGAGCTAAGTATGGAAATGGTTTCAGGTAAAGTCATGTTTTATTTTGATCTTGAGTATAAATTGTATTATGGAGTCTGTGCCATCTTGAGGCAAGAAAGAAGGGTCCCCCTCAGTCAAGCATCTCAGGGTGAGGTGGCTCCATTCACTCGAGGACAAACCTCTGGAGAAGGTTGCAGATTTGAGCCATTGTCAGTAGCACCTGCACAGCTGGTGGATGTACAAATGGAATAAAAACAACAGAAGAAGTCTCAGGGCATCTGGACAGGTTACCCACAGTATCTGCTATACGCGGACAGGCCATAACCCTGGTTGACTCTGAATCTTCTTTTGTTCTGCACCCTGAGAGTGGTCATGACTGGAGAAGGAATCCAAGAATAGCATCACTTTAAAAATGACCAACAACTTCTACATATATACAATGGTATATAATTTGGCCATAAAAAAGAATGAAATCTTACCATTTATGACAACATGAATGGACTTAGAGAGTATTATGCTAAGTGAAGTAAGTCAGGAAGAGGGGACCACTTTGTAAAGTATATGATTGTCTAGCCACTACGATGCACACCTGAAACTAATGCAAAATAATACTGAATGCAAACTGTAATTGAAAAGTACAATAAGATAAATGACCAACAGCTTTAAGTGAAGCCTTAGTACTGCCAGACAACTATGGCACATTTCCCTAATCCATCTCTTGTTCTAGATGGCTTTTCATGACTTCCTCTTTCCTTAAGCCTCCAACCCCTTCTCCATCATCCTCACTGTCAACTGATGACCTTAGCTGGGACAATGGGAAGAATCAGAAGAGAAATTCTTCAAGGTTCTGCCTGTACATCTATTACCTACCATCCAACATCGTCAACCATTCACCTTCTCTTCCTTTCTGTTACTGTAGGTGAACTCTTACTATTTCTACTAAGGCTAACCCCATGCAGTAGGAGAGTGAATGGTTGGAGGATGAAGCCCCACCCAGATGGCACTGTCAGCTCAGAAGGGACCACTCTTACCCAAGACTAAGGGCTGTACTGCCCAAAGCTGGGAGGAAGCAAAGGAAGAAATATCTTGGCCACTCTTTCCGGCTCTCTGATCTCCCATTGGCTGAACCAAGAAAGCCCATGCATTGAGTCAATGGAAAGTAGCCTCCTGGGACACAGAGAAAGGCAGAAAAAGGTGGAAAATTGGTGAGGTGGGGGCAAATGGATAATAGCCAGCACAAATGGGATCCATTACTGATTTCCACATTTTACCTCCACAAGAACCTCTTAATTCCAGAATCACATATTTACTTGCTGATTGTATTAGTTAATCTATTGCTATATAACGGATTACCATGAATTTTGGGATTACCATGAATGCAGGATTCAGGGCTGTTCTGGGCCTCCCCCTGGTGTGACTGCAGCCACTATCAGATTGTGAGACATCTGTGGTCCTTCTTCACAACCATTTGCTGTGATGCTGAACCTCAGGTTTTTCAGAAGGGGGAGCTGTGAGAATAAGTCTATGGTTGAACAGGACTCTAATGGTTATGAAAGGGTCAAGATATTTCATTTTACTTGTTAGTGATGCAGGAGTCTCGCACATGGGGGTGGACAAGTCCCACAGTTTGGCATAACCCAAATTAATAGAAAAAATATTTTGGCACCCTGGCAACTGGGGAAAACAATGTCTAATGAACTCAACTTCCCAGACCATCTGGCTAAACATTCTGGCTTCTACTTACTTTTCCATCCTCGTTTACTATTTCCTGTCTGCTGTTTTCTGGCATCATCCTACAAAACCACACCTATGGAAGACATGGTTCATGGATCTGGGAACCGGCCACACCTAGTCTGGCTGGACCTGGTGAATTCCTCGGAAGACAGCACTACACACGGTTTACCAACCACATCATTCAGTGCTTTCTGTATTGTTTTGTGCCTTTCTTGAACTTACCCTGTGTCCACTTGCTTTCTCTGTTGCCATCTCGTCAGGTAGAAAATTTTGTCTCAAATGTAGGCACCTCCTAGGATTGTTATGAGTATCAAAAAATAAGAAAAATAGCTGTTAGGAACTGGCTTTGTAAATGAAGGGCTATATAAGGGTAGGAGCTTTGCTCTAAAATTCTAGCCCTTTCCTGAAGCTGCCCCAAGTTTGCACATCCACTCAACAGAGTCCTAATCAACCTCACTCTCTGTGCTCAGCTGGCTCTTGGATGGTTGTTACTGATAGCCAACATCTCTGCCCTCAGGAGAAGACCCTGTAGTACTATATCTTGTCCATTTCTGCATCTCTCAGAGGATCAATCAGAGTGCTTTACCAATATTGATACCCTATACTTACTTATTAATCAGTGGATGATTGGACAGACATGGCTGTTTATCCAGCAGAATGTGCAATGTGGTGTCAGGCCAAATTCCAAGACAGGGCAGCATAGGTCTGAATAAAAGCAGCATGTGTTTGACACTAGTTTGTGTGGCTGGCTGGCTGGCTCACAAATCCTTCATCCTCCATGTTTGGAACTACAACTCTCTCTTTTGCTGGTGATATATTCCACTTTGCTACAAAAGGGATAGTAGTTTTTAAGTACAGGGTTGTCCTCGGGTTAAAATAGTCTCGACATATGACGTTTTGAGCTTACGATTCTCACTCCTATAAAAACTGAAAAAAATTGAGACGTGAGTGTTTCAGCTTACCTGCTAGTGTCGTACTTACAGACTATGTGGGCGAACTAATTTGGTTGCACAGCAGAAGAATAGGCAGTAACGCAGCGTGTGAGTGAGGGGGTTGGTGTCCCCTAGTACGCTTACCTACGCCCTTTCAGATTGTTAATAGTGCAATTGTTCTGTTTGTTTTAGGCCAGGGTGTGTTTCGACTTACACCAAAATTCGGGTTATTTAACTGTCATAGAAAGGGAACTGTGTCGTAACCTGAGGACCCCCTATAAATGATTTGAGAATGCCCCACACCTTGTCTCTAGTGATTGGTCCAGGGGGTTACGTGATCCGAGCAGGATCAGTATGCATTGCCCACTGAGATTTTTCTAACTGAAGGTGACTTTCCAGATAGAGCCTCTAGGAAATTTCAGGGAATAGTGCTATAACTCCAGAGATCAAGATTATGAGAGCTATTTCTATCTGCTCCAGGGGACGCTTTAGCCTGACTGGTGGTGGTGCAGTGGATAGATGTAGGTCCAGGATGCTGAGGGCCTGGTTCAAAACTCTGAGGTCACTGGCTAGAACATGGGCTCCTAGGCTTGAGCTTAGGCATGCTAGCTTGAGCATGGGGCCACCCAGCTTGAGCGCAGGATCATCGACGACGTGATCCCAAGGTCACTGGCTTGAGCAAGGGTCACTGGCTTGGCTTGAGCCCCTGCAGTCAGGGCACACATTAGAAGCAATCAATTAAAAAAAAAGCAACTAAACAACTATGAGTTGATGCTTCTCTCTCCTCCTCCCTCCCTTTCTATCTCTCTAAAAACAAAAAATAACAAAATAAAATAATGCTATTGCCTTCAATATAATATTGAATGCCATCAGTAGTTGAAAAAAACTTAAAAAATCTCTTACTCATTTTAAAAATTAGTTTGTGTTTTTGTTAAGTTGTGAATTTTTTATATATTCTTGATATAAATCACTTAATCTATGTTTACAAAACAAAAAATACCGTGGCCAATGGAATTTATGTTTCTGACAAAACCTGTTTCCAGGTGGGCTGTATGCATGCATGCCTTGGGGGTATGTATGCTTCCCCGAGTTTGGAAATCTTGGTCTTCATTTTAAGCCTTGTACGTGGTTTAAGTTTCCTGGTCTATTGGAGTCACTCAGCTTGTTTCCAGATTTCTCTCAGAGGGAATTAATCCTCTGTGGGAGGAGGGAAAGTCAGCTTGCTCCTATTCAGCCATCTTACTCAGTAGTATTATATTTCTATATTCTAGCAATGAAAAATTGGAAAATGAAGTAAAAAAAAATCTCATACAAAAGCATCAGAAAACAAAAAATTTGGCCAAAGTTGTGCAAGACTTATAGAATAGGAACTACACAGAATTGCTGGGGAAAATTTAGAAAGACTTAAGTGAATTGCAAGATATACCGTGTTTGTGAATTCAAGGCCTCTTTAGTCTAAAATGTCAATTATTTTATCTCCAAATTAATTAATAGATTCAACACAATCACAGTCAAAATTTCATCAGGATTTTTATAGTATTTTGAGAATTTTATTCTAAAATTTATACACAAGTGCAAAAACCCGAGGTAGCTAAAATAATCCTCAAGAAGATAAACAAAGAGGATACACACTACCTGATGTTAAGACTTAGTACAAAACTACAGTCATCAGAGCAATGGAATGCACCACAGATCAGCAAACTTAGTAAAGGGTTAGATAGTCAATATTTTGGCCTTTGTGACCATGTAGTCTCTAACAGCTACTCAACCCTACTGTTGTAGCATGAAAGTAGCCAAGGCAGTATATACACAAATGGGCATGTCTATGCCCAGTGAAACTTTATTTACAAAAATAGGCATTCAGCCGAATTTGGCCTATGAGCTGACCCCTTGAATAAACTTATAGAACAGATCAGAATGCCCAGAAATATTTCCACATTTATAAGGATAGTTTTTTGACAAAGGGGCTAAATGATTCAACAGGGGGAAAATGTTTTTTCAACAAATGTGCTGGAACAACTGGATAACTGTATGGCGGAAAAAAATAAAAAATGAACCCTGACTCTTACCTCAAACTCTGCACAAAAATGTATTTGAAATGGCTTTGACATCTAAAGGTAATTTTGCTTTAAGTTTTTTTTTTAATTTTGCTATTTTATAAAAAGCAAAAATTATAATAATACAGTTAGAAGAAAGCATTGGAGGATAGCTTTGTTTCCTTGAGAGTGGGCAAAGATTTCTAAGTATGCATAAAGCACTAAACATAAAAGAAAAAACATTAATAAATTAGATTTCATAAAAAACATAAACTTCTGCCCACCAAAAATACGTCAAAAATGAATAGGCAAGTCCCGGACTGGGAAAATAATATTTGCAATACATAAGTCTGGCAAAGGAACTTTATTTAGAATATTTAAGAACACCAAAAAAATCAATGGGAAAATAGACAACCCAGTAACAATGGATAGCTGACTTGAACAGGTGCTTCACAAAAGATATACAGATGATCCAAAGCAGAGGAAAAGATGTATCCTCTTTTAGGAAAAAGGTTGGTATGTTTCAGGTGTAAGTGAAATAGGTGTCATGTTAAGGAGACGATTGAATTTGCTTTATCAGCTTTATTTAGAATTAATTATGATTTAATGAGGTATGTGTGGGTGCCAAGTTGATAAGGGGTAAACTGATGGGTTTGAAAGTGTCAGCTTGGCTAGGCTGAACCATATTTCCCAGAATTCCTTTTTGTTCCTTGTGTGTTTCCGGTTAGGGTGGGCATTAAGAGACAGTGCACACAAGATTTGGCAGTTGGGAGTGAAGCAGCAGCCACACTGCTTTTATGCATGGAAGATTAGTGCAAGGGCACGAGGGTGCTCATGTGTGCTTATCACAGTGATGTGAGGCAGCAGCTGGGTCTGCAGCTGATCCACCCTCCCTTGGGTCCTCTTTCAGTGTCTCTGACTCTGGACCAGGTGTGTATTTGGCTCCATGATGAAGGGAGCCAACTTCTCCTGCAGAACTCTCATATCATCAAAATGCAGGCATCGAGAAATGCTGACATGAATTCTGGTCAGATATCATGGGTTTTAGCTCATGCTCCTGGGTTCTAGCTTTCCCTGCCGACTTTAAACTCTAGAATCAGAGAGACAACAGCCTTAGGGGCAGTTAATCATATGTATGTGTGTGTGTGTGTGTGTATATATAAAATCTCCTTACACTATTGGTCAAATAAATTTGTAAATATGATATATATGTTTGCTCACTTATAGTTTGCATTGGGTGTGGGGGACAGGCTGTAAGCAGGCAGGGTTGTTATAACCTAAGGCTTAGTTTTAAGACTAAGCCTTTTTCACCCTAAGTGACTTTGTATTAGAGATTTTCTTGTTTGTATATTGGATTAAAGGTTTTGATTTCTACACTATAAAATGGGGCAAAGGAGACCATGCAGGAGGTAAGCAGAGAAAGGCCATGTGGAAGATAGGAAAAGCAGCCAAGATGGTAGAGTGCTGAGGGAGAAGATAGTTGATGCAGTTTGTGAAGAGAGAAGGAGATGGGGAACAGAGGTGAATAAGGCTGGTGAGGTAGAAACTTTGATTCTAGGAAACTTGGATAAGTCAGTGGCTTTGGGAGCCCTGAATGGAAAGGGAAGTGTTTTCCTACTGTATGTATTTCTTGTCCACCAGGTGCAAGCTAGGATTAAAGCTAATGGCCCACCAGTTCTTGGCTCTGTTGTTTCATTACCGTCTGTCCGAATCCAATGCGAACCTGCATTGGTCAGGAGGCTGTGATGGTGGCCGCAGCTACTGGCTTTACATTTGGCATAGCCTGTGGCAGGATTCAATACAGTTTGGTATGGAGCCACCACCACCTTTGAGTGGTGTAGAGGATTGGCTGCTGTTATGGTTCCCCATGGCTTTCCTGTTGGAGGCTGTAGGCTGGCTGACTTTTACAGCCATGCGTGAGGAAACCAAGATCTCTGTGGAAGAGGCTGCCCGAGACCTGCAAACCGAGCAGTGGAAGGAGCTGGAGCAAATGTGGGAGAAAGAGATGCCAACCCTGGAGCTGGAACAAGCACTGGAGGAGGCCAACCATGTTTGCGAGATTTGCCTGGAACTGGAGCAGCTGCTGGAGAAGGAATCACAGGTTCATGAGTTGCAGCATGCCCTGGACGTTGTGGAGAGCCAGCAATGGCAGTAGGCCAGGGGCTCTAGCCTGGCAGCAGGAGCTGATGTTTTTAGTTCCTCTTTGAAGGATGAGGAGAATTGGTCTGGAGTTGTGATCCGCAGTCTCCAAAAGGTGAGAGCCCAGCAGCAAGGAGTACCTACTACACCCCTGGTAGGTCTGCGATTTTGGGACATAGGAGTGGGTGCTATCACGTTCTCCAGAGCAGAGATGGAAATCCTGACTGTTATCGCCATGTGCATTTCCTTGGGACACTGTAAGACCTGCCAGGATGTCAGGGATGAGGGTGGTCGCTGAGGCCCCATGTGTGTGGACTGATTCCTGGACTATGACCGAAGCGGGCACTGGCTCCTTTGTTGGATGGGCTTACAGATTTTGGACAATGTGAAATACCCTGATGGGGATGGGGGGTGGCTTTGTTGGAAGTACTCCCCTGCCCTGGGAAAATTTTCAAATGGCTAGAAAGAAGGCCAAGGACATTTTGCAGTTTTGGCAAAGTGCTCAAAGACTGGTGAAATGTACCTTTGTAATTGTTGAAATTGTATGATTTGTCATGTTGTAATATGTATAATGTGCCTAATTCCCTTATGCAGGAATACCTGTGTTTTAGATTGTGAAGTGAGCAAAAGGGGTGGAGTGTTGGTCAAATAAGTTTGTAAATATGATATATATGTTTGCTCGCTTATAGTTTGCATTGGGTGTGGGGGACAGGCTGTGAGCAGGCAGGGTTGTTATAGCCTAAGGCTTAGTTTTAAGACTAAGTCTTTCTCATCCTAAGTGACTTTGTATCAGAGACTTCCTTGATTGTATATTGGATTAAAGGTTTTGATTTCTACACTATAAAATGGGGCAAAGGAGACCATGCAGGAGATGAGCAGAGAAAGGCCATATGGAAGATGGGAGAAGCAGCCAAGATGGCAGAGTGCTGAGGGAGAAGCCAGTTGGTGCAGAGTTTGTGTAGAGAGAAGGAGATGGGGAACAGTGGTGAATAAGGCTGGTGAGGTAGAAACTTTGATTCTAGAAAACTCGGATAAGTCAGTGGCTTTGGGAGCCCTGAATGGAAAGGGAAGTGTTTTCCCGCTGTGTGTATTTCTTGTCCACCAGGTGCAAGCTAGGATTAAAGCTAATGGCCCACCAGTTCTTGACTCTGTTGTTTCATTACCATCTGTCCAAATCCAATGTGAACCTGCATTGGCCAGGCGGCTGTGATGGTGGCCGTGGCTACTGGCTTTACAACTATACAAAGGTATTTTACACAATTATATATATAAAGGCCTATAAGTGCTGCTTCTTTGACTGAACCCTGCGTGAAAGAGAATCACTATGTGAAACTGCTTCCAGTGAGCTCCCTGGTTTCCTGAAGAAGGCTGCCCCCATGGTTCTTCACCTCAGTCACATCCTCCAAAGCCCTCTGGAGAACCAGTGCGAGGGCCTCCCGCAGCTGCTGCCACTGCCACTGCTGCCTAATGTAGCCAACAAAAAAGTAAATGATGAGGTTGGCACAGCTGTTAAGACTAGACAGGATGATCCCAGTTTTTCTAAGAAAATATGAAATGTACTGCTACCATTCTGAATCCAGTAGCATAGGAACCACTTGAAGCCAAAAGGCAGGCTGCAGAGGAGGAAGACCAGCACTGTGAGCAGGTTGGTCACACAGAGCCTGGTCAGCTGCACCCACTGGGAGCCGCACAGCAGTCTGATCAGCAGGGCCAGGTTGGACCCAGAGAGAAGCACAAACGTCAAAGTCAGCCAGGCGACAATGATGAAATCAAATGGCTGACACCAAGTTTGGTTATGATTTCTTATTAGGAAGCCACAGTAGTTCCCTTCCAAGAAGCTCAGCAACAAGGAGAGAGCCCAGAGGTGGACACACATGACCCTGATGTGTCTGGGGTGGCAGCAGCAGTACCATGTGGGCCACAGGACAGACCGACAGGCAGTGTTCTGTGCTAATAGCACTGAGAATGCTCAGGCCTGTGATGTAGGCAAAGATCAACACTGATGAAGATGTAGAGCTGGGTTTGGGAACCTATGGCTTGCGAGTCAGATGTGGCTCTTTTGATGGCTGCATCTGGCTTGCAGACAAATCTTTAATAAAAAAGTAATAACATTAAAAATATAAAACATTCTCTTGTATTGCAATCCATTCATTCCCTACCGCTCATGTTCATGGTTGCGGGTGGCTGGAGCCAATCACAGCTGTCCTCTGGGACACCACCGAATTTTTATTGGATAATGCATAGGGTACATGGGTTGTTGTGAGGTCAGGAAGTAAACTTCCCTCCTTTTAATCAAGCAGTCAGCTAACTAATTGCAGAAATCCTTTTGACGAAGAAGATGGCTAAAAGAAAAAAAGACGAGGGTATCGTATTTTTCAGCAGGAATGGACAGAGGAATTTGCCTTTGTAGAGAAAGCAGGTTCTACAGTGTGTCTAATATGCAATGATAAAATTGCATCTATGAAAAGGTCAAATATAAAGCAGCACTTCGACACATGCCATACTACATTTGCATTGAAATATTCAGTGGGGGACAGCAGTAAGAAAGTATGTCAAGAGCTATTGTGCAGAGTGCAAGCTAGTCACCAGCAACTTTGTGCTTGGACCCAACAAGGTGACTGGAATTCGGCTAGCTTTGTTGGTGCTTTAGCAATTGTGAGAAATGGAAAGCCATTCACAGATGGGGAATGCCAAAACATTCATGCTTGATGTTGCCAACGAACTTTTTGACGACTATTCGGATAAAGATAAGATAATCAAATGAATAAAAGACATGCCTCTGTCAGCAAGAACTGTTCACGATCCTACCATCATGATGGCAAATCAAATTGAGGTAACACAAGTGAAGGACACAAATGCAGCACCATTCTTTTCTCTCGCTTTGGATGAGTCAACAGACATAAGCCATTTATCCCATAAGCGTGATTGCAAGGTATGTTGTCGTTGACACACTACGTGAAGAAAGTCTTGCTGTTTTGTCTATGAAAGAAACAACAAGAGGGGAGGATTTATTCAAGTCTTTCACTGAGTTTGCTAAAGAAAAAAAGCTACCGATGGATAAACTTATTTTGGTGTGTACTGAAGGTGCTCCATGCATGGTGGGGAAAACAGAGGACTCGTAGCGCTTCTTTGTGAACATGAAAAGAGACCCATCTTAAGTTTTCACTGCATCCTACATCAGGAGGCGCTTTGTGCTCATGTGTGGCAAGCATCTTGGTGAGGTGATGTCGCTGGTCATTTGGGTGGTCAGCTTTATTGTTGCCCGAGCTTTAAATGATCGCCAGTTTAAAACACTGCTGGATGAATTCGGGAATAATTATCCTGGTCTGCTTCTGCACAGCAATGTGCATTGTTTGTCAAGAGAAAAGGTGCTCAGACATTTCACGGCTTGTCTGAGCAAAATCCAGACTTTTCTTGAAATGAAAAACGTCTAGCACCCTGAGTTAGCTAACACTGAGTGCCTCCTGAAGTTCTACTATCTTGTGGATATCACTGAACATCTGAACCAGCTCAATGTGAAAATGCAAGGCATTGGAAATACAGTCTTATCCCTTCAACAAGCAGTGTTTGCATTTGAAAACAAGCTGGAACTCTTTATCACTGACATTGAAACAGGTCATTTGCTACACTTTGAAAAACTGGGAGAGTTTAAAGATGCATGCACAGCAAGTGACCCTGCTCAACATCTTGATTTCCAGCAGCTAGCGGGCTTCCCATCTAATCTCCTGCAGTCATTCAAAGTGCGCTTTGGAGAATTTTGTGAGCTCACTCATCTTTTTAAGTTCATCACCCATCCACATGAGTGTCCAATGGACAGCACCGACCTGAGTTACATCCCCGGTGTCTCTGTCAGAGATTTTGAGCTACAAGCTGCTAACCTGAAGTCCTCAGACATGTGGGTGAATAAGTTCAAGTCACTGAATGAAGATTTGGAAAGACTTGCATGACAGCAAGCAGAGTTGGTGAGCAAACACAAGTGGGGAGAAATGAAAAAACTTCAACCCACGGACCAGCTGATTGTCAAAACTTGGAACGCACTTCCCATCACATACTGCAGCGTGTGAGTATTGCTGTACTGACAATGTTTGGCTCTATGTATGCATGTGAGCAGTCTTTCTCACATCTAAAGAACATTAAGACCAACCTACAATCACGTTTAACGGATGGAAGTCTCAGTACCTGCATAAAGCTTAACCTCACCATGTATCAACCAGACTACAAAGCCATCAGCAAAACCATGCAGCACCAGAAGTCGCAGTAATGGTAAGTACTTTATACATCATTGGCTAGCAACAGCATAACAACGTTATTAAAAAGAATTCAGAGACTTATTGTACTTTATAAGTGTTGGTCTTACATAAAATGCACACATTTACTTGTATTTAGTGTTAAACATATTGTATGGCTCTCATCGAATTACATTTTAAAATATGTGGCGTTCATGGCTCTCTCAGCCAAAAAGGTTCCCAACCCGTGATATAGGGAATAGAAATGCACATGGAGCGGAAACTGTCGATGAGTGTCTCCAAGGAATATATAACCTGGCAGCAGAAGAAGAGAAAGTCAGCTGCCTCCAAGTTGAGGACATAGATGGAGAAGGCATTCTTTCATATGTGGAAGCCCAGGAGTCAGAGCACAGCTGCATTTCCTGGCAGCCCAACCAGGGCAATGATGAAGACCGGAGCAGTTGGGATCAGGGAGACCATGTCACATTTAGAAGGGGTCTGGTCACTTCCATTTGTTGGTATGAGTTCAGTCCCCCAGGCTGTGATAGTCGTATTTTTGCTCAGAAACCTTGTGATGATGACCCTGGGGAAATGAAAAAGATTTGAGCACCTGGTAGCATCACTGATTCTCTTCCTATGTGGCTACTACTGTCCTGTGTTACAGAGGAAGGAAATGAAGGCTTCCAGAGATTAAGATAATTATGGAAAGCCACACAAACCTGGATTCAAACGCAGGTCTCTGTCTGACGGTATCAGAACACACATGTGCAAGAAAGAGGGGCCACCACCACCATGAAGAAGGGCTCTTACTGTGAAGAGAGGGACATCACCAGTCCTGGTCTCCTGGAGTCCTGTCCCAGGCTTCCCACTCTTCTCTATTATGTTGTTCATTATTTCTGAGGAGCTCCCAAAATATCTTTATGTGAACTCAGAATGTGGTCACGAAATGATTCTGAGTGTTTTAAGATGAGAGAAAGAAACCCATTTTTCAATTCCCTTGATAGGAATGACACCATGTGACTAGGGGGTGGCCAATAGGAGGTGAGCAGAAGAGATATAAGCAATCCCTGGGTCAGGCGTTTAATGCAAGCAGCATGGCTTCCCCTTTCCTTCTTTCTCTGTCTGGGGCTGAGTGCTGATGTGTCTGGGAGCCACGTAGGACCATGAGGGTGAGGGCATCTGTCACGGATAGAGAGAAGCAAGTCAGAAGGAATGCTCATGTCTGAATACCTTGGAGCCTCCAGTCTAGGACGAACATACTTTCTCTCTTGTTTAAGTCTTTATTATAACAGGTCTCTGTTACATGAACCAACCATATACTCTAAGCCTTAAAGAGTAAGTTTTTCTTTTAAAATTACATTCCAAAGGCAAAGCATTTTTTAATGAACATACATGATTGATTCATAAAAGTAAAACTAGAGAAAGATGGTGTAAACAGGAGGAAACAATAACTCCCAAGGTGATGAGATGAGAAACGATTCAATGACATTGAGATAAAGAAAAACCCAGGAAGTAGAAAATGGTGAGGAGGTCAAGGAGATGTGAAGGGTAGTGTGCATGTGCCCTGAGGACCCCCCTTTCATCCTTCTCTACCCTGTTTGCCATCCTTCTGATTTCTGTTTGAATTGAGCTCCCAGGAGACTGCAGGGCAGGGAAAGAGAGATTTGGGCTTTTCATCTCCTGGCTCTGGCCCTGCTGGGCATTGTTGGCAGTGGCCCTGCTTCTCACCTGGCTGGTGATCCTCTCATATCATATTACTACTGTAATGGTTACGGCTCTGCTCTCTCTGTACCTGCCCCTTCCCTGGTCTCTTTAACCCTGGGGGTGGAAACAGTGCTCCACTGTTGCTTGTCTTAGGGTGCTTCACCACGCATTGTCACTTTCCTTTAAACCTGCTCATTAGTCCCCCATGAAACACTCTTCATTTATCTCAGTTTGAGCATCTACTCCTGAGACTCTGCCAGATCCACATGAGAAAAGAATTTTCAAAACAGCAAAATTTGGGTTAATAGCAGTTCCGACTGGGAAGCAATGCTTACATTTTACATTGCTCCCTAAATTAGTGTAAGAGACAGCATTCTCCCCATGACAACAGATTTGAATGATTGGAATGAAGCCGAGCCTATGAGGAGACGGATCAGAACTCAGAACAGAGATAACGTTCTTGTGACCCCACTTGTATCTTCAATGGCAAGAGCTGCTACAGCCAAAGATGCTAGAGAAGAGCTTCTTGTCTTCTGTCTTTTCCTGGAGAGTGCACCATGACCCCTACACATAGCACCCAAAGAGGAATCACGCAGATGGGACCTTAGAGAAAAAACTATTACTGGCTTTGAACATAAGCCAGTTCTGGGTGTACAGTCTTACCTTTCTTTCATTCTTCTGGCCACAGGTGGAAAGCTGTCCTGTGCTGAAAGGGTGAGCCTTTCTGGGATTGAGTGATGCCAGAGGACACTTCTCTGTCCTATAAATTGGGTGATGTGTATAGGAGCTGTGGTGAAAGCTCATAACCAGGCAAGGTTTATCAAGATACAGGAGAGATCTTGCAATTTCCTGTGCAGGGACTGTGGTCAAGTCAGAGACCAGAGCTGTTTGAGACGTGATCCCTCACCAAGATGAAATATTTCTCATCATTTTCTCCCCTTCCGCTCACATGTCAGCCACTCCCGTCCTACCCCATCCAGTCATCCTGTTAGTGAGTAATCACTGTTGTGGAGCCTCAGGTTGACAACTGTGAGTCTGGGAGCAATGTGAAGTAATGTGAGTTTGCATTGTGAGGCTTTAAAACTAAAGAATAAACTATATCACAAAGTGATTGAAAGTTGACTGTGGCTTGAACCTACTTTTCTTGTTTGTTAGTTTTTATTATCACAGCAGTATCCATTCATGTGTATAATTTCCTCCCAGATGATAGAGAAGTGTATACAAGGTGACAGTCTCCCTGAATCCCATTCTCCAGAGGCCACCTATTCTAATTTCCTTTATTATTATAAGCTCTGAACCATAAACTTACAATTATATTTCTAATTTATTATCATTGAGAAGTGGATTGATTGACTTTCTTTATAAAATGTAAGGAATTCAGCACACGTAACACATTTTTCTTCTTTCCTCTTCCATTTCATATAATTAAAAAAATTTTTTTCATATGGTGTAAATATTGAAAGTTGAAGTGTTATCTCCTATGTTTTCCTTTCATGTGCCTCATGCTACAATTAAATGAAGTTACTTGTTAGTTTTTTAATGTCATTTGAATTAGAAAGTATTTCAGATATTCAGCTTCCATGGGTTCATGTGATAAAATCTCCTAGAATTATATACAATAAAAATATATACATGCAAAAATGGGTGAGATATAAATAAGATGTGTAGTGTAGATAATTGTGTCCCACCCAGGTCTGTTGTTTGGTTTTGATATTGGTCTATGTCTGTGTAGATGTCATCTTGGCAGAGGCTAGGTAATGGGCATACAGGAACCCTGTGCACTGGTTTTGCAACTCCTTGTTGGTCTATAATGAATTCAGAATAGAAAATGAAAGACTAACTGAAAGAGAAATTTGTTGAATTGGCTACCCACATGGCTGTTGTAGTTACCAGGAATAAGGACAAGGTTTATCCTGGACAGAAGTTTGTAGACCAAGCAAGTAGGTCAGGGGAAAACATAATAAGCATTCACCCAATCACTATTAAAATTAAACATATATTAAAACTTTGTCACATTTGCTTCCAATCTCTCTTTAAAAATGAATAAATGAAAATTTACAGATACTACTAAAGGCCCAACTACCTGACCAGGTGGTGACACAATGGATAGAGCATTGACCTGGGATGCTGAGGACCCAGGTTTGAAACCCTAAGGTTGCCGGCTTGAGCACGGGGCCACTGGCTTGAATGTGGATCATAGACATGACCCTATGGCTGCTGGCTTGAGCCCAGAAGTTGCTGGCTTAAAACCCAAGGTCACTGGCTTGAACCCAAGGTCTCTGGTTTGATCAAGGGGTCATTGGCTTGGCTGGAGCCTCCTGGTCAAGGTACGTATGAGAAAGCAATCAATGAACAATGGAAGTGCCAAAACTACAAGTTGATGCTTCTCATCTCTCTCCCTTTCTGTCTATCTATCTCTCTTGCTCACTTTATCTCACTCAAAAACAAACAAACAAAGAAAGAAACAAACAAACAAAGAACAAATAAAGGCCCAACTTTCACTGACATCTCTTCAAAGCATCTGAAGTTGATATGCATTATTCTCTCACATGTGGAACAGGATGTTTAAACCCTTTTATTTTATTTTATATATATATATTTTTACAGGGACAGAGAGAGGGATAGATAGGGACAGACAGACAGAAACGAAGAAAGGTGAGAAGCATCAATCATTACTTTTTCATTGCCATTATGACACCTTAGTTGTTCATTGATTGCTTTCTTACATGTGCCTTGACCACGGGCCTTCAGCAGATGGAACCACCCCTTGCTGGAGCCAGCGACCTTGGGTCCAAGCTGGCGAGCTCGGGGTCTCGAACCTGGGTCTTCCGTATCCCAGTCCGACGCTCTATCCACTGCACCACCGCCTGGTCATGTTAAAACCCTTTTAGATTTAAATCTCCAGATACTATAGATATTACATTTTGAAAGAGGTGGGAAATGACATGCAGAATTTAAATAGGAGATTTCTGATAACTGGTTACCAACTCTTAAGCCATTATCCATATCAAACCTATAAACAATTAGAGTTGAATTTTTATGTCAGGCATAAAACATTGAGCTTAATTTAAAGATAAATCCTCTCATCAGTTCCTGATGTGGCCTTTCACAGGCAAAAAGACTATTAGCCCAGAAGAGGGTGAATTCTTTTATTTTTCCCTCCGAATTTCTTCATATCCTTGTTCCACCTGCCTGTTGTTTCTATATGCTATTCCTGACTCTGTCGGGTTGGGCATATTCCAGACTCAGTGTCAGGAGAGTAGGACTTTCCTTTTTTGGTTGTCCAGCTTGGGGTCCTCACTAGGTATATTTGGACTTGACAGTACAGTATTGTTGAGTTGACACCAATTCATTTTGAAAAACTTATGCCAAACTCTGTCCCTTAAAGACATTGCTTATTGTTCACCACACTTCAGCCTATGATCCTTCTTAAGAGGGATCTAGCAACCATGACCATATATTTGGGATGTCACAGGGAATGAAACTTTTTTGCATACTAATTTTTTTTCATACATCTCCTATACAACCTTTGTTCTTGTATTAACAATGCCACTATGAATTGCCTCTTTTCCCATTTCTATTTGTCCAGTTCCTGTTTCTTTCCTTGCTTGTTTCGAAAGGTTGATATGGCTGGCCAAAGTGACACAGGGTCCTTGCTTGGTAAATTGTAAGAGTCCTCAGTTTAAATTCCGAATATTTCAAGAAGTCCATGATCCACTTGCCATGACATACACCCTTAGTAATGAGACCTTCTCCCTCTCCACTCCCATCTCTGTTTGTATCCTGGAGAGATTCATAATCAGTTTACCAATATGATAGGCATGTGTAAGGAGAACTTCTTTTCCACACTCTACTGTAAGCTTTTGGAGAATAGGAACCAAATCTCACCTATTCTTATAGCATTGATAATATTGGTGCCCAATACATATTTTACCATCATACAGAAAGAGCATCAGGCAACCCATCTGAATTCCAGGTAGCTGCCAAATAGAGCTTCAGGTGAGAAGAGTATGTGCTCATTATCGTAGTCAGATGTAGAGACAGGAATTTCTGACGCTGCCTGACTTGTACCAGGAGTTACCTCTGGTCCACATCTCTGGTAAAATCAAACCCTACCACCTTATTCTGAAAACTAATACCCAACCACAAATGGCATATGATTCAGATAGGACAATCTCATAATCTCACTATCGGCTCGGATTGCCTAGACTGGGCTTGTTACCCAAGTTGCGGATGGAGTCAGCGTGAGAATCTTGGTTTCTTGACTCCAGGTTCAGTGCTCCCAATCAAGCACTCACAGGTTCTATATTCTTGCATATTCTGGGATTTCTGGATGCTAAAGTGTGCTGGGTGGAGACAGGGGTTTCCATGCCAGGAATACAGGGTTTGGGAATAGGTAGGGGGATAACACCTGCAGGTGCTCCCCTTGAAAATATTTTCATGAATTGTGGATTGGTTGATGTCAGAGTGTAGACCAGGGGCTGTTAGCAGATTCAGCATAGTGAGTGTAGTGATTTCATACCTTTAAATCTTTTGTTGAGGACATTGTCCATCAAGAGGAACTACCTGTATCTGTGCTGTCATGGTTAGCCTGAGTTGGCTGTTGGTATCTTCAGGATAGAAGCAAGGCAACTTAGAATTTTTAAATGACCTCTTCTCTGAGCACCACTGACCCCCACAAACATAATTCTATGATGGCGTGAACCATATTGTAGGGCAGTCTGTGCTGCCATAGACTGCTTTCTTCTACAGACTGTAAGTATGTTGTTCTTGAATCTCTAGTGTCTGGCACAGGGGCTGGAACATAGAAGGTGCTCAGTTAATATTTATAGAAAGAACAGGAGAATGACTGAATGACTTTACTATAAAAAGCACACCTGAACCAAGACTACAAGTGGATAGTTCATTGTTAAGGTCTGTTAAGTGGCAATTATAAAAAAGGATCCATTTGTAATATACATATTATACTTTTACCTAGAGTTCATTCACCAAAACTGAAAGAGAGGGGAGGACTTCCCTTTGAGCATAGGTCAGCAAATAGAGTTGTACTCTATCTTGCTTACAGAAAGCACATCCATAAAGCATTGCCTATAATTTGCAATTTAGATATATTAAGCAGAAATCATAAGTATTGCATTCTGCATGAGGATTTTTGTCAATACTGCTATTTTTTTTATCATTCTAGGAGAGTTGTCAGACTATTTTAATATCAATATTTCTAAGACTTGCTTTTCTTGAGCTTTTTAGCATTTCTATTTCTGTTCGTTGGAACTATAATTCTCCTTTCAGAATCATATTTTATTGATTTACATTGTGTTTTGATAAATTAGGTAAGTACACAAATAAGTCCAACTGGCATAAACAGTGTTGGAAACAGACCCAGTTGGTTCTTGTGAGGTAGATAACTCAGGTTCCTAAATTCATTTGTGCTAGAGAGCCAGTGAATGACCCCAAGGGCTCAGCATTTATTGGACATCAATCAATATACTTTCTATATGGAATAGACAGGGTTGGTTAAAAAAATGGAGCCTCCTGTCCAGAGATTTGTTTAAAAGGTTTTTGCTCTACATGGGATCATAGACACGACTCCATGGTCACTGACTTGAAGTGCAAGGTTGCTGCCTTGAACCCAAGGTTGCTGGCTTGAGCAAGGGGTCACTTGCTCTGCTATAGCCCCCCGGTCAAGGCACTAATGAGAAAGCAATCAATGAACATCTATGGTACCACAACTACAAATGAATGAATGCTTCTTGTCTCTCTCCCTTTCTCTCTCTCACTAACTCTCTCGTTAAAAAAAAAGTTTTTGTTGTATACAGAAATAGCATAGTGCTTAATGATATTTGTTGAAATAACAGAGTTTAGGACAGCTCCCAAAAGATGCCATGAGGGACTTTTATATCTCTACTCTCTTCCTGATGGAAAACCCTGGATATTCTGCATGATCCACTCAAGGTGAAGTTACAGGAAAAGCCATCACTGGTTTTGGAAAGAAGGCAGCTCACGTGCAAACGCTTTTCTTCATTCTTCTCCCAGGAGGTAGTGAGCAGACCCGCAATGAAAGTGAAGCACCTTCCTCCGTGTGACCGATTCCAGAGAGCACTTTCTGCTCTCTTGGGTGGGAGATGCCTGCAGGGACTTAAGTGAAACCTGGTGGCTGAGCCAGTTTTTTCAAGAAACTGGACAACACCATGCTTTACAGGCAGAAGCTGTTTGAGAAAAATAGTTGCTTAGCATCTTCTAAATTGCAGGCCACATCCATCACTGGGGTTTCATGGACATGCTATCTGATTTTCAAAACCTCACATTGTGGTGAAAGGGAGATGTACAAACCAAACATTACAACACAATGTTACGTGTTCTGCAGAAGAGTGTCGGGTCCCAGTGTTCAGTGTGGGCTGCAGCGCTGAGCTTGAGCATCCAAGAGCTCTAAATTTTCTTGCAGCCAACATGAAGAGAATGCCACTGATATCAAAATAACCAGTCTCTCAGGGGAAACCAACAGTGATATATTGGTAGGAAATAGTTCTATATATATACATTTAATACAATCCAAGGCCAACTTGTTAACATGTTGGGGACAAATGTTACCAAAGGACTCTTCATAAACTTGATTTCTTGGACTGTTCTTATGCAGGTAGAGACTCTGTCTCTAAGGATATAATTTTGCTATTATAGTTGTTCAATTTGTTGACATTTCAAGGGGAGAGATCAAGGGTATCCCTCAAGTTGCCATTTCTCTGACATCATCCAGAACAAATTTATGTACTGAATTATCAATTCAATATTTATATTATTAATACTAGAAGTTCTACTTGAGATTTTGTTTGTAAATTTGTTTGTTCATGGTTTAGTCTCTTGCTGCTGGCTCACATTATCAGTTCTTTCTTTTATATCTTTATCTGTATTAAGCATGGCAATATTATAATTCTCTATCTGATCATTTTAATGCTGACGTCTATGCATCTTTGATTTTATGGTGTTTTTTCTTTTATCACTTTCATACGATGCTTTGTTTCTTTGGGTATTTGTGACTTTTGACTGTGAACTGCTTACTTTGCTTGGAATTTTATCTGTGGAAATTCTTTGAGGCCTAAATTACAGTTGAGTTCCTCCAGAGAGGACTTGTGTTTCCCTTTGCTAAATGGCTGAAGGAACTTGCCAGCATGGCTTTCATCTCCCAGACACCATGTCTGTCATTTTTAGTCATAGGGAAACCCAGGTTTTGTGAATTTGGAGCACAATGTGATACCAATTTGTGGCTACGAATTTTCAAGAGAGGATTTTTCTTCACCCATAGCCAAGGGAGATCAAGCCATTTCTTGGAATCTTTTTTTCTTACTAATGATAATTTCACTAAAGATTTAATCATTTTAGGTAGTAACTTCAAATGGAGCCCTTCTGTTAGACTTTTCACCTTTGTTTGGGTTGTTCTAAAACTCTGTCTTCTACCCCTTCAAATCATGCAGGGCTTGTAGCCATAATAGGAAATACATATCTCCTTCTAAGAGCAAAGGGAACCCATGTAAGGAATTTGATCAGGTAGGAACCTGATCATCTCTGTCCCAGAGTCTGCTGAGCAGATAGTACATGGAATATAGATGAAAATATAAATGTCTAGTTATACTTGTACATAGGAACAATTGCATGAATACTCTGATATATGCACACAAAATTTCCAACTATTTATGGTGTTTTGTAATAGGCACTATATTTTCAATTTGATTGTGGACCTGTTTGGCCTCAGTTTCTCAGCTGCAAAATGAGATGATTTAAAATTTGTCAGGATTCTAAAACTAAGAAAGCGCTAGTACCTGGGGCGGCCTCTCTCCCTCATTGCCCTTTCCTCCCTTGGGTCTGTTTTGTATCAGAGAGAGTGATCCCAGGGGGACTCTCACTGATCAGATCCTTTAATGATTCAGAAGCTCCCAGTTTCGTCACCGCGATATACTGATCAGTCTAGGTCTTGCTCCATGGCCCAAAAACTTGTGTTATAAATTCTTCCCATTAGAATTGAGAATTTGGGAAGTGCCATTTAGAAAGTCTCCATATAGAACAGTTTTGTTTGTGGAGTGAATGTGAAGTGGGTGTGTTTATTGTTTGTGTATGAAGCTGATATAACTACATGAACTTGCACAGATTTGTTTTTGCGAGTGTGCTGCTCACTCCTCTGTCCGGACTTCTTATCCTTCCACTCCATGTAGCCATGACCAGCAGCTGAAAGCCCAGCAGATGCAATGAAAGCAATAGAAAGGGAGCATGCTAATGATGTTGTTTGACCTCTGGATCCCACTGTACTTAAAGCCAGCCTGTTTAGCAGACTCAGTTATTTGAACCAATAATATTTCATTTCTTTTGAAATTAATTTAATTTGGACCTCACCTTATTTCACACAGCCACAAATATATTGATATAAAGTCATTTATCACCTAGAACTTTAAGCATCTCAGGACATATTTCTTTTCCTTTGCTTTTTGAGCATTTTGCGAATAATGAACATGCCTTTGTGTCTCAGTGCCTGGAACAGTGTCTGACCCAATGATAAACAAAATTTTTTAAGTGCATGCTTTGTGTCTACAAGCATGAGTGAATTAATGACTGGATAGAAGACGTGGAGATTGTGGGATGGGAAGTCATTCTGGGCAGAGAACTTTTAGAGCTTATCAGTTAATAGAAGAGCAAAAAAATATATATTTGACAGGATAAAGTCTATTTTTATTTAGAGGGTAATTTGTTTTAGGATAAAATCCACTTTAAATTTACCCAACTAGTAAGAAGCACAGCCCTTTGTGGAAATAGAGCACACCTGCAATGGTGCTACATTAGTTTCTCACTTTCTGTACAGTTAAGGAGTGGTGCATTGGAGGAATGGGGGAGCAGGTCATGTGACACAGAGCATCACTGGCGAGTTTGGGAAAGTGAGAGCTACATATGCTGGGGTTGGGGTGGGGACAAAAACGTCACTGGGTTATAGGACACTTTCTGTAGAACCACCTCTGTGGAGTGGTTTTACAATCTCTTGTCTTTTCTTGGTCAGGCTGGGAGACTATGGTTACCTGATCAGAATGAGAGTTGACATCAGGTTGCCCAGCCATGGCTGCTGGAGCAAATGGTTCAAGGTTAGCCTGACGTGGCTGGATGGAGGACAAGACAGTCACAAGGCTTCAGGGAGGGAAAGAGGAGTCTGGCTGGGCGAGCTGAGGAGGCATGAGAGCACTGTGCCCCCTCTCACTGAGTATGCTTGTGTGCCGTCCTTGCATAAGAAATCACATGGCTTCCCAGGCTCCTGATGACAGCAGATAAGGCAGCAGCTTCTACAGGGCTCACCCTGCCAGAGGCCCGGAAGTTCATGTCAGAGTCAGGAGCTCCAGGAAGGACCACCTGCTTCAAGGCTGCTGTGAGCAGACTTTCCACTGGAGTAGAGAAGGAAGGTAAAGGCTGATTGAATTTCTTTCTTTCCTTCCTTTGGTTTTTAGGTCAAAGTTCTGTTGTTTAGAAAACAGGCATGTTTCTCAGAAAGTCAGGGGATCATGGAAACAGGAGCTCTTGGACTTCTAGCAGCTGTGTGGTGAGGGAAGCCTGTAGCCATGTTCCTCTGACAGGGAGAAACTAGGTCCTGTCTCCATCTGGTACTTCCTCTGGATTTGTTCTTTCATTCTGTGCCCTCCTGTCTGTCATCCACTCTGATCTGCTCTTGGGGAACATGAGTGTGGGTCTGGGAGACTTCCATTTGAATATATTTCTCTCTCTCCTCATTTTGTTTATCTTTCTGTGTTTGTTTGTAGAAACCAGCTACCTGTCCCAGCCTTGAAAGTGTGGCCCTTTGTAGGAGCAAGCCCTCAGAGAGTGTGTGTGCCTGTGGCTTTTGCAGGCCAGCTGGAGATTGTGGGCTGAGGAAACCTAAGATTTTTGTAGCTTTGGGAACACTCTGGCAGGGTAACTGCTGGGGCAGCTGGTTGGAGCTGGAGTGGATGCAGGACAAGGTGGCTTCAGGTGTTTTCTGTGGACAGTTAAAACCAGAGTTGTGATGGACAGAGACCTGACTTGGGTGAACGCACGGAATGCTGTACAGGCTGAGGTGTTCCAGGGCGCTTGGCTCTGAAGCTAACCTGGCACCATGGCTGTTGGGAGCTAAAGCTGGTCTGGTCGAGAGGCCTGAGACATACTGGGTCACTTTACAGGTTGGCTAGCGTGTTTGGACTGAGCTCCCAACCATTCTGTCCCAGTGGAGTGGGAGCCCCCACAATGCTGCTCTCAGGAGCCTTAGATCTCGAACATGCCAGTAGTCCTCCTCCCACCCCACCCAGCGCTTTAGCAGTTTCTTTAGGGTTAGGAAGGGGACTTCCTTCATGGGTAGTCTCAGTGCCCATTAAACTGCTATTTTTTCACTGTGATCCAGGACAAGCAAGACTCAAATGGGCTGCTTTGAAAATCCCCCCACCTTTTGCAAGTTCTCATGTCTGGTGTGGGGTTTCCATATTTCCTGTCTCTGTATCTTCTACCTCCTCCCTGTGGTCCCGCTTGGCATTTACTGTGTATGAGCTGTTCAAGCAGCCCTTCCTTCCTCTTCAGAATGCATTGCTGTATATGGAGCTGTGTCTCTATATGGAGCTGTGGGAAGAGGTGAGTTCAGGGTGTTAGTAACCTGCTACCTGAGACCGCCTCACCCTCCACACCTTTTCCTTAGTACTGTAGTAACGCATGTAGTTTACCTTTTCTTTCCTATTGACAAAGAAGCGTACCAAATTACTGGTCAAAGTTTTCCTGAATTCTCTTCTCCAGAAGCAATTACTTGTTCTAATTTAACTTCTGAATTCTTTTAAACAATTGTTTTGTTTTTTGTATTTTTCTGAAGGGAATCGGGGAGATGGAGAGACAGACTCCTGCATGTGCCCGACCAAGATCCACCAGGCATGCCCATTAGGGGGCGATGCTCTGCTAATCTGGGGCGTTGCTCTGCTGCAATCAGAGCCATTTTAGCACCTGAGGCAGAGGCCATGGAGCCATCCTCAGGCCTGGGCCAATTTTGCTCCAATGGAGCCTTGGCTGCGGGAGGGGAATAGAGAGATAGAGAGAAAGGAGAGGGAGAGGGGTGGATAAGCAGATGGGCTTTTCTCCTGAGTGCCCTGGTCAGAAATCAAACCCAGGACTTCCACATGCCAGGCCGATGCACTACCACTGAGCTAACCAGCCAGGGCTTTAAAAAATTTTTTTTATTTTTAAATTATTGTGTTGATATGGTTTCAAGTGTCCCACTCAATACAACACCCTTTGCATATCTCAGTGCTACCCTACTCAATGAAAAGTCTTTCCACCTTCTGTTGTACCCTGTCTGCCTTCCACTTCCTCCCTCTACCCCCCTTTCCTCTGGTTGTTCCTGCCCTGCTTTCTGTATGTATGTGTTGTATATATATAATTTGACTAATCCCTTCACCTTTTTTTTTTTTAAACTTCTTTTTATTTTATTCATTTTAGAGAGGAGACACAGAGAGAGAGAGAGAGAGAGAGAGAGAGAGAGAGAGAGAGAGAGAGAGAGAAAGGGGGGAGGAGCTGGAAGCATCAACTCCCATATGTGCCTTGACCAGACCAGTGCAGGGTTTTGAACTGGCGACCTCAGTGTTCCCAGGTCGACGCTAATTTATCCACAGCGCCACCACTGGTCAGGCCTAATCCCTTCACCTTTTTTTATTCTGTTTCTCTTTCCCTCTTCCCTCTGACAGCTGTCCATTTGTTCCTTGTGACCCTGACTCTGTTTCTCTTTCGTTTCTCTGTTTGTGTTCATTAGATTCCGCACATAAGCGAGATCATATGGTATCTGCCTTTCTCTGCCTGGCTTATTTCACTGAGCAAAACAATCACCAGGTTTGTTCATGCTATCGCAAAAGGTAAGATTTCCTTCTTTTCATGACAGTGTAGTATTCCATTGTGTAAATGTACCACAGCTTTTTTATACACTTGTCTACTGATGGATGCTTTATTTATTTCCAGATCTTGGCTATTGTAAACAATGTGCAATGGACACAGGGGTATACATCTTCTTTTGAATTAGTGTTTTGGGATTCTTAGGATATATTCCTAGAAGTGGAATATCTGGGTCATAAAGGAGTTCCATTTTTAATTTTTTGAGGAAATGCCATACAGTTTTCCACAGTGGTTGCACGAGTTGGCATTCCCACCAACCATGAGGGAGGGTTCCCGTTTCTCCACACCCTCGCCAGCACTTGTTGTTTGTTGATTTGATAATAAAAGTCATTTTGGCAGGTGTGAGGTAATACATCACTGTGGTTTTAATTTTTATTTCTTTAATGATTAGTGACTAATGATTGAGCATTTTCTTATATGCCTATTGGCCATTTGTATGTCCTTTTTGGAGAAGTGTCTGTTTAGGACCTTTGCCCATTTTTAAATTGAATTTTTACCTTCTTGGTGTTGAGTTTTATAATTTCTTAATAAATTTTAGTATTAACCCCTTATCAGTCATATCAGCAAATATGGTCTTCCATTGAGTGGGTTGTCTTGTTATTTTGCTAATGGTGTCTTTTGGTGTGCAAAAGCTTTTTAGCTTGATATAGTCCCATTTGTTTATTTTGTTCTTTATTTCACTTGCCCGTGGAGATATATTGGCAAAGATATTGCTATGAAAGATGTCTGAGAGTCTATTTGCTATGTTTTCTTCTAGGATTTTTACGGTTTTGCGACTTACATTTAAGTCTCTTATCCATTTTAGTTTAGTTTTGGGAATGGTGTCAGTTGGTAGTCTAGTTTCATTTATTTTCCATTTACCTGTCCAATTTTTCCAGCACCATTCATTAAAGAGACTGTCTTTACTCCATTGTATGCTCTTGTCTCCTTTGTCAAATATTAATTGACCATAAAGGTGAGAGTTTATCCTGGGGTCTCTGTTCTGTTCCATTGATCTGTATGTCTGTTCTTATGCCAGTACTATCAGGCTGTTTTGATGACAGTGGTCATGTAGTGTAACTTGATATCAGGAAATGTGATACCTCCCACTTTGTTCTTCATTTTCTAGATTGCTGGGGCTACTTGGGTTCTTTTTTTGGTTCCATATAAATTTTTGGAATATTTGTTCTAGAACTGTGAAGTATGCCATTGGTATTTTAATAGGAATTACATTGAATCTGTAGGTTGCTTTGGGTAGTGTGGACATTTTAATGATGTTTATTCTTCCTATCAGTGAGTGTGGTATATGCTTTAATTTGTTTGTATCTTTCTCAATTTCTTTTTTCAATGTTTTATAATTTTCCAAGTACAAATATTTTACCGCCTTGGTTAAATTTATTCCCAGGTACTTTATTTATTTATTTTTGTTGTTGCAATAGTAAATGAGATTTTTTCTTAATTTCTCTTTCTGACAGTTTATTATTGGTGTATAAAAATGTCACTGGTTTCTGAATATTAATTTTATATCCTGCAACTTTGCTGAATTCATTTATCAGGTCTTGTAATTTTTTGGCTGAGACTTTACCATTTTCTAGGTATTATATCATGTCGTCAGAAAATTATGACACTGTTACTTCTTCTTTTCAATTTGGATAACTTTTATTTCTTCTTCTTGTCTGATTGCTGTGGCTAGAAGCTTTAGTACTATGTTGAATCCAGAGATAAAAGGCAACACCCATTTTGTTTCTTTATCTAAGGGGATTGCTTTTAACTTTTGCCCACTGAGTATGATGTTGGTTGTGGGTTTGTTGTATGTGGCCTTTATTACATTTAGGTAAGTTCCCTGTAATCCCATTTTGCTGAGACTTTTGATCATAAATGGGTGCTGGATTTTATCTAATGCTTTTTTCTGTGTCTATTGATATGATAATGTGATTTTTATCCTTCATTTTGTTTATGAAATGAATCACATTTATTGATTTGCAGTATTATACCAGCTTAGCCTCCCTGGAATAAATTCCTCTTGATCATGATGTATGATCTTTTTAATGTATTGCTGAATCTGATTTGCTAATATTTTGTTGAGAATTTTAGCATCTATGTTCATCAGGATATTGGCCTATAGTTTTCTTTTTTTGTAATGTCTTTACCTGGTTTTGGAATTAGAATAATGCATGCCTCGTAAAGTAAGCTTGGAAGTCTTCCTTCCTTTTGAATTTTTTGGAATAGCTTGAGAAAAATAGGTGTTAGTTCTTCTTTGAATGTTTGGTAAAATTCACCTGTGAAGCCATGCAGTCCAGGACTTTCGTTTGCTGGGAGTGTTTTGATAACTGCTTCAATTTCATTTGTTGTAATTGGTGTGTTCATGTTTTCTGACTCCTTAAAATAGAGTTTGAAAGATTGTATTTATCTAGAAATGTATCTATTTCACCTAGGTTGTCCAATGTTTTGGCATATAGTTTTTCATAGTATTTTTTTTACAGTCCTTTGTGTTTCTGTGATATCAGTTATTAGTTCTCCTCCTTCATTTCTAATACTATTTATTTGAGTCCTCTCTTTTTCTTTCTTGATGAGAACCTGTTTAATGGTTTGTTGATCTTGTTTACCTTCTCAAAGAACCCTCTCTTGGTTTCACTGATCTTTTGTATTGTTTTCTTAGCCTCTATGTTATTTATTTCCACTCTGATCTTAATTATTTCCTTTCTTTTACTTCCCCTGGAATTAGTTTGTTGTTCTTATCCTAGTTCTTTTAGGTGCTGGGTTGGATTGTTTATTTAAGCTTTTTCTTGCTTCTTATTTATGCCTGTAATGCTATAAATTTCTCTCTCAGGACTGCTTTTGCTGTGTCCCATAAATTTTGGGTTGTTGTATGTTCGTTTTCATTTGTTTCAAGACAATTTTTTATTTCTTCTGTGATTCATTGTTAACCCATTTTTTATTTAATAACACGTTATTTAGCTTCCAAGTGTTTAAATTGTTTTTTAGTTTTTCTATAGTTGTTGATTTCTAGTTTCTTGACATTTCGGTCAGAGAAGATGCTTGATATAATTTCAGTCTTTGGAAAATTATTGCCCTGCTAGATTAGCTTTTTTATAAAAAATTAATTTTAATGGGGTGACATTAATAAATGAGGGTACATATGTTCAAAGAAAACATCTCCAGGTTATCTTATCATTTAATTATGTTACATACCCATCACCCAAAGTCAAATTGTCCTCTGTCACCTTCTATCTGATTTTCATTGTACCCCTCCATGGGCCCCTTCCTCTACCTCTCCTCCCTCCCACCATCCCGTAACCACCACACTCTTGTCCATGTTTCATAGTCTCGTTTTTATGTCCCACAAATCTATGAAATCATGCTGTTCTCAGTTTTTTTCTGTTTTCATATTTCACTACGTATAATGTTATCAAGGTCCGTCCATTTTGTTGTAAATGTTCCGATGTCATCATTTCTTATGGCTGAGTAGTATTCCATAGTATATATGTACCATAGCTTTTTAATCCACTCGTACTCTGACGGACACCTGGGCTGTTTCCAGATCTTCACTATTGTGAACAATGCTGCCACGAACATGGGGGTGCATTTCTTCTTTTCGAACAGTGTTATGTGTTCTTTGGGTATATTCCTAAAAGTGGGATAGTAGGTCAAAAGGCAGTTCGATTTTTAATTTTTTGAGGAATCTCCATACTGTTTTCCACAGTGGCAGCACTAGTCTGCATTCCCACCAGCAGTGCAGGAGGGTTTCCCTTTCTCTACATCCTCGCCAGCCCTTATTCTGTGTTGTTTTGCTGATGAGTGCCATTCTGACTGGTGTGAGGTGATATCTCATTGTAGTTTTAATTTGCATTTCTCTAATGATTAGTGATGTTGAGCATTTTTTCATATGCCTATTGACCATCGCTATGTCCTCTTTAAAGAAATTTATATTAATTTCTTTGTCCCATTTTTTGATTGGATGTTTGTCTTTCTGGTGTTGAGTTTTATAAGTTCTTTATAAATTTTGGTTATTAACCCCTTATCAGACGTATAGTTGAATTTGTTCTCCCATTGTGTGGTTTGTCTTATAATTCTGTTCTTATTGTCTTTAGCTGTGCCAAAACTTTTTAGTTTGATATAGTCCCATTTGTTTATCCTGCCTTTTATTTAATTTGCCCGTGGAGATAAATCAGCAAATATACTGCTGCTACAGATGTCGGAGAGCTTACTTCCTATGTTTTCTTCAAAGATGCCTATGGTTTCACGGCTTACATTTAAGTCCTTTAACCATTTTGAGTTTGTTTTTGTGAATGGTGTAAGTTGATGGTCTAGTTTCATTTTTTTGCAGGTAGATGTCCAATTTTCCCAACACCATTTGTTAAAGAGGCTGTCTTTACTCCCTTGTATGTTATTTCGTCCTTTATCAAATAACAGTTGTCCATAAAGGTGTGGGTTTAGTTTTGGGTTCTCTGTTCTGTTCCATTGATCTATGTGCCTGTTCATATGCCAGTACCAGGCTGTCTTGAGTACAATGGCCTTGAAGTATAACTTGATCCGGAAGAGTGATACCTCCTGCTTTATTTTTTCTTTTTAAGATTGCTGAGGCTATTTGTTTTCTCTTTTGGTTTCATATAAATTTTTGGAATATGTGTTCTATATCTTTGAAGTATGTCATTGGTATTTTAATTGGTATTGCATTGAATTTATAAATTGCTTTGGGTAATATAGACATTTTAATGATGTTTATTCTTCCTAGCCATGAGCACGGTATATGCTTCCACTTGTTTGTATCTTCCCTGATTTCTTTTATCAATGTTTTTTTTTTAAGTTTTTTTTTAAATTAAATTTCTTTTTATTTATTCATTTTAGAGAGGAGACACAGAGTGAGAGAGAGAAAGAGAGAAAGGGGGGAGGAGCTGGAAGCATCAACTCCCATATGTGCCTTGACCAGACCAGTGCAGGGTTTTGAACTGGCGACCTCAGTATTCCCAGGTCGACGCTTCATCCACTGCGCCACCACAGGTCAGGCTTTTATCAATGTTTTATAATTTTCCGAGTACAAGTCCTTAACCTCCTTGGTTAAATTTACTCCTAGGTACTTTATTTTTTTGGTTGCAATAGTGAAGGGGATTGTTTCCTTAATTTCTTTTGCTGACAGTTCATTGTTGGTATATAAAAATGCCTCTTATTTCTGATTATTAATTTTATATCCTGCCACCATGCTGAACTCATTGATCAGGTCCAGTAGTTTTTTGACTGAGACTTTAGAGTTTTCTATATACAATATCATATCATCTGCAAATAATAACAGCTTTACTTCTTCTTTTCCAATTTGGATGCCTTTTATTTCTTCTTCTTGTCTGATTGCTGTGGCTAAGACTTCTAGAACTATGTTGAATATGAGTGGTGATAGGGGGCACCCCTGCTTGGTTCCTGATTTTAGGGGAATTGCTTTTAATTATTGTCCATTTAGTTTGATGTTAGCTGTGGGTTTTTCATAGATGGCCTTTATCATGTTACGGTATGTTCCCTATATTCCCACTTTATTGAGAGTTTTGATCATGAGTGGGTGCTGGATTTTATCAAATGCTTTTTCTGCATCTATTGAAATTATCATGTGATTTTTGTCCTTCCTTTTGTTTATGTGATGAATCACATTGATTGATTTGTGAATATTGAACCAGCCTTACCTCTCCAGAATAAATCCCACTTGATCATGGTGTATGATTTTTTTCATATATTGCTGGATCAGATTGGCTAATATTTTGTTGAGAATTTTAGTGTCTAAATTCATCAGGGATATTGGCCTATAATTTTCTTTCTTTGTGTTGTCTTTGCCTGGTTTCGAGATCAGAATTATGCTCGCCTCATAAAAGGAATTTGGAAGTCTTCCTTCCTCTTGAATTTTTTGAAATAGCTTGAGGAGGATAGGAGTTAGTTCTTCTTTGAATTTTTAGTAGAATTCACTTGTGAAGCCATCAGTCCCAGGACTGTTCTTTTTTGGGAGTTTTTTGATAACTGTTTCAATCTCATTTGTTGTAATTGGTCTGTTTAGGTGTTCTGATTCTGTTTGATTGATTTTTGGAAGCTTATATGATTCAAGAAATTTATCCATTTCACCTAGGTTGTCTAATTTTTTGGCATAGAGTTCTTCATAGTCTGTTCTTACAATACTTTGTATATTTCTGTTGTGTCAGTTGTTATTTCTTCACTCTCATTTCTAATTTTATTTATTTGAGTCCTCTCTCTTTTTTTCTTGGTGAGTCTAGTTAAAGGTTCATCGATCTTGTTTACCTTTTCAAAGAACCAGCTCCTGGTTTCATTGATCCTCTGTATTGTTTTATAAGCTCTATGACATTCATTTCCGCTCTCATCTTTATTATTTCCTTTCTTCTACTAGTCATGGGCTTTATTTGCTGTTGTTTTTCTAGTTCTTTTAGATGCAGGGTCAAGTTGCTTATTTGAGCTTTTTCTAGCTTCTCATGGTATGCCTGTAGTTCTATAAACTTCCCTCTCAGTACTGCTTTTGTTGTGTCCCATAAATTTTGAGTTGATGTATGCTCATTTTCATTGGTTTCTAGAAACATTTTTATTTCTTCTTTGATCTCATTGTTAATCCATTCATTATTTAATAGCATGCTATTTAGTTTCCATGTGTTTGAGTATTTGTCAATGTTTCTTTTGTGGTTAATTTCTAGTTTCATGCCATTGTGATCAGAGAAAATGCTTGATATGATTTCAATCTTCTTAAATTTGTTGAGACCACTTTTGTGTCCTAACATGTCGTCTATCCTAGAGAATGTACCATGAGCGCTTGAGAAGAATGTATATTCTACTGCTTTAGGGTGAAAAGTTCTGAAGATATCTATTAAATAGAGTTGATCTAGTGTATCCTTTAAGTCTGCTGTTTCTTTATTAATTTTCTTTCTTGAGGATCTATCCAGTGATGTTAGTGGGGTATTGAAATCACCTACTATTATAGTATTGCTGTTAATCTCACCCTTTATATCCATCAAAGTCTGCTTTATGTATGTCGGGGCTCCTATGTTTGGTGTGAAGATGTTTATAATAGTTATATCTTCCTGTTGAATTGTTCCCTTTATCATTATGTAGTGTGCTTCTTTATCTCTTACTACAGCCTTTGTTTTAAAGTCCATTTTTTCAGATATAAGTATTGCTACCCCAGCCCTTTTTTCATTTTCATTTGCATGAAATAATGTTTACCATCCTTTTACATTCAGTCTATGTGCATCTTTTGTTTTAAGGTGTGTCTCTTGTAGACAGCATATTGTATGGGTCCTGTTTCTTTATCCACGCAGCTAACCTATGTCTTTTGATTGGGTCATTTAATCCATTTACATTTAAGGTTATTATTGATATGTAGTTGTTTATTGCCATTTTATTCGTTAAAGCTGTATTCTTCTTTTGCTACATTCTTTTTCCCCTTTGAACTGATCACAACAGGCTCCTTAGCATCTCTTGCAGAATTGGTTTGGTTTTAATGAATTCCTTGAGTTATTTTTGTCTGGAAAGCTCTTTATTTCTCCTTCAATTTTAAACGTTAGCCTTTCTGGATAGAGTAGTCTTGGTTGTAGGTTCTTGTTCTGCATTACTTTGAGTATATCTTGCCATTCCCTTCTGGCCTCAAGTGTTTCTGTTGAGAAGTTGGATGTCATCCTTATGGGTGCTCCTTTGTAGGTGATTGCCTTTTTTTCTCTAGCAGCTTTTAAGATTTTCTCTTTATCCCTTAACTTTGGTATTTTAACTATGATGTGTCTTGGTGTAGATTTCTTTGTGTTTCTCTTTAATGGTGTTCTCTATGCTTCTTAACGTGTGAAACGTTTTCCAGCCTTAATTTAGGGAAGTTTTCAGCTATGATTTGATTGATCAAAGTTTCTATCCCTTGTTCTTTCTCTTCTTCTTCATGAACCCCTATGATGTGCATGTTATATCTCTTCATGTTGTCACAGAGCTCACTTAGATTTTCCTCAGATGTTTTGCGTCTCTTTTCTTTTTTCTGCTCTGCTTCTGTTCCTTTGTTTATTGTGTCCTCTAACTTGCTGATTTGATCCTCAGCTTCGTCCATCCTGCTTTTAATTCCTTCCATTGTGATCTTCACTTCTGATACTGTATTTGTCATTTCTGTCTGATTCTTTTTTATTATTTCAATTTCCTTTTTTATACTTGTCATCTCTTTATTTAGGTGTTCGTAATGACTATCCATTGTTGCTCTAAGCTCTTTAAACATCCTATCATTATTTTAAACTCTGCATCAGGTAGTTTGGTTATATCTGATTCATTCAGGTTCTTCTCTGGGGATTTCTCTTGATTCATTTGGGTTGCATTCCACTGCCTGCCCATTTTGTCTGTGTGTAAGAAGGGTTTGTCTACTGGAGTCCAATGGGTGTTGCCTCTGTGTTCCTTGATGTGGTGTGTCTGCAGGCCCGTCATCCCCTCTGCCGCTGCCTAGGGCTGTTGGGTGTGGGTGTTGCCGGCGCCAGCAGCCGCGGCTGCTGCGTTCTCTTCCTTGCCTCCACAGGAGGGGCTGTGTTCTTTGCCAGGCTCTATAAGCCTCAGCTGGTCTCAGCCTTCGCCCCTCTCCCACGGGTGGAACTGTGTACCACACTCAGGCCACAAGCCTGGGCACCAAGGGCAACAGCGAACACTTTTGCTCAGCTGCTGGTCCCTGTCTGCCTGTTCCTCCCACGGGGAGGGACTTTTGGTGTACGCTCAGCAGCTAGCCCAGGCTTCCGCCTCACCCCATCCCCAACAACCACAGCTCCTGGGCTGGGAGGGGCTTCTGCTATGTGCTCAGCCATGTGCCAGGCTTCCACCCCCCCTCCGCGTGCAAAGCCGGTGTTGCTCCATTGCAACTGGAGTCATTCTAGCACCTGAGGCAGAGGCCATAGAACCATCTTCAGTTCCTGGGCCAACTTTGCTCTGATGGAGCCTTGGCTGGTGGAGGGGGGGGGAGAGAGAGAGAGAGAGAGAGAGAGAGAGAGAGAGAAAGGAGAGAAGGAAGGGTGGAGAAGCAGATGGTTGCTTCTCCTTTGTGCCCTGACTGGAAATCAAACCCAGGACATCTACATCTACACACCGGGCAAACAGTCTACCAATGAACCTACAGGCTGGGGCTTACTCTATGTCTTTTTATTGAAGCAGTTCATCCATCTACATTTAAGGTTATTATTGATATGTACTTATTTATTGCCGTTTTATTCTTTAAACCTATGGTCTTCTTTTTGTTTCTTTTTTTTTTCCCCCCCTTTTTTGTATAGCAGGTCCTTTAATATTGCTTGCAGTGCTTGTTTGGTGGTAATAAACTTCTTAAGCCCCCCCCCCCTTTTTTTTTTGGTCTGGGAAGCTCTTATTTCTCCTTAAATTTTAAATGATAGCCTTGCTGGGTAGAATTGTCTTAGTTGTAGGTTCTTGTTTTGCATCACTTTGAATATTTCTTGCCAATTTCTTCTGGCCCAAAGTGTTTCTGTTGAAAAGTCAGTTGTGAGCCTTGTTGGAACTCCTTTGTAGGTAATTAATTGCTTTTGTCTTTCAGGTTTTAGTATTTCTTCTTTGTTTCTTATCTTTGGCATTTTATTATGATGTGTCTTGGTATGGGCCTCTTTGGGTTCTTCTTTAATGGGATTCTCTATGCTTCTTGAATTGTGTGACTTTTTCCTTTATCTATTTAGGAAGGTTTTCAGCTATGATTTCATTGAACAAGTTCTCTATCTTTTGTTGGTTCTCTTCTCCTTCAGGAATCCCTATGATGCAGATGTTGTTTCTCTTCATGTTGTCATAAAGATGTCTTGGAGATTCCTCAGCAATTTTGAAACTCCTTTTCTTTTGTTGCTCTGGTTCAGTGCTTACATTGGTCTTGTCCTCTAAATCAGTGATTTGATCCTCTCTGCTTTATCCAGCCTGCTGTTAATAGCTTCTAGTGCACTCTTTGTTTCAGATATCATGTTAGTGATTTCCGACTCATTCATTTTTATTGTTTCAATGTCATTTTAAATGCTTACTGAGTTCTCATTGTGATCAGCCATTCTTACTCTAAGATCCTTGAGTACCCTAATCACCATTATTTTAAACTATGCATCTGGTAGTTTGGTTTTTTCCACTTCATTTAATTACTTTTCTGGGGATTCTCTTGTTTTATTTGGGTCATATTTCTTTGTCATCCCATTTTGAGTGTGTATTTGGTAGCTCTGCTCTGACTCCCAAATTTGTTGTGATGTCTTTATGAGTAATGTGGGCTCAGTGGTACTAACCTCCAGGCCTCCTGAGCTCCTTACTCTAGGAATGTTTCTTGAGGGTTATATTTACTCTGTGGTGGTATGTGAGTCTTGAATGCTGTTGGTCTTTTCATGGGTGGAGTTAACCATTCAGGCTGGCTGGCTCTAAGGGTCAACCTTAGTCCTGTGTATTAGACACTGTTCAATGTCTGTCCTATGGGGCTTATTTATTTTCTGCACTGTCTGGTGTCTGCTGGACAATTCCTTTGGGTGTGCCAATTGTGTAGCTAGTTGAGTCTAGTGTTGGTATGGTTTGCCCCCCACTACTGGTTATGTTGGTTCTGGGTCTTATTGGGAAAAGTTCTGGTACAGGTTGATGTCAGAAGTTGTTTGTAACCCACTGTATGCTACCTGTCTGAAGCTACCACTCTGTTCAGTGTTTGTGTCTGCATTTTCAGTGCCTGGATTTATGTGGTTGGGCAACTCATTTATAAAGGTCAGTTTCCTCCTGCTGAGATTTGACAGCAGCTCAATGAAAGGACTCAAGGTCTTTAACCCTTAAGTAGTATGAATGTTTATGTAAATCCTCACTCATGGGGTTAACAAAAAACTTACTAGTCAATAGTTAAGCTTTTCCTCCAGTTTTTAGCAGCTCTCCCTCCTCTTACAGCTGCCTAGTCTTCCAAAGAGTCTTCTGTAGAAAGACTATAAAATGGGCTCTGACTGGTCTCACTCTACCAACCCCTCCATAGGATTCAAGCTTGGTGAGAGAAGTTGAGGTTGAGATGACATTTGTGAGATATTCTACTACAGAAGTCTCTTGGTCAGGAGTTCAGTATGGGAAAGTGGCCCCTACTTAAGAACCTAAACTCTGAGCTACTGCTGGATAGTCCAATTCTGTTTCTCCCCCATGAGGTGACCAGCAGGTTCAGGTTGGGTGGGGCCAATGATCTCCTCTGCAGAAGTTCTTTCAGTTGGGAAGCCCTGGGTCAAGGAAGATTGAGAGTCTTCCACTGGGGCTAATTGTGACCTCCAGAAGGTGGTTAACCCCCTTGATCAGTACCAATAATAGGCTCCAAGGAATGCACACTTTGAATGTCTGTGCTCTAAGCCTCTCTTCCTTCTTCCTGTGGATCTTAGAATGGTGGGGCAGGATATATGGGAGTTGGGCTGGATTAATCTGAAGCTGGACCACATTCAATGCGTGTAAGCTGCTCTGCAGGTGTTGACCACAGAAAGTGGAGTTTGTGACAGCTAGGTTTGGTGTCCGATGAGCTCTCCCTTTGGATATGCTGCTACTAAGTATAGTTGGGTCCTGCTCTGATGTTCCTTGTAGCTGGCCACTGGATGTGTTGGTTCTGGGCCTCTTAGAAAGGAACCTGGAGCAGACCAGTGTAAATCACTGACTGACTGGTCCTCAGCAACCTTTTTGGAGCTATAAGTTATCCTGTGTTTGTGGAAGCTTCTACTGGGCTTAGGTCCACATGGAAATACCAACCTGCACACTTAGGCTGGCTTTTCCAGTCCCAGGGACAAGTTAGCAAAAGGCCCAAGGTTCCAAAATTGCTTTCTACTCTTTCTTTCTGTTGATTGTTTGTTAGGGTTGGCCCTGAAAAAAATCTCTGGTAGAGTCTAGAGACTGAGGCAATTTAGGGATTAGTGAAGGTGATGGGTGTGGCTCCCATACCAGAGCCCCAGGTATCAGTCTGTACTATATTTTTTCACAGATCTCAGTAGGGTGTGGCCTCTAGAACCCAGAGATTTGGTCTTCCCACAGTCCAGAAAGTTTCTACTGAATCTCCCATGAGGCAGAAGCACCAGTCATAGTCTCAGAATGGGGTGGTGGTGGTGATCTCCAGAACTACTGAAATACACAGCTCAAAACACAAAGAAGAAACAGGGAAAAGAAAGTATGGAACACCACCACACAAAAACAACTAACAAAAACACAAAAGACCCAAACAAGACACAGAGCTACCAGAACACGGGACATAAAATAGCTGTAGGAAATTCTTAAGTGTCAATAATTACCCTAAATGCAAATTGACTAAACTCACCAATAAAGAGGCACAGAGTAGCAGGTTGGATCAAAAACAAAACCCAATCATATGTTGCCTTCAAGAAACACATCTAAGCTGCAAGGACAAAAGTACACTCAAAGTGAAAGATTGGAAAATGATTCTCCAAGCAAATAATATCCATAAAGAAGCAGGTGTAGCCATACTCATACCTGACAATGCTAACTTCAAGACAACAAAGGTAACCAGAGAGAAAGATGGGTATCTTATAATAAATAATAAAGGGCACATCGTATCAAGAAGACATAACACTTCTTAATATATCAGCATTGAACCAGGGAACACCAAAATATATAACATCTAACTGATCTAGGAACAGAAGCCGACAAAAACAATCATACTTGGAGATTTCTCACTATTGATGGCTTTAGATAGATCATCCAAACAGAAAATCAATAAAGAAATATCGGCCCTAAATGACACTGTATGAAATGGCCATAATAAACATTTACAGGCCATTTCATCCCAATACATCAGATTATACATCCTTTTCCAGTTTACACGAAACATTCTCAAGAATAAACCATATGTTGGGCCACAAAACTAACATCAACATATTTAGGAGGATTGAAATTATACCAAGCATATATTTTTTTACCATAAGGCTTTGAACTTAGAATTTAACTGCAAAAAGAAAGTAAAGAAACCCCCCAAAATGTGAAAATTAAACAACATAATTCTAAAAACTGACTGGGTCAAAGAAGAAATAAAAATAGAGATCAAAAGGTATATACTGACAAATGACAATAATGTGACCAATTATCCTCCTTTAAAAAGGACAGTCCTTCTTTTGTAAGTTCTGTCCTCCTCCCTCGAAAAGTGTCCTCTTACATGTCCATTTATTTTGATATTGGGAAACTAATGTGTAAATATCTGTATTCAATTGATGCAGAGTCAATCCATTGTGTGTGATGTGACAGATTTGTGTCTCAATGAATACTTTTTTCTTACAATTATTATTAAAAATTAATAGTCATGTAAGCATAATTACAATATAAAATATTACAAATGTTTTATTATGCATTTATCATATTATAATATATTATTATTGCAATGAATAAAATGTTTCTTTTATTTATGATATTGTTTTCTTCAATTTATTTTTGTCCTCCTTTTCATTGTAAAAATGTAAAAATGTCACCTTAATGACAATGACATATCAAAAGTTCTGGGATGCAACAAAAGGAGTAATAAGAGGGAAGTTTATATCATTACAGGCTTATATCAAGAAACAAGGGAGATCCAAAGTAAACAACCTAACATCACATCTTAAGAAACTAGAAAAAGAAAAACAAAGGCAACCCAAACTCAGTAGAAGAAAGGAAATAGTACAAATTAGAGCAAAATTAAATGAAATAAAGAATAAAAAAACTATATAAAAATACAACAAAGAGTTGGTTCTTTGAAAAATCAAACAATCAACAAACCACTGGCTAGACTCACTAAGGAAAAAAAGGAAAGACTCATATAAACAAAATCTGAAATGAAAGAGAAGAAATTACCACATAAATCATTAATATACAAAGGATCATAGACTACTATCAAAGATTATGCCACCAAATTCAATAACCTAGAGGAAATGGATATATTCCTGGAGCTATACAATCTTCCTAGACTGAGTCACAAAGAAGTGGAAAAACTAAATAGACCTATAAACACAGAGAAAATAGAAAAAACTATTAAAAACCTCTCAAAAAACGGAAGTCCAGGACCCAATGTCTATACTAGTGAATTCCACCAAACATTCAAAGAAGATTTGGTACCTATACTTCTTCTCAAAGTCTTCAAAAAATGGAATTTCTTAACACATTTTATGAGGCCAACATAACCCTCATACCAAAACCTGGCATGGACAATTCAAACAACAACAACAACAAACAAACAAACAAAAAACTACAGACCAGTATCTCTAATGAATACAGATGCAAAAATCCCAAACAAATACTAGCAAATGGAATACAGCACATTAAAAAAATAATACATCAAACTTTCCCGACAGCTGTTCCTGAAACCTAAGATGTCCTGAGCCCTGTGGAGAGCACAGAGGGTCGATGGGGACCTTGCCTTGAAGAAGCTTGACGTTCATTTGGGAGGGAGAGCCAACAGACCTGGAACCCTCAGGTGGAAATAGTAGAGAAGTTTTTCATCGGCTCTTTTTCTCCAGTTTTCTGTGGCCAGCTTGTCCGGAGGAACGTGGCCAGTACCCATGCCCCCAAGTGAGACAGCTCCTCTCTGTTGTGATCCAGTGGAGCCTGGGGTGAGGCGAGAACTCTGCATTTTCTCGGGGAAGCAAGATGGCGACGGAGTAGGCGGACGTACAAACTTCCAACTCCCAGAACCAAAGTGGATTATAACTCAATTTAAAGAACCATCATCTGGATGAACCAACTATGAACTGAACTAAGTGGACTCTTCAACCAAGGAACACAGAAGAAGCCACATTCAGACTGGTAGGAATAGCGAAAACGCGAAGAGGGCTGCCCAGCTCCCGGGAGCAAACGGCAACCCGGAGAGACCCGCGTGGCGGGAGGAGAGTTTGGTGGAGAGGGAGGGACCTGGGTCCCAGGAACCAAGCCCCAGCCAGCAATCCCAGAGCCTAGAAGAGGCGTTTGGACAGTTTTGAGCTGTGAAACAAGTGAGGGAGCTCCCAGGCTTACAGTGTGGAGTATTAGGTCCCTTCCTACTCTGCTGACGGTTGCTAAAGGGTTTGGGGTGGCAGGACGCTGAAACGTGGTTCTGTCGGCATGGGCGGAGGCCAAGCCGGTGTGAGCCCGGTCTAGCCCAGCAGGGTCGGAGGGGACGCGTGAAAGTGGTCCGGAAGCTGCAGGCCCGCCTTTAATCCCACTTACAGGGACAAAGCGGGAGGCCAGGAACAGGCAGAAATCTGCTCTGCAACACTGCGCAAGCTGGCCCTGACCGCGGGGACGGGGCTAGGACCAGGGACGGGCAGGGGCTCGCAGCTGAGCTCACGCTACCAGCCCCGACCGGCCGGAGAAACTGCATTTGCAATTATACGTGCATGAGCGGGCTCCGAACGCGAGGGCGGGGTAGAGTCCAGGACGAGCGGAAGTACGCAGCTGAGCGGAAGCCAGCAAACACGCCCGGCCCAATAAACCTGGGTTAGCGACCCTTCGCAGAAGAGCCCTGGCCTCGAGGGTGGGGCTAAAGCTCTGGACGGGCAAAGGCTCACAGCTGAGAGCACGTCAAAAGCCCCGCCCAACCTGCAAAACTGTGGCGAGCAGGCTCTGACTGTGGGTTCTGGGCGAAAGTCCGGAAATAGGCTGGGTCCGCAGCTGAGCAAAGGTGCTCACCTCTACCCTTGGTGCTAAGGCTTCTGGCCTGTGTGACAGCCCCTCCCGTGGAGGAGAGGCAGAAATCACAGCAAAAGCCACAGTGGGCCGGCACTGGCAACGCTCATACCCAACCACCCTAGGCAGCGGCAGAGGGTGTGGGGGACCTGCAGACAGACCACACCTAGAGAACACAAAGGCAACACCTACTGGACTCCAGTGGCCACAACTTGCTTATACACAGACAGAATGGGTAGGCAGAGGAATGCAAACCAAATGAATCAAGAGAAATCCCCAGAGAAGGACCTGAATGAACCAGATATAACCAAATTACCAGAAGCAGAATTTAGAATAATGATAGTTAGGATATTCAAAGAAATTAGAGCAACAATGGATAGTCATTATGAACACCTAAATAAAGAGATAACAAGTATAAAAAACAAAATTGAAATAATAAAAAAGAATCAGACAGAAATGACAAATACAGTATCAGAACTGAAGACCACAATGGAAGGAATTTAAAGCAGGATGAATCACGCTGAGGATCGAATCAGCGAGTTAGAGGACACAATAAACAAAGGCACAGAAACAGAGAAGAAAAAGGAAAAGAGACTCAAAATATGTGAGGAAACTCTAAGGGAGCTCTGTTACAACATGAAGAGAAACAACATTCGCATCATAGGGGTGCCTGAAGAAGAGGAGAGAGGACAGGAAATGGAAACTTTGTTCAATCAAATCATAGCAGAAAACATTCCTAAATTAAGGCTGGGAAACACTCCACATGTTCAAGAAGCACACAGAACTCCATTAAAGAGAAACCCAAAAAGATCTACACCAAGACACATCATAGTTAAAATACCAAAGCTAATGGATAAAGAAAAAATTATAAAAGCTGCTAGGGGAAAAAAGCCTATCACCTACAAAGGAGCCCCCATAAAAATGACATCGGACTTCTCAACAGAAACACTTGAGGCCAGAAGGGAATGGCAAGATATAATCAAAGTAATGCAGAACAAGAACCTACAACCAAGACTACTTTATCCAGCAAGTCTAACATTTAAAATTGAAGGAGAAATAAAGAGCTTCCCAGACAAAGAAAGCCTGAAGGAATTCATAAAAACCAAACCAATTCTACAAGAGATACTAAGGGGCCTCTTGTGAACAGTTTAAAGGGAGGAAAGAACATAGCAAAAGTAGAATACAGCTTTAAAGAATAAAATGGCAATAAACAACTACATATCAATAATAACCTTAAATGTAAATGGATTAAATGATCCAATCAAAAGACATAGGGTAGCTGCATGGATAAAGAAACAGGACCCATGCATATGCTGTCTACAAGAGACACACCTTAAAACAAAAGATGCACATAGACTGAAGGTAAAAGGATGGAAAAAAATACTTCATGCAAATGGAAATGAAAAAAAAACCAAGGTAGCAATACTTATATCTGACAAAATGGACTTTAAAACAAAGGCTGTAGTAAGAGATAAAGAAGCACACTACATAATGATAAAGGGAACAATTCAACAGGAAGATATAACTATTATAAACATCTATGCACCAAATATAGGAGCCCCGACATACATAAAGCAGGCTTTGATGGATATAAAGGGCGAGATGAACAGCAATACTATCATAGTAGGGGATTTCAATACCCCTCTAACAATACTGGATAGATCCTCAAGAAAGAAAATTAATAAAGAAACAGCAGACTTAAAGGAGACACTAGAACAACTTGATTTAATAGATATATTCAGAACTTTTCACCCTAAAGCAGTAGAATATACATTATTCTCAAGCGCTCATGGTACGTTTTCTAGGATAGACCACATGTTAGGACACAAAAATGGTCTCAATAAATTTAAGAAGATTGAAATCATATCAAGCATTTTCTCTGATCACAATGGCATGAAACTAGAAATTAACCACAAAAGAAAAACTGAAAAATACTCAAACACTTGGAAACTAAATAGCATGTTATTAAATAACAAATGGATTAACAATGAGATCAAAGAAGAAATAAAAAAGTTTCTAGAAACAAATGATAATGAGCATACATCAACTCAAAATTAATGGGACACGGCAAAAGCAGTTCTGAGAGGGAAGTTTATTGCACTACAGGCATATCATAAGAAGATAGAAAAAGCTCAAATAAGCAACCCGACCCTGCATCTAAAAGAACTAGAAAAACAACAACAAATAAAACCCAAGACAAGTAGAAGGAAGGAAATAATAAAGATCAGAGCAGAAATAAATGACATAGAGGATAAGGAAACAATACAGAGGATCAACGAAATCAGAAGCTGGTTCTTTGAAAAGGTAAACAAGATTGATGAACCTTTAACTAGACTCACCAAGAAAAAAAGAGAGAGGACTCAAATAAATAAAATTAGAAAGGACAGTGGAGAAATAACAACTGACACAACAGAAATACAAAGCATTGTAAGAAAATACTATGAAGAACTATATGCCAAAAAATTAGACAATCTTGGTGAAATGGACAAATTTCTTGAATCATATAACCTTCCAAAAATCAATCTGGAAGAATCAAAACACCTAAACAGACCAATTACAACAAATGAAATCGAAACAGTTATCAAAAAACTCCCAAAAAAGAAAAGTCCTGGGCCTGATGGCTTCACAAGTGAATTCTATCAAAAATTCAAAGAAGAACTAACTCCTATCCTCCTCAAGCTATTTCAAAAAATTCAAGAGGAAGGAAGACTTCCAAACTCCTTTTATGAGGCGAGCATAATTCTGATCCCAAAACGGGGCAAAGACAACACAAAGAAAGAAAATTATAGGTCAATATCCCTGATGAATTTAGACGCTAAAATTCTCAACAAAATAATAGCCAACCGGATCCAGCAATGTATGAAAAAAATCATACACCATGATCAAGTGGGATTTATTCTGGAGAGGCAAGGCTGGTTCAATATTCGCAAATCAATCAATGTGATTCATCACATAAACAAAAGGAAGGACAAAAATCACATGATAATTTTAATAGATACAGGAAAGGCATTTGATAAAATCCAGCACCCATTCATGCTCAAAAATCTTAGTAAAGTGGGAATACAGGGATCATTCCTTAACATGATAAAGGCCATCTACAATAAACCGACAGCAAACATCATACTAAATGAACAAAAATTAAAAGCAATCCCCTTAAGATCAGGAAACAGGCAGTGATGCCCCCTTTCACCACTCTTATTCAACATAGTTCTGGAAGTCCTAGCTACAGCAATCAGACAAGAAGAAGAAATAAAAAGCATCCAAATTGGAAAAGAAGTAAAACTGTCACTATTTGCAGATGATATGATATTGTATATTGAAAACCCTAAAGTCTCAGTCAAAAAACTACTGGACCTTATAAATGAATTCAGCAAGGTGGCAGGATATAAAATTAATACTCAGAAATCAGAGGCATTTCTATATACTAACAATGAACTGTCAGCAAAAGAAATTAAGGAAACAATCCCCTTCACTATTGCAGCCAAAAAAATAAAGTACCTAGGAGTAAATTTAACCAAGGAGATTAAGGACTTGTACTCGGAAAATTATAGAACATTGATAAAAGAAATCAAGGAAGATACAAACAAGTGGAAGCATATACCGTGCTCATGGCTAGGAAGAAGAAACATCATTAAAATGTCTATATTACCCAAAGCAATTTATAAATTCAATGCAATACCAATTAAAATACCAATGACATACTTCAAAGATATAGAACACATATTCCAAAAATTTATATGAAACCAAAAAAGAACACGAATAGCCTCAGCAATCTTAAAAAGAAAAAATAAAGCAGGAGGTATCACTCTTCCAGATATCAAGGTTTACTATAAGGCCATTATACTCAAGACAGCCTGGTACTGGCATAAGAACAGGCATATAGATAAATGGAACAGAACAGAGAACCCAGAAATAAACTCACAGCTTTATGGACGACTGATATTTGACAAAGGAGGAAAGAACATACAATGGAGTAAAGACAGCCTCTTTAACAAATGGTCTTGGGAAAATTGGACATCTACCTGCAAAAAAATGAAACTAGACCATCAACTTACACCATTCACAAAAACAAACTCAAATTGGATAAAAGACTTAAATGTAAGCCGTGAAACCATAAGCATCTTAGAAGAAAACATAGGCAGCAAGCTCTCCGACATCTGTAGCAGCAGTATATTTGCCGATTTATCTCCACGGGCAAATGAAATAATAGGCAAGATAAACAAATGGGACTATATCAAACTAAAAAGTTTTTGCACAGCTAAAGACAATAGGAACAGAATAAAAAGACAAACCACACAATGGGAGAACATATTTGACAGCACATCTGATTAGGGGTTAATAACTAAAATTTATAAAGAACTTATAAAACTCAACACCAGGAAGACAAACAACCCAATCAAAAAATGGGCAAAAGAAATGAATAGAAATTTCTCCAAAGAGGACATACAGATGGCCAATAGGCATATGAAAAAATGCTCAACATCACTAATCATTTGAGAAATGCAAATTAAAACCACAATGAGATATCACCTCACACCAGTCAGAATGGCACTCATCAGCAAAACAACACAGAATAAGTGCTGGCGAGAATGTGGAGAAAAGGGAACCCTTCTGCACTGCTGGTGGGAATGCAGACTGGTGCAGCCACTGTGGAAAACAGTTTGGAGATTCCTCAGAAAATTAAAAATCGAACTGCCTTTTGACCCAGCTATCCCACTTTTAGGAATATACCCTAGGAACACCATAGCACTATTCGAAAAGAAGAAATGCGCCCCATGTTCGTGGCAGCATTGTTCACAATAGCGAAGATCTGGAACCAGCCCAAGTGTCCGTTAGAAGACGAGTGGATTAAAAAGCTATGGTACATATATACTATGGAATACTACTCAGCCATAAGAAACGATGACATCGGATCATTTATAACAAAATGGATGTACCTTGATAACATTATACGGAGTGAAATAAGTAAATCAGTAAAAGAGAAAAACTGAGAACAGCATGATTTCATACATAGGTGGGACATAAAAGTGAGAATATGAGACATGGACAAGAGAGTGGTGGTTATGGGATGGGGGGAGGGAGGGAAGAGTGGGATAGGGAGGAGGGGAGGGACACAGGGATAACCAGATAGAAGGTGACAGAGGACAATTTGACTTTTGGTGACGGGTATGCAAAATAATTGAATGATAAGATAACCTGGAGATGTTTTCATTGTACATATGTACCCTGATTTATTGGTGTCACCCCATTAGAATTAATAATAATAAAATATATATATATAAAAAAATACATCACCATCAATTGGGATTCAGTCCAGGAATGCAAAGATGGTTCAACATTCAGAAATCAATCAACATAATACACAAAACAAAGGACAAAAATTATGTGATCTTATCAATAGATGAAGAAAAGTTATTTGATAGGACACAATACCCTTTTATGTTTAAAACACCCAATAAAATCGGAATAGAGATAAGTACCTTAACATAATAAAGGCTATATATGACAAACCACCAGCTAATATCATACTAAATGTTTAAAAAAATGAGGCTTTTTGAGAAGACAGAGAAGTGCAATCCAACTGAAACCATAAGAGAAACCTCCAGAAAATGAACTGAGTGATATGGAAATAACCAAACTACCAGATGCAGAGTTTAAAATAATGATTGTTAGGATGCTTAGGGATCTTAGAACAACAGCGGATGGTCATTATGAACACCTAAATAAAGAGATAGCAAGTATAAAAAGGACATTGAAATATTAAAAGAGAATCAGTCGGAGATGACAAATACAATATCAGAAATGAAGAACACAATGGAAGGAATTAAAAGTAGAATGGATGAAGCTGAGGATCGAATCAGCGAGTTGGAGGACAAGATGAACGAAGGCATGGAAGCAGAAAAGAAAAAAGAAAAGACTCAAAAAGTCTGAGGAAACTTTAAGAGAGCTCCATGACAATATGAAGAGAAATAATATCCGCATCATAGGGGTTCCTGAAGAAGAATAGAAAGAACAAGGATTAGAAACTTTATTCATTCATATTATAGCTGAAAAGTTCCCTAAATTGATGCAGGGAAGGCTCTCACAAGTTCAGGAAGTACAGAGAACTCCATTAAAGAGAAACCCAAAGAAACCTACACCAAGACACATAATTAAAATACCAAAGCTAAGTGATAAAGAGAAAATATTAAAAACTGTTAGAGAAAAAAGGCTATCACCTACAAAGGAGGCCCCATAAGGATGACATCTGACTTCTCAACAGGAACACTTGAGGCCAGAAGGAAATGGCAGGAAATATTTAAAGTAATGTAGAACAAGAGCCTACAACCAAGGCTACTTTATCCAGCAAGGCTATCATTTATAATTAAAGGAGAAATAAAAAGTTTCCCAGACAAAAACAAAACAAAACAAGAAACAACTCAAGGAATTCATTACAACCAAACCAATGCTGCAGGAAATGTTAAGGGACCTGTTGTAAACAGATCAAAGTGGGAAAAGAATATAGCAAAAGAGGAATACAGTTTTAAAGAATAAAATGGCAATAAACAACTACATATCAATAATAACCTTAAATGTAAATGGATTAAATGATTCAATCAAAAGCCATAGGGTAGCTGCATGGATAAGAAAACAGGACCCATACATATGCTGTCCACAAGAGACACACCTTAAAACAAAATATGCACATAGACTGAAGGTAAAAGGATGGAAAAAATATTTCATGCAAATGGAAATGAAAAAAAGCTGGAGTAGCAATACCTATATCAGACAAAATGGACTTTAAAACCAAGGCTATAGTAAAAGATAAAGAAGGTCACTACATAATGATAAAGGGAGAAATCCAACAAGAAGATATAACCATCATTAATATCTACGCACCTAATATAGGAGCACCTAAATATATAAAGCAGACTTTAATGGATATAAAAGGCGAGATGAACAGCAATACTATAATAGTAGGAGATTTCAATACCTGACTAAGATCACTAGATAGATCCTCAAGAAAGAAAATTAACAAAGAAACAGCAGACTTAAAGGACACACTAGATCAGAAGTCCCCAAACTACGGCCCGTGGGCCAAATTGCGGCCACCTGAGGCCATTTATCCGGCCCCCGCTGCACTTCCGGAAGGGACACCTCTTTCATTGGTGGTCAGTGTATGGTCAGACTATGACTGGTGCTTCTGCCTCATGGGAGATTCAGTAGAAACTTTCTGGACTGTGGGAAGACCAAATCTCTGGGTTCTAGAGGCCACACCCTACTGAGTACTGTATGTGGCGGCCCTCCAACGTTCTGAGGGAGAGTGAACTAGCCCCCTGTGTAAAAAGTTTGGGGACCCTTGCACTAGATCAACTTGATTTAACAGATATCTTTAGAACCTTTCACCCTAAAGCAGCAGAATATAAATTCTTTTCAAGTGCTCATGGTACATTCTCTAGGATAGACCACATGTTAGGACACAAAAGTAGTCTCAACAAATTTAAGAAGATTGAAATCATAGCAAGCATTTACTCTGATCACAATGCCATGAAACTAGAAATAAACCACAACAGAAAAACTGAAAAATACTCAAACACATAGAAACTAAATAGCATGTTATTAAATAATGAATGGGTTTACAATGAAGTCAAAGAAGAAATAAAAAAATTCCTAGAAATGAATGATAATGAACGTACAGCAACTCAAAATGTATAGGACACAGCAAAAGCAATCCTGAGAGGGAAGTTCATAGCACTACAGGCAGTAGTTTGAAAAAGCTCAAATAAACCTAACCCTTCATCTAAAAGAACTAGAAAAAGAATAGCAAGTAAGGCCCAGAGGAAGTAGAAGGAAGGAAATAATAAGGATCAGAGGGGAAATAAATGACATAGAGGTTAAAGAAACAATACAGAGGATAAATGAAACCAAGAGCTGGTTATTTGAAAAGGTAAACAAGATCAATGAACATTTAACGAGATTTACCTAGAAAAGAAGAGAGAGGACTCAAATAAATAAAATAAGAAATGAGAGTGGTGAAATAACAACTGACACAACAGAAATAAAAAATATTATAAGAAAATACTATGAAGAACTGTATGCCAAAAAATTAAACAATCTAGGTGAAATGGACAAATTCCTTGAAACATGTAAACTTCCAAAAATCAATCTGGAAGAATCAGAAAACCTAAACAGACCGATTCGATTACAACAAAAGAGATCGAAACAGTTATCAAAAAGCTCCCCCAAAACAAAACTCCTGGGCTCAATGGCTTCACTGGTGAATTCTACCAAATATTCAAAGAAGAACTAACTCCTATCCTTTTCAAGCTATTTCAAAAAATTCAAGAGGAAGGAACACCTCCAAGTTTCTTTTATGAAGCGAGCATAATTCTGATTCCAAAACCAGGCAAAGACAACACGAAGAAAGAAAATTATAAGCCAATATCTCTGATAAATTTAGATGCTAAAATCTCAATAAAATATTAGCAAACCAGATCCAGCAATATATGAAAAAAATCATACATCATGATCAAGTGGGATTTATTCTGGGGAGGCAAAGATGGTACATTTGTAAGTCAATCAATGTGATTCACCACATAAAGAAAAGGAAGGAGAAAAAAACACATGATAATTTCAATAGATGCAGAAAAAGCATTTGATAAAATCCAGCACCCATTTATGATCAAAACTCTTAGCAAAGTAGGAATACAGGGAACATACCTCAACATGATAAAGGCCATCTATGACAAACCCACAGCCAACATCATAATTAATGGACAAAAAAGCAATTCCTCTAAAATCAGGAACAAGGCAGGAATGCCCTATTTTACCACTCTTACTCAACATAGTTCTGGAAGTCCGAGCTACAGCAATCAGACAAGAATAACAAGTAAAAGTCATCCAAATAGGAAAAGAAGAAGTAAACTATCATTATTTGCAGATGATATGATACTGTATACAGAAAACTAAAGTCTCAGTCAAAAAACTATTGGACCTAATAAACGAATTCAGCAAGGTGGCAGAATATAAAATTAATACTCAGAAATCAGAGGCATTTTTATATACGAACAATGAAATGTCAGAAAGAGAAATTAAGGAAACAATCCCCTTCACTATTGCAACAAAGAAAATAAAGTACCTAGGACTAAATTTAACCAAGGAGGTTAAAGACTTATACTCAGAAAATTATAAAACATGATAAAAGAAATCAAGGAAGACACAAACAAGTGGAAGCATATACCGTGTTCATGGTTAGGAAGAATAAACATCATTAAAATGTCTATATTACCCAAAGCAATTTATTGATTCAATGCAATACCAATTAAAATACCAATGACATACTTCAAAGATATAGAACACATATTCCAAAAATTTATATGGAACCAAAAAAACCCCCCAAAAAACAAACAAAAAAAAAACCCACAACACGGATAGCCTCAGCAATCTTGAAAAAGAATAAAGTGGTAGGTATCACACTTTCTGATATTAAGTTATACTACAAGGCCATTGTACTCAAAATAGCTTGGTACTGGCATAAGAACAGGCACATAGATCAATGGAACAGAACAGAGAACCCAGAAATAAACCCACACCTTTATGGACAACTGATATTTGACAAAGGAGGAAAGAGCATACAATGGAGTAAAGACAGTCTCTTTAACAAATGGTGTTGGGAAAACTGGACAGGTACCTGCAAAAAAAGGAAACAAGACCACCAACTTATACCATGCACAAAAATAAACTCAAAATGGATAAAGGACTTAAATGTAAGTCGTGAAACCATAAGCATCATAGAAGAAAACATAGGCAGTAAGCTCACCGACATCTATCGCAGCAATATATTTGCTTATTTATCTCCACAGGCAAATGAAATAAAAGACAGGATAAACAAATGGGACTATATCAAACTAAAAAGCTTTTGCACAGCTAAAGACAATATGAACAGAATAGAAAGACAAACCACACAATGGAAGAACATATGGACAATACATCTGATAAGGGGTTAATAACCAAAATTTATAAAGAACTTGTAAAACTCCACACCAGGAAGACAAACAATCCAATCAAAAAATGGGCACAAGAAATGAATAGACACTTCTCCAAAGAGGACATACAGATGGCCAATAGACAGATGAGAAATGTTCAACATCACTAATCATTAGAGAAATGCAACTTAAAACCACAATGAGATATCACCTCACAACAGTCAGAATTGCGTTCATCAACAAAACAACACACGATGGGTGCTGGCAAGGATACGGAGAAAAGGGATCCCTCCTGCACTGCTGGTGGAAATGCAGACTGGTGCAGCCACTGTGGAGAACAGTATGAAGATTTCATAAAAAATTAGAAATGGAACTGCCCTTTGACCCAGCAATCCCACTTATAGGAATATATCTCAAGGACACCATATCGCCAACTAAAAAAAAAAAAAAGAAATGCACCCCCATGTTTATGGAAGCATTGTTGACAATAGCGAAGATCTGGAAACAGCCCAAGTGCTTTTCAGTGGACAAGTGGATTAAAAAGCAGTGGTACAGAACATTGCCAAGATCTCCCCAGACTAAATTCCCCAGTGAAAATCTCAATAAGGACGGCAAGATGGCGATGGAGTAGGTGGACGTACCAACTTACAACTCCCAGAACCAAAGTGGATTATAACTTAATTTTAAGAACCATCATCTGGATAAACCAACTTTGAACTAAACTAAGTGGACTCTTCAACCAAGGTATACTGAAGAAGCCACATTGAGACTGGTAGAAGGGGCGAAAACGCAGAGAGAGCTGCCCAGCTCCCGGAGTGAAAGGCAGCCCGGAGAGACCTGCGTGGTGGGAGGAGAGTTTGGCTGAGAGGGAGGGACCTGGGTCCCAGGAACAAAGCCCCAGCCTGCAGCCCAAGAGCCTAGAAGAGGCGTTGGGACAGTATTGAGCTGTGAAACAAGTGAGGATACTGTTTGTGAGAAAGAGACAGTTTTCTCATTCTTAAAGGGACAACGCAGAAAACCTCTCACAACCACTCACCTGAGGCTCCGGGGAGCGGGGACAGAGCAGAGGACCAGAGCAGCGGGAAGAGAGTTTGGACTGGAAGGCACAGGGAGAAACACTCTGAGGGACAGTCACCCTAACCCCTAGGCTGAGTCACTTCCTTAATCAAAAACGAATATTTCCCCTGGAACTAGCAATACCAGCAAAGGGAGACAGGACACCAGCCAAACAAGCTCTCCTGTGGCACTTAGAGCAGAGCTGCTTAGATGGAGGGAGCTTCCAGGACTCCAGTATGGAGTGTTAGGGTCTGAGCTGCAGTACACCCACTCAGACTGCTAAGGGCTTGCTGGAGGGATGGCGGGACGCTGAAACACGGTTCTGTCGGCGGGGGTGGAGGCCCAGCCGGAGTGAGCTCGGTCTAGCCCAGCAGGGGTAGAGGGGACATGCGAAAGTGGTCTGGCAATGCGTGCCCGCCTGCTGTGCCACCTGTGGGGGGAAAAGTGGGAGGCCAGGAACGGGCAGAGATCTGCTCTGCAACCCTGTGCAAGCCGGCCCTGACCGAGGGGGCGGTGCTAGGACCAGGGACAGGCCGAGGCTCGCGGTTGAGCTCACGCCAGCAGCCCCGCCCAGCCCAAGAAACCACGGTTTGCGATCCTGCGCAGGCAGGCCCTGGCCTCGGGACGGGGCTAAAGCTCTGGATGGATGGAGGCTCATAGCTGAGTGCACGTCAGCAGCCCCATCCAACCTGAGAAACTGTGACAAGCAGGTTCTGACTGCGGGGACTGGGCAGAAGCATGGGAACAGGCTGGGTCCACAGCTGAGCAAAGGTGCTCACCTTTACCCTTGGTGCTGAGGTTTGTGGCTTGAGTGCAGTGCGCAACCCAACCTGTGGGGGCGAGGCAAAGGCCCAGGCAGGCTGAGTCTTGTAGAGCCAGGCACCAGAACACAACCCCTCCCATAGAGAGAGGTGGAAATCACAGCAACAGCCGCAGTGGACTGGTGCTGGCAATGCCCGTACCCAACCGCCCTAGGCAGCAGCAGAGGGGGTGACAGGTCTGTAGACGGACCACACCTAGAAAACACAAAGGCAACACCCATTGGACTCCAGTGGCCACACCCTTCTTATATACAGAAAAAATGGGCAGGCAGAGAAATGCAACCCAAATAAATCTAAAGAAATACCCAGAGAAGGACCTGAATGAACCAGATATAACCCAATTGCCAGATGCAGAATTTAAAATAATGATAGGATGTTCAAAGAGATTAGAGCAACAATGGATAGTCATTATGAACACCTAAATAAAGAGATAGCAAGTATAAAAAATAAATTGAAATAATAAAAAAGAATCAGACAGAAATGACAAATACAAGTATCAGAACTGAAGACCACAATGGAAGCAATTAAAAGCATGATGGATAACACTGAAGATCGAATCAGCGAGTTAGAAGACACAATAAATAAAGGAACAGAACCAGAGCAGAAAAAAGGAAAGAGAAGCAAAAAATGTGAGGAAACTGTAAGGGAGCTCTGTGACAACATGAAGAGAAATAACATCCGCATCATAGGGGTTCCTGAAGAAGAGGAGAGAGAACAAGGGATAGAAACTTTGTTCAATCAAATCATAGCAGAAAACTTTCCTAAATTAAGGCTGGAAAACATTTCACGCATTCAAGAGCACAGAGAACTCCATTAAAGAGAAACACAAAGAAATCTACACCAAGACACATCATAGTTAAAATACCAAAGTTAAGGGATAAAGAGAAAATCTTAAAAGCTGCTAGAGAAAAAAAGGCGATCACCTACAAAAAAGAACCCATAAGGATGACATCCGACTTCTCAACAGAAACACTTGAGGCCAGAAGGAAATGGCAAGATATACTCAAAGTAATGCAGAACAAGAACCTACAACCAAGACTACTCTATCCAGGAAGGCTAACGTTTAAAATTGAAGGAGAAATAAAGAGCTTCCCAGACAAAAAAAAAAACTCAAGGAATTCATTAAAACCAAACCAATTCTGCAAGAGATGCTAAGGGGCCTGTTCTGAACAGTTCAAAGGGGAAAAAGAATGTAGCAAAAGAAGAATACAGCTTTAAAAAATAAAATGGCAATAAACAACTACATATCAATAATAACCTTAAATGTAAATGGATTAAATGATCCAATCAAGACATAGGGTAGCTGCGTAGATGAAGAAATAGTACCCATACATATGCTGTCTACAAGAGACACACCTTAAAAGAAAAGATGCACATAGACTGAAGATAAAAGGATGGAAAAAAATATTAAATGGAAATGAAAATAAAGCCGGGGTAGCAATACTTATATCTGACAAAATGGACTTTAAAACAAAGGCTGTAATAGGAGATAAAGAAGGACACTACATAATGATAAAGGGAATAATTCAACAGGAAGATATAACTATTATAAATATCTACGCACCAAATATAGGAGCCCTGACATACATAAAGCAGACTTTGATAGATATAAAGGGAGAGATTAACAGCAATACTATAATAGTACGGGATTTCAATACCCCACTAACATCACTTAATAGATCCTCAAGAAAGAAAATTAATAAAGAAACAGCAGACTTAAAGGATACAGTAAATCAACTCGATTTAATAGATATTTTCAGAACTTTTCACCCTAAAGCAGTAGAATATACATTCTTCTCAAGCGCTCATGGTATATTTTCTAGGATAGACTACATGTTAGGACACAAAAATGGTCGCAACAAATGTAAAAAGATTGAAATCATATCAAGCATTTTCTCTGATCACAATGCCATGAAACTAGAAATTAACCACAAAAGAAAAACTAAAAAATACTCAAACATTTGGAAACTAAATAGCATGCTATTAAATAATGAATGGATTAACAATGAGATCAAAGAAGAAATAAAAAAGTGTCTAGAAGCGAATGAAAACGAGCGTACATCAACTCAAAATTATGGGACACAACAAAAGCAGTACTGAGAGGGAAGTTCTTTGTACTACAGGCATACCATAAGAAGCTAGAGAAAGCTCAAATAAGCAACCTGACCCTGCATCTAAAGGAACTAGAAAACAACAGCAAATAAAGCCCAGGACCAGTAGAAGGAAGGAAATAATAGAGATCAGAGCAGAAATAAATGACATAGAGGCTAAGGAAACAATACAGAGGATCAATGAAATCAGGAGCTGGTTCTTTGAAAAGGTAAACATGATTGATGAACCTTTAACTAGACTCACCAAGAAAAAAAAGAGAGAGGACTCAAATAAATAAAATTAGAAATGAGAGCGGAGAAATAACAACTGACACAACAGAAAAAGAAAGTATTGTAAAAAAATACTATGAAGAACTCTATGCCAAAAAATTAGACAACCTAGGTGAAATGGACAAATTTCTTGAATCATATAACCTTCCAAAAATCAATCTGGAAGAATCAGAACACCTAAACAGACCAATTACAACAAATGAAATCGAAACAGTTATCAAAAAACTCCCAAAAAAGAAAAGTCCTGGGCCCGATGGCTTTACACGTGAATTCTACTAAAAATTCAAAGAAGAACTAACTCCTATCCTCCTCAAGCTATTTCAAAAAATTCAAGAGGAAGGAAGACTTTCAAACTCCTTTTATGAGGTGAGCATAATTCTGATCCCAAAACCGGGCAAAGATAACACAAAGAAAGAAAATTATAGGCCAATATCCCTGATGAATTTAGACGCTAAAATTCTCAACAAAATATTAGCCAACCGGATCCAGCAATATATGAAAAAAATCATACACCATGATCAAGTGGGATTTATTCTGGAGAGGCAAGGCTGGTTCAATATTCGCAAATCAATCAATGTGATTCATCACATATACAAAAGGAAGGACAAAAATCACATGATAATTTCAATAGATCCAGAAAAAGCATTTGATAAAATCCAGCACCCATTCATGATCAAAACTCTCAGTAAAGTGGAAATACAGGGAACATTCATTAACATGATAAAGGCCATCTATGACAAACTCACAGCAAACCTCATACTAAATGGACAAAAATTAAAAGCAATCCCCTTAAGATCAGGAACCAGGCAGGGGTGCCCCCTTTCACCACTCTTATTCAACATAGTTCTGGAAGTCCTAGCTACAGTAATCAGACAAGAAGAAGAAATAAAAGGCATCCAAATTGGAAAAGAAGAAGTAAAGCTGTCATTATTTGCAGATGATATGATATTGCATATAGAAAACCCTAAAGTCTCAGTCAAAAAACTACTGGACCTGATCAATGAATTCAGCAAGGTGGCAGGATATAAAATTAATACTCAGAAATCAGAGGCATTTCTATATACCAACAATGAACTGTCAGCAAAAGAAATTAAGGAAACAATCCCCTTCACTATTGCAGCCAAAAAAATAAAGTACCTAGGAGTAAATTTAACCAAGGAGGTTAAGGACTTGTACTCGGAAAATTATAAAACATTGATAAAAGATATGAAGGGTGGAAGCATATACCGTGCTAATGGTTAGGAAGAATAAATATCATTAAAATGTCTATATTACCCAAAGCAATTTATAAATTCAATGCAATACCAATTAAAATACCAATGACATACTTCAAAGATATAGAACACATATTCCAAAAATTTATATGGAACCAAAAAAGAACATGAATAGCCTCAGCAATCTTTAAAATAAAAAATAAAGCAGGAGGTATCACTCTTTCAGATATCAAGGTTTACTACAAGGCCATTATATTCAAGACAGCCTGGTACTGGCATAAGAACGGGCACATAGATCAATGGAACAGAACAGAGAACCCAGAAATAAACCCACACCTTTGGACAACTGATATATGACAAAGAGGAAAGAACATACAATGGAGTAAAGACAGCTTCTTTAACAAATGGTGTTGGGAAAATTGGACATCTACCTGCAAAAAAATGAAACTAGACCATCAACTTACACCATTCACAAAAACAAACTCAAAATGGTTAAAAGACTTAAATGTAAGCCGTGAAACCTTAGGCATCTTAGAAGAAAACATAGGCAGCAAGCTCTCCGACACCTGTCACAGCAATATATTTGCCGATTTATCTCTACGGGCAAATGAAATAATAGGCAAGATAAACAAACGGGACTATATCAAACTAAAAAGTTTTTGCACAGCTAAAGACAATAGAACAGAATAAAAAGAAAAACTACACAATGGGAGAACATATTTGACAATGCGTCTGATAAGGAGTTAATAACCAAAATTTATAAAGAACTTATAAAACTCAACACCAGGAAGACAAACAGTCCAATCAAAAAATGGGCAAAAGAAATGAATAGAAATTTCTCCAAAGAGGACATACAGATGGCCAATAGGCATATGAAAAAATGCTCAACATCACTAATCATTAGAGAAATGCAAATTAAAACCACAATGAGATATCACTTCACACCAGTCAGAATGGCACTCATCAGCAAAACAACACAGAATAAGTGCTGGCGAGGATGTGGAGAAAAGGGAACCCTTCTGCACTGCTGGTGGGAATGCAGACTGGTGCAGCCACTGTGGAAAACATTTGGAGATTCCTCAGAAAATTAAAAATCGAACTGCCTTTTGACCCACTATCCCACTTATAGGAATATACCCTAAGAACATCATAGCACTGTTCGAAAAGAAGAAATGCGCCCCCATGTTCCTGGCAGCATTGTTCACAATAGCGAAGATCTGGAAACAGCCCAAGTGTCCGTCAGAGGATGAGTGGATTAAAAAGCTTTGGTACTTATATACTATGGAATACTACTCAGCCATAAGAAATGATTACATGGGATCATTTACAGTAAAATGGATAGACCTTGATAACATTATTCGGAGTGAAATAAGGAAAACAGAAAAAACCTGAGAACAGCATGATTTCATACAATGGTGGTACATAAAAGCGAGACTATGAGACATTGACAAGAGTGTGGAGATTATGGGGTGGAGGGAGAGAGGAGAGGGAGGAAGAGGGGTTAGGGGAGGGGTACAAAGAAAACCAGATAGAAGGTGACAGAGGACAATTTGACTTTGGGTGATGGGTATGCAACATAATTGAATGATAAGATAACCTGGAGATGTTTTCTTTGAACATATGTACCCTGATTTATTAATGTCACCGCATTAAAAATTAATAAAAAAATTTAAAAAATGCTGTGGTACATATATACAATGGAATACTATGGGACCATGAAAAAGAAGGAAATCTTACCTTTTGCAACAATATGGAGGGACCTGAAAACTATTATGTTGAGTGAAATAAACCAGGCAGAGAAAGAAAATATCATATGACCTCACTCATTTGAGGAATCCAAGGAAAAATGAGAACCGAGGAACAGAATTGAGACAGAGGAGGGATCAAAGGGACCAGAGGAAAAGAGGACAGAGGGAAAGGGGATGATAGGATGGGATAAACCTGACGGCAAGTGGGGAGGGCGCTGTGTGGAGGGGGGTAAGGGAGATGTTGAGGGGAATGTGGGGGAGAGGGGGATGCATTTGGGGTGACCCTAGAATCTATGTAAACACAATGAATTAAATTAAAAAAAATTTAAATAATGAAGGCTTTTCCTCTAAATCAGGAAGAGCACAAGGTTACCCACTCTCTCCACTCTTATTCAACATAGTTCTGGAAGTTTTAGCCAAAGCAATCAAACAAGAGAAAGAAATAAAAGTCATTCATATCGGGAAAGAAGTAATAAAGATATTACTTTTTGCAGATGACATGATCCTGTATGAAGAAAGCGCCAAAGACTTCACCAAAAAACTGTTAGAAATAACAAAGCAATATAGTAAAGTGACAGGATACAAAATCAATATATTAAAGTCTATTGCTTTCCTATATGCCAATGTTGAAACTTTGGAAAATGAACTAAAAAAACACCAATTCTTTTACAATTGCAACAACAACAACAAAATGCCTAGGATTAAACTGAACAAAGGGTGTGAAAACTACAAAACATTATTGAAAGAAATTGAAAAAGATACAATAAAATGGAAATATATTCCATGTTTATAGATTGGAAGAATCAACATAGTTAAAATGGCCATATTACACAAAGCAATATACAAATTTAATGCAATTCCCATCAAAATCCCAATTTCATTTTTTAAAGAAATAGAAAAAAAACCCCACCAGGTTTGTATGGAACCATAAAAAACCCCAAATAGCCACTTAAGCTTAGGAGAGGGTTTGTTATGTTAACTCTTTTAACTCTGGGGCCTACAGGGCAGACACATTAAAGAAACCTCAAAAACTGATAGTGACAAGGCTGGCTGTCAAATTACATCTGTCTGAACAAAGCAAGACTGAATCAGGACACCAGACTGCTTCCCGACATCACCAGGGTCTCCGGAGGAGAGCTTTTCCCATGTTCATCCCCCTTGGGAGTGTCCTGCAGAGCCCTCTGCAGAACCAGCCTGAGGGTCTGTCGCCGCTTCCACCATTGCTGCCGAAAGGAGCCAACGAAGAAGTAAATGATGGGGTTTGCGAAGCTGTTGACACAGGACAGGACAATTGGAACCAGGTATGTATTAATGCAGGAAATTATATCATGTTGAAACCAGGTAGTAAGAATGCCGATGGGCAGGCCGCAGAGGAGGAAGACTAGCACCGTGAGCATGACAGTCACACAGAGCTGGGTCAGCTGCACCCGCTGGGAGCCACACAGCAGTCTGGTCAGCAGGGCCAGGCTGGACCCAGAGAGTATCACAAATAACAAAATCAGCCATGCGAAGGTGATGTGATAAATCACTTTACGCAAAACAAGAAAGTTACTAAACAGGATGTCACAAAAGATCTCTTCCAGGAGGGTCAGCAGCAGAGATAGAGCCCAGAGTAGGGAACACATGACAGCTGACATGTGTCTGGGGCGGCGGCAGCGGTACCAGATGGGCCACAGGACTGACAGACAGCGCTCTGTGCTAATGGCGCTGAGAATGCTCAGGCCTGCGATGTACGCAGTGTTTGCCACACTGAAGAAAAAGTGCAGGATGTGTGGGGAGATGGAAGAGAAATACCCGACGAATGTCTCCAGGGCATATGTAATATAGCAGCAGAGGAAGAGGAAGTCGGCTGCTGCCAGGTTGAGGACGTAGACGGAGAAGGCATTCCTCTGTATGCAGAAGCCCAGGAGCCAGAGCACAGCCATGTTTCCTGGCAGCCCAAGCAGGGCAATGATGAATCCCAGAATGGCTGGGATCAAGAAGTTCTTGTCATATTTAGGTATGGCCTGGTCGATTCCATTTGTAGGTGTGAGTTCGGTCCCCCAGAGTGTGATAGTCGTATTTTCGCTCAGACACCCTGCGATGGTGACCCTAGGAGAAAACAAAATTTGAGTACCTGGTAGCATCAATGATTCTCACAGCCACCTTCCTATGTGGCTATTACTGTCCTGTGTTACAGAGGAAGGAAATGGAGGCTTTCAGAGATTAAGATAATTATGGAAAGCCACACAGCCTTGGAGTCCTGAAACCTGGATTCAAACGCAGGTCTCTGTCTGACGGTAGAACCAGGGCTCTCTAGTGGAACACAGACCCTCTACTGATGTGGGAATAGTCTGTAGTCCAGTGATGGGCAATCTTTCGAACTTGGTGTGTCCAAATTCACCAAAAAACCGAGCATAACTCGGGTGGTGTGTCACTTGGAGAAAAATGGCCTAACCGGAAGTCCTAGAGCTAGACACTCTGTGCCGGAGTTCTGTTGTTTTGGCCTACAGACCTCCGGCACAGAGAGTCTGCACTACAGCAAATGTTTTATCCTCAGCTACTGCACCTGGCCGTGCAGGAGCCAAGGATGAAACATCCTTCTCGGCATGTGGCCCCATACTTCTCTGGTATGCAGCCGCATGTGGCCGCGTGTCATTGAAAATGGCTACACGTGTCAGCGCTGACACACGTGTCATAGGTTCACCATCATGGCTGTAGTAGTCCTATCCTGCTCCCACCCCCACTTCAGCTCCTACTCACTGTCCAGAGGTAATGTCCTGTCCCCAAACTTTTCTCAAGAAGGAGATCAATTTCTGAGATAGAATCTGAGAGACCAGGATAGAGTTATGGACCCAAGTTTTACTTCTGTCCTGGGCTAGAATTTCCTCCTCGACTGCATGAAGTCAGGAAGACACAGAGATGACCACATTTTGCCCTCATGACTAACAGGCCCATCCACCTAGCAGAAAGATAATGCTTTAGGGACATGGGACATGAAGGGAATGTGATTTCCAGCTGGATGGCCAGGCCAGGTGGCTCAGAATGGCTTAGTACGTCAGCTCTATGAAGAAGGAACACATTTTATCCCCAGTGCCTGGTGTGTGGAGCACTCAGTATGTTCTCCGTAAATATTTATTCAATGAAAGAATAAATCAATGAGTGTTGTGGGAAACAGGCTGCAAGGTGACAGAGTCTTTGCTGCCCCCCCCCCCCCCTCACTTGGTGATTAAGTTGCTAGAGGCTGTCAAAGACTGTAAGCTGACTAACATCCTTGCAGTTTAAGGCTTAAGTTGCTAAAGGCTAAACTCTTCCCACAGCCTCTGATTATTTGATTAAGTTGGTAAAGGCAATTTACATGCCCTTCCCTACACCTCCATGTTAGCTGTGATGCTGATGGTTTCTACTTGTCCCATCCCCCATGTCTCTGGAAGAGACTGGAGGCAGTTTTCTTCTTATACTTTGTGTTGTGAAGTTGGGCTCTTGAGAGAATTCTTGGTTTGACTCAGAAATGTGATTGTATCAGAGATCTCTTTGTTTTGCAAATGGTTTTGCTCTCTGCACTATAAATAAAGTGTTTGGGGGCTGCAGGCTCTCTCTTGCAAGCCATCATCTTGGCAATGAGTCCCCCCAATCCCATCTCTTTTCTTTCTGTGTTTATTTTCTAACTCTCCACTGTTCCCACTTGAGACCTGCAAAATTACAGGGCTCGGTGGCTCATGACAGAATGTAATGGTCGCGGAAGGCTGAAGTTAAATGTATAAAAGAGTAAAAACACAATTAAAGGTGTCAGAACACACATGTGCAAGGAAGAAGGGCCACCACCACCATGAAGAAGGGCTCTCACCTTGAAGAGAGGGACATCACCAGTCCTGGTCTCCTGGAGTCCTGTCCCAGGCTTCCCACTGTTTTCTGTTACATTGTTTATTATCCCTGAGAAGGTCTTGAAAAATCTTTATGTGAACTCAGAATGTGAGGAACAACCAGGGGGTGCAGAGACCTTCTTTGGTTACATAATGATTCTGAGAGCTTTAAGACCAGAGAAAGGACCCCATTTTTCAACTCCCTTGTTACTAATGACACCATATGACTAGGCCCAGGTCACTGGGAGGCAAGCGTAAATAACATGATCAATCCTTGGGTTTGGCCTTTAATGCGAGCAGTGTGGCCTTCCCTTCTTTTCTTTCTTTGTCTGGGGCTGAGTGCTGATGTGTCTGGGAGCCACGTAGGACCATGAGGGTGAGGGCATCTGTCACAGATAGAGAGAAGCAAGTCAGAAGGAATGCTCACGACTGAAATGCCTTGGAGCCTCCAGTCTAGGATGAACATACTTTCTCTCTTGTTTAAGTCTTTATTATAACAGGTCTCTGTTACAGAGCAATCATATACTCTAAACCTTAAAGCGTAAGTTTTTCTTTTAAAATTACATTCCAAAGGCAAGACATTTTTTAATGAATGTACGTGATTGATTCATAAAAGTAAAACTAGAGAAAGATGGTGTAAACAGGAGGAAAAAATAACTCTGAAGGTGATGAGATGAGAAACGATTCAATGACATTGAAATAAAGAAAACCCCAGGAAGTAGAAAATGGTGAGGAGGTCAAGGAGATGTGAAGGGTAGTGTGCATGTGCCCTGAGGGCCCCCTTTTCATCCTTCTCTACCCTGTTTGCCATCCTTCTGATTTCTGTTTGAATTGAGCTCCCAGGAGACTGCAGGGCAGGGAAAGAGAGATTTGGGCTTTTCATCTCCTGGCTCTGGCCCTGCTTGGCGGTGTGGGCAGTGGCCCTGCTTCTCACCTGGCTGGTGATCCTCTCATATCATATTACTACTATAATGGTTACGGCTCTGCTCTCTATGTACCTGCCCCTTCCCTGGTCTCTTTAAGCCTGGGGGTGGAAACAGTGCTCCACTGTTGCTTGTCTTAGGGTGCTTCACCATACATTGTCACTTTCCTTTAAACCTGCTCACTAGTTCCCCATGAAACACTCTTCATTTATCTCAGTTTGGGCGTTTACTCCTGATGCTTTGCCAGATCCACATGAGAAGAATTTTCAAGACAAAGAAATCTGGGTTAATAGCAGTTCTGACTTGGAGGCAGTGCTTACATTTTACATTGCTCCCTAAATTAGTGTAAGAGACAGCATTCTCCCCATGACAACAGATTTGAATGATTGGAATGAAGCCGAGCCTATGAGGAGATGGATAAGAACAGAGATAGGTTCTGGGTGACCCCACTTGTATCTTCAATGGCAAGAGCTGCTACAGCCAAAGATGCTAGAGAAGAGCTTCGTGTCTTCTGCCTTTTCCTGGAGAGTGCACCATGACCCCTACACATAGCACCCAAAGAAAAATCAAGCGAATGGGACCTTAGAGAAAAAACCGTTACTGGCTTTGGACATAAGCCAGTTCTGGGTGTACAGTCTTACCTTTCTTCCATTCTTCTGGCCACAGGTGGAAAGCTGTCCTGTGCTGAAAGGGTGAGCCTTTCTGGGATTGAGTGATGCCAGAGGACACTTCTCTGTCCTATAAATTGGGCAATGTGTATAGGAGCTGTGGTGAAAGCTCGCAACCAGGCAAGGTTTATCAAGATACAGGAGAGATCTTGCAATTTCCTGTGCAGGGACTGTGGTCAAGTCAGAGACCAGAGCTGTTTGAGACGTGATCCCTCACCAAGATGAGACTTTTCTCATCATTTTCTCCCCTTCCGCTCACATGTCAGCCACTCCCACCCTACCCCATCCGGTCATTCTGCCAGTGAGTAATCACTGTTGTGGAGCCTCAGGTTGACAACTGTGAGCCTGGGAGCAATGTGAAGCAATACGAGTTTGCATTGCCCTTTAACACTAAAGATTAAAGTATATCACAGAGTGTTTGAAAGTTGACTGTGGCTTGAACCCACTTTTTTTGTTTGTTAGTTTTTATTATCACAGCAATATGCATTCATGAGTATATATTTTTCCCAAGTGATAGAGAAGTGTATACAAGGTGACAGTCTCCCTGAATCCTATTCTCCAGAGGCCACCTATTCTAATTTCTTTTATTATTATTATAAGCTCTGAACCATAAACTTACAATTATATTTCTAATTTATCATCATTTAGGAAGGGAATCAGTTGACTTCCTTTATAAAACATAAGTAGTTCTGCCTAACTAGGTGGTGGCACAGTGGATAGAGCATCAACATGCACACTGAGGACCCAGGTTTGAAACCCAGGATTGCCAGCCCAAATCATGTCAGAGACATGATTCTATGGTCGCTGGCTTGAGACCAAGGTTGCTGGCTTGAGCCCTAAGTCGCTGTGTTGGCTGTAGCCTCTGATCAAGGCACGTATGAGAAAACAATCAATGAACAACTAAAGGGTTGCAACTACGAGTTGATGCTTCTGATCTCTCTCCCTGCCTGCCTGTCTTTGTTTCTATCTCTGTCTCTGTGTCTCTCTCTCTCGCATGTGCACTAAAACAAAACAAAACAAAAAACATAAGGAGTTTAGCACACTGAACACATTTTCTTCTTTTCTATTCCACTTCATATAATTAAAATAATTTTTTCATTTGGTGTAAATATTAAAAGTTTCAGTCTTATCTCCTATGTTTTCTTTCATGTGCTTCATGCTACAGTTAAATTACTTGTTATTTTTTAAAATGTTATTTAAATTAGAAAGTATTTCAGATAGTCAAAAAAATTTCCTCAATGGGTTCATGTGATCAAATGTCCTAGAATTATACACAATAAAAATATGTGCATGCAAAAATGCGTGTGATCTGAAAAAGTTGTGTAGTGTAGAGACCTGCATTCTACCCAGGTCCATTTTTTGGTTTTGATAATGGTCTATGTTTGTGGAAGATGTCATCATTGGCAGAGGCTGGGTGATGGTCATAGAGGAACTCTGCACTAATTTTGCAACTCCTTGTTGGTCTATAATTAATTTGTAATGAAAAATGAAAGACCAACTAAAAGGGAAGTGTGTTGGATTGGCTACCTTAAGAATGAGGACAAGGTTTATCCTGGACAGAAGTTTGTAAACCAGGCACGTAGGCCAGGGGAAAACATAATGAGCATTCACACAATCGCCATTAATATTAAGCATATATTAAAACTTAGTCACATTTGCTTTGAATCTTTCTTTAAAAAGAATAAATAAAATTTTACAGATACAACTAAAGGCCCAACTTTCACTGAATGATCCCTTCAGAGCATCTGAAGTTGATATGCATTATTCTCTCACACGTGGACCAGGATGTTGAAACAGTTTTGATCTACATCTTTAGACACTTAGAGATACTACATTTTGAAAGGAGTAAGATGACATGTAGAACTTGAGATCTGATAACTGGTTACCAACTCTTAAGCCATCGTCCATATCAAAGCTAAAAACAATTAGAGTTGAATTTTTATGTGAGTCATAAAACATTGAGCTTAATTTAAAGATGAACCCTCTTTTCTGCCCCCAATGTGGCCTTTAGCAGGCAAAAAGACTGTTAGCCCAGAAGAGGGTGAATTCTTTTATTTTTCCCTCCAAATTTCTTTTTGTCCTTGTTCCACCTGCCTGTTGTTTCTATATGCTGTTCCTGACCCTGTCGGGTTGGGCATATTCCAGAGTCAGTGTCAAGAGAACAGGACTTTTCTTTTTTAGTTGTCCAGCTTGTGAACCTAACTGGCCATATCTGGACTTGACAGTATTATAGAGTTGACTCCAACTCATTTTGAGAAAATTATGCCAACCTCATAAAGCCTCTTAAAGGCCACAACAGACATTGCTCATGGCTTACCACACTTCAGCCTATGATGCTTCTTAAGAGGGATCTAGCAACCATGACCATATATTTGGGGTGTCACAGGAATTCATAAAATGTCCTCTATGGCATAAGAAATGATGACATCGGATCATTTACAACAAAATGGTTGTACCTTGATAACATTATATGGAGTGAAATAAGTAAATCAGAAAAAAAACCTGAGATCAGCATGATTTCATACATAGGTGGGACATAAAAGTGAGACTATGAGACATGGACAAGAGTGTGGTGGTTACAGGGTGAGGGGAGGGAGGGGAGGGTGGGAAAGGGAGAAGGGTAGGGGCACAGGGAAAACCAGATAGAAGGTGACAGAGGACAATTTGACTTTGGGTGATGGGTATGCAACACAATTGAATGATAAGATAATCTGGAGATGTTTTCATTGTACATATGTACCCTGATTTATTGGTGTCACCCCATTAAAGTTAATTTAAAAAAAAGTCCTCTATGGCCAAAGTCCATAAGTTTAGTACCTATGTTTTCTTCTATGTAATTTATTGTTTCAGATCTTATGTTTAGGTCTTTGATCCATTTTGAATTAATTTTTGTGCACGGAGACAATGTGTAGTCAAGTCTCATTCTTTTGCATATGGCTTTCCAATTTTTCCAGCACCATTTATTAAAGAGGCTTTCTTTTCTCCATTGTGTGGTTTTGGCTTCTTTGTCATAGATTTGTCCATATATATGTGGTTTTATTTCTGGGCTCTTGATCTGTTCCATTGTTCTGTATGTTTCTCTGCCAATACCATGCTGTTTTGTTCATTGTGGCTCTGTAGTATAATTTGAAGTCAGGTAGGTAGTGTGATATCTCTAACTTCATTCTTTTTCCGCAGGGCTGCTTTAGCTCTTTGGGGTTTTTTTATTGTTCCATACACACCTGGTGATTTTTTTTTGTTCTATTCCTTTAAAATATAACATTGGAATTTTGATGATGCTTGCATTAAATTTGCATATTGCTTTGGGTAATATGGCCGCTTTAACTATGTTTTATCTTCCAGTTTATGAACATGGAATATTTTTCTATTTTATTGTGCCTTTTTAAATTACTTTCAGTAATGCTTTGTAGTTTTTAGTATATAGGCTTTTCACATTTTTTGTTATGTTTATTCCTAAGTATTTTATTTTATTATTTTGTTGCAATTATAAAAGGAATTGTTTGAGTTCATTTTCTAAAGTTTCATTGTTGGTGTAAAGGAAAGCATTAGACTTTTGTACATTGATTTTGTGTCCTGTGACTTTACTGTACTGGTTTATGGTTTCTAATAGTTTATTGGTGGAGTCTTTGGGCTTTTCTATATACAGGATCATTTCATCCGCAAAAAGTGATACCTTTACTTCTTTTCTGATATGAATGCCTTTTATTTCTTTTTCTTGCCTGATTACCCTGGCTGAAAATTTTAGAACTATGTTGAATAAGAGTAGAGAGAGTAGGCAGCCTTGCCTTGTCCCTGATTTTAGAGGAAAAGTCTTCAGTTTTTTTATCATTTAGTCTAATATTGGGTGATGGTTTGTCATATATGGCCTTTCCATATATGGAAAGGAAAGTTGAGGTACTTTCCTTCTATACCATCCTTATTGAGTGTTCTAAACATAAAGAAATGTTCTATCTTATCAAATGCCTTTTCTGCATCTATTGATAGGATCATATGCTTTTTGTCCTTAGTTTTGTTGATGTCGTGTATGGCATTGATTGATTTACATATGATGAACCATCCTTGTGTTCCTGTACTGAATCCCACTTGATCATGATGTATTATTTTTTAATGCATTGTTGTATTGGATTTGCTAGTATTTTGTTTAGGATTTTTGCATCTGTATTCATTAGAGATATTGACCTATAGTTTTATCTTTTTGTATTGTCCTTGCCAAGTTTTGGTATGAGGGTTATGTTGGCCTCATAAAATGTGTTACGGTGTATTGCCCTTTCTTCTCTTTTTTGGAAAATTTTGAGAAAGTATAGGTACCAAATCTTCTTTGAATGTTTGGTAGAATTCACTAGTGTAGCCATCTGGTCCTGACTAATTTTTTGGGAGGTTTTGGTAGTTGTTTTAAATTTTCTCCTTGCTTATGGGTCTATTTCAGTTTTCCACTTCTTTGTGAGTTAGTCTAGGAAGACTGCATAGTCCTAGGAACTTATCCATTTCTTCTAGACTGTTAAATTTGGTGACGTATATCCTTTCATAATATTATTGTATGATCCCGGGTCAGTGCTTTAGCCACTGCACCACCATAGGTTGGGCTGTATGATTCTTTGTATGTCTGTGGTAATTTCTTTTCTTTCATTTCAGATTTTATTTATATGAGTCATTCTCTTTTTCATTAGTGATTCTAGCGAGGGGTTTCTCAATTTTATTGATCTTTTAAAGGAACCAGCTCTTTGTTGTATTAATTTTTTTCTATAATTTTTTTGTTCTGTATTTCATTTAGTTCTGCTCTAATTTTTACTATTTCCTTTCTTCTGCTGACCTTGGGTTGCTTTTGTTCTTTTTCTAGTTCCTTAAGATGTGATGTTGGGTTGTTTACTTGAGATCTCTCTTATTTCTTGGTATAAGCCTGTATTGATATAAATTTCACTCTTATTACTGTTTTTGCTGCATCCCATAAGTTTTGGTATGTTGTGTTGTCATTGTCATTTGTGGTGTATATCTTTTGATTTCTGCTTACATTTCTTCTTTGACCCAGTCATTTTTTAGAATTGTATTGTTTATTTCCACATTTTTGTGGCTTTCTTTGCTTTCTTTTTGCAGTTGAATTCTCATTTCAAAGCCTTATGGTTAGAGAATATGCTTGGTATAATTTCAATCTTGAATTTGTTGATGTTAGTTTTCTGGCCCAACATATGGTCTATATTTGAAAATGTTTTATGCCCACCTGAAAAAAATATAATCTCATGTTATGGGATGAAATTTCCTGTAAATGTCTATTGTGTCCATTTGGCCCAGTGTCATTGGTTTTATCATGGGTAGTTAAAATATTGAAGGCCAATATTTCTTTATTGATTTTCTGTTTGGGTGATCTATTTCAAGCTGTCAATGGTGTGTTGTGATTTCTAACTATGGTTGTGTTTTTGTCTGTTTTTTTATTTAGATCTTTTATTAAATGTCTTATATATTTTTGTGCTTTTTCATTCAGTGCCTATACATTAAGAAGTGTTAGATGTTTTTGACATTATGTCCCCTTTATCATTAAGAAATGTCTATATTTATCTCTTGTTACCCATGTTGTCTTGAAGATAGAATTGTCAGCTATTAGTATGGCTATTCTTGCTTTTCTTTGGGTATTATTTGCTTGGATAATCGTTTTCTAATCTTTCATTCTGAATCTACTTTTGTCCTTGCAGCTTAGATGTGTCTCTTGAAGGCAGCATACGGTTGAGTCTCGCCTTTTGATTCAATCTGCTACTCTGTGCCTCTTTATTAATGAGTTCAGTCTACTTACATTTAGGATAATTATCGACACATGAGGATTTCCCATAGCCATTGTGTGTTTTGTTTTCTGGTAGCTTTGTGTCTCCTTTGGTTCTTGTTTATTGTGTTTCTGTTTGTGTTTGGTGGTATTTCATACTTCTTTTCTGTTTTCTTTATTTTTTTAAGCTATGTCATTCAGTATTGGTTTTTTCATGGATAGTTAAAATTAGCTTATTAAGAGAATTTTTATATATACAAGAGTCCTTTGACTTATGAGTGCTACTGCATTACATCTTCCTTTGATAGTTAGGTCTTTATCTTCTCCCCTTTTATATTATTATTGTTGTCCCAGCTTATCCTTGTTTATAATGTAAACTTGTTGGAGCTTTTACTTTTAGTTTGTTTTGTTTTATTCTTTGTATCCAGTGGAATAACACCTCTGAGTATCCCCTGCAGTGGAGGTTTTTTAGTGTAAATATTCTCAGCTCCTTTATGATTGAAAAAGGTTTTATTTATTTTTCATATTTTTATTAACCTTTTTTTTCATTTATTTTTTACAGGAACAGAAGAGAGTCAGAGAGAGGGATAGATAGGGACAGACAGACAGGAATGGAGAGAGGTGAGAAGCATCAATCATTAGTTTTTCATTGCTGTTGCAACACCATAGTTGTTCATTGATTGCTTTCTCACATATGCCTTGACCGCGGGCCTTCAGCAGACTGAGCAACCCCTTGCTGGAGCCAGCGACCTTGGGTTCAAGCTGGTGAGCTTTTGCTCAAGCCAGATGGGCCCGCGCACAAGCTGGTGAGCTTGGGGTCTCAAACCTGGGTCTTTCGCATCCCAGTTCAATGCTCTATCCACTGCGCCACCGCCTGGTCAGGCTGTTAACCTTTTTATTTAATTATTTGTGTTTACAAAGATTCTAGGGTCACCGCAAATGCATCCCCCATCCCCCGTATTCCCCTCAACATTTCCCTTGCCCCCCTCTCTACAAAACCTACCCCATCCCTTCAGGCTTATCCCTACCTATCATCGCCTTTCCCTCTGTCCTCTTTTTCACTGGTCCCTTTGATCCTTCCTCTATCTCAATTCCGTTCCTCAGTTCTCATTGTTCCTTGGATTCCTCAAATGAGTGAGGTCATATGATATTTTTCTTTCTCTGCCTGGCTTATTTCACTCAACATAATAGTTTTCAGGTCCATCCATATTGTTGCAAAAGGTAATATTTCCTTCTTTTTCATAGCCCCATAGTATTCCATTGTATATATGTACCACTGCTTTTTAATCCACTTGTCCACTGACAAGCACTTGGACTGTTTCCAGATCTTCGCTATTGTGAACAATGTTTCCATAAACATGGGGGTGCATTTCTTTCTTTCTTTTTTTTTTTTTTTTTTTTAGTCGGTGATATGGTGTCCTTGAGATATATTCATATAAGTGGGATTGCTGGGTCAAAGGGCAGTTCCATTTCTAATGTTTTATGAAATCTTCATACTGTTCTCCACAGTGGCTACACCAGTCTGCATTTCCACTAGCAGTGCAGGTGGGATCCATTTTCTCCATATCCTTGCCAGCACCCATCGTATGTTGTTTTGTTGATGAACGCAATTCTGACTGTTGTGAGGTGATATCTCATTGTGGTTTTAAGTTGCATTTCTCTAATGATTAGTGATGTTGAACATTTCTCATCTGTCTATTGGCTATCTGTATGTCCTCTTTGGAGAAGTGTCTATTCATTTCTTGTGCCCATTTTTTGATTGGATTGTTTGTCTTCCTGGTGTGGAGTTTTACAAGTTCTTTATAAATTTTGGTTATTAACCCCTTATCAGATGTATTGTCGATATGTTCTTCCATTGTGTGGTTTGTCTTTCTATTCTGTTCATATTGTCTTTAGCTGTGCAAAAGCTTTTTAGTTTGATATAGTCCCATTTGTTTATCCTGTCTTTTATTTCATTTGCCTATGGAGATATATTAGCAAATATATTGCTGCGAGAGATGTCGGTGAGCTTACTGCCTATGTTTTCTTTTTAGTTCTTATGGTTTCACGACTTACATTTAAGTCCTTTATCCATTTTGAGTTTATTTTTGTGCATGGTGTAAGTTGGCGGTCTAGTTTCATTTTTTTGCAGGTACCTGTCTAGTTTTCCCAACACTATTTGTTAAAGAGACTGTCTTTACTCTGCTCTATGATCTTACCTCCTTTGTCAAATATCAGTTGTCCATAAAGGTGTGGGTTTATTTCTGGGTTCTCTGTTCTGTTCCATTGATCTATATGCCTGTTCTTATGCCAGTACCAAGCTATTTTGAGTACAATGGCCTTGTAGTATAATTTGATATCAGAAAGTGTGATACTTACCACTTTATTCTTCTTTTTCAAGATTGCTGAGGCTATTCATGTTCTTTTTTGGTTCCATATAAATTTTTGGAATGTGTTTTCTATATCTTTAAAGTATATCATTGGTATTTTATTTGGTATTGCATTGAATTTATAAATTGTTTTGGATAATATAGTCATTTTAATGATGTTTATTCTTCCTGTTCATGAGCATGGTATATGCTTCCACTTGTCTGTGACTTCCTTGATTTCTTTTATCAATGTTTTATAATTTTCTGAGTACAAGTCTTTAACTCCCTTGGTTAAATTTACTCCTAGGTACTTTATTATTTTTGTTGCATTAGTGAAGGTGATTGTTTCCTTAATTTCTCTTTCTGACATTTCATTGTTCGTGTATAAAAATGCCTCTGATTTCTGAGTATTAATTTTATATCCTGCCACCTTGCTAAATTCATTTATTAGGTCCAGTTGTTTTATGACTGAGACTTTAGGGTTTTCTATATACAATATCATATCATCTGCAAATAATGATAGTTTTACTTCTTCTTTTCCTATTTGGATGCCTTTTATTTCTTATTCTTGTCTGATTGCTGTAGCTAGGACTTCCTGTACTATGTTGAATAAGAGTGGTAAAAGAGGGGGGAGGGAGGGAAGAATGGGATAGGGAGGAGGGGAGGGACGCAGGGAAAACCAGATTGAAGGTGACACAGGACAATTTGACTTTTGGTGATGGGTATGCAACACAATTGAATGATAAGATAACCTGGAGATGTTTTCATTGTACATATGTACCCTGATTTATTGATGTCACCCCATTAGAATTAATAATAATAAAATATATTAAAAAAAAAAAAAAAAAAAAGAATTCTAGCCCCAATACTTATAAAACATCTTTACCACTTTCACTTCAAATGGAAACCTGACCTCTTTTTGTCACCATCCTATTGTTTTACCTCTCGCAAGAAAAGCAGTCCTTTCCACTTTTCCTTATGTTTCAATGACTTCTTTATTATCCTAGTCTCGGAGGGTAAAAATTTTGGGGTGATTCTTGACTCTCAAATAACTCGATCCAACATCATACTAAGTCCTGCTGTGAAGCCCCTGAGACAGATCGCCAGTGACTTGACATTGGGGTTGGTTATATAAGGAAAATAATCCTGCGTGTTTTTTAACCTTGTTACACTTGACATCCTATATGGTCATACAGGTAGTCTTTGCTTATCAGTGTGCATAAAAAACATAATATAAAAGATAATTCATCTTCCTCTTCCATGATAAAGCTTGTTCTCCTTTGAGGCGTATGCCATGTGGCTATATGGATCTCTTGTTGCTCTAACACATTCATTAAAGACTTTGACTCTTGGCAAAAAAAAAAAAAAAAAAAAAAAAAAAAAAGAGTGGTAAAAGAGGACATGTCTGCCTTGTTCCTGATTTTAGGGAAATTGCTTTTAAATTTTGTCCATGAATTATGATGTTGGCTGTGGGTTTGTCACAGATGGCCTTTATCATGTTGAGGTATGTTTCCTGTATTCCCACTTTGCTAAGAGTTTTGATCATAATAAGTGGGTGCTGGATTCTATCAAATGCTTTTTCTGCATCTATTGAAATTATCATGTGTTTTTCTTCTTCCTTTTCTTTATGTTGTGAATCACACTGATTTATTTACAAATGCTGTACCATCCTTGCCTCCCAGAATAAATTCCACTTGATCATGATGTATAATTTTTTTCATGTATTGCTGGATCTGGTTTGCTAATATTTTTGTGAGGATTTTAGCATCTAAATTCATCAGAGATATTGGCCTATAATTTTCTTTCTTTGTGTTGTCTTAGCCTGGTTTTGGAATCAGAATTATGCTTGCCTCATAAAAGGAACTTGGTAGTGTTCTTTCCTCTTGAATTTTTTGAAATAGCTTGAGGAGGATAGGAGTTAGTTCTTCTTTGAATATTTGGTAGAATTTACCAGTGAAGCCATCGGGCCCAGGGGTTTTGTTTTTTGGAAGCTTTTTGATAACTGTTTTGAACTCTTTTGTTGTAATCGGTCTGTTTAGGTTTTCTGATTCTTCCAGATTGATTTTTGGAAGATTATATGTTTCAAGGAATTTGTCCATTTCACCTAGATTGTTTAATTTTTTGGCATGCAGTTCTTCATAGTATTTTCTTACAATATTTTGTATTTCTGTTGTGTCGGTTGTTATTCCTCCACTCTCATTTCTAATATTATTTATTTGAGTCCTCTCTCTTCTTTTCTTGGTAAGTCTCGTTAAAGGTTTATCGATCTTTTTTACCCTTTCAAAGAACCAGCTCTTGGTTTCATTGATCCTCTGTATTGTTTCTTTAGCCTCTATGATATTTATTTCTACTCTGATCTTTATTATTTCCTTCCTTCCACTACCTCTGGACCTTGCTTGCTGTTACTTTTCTAGTTCTTTTAGATGAAAGGTTAGGTAGTTTATTTGAGCTTTTTCAAGCATCTTAAGGAATGCCTGTAGTGCTATGAACTTCCCTCTCAGGACTGCTTTTGCTGTGTCCCATAAATTTTGAGTTGTTGTATGTTCATTATCATTCATACCTAGGAATTTTTTATTTCTTGTTTGACTTCATTGTTAACCCATTCGTTATTTAATAACATGCTATTTAGTTTCCATGTGTTTGAGTATTTTTCAGTTTTTATGTTGTGGTTGATTTCTAGTTTCATGGCATTGTGATCAGAGAAAATGCTTGATATGATTTCAATCTTCTTAAATTTATTGATACTGGTTTTGTGTCCTAACATGTGGTCTATCCTAGAGAATGTACCATGAGCACTTGAAAAGAATGTATATTCTGCTGCTTTAGGGTGAAAGGTTCTAAAGATATCTATTAAATCAAGTTGATCTAGTGTGTTCTTTAAGTCTGCTTTTTCTTTGTTAATTTTCTTTCTTGAGGATCTATCTAGTGATGTTAGTGGGACATTGAAATCTCCTACTATTATAGTATTGCTGTTGATCTCGCCTTTTATATCCATCAAAGTCTGCTTTATTTATTTAGGTGCTGCTATATTAGGTGCGTAGATATTTATGATGGTTGTATCTTTCTGTTGGATTGCTCCCTTTATCATTATGTAGTGACCTTCTTTATCTCTTACTATAGCCTTGGTTTTAAAGTCCATTTTTATCTAATATAAGTATTGCTACCCCAGCTGTTTTTTATTTCCATTTGCATGAAATATTTTTTCCATCCTTTTACCTTCAGTCTATGTGCATCTTTTAAGGTGTGTCTCTTGTAGACAGCATATGTATGGGTCCTGTTTTCTTATCCATGCATCTACTCTATGGCTTTTGATTGAATCATTTAATCCATTTACATTTAAGGTTATTATTGATATGTAGTTGTTTATTGCCATTTTATTCTTTAAAGCTGTATTCCTCTTTTGCTATATTCTTTTCCCACTTTGATCTGTTTACAACAGGCTCCTTAACATTTCCTGCAGCATTGGTTTGGTTGTAATGAATTCCTTGAGGTTTTTTTTTTTTTTTTTTTTGGTCTGGGAAGCTTTTTATTTCTCCTTCAATCTTTAATGATAGCCTTGCTGGATAAAGTAGTCTTGGTTGAAGGCTCTTGTTCTGCATTACTTTAAATATTCTTGCCATTCTGGCCTCAAGTGTTTCTGTTGAGAAGTCTGATGTCATCTTTATGAGGGCTCCTTTGTAGGAGATTGCCTTTTTTTCTCTAGCAGCTTTTTATATTTTCTCTTTATCGCTTAGCTTTGGTGTTTTAATTATGATGTGTCTTGGTGTATGTTTCTTTGGGTTTCTCTTTAATGAAGTTCTCTGTGCTTCTTCAACTTGTGAGAGCCTTTTTTGCATCAAGTTAGGAAAGTATTCAGCTATGACTTGATTTAATAAAGTTTCTATCCCTTGTTCTTTTTCTTCTTCAGAAACCCTTATGATGTAGGTGTTATTTCTCTTCATGTTGTCACAGAGCTCTCTTAAAGTTTCCTCAGACGTTTTGAGTCTGTTTTCTTTTTTCTGCTCTTCTTTCATGCCTTCGTTCATCTTGTGCTCCAACTCGCTGACTCGATCCTCAGCTTCATCCATCCTGCTTTTAATTCCTTCCATTGTGTTCTTCATTTCTGATATTGTATTTGTCATCTCAAACTGATTGTTTTTTAATATTTCAATGTCCTTTTTATACTTGCATTCTCTTTTTTAGGTGTTCATAATGACCATCCATTGTTGTTCTAAGATCCCTAAGTATCCTAGCAATCATTATTTTAAACTCTGCATCTGGTAGTTTGGTTATTTCCATGTCACTCAGTTTATTTTCTGAAAGTTTCTCTTGTGGTTTCATTGGATTGCACTTCTCTGTCTTCTCATTATGTCTGTGTGTTTGGGTGTGTTGTTTGTAGAGCTGGTTGAGTCTAGGCTTGGTGTTGTCTGCCTCCAATTTTCAGTTGTGTTATTTCTAGGTCTTCTTGGGTTGGCATCAGCTGTTGTTTCTTCTTTTCATATTTGAAGAATAACTTTGATGGATGTAATATTTTGGCTGCTAGTTCCTCTCTTTCAGTACTTTGATTCTTTGTGTCTACTCTCTTTTAGCTTATAGGTTTTTTTTTCTGAGAAGTCTGATGATAACCTAATGGGCCTTCCTTTATATGTTATATTATTTGTGTGTGTGTGTGTGTGTGTGTGTGTGTGACAGAGACAAAGAGAGGGACAGATAGGGACAGACAGACAGAAAAGGAGAGATGAGAAGCACCAATTCTTTGTTGTGGTTTTTTATTGCAGCTCTTTAGTTGTTGCATTGATAGCTTTCTTACATGTGCCTTTACCTGTGGCTACAGCAGAGCGAGTGACCCCTTGCTCAAGCCAGCAACCTTGCACTTAATTCAGGGACGTTGGGCTTCAAGCCAGCGACCTTTGGACTCAAGCCAACAACGATGGGGTCATGTCTATGATCCCATGCTCAAGCCAGCAACCCTGTGCTCAAGCTGAGCCTGAGCTCAGGTGAGCCTGAGCTCAAGCCGGCATCCTCAGGGTTTTGAACCTGGGTCCTCTGTGTCCCAGTTCGACTCTCTCTCCACTTTTCCACCTCCTGGTTAGGCTATATGTTATATTCTTCTTTACCCTAGCTGCCTTTGGATTCTTTCTTTGTCATTAATATTTTGACAGTTTTATTACAATGAGTCTTGGAGTAAGTCTGTTTGGGTTGAGCTAACTTGATGTTCCTTTTGCTTTTTGGATTCAAGGATCTAACTCCATATGCTTGGGAAATTCTCATCAGTAATTATTTGTTTAAATAGGCTCTTCATCCCTTTTCCCTCTCTTCTTCTTTTGATATACCCACTATTCTTATATTGCTCTTTTTGATGGAAGTCAGACAGTTGTTGCAGAGAATTATAATTTTTAAAAAAAAATTCTTGAGTCTCTCTCTTCTTTCTGTAGCATCTCTGGCTGCTGTCTTCGATGTCACTGATTTTCTTTTCTATCTGGCCTGTTCCATTAGCTACCCTAGCCACCTCATTTTTAATTCATGTATTGAGTTCTTTATCTCTGGCTTCAAAGTTTCAATCTTCTTGGTGAAGTACTTGTTTTGCTCATTAATTTGTTTTTCAGCTCATTAAATTGGCTATCAGTTTTTCCTTGCATCTCATTGAATATTTTTAGAACTTCAAGTTTGAATTTTCTATCATTATACTCCAAGATTTCCATGAGATTGAGATTGCTCTCTGGTGATTTTTCATTTTATTTCTGAACTACTTTTCTTTCTTATGTAGCCATGGTATTACTTTTCTTTTTTCTTGATGGCATTTGAGAGTGGTATTGTTAAGAAATCAAACAAATACAATTACAAAAAAGTAAAAAATAGAAATAAAAGTACAATAAAAATAAGGATAAAAAAATTTAAAAATAATAAAAAGCAAAAGAGAAAAAAACACAAACAAAAAAAGAACAGAAACCAAAAACCAATAATAAAAAATAAACCAACATCACCCTTGTCTGGCTGTGATGTGCACATGCTCCTTCTTAGGTGAGCCAGCTCAGCATCCCTTAGCAACAAAATGGTTGAACAAATTCCTGAAAACATCAATATTCAAGCTGAAGAGGAGAAAATATTGTAGTTCTGGTTTAAATTTAGTTGGTTTCAAGAGTGCTTAAAGCAGTATAAATATAGGCCAATATTTACTTTCTACAATGAGCCTCCCTTTGCAACTGGACTGCCTCACTACCTTACTATGGACATATACTTGCAGGAACAATTAAAGATATAGCTACGAGATATGTTCACCAAAGTGGATTTCATGTTGACAGAAGATTTGGATGGGATTGTCATAGCTTACCTGTGGAATATGAAATTGATATGATACTGGTAATCAGAAGATCAAAGGATATCGCCAAAATAGGGATTGTAAGATATAACTATCAGTGCCAAGCAAAGATGATGATATATGCTAATGAGTCAAAGTCTACTGTTACGAGACTTGGCCTATAGATTGTGACAAGGACTACAAAACTGTATCCAGAATTTATGAATCTTTCTGGTGAATCTCCAAAACAATGTTTTGATAAAGGCTTTGATTACAGAGGTATGAAAGTCATGCTCTTTTCCACTGCATCTAACACTCCGTGTCCCAACTTTGAATCTCACCAGAATTTACAAGGATATTCCAGATCCTTCAATATTTGTAACCTTCCCTTTGGAGGAAGATGAAAATACATCTTTGGTTGTTAGGCAACTAGTCCTGGAACTCTAGTAACCTTGCCCTCTGTGTTAATCCAGATATGCAGTATGTAAAGATTAAAGATATTGTAAGAGGAAAATCACTCATTTTATTGGAAGCCAGATTATCAGCCCTCTATAAATTGGAGAATGACTATGAGAACCTTGAAAGATTTCCTGGTGCCTATCTCAAAGGCAAAAAATAGAGGCCCCTGTTTTACTATGTTGTGAAGTGTTAAGATAATGGTGCTTTTATTGTGCTTTTTGACAACTATGTAAGGGAGGAAGAAGGCATTGGGGTTGTACATCAAGCTCCTTACTTTGGTGCTGATGACTGCTGGGCATGTATAGACTTCAACATCATTCAGAAAGACTCTCTCCCTGTTTTTCTTGTGGATGCTTTCAGCTGTTTCATAGTAGAAGTGACAGGTCTCAGCCCGGGTCTCAGCTCAGTAGTAGAGCGACACATCAGCATGTGGAAATCCTGGGTTTGATTCCCAGTCAGGGCACACAGAAGTGACCATCTGTTTGTCCACCTCTCCCCCTCGCTTCTCTCTCTCTCTTTCTCACCCTTCCATAGCCCTGACTCAAATGGTTCGAGCAGGTTGGCCCTGGGCACTGAGGATGGCTCCATGGCCTCCCCTCAAGCACTGAAATGGCTTGGTTGCTGAGCAGTGGAGCAACTGCCCCAGATGGGCAGAGCATTGCCCTGTAGGCTGCTGGGGGTGAATTTTGGTTCAGGCACATGAAGGAGTCTGCCTCTCTACCTCCCACCTCTCACTTAATAATTAAAAAAAGAAAAAAGAGAAGAAGTAACAGATCTTATGGGGCATTATGTAAAGGATGCTGACAAAAAATTCATCGGGACCCTGAAGGAACAGGCCAACTTCTTGTTGCCAGCACCTTCTCTCATAGCTATGCCCTCATTTACAAAGCAGTACCTGGCTGGTTTGTGCAGGTCGAACACATGGTAGACTAGCTGCTGAGAAACAATGATCTGTGTTACTGGGTCCCATATTTTTTTTCCCCAGGGACAGAGAGAGAGTCAGAGAGAGGGCAAATAGGGACAGACAGACAGGAACAGAGAGAGGTGAGAAGCATCAATCATTAGTTTTTCGTTGCCGTTGCAACACCATAGTTGTTCATTGATTGCTTTCTCACATGTGCCTTGACCGTGGGCCTTCAGCAGACAGAGCAACCCCCTGCTGGAGCCAGCGACCTTGGGTCCAAGCTGGCAAGCTTTTGCTCAAGCCAGATGGGCCCACGCTCAAGCTGGCGAGCTCCGGGTCTCGAACCCGGGTCTTCCGCATCCCAGTCCGATGCTCTACCCACTGCGCCACCTCCTGGTCAGGCAGGTTCCATATTTTGTATGAGAAAAGCAATTTGGAAATTGGCTGAAGCAATTTCCAGAAACAGATACTGGGGCACCACTCTCACACTATGGGTCAGCAAGGACTTCAGAAGATAGTATGCTTTGGGTCAATGGCAGAACAGAATGTCAGGAGCAAAGATCTCAAATCTCCACAGAGAGAATATTGACCATCTGCACATTCCTTCACGCTCTGGGAAGGGCTTACTGCATTGCATCTCTGAAGTGTTTGTTGGTTTGAGAGTGTCAGCATGCTCTATGCTCAAGTTCATTAGCCATTTGAAAACAAGATGGAGTTTGAAGATGTATTTCCTGCAAACTTCATTGCCAAAGGCATTGATCAAACCAGAGGATGTTTTATACCCTGTTGGTGCTGGCCACATCTCTCTTTGGGCAGCTACTTTTCAAGAATGTAGTTGTGAATAGACTTGTTCTTGTGAGTAATGGCCAAAAAATGAGCAAACGAAAAAAGAATTATCCAGATCCACTTTCTTTTTTTTTTCTTTTTTTTTTACAGGGACAGAGAGAGAGTCAGAGGGAGGGACAGATAGGGACAGACAGACAGGAACGGAGAGAGGTGAGAAACATCAATCATTAATTTTTCATTGCCATCGCAACACCCTAGTTGTTCATTGACTGCTCTTCCACATGTGCCCCGACCGTAGGCCTTCAGCAGACCAAGCAACCCCCCGCTGGAGCCAGCAACCTTGGGTCTAAGCTGACGAGTCTTTGCCCAAGCCAGATGGGCTCGCGCTCAAGCTGGCAAGCCCGGGGTCTCGAACCTGGGTCCTCCGCATCCCAGTCCGACGCTCCATCCACTGTGCCACCGCCTGGTCAGGCAATCCAGATCTACTTTCATCATCCATATATATGGTGCTGATGCCTTCAGATTATGTCAGATTAACTCCCCTGTGTGAGAGCCGAAAACCTCCACTTTAAGGAGGAAGGTGTGTGCGATGTCCTGAAGGATGTGCTATTTTCTTGGTACAATGCCCATTGATTCTTAGTCCAGAATGTCCTAAGGCTGCAAAAGGAGGAAGAAATGGAATTTATCTACAGTGAAAACAGTTAAAGTGCCAACATCACAGACCAGTGGATCCCGTCCTTCATGCAGTCAATCATTTCGTTCTTTATGACCAAAATGGTAGCTTTTAGGCTTTGTACTGTGGTACCTACCTGCTCAAGTTTGATGATATTCTGACCAATTGGTATGTCAGAACTAACTGCAGAAGATTAAAGAGTGAAAACAGGATGGAGGATTGTATTATGGTCCTGGACACCTTGTTTAGTATTCTGCTTTCTCTGTACAAACTATGGCCCTCTGTACAGCTTTTCTTACTGAATTGATGTACTAGAATCATAAAATGCTGATTGACCCTATTTCTTTCCAGGACAAGGATACACTCAGCATCCACCACCTCATGATGTCCCATGCTCAAGAGGAATTGATTGACAAGAAAACCGAGAGTGCAGCATTTAGAAAGCAGTCTGTGATTGAACTTGGGCAAGTGATCAAGACCGCAAAACTATTTCAATAAAGTATACTTTCAAGGAAATTGTGGTTATCCTTCAATATCCAGAAGCTCTTAATGTTATTAGGTCTCTGGAGATGTATATCATTGAGGAATTTAATGTTCATAAAGTTACTCTGCAGACAAGAACAAGTATAGTATTGGCCTAAGGGCAGAACCAGATCACCTGAACCTTGGGAAGCATCTGAAAGGAGCCTTCAGGCAGAGATGACATCCATCAAGCAGCTGAGTGGTGAGAAGCTGGAGAGGCTCCAAAAGACTGGGACCATTATTGTGGGAGGACATGAGTGGCATGAAAAAGCCAGCTGCCTCATGTATACCTTTGATCAAACTACAGGTGGGACAGTACAGTTTGAAGTACATTTGGATGCTCAGGCTTTGGTTTTCTTAGATGCCACCCTTGGCCAGTCAATGGTGGATCAAAGAGTGGCTCTGGAAGTCATCAATTGCATGCAGAAACTTTGCAAAAAGTGCAACCTGGTTCCAACTGATGGAATAACAATTTATTACAAAGCAAAGACTGAAGAAAAGTATTTGAGTACCATTATTCAAAGCCACATGGAGTTCATATTTGCCACCATAAAGACTCTTTTTTAACCAAATCCAGTTTCTGCATCAGATACAATCCTTATACAAGGAAAAATGCAGTAAAAGTGTCTGACCTGGAAATTAAACTCACCAGAGAATCATACAAGCCTGGTCCTGCTTATATAAATGTCCACCTTGGCTTTGTGCAAATAGGCCCTTGCAGGTTGGCTCTGTGGATAAAGGTCGACCTGGCATATGGACATCCCAGGTTTGATTCCCAGTCAGGGCACACAAGAGGAGCAACCATCAGCTTCTCTCTCCCTTCCTCTCTCCCTTCTCTCTCTCTTCCCCTCCCTCAGCCAGTGGCTTCATTGGTTCAAGCATTGCTCTGGACCCTGAGAATGGCTCTGTTGGTCTTAACACATCAGACTCAGCTGCTGAGGATAGCTCAGTTGACTTGACCATTGTCCCCAAATGGGGGTTGCCAGGTAGATCCTATTCAGGGTGCATGCAGGAGTCTGTCTCACGATCTCCCATTCTCTCACTTAAAAACAAACAAACAAACAAAAACCATTTGTGCCAATGGCAGTGAGCAAGGTGGAGTATTGCTTCTGGAAAATCCAAAAGGTGATAATAGGTTAGACCTTTTAAAACTGAAGAGTGCTGTTACAAGCATTTTTGGTGTGAAAAATCCAGAGCTGGCAGTCTTCCATGGTGAAACAGAAATACAAAACCAAACTGAACTGACTTACAGAGTCTTTGTGAAAAAACACCATGTGTGACTGCAGGATCAGTTCCCTCTCTGATCAACAATCCTAGTACTCTTCTCTGTCAATATATCATCCTACAGCCCCTGAACACAAACCCACAAGAGTGCCTAAGGGGACGATGGGCACTCTCTTGCTTGAAAACCATTTGGGCAGAATAGACTCACTTACAAAGGTCTTCTGTATGAAGCAGCAGAGGTGTTTGGCCTTCACAGAAGAAAGCTTTAGCTGTTTCTGAATAAGACACAAATGGATGAAATTGTCAGAGAAATCCCCATGAAGACTCTGAACACAAAGACTGTGTGTGTTTCTGTATTTCCAACAATGGCTGACTTCTAACATTCTGTTATCAGTGTGGTTCAGTCAACGTTTCCCTGACATGTATCTGTCCCTACACACACACACACACACACACACACACACACACACACACACACACACACACGTATTAAAGATATTTCTTTCAGGTACATATATGATATGTTGGTTGTTTTTGGTTTAAAACTGAGGAAGGATTGATTCATCAAGTGTATTGAGACCTCAAAGCAATAGCCACACTTAACCTTAGACACCTATGCAGTCATGTTGGGAGAAGGGTATGTTGTTACCTCAGCACTACAGAGTTTATTACTTTACTTGAATTCTTAAGTATAGAACATATAAGTGATTAAAATATCATAATATATATCATTCTATGGTCTTTTAAAACTTATTTGAGATCTTGAAGGAAAGATAATTACATGGACTTTTCTGGGTGATTTGATGGAATATTTGGAATATTTTGTTTCATTAAATTAAAGAAACCCCACATAAATAAATAAACTATCTTTCTCTAAAATAAAAAACAAACAAAACACCCACCAGAGAAGTAAAAATAAAAAATAGAAAATTAAGAAAAATAAAAATTTAATAGAAAAAGAAGAAAAAAAAAATCAGTTCCAAGAGGTTTTTCTGTTTTTTTTTCCAGTAGGTGGTACTGGATTACAAGTTTTAGCTCTGAAATTCCTGGGCTGACCCATGCTGAGATGTTACTGTTGTAATGCTGTAGGCAAGGCTGCAGTCCAGATGGTGGGTGGGATGTGTTATGAGGGCTTTATGGCTTTAGCAATGGTGATCTCAGGCCTCTGGTGCCCCCCCCCCATCTCAGCAGGCCAGGGGACCAGACACAGAGCACCTCTGTTTTCAGGGGAAAGAGTGGCCCTGTAGAACTCGCTCTTGGGTATGTCTCTGCCACTCTCCATTCCCAGGAGGGGAGGGAGGTGGGATCTGGGAGATGTGGGGCTGCACTTTGGTCTTCCTTGTCTCTGCCCCCAGTGTGGGCTGCTGGCAGACTCCTTGTTCTGCTGCTGCTTTGGTTTAGTATCTCCCTAACTGCTTCCTAATCTCTCCACCTCTCCCAGCAGAAGGAGACCCAGTCACTTTGGGTTTCTCTCCTTTTTTGGAGCCCCATTGCAAGTGTGTCTTATCTCCTGCCCTTCTTCTCAATCCCTCAACCCCTCCCACCTTTAGTCCATGCCCTGTGTGGAACTTATCTGGCAAGCCTGGGAGTCCAGCTGGGGTTCTTTCACTGTTACAGCTGCTCAATTTGTTCACATTCAAGGGGAGAGATCAAGGGTATCTTTCACATTGCCATTCCCCTGACGTCATCCAGAAAAATTTATATATTGAATTATCAATTTAATTTTTATATTATTAATTTCCAGAAGTTCTACTTGAGACTTTGTTAATTTGTTTAGTCATGGTTTAGTCTCCTGATGCTGGCTCACATTATTAGTTCTTTCTTTTATGTCTTTATCTGTATTAAGCATGGCAATATTATAATTCTCTATCTGTTAATTCCAATACTAACATCTGCATATATTTGATTTTACAGTCTTTTTTTACTTCTTCTTTTCCAAGTGTGAGGAGGGAAGATAGAGACAGTTTCCTATGTGTGCCCCAACTGGGATCCACCTGGAAGCCCTTGTCTGGGGCCAGGCTCGCCACCGAGCTTTTTTTAGTGCCTGAGGCGAAAGCTCCAAGGAGCCATTGTCAGCGCCTCAGCTGGGCAGATACACTTAACTATGACTGTAGGAGGGAAAGAGAGAAAGAGAGAAGGGGAGGTGGAGGTGTGGAGAAGCAGACAGTTGCTTCTCCTGTGTCCCCTGACCGGGAATCAAACCCAGAACATTTACATGCTGAGCCAATGCTCTACCACTGAGCCAACTGGATAGGGCCTATGGTGTTTTGTTTTTTATCACCTTCATATGGTGCCTTGTTTCTTTGTGTGTTTGTGACTTTTGATTGTGAACTGCTCACTTTCCTTGGAACTTTATTTGTGGGAGTATTCGAGGTCTAAATACAGTTGAGTTCCTCCAGAAAGGACTTGTGTTTCCTTTTGCTAAATGGCTGAAGGAACTTGCCAGCATGGCTTTCATCACCCAGACACCATGTCTGTCATTTTTAGTCATAGGGAAACCCAGGTTTTGTGAATTTGGAGCACAACGTGATATCAATTTGTGGCTACAAATTCTCAAAGGAGAATTTCTCTTTACCCATAGCCAAGCTTGAGCAAGTCATCTTGAAGTTATTTTTTTTCTTACTAATGATAATTTCACTAAAGAATTAGTCTTTTTAGGTCTTAACTTCAAATGGAGAGATCATGCAGGGTTTGTAGTCATAATAGGAAATACTTATCTCTTCTAAGAGCAAAAGGAACCCATGTAAGGAATTTGATCAGGTAGGAACCTGATCTTCTCTATGCTTCAGAATTGTCCCAGAGTCTGCTGAGCAGATAGTACATGGAATATAGATGAAAATATAATGTCTAGTTATACTTGTACATAGAAACAATTGCATGAATACTTTGATATATGCACTCAAAATTTCCAACTATTTATGGTGTTTTGTAATATGTACTATATTTTCAATTTGATAATTATCAATTGTGGACCTGTTTGGCCTCAGTTTCTCAGCTGCAAAATGAGATGCTTTTTAAATTTGTGAGAATTTTAAAACTAAGAAAGCCCTGGTTCCTGAGACAGACTCTCTCCCTCATTGCTGTTTCCTCCCTTGGGTCTGTTTTGTACCAGAGAGAGTGGAGACCTCAGTTAGGGTTCTCTTGATCCCAGGGGGATTCTCACTGATCAGGTACTTAATGGTTCAGATGCTCCCAGTTCCATCACTGTGACACAGTGATCAGTCTAGGTCTCTCTCCATGGCCCAAAAACTTGTGTTATAAATTCTTCCCATTAGAATTGAGAATTTGGGAAGTGCCACTTAGAAAGTCTCCATATAGAACAGTTTTGTTTGTGGAGTGAGTGTGAAGTGGGTGTGTTTATTGTTTGTGTATGGAGCTGATATTACTACATGAACTTACATAGATCTGTTTTTGAGAGAGTGCTGTTCACTCCTCTGTCTGGACCTCATATCCTTCCACTCCATGTGGCCATGACCAGCAACGGAAAGCCCAGCAGATGCAATGAAAGCAATAGAAAGAGAGCATGCTAATTATGTCGTTTGATCTCTGGATCCCACTGTGCTTGAAGCCAGCCTGTTTGGCAGACTCAGTTATTTGAACCAATACTTTTTTATTTCTATTGAAATTAATTTAATTTGGGCCTTACCTTTTCTCACACAGCCACAAATATATTGATATGAAACCATTTATCACCTCGTATCTTAAACATCTCTGCATATATTTCTCTCTCCTTGCCCTGTGCACATTTTGAGAATAATAAGTGACTGTGTGTCTCAGTGTCTGGAACGATGTCTAGCCCAATGATCAGCAAATTCTTTTGTTTAATGCACACTTTGTGTCTATAAGCATGAGTGAATTAATGATTGAATAGAGGACGTGGAGATTGTGGGATGGGCAGTCATTCTGGGCAAAGAACTTTTAGAGTTTATCAGTCAATAGAAGAGCAAAACGAAAGAGAATATTTGACAGGATAAACTCTACTTTATTTTATGTAGGGGGTAATTCTTTTTAGGATGAAATCCATCTTAAATTTACCCAACCAGTAAGAAGCACAGCCCTTTTTTAAAATAGAGCACATCTGCAATGGTGCTACATTAGTTTCTCACTTTCTGTACGGTTTAGGAGTGGTGTATTGGAGGAATGGGGGAGCTGGTCATGTGACACAGAGCATCACTGGGGAGTTTGGGAAAGTGGGAGCTACATATGCTGGGGTTGGGGTGGGGACAGAAACGTCACTGGGTTACAGGATGCTTTCTGTAGAACAACCTCTGTGGAGTGGTTTTACAATCTCTTGTCTCTTCTTGGTCAGGCTGGGAGACTATGGTTGCCTAATCAGAATGAGAGTTGACGCCGGGTGGCCCAGCCATGGGCGCCGGAGCAAATGGTTCAAGGTTAGCCTGATGTGGCTGGATGGAGGGCAAGACAGTCACAAGGCTTCAGGGAGGGAAAGAGGAGTCAGGCTGGGTGAGCTGAGGAGGCAGGAGGTAGGAACTGCCTCATGAGAGCACTGTGCCCCCTCTCACTGAGTATGGCTGTGTGTCGTCCTTGCATAAGAAATCACATGGCTTCCCAGGCTCCTGATGATAGCGGATAAGGCAGCAGCTTCTACAGGGCTCACCCTGCCAGAGGCCCGGAAGTTCATGTCAGAGTCAGGAGCTCCAGGAAGGAATACCTGCTTCAAGGCTGCTGTGAGCAGACTTTCCACTGGAGTAGAGAAGGAAGGTAAAGGCTGATTGAATTTCTTTCTTTCCTTCCTTTGGTTTTTAGGACAAAGTTCTGTTGTTTAGAAAACAGGCATGTTTCTCAGAAAGTCAGGGGACCACGGAGACAGGAGCTCTTGGACTTCTAGCAGCTGTGTGGTGAGGGAAGCCTGTAGCCATGTTCCTCTGACAGGGAGGAACCAGGTCCTATCTCCATCTGGTACTTCCTCTGTATTTGTTCTTTCATTCTGTGCCCTTCTGTCTGTCATCCACTCTGATCTGCTGTCGGGGAACATGAGGTGTGATTCAGGAGATTCTAGAAATGAAAAAGCTGGAAAAACAAATACTTGTTGTTCTGGTTAGAGTATCTTTTTCTTCCTGATACCACATAAGTTCATTCAACATCTTATTACTGAATGTCTGTCTTGTGCTAGGCACTGTTATAGGTTCTAGGGAATCAGGATTGGACATTAGAAATAAAAATCCTAGTTCCTATTAAAATTGCCTTCTGGAAATACACATATGCACAGTTAATAAGCTTGGTTGGATTGAGTGAAAGTCTGCTTGATATGCCTTGTTATGATTGTATTCAATTATTAGCAAACTGCCATGAATGGCATGTGTCTACTGTCCCTTGGTGTTCTGTCCTTTCCAGCATTGTGCTGACCCATATTGGTTTCTTTCACTTTATCAGCATCTCTTCAAAGTTCTTGGATATCCAGATTTCATAGGAGGCGGGGACCTTAGTCACCACATTTCAGAACAACTGAGTCAGCGAGAGCATGTGCACTGCCAAGGTCATATACCCGACAGACACAAAGCAGGGAGCAGAACATTATTAGACTTCCAACTATTGTGTGTCTTTGTCTCTCAAAATTCCTTCCTTCAACTCCTTCTCCATTAGGTGATTTTGTTCAGGTGAGAACTGCACTGATACTATTCTCACCTTTTTTTTAAAAAAAGAATGTGTTTTCCAGGGGATGCTGGGGCACTGTCTGAGGTTGGCCAGTGGAGACGCTGCAACCAGCCCCCGGTTGGTCGTTTGTGATAGACAATAGTACCCAAACTGCTGCTTTGACAGACCCTCTAGGACACATGACCAAGAAGAATCTCCTGTCACTGTCAAGGTACTGGCTCCCTGCCCACACCGTTCTCTCTGTGCCTCTATCTGTCCGTTTCTCTATCTACCTATCTCTGACTCTGTTCTTTGCTGTCTTTATCTCCTCCCTGATTATGTCTGCATGGCCCTAGTGCTTTTCCTCTTTGCATCCTTGGTTTTATCTGTCACTCCTTTCTCTCTAGGCCCCCACTCCCAGGACTTCACAGCACCTTCAGCAATTTGAGGGTCATCTCAAAAAAAGGCTCATTAGGACATCAATTCTTTTTTTAACAGCTCAATCTGGGGGGTCCGAGGTATGTGGGGACCATGAGTGAAGCAGGAAGGAGAAAGGTCTCTGGAGAGTTTGTGCTGGGGCCAGTGCTAGAGGACAGTGTCAGACACTGTCCTGAAGTTGCTGTCAGCACCTGGTAGACATTTATGCCAATAACGTTAACAAACCACAGATCACCTACCATATGCCAGGTCCAGGTGGGAAACTGAGCATGTCGGAGTGAAGGCAGTGGGCATGTGATGCTTTGCTAGCAGTAATGTGGGGGCAGAGGGGAAACGGGTTGTGCAAGAATAGGTCCCAGTAGCTGCTCACTCTGGAGGACTGAATCATTGCTGCTGGTCAGGGACACCAATAAGACCAGGGTTTTTTGAGTAAAGCATGTTAGTTAGTCTAATGTTTATACAGTTAATCCTTGAGCAACAGGGGTTTGAACTGCTCGAGTCCTGTTTTAGGCAAATTTTGAGCAAATAGAATGAACATATTTTCCCCTTTCTTACAATTCTCTTCGTAACGTTTTCTTTACTCTAGTTTACTTTATTGTAAGAATTTAGTACATAATATATAATATATAAATATAAGTTAGTTAACTGTTATGTTATTGCTAAGGCTTCTGACTAACAGTAGACTCTCAGCAAAGCTTGTGGGGATCAAAAGTTATATGCAGATTTTGAAATTGGAGTCTTTAATTTCTCCTTTGTCAAAAGTCAACTTAAAATACCTTCATATAGTTTGTGATGATGGTCACAAGCACATTCTGGTGCATATTTACATGTTTTGTATTCTAAGGGATGTCCAGGGATCGCGAGATGGTCCCTGACCATGCACCCAGCCGCTCTGGATTCTCAGATCTCTCTGATCCCAATGAGGACGCCTTCCCTGGATTTCACTGACTCAGCTCACTGCCTTCTGTGTTCAGGTGACAAGGAGTGAGTTTCTCCATCCTCCATCTCCACACTCCACTGGCAGTATCCCCTGTCCCTGTATGTGTTCTCCATTTAACCATGAGCTCTTGGGTAGAGTCTGTTCTTATGGTGCCTCATGTTGTCATCCTTGCCATCTTCTTCTCTTGTACTCTTTAATGCAGGGGTCCGCAAATTACGGCCTGTGGGCCGCATGCGGCCCCCTGAGGCCATTTATCTGGCCCCCGCCGCACTTCCAGAATGGGTACTTGTGAGAGGAGCACAGGATGCATCCGCACCCATAGTTCCCATTGAAATACTGGTTAGTTTGTTGATTTAAATGTACTTCTTCTTTATTTTAAATATTGTATTTGTTCCTGTTTTGTTTTTTTACTTTAATGTAAGATATGTGCAGTGTGCATAGGGATTTGTTCATAGTTTTTTTTTATAGTCCGGCCCTCCAACGGTCTAAGGGACAGTGAACTGGCCCCCTGTGTAAAAAGTTTGGGGACCCCTGCTTTAATGTATCAGTTCAGGCCAATGTTTCCTTATTGATTTTTCTGCCTGAATAATCTATCTCTTAATGTAAATGAGACATTAATTTCTCCACTATTAATGTGTACTGTCAATTTCTCCTTTTATAACTGTTAATGTTTCTTGATATATTTAGGTGCTCCTATTTTAGTCCATAAATATTTATAAATATTATATTCTGTTGTTGGATTGACCCTTTATCATTATATAATGTTCTTTGTCCTTTGTTACAGTCTTTGTTTTTCAGTCTATTTGGTCATATATGATGAGTATTGCTATTCCAGCTCTCTTTACATTTATATTGCATAAAATATCTTTTTTATCCCTTCACTTTTAATCTGTAGGTGTCTTTCTATCTAAAGTAAGTTAATTATTATTATTATTATTATTTTTACAGGACAGAGAGAGAATCAGAGAGAGGGATAGATAGGGACAGACAGACAGGAACGGAGAGAGGTGAGAAGCATCAATCATTAGTTTTTCGTTGCCGTTGCGACACCATAGTTGTTCATTGATGGCTTTCTCACATGTGCCTTGACCGCGGGCCTTCAGCAGACTGAGCCACCCCTTGCTGGAACAAGCGACCTTGGGTCCAAGCTGGAGAGCTTTTGCTCAAGCCTGGTGGGCCCGCGCTCAACCTGACAACCTTGGGGTCTCGAACCTGGGTCCTCCCCATCCCAGTCGGACGCTCTATCCACTGCGCCACCGCTTGGTCAGGCTGTTTATGTTTTTGACATCATAGTTCAGATATTTTTGTTTTGTGTATCCTCTACTTATTTTAGTTATTATTGCCTTTGTTATTTTTGTTTTGTAATCTTCACACTAGCTCTTTTGGTGCCAATGCACTGCATTTACTTTATTTGCCTTTGCCAGTGAGTTTTTTTTAAAATATGTTTTCTTTTTTCTGGTAGGACCTTTCTTTTCCAGTTAGCTGAGACCCTTTAACATGTCTTGTAAGGCCAGTTTAATGGTGAGGAACCTCTTTAGTTTTTGCTTGTCTATAATTATTTATTGCGCCCTCAATTCTGAATGATAACCTGCTGGATAGAGTATTCTGGGCAGCAAGTCCTTTCCTTTCAGCACATTAAATATATCCTGCCACCCCCTTCTGCCCAGCAAAGTTTCTGCTGAGGAATCAGCTGATGGCCTTGTGGGGTTTCCCTTTTATGTGGCTTGCTTTTCTCTTGCTGCCTTTTAGATCTCTTTATCTTTAACGATTGCCATTTTAATTATAAAATAACCTCACGTGAATCTCTTTGGGTTCCTCTTGTTTGGGACTCTTGTGCCTTCTGTATCTGGATATCGGTTTCCTTCCTGAGTTTAGGGAAGTTTTTAGTTATTACTTCTTCAAATACATTTTCTGTTGCCTTCTCTCTCTTTTTTCTTCTGGGAACACAATATCTGAGAGAATCCTTGATATTTTCCCTTAGGTCCCTGAAACTATCCTCCATTTTAAATATCCTTTCTGTTGTTCTGATTGCGTGATTTCTACTACTCCTGATATAGTTCTTCTGTACTGTATTCTTCAGGCATGAAAGGTTTTTCTTATATTTCTAACCCTTTCTTCATGTTCTCATAGTGATTCTTTATTCTTCCTCTGAGTTTGGTGAGAATTTTTATGATCATTACTTTGAATTCTTTCTCAGGTGAATTGCTTATTTTTATTTCATAAAAATTTGTTCCTGGGGTTTTGGTATGGTTTTTCATTTAAAAGATATTTCTCTGTCCTCTCATTTTGTTTGACTTTGTGTGTTTGTATGAAGCAGCTACCTGTCTTGGCCTTGAATGTGTGGTTCTGTGTAGGAGCAAGCCCTCAGAGAGTGTGTGTGCCTGTGGCTTTTGCCAGCCATCTGGAGCTGGAGAGGGTAGGGGCTGAGGAAACCTCAGGTATGTAGCTCTGGGGCCACCCTGGCAGGTAACTGCTGGGGCAGTTGGTTGGAGCTGAAGTGGATGCTGGACAAAGTGACTTCAGGTATGCTCTGTGGACAGAGTTAAAACTGGAATTGGACCTGACCAGGCGGTGGAGCAGTGGATAGAGCATCGGACTGGGAAGCAGAGGACCCAGGTTCGAGACCCCGAGCTCGCCAGCTTGAGCGCGGGACCCATCTGGCTTGAGCAAAAAGCTCGTCAGCTTGGACCCAAGGTCACTGGCTCCAGCAAGGGGTTGCTTGGTTTGCTGAAGGTCCGCGGTCAAGGCACATGTGAGAAAACAATCAATGAACAACTAAGGTGTCGCAATGGCAACGAAAAACTAATGATTGATGCTTCTCACCTCTATCCATTCCCATCTGTCTGGCCCTATCTATCTGACTCTCTCTCTGTCCCTGTAAAAAAAAACAAAACAAATAATACCTGAAATTGGTATAGGCGGAGGTGTTCCAGGGTCCATGGCTCTGAAGCTAACCTGGCACCATGGTTATTGGGAGCTGAAATTGGTTTGGCCTGAGCATGCTGGGGTCATTTTATAGGATGGCTAGAGTGTTTGGACTGAGCTCCCAAACATCCTGTCCAAGTGGAGCAGGAACATAAACAGTGCTGCTCTCTGGCACCTTAGATCCTGGAACATGCCAGCAGTTCTCCCCATTTAGCAGGTACTTCAGGGTTAGTAAATGGATTTCCTTCATGTATAGTTTCAGTGCCCTTTATTTTTATTTATTTATTTATTTATTTATTTATTTATTTATTTATTTATTTTTACAGGGACAGAGAGAGAGTCAGAGGGATAGACAGACAGGAACGGAGAGAGGTGAGAAGCATCAATCATCAGTTCTTTGTTGCCGTCACAACACCTTAGTTGTTCATTGATTGCTTTCTCACATGTGCCTTGACTGCAGGCCTTCAGCAGACCGAGCAACCCCTTGCTGGAGCCAGTGACCTTGGGTCCAAGCTGATGAGCCTTTGCTCAAGCCAGATGGACCCGCACTCAAGCTGGCAAGCTTGGGGTCTCGAACCTGGGTCTTCTGCATCCCAGTCCACTGTGTTACCGCCTGGTCAGGCTCAGTGCCCTTTAAACTGCTATTTTCTTCATTGTCTCACAGGGTAGACTTCACCAGGCCCTTTTGAAAGTCCCCCCTTCTTGGGGAGGGCAAGATGGCGATGGAGTAGGAGGAAGTAAACAACTTCCAACTCCCAGAACCAAAGTGGATTATAACTTGATTTTATGAACCAGCATCTGGATAAACCAACGTTGAACTGGACTGAGAAGACTCTTCAACAGGGGAACACTGAAGAAGCAACATTGAGACTGGTAGGAAAAGTGAAAACGCGGAAAGGGCTGCCCAGCTCCCCAGAGCAAAAGGCAGCCTGGAGAGACTCATGTGATGGGAAGAGAGGCTAGCAGAAGGGTCGGGACCTGGGTCCCAGGAACAAAGCTACAGCCTACAGCCCCCGAGCCTAGAAGAGGCGTATGGACAGTATTTAGCTGTGAAGCAGTTAGGATACTGTTTGTGAGAAAGAGACAGTTGTCTCAGACCCAGGATTCTTCTTAAAGGGACAGCGCAGAGAACCTCTCTCACAACCACTCACCCGGCACTCCAGGAGACAGGGAGAGAGGAAAGGACCGGAGCAGTGGGAAGAGAGTGCGGTCTGGAAGGCCGGGGAGAAAAACTTTGAGGGACAGCCACCTTAAACCCTGGGCTGATTCACTCCACAAATCTGAAACAATATTTCCCCTGGAACCAGCAAGGGGAAGCAGGACGCCAGCCAAACAGGCTCCCCTATGGCAATTAGAGCACAGTTGCTTAGAAGGAAGGAGCTTTCAGGAATACAGTATGGAGTGTTAGGGTCTGAGCTGCAGTGCCCCCACCCACACTGCTGAGGGCTTGCTGGAGGGTGGCGGTGGTGGTGGGACGCAGAAGCACGGTTCCGTCGGTGGGGGCAGAGGCCTATCCAACCGGCGTGAGCTCGGTCTAGCCCAATGGGGGAGAAGCGGACGTGCGAAAGTGGTCCAGCGGCTGCAGGCCACCTGTGACCCCACCAGTGGGGAAAAGTGGGAGCCCAGAACGGACAGAGATCCACTGCTGGGCAGGGGCGAGCGGGCGGGAAGCCTCACCCGGCCTCCGAGACTTAAAGCCCTGCACGAACTGGCTTTGCCTATAGAGGGAGGCAGAAGCCCGGGCTCGCAGTCAAGCACACACCAGCAGCCTGGCCGAGGAGCTGAGGTTGGCAGGAGCAGGAGTGGGGCGGAAGCCCAGCTCTCGGCTGAGTGCGTAGCAGCAACCCCTACCTGCCAAGGAGCCAAGGTTGGCGGGGATGGGGTGGAAGCCTGGTTCGCTGCTGAGTGGGCACCAGAAGCCCCCTGCTGGCTGGAGGAACCGGTTGACAAGGACCCGCAGCTGTGCAAAAGTGCTCACCCTTACTTGGTGCCCAAGTTTGTGGCCTGAATGTGGTACGCAATCCCACCCATTGGAGAAGGGTGAAGGCTAAGACCGCCTGAGGCTTATAGAGCCTGGCACGAGAACACAGCCCCTCCCACGGAGGGTAGGCAGAAACCGCAGCATCAGCCACAGCAGCCAGTGCTGGCAACACCCATACCAATTGCCCTAGGCAGCAGCACAGGGGGTGGCAGGCCTGCAGACACACCACACCTAGGGAACACAGAGGCAACACCCATTGGACTCCAGTAGACAAACCTTTCTTATGCACAGACAAAATGGGCAGGCAGAGGAATGCAACCCAAATGAATCAATTGAAATCCCCAGAGAAGGACCAGAATGAATCAGATATAACCAAACAACCTGATGCAGAGTTTAAAATATTGATTGTTAGGATGTTCAAAGAGATTAGAGCAACAATGGATAGTCATTATGAACACCTAAATAAAGAGATAGCAAGTATAAAAAAGGAAATTGAAATAATAAAAAGGAATCAGACAGAAATGACAAATACAAGTATCAGAACTGAAGACCACAGTGGAAGGAATTAAAAGCAGGATGGATGAAGCTGAGGATCGAATAAGCGAGTTAGATGACAAAATAAATAAAGGCACAGAAGCAGAGCAGAAAGAAAAAAGGAGACTCAAAAAAATCTGAGGAAACTCTAAGGGAGCTCTGTGACAACATGAAGAGAAATAACATCTGCATCATAGGGTTCCTGAAGAAGAGAAAAACAAGGGATAGAAACTTTGTTCAATCAAATCATAGCTGAAAACTTCCCTAAATTAAGACTGGAAAACATATCACACATTCAAGAAGCACAGAGAACTCCATAAAGAGAAACTTAAAGAAATCTACACCAGGACACATCATAGTTAAAACACCAAAGCTAAGTGATAAAGAGAAAATTTTAAAAGCTGCTAGAGAAAAAAAAGGCTATCACCTACAAAGGAACCCCCATAAGGATGACATCCAACTCCTCAACAGAAACACTTGAGGCCAGAAGGGAATAGCAAGATATATTCAAAGTAATGCAGAACAAGAACCTACAACCAAGACTACTCAATCCGGCAAGGCTAACGTTTAAAAATGAAGGAGAAATAAAGAGCTTCCCAGACAAAAAGACCCTCAAGGAATTCATTAAAACTAAACGAATTCTGCAAGAGATGCTAAGGGGCCTGTTGTGAAAAGTTCAAAGGGGGGAAACAATATAGCAAAAGAAGAATACAGCTTTAACGAATAAAATGGCAATAAACAACTACATATCAATAATAACCTTAAATGTAAATGGATTAAATGATCCAGTCAAAAGACACAGGGTAGCTGCATGGATAAAGAAACAAGACCCATACATATGCTATCTACAAGAGACACACCTTAAAACAAAAGATGCACATAGAATGAAGGTAAAAGGATGGAAAAAAATTTCATACAAATGGAAATGAAAAAAAGCCGGGGTAGCAATACTTATATCTGACATAATGGACTTTAAAACAAAGGCTTTAGTAAGAGATAAAGGACACTACATAATGATAAAGGGAACAATTCAACAGGAAGATATAAACATTATAAATATCTATGCACCGAACATAGCAGCCCCGACATAAATAAAGCAGACTATGATGGGTATAAAGGACAAGATTAACAGCAATACTATAATAATAGGGGATTTCAATACCTCACTAACATCACTGGATAGATCCTCAAGAAAGAAAATTAATAAAGAAACAGTAGACTTAAAGGATACACTAGATCAACTCAATTTAATAGATATCTTCAGAACTTTTTACCCTAAAGCAGTAGAATATACATTCTTTTCAAGTGCTCATGGTACATTCTCTAGGATAGACCACATGTTAGGACACAAAAGTGGTCTCAACAAATTTCAGAAGATTGAAATCATATCAAGCATTTTCTCTGATCACAATGGCATGAAACTAGAAATTAACCACAAAAGAAAAACTGAAAAATACTCAAACACTTGGAAACTAAATAGCATGTTATTAAATAAGAAATGATTTATCAATGATATCAAAGAAGAAAGAAAAATGTTCCTAGAAACGAATGATAATGAGAATACATCAACTCAAAATATATGGGACACGGCAAAAGCAGTACTGAGAGGGAAGTTCATAGCACTACAGGCATACCAGAAGAAGCTAGAAAAAGCTCAAATAAACAACCTGACCCTTCATCTAAAAGAACCAGAAAAACAACAGCAAATAAAGCCCAGGACTAGTACAAGGAGGAAATCATAAAGATCAGAGCAGAAATAAATGGCATAGAGGCTAAGGAAACAATACAGAGGATCAATGAAACCAGGAGTTGGTTTTTTGAAAAGGTAAACAAGATTGATGAACCTTTAACTAGACTCACCAAGAAAAAAAGAGAGAGGACTCAAATAAATAAAATTGGAAGTGAGAGTGGAGAAATAACAACTGACACAACAGAAAAACAAAGTATTGTAAGAAAATACTATGAAGAACTCTATGCCAAAAAATTAGACAACCTAGGTGAAATGGACAAATTTCTTGAATCATATAACCTTCCAAAAATCAATCGGGAAGAATCAGAACACCTAGACTGACCAATTACAACAAATGAGATCGAAACAGTTATGAACAAACTCCCAACAAAGGAAAGTCCTCAGCCTGATGGCTTCACAAGTGAATTCTACTAAAAATTCAAAGAAGAACTAACTGCTATCCTCCTCAAGCTATTTCAAAAAATTCAAGAGGAAAGAAAACTTCCAAACTCCTTTTATGAGGAGAATATAATTCTGACCCCAAAAGCAGGAAAAGACAACACAAAGAAAGAAAATTATAGGCCAATATCCCTGATGAATTTAGATGCTAAAATTCTCAACAAAATATTAGCCAACCTGATCCAGCAATATATGAAAAAAATCATACAACATGATCAAGTGGGCTTTATTCTGGAAAGGCAAGGCTGGTTCAATATTCGCAAATCAATCAATGTGATTCATCACATAAACAAAAGGAAGGACAAAAATCACATGATAATTTCAATAGATGCAGAAAAAGCATTTGATAAAATCCAGCACCCATTCATGATCAAAACTCTTAGTAAAGTAGGAAAACATGGAACATACCTTAACATGATAAAGGCCGTCTATGACAAACCCACAGCAAACCTCATACTAAATGGGCAAAAATTAAAAGCAATTCCCTTAAGATCAGGAACCAGGCAGGGGTGCCCCCTTTCACCACTCTTATCCAACATAGTTCTGGAAGTCTTAGCCACAGCAATCAGACAAGAAGAAGAAATAAAAGGCATCCAAATTGGAAAAGAAGAAGTAAAACTGTCATTATTTGCAGATGATATGATATTGTATATAGAAAACCCTAAAGTCTCAGTCAAAAAACTACTGGACCTTAGAAATGAATTCAGCAAGGTGGCAGGATATAAAATTAATACTCAGAAATCAGAGGCGTTTTTATATAACAACAATAAACTGTCAGCAAAAGAAATTAAGGAAACAATTCCTTTCACTATTGCAACCAAAAAATAAAGTACCCAGGAGTAAGTTTAACCAAGGAGGTTAAGGACTTGTACTCGAAAAATTATAAAACATTGATAAAAGATATCAAGGGTGGAAGCATATACCGTGCTCATGGTTAGGAAGAATAAACATCATTAAAATATCTATATTACCCAAAGCAATTTATAAATTAATGCAATACCAATGCAATACCAATGAAAATACCAATGACATACTTCAAAGATATAGAACACATATTCCAAAAATTTATATGAAACCAAAAAAGAACACAAATAGCCTTCCGGATATCAAGGTATACTTTAAGGCCATTGTACTCAAGACAACCTGGTACTGGCATAAGAACAGGCACATAGATCAATGGAACAGAACAGAGAACCCAGAACTAAACCCACACCTTTATGGACAACTGTTATTTGATAAAGGACGAAATAACATACAAGGGAGTAAAGACAGCCTCTTTAACAAATGGTGTTGAGAAAATTGGACATCTACCTGCAAATAAATGAAACTAGACCATCAACTTACACCATTCACAAAAACAAACTCAAAATGGATAAAAGACTTAAATGTAAGCTGTGAAACCATAAGCATCTTAGAAGAAAACATAGGCAGTAAGCTCTCCAACATCTGTCGCAGCAATATATTTGCTGATTTATCTCTACGGGCAAATTAAATAAAAGGCTGGATAAACAAATGGGACTATATCAAACTAAAAAGTTTTGGCACAGCTAAAGACAATAAGAACATAGTTATAAGACAAATACTCAATTTGATCAGTTATTTGTGAAATGCAAATTAAAATGCAAGGAGATATCACTTAACACTTATAAGAATGGGTAAGATCCATAGACTGGTAATACCGTGTGTTGGGGAGCACATGGGGCAGCTGGAACTTGTATAAGTTGCTTGAGGGAATGTGAGATGGCACAACCACTCTAGAAAAGAATTTGCCAACTTCTCACAGAGTTTATGATACATCTTTGTATGACCCAACAACTTCTCTTCAGGTTATTTATCCAAGGGAAATGAATTTATACATAAAAAAAAAACACCTGAATTTGAATGTTCACAGCCCTGAACAAAATGCTACCTATATATCTATCAATATGAAAATAAACAGTGGCACATACATATAATGAAATAGTACTCAGCTTTAAAACAATTTTTTAACTGACTTTTAGAAAGACAGACTAAATGGAGGGGTGGGGGCTGGGCAATGGCGGTGCCGGGATAGAGGGCAAAAAAAGGAGAAAAAACACTTTACGGTCATGGACAACAGTGTGGTGACTGCTGGGAGTGGGGGAGGTGGAGGTGAGCATGGGGGGATAAATAGGGATGGACGAAGACTTGACTTGGGATCTGCACATAGTACAGTGTACAAAGATGTGTTGCGCAATTGAGAACATGAACACTGTATGATTATCCTAACTAGTATCACCCTAATAAATTTAATTTAAAAAATAGATTTTAGAGAGAAAGTGAGGAAAGGAGAGACAGAAACCTCAATTTGCTGTTCCATTTACTCATGCATTGATTGATTGACTCCCCTGACTGGGGATTGAACCTGCAACCTTGGTGTACTGGGATGATGCTTCAACTAGTTGAGCTACTGGACCAGGGCCAAAGTGCTTTGCTTTATAAAAGGGATAAACTCCTGATATACACAATTCAACGGCATGGGTAAATCTCAAAAATATTATGTTGCATGAAAAAAGTAGGAACAAATAAGTACATTTTATCATCCTAAGAATATGAAATCAAAGGTCAGGTAAATTTACCTGTGGTGACAGATGTAGGAACAAATGCGGCCTCTGAAGCAGGAGGAATAACTGGGAGGAATATCAGGAAACTTTCAGAGGTGATGAAAATATATCTTGACTGGGTTTTGAGTGTCACTGGTATGTCATTGCCTAAACTCATTGAACTGTACACTTATGATTTGTACAATAACTCTGTTAATTATACCTCTATTAACAATAAAAACACTAAGAATAAAACAGTTTATATATTTATTTATTTTATATAATTCTAAATATGTAACTAAAAATTACTTTTATATAATGAGATTAATAAATGTTGAGAGCTTTTGGGGGAAAAAGGGCAGATATGACGTAGCTCCAGTCTTCAGAGAACATAGAGTTTACTAAGACCCATAGGGACAAAGGTGGCCATGAAGGATTAGAGAGCACCCAGGGGCAGGAGTCAGGGCAACGGCACAGGGCCGGAAAGAGAGGGAGCATGTGGGATTCCAGTAGAGGGCTTGTGAAAGGAAACTCAGGAACACAGCCGGCCTCAAACCTTAACTGCACTATGATGTTGATTCCTCTGGTTACAAAAGTTAACTTCATGCTTGAAAAGGTTGAAAATGGTGAAGACAGTGAACTTAAAGATAGTGACTCAAATCTGGCAAATGGAGATTTAGCACGAACTTGCCTGGAAACTCATCATTTGTTCATTCATTAATTCATTATTCAGTCACCATATATTATGTGAGGGAGCTAGTCTATGGCCGGCCAGAATCAAGGAAGACTGCTCTTTGGGTTCAATTGAAATTTTTGTGTGTGTTAGAGAGAGAGAGACAGAGACACACACAGAGACAGACAGATAGGAAGAGAGAGAGATAAGAAGCATCAACTCATAGTTGTGACACTTTTAGTTATTCATTGATTGCTTCTCATACATGCCTTGACTTCTTTAACTTATAGGGACAGATTGTGGGAGTGACCGTAGAAACTTGTCAAAATGTAATGCTCACATAGTTTCTCTCAAGGGCAGCAATGAAAGAAATTTAGACTTTTCCTGAACTGCTTTCATCTTTTGCTGACGTGGGATCTTCAAAAGTGGGGACAACCCTGGACCCCTGAGTTGCCAGAGCGCCCATAGGATGAGGAGAAGCCCCTGGGTGAGCAGTCCTTCAGACACACGGCACTCAGTGTTGGTTTAACGGGCACTGTCTCACTTAAAGCTAGGAGTGGGATTATTACATTACCTGTTTTAATTCCAGGGTACAGAAGACAGACACATTAAGGAAACCTCAAAAACTGATAGGGACAAGGCTGGATGTCAAATTACATCTGTCTGAAAAAAGCAAGACTGAATGAGGACACCAGACTGCTTCCCGATTACACCAAGGTCTCCTGGGGAGAGCTTTCTTCATGTTCATCCCCCCTGGGAGTGTCCTGCAGAGCCCTCTGAAGAGCCCTCTGCAGAACCAGCCTCAGGGTCTGTCGCTTCCCCCATCGCTGCCTAAAGGAGCCAACGAAGAAGTAAATGATGGGGTTTGCAGAGCTGTTGACACAGGACAGGAGACCTGTAACCAGGTAACTATGAACAAAGGCAGCGAAATCTTCTTGAAACCAGACAACAAGGAACCAGTGGATACCGAAGGGCAGGCCGCAGAGGAGGAAGACCAGCACCCTGAGCATGACAGTCAAATAGAGCTTGGTCAGCTGCACCTGCTGGGAGCCACACAGCAGTCTGGTCGTCAGGGCCAGGCTGGACCCAGAAAGAAGCACAAATAACAGAATCAGCCATGTGAAGGTGATGTAATCAATCACTTGACACAAATCACCATGGTAATTCCTAATCAGGAAGCCACAATAGTTCCCTTCGAAGAAGCTCAGGATCAGGGACAGGGCCCAGAGTAGGGAACACATGACCCCTGACATGTGTCTGGGGCGGCGGCAGCGGTACCAGATGGGCCACAGGACCGACAGGCAGCGCTCTGTGCTAATGGCGCTGAGAATGTTCAGGCCTGTAACGTAGGCAAAGACCAACATGATGATGAAAAATTGCGGGAGGTATATGGAGAAGGAAAGGAAGGACTCGATGAGCTTCTTCAGGGCATGTATAATATAGCAGCAGAGTAAGAGGAAGTCGGCTGCTGCCAGGTTGAGGATGTAGACAGAGAAGGCGTTCCTCCGTATGCAGAAGCCCAGGAGCCAGAGCACAGCCACGTTTCCTGCCAGCCCAACCAGGGCAACGATGACTGACAGTAATTTTAAGATTCTGATCTCCATTTCGAAAGTTTCTTGAAGGGTCTCTTCACTTCCATTTATTGATGTGCGTTCGGTCTGTACAACAGTGACAGATGGAGTCACACTTGGAAACCCTCTACTGGTGCTACTGGAATAGAAACAAGAGTTGAGCACCTAGTGCGTGATTATTGGGTCTCAGGGCCACCTGGCTACGTGGGAATTACTGCCTATTTTACAGAGAAATGTAGGCTCACAGAGATGCAGACACAGAAGGCTCCTCAGCCTTAGAGTTCTGGAACCTGTACTCAAACCCACTTCTCCCTGATTCTAGAGTTGGGGGTTTCTCACTGCAACACAGACCCTGCACTCTATATGGAAATATTCTATAGTCCAAATGCCTTTACTCAAGTCTAAGTTATGTCATGTTAGCAAGAATCAGGAAAAGAGTCTGGACAGGTAATGTGGGATGACAATAGGACTCTGAGCTCAGCATTACGTCTGCCCTGAAACTAAGATTTTCTTTAAAGGGCTGGAAGTTGAAAGCCCCAGACATGACCTCTGGACTGTCTCAGTGACTGAGAATGTCCATCCCCCAGAAAGGAGATTATGAGGTAGGATTATGAATGGAACAGATCTCTTGCTGTTAGGAGTGTGAGTATGGTGAGTCCGTTTTTACTGTAAATGCCCAGATTGTCTTCTTTATAAAGACAGGAGGTACTTCTCTCTGGGAGAGTGGTATGTCTAGCCATGTTGGGGGAAACAGTTGAATTCACTCTTATAATGGATTTTTTCCTAGAGCAGCCAAGATCATAAACATAAAATACATCTCAATATCATGGTACTCAAACATTTTTTTTTTTTTTTACAGGGACAGAGAGAGAGTCAGAGTGAGGGATAGATAGGGACAGACAGACAGGGACTGAGAGAGGTGAGAAGCATCAATCATTAGTTTTTCGTTACTGTTGTGACACTTTAGTTGTTCATTGATTGCTTTCTCACATGTGCCTTGACCGCAGGCCTTCAGCAGACTGAGCCACCCCTTGCTGGAGCCAGCGACCTTGGGTCCAAGCTGGCGAGCTTTTGCTCAAGCCAGATGGGCCCGCACTCAAGCTGGCGAGCTCGGGGTCTCGAATCTGGGCCTTCTCCATCCCAGTCTGACGCTCTATTCACTGCGCCACCGCCTGGTCAGGCTCAAACATTTTTTAAGCTACATTTTACTCTCAAGGCATTGATGATGATAGTGAAGATTATTCTAAAGAAGTGACACCCAGTAGAGAAGTGCAGAGTCAAATTAAGAAACTGGGAAGAAACAGTGAGAAACTGACACGATCCCTTGGAAAGAGAGAGTCCAAGGAAAACCAACTATTAGGAGATGGTAAGGAGAGGTGAATTTTCTTGTTTTGCAATCACATTTCATTTCAATTTTCTCTAGTCTCCTCTGAGTCCTGGGAGGTCACCTCGTTCTGGTAACTCCCTCCCTGGTTCTGGTAACTTATCTTTCCCTTCACCCTTCAGGATGCCCAGTGCCAGTATCTCCCTACAATTACATGTTTGGGGGCCTCTGCATCCTTTGTCGATTTCCCTGAGCCCCGCTCTCCCCTTTATACACAGTCTCATCATTAAGCTCTTCTTAATTATCTCATTAGATTATGCCCTGTGTTTTTTGCTGGGACAAGCCAGATATAAGGTTACAAAAAACAACTAAAAAATCCCAAATCTTTGAACAATAAGGTAATCGGTGAAACCTGAGATTATTAACATCAATGAGGTTTGACAGCCATGTCTGTAAAGCAGAGAGGACCTGGCTGGCTCTCAGTCTAAGCTACCAGTATCCAAAACTTCCCTGGGGAGCCTCATGTCTCTGGACTCTCGTTGATAGGTGCCCATGGCTCCCTGTGTGCTCCACCCCAAGACTTGACCGTGAGCATGTGGACTAAGGGAGAGAAAACACAATTGCCTTTGAGAGAAGATAGCTCTGAGCCGATCTTACCTTAGCATCATCTTCAGGTTGCAGCTGGTGAGTAGAAAAGGAAGAGCTTCCCAGGGAGCCAAATACCAGAGAAGGCTTTCCTAGTCCTTAGATAGAAGGTTCTGCAGGAGCAGGAGTGAAACCTGATGGCTCAGAGTAGCTTATCAAGATGCTGGACAGCCCTGTGACTTCCTGCATGAGGGGCTCTGGCAAATGAGACTGGGGATCTGAGACAGGGACCTCATGAGATGCTTCTCATTTGCCCAGATCCAGTGACTTATCTCTTTTAGTCTCCATCTTACCCCATCCGGCCCCCCGCCCTATGAAGAAGGGCTGCCCTGGAACCTGTAGTTGACTCATGTGAGCCTGTGCCGGAAAACCCCCCACCAGGCGATGTGAGCTTCCATAGATAAAGAAGAGTTTGCTTGGCATTCAGAATGCTGATGGCCTAGCTTATCTGATTTTTTCCCCCTTTGTTCAGAAGTAACATATTCAGATTACCTTATTTCACAGCACACCAGAGTATATGAAATGAAATGTAAAGTCTCTCCTAACCTCATTCTCCAATAGCAACTGGTGTTTACAGTTCCCATTTTTAACTCTTTTGCAAGTTATACAGTGTGTCCGTAAAGTCATGGTGCACTTTTGACCGGTGACCGGTCAAAAGTGCACCATGACTTTACGGACACACTGTATATTATTTCATTAGCCAATGCCATCCCAATAAATTCAGTTAAAAAAAACACTTGCAAAACAGACTCATAGTTACAAAATAAGTAACTTCTGGGCATGTCATATAAAAACATGATAATTATAATTAATAATACTCTTTTGTACATTTGAAAATGATTAAGAAGGTAAATCTTAAAAGTTCTTCTGACATGAAAAAGAAAGTAACTGTGTGATGATGGATGTTAACTAGACATATTGTGAATATTTCACAATATATGCAAGTATTGAATCATTTTGTTGTGCACCGGAAACTAACATATCAAAAACATCTCAATAAAAAGCAGACAAAATCATTAAAAAAAAAAAAAAAAAAAAGACATGTCCACTGAGATATCTTCACTTTCAGGTTTTCATATATCCCATAAACCTAATACCCCGTGTTTCAGGGGCACTCTCACGTGATCGGCTGTCCCAAGTGAAACTTTGCCCAAAAAGGGAGCTACTCCCCTGGGGCCCTTCACAGACCCACACTGGTAGGAGATGCTGCCACAGCCGTGCAGGTGTACTCAGTAAGCATTACAATCTTCATGCCACCAGAAACAGGTCTCTAACCTTCCTATTGTTGGCATTTTATCAAAAAAGGGGAGCGGGAATAGAAAGTTCTTCTGCACTGCGGAGAGCGTCTGTGGCTTTACAGAGCATGGTTTTTTCACCTCAACTTTTCTGGAAGTTTTCCAAGTATTTGCCCTGGCTATTTATCACACTTTTGTAAAATCTAAAGAAATCAGCATTTTTAACGTGTTAAAGTTCCACTTCTAGCATCTTTTTGCTGATTAGGAGTTGTGCTTTCTGAGTTGATGCAGCCCTGATCTTGCCTTTGTGTGAAAAAAACAACAACTGTGCCCTTCCTTCCCAGTAGTCACAGCCCTGCACCTGGAACAAGTGTTAACCAGGCGTTGTAGTCGCTTCTTTCCCTCCTCTGCCTTTGTTTGGTGCAGTGCGCAAACCGATACCTGTCCCCAGAAGACTGCCCTCCTCGTGAACAACAAACACCAAGACCTTAGAAACTTTAACCTGCTTCCTTGTTCCCAACCTACTGAGCTCCGGGACTTCATTTTGATTCTGTTCTCCCCCCAGAAATTAAAGTTATTGTTTTCAACAGTGTTTGTTCAAATGTGCTCCCCGAATCACCAATGTTTTTTCTCACCTTCCCCTTTTATGTCTCAAATCCTCTGTTTCTCTAAGCATGTTCTTTAGTTTCTTTCACGAGAGTCTGGGTGAAAAGTCCTCCAGTTTTTCTCTGCCTGCAAATGTCATAGTTTCACCCTCATTTTTAAAGATGGTGTTTCCATTCTTAGCTTTGAAGGGGGACAATTTTTTCCTCCAGCACAATGAAGCTCCACTCTCTTTGCTGCCCACGTTACTCTTGTGAGTTGAGTTTCCACTCACTTGCAATGATGTGTCTTCTTTTTCTAAGACCTTTCTCTTCTCTCTGCTGTATTTTCACCATTGTGCATACAGTGGCTTTCTTTTTCATCGCATTTAGAATCTGTGAAGTTTCCTGGAATTCAAGATTATTGTCACTTAATATTTTGGAACAGTTTTCTGCTATTATCCCTTCAAATATTACATAGTGATTATGACACAAAGTCTGGAGCCAGGCTGCGTGGTTGACATCCCTAAGTAAACTTAGACAAACATCAATCATCACACCTTTCTGTTTCAGTTTCCTAAGCTGTGATGAGGATGGCATTATTACCTGCTTTAAAGTTTTTATTGTAAACATTTAATGAGATAATTATATAATAGTAGTTTAGAACAGGAACACTTAGTAAGTACTATATTCTTGTTAGTTTTTTTATGATGACATTATTCTTCCTTTCCGGAGGTCTAATTCAACATACGTTAGAGTTTCTTTTTCTTTTTTCGTATTTCTTAACTTCTTTTTCTTATCTTTTTGTCTCCAAGGTAGCCTGCTGGGTAATTTCTACAAATGTATCTTCTAGATTACTAGTTATTTTCCAATGTGTCTAATATCCTGTTTAATTCATCCACTGAATTTTCTATTCCATTTTTTTTTTTTGGTGCCAAGTATTTTATTTCTGGATATATTATGAATCTCACAATACTGTACTATATTCTATTTGCTTTAACACTGTCAGTTGTTTTTTTTTTATATATTTATATATATATATTTTATTAATATTAATTCTAATGGGGTGACACCAATAAATCAGGGTACATATGTACAATGAAAACATCTCCAGGTTATCTTATTATTCAATTGTGTTGCATACCCATCACCAAAACTCAAATTGTCCTCTGTCACCTTCGATCTGGTTTTCCCTGTGTCCCTCCCTTCCTCCCTATCCCACTCTTCCCTCCCTCCCCCCATCCCATAACCACCACTCTCTTGTCCATGTCTCATATTCTCACTTTCATGTCCCACCTATGTATGAAATCATGCTGTTCTCAGTTTTTCTTTTTTTCTGATTTACTTATTTCACTCCGTATAATGTTATCAAGGTACATCCATTTTGTTATAAATGATCCGATGTCATCGTTTCTTATGGCTGAGTAGTATTCCATAGTATATATGTATCATAGCTTTTTAATCCACTCGTCTTCTGACGGACACTTGGGCTGGATCCAGATCTTCGCTATTGTGAACAATGCTGCCACGAACATGGGGGTGCATTTCTTCTTTTCGAACAGTGCTATGGTGTTCTTAGGGTATATTCCTAAAAGTGGGATAGCTGGGTCAAAAGGCAGTTCGATTTTTAATTTTCTGAGGAATCTCCATACTGTTTTCCACAGTGGCTGCACCAGTCTGCATTCCCACCAGCAATGCAGAAGGGTTCCCTTTTCTCCACATCCTCGCCAGCACTTATTCTGTGTTGTTTTGTTGATGAGTGCCATTCTGACTGGTGTGAGGTGATATCTCATTGTGGTTTTATTTTTTTTTATTTTTTATTTTTTAATATATATATTTTATTATTATTAATTCTAATGGGGTGACATCAATAAATCAGGGTACATATGTACAATGAAAACATCTCCAGGTTATCTTATCATTCAATTGTGTTGCATACCCATCACCAAAAGTCAAATTGTCCTCTGTCACCTTCAATCTGGTTTTCCCTGCGTCCCTCCCCTCCTCCCTATCCCACTCTTCCCTCCCTCCCCCCATCCCATAACCACCACTCTCTTGTCCATGTCTCATACCCTCACTTTCATGTCCCACCTATGTATGTAATCGTGCTGTTCTCAGTTTTTCTTTTTTTCTGATTTACTTATTTCACTCCGTATAATGTTATCAAGGTACATCCATTTTGTTATAAATGCTCCGATGTCCTCGTTTCTTATGGCTGAGTAGTATTCCATAGTATATATGTACCATAGCTTTTTAATCCACTCGTCTTCTGACGGACACTTGGGCTGGTTCCAGATCTTCGCTATTGTGAACAATGCTGCCACGAACATGGGGGCGCATTTCTTCTTTTCGAACAGTGCTATGGTGTTCTTAGGGTATATTCCTAAAAGTGGGATAGCTGGGTCAAAAGGCAGTTCGATTTTTAATTTTCTGAGGAATCTCCAAACTGTTTTCCACAGTGGCTGCACCAGTCTGCATTCCCACCAGCAGTGCAGAAGGGTTCCCTTTCCTCCACATCCTCGCCAGCACTTATTCTGTGTTGTTTTGCTGATAAGTGCCATTCTGACTGGTGTGAGGTGATATCTCATTGTGGTTTTAATTTGCATTTCTCTAATGATTAGTGATGTTGAGCATTTTTTCATATGCCTATTGGCCATCTGTATGTCCTCTTTGGAGAAATTTCTATTCATTTCTTTTGCCCATTTTTTGATTGGGTTGTTTGTCTTCCTGGTGTTGCGTTTTATAAGTTCTTTATAAATTTTAGTTATTAACCCCTTATCAGATGTGCTGCCGAATATGTTCTCCCATTGTGTGGTTTGTCTTTTTATTCTGTTCCTATTGTCTTTAGCTGTGCAAAAACTTTTTAGTTTGATATAGTCCCATTTGTTTATCTTGCCTTTTATTTCAGTTGCCCATGAAGATAAATCGGCAAATATACCGCTGCTACAGATGTCGGAGAGCTTGCTGCCTATGTTTTCTTCTAAGATGCTTATGGTTTCACGGCTTACATTTAAGTCTTTTATCCATTTTGAGTTTGTTTTTGTGAATGGTGTAAGTTGATGGTCTAGTTTCATTTTTTTGCAGGTAGATGTCCAATTTTCCCAACACCATTTGTTAAAGAGGCTGTCTTTACTCCATTGTATGTTCTTTCCTCCTTTGTCAAATATCAGTTGTCCATAAAGCTGTGGGTTTATTTCTGGGTTCTCTGTTCTGTTCCATTGATCTATGTGCCTGTTCTTATGCCAGTACCAGGCTGTCTTGAGTATAATGGCCTTGTAGTAAACCTTGATATCAGGAAGAGTGATACCTCCTGCTTTATTTTTTCTTTTTAAGATTGCTGAGGCTATTCGTGTTCTTTTTTGGTTCCATATAAATTTTTGGAATATGTGTTCTATATCTTTGAAGTATGTCATTGGTATCTTAATTGGTATTGCATTGAATTTATAAATTGCTTTGGGTAATATAGACATTTTAATGATGTTTATTCTTCCTAGCCATGAGCACGGTATATGCTTCCACTTGTTTGTATCTTCCTTGATTTCTTTTATCAATGTTCTATAATTTTCCGAGTACAAGTCCTTAACCTCCTTGGTTAAATTTACTCCTAGGTACTTTATTTTTTTGGCTGCAATAGTGAAGGGGATTGTTTCCTTAATTTCTTTTGCTGACAGTTCATTGTTGGTATATAGAAATGCCTCTGATTTCTGAGTATTAATTTTATATCCTGCCACCTTGCTGAATTCATTTATAAGGTCCAGTAGTTTTTTGACTGAGACTTTAGGGTTTTCAATATACAATATCATATCATCTGCAAATAGTGACAGTTTTACTTCTTCTTTTCCAATTAGGATGCCTTTTATTTCTTCTTCTTGTCTGATTGCTGTAGCTAGGACTTCCAGAACATGTTGAATAAGAGTGGTGAAAGGGGGCATCCCTGCCTGGTTCCTGATCTTAAGGGGATTGCTTTTAATCTTTATCCATTTAGTATGATGTTTGCTGTGTGTTTATCGTAGATGGCCTTTATCATGTTAAGGAATGATCCCTGTATTCCCACTTTACTGAGAGTTTTGAGCATGAATGGGTGCTGGATTTTATCAAATGCCTTTTCTGCATCTATTGAAATTATCATGTGATTTTTGTCCTTCCTTTTGTATATGTGATGAATCACATTGATTGATTTGCGAATATTGAACCAGCCTTGCCTCTCCAGAATAAATCCCACTTGATCATGGTGTATGATTTTTTTCATATATTGCTGGATCCAGTTGGCTAATATTTTGTTGAGAATTTTAGCGTCTAAATTCATCAGGGATATAGGCCTATAATTTTCTTTCTTTGTGTTGTCTTTGCCCGGTTTTGGGATCAGAATTATGCTCGCCTCATAAAAGGAGTTTGGAAGTCTTCCTTCCTCTTGAATTTTTTGAAATAGCTTGAGGAGGATAGGAGTTAGTTCTTCTTTGAATTTTTGATAGAATTCACTTGTGAAGCCATCAGGCCCAGGACTTTTCTGTTTTGGGAGTTTTTTGATAACTGTTTCGATCTCATTTGCTGTAATTGGTCTGTTTAGGTGTTCTGATTCTTCCAGATTGATTTTTGGAAGGTTATATGATTCAAGAAATTTGTCCATTTCACCAAGATTGTCTAATTTTATGGCATATAGTTCTTCATTATATTTTCTTACAATGCTTTGTATTTCTGTTGTGTCAGTTGTTATTTCTCCACTGTCTTTTCTAATTTTATTTATTTGAGTCCTCTCTCTTTTTTTCTTGGTGAGTCTAGTTAAAGGTTCATCAATCTTGTTTACCTTTTCAAAGAACCAGCTTCTGGTTTCATTGATCCTCTGTATTGTTTCCTTAGCCTCTATGTCATTTATTTCTGCTCTGATTTTTATTATTTCCTTCCTTCTACTTGTCTTGGGTTTTATTTGTTGTTGTTTTTCTAGTTCTTTTAGATGCAGGGTCAGGTTGCTTATTTGAGCTTTTTCTAGCTTCTTATGATATGCCTGTAGTGCAATAAACTTCCCTTTCAGAACTGCTTTTGCTGTGTCCCATAAATTTTGAGTTGATGTATGCTCATTATCATTTGTTTCTAGAAACTTTTTTATTTCTTCTTTGATCTCAATGTTAATCCATTCATTATTTAATAACATGCTATTTAGTTTCCAAGTGTTTGAGTATTTTTCAGTTTTTCTTTTGTGGTTAATTTCTAGTTTCATGGCATTGTGATCAGAGAAAATGCTTGATATGTTTTCAATCTTCTTAAATTTATTGAGACCATTTTTGTGTCCTAACATGTGGTCTATCCTAGAAAACGTACTATGAGCGCTTGAGAAGAATGTATATTCTACTGCTTTAGGGTGAAAACTTCTGAAGACATCTATTAAATCAAGTTGATCTAGTGTCTCCTTTAAGTCTGCTGTTTCTTTATTAATTTTCTTTCTTGAGGATCTATCCAGTGTTGTTAGAGGGATATTGAAATCCCCTACTATGATAGTATTGCTGTTAAACTCGCCCTTTATATCCATCAAAGTCTGCTTTATGTATGTCGGGGCTCCTATATTTGGTGCATAGATATTTATAATAGTTATATCTTCCTGTTGAATTGTTCCCTTTATCATTATGTAGTGTGCTTCTTTATCTCTTACTACAGCCTTTGTTTTAAAGTCCATTTTGTCAGATATAAGTATTGCTACCTTGGTTTTTTTTTCATTTCCATTTGCATGAAGTATTTTTTTCCATCCTTTTACCTTCATTCTATGTGCATCTTTTGTTTTAAGGTGTGTCTCTTGTAGACAGCATATGCATGGGTCCTGTTTCTTTATCCATGCAGCTACCCTGTGTCTTTTGATTGGATCATTTAATCCATTTACATTTAAGGTTATTATTGATATGTAGTTGTTTATTGCCATTTTATTCTTTAAAGCTGTATTCTACTTTTGCTATGTTCTTTCCTCCCTTAAACTGTTCACAAGAGGCCCCTTAGTATCTCTTGCAGAATTGGTTTGGTTTTTATGAATTCCTTCAGGCTTTCTTTGTCTGGGAAGCTCTTTATTTCTCCTTCAATTTTAAATGTTAGACTTGCTGGATAAAGTAGTCTTGGTTGTAGGTTCTTGTTCTGCATTACTTTGATTATATCTTGCCATTCCCTTCTGGCCTCAAGTGTTTCTGTTGAGAAGTCCGATGTCATTTTTATAGGGGCTCCTTTGTAGGTGATAGGCTTTTTTCCCCTAGCAGCTTTTATAATTTTTTCTTTATCCATTAGCTTTGGTATTTTAACTATGATGTGTCTTGGTGTAGATCTTTTTGGGTTTCTCTTTAATGGAGTTCTGTGTGCTTCTTGAACGTGTGGAGTGTTTCCCAGCCTTAATTTAGGAATGTTTTCTGCTATGATTTGATTGAACAAAGTTTCTATTTCCTGTCCTCTCTCCTCTTCTTCAGGCACCCCTATGATGCGAATGTTGTTTCTCTTCATGTTGTAACAGAGCTCCCTTAGAGTTTCCTCACATATTTTGAGTCTCTTTTCCTTTTTCTTCTCTGTTTCTGTGCCTTTGTTTATTGTGTCCTCTAACTCGCTGATTCGATCCTCAGCGTGATTCATCCTGCTTTAAATTCCTTCCATTGTGGTCTTCAGTTCTGATACTGTATTTGTCATTTCTGTCTGATTCTTTTTTATTATTTCAATTTTGTTTTTTATACTTGTTATCTCTTTATTTAGGTGTTCATAATGACTATCCATTGTTGCTCTAATTTCTTTGAATATCCTAACTATCATTATTCTAAATTCTGCTTCTGGTAATTTGGTTATATCTGGTTCATTCAGGTCCTTCTCTGGGGATTTCTCTTGATTCATTTGGTTTGCATTCCTCTGCCTACCCATTCTGTCTGTGTATAAGCAAGTTGTGGCCACTGGAGTCCAGTAGGTGTTGCCTTTGTGTTCTCTAGGTGTGGTCTGTCTGCAGGTCCCCCACACCCTCTGCCGCTGCCTAGGGTGGTTGGGTATGAGCGTTGCCAGTGCCGGCCCACTGTGGCTTTTGCTGTGATTTCTGCCTCTCCTCCACGGGAGGGGCTGTCACACAGGCCAGAAGCCTTAGCACCAAGGGTAGAGGTGAGCACCTTTGCTCAGCTGCGGACCCAGTCTATTTCCGGACTTCCGCCCAGAACCCTCAGTCAGACCCTGTTCGCCACAGTTTCGCGGGTTGGGCGGGGCTTTTGATGTGCTCTCAGCTGTGAGCGTTTGCCCGTCTGGAGATTTAGCCCCGCCCTCGAGGCCAGGGCCCTTCTGCGCAGGGTCGCAAACCCAGGTTTATTGGGGCGGGCGTGTTTGCTGGCTTCCGCTCAGCTGCGTACTTCCGCTCGTCCCGGACTCTACCCCGCCCCCGCGTTCGGAGCCCGCTTGTGCACGTATGAATGCAATCCACAGTTTCTATGGCTGGGCGGGGATAGTAGCTTGAGCTCAATTGTGAGCTTCCACTTGTCTCGGGGTCTAGCCTGTTCCCGCGCTCGGGGCCCGCTCGGGCACGTATACTGGCCAACCGCGGTTTCTCCGGCCTGGGGCGGGGCTGGTAGCGTGAGATCAGCCGCGAGCCCCTGTCTGTCCCTGGTCCTAGCCCGGTCCCCGCGGTCAGGGCCGGCCTGCGCAGGGTCGTAGAGCAGATTTCTGCCCGTTCTTGGCCTCCCGCTTTGTCCCCGTAAGTGGGGTTAAAGGTGGGCCTGCAGCTGCCGGACTGCTTTTGCCCGTCCCCTCTGACCCTCTGGGCTAGACCGAGCTCCCACCGGCTTGGCCTCTGCCCACGCCGACAGAACCGCGTTTCAGCGTCCTGTCGCCCCAAACCCTTAAGCCGCCCTCAGCAGAGTAGGAAGGGACCTAATACTCCACACTGTAGGCCTGGGAGCTCCCTCACCTGTTTCACAGCTCAAAACTGTCCAAACGCCTCTTCTAGGCTCTGGGACTGCAGGCTGGGGCTTGGTTCCTGGGACCCAGGTCCCTCCCTCTCCACCAAACTCTCCTCCCGCCACGCGGGCCTCTCCGGGCTGCTGTTTGCTCCGGGGAGCTGGGCAGCCCTCTTCGCGTTTTCGCTATTCCTACCAGTCTCAATGTGGCTTCTTCTGTGTTCCTTGGTTGAAGAGTCCACTTAGTTTAGTTCATAGTTGGTTTATCCAGATGATGGTTCTTTAAATTGAGTTATAATCCACTTTCGTTCTGGGAGTTGGAAGTTGGAACGTCCGTCTACTCCGTCGCCATCTTACTTCCCTCTATTCCATTTTTTTAAACTTATTAAATTCTAGTTGTACTTGAGATTTAAAAAAATATGTTTGGTCATGTTTAAGTCTTTTGAATCTAGCTCAAGTTTTCAATTCTTTTTTAAATGTCTCTAACCCTTTTAAAGCATAGCAATAATTTAATTCTCAGATAATTCTTATGCTGATACTTACATATGTCTCTATATATGGTCTGCTATTCTTTCCCTTTCATATATTGCATTATGTCTTTGTGTGTTTGGGATTTTTGACTCTGAGCTGCTTGCTTGCCTTTGGACTTTATTTGTGAGGATTCTTTGAGCTATGAATTATGGTTGAGTTCCTCCAGAGAGGTCTTGTGTTTTCTTTTTTTAAATTTTTATTTATTAACTTAGTGAGAGAGGGAGGTAGAGAGGGAGAGAGAGAGAGAAAGAGAGAGAGAAAAACATTGATCTGTTCCTGTATGTGCCCTGACTGGGGATAGAACCAGCAGCCTTCATGCTTTTGAATGACGTTCTAACCAACCAAGCTACAAGGCTAGGGCGAGAGATCTTGTGTTTTCTTCTGCTAAATGACTGGAGGAACTTTCTAGCATAGCTTTCACTATCAGGATGTTGCCAGAAACCCCATCTGTCATTTTCAGATTTAGGGATACCCCAGGTTTTGTGAATTTTTACCACAGTGTGATACTGACTGTGGCAACAAATTCTCAAGAGATTCTTCCCCCTCATAGTTAAGCTTGATAAAGTTATTTGGGGGGCTTTATTTCCTAATGAAATATTCACTAGGTCCTGTCTGATGGCTCAGTGGATAGAGTGTCAGCCTGGTATATGGACTTCCCGGGTTCGATTCCCAGTCGGGGCACACAGAAGGAGCGACCATCTGCTTCTCCCTCTCCCTCTTCTTCCCTTTCCACACCCAGTGGCTCAGTAGGTTCCAGCATGGCCCCAGACACTGAGGATAGTTCCGTTGGAGCTCAGGCACTAAAAATATTTTGATCCTCAAGCATCGGCTCCAGATGGCGTTGCCGGGTGAATCCCAGTCGGGGCGCATGCAGGAGTCTGCCTCACTGCCTCCCCTCCTTTCACCTAAGAAAAAAGGTTTGTCTTTTGGGGTCCCAACTTTTTATGGGGCATTTCTATTGGACTTCTCTCCTTTGGGTTCTCCTAAAACTCTATCATCTATCCCTGCCAGATCATGCAGTGCTTGTAGCCATGATAAGAAATATGAATCTTCTTCTAAGAGCAAATGGGATCCATGTTAAGAACTTAATCAAAGTAGAAATTTGATCATCTCTTTGCTTCAGAATTGTCCCTCAGGCTGATTGATGAAAGAAGAATATATAGAATATAGATAAAATATAGTCATAAATCTATATAAAATAATAGCATAAATAATTTAATATGCACATAAAATTTCCAACTATTTAATGGTGTTTATAATAAGTAATATATTTTCAATTTCATAATTATTAATTGCACCACCTGTTTGGCCTTAGTTTTTCATCTGCAAAAGAGATGCATTTTTATTAGTGACGAATCTAAAACTAAGAAATTCCTGGTACCTGGGAAGCCTTCTCTCATTTATTACCCCAGTACTCCCCTTGGATCTGTTTGTACCCAAGAAATGGAGACCTCAATTTAGGCTCTCTCTGAGATCAACCTTGTTTCCCGGATGACTGTCACTGGTCAAGTCCTTAATGGTTTCAGCAGCTCCATTTTCATCACTGTGATACACTCATCCATCTTAGCCCCAAAATTTGTGTTATGAACACTTTCCATTACAGTTGAGAATGCAGGGCAGTGTCATTTAGAAAGTCCCCATAAAGAACAGTTTTGTTTCTAGAATGTGTATGAGTGTGGATGAATGTGTGTGTTTAGCTGATTTTACTGGATAAGCTTGCTCAGATATATATTTGGAAGGTGCTGCTCATCCCTGTGCCTGGCTCTGTTCTCATTCCACTCCGTGTGGTCATGACCAGCAGCTGAAAGCCCAGCAGAGGCAATGATATCAAGAGAGTGGGAGTATTCTTATGATGTCATTTGATCTCTGGATTCGCTATTCCTGGAGCTGGCTTCTCTTGCAGATTCTCGGTCATCTGGATCAATAACAACCCATTTCTGGCAAAACTAATGTAATTTGGCTCTGTCTGTTCATCACACAGCTGCAAGTATATCCAAATGAAACCATTTATCACCTAGTACTTTAAGCATCTCAGGACATAATTCTTCCAATTTGCTCTGTGAGAGCTTTGAGAATAATGAACATGTCCTTGTGTCTCAGTGCCTGGAACAGTGTCTGGCCCAGTGATCAGCAAATTTCTTTTTAAGTGCATGCTTTGTGTTTACAAGCTTGAGTGAATTAATGATTAAATAGAAGACTTGGAGATTGTGGGATGGGAAGTCATTCTGGACAGAGAACTAATAGAGCTTACCAGTCAATAAAAGAGCAAAATACAATGTAGACAAAGAATATTTGACAAGATAAGGTTCACTATAAAATTTACTCAGTAAGTAGCAACTAAAGCTCTTGTGGAAAATGGAACTCATCAGTAGTTGCCTTAGATTAGTCTCTCACTTCCTGTACAGTGTGGGAAGCAATGTGTTGAAGGAATTGGCAAGCAGGTGACTGATACAGAGCATCACTGGTGAGTTTGGGAAAGTGGAAGCAATATATGCTGGGGTTGGGGTGGGGACAGAAACGTCACTGGGTTATAGGACGCTTTCTGTAGAACTACCTCTGTGGAGTGGTTTTACAATCTCTTATCTCTTCTTGGTCAGGCTGGGAGACTATGGTTGCCTGATCAGAATGAGAGTTGACATCAGGTGGCCCAGCCATGGGCACTGGAGCAAATGGTTCAAGGTTAGCCTGATGTGGCTGGATGGAGGGCAAGACAGTCACAAGGCTTCAGGGAGGGAAAGAGGAGTCAGGCTGGGCGAGCTGAGGAGGCAGGAGGCAGGAACTGCCTCATGAGAGCACTGTGCCCCCTCTCACTGAGTATGGCTGTGTGCCGTCCTTGCATAATAAATCACATGGCTTCCCAGGCTCCTGATGACAGCAGATAAGGCAGCAGCTTCTACAGGGCTCACCCTGCCAGAGGCCCGGAAGTTCATGTCAGAGTCAGGAGTTCCAGGAAGGACCACCTGCTTCAAGGCTGCTGTGAGCAGACTTTCCACTGGAGTAGAGGAGAAGGAAGGTAAAGGCTGACTGAATTTCTTTCTTTCCTTCCTTTAGTTGTTAGGTCAAACTGTTGTTGTTTAGAAAACAGGCATGTTTCTCAGAAAGTCAGGGGATCATGGAAACAGGAGATCTTGGACTTCTAGCAGCTGTGTGGTGAGGGAAGCCTGTAGCCATGTTTATCTGACAGGGAGGAACAAGGTCCTGTCTCTATCTGGTCCTCCTTTGTATTTGTTCTTTCATTCTGTGCCCTTCTGTCTGTCATCCACTCTGATCTGCTCCTGGGGAACATGAGTGTGTCTCTGTGTAGGAGCAAGCCCTCAGAATGTGTGTGTATCTGTGGCTTTTGCAGGCCAGCTGGAGCTTGAAAGGTCATGGGCTGAGGTTACCAAAGATGTGTAACTCTGGGGCCACCCTGGCAGGGTAACTGCTGGGGCAGCTGGTTGGAACTGGAGTGGATGCAGGACAAGATGGCTTCAGGTATGCTCTGTGGACAGAGTTAAAACTGGAGTTGTGATGGACAGAGACCTGACTTGGGTGAACACACAGTATGCTTTACAGGCTGAGGTGTTCCAGGGCGTTTGGCTCTGAAGCTAACCTGGCTTTTGGGAGCTAAAGCTGGTCTGGTCGAGAGCCTGAGGCATGCTGGGTCACTTTACAGATTTGCTAGTGTGTTTGGACTGAGCTCCCAACCATCCTATCCCGGTGGAGTGGGAGCACCCACAATGCTGCTCTCAGGAACCTTAGATCTCGAACATGCCAGTAGTCCTCCTCCCACCCCACCCAGCGCTTTAGCAGTTTCTTTAGGGTTAGGAAGGGGACTTCCTTCATGGGTAGTCTCAGTGCCCATTAAACTGCTATTTTTTCACTGTGATCCGGGACAAGCAAGACTCAAATGGGCTGCTTTGAAAGTTCCCCCACCTTCTGCAAGTTCTCATGTCTGGTGTGGGGTTTCCATATTTCCTGTCTCTATATCTTCTACCTCCTCTCCGTGGTCCCGCTGGCATTTACTGTGTAGGAGTTGTTCAACCAGCCCTTCCTTCCTCTTCAGAATGCATTGCTGTATATGGAGCTGTGTCTCTATATGGAGCTGTGGGAAGAGGTGAGTTCAGGGTGCTAGTAACCTGCTACCTGAGACCGCCTCACCCTCCACACCTTTTCCTTAGTACTGTAGTAACGCGTGTAGTTTACCTTTTCTTTCCTATTGACAAAGAAGCGTACAAATTACTGGTCAAAGTTTTCCTGAATTCTCTTCTCCACTTTACTTCTCAAATTTTTTTTTAAAAATTCATTTTTAATTTTTATGTTGATATGGTTTAAAGCGTCTCACTCAATATAACACCCTCTACACACCGCATTGTGCCCACCACCCCATGAAGAGTCTTTTTCTACCACCTGTTTCACCCCCTCTGGCCCCACCTCTTACCTCTACCCCCCTTTCCTCTGGCGGTTGCTGCCCTGTTTTCTGTATCTATGTGTTATGTATATATAATTTGACTAATTCCTTCAGTTTCTTTAATTCCGTCCCCTCCTCCTCCTCCCCTCTGACAGCTGTGACCCTACCTCCATTTGTATTTTGTTTCTCAGTTTATTGTGTTCATTAGATTCCGCATATAAGTGAGACATATGTTATTTGTCTTTCTCTGCCTGGCTTAATTCACTGCGCAAAATAATCACCAGGTTCATCTATGCCAACACAAATGGAAAGATTCCCCTTTTTAATGGCTGCGTAGTATTCCATTGTGTAATGTACCACAGCTCTTCTATTCACTTGTCTACTGATGGATGCTTTAGGTGTTTCCAGATCTTGGCTATTATAAACAATGCGAAATGCACATGAGAATGCCTGTCTTCTTTAAAATTAGTTTGTGGTATATATTCCTAGAAGTGGGATACCTGGGTCATAAAACAGTTCCGTTTTTAATTTTTTGAGGAAACACCATGCAGTTTTCCACAGTGGCTGCACCAGTCTGCATTCTCACGAACCGTGCAGGCGCGTCCCCTTTTCTCCACACCCTTGTCGGCACTTGTTGTTTGTTGATTTGTTAATGAGCACCGTTCTGACTGGTGTGAGGTGATACCTCATTGTGGCTTTAATTTACATTTCTCTAATTATTAGTGACTAATGATTGAACATTTTTTTATATGCCTATTGGCCATCTGTATGTCCTCTTTGGAGAAGTGTCTGTTCAAGTCCTTTGCCCATTTTTAATTTTTAATTTTATTTTTGTTTACAGGGACAGAGAGTCAGAGAGAGGGATAGATAGGGACAGACAGACAGGAATGGAGAGAGGTGAGAAGCATCAATCATTAGTTCTTTGTTGCCGTTGCGACAGCATAGTTGTTCATTGATTGCTTTCTCACATGTGCCTTGACCACGGGCCTTCAGCAGACCGAACAACCCCTTGCTGGAGCCAGTGACCTTGGGTCCAAGCTGACAAGCTTTTGCTCAAGACAGATGGGCCCCGCGGTCAAGCTGGCGAGCTTGGGGTCTTGAACCTGGGTCTTCCGCATCCCAGTCTAATGCTCTATCCACTGCGCCACCGCCTGGTCAAGCCCTTTGCCCATTTTTAAATTGGATTGTTGACCTTCCTGATGTTGAGTTTCATAATTTCTTTATAAATTTTGGTATTAACCCCTTATCAGACATATCAATGAATATGTTCTTCCATTGAGTAGGTTGTCTTTTTATTTTGTTAATGGTTTCTATCTATTTATCTCTGACTTTGTTTTCTTTTATTTAGAAAATTAAATTTAACAGGGTGACATTGATTAATACGAGTAAAAGTTATTTTATAGCTTTGCATAATAACACATTTCTAGTTTTGACTGAATAACATAAACAAGTGTTTATTTTTAGTTCCCTTATAAAAAGTATGCAATTTAGCACACTACATGTACAATCTGTCTCCTTTATCTATACATCATATTTGCTAGCTAGATAATTTCCAGATGACCAGAGGACAACCAGCATTTTCAGCCTTAGTGCCTCTGTCATCCTTTCATGTGCCCATGCCACAGCCAAATTGAGCTACTTGGCTTTTCCTTGATAAACTTTCCTATGAAAAGTTTTTAAAAATCAGAAAAACTTAACTCATTTTTTTTATTCATCCAACTTCATGTCTATGCTCCCCTGTTATCTATTCTGATCTGCCGCCAGATAATATGAGTTGTGGGTCTGGGGTGATTCTAGAAATAAAATAGCTTGATAACCAATATTCTAGTTTTCCTGGTTGGGATATTTTTTCCCCAAGTACCACATAAATTCATTTAGCATCTGTGTATTGAATGTTACTTTGCTCCAGGCACTGTTTTGGGTACTAGGAAATCAGGAGTGAACACCAGAAACAAAAATCCCAATCCCTGCTGAAATTACATTCTGGAGGTTTGTGTATGCCTAGTTCCTAGGCTTCGTTTGATTGAAAGTCCGGTTGACATGTCCTGTTTCATAAGATCGTATTCAATTATTAGTGAACTCTGCTGTGGGAGGTATCTGTTCACACTGTCCCTTGGTGTTCCTTTTTTTCCGGAAGCTCCCAGCATTGTGCTGACCCATAATGATTTCTTTCACTTGATCATCATCTCTGCAAAGCTCACTGATACTCAGATTTCATAGGTAAAGGGGACCTTGGACCTTATGCCTGAGTAGTATTACAGATGGGAAATCTGAGAGTGCGCAGTGTGTGCCTTGCCCCCTCCACCACAAAGTTTCTCCCTTTGATGCCTTCTCCAGTGGGTGATGTTGTTGGGGTAGGAACTGCACTGACAAAATCATCTTTTCCAGAAAATGCCCATGCTGTTCTCCACTGGGTGGGGTTCTCTCTGTGCCTCTGTCTGCCCATTTCTCTATCTACCTATTTCTGACTGTTTTTGCTGCCTTTGTCTCCTCTCTGTTCATGTCTGCATGGCTCTATGTCTGCTTTACCTGTTTACAGCCTTCATTTTATGTCCCTGCTTTTTCTCTATGCCCCACTCCTCAGCCTTCACAATACTTTCAACAGTTTGAGGGTATTAGCTCAAGAAGGGCCTCATTCAGGCCTCAGTCCTTGTTTAACAGCTCAATCTGGGGGTCAGGAGTATTTAGGGACCATGAGTGAAGCAGGAGGGACAAATCTTTCTGGAGAATTTGTGCTGGAGCCAGGGCTGAAGGACAGTGTCAGGCACCTTCCTGAAGTTGCTGTCAGCTCGGGGTGGACATTCATGCCAGTAACAACGAACCACAGAGCATCTACCGTGTGCTAGGTCCTAGATGGGAAACTGAATATGCAGGAGTGAAGGCAGTGGGGAGAGTAGGTCCCAGTAGCTCTGCTCACTCTGGTGGACCAAATCATTGGTGTTGGGTCAGGGACACCTGTAGGACCAGGGTTTTATGAGGAAAGGGTACTAGTACATGTCATGTTTATAAATATTTCCATATACTTTGTAAAGATGCGAACGAACAAGAAGATTCTGGTGCATTTCCATATTTTTTGCTCTAAGGGATGTTCAGGAATAGTAATAAGGTCCCTGACCACGGACCCTGCCACTGTGGACTCCCTGACCACTCTGTCTTGTTGATAATAAGGACTCCTTCTGATGGCTTTCTAGGGGTCTTGAGCCTGGATTTTTGCTGACTTAGCCCATTGCCTTTTTCTTTTTAATTTAGAAAATTAAATTTAACAGGGTGACATTCATCAATAAGGGTACATAGATTTCAGAAAGACATTTCTATAGCATTGGAACTGTTGATTATGTTGTATACCCATCACCCAAAGTCACATTATTTTCCATCACTGTATATTTTTGTCCCTCTTTACACCCTTCCCACCACCCCTCCTCTACCTACTCTTTCCTCTGTTAGCCACTTCACTTTTATCCATGTCCATGAGTCTCAGTTTTATATCCCGCCTATGTATAAAATCATACAGTCTTAGCTTTTCCTGATTTACTTATTTCACTCAGTATAATGTTCTCAAGGTCCGTCCATGTTGTCGTAAATGGCACTATGTCATCATTTCTTATGGCTGAGTAGTATTCCATTGTATATGTGTACCACATCTTCTTTATCCAATCCTTTATTGAGTGACATTTTGTTTGTTTCCATGTCTTGGACACTGTGAATAATGCTGTGATGAACATGGAGGTGCATGTGTCTTTACATACCCATGTTTTCGAGTTTTGGGGGTAGATACCTAATAGCGGGATTGCTGGGTCACATGGTAGTTCTATTCTTAATTTTTTGAGGAACCACCATACGTTCTTCCATAATGGCTGTACTAATTTGCATTCCCACCAGCAGTGAATGAGGGTTCCTTTTTCTCCACAGCCTCTCCAACACTTGTTATTATGTGTCTTGTTGATAATAGCCAATCTAACAGGTGTGAGGTGGTATCTCATTGTAGTTTTGATTTGCATCTCTTGAATAGCTAGTAAAGATGAGCATCTTTTCATATATCTCTTGGCCACTTGTGTGTCTTCTTGGGAGATGTGTCTGTTCAGATCTTCTCCCTAGTTTTTAATTGGATTGTTTGCCTGTTTGTTGTGGAGCTTTGTGAGTTCTTTATATATTTTGAATATTAACCCCTTATTGGAGCTGTTGTTTGCAAATATCTCCCATTTTGTTGACTGATACTTGTTTTGTTGTCAGTTTCTTTCGCTGTGCAGAAGCTTCTTAGTTTCATATAGTCTCATTCATTTATTTTTGCCTTTACTTCCCTTGCCTTTGGGGTCAAATTCATAAGTTGTTCTCTATGGCTAAGGTCCATGATTTTAGTACCTATGTTTTCTTCTATTTAATTTATTATTCAGAACTTATGTTTAGGTTTTGATCCATTTTGAATTAATTTTTGTGCAGGGGAACAAACTGAAGTCAAGTTTTATTCTTTTGCGTGTAGCTTTCCAATTTTCCCAGCACCATTTATTAAAGAAGCTTTCTTTTCTCTATTGTGCGTTTTTGGCTTCTCTGTCGAAGATTATTTGTCCATACATATGTGGTTTTATTTCTGGGCTCTCGATTCTGTACCATTGGTCTGAATATCTGTTTTTCTGCCAAGGCCATGCTGTTTTGATTATCATGGCTGTGTAGTATAATTTGAAATCAGGTAGTGTGATACCTCCGGCTTCATTTATTTCCTCAGGATTGCTTTGGCTGTTTTTTTTTGTTGTTGTTTTGTTTTTTGGTTTTCTTTTACAGAGACAGAGAGAGAGTCAGAGAGAAGGATAGATAGGGACAGACAGACAGGAAGGGAGAGAGATGAGAAGCATCAATCATCAGATTTTTGTTTTGACATCTTAGTTATTATTCATTGATTGCTTTCTCACATGTGCCTTGACAGCAGGCCTTCAGCAGACGGAGCAACCCCTTGCTGGAGCCAGCGACCTTGGGTCCAAGCTGGCGAGCTTTTGCTCAAGCCAGATGGGCCTGCGCTCAAGCTGGCAACCTTGGGGGTCTCAAACCTGGGTCTTCCGCATCCCAGTCCGACGCTCTATCCACTGCGCCACTGCCTGGTCAGGCTGTTTGGGGTTTTTTATAATTCCATACAAACCTGGTGGTTGTTTTTGTGCTATTTCTTTAAAAAAATGACATTGGGATTTTTATGGAGATTGCACTAAATTTGTATATTGCTTTGGGTAATGTGTTCATTTTAACTATGTTGATTTTTCCAATCCATAAACATGGAATTTTTTTTCCATTTCATTGTGTCTTTTTCTATTTCTTTCAAGAATGCTTTGTAGTTGTCAGTATATAGGTCCTTCACACCCTTTGTTAAGTTTATTCCTAAGTTATTTCATTTTTTGTTGCAATTATAAAAGGATTTTTTAAAGTTTATTTTCTGAAGTTCTATCGTTGGCATGTAGGAAAGCAATAGACTTTTGTACATTGATTTTGTGTCCTGTGACTTTACTGTATTGGTTTATTATTTCTAATAGTTCTTTTTGTGGAGTCTTTGGAGTTTTCTATATACAGGATCATGTCATCCGCAAAAAGTGATATCTTTACTTCTTCTTTCCTGATATAGATGCCTTTTATTTCTTTCTCTTGCCTGATAACGCTGGCTAAAACTTCCAGAACTATGTTGAATAAGAGTGGAAAGAGTGGGAAGCCTTGTGTTGTTCCTGATTTTAGAGGAAAAATCTTCAGTTTTCACCATTCAGTATATTAACTGATGGTTTGTCATATATGACCTTTATTTTGTTGAGGTACTTTCCTTCTATTCCCATTTTATTGAGTGTTTTAAACATAAAGGGATGTTGTGTCTTATCTAACGCCTTAGCTCATTGCCTTCTGTGGTCGGGTGGCAAATGGAGTGGGCTTCTCCATCTCCATCCTCCACTGGCAGCATGCCCTGTCCCTGTGCGTGTTCTCCATTTCACCAGGAGCTCTTGGACTAAAGCTGTCTCATGGTGCCTCATGTCACTTGTTCCACCTTCTTCTCCATCACTCTGGACCTGAGCAGCAACAAGAGCTGCCTCTCTGTCATCTTCCTGCTCTGTAACCATGTCACTTGCCTTCAGATCTCATTGGCTACTGTGTATTTATTCCTTCTGGTTGCTTCATTGAAGTGTAGCATGCAGAACACTCTGTCCTTATTTACCCCTCTGTGGCCTACCCCTCAGCATGGTTTGGCTCATCATGTAGTGGATGGATATTCTAATGACAGCTGGATCTCTCATTGAGGACCTCTTGGCTTGAGTGAACAGCAATGCTTCCTGCATATTTCCTCACTGGGTCACTTAGACCATGAATGCTATCTTTTGAGATCCAACTATAGACTGTTTGTGAGATATTAATTGAAAACATAAAGATACAAAAAGATTAAAAGTACAGGAATGAAAAAAGATTCATCAGGTATATACTAACTGAAAGAGATATGAAGTCATTATATTAAATGATTGTAAGATGAATGCAGAAGTTATTTTTATTATAAAATATCAATTACATTTTATATATTAGAAAATATTTGAAAAATATTTTAAAAAGAAATTCATTTATAATATCAAAGATATAATTAGGAATAAATCTATAAAAATATGTAGAACCCCTATGTGTAGAAACTTAAATTTTTTTTTGGAATGATATTAAAGATACCTAAGTAAATGAAGAGAGAGCACATGTTTATGTATAAGAACTTTTAACATTATGAAGATATGATTTTTTTAAAATTTCTCCATTTATGTTCAGTGCAACTCCAATAAAAATCTCAATAGAATTATTTAAATCTTTAATATGCTGATTTTTAAATTTTAAAGGAAGCATCAAAAATAGATAATATGCTTTTGAAAAATAAGTATAAGGAGAAAGGACCTTCACTTTATTATGAATCTGTAGTATTTAAGACCAATAGACCTATAGATTAGACAAGATAACTCACAAATTCACTCAGATATGGTAGAGTTAGCCTGACCAGGTGGTGGTGCAGTGGATAGAGCATCAGCCTGGGACACTGAGGACCCAGGTTCAAAACCCCGAATTTGCCAGCTTGAGCGCGGGCTCACCAGCTTGAGTGTGAGGTTGTTAGCTTGAGCGTGGGATCATAGACATGACTCCATGGTCCCTGACTTGAGCCCAACATTGTTGGCTTGAGCCCAAGGTCGCTGGCTTGAGCAAGGGACCACTGGCTTGGCTGGAGCCCTCCTGGGTCAAGGCACATATGAGAAAACAATCACTAAAGTGCCACAACTATGAGTTGAAAAAAAAAAGGTATGGAAGATAAATGGGTAAAGAAGGAACATTTCATTAAATAAATACAAGAAAAAATATTGTTATTCTGGCAGAGGTGATTAGTTGTCCACCAAAAACAAAATATTTAGTCAAGGTCACACTTTAAATTTATGAAGCTCAGGATTCCAACCCTTAGTTTCTGTGCTAGGTGATCTTCAAGAAGCTGCTTATCTCCCCTGGCTTTACATTGCATAATTCATAAAAAGGAATAACATCTGCCTGTAGTTATTCTTAGGGGTTGCTGAAGCAAGGGGAAGCAAAGAGCAAGCTTGTAACATTTTAGCATTTAGTTATTGAAGTATATACCATTAGATCAGGAAAAAATAGAAAAAATGTGATATTCCATATGTCACCACTAGGTGGCAGTCAATGATCATTGTGGGGGATCGTGTAACCCTTGCTGAAATGGTCATTCCCCGGCCACAAATCCTGGATCTAACAGTATTACTAATTTAACTTTACTAACAAGTTAAATTGCTAACCCTCAGTCACTAACCTTGTTTCCTCATTTGTGAAGTGGTGATGTCCACCCATAAGGTTGTCATGAGTCACTCAAAGACACATTGAGTGCGTAGCACCTGGTAAACATCCTATCCCAAGCAAGAACCTGCTCATCTTCATCATCTTCATTATCCTATTCCTCTCCCAGACTCCCACAGGCCTCTGAAGCTTTTTCCTGAAACCCATCTCCTCAAGGCCAGCAGAGTCTGAAGCTACACGACATATGTTAGCCCCTTGAGTCTCTGGGGCAGGCAGTGGGCTGGACCCAGATCTTCTGGTGCCGCTTTGTGACTGGGAGCCTCAGTTTCCACTTCTGCTGCCGTGTCTCTATTAGAGTAGATATCTCGTGGAAACATGGGCTGTAAACTGTATAACGATGTAAAGGATCATTATAGTTGGTATAATTCTCTCAACTCTCACAGGAACATTTGTTGAGGAGCAGAAGACTGAGACTCACTGGCACTTAGGTCCCAGCAGATAACAGCTCCTCTTTGCATCTTTGTGGCTTCAGGGAGCCCCAGTGACCTCCATGTCACCTTCTTGCCCTGGGTTCCTTCAGGCCTGGCTGCCACCTGGTGAGGCTCACCAGTCTGGTTTCCTCCAGCCTCCTCCGCTAGTGTTCAGCTGGGGCTGGGGCTGGGGCAGGGTGGGGAGACTGTGTGCGAGCACCATGGGGGAAGGTTGGGTAACCAAGGAGGAGGGCACAGGTCCAGGCCTATATCTGGGTTCAGCTAAAATCCTGCAGCTTCCTGAGGGCTGGTTGGCCCCAGACGTTGTTGTGGTTGTTGGGTGGAGGACACCTGTGGGGCCTGGGAGCCAACAGGTCTTTGTACTAAACCAGATCCTCATACGGGGCTGGACTTGAGAAAACCAGTGTTGGAGGGCTGGGCTCGCGCACAGTTTACAGAGAACTGTGCGCTGTGGAGTTGTGCTTTGGGAGAGTGAAAGGGGGAGGGCTTCCTGGAGCAGAATGTGTTCCAGAATGGAAGGATCCATACAGTATCATACTGCCACCTTCCGCTTCCTCTCAAAGGCTGACCCTCCCTGCCTCTGGTGCCGTGTGCACGCAGGCCCCATGCTCTGCGCTATCTCCCATCCCTGCCTCTCAGAATGCTCTCTACCCTTCAGGCCTGATGGAGTTCCCGTGTACGATGCTGCCCAGTGACAGGGGTCCTTTCCTGGTGGTAGCCCCTGTGCTCTGCCCCGCTGGTTAGACACAGCACACACCGCTCTACCCTGATATTTATGGGGCTGTCCTCCAGGTTGGAAGCTCCTTAGCAGCAGGGACCATATTATTCATTTGTTGGCTCACTCATTCACTGGTTAAACAAATATTGATTGAGACCCACTGCCTGGCGGGCCCTGTTTGGGGTGCTGGAATCTATGCAGAGAGCCAGGCCTGAAATCCATCTCCTGACTCCTGGCCCAGTGCTCTTTGTAGCGGACCTTCTACCTCCTGCTCACCTTACCCAGAGCCTGCCCCTGGTTGTATACCAGGGAAGCAGTGCCCAGGGTCCACCTTTCTCTCAGAGCCCTGACAGGTGACACGCTGCAGTGTTTATGGGCAAGTACAGGGGGTTGGAAGCATGCTTTTCTTTCCTGCCTCTGCAGCCTCCCGTGGGGCTGCAGGGACCAGGCTCTTTGGGCCTGGCTGGAGCCCTGGTCAGCCATTGCTAGCCATGTGACCTTGGGCAATTCCCATAAGCTCTCTAAGCCTTTATTTTCTCATTTCTAAAAAAGGAGATAGCAAGATCATCTTCTCCCTGAGATGTGATGAGAAGCATCTGTGATTCTGCACCTTTGATAGATGGTGGCTCTGGTCCTCCCTGCCCCCCACCCCCCGAGAGCTAGGAAGCCTGATCTCCCCCTCTAGTCCAAGCCCTAGAGAGAGTAATAAAGATGATGACAGTAATAATGATGACCATAACAATAGCACCATCTATCTTTTTTGATAGTACTTACTCTGTGCCAGGCATAGTTATAAGCACTTTACATTTATTAAATCATATCATCTTCATTACAACTATATGAACTAGGTACCAATATCTTCTTCCTTTTCAAGGTGATAAAATTAAGACACAGAGAGGTTAAGACATTTGTCCATGATCACACAGCTAATGAGTAGCTGCCAGTAAGCAAGAGCTATTCTGTGTAGCTCCTGTATGGCTGGCTGCCACAGCACAGGGCACTGTGAAAAGGGTGGGCCTAGGATGTATGAAATGGGACATAAAAGGTGTCCAACGCATCTAGGAGCGTTCTTCCCAGGGTACCCAGACACCCTGAGCCAGGCCTCTGCTGACGCCTGCTCCTGGTGGGCCCACTAGGCTGTACTGTCTGGCCTCAGAAGGGGTGCGTCAGTGCTCTAGAGGAAAGGAAGGATAGAAGTCAGGGTGGCAGGAATGGGGGTGGACACGCAGGGCTTTCCAGAATTCTCCCAAATGTCCAGAGCCCACGTGGCACAATCACTCGCTGTGCTTTTAAGGAGAAAATACAGAGCTCACACACAGCCCCAAAGGGAATCACAAGGTTTCTATTCTATTTCTTCGTGAAACTTTTCTCCCACACCCTGAGCTCTCACTAACTCCTAAATTGCTTATGACAATTCAAAATGTCATTCCCATCCTGCCTCTGTTTCAAGGATCAGGGCAGGAAAGCCAGAGAAATGCCAGGCTGAGGGGCACAAGCCAGTGGGCTTTGAGAAGCCCATGGGGGCAGGTAGGGGCGGAGGAGTGTTTGACAATGGGAGTGAGTGCCCATCCCTGGGTGTTAGGCGACTGTCTCCCGAAAAAGCCCAAAGACTGGCAGAGTTTCCTTCAGCTCTGGTGGTCTGAGGCTTGTCATTCTTTTGATCAACCTTGGAAATCTCTGGATAGGATGACTTGGAGTCAACCATTCTGAATAGGGTAGTTAGAAGAATACAGCCCTGGTTATTTTAGTTTCTAGGACCGTGATGGTGAACCATGACACGCGTGTCAGCACTGACATGCGTAGCCATTTTTGATGACACGCAGCTGCATGCGGCCACATATCGGAGAAGTATGGGGCCTCATGCCTAGAAGGACTTTTCATCCTCGGCTCCTGCACAGCCAGGTGCAGGAGCCAAGGATAAAACATTTGCTGTAGTGTAGACACTCTGTGCCGAAGATCTGCAGGCCAAAACAACAGAACTCCGGCACAGAGCGTCTAGTTCTGGGACTTCCGGTTAGGCCGTTTTTCTCGAAGTGACACACCACCAGGGTTATGCTCGGTTTTTTGGCGAATTTTGACACACCAAGCTCAAAAGATTGCCCATCACTGTTCTAGGAGGTGTTTGGCAAAGTCTTGATTGATGAGGAAATTGATGAGTGATGAATGACTTTTGAAAAAGCCTCTTTCTTCCTTTCAGGCCTCGCACAAGGGCCTGGTTTCTTCCATGCACACAGAAGAGAATGTAACCCAGCAGGTTCCAAACTTGGGTCTCAGCTGGGAAAAAATTAAAACCTGAAATAAATGGAACCCATTAAGTTTACAATTGAATTTCAAAGGGCTGGTCCCTAAAATGCCCACTTCCCTCCAAATAATCTGAGCTCAGAGCTGTGAGTACTCAGCACTGTCCTTTGAAGACAAGTAATGTGTACTGTCCCCTGCCAACCAAGTGTGTTGAGTCAGCCTTCCTGGAGTCCGCCAGCCTGGGACTTCAGCCACCTCCTTTATCACACTGAAAAGCTTCTAAGCAGTAATAGTAAGGATTTCCATTTTTACTGAAGTTTGCAAGTGACAAAATACTTCCATGTTCATTGCCATTTGACCCTCAGAATACTCCCGGTGATGGGAAGAGTAGGAAGTGTCATCCCCATTATACAGACCAGGAACGTGGAACTCCAGAGACAGAAAGCTGAAGGGATTTGAGCCAAGGTACTTGGTTTCCAAGGAGCAGATCCAGCACCTGGATCTAAATGTCTTGATTCCAAATTCAGCTCCAGCTACTGACTGCCCTTCTTGGGGGAGATCATTTGACTTCTTGCATCAGTGCAGCCCCTCAGAATACAGCATCATCAATCTTATACAAGGAAAAGGGTTTGATTCCCATAACCTTGAAAGCAAAAATGCTTAGTGGATCATCTAAGGCAGGGTTCCCCAAACTTTTTACACAGGGGGCCAGCTCACTGTCCCTTAGATCATTGGAGGGCCAGACTATAAAAAAAACTATGAACAAATCCCTATGCACACTGCACATATCTTATTTTAAAGTAAAAAAACAAAACGGGAACAAATACAATCTTTAAAATAAAGAACAAGTAAATTTAAATCAACAAATTGACCAGTATTTCAATGGGAACTATGGGTGCGGATGCATCCTGTGCTCCTCTCACTGACCACCAATGAAAGAGGTGCCCCTTCTGGAAGTGCAGCGGGGGCCAGATAAATGGCCTCAGGGGGCCATAGTTTGGGGACCCCTGATCTAAGGCTACTACTGGTCCCCGCCCCTTCCATGACTCCTCTCCTGTATTGCCACAGAACATCCTATGACAGCATCATGTGGTTACATCAGAGTTCCTGCCTCTTTTCATGGAGGAAGGCAGCGTGCATAGTGGCTGAGAGCATGGGTTCCAGTCCTGCCTGCTCTTCAGCTGTGTGGCCTTGGACCAGCTCTGCTGACCTGATGGCAATGCGGTGCTGATTAAATGAGTGAAACTGGAGAGCTTAGCACAGTGTTCGGCACACAATAGGTGCTCATTAAGTACAGACTGAAATTAGCTACATATAGCAAAGTCTGTAGGTCAAGCCGTAGCACGGCTGAGACTCATGCTTGCAGCGTTCATTCAAGCAGCATTGACAGGACATGTGCTCCATGCCAGGTGCCTCCGTGTGCATTGCTCACTGACTCAGCCTAGGGACAAGGCAGCTATTATTATGCCCATTTTACATACAAGGAAATGAGGCTCACTTGCCAACTACTGTCGGTCATACGTGTCAGAGCTGGGATTTGAATGCAGTTGACTGACTCATTCCAATGTTCCACCATGCCATAGAAGGTCACCAGGCTGTAGAAATTGGAAAGGGTGTGTTATTAATTAGGATTCCCTGAATCGGGTGTCCAGGGACTGGACCTCTAGAGTTGTGGCTCTCTCACACTAGCTGTGCAGTTTTGAACCAGTCACCTCTCTGGGCTTCACTGGCTTTATCAGATCATCTCAGAAATCTTTTCCAGCTATGGTGTGACACGATGCTCCTCAGGTTTCAGAAGAGACCACAGTATACCATCTTTGCATGGGGGAAGCGTGACAGTGACCCCTGGAATCTCAAATCAGTTTTGCTGTTTGAACCCTTGTGTTTCTGCACAAATTCAGTATCTGCCAGTGGAAAACTCTCTAATTATCCTACAGGGACTAGCCCAGCCAGTAATTACCCCTATTATTTTTAATTGTATTTTATGAGGTGCCTTTCATCCAAGATCTCAAAGGGTTTTTTAAACATTCATTAGTGGATCCCCACCCCCTCCTATGTGGTTATGAAAGACAGAGACTGATTTTAATGTCAGAGAGAAGAGGTGGGGGGAGAGAGGAAGGAGCTGAGATCCCGAGAGTAATTTCACCTCTGAGTTCAAAGGAGAGGAAAGAAGACATCTGCCGGGAAGTACTTACCTTCAGAAGGGGTGCAGGTGAAGAGCAGATGGATCAGGAAATGCCCCTCCTCCTTTAAAAAGAAAATCAGCTGTTGCTGTAAGTGCCTAGGGTAGGGCCATTCAGTGTGTCTTGTTTCATCCCACTTTAGACTTATCTGTTCGCTGTCCTTTGCACTGGCGTTCAGCAAGCAGGAATGTTCTAGGCGACGCAAAGGGTGTGAGGGGAGCAGGGGTTTCAGAGTGTGCCCACTGCAGATTTGGACACATTGGTGTAAGCACAGGAACCTCCCAGGAAAGCCGTGGTGGCTGCCTTAAACAAATGGCTGGAGCCAAAGCTAAGATGCTTGTGACCCGTGGCTGCCCCAGCACCTCCCTGGCAGTAGGTAGAGAGTGAGTTTGGGTCCATATGCTAAATTCAGGGACATGATTGACAGACAACATAGAAGGACCAGCTTGAGTTGCTAACTATGAAGGCCACTCCTCACCTTCCTTCCCCACTCCCCTGCACCATAACCATGCCACTGGAGGTACATGTACCGGGCTCCCTTTATCCCCGTTCCTGTGAGTAAATGGAAGGGATCACTATGAAGCGTGAGCAGCTTCGCTCTCCCAGGGTTGGGTGAAGGGCCAGTAGTCTTTCCTGCTGCTCTGTGAGCTCCCAAAGGACAGGACTCTGCCGGCCTCTTCACCACGTTCCCCAGCACATGTTCTGGGGACAGAGCGGTGGATGCTCAGGAGATTCTTGCTGACTAAAGGAGCATATCCCGAAGCAGCCGCTCTATTTCTGGCCTTGCTAGATGATCTGATACAAGACAGAGAAGGATTCTTTTCCTCCCAAGCTTGGAAATGGCTAGATGCAAAGGACAGCCAGGGTCACATAGCTCCAATGACATCAGAAGTCAAAGGTTAAAGTCACTCTTAAGCCAGGGTTGAGAGTACCTGGTAACTGAGGGACCCAGGATGAGGTGGATGGTGTGGGAAGTGAGGCACATGGCGTGAGGCAGCAGAGAGGAGGCCTGTCCTGGCTGCTGGGAGAAAGGGGGTCCTTTAAAGAAGAAGGTTGGAGCCTGTGGGCTAAGGCTTCCAGCCATTTCAGTGATGTGGCTTTCTAGGGAACGTGACTGGTACTCTCAAGATGTGAGAAGGCTGAGGCATGGAACAGATAGTTTGTTTTGGAAATGAGATTTCCACGTGAAGCAATTAGAATACAAGGCAAGATTTGTTGCTAACTACAATTAGGAGTTTTCTACGTGGACAGAGAGGGCCTTATTCATGACAGTATTTCTTGTTGGGTCTGATGAGAGTATAGGAACTTTTTCTGCTCCAGAGATACTTAATAATTAGTCATCAAATGGGTGGCATGAAAAGTTAAATGGCCTTGGTCAGAAAAGGGAGGAATCTGGAGACCAAGATGTCAGGGAAGGCTTCAAGAAGGAGGAGGAGCCATGGAGGCTGCTAATAAATGACGAGTGAAAAGAATAAGCTCACTTTGTCAAAGTGTTTTCACATCACAAGAAGCCTGTGCAGCGAGGACAATCAGGAGGAAACAGGCTCTAAGTGGCAAAGAGACTGCCTTACGGTTCCCCAGGGAGAAGACAGCTAAGGTGTTTGCCTGCCCAACATCCATTCCCTTCTCTTCTGGGATGCCTCCCTGTCCTCACTCACAGTTCACAGCGTGCCCTGGAGCTGACATCACCTCTAGACTTTGTGAAAGGGCCAGCCAATCAGAGTGCTGTACCCTCCTGGCCATGGGATTTGTCCAGGGGTCAGCACAAGCCCCAAGTTGGGTCAGTGAGAACTCTGTTGAGGACTTTTTTTAGAACTCCTGAGAGAAAGGCACTTTTTCCTTTGGGGTTGCAAAGCTAAATGAATGTAAGCCTGGAGCTCTGGCTGTGAACCGGGACACTGGGTAGGGGGAACATTGACTAAAGAGGAAACTAACACAAAGGAACTCAGAGGTATAAGGTGAAAAGGGACTTTTGTAAACTCTTGATCAGTTTCAAATATAAAAGTCAATACTTTATTTATTCCATCTTAAACCACTTAGATGTAAGTTTCTGTCACTTGTAACTGAAAATATCCTGGCTCATATGTCCAGCTGTTAAGTGATATGTGAACTAGATCCTGGGTCCATCCATCCATCCATCCATCCATCCATCCATCCATCCATCCATCCATCCATCCTATACACATATATTTAATGTAGATAGCAATTGCTCAATGCACATTTTTAAATGAACTAGGGACTAGCTAATTTGTCATGATGTATTTAATGACAAAGGTACATACATTCACCTCCCTTTAATCCTAGTGGAGATTAATCAACAAAGGGCAAACCAAGTTCCAAACTCTGAACTTGGAGCTCAGTTAAAAGCCCAGTTCCCCAAGGCAATATTGGGCTTCATCAGTGTCATCAGCCCGCAGCCAGACATGATCTGTCCTTGGCCGAGCATGATTTGGTCATGCTCATGCCACAGCCCGCATGGGAGGGCCAGAATGTCATGGACAAGCATGTGGGTTGTCCTGTTGGAGCAGATGCCAATACTGTGAGCTCTGCGGCAACTTGACTTTAGATTGCCAAAGAGGACTTATTTGCTTTACCCTTCTGGGACCTGTTTTGTCCCTTGTAACCACATTAAATGCAGACCTTCCTGAGAACCACAGAGGCAAGGGCCAGCTCTTTCTGGAACACTTAAGAAACAGAGCATATAGAAGGAAATCGATCACCTTTCTCAGAATTCTGTTTGTCCAGTGAAAAACTGTGGCTCACAGAGCAGAAGGGATGTGTATGTCTTAGAGCACATAGAGAATTACAAGGGGAGGTTAGGTCCAAACCCCCGACTCCCCATCTGGTACTTTTCTTACTGTGCCACTTTCCTCCTTAGGCCACATTCCAGAACAGCCGGAGTTTGACTCATTTCCTCTCTCGTCAGGTACTGGTGTTGGTAGGTGATGGAGTGCTCTGGGTATTAGACTATATTCCAGAGATGTTCTTTAATTATCTTTCATTGTTTGTTTGTGGGTCACATGGCACAATAAGAATGGATAGACACAGTAGTCACAGACTCAGAGGGAGGGGACCATGAAAGTCGCCTTGCCCAGCCCCCTTCTGACATTTGGATTCCCTCTAGTGATACACTTGTCAGATTTGCAAGTGGCAGAAAGTGGGGGGAAAGAGCTGTACTCTTGGTCCCCCCTCTCTCTCCTAACTCCTCCAGGACATAAGCCCATTAACTCCCTCCTCCCTTACTCTCTAAAATAATCAATTCCTTCCTCCTTTACTCCTTCCTTTTAGGTAGCAAACATTTGGGTCTCCTTCTCTTAAAGCAAACAAACCAATGAATACACAGTGCGTTTTCTTTCAGTCTTGCCACATGCCTAGTCACCTTGTTGTCTTTGTCTTTTCTTCTACCAAATTTCTTGACCAACTTATGCCTGCAGTTCATTCTCCTTTGTTCCATCCATTCCTTAACTTTTGGTAGCCTGACTTCTCTCAAAAGTCACTAACAATCTCCTAATTAGGAAATATGTTTTTTTAAATTTTATTTAGAAAATTAAATTTAACAGGGTGACATTGATCATTAGAAGTACATAGGTTTCAGGTAAACATTTCTATAACATTTGAACTGTTGATTATGTTGTATACCCATTACCCAAAGTCAAATCATTTTCTGTCACCTTATATTTGTCCCTCTTTTACCTTTCTCCCCACCCACTCCCCCCATCCTCCTCTTCTACATCCCCCTCGCCCTGGTAACCACTTTACTTTTATCTATGTCCATGAGTCTCATTTTTATTTTTATTTTATTATTATTATTTTTGTGTGTGTATTTTTCCAAAGTGAGAAGCAGGAGGGAGGCAGACATACAGACTCCTGCATGCGCCCAACCGGGATCCACCTGGCATGCCCACCGGGTGGCAATGCTCTGCCCCTCTAGGGCATTGCTCCGCTGCAATCAGAGCCATTCTAGTGCCTGAGGTGGAGGCCATGGAGCTGTCCTCAGCGCCGGGACCAACTTTGCTCTAATAGAGCCTTGGCTGGGGGTGGGGGGAGAAAGAGATAGAGAGAAGAAGAGGGGGAAGGGTGGAGAAGCAGATGGGTGCATCTCCTGTGTTCTCTGGACGGGAATTGAACTCGGGACTTCCACATGCCGGGCTGACACTCTACTGCTGAGCCAACGGGCCAGGGCCGAGTCTCAGTTTTATATGCCACCTATGTGTGAAATCATACAGTTCTTAGCTTTCTCTGATTTACTTATTTCACTCAGTATAATTTTCTCAAGGTCCATTCATGTTGTTGTAAATGCCAATAGGTCATCATTTCTTATGGCTGAGTAGTATTCCATTGTATATGTATACCACATCCTTTTTATCCAATCCTCTATCAAGGTGTTTTTTATAAAGCCTTTGGTTTTCTTGTTTCCTTTGTATTATTTGAGAGGTTGATCACCCAGTACCCTATCTCCCTTGATATAATGTTTCCCTGATTCTCTTTCTTCCCCATGGGGGTCTTACTTCTAATTATAGTTCTGTTTTCACTTCCTTGGCTCATTTGTTTTAAGTCTCTTTCCCAGAGATCTACTTCATCCATTGATATCTCTGTCTACCTAACACCTAACTGAGCGCAAGGTTCTTTGCCAGGAACTGGAGATGCAGAGATGGATCCCATATTCTTAACCTCAGTGAGCTTACTTTCCACTGAGAGAGCCAAATAAATTCATCTCAACACCATGTGATGACAAATGCTGGACCAGTTACTTCATACTTTCAAGGAAATGCAGAACAGAGAGGGGACAGGACCTTGGTGATCATCTTGTTCATTTCTCATATTTTATGGAAGAGGAAACTGAAGCATAGGGAGAGAAAGTCAGTTGCTTGTGGTCCTACAGAGAGTTAGCAGAATAGCTCAGAGCAGACCTGAAGTCTCTTCAACTACATCCATGTTAGAGAATGACCAGAGAGGACTTTTCTAGTGAAGTATAAAGGTATTGAGATGCAAAAGAGTATTTGGAGTTTGCTCTGCAATGCAAATGCACTTCACAGAGTTCTTTCTGCAAACAAAGACCCATTTTTGGAAGCTGTGTTTTCCTTCAAGTACTTCATTAAAAGGCCAGATATTAGAGATTCTAGAATTGGGCCTTTTATGTAGAGAGGAAGTGAAACAGTATTGCTGAACACTTACTATAAACCATACAATTAAGGCTCAGAAGTTGAGTGATTCACATCAATTTTGAAGCAAAACCAGGAGTGGAACTCAGATTTCCTGTCCTTAGTTTATTAGTCTTTCCATGAGGCCAAGAGCCATAAGCTGAGTGCCTAGGCACATTTACTGGGCTATCACCTGCCCCAGGCAGAGAGGGAAATGACTGGCTGCAAGCCTTCCGAGTGTGGGAGCTCTCTGCAAACCCATTCTGCACCCTCTTCTTTACCCCAAGACAGAGCTGGCAACATGAGCACCGGACTCTGTGCTTGGAAGGGCCCCATGCTTGGTTAAATGTTGCCACCTTGAAATTCATAATCATTTGTTAAAAAGGGGCCCATAAATGATGTAGTCAGTTTTGCTCACAGATTATAACTTTTGTTGTTGCTACTCAAAACACTTCCCAGGCTGGTGCCTTAATTTTCAGCAAAAAAGGGCAGGAAGTTCATTTCCGACAGAGGCTGGGTCATGTGCTCCCAGACCCAGCTTGCCTACTGTTGAAGGTGAGTCATTGAGGGCCTTGTCAAACCTGTTTCTCACCATGTCCCTAATGCCCAGGGTAACCACAGATCTCACTGGCAGATGTTGGCTCAGATGTTCAGAGAAAAGAAGCAACTTCCCCGACAAGGGCATAAGTGTAGGAAGTATTAGGAGAAGAATGTCCAGGCTCCAGAAAGGAAGGCTTACTGTTCTATCTAGGTTTCAGCCACCACACGGTTAAAGGCCGGAGGTGGAGGACTATTCAGAAAAGGAGCGGCTGGGAACCATGCCAAATGGGAAGTGATTTTAGGAATCAGGTGTGCATAAGTTGCAGAAAAGAAAGCTTGAGAGGGCTTGACCCTTGTCTTTAAAATGGTAATAGGGCTGCTGAGAGCTAGCAGAGGTGGATTAGTTCTGCGTGGTCCTTCAGGGCCAAAGTTGGACCAATGCAAGGAAGTAACAGGGAAGCAGAGTTCTGCCCGAGCAGGACTGTCAAACACAGAAGGGTCACAAGGTGAAGGAATAAGCTGGCGCTTCCTCAGTAGGAGTGTCCATGGCAATGGTTCCAACAGCAATGGATCCCTCAACTCACTTCTGTTTCTCTGCACAACTCTGTCTGTCCCCCACTTTTCAAAGTGATTTTAAAACCTCATCTTCTCAAATCCTACTCCAATGTAAATGCATCAACCACTGTCCCCATTCTGGTCTCATCATCTCTTATAACAATCTCCTAACCAACGCCCTAGCCAGCCACCTAGATTCCACCAATCTGTCTCCATGTTATCAAAGAGATTTCTAAACTACAAATGTGGATCTGTTACACTCCTACTCAGAGCCCTCCAGTGAATGCCTGGTGTCCTTATGAAATGGATGAATTCATTGGCCATGAATTCCACAGTGACTTTCAAGGCCCTTCATGATCTGACCTGGGCAGTCTCATCCATTGCCCTTTCCCCTTGGACATCACATACCAGCAATACTGGATGTTTTAGATCCACACCCCACTACATGCACTTCCACCTCTGGGCCTTTGCACATGCTCTTCCCACTCACCTGACTCTTCTTTCTTATTACCATTCCCACCCACTCTACTCCACTTGGCTCTCTGCTAGTCATCTGTTAAGACTCAGGTTCAGTGTCACTTCTTCCAGGAAGCATTGCTGGGCTCCCCACGTCTGGGATAAATGTCCTTGCCATATAGTCCCTTAGTGTCCTCTCACTAGCTTCTGGCAAACAGTATTGTGTGTCTGTATAATTTACCATACTCCACTCTTCTCCCCCCACCAGAGGGCAAGGAACACATCTGGTTTGTTCACTGAATCTTTTATTACCTAGTCCCTGAAACATAGTAGCTGCTCAATGTATGTTTGTTGAATGAAAGATTGTTCTTCTTTGCAAAGAGGCTGTAGAAGGAATTCCTGGTTTGGGCCCTTGTCACCTCTGAGACATTGTTACTATAAGACACACCCTTTCCTACCCTTAAATGATACGTTATCATGTGCAACAGGAATGTCCAATGTTCACTTCCTGCTTTAAACAGAAATTCACTCTAGGCTGTGTTGCAAGGGGCAGCAGGAGTTTCCTCAGGGATCCAATATAAACAGTATTTAGTTGCACAATGTGATTGCTGAAGAAAGACTCACTGAAGAAGTGTTTGGTTTCCATAGCATAAAGCTTATTTTAGATATGCATGCGAGGGTGATTGCTTTTCTGCAAGGGACTGTTCAGACATCCCTCCACCCTGAGCATTATCTTACCTCTGTGTCTCCTATAGAACTGGGTGCTCTTTCACCTGGCTGAAACAAATAGACAGGACATCAAGAGCCAATAGAATGAACCCATGTACCTCACAGCTCATACAAAAATAAACCCAATTGGATCAGAGATCTGAATGTAAAATGTAAAACTATAAAACTTTTAGAAGAGAACATAGGAGAAAATCTTCATGTTCTAAAACTAGGAGAAAAGTTCTTAGAGACAGCACCAAAACCACAGTTCATAAAATAAAAATATTAACTAATTAGACTTTATTAAATTAAAAGTTTGGGCCCTGGCTGGTTGTCTCAGTGGTAAAGCATTGGTCCGGTGTGTGGATATCCCAGATTTAATTCCTGGTTAGGGCACACAGGAGAAATAAACAACCATTTGTTTCTCCACCCCTCCTCCTCCCCCTTCTCTCTCTCTCTCCCTCTTTCTCTTCTCCCACAGCTCGATTGGTTTGAGTACATTGGCCCTGGGTGCTGAGGATGGCTCCGTGGAACCTCTGCCTTGGGTGCTAGAAATAGCTCAGTGGCAGGTGGCCCCAGAGTGGCAGAGCATTGGCCCCAGACAGGGGTTGATGGGTGAAACCTAGTTGGGGTACATGCAGGATTCTATCTCTCTATCTCTCCTCCTCTCAGTTAGAAAAGAAGAAAATAAATAAATAAATAAAAGTAAATTAAAAGTTTTGCCCTGTGAAAGACTTGGTTAAAAGGATAAATTGACAAATATGAACTGGGGAAAAAAGATTTGCAAATTACATATCTGACAAAAGAGTTGTTTTCAAAATTAAGAACTCTCTAAACTCAACAGTAATAAAACAATCCGATTAGAAAATGAGCAAAAGACTTAGACATTTCACTAAAGAAGATATGCACTTGCAAATAAACACTTGAAAAGATGTTCAACATGTAAAGCCAGTAGCCGTAGCCACCAACACAGCCGCCTGACCCATGTAGGTTTGCATTTGATTCAGACAGATGGTAATGAAACAATGGAGCCATGAACTAGTGGGCCATTACTTTTAATCCTAGCTTGCACCTGATGGGCGAGAAAATACACACAGCGGGAAAACACTTCCCTTTCCATTCAGGGCCCCCAAAGCCACTGACTCATCCGAGTATTCCTAGAATCAAAGACCCCACCAGCCTTATTCACCTCTGTTCCCCATCTCCTTCTCTCTGCACAAACTGGACAAATTGGCTTCTCCTTCAGCACTCTGCCACCTTGGGTGCCTCCCCTCTGCAATGCTAATTTCAGGAACAGAGAGAGAAACCCTGGTCTCCCTTATTTTATAGTGTAGAAATTAAAGCTGTTAAGCCAGTATACAAATAAGGAAGTCTCTGATACAAAGCCACTTATCTGAGGCATAAATGGGATTCCTCATAAGAGTGCACCACATCATGCAACAGTCAAGGGTGTGGGGAAAAGCTTAGTGTTGAGAAGATATTAGTATTAAAAGGGTGGGAAAGGCTTAGTTTTAAAACTAAGCCTTATGCCTGACCTGTGGTGGCGCAGTGGATAAAGCGTCAACCTGGGAACACTGAGGTCGCCAGTTCAAAACCCTGCACTGGTCTGGTCAAGGCACATATGGGAGTTGATGCTTCCAGCTCCTCCTCCCTTTCTCTCTTTCTCTCTCTCTCTCACTCTGTGTCTCCTCTCTAAAATGAATAAAATAAATAATTAAAACTAACCCTTAGGCTATAAGGACCCTGCTTACTTACAGCCTGTCCCCCACACTCTTTGCTAACTATAAGTGAGCAAACATATACATCATATTTGCAAACTTATTTGACCCACAAACATCACTGGTCATCAGGAAAGTGTAAATTAAAATCACAATGAGAGACCACTGTACATCTATTAGAATGGCTAAAATAAAAAATATTGAGCCTGACCAGGCAGTGGCGCAGTGGATAAAGTGTCGGACTGGGATGCAGAAGACCAAGGTTCCAGACCCCGAGGTCGCCAGCTTGAGCAAAGCTCACCAGCTTGGACCCAAGGTTGCTGGCTCCAGCAAGGGGTTGCTCAGTCTGCTGAAGGCCCATGGTCAAGGCACGTGTGAGAAAGCAATCAATGAACAACTAAGGTGTCGCAACGGCAAAGAAAAACTAATGATTGATGCTTCTCACCTCTCTCCATTCCTGTCTGTCCGTCCCTATCTATCCCTCTCTCTGACTCTCTCGGTCCCTGTAAAAAAAAAAAAAAAATGATAAAGCAGATGCTGGCGAGGATGTGGAGAAACTGGATCTTCCATATGTTCTTGTGGGTGCATGCATAAAACAGTACAGCCACTCTGAATACTTGTCTGGCAATTTCTTGAAAAGTTAAACATGTACTTGATGTATGACTCATGAATCACAATCCTGGGCAATTATTTCAGGGAGTTGAAAACTTATGTACATGCAAGATCTTCATAGTACATTTTTCCCACACAAATTTATTTTATACAAAACGTTCACAACACATGGTTTATCAAAAATGTCCTCCACACAAGTGTTCATAGCAGCTTTATTTTTAGTAGCCCCAAAGTGGAAACAACCTAAGCATTATTCAGTGTTGAGGATTTAAAATCTTGTGATATATTCATACCATGGAACACTACCCAGCAACAAAAGGAATGCACTGTTGATACAGGCAGCAACTTGGCTGTGCCTCAGGGGCATTCTGTTAAGTGAAAAAAAAACAATCTTAAAAGATTAGATTTTGTATGATTTCATTTACAAAACATTCTCAAATTGACAAAATTATAGAGCAGTGGTTCTTAACCTGGGTTCTATCGAACCCTAGGGGTTCGATGAGTCGGTCTCAGGGGTTCGGAGAAGCCTCTGCCGTGGAGGCCAGAATAAAGTAATACCGTAATTTGTTGTGAGTTCATGTACTTTGTTGGTTTTGTTCTTTGAGCAAGGTGATGTTCATGCACGGCTCATTTTGTGCACCAGTAAAAAAACATATACCTATGTCTTGAATTTGGAAAAAGAAATCATATTTTATTTATCACTAAAGAAGGGTTCGGTGAATGCACATATCAAACTGGTGGGTTCGGTACTTTAAGAAAGGTTAAGAACCACTGTATTAGAGACAGAGAAGAATGAGTGGTTGCAGGGTCAGGAGGGGGAGACGGGGTATGACTCTAAAGGGGCAGCGCTAGACAGCTGCTTTGTTGTGATGGCAGTCTCTGCCTTGATTGTGGCCGTGGTCGTACACATCTGTACATGGATATACAAGAAAAAAGTGAGCGTATGGTATGTGCAGAAACGGACAAAACTGCCTTGGACCAAGGTGTTCAATAACGTAGTATAGGCACATAGAATGTCACCATTGCACGTAGGTGGGTGATGGGTACACGGAACCTCTTTATACTATTTTTGTAACTTAGCTTCTGTGTCTGTTTGTGATTTTAGAATAAAAAGTGTTTAAAAAAATGGACTGAGAAGGAGGAGGTGGAGGAACCTCATACTTTTTAAACATCTATTTTGTGCTAGGTGCCCTGAGTTTGAACATTATTCAATACGTTTCTTGAATACTTTTTGTATACCAAGCACTGTGCCTGAGAATAGAAGAGGAAACAAATGGTTGCTGCCTTTTTGATACTTACAGTTTAGAAGAGGAGAGGCTGACAAGATGGCGGAGTGCTGAGAGAGAAGCCAGTTTGAGCAGTTTGTGCTGGAGAAGGAGATGGGGAACAGAGGTGAATAAGTCTGGTGAACTAGAAGCCTTTGATGCTAGGAAACTTGTAGCTTTGTGAGCACTGAATGAGTGGGTTTTGGAGCCCAGTGTGTGTTTTTGCTTGCCCGCTGGGTGCAAGCTAGGATTAAAGGTGATGGCTCACCAGTTTTTGGCTCCGTTGTTTCATTACCGACTGTCTGAATCTAATGTGAACCTGCATGGGCCAGGCGGCTGTGATGTTGGCTGCGACTACTGGCTTTACACTCAGAAAGGTTAAGTACTTGCCCAAGATCACACACTGGTAAGAGACGGAATTGGATTCAAACCTACGGCCCCTGACCTCAAAGCCAATGTTGCCTTTACGTAAGTCTTTACGTGCCATGTGGGCATCAAATGTTTATGCTATTGGTTTTGTCACTTAAAATAAAAGTATCTACAAAGCAATTACTTCGGGAGGTGATTGTTAATTAAATCCCTCAAGGCTGTTTTTGCTCTGTTGGAGGACTTGCTGCAGCGTTCCTTTATTTTAAAAAATATTGAGTCATTGAGAAACTAATCAGTGTCTCATCCTTTGTGTTGTTATGGACTCAGTAATGAACAGAGAGAGGAAGACAGAAAGTAAAAACAAGAGAATAAAAAAGGTAAATTTTCTCTTTCTCCTTCCAGAAAGTTCATTCAGGTGTTCAGTTATTAGTTCTGGGCTCCCTCTGACCTTGCTGACTGTGGGAAAGTAGAGGCTTCTCTGTTTTAGCTCCTGGATGGGGGAGTGAGGTAGATGGATCCATTAAGAGAGGTAGGGGCCTCAAAGGTGAAAAAGCTTAGTCTGGGGGAGCTGGGATGAGAGAGATAACAGAGGATTGAGAATCCCAGCATCCACCTCTTCCCAATCCCCTGGAAGTGGCAGGAATTCTGAAGGGGAGGAGGGCTATGGGCTTCATGGTGGACTGAGCACAAAGCACCATGGCCTTGAAGCCACGTGAAGGCCCAGTAGCCAAGTACAGTACAATATATCTGAGGTGATGTGATTACCAGCCGTGGAGCCGCCACCCTGAGATGGATGACATGCACTGGGTGGGTGTAAAGCCAGTAGTCGTGGCCACCAACAAGGCCACCTGGCCAGTGCAGGTTCGCATTAGATTCAGACAGTTGGTAATGAAACAACGGAGCCAAGAACTGGTGAGTCATCAGCTTTAATCCTAGCTTGCACCCAGCGGGCAAGCAAAAACACACACTGGGCTCCAAAACCCACTCATTCAGTGCTCACAAAGCTACTGACTTATCCGAGTTTCCTAGAATCAAAGGTCCCTAGCTCACTTATTCACCTCTGTTCCCCATCTCCTTCTCCAGCACAAACTGCACAAACTGGCCTCTCCCTCAGTCAGCACTCCGCCATCTTGGCTGCTTCTCCTGGCCTCCTTCATGTAGCCTTTCTCTGCTCTCCTCTCTAATGCTAACCTCAGGAACCGAGAGAGCAAGTTCCCAGTCTGCCCCACTTTATACTGTAGAAATCCAAACCCCTAATCCAATCTACAAACAAGAAAGTCTCTGATACAAAGTCACTCATCTGAGGCATAATGGGATTCCTCATGAGAGTGCACCACCCTACATCATCCAATCGATGGTGTGGGGAAAAGCTTACTCTTAAAACTAACCTTGGGCTATAAGGACTCTGCCTGCTTACAGCCTGTCCCTCACACCCAATAATACAGTGTGTCCATAAAGTCATGGTGCACTTTTGACCGGTCACAGGAAAGTAACAAAAGACGATAGAAATGTGAAATCTGCACCAAATAAAAGGAAAACCCTCCCAGTTTCTGTAGGATGATATGGCAGCATGTGCACATGCGCAGATGATGACGTAACACCGTGTATACAGTGGAGCAGCCCACAGCCATGCCAGTCGAGATGTGGACGGTACAGAGGAAAGTTCAGTGTGTTCTGTGGCTCGCTAAATTCGAATCCGTGACCAAAGTGCAACGTGAATATTGGCGCGTTTATAACGAAGCACCACCACATAGGAATAACATTACTCGGTGGGATAAGCAGTTGAAGGAAACCGGCAGTTTGGTGGAGAAACCCGTTCTGGTAGGCCATCAGTCAGTGACGAGTCTGTAGAGGCTATAGGGGATAGCTACCTAAGGAGCCCTAAAAAATCTGTGCGTGCGTGTGCTCGACAATTACACCTAAGCAAGACTACAGTTCATAAGGTGTTAAAGAAACATCTCTGTTTTACGGGGTACAAATTGCAGCTGTTGCCTGCTATCAAACCGGCGGATAGACCCACATGATGCGCGTTTGCTACAGATATGTTTCATGAGATCTACAATGATGCCAGATTTTTGCAGAAGATTATATTTAGCGATGAGGCGACCTTCCATATCTGTAGACATGTTCATCTCCATAACATGTCCGAATATGGGCTGCTGAACATCCTCATGCCTACATTGAGTACGAATGTAACACCCCTAAAGTGAACGTGTGGTGTGGCCTGATGCATGATAAGGTGCCTATTTTTTTTCATGGAGCAGTCTGTGACGGCAAACACCTATCTTGACGTGTTGGAATTGTATGCAGTGCCACAATTTTCAGAAGATGTCATCTTTCAACAAGATGACGCTCCTCCACAGTATGCCACTATTGTTCGTGAGTTTCTGGATAGAACATTTCCCCGGCAGTGGATAGGCAGGGGTTCTGTCAAGCCATGGCCACCATGATCCCCAGATCTGATGCCCTTAGACTTTTACTTTTGGGGTTATGTGAAGCAACATGTGTACATTGCACGTATCAACGACATTAATCACTTAAAACAGAGAATCATAGACGTTATTCACTCTGTTACACCAGACGTCCTTACCTGTGTGTGGCAAAAACTTCACTATTGTTTGGATGTGTGTAGAGCAACAAATGGAGCCCACATCGAACTGCACTGAATAGGTATGAAACTGGGAGAGTTTTCCTTTTATTTGGTGCAGATTTCACATTTCTATCATCTTTTGTTGCTTTTCTGTGACCGGTCAAAAGTGCACCATGACTTTATGGACACACTGTATAATTATGCCCATCCCAAGCATAAGGGCAACTAATATCACCTGGGTGATGGGTTTCCATGTGGGCAGCGCCATCTTTAACAAAGTGAGCATAATATATTTTATCTGCCCAACAGTTGGCCATCAGCGTCTGTATGGCTGTCTGAGGACGTAGGTCCCCCCTCAGAATTTCTGAACCGTGCAAGGTCAAATTCACATACAATCACAAGGGATGGCAGCAACCCTCAAAATGACCAAGATTATATATCTTGCTTCTGCCAACCAGGCAGGTGAGAGCTGAGCAATTTGCTGATTTAGAAAAATTGGTGAGCAATTTGTTGATTTAGAAAAATTTGAAAAGTGATGCACTTCTTCTATTTGAGTCTTGTGAGTTACATTGATTGTTGTGTGTGCCTGTGAATATGAGAGAGGGAATGTGCTCTTCGTGCATTTAACTTAGCCCTTGCTTTACATGCCACCTTGCAGGAACATGTTGACCGAATTTTAGCACTAGTACCGTCCAGCATGCCCTCCATTTTAAATTGGTGTTAAAGAGCTCTTATGTGGTAAAGTAAGTGTTGGTCAAATAAGTTTGTGAATATGATATATATGTTTGCTCGCTTATAGTTTGTATTGGGTGTAGGGGACAGGCTGTAAGCAGGCCAGTTGTTATAGCCCAAGGCTTAGTTTTAAGACTAAGCCTTTCCCACCCTTTTTGATGTAGGGTGGTGCCCTCTCATGAGGAATCCCATTATGCCTCAGATAAGTGACTGTATCAGAGACTTTCTTGTTTGTAGATTGGATTAAAGGTTTGGATTCTACACTATAAAGTGGGGCAGACTGGGAACTTGCTCTCTCGGTTCCTACTATCACCATTGCAGGGGCCTCCCTGATCCCTTGCCCTCCATGGGAAAAGGCAGGTTTTCTGCTTTTCCCTTGTCTTCTCTTGTGGCTTGCCTGTCTTGGTGAGACACCAATAAACAGAATGGCCTACCATCCTCCGACTCCGCCATTTCTTCACTGTCTGCCCGAATCCAATGGGAACCTGCATGTGAATGGCCACGATGGCGGCTCCTGGCCATACAGTGAGGATGTGAATCCAGGTCTCGCTGACTCCAGAGCCCATCACTCGGCATTCGAGTGAAGTTAATTCACCAAATACTGCCCGGAATGGGATTGATTGCTTCTGGCATTCTAAACTCAGAGAGAGGTGTGCCATTGATTTCAACAGCAAACTGGAAGGTCCAGTGGAATCCAGTCTGCTCTCTGTCCCTTTGCTCCGCCTGACCAATGACTTTGTCCCTTGAGTCAAATCCCTGTGCCAGTCACAGCTAGACTGTGTTGTGATGAAGACTTCCATTTGCTTTTGTAAGTGACCCCCTGCTTTTATTATTCATTCCAAGAAGTACTGTATTACAAATCTTTTCCACTTGAGCTGCCACAAATTCCATCTCCTCAGAACGTCCTTGCATAATTAACGATCCTATTTCCAAAGGCAGGACTTCAACCTGTCAGGGTTTCTTTCATGTCTGATTGTCCCAGCCTTTTCAGCCCGGAAGCTGGGTGTATTGTTGAAAGACATTAGAGCCTGACCAGGCGGTGGCACAGTGGATAGAACATCGGACTGGGATGCGGAGGACCTAGGTTTGAGACTCTGAGGTCGCCAGCTTGAGCACGGGCTCAACTGGCTTGAGCAAAAAGTTCACCAGCTTGGACCCAAAGTCACTGGCTCCAGCAAGGGGTTGCTCGGTCTGCTGAAGGCCCGCAGTCAAAGCACATATGAGAAAGCAATCAATGAACAACTAAGTTGCCACAAAGAATTGATGATTCTCATCTCACTCTGTTCCTGTCTATCCCTCTCTCTGACTCTCTCTCTCTGTCCCTGTAAAAAAAAAAAAGAAAAAAAGAAAGACATTGGAATAAGAACATATGTTTGTTTCCATTTGTTTTTCTTTTATGTAAGACTTTGAACAACTTTATTATAATTTTAGATTATTATGGCAAAAAGTTAATTTTCAACAGATATTTCTTTTTTTCTTTTTACAGGGACAGAGAGAGAGTCAGAGAGAGGGATAGATAGGGACAGACAGACAGGAATGGAGAGAGGTGAGAAGCATCAATCATTAGTTTTTCGTTGCCATTGAGACACCATAGTTGTTCATTGATTGCTTTCTCACACGTGACTTGACCGCGGGCCTTCAGCAGACCGAGCAACCCCTTGCTGGAGCCAGCGACCTTGGGTCCAAGCTGGTGAGTTTTTGCTCAAGCCAGATGGGCCCGTGCTCAAGCTGGCGAGCTCAGGGTCTCGAACCTGGGTCCTCCTCATCCCAGTCCAACGCTCTATCCACTGCGCCACAGCCTGGTTAGGCTCAACAGATATTTCTGTATGCCACAAATAAGTGTTTATACATTTTATATGAAGATAGTTATATTTATTTAAAAATGTAGCTTTATTTATGCAAGGAAGTTGAGCCCGTCTTCCTGGAAAGCACCCTCTGTTAGCACGTGACTTTAGCAACTTGCTGTAATCTCTGTGAATGAAAGTAAACTGAGGTGAAGAACTGGTCCCCTGTTTTGCATCCTGATTCTGAGTGGGTTTTCTCATGGTCCCTCTGCTTGTTTCACCTGGGGATGCCCATCTCTCCTCCCCAAGATTTGCTCTGCCTGAGTCCCTATACACCTTTCCCATGGTAATTACATGTGCTGAGATGTCTGAGTGCTGACTGACATCATCTGATCCTTAGGAGGGGGCGGAACCAAGGAGCCAAACTCATCATCATCCCTATTAGGATTTATAAAAACATAATCCAAACAGTTCTAGCCGTCAGTGGAAGACAGGTTGCCCCAGGACACGATACAATCGTCAGCATGTCATTTCCTTAATTCTGAAGTTTCTCTTTCTGTTTTCCCTTCCAAAAACAATGATGACTTTGCAGTATTTTCTGATTATAAAAGTAATAGACATTCTTATTTTTAAAAGTGGAGAAAGGTATAAAGAGGAGAGTAAAAATCAATCAGAATCTCACCATGTCCTTTCAGATATATTCATATATCTTTTCTTTTTCTAGACTCATCCAGCAGAAGTTTTTTTTGTTTTTTTTTTTGTATTTTTCTGAGGTTAGAAGCGGGGAGGCAATCAGACAGATTCCCGCATGCGCCCAACTGGGATCCACCAGGCATGTCCACCAGGGGGCGATGCTCGGCCCCTCTGGGGCATTGCTCCACTGCAATCAGAGTCAATTCTAGTGCAGACCATGGAGCCATCCTCAGCGCCTGGGCCATCTTTGCTCCAGTGGAGCCCTGGCTGTGGGAGGGGAAGAGACAGATAAAAAGGAAGGAGAGGGGGAAGGGTGGCAAAGCAGATGGGCACTTCTGTGTGCCCTGACTGGGAATCGAACCTAGGACTTCCACACACCAGGCTGACGCTCTACCGCTAAGCCAACCAGCCAGGGCCCAGCAGAAGTCTTTTTATGTGGTAGTATTAGAAACAGTATTTTTAAACAACAAAAACAGTTAGTCGAAATAAAGAATAATAACTATATTTTTAAAATTAATTTTAACTTGCCTGACCTGTGGTGGCACAGTGGATAAAGCATCGACCTGGGAACACTGAGGTCGCCAGTTCAAAACCCTGCACTGGTCTGGTCAAGGCACATATGGGATTCGATGCTTCTAGCTCCTCCCCCCTTTCTCTCTCTCTCTCTTTCTATCTCTCTCTCTCTCACTCTGTGTCTCCTCTCTAAAATAAATAAATAAATAAATAAATAAATAAATAAATAAATTTAACTTAAAATATATCAATGTTTTAACATAGCCTTTTATGTCACCGCACTCTGCTGAAGGGAGTTCACTTTCATCTTTCTTACAGAGACACTGTAATATTGTGTCTTAAAATTCTTGCTTTGGCTTCTTTAAAGAAGAAAGAAAACTAAAAAGTGCTTGTGCAGCAGTCCGAGAGTAGAATCTTGGATTTTTACCTTGTTTCCTGTTCCCAATACAATAGTAATTAAATTCTTCAAAGGAGTTCACTTAGTTCTTTTAAGTAGCTTTTTTGTTTCACTCATTTATTTTCAATTTATAGAATATTTAACCATGAAATTACAATAACAAGTAAATTGGAATAAAGAGGTTAGAAAACTATTACCATAACTGAATTCTCCTAAGTACATGAGCTATCTTGTGGGAGCAGAAGTGGGTGAGTGCCGAGACCCCCAGCCTTCCATCTAGAACCTTCTGTGGGCCTGAGCATCAGCCCTGGAGCTTCACTAGGTGGAAGGGGAAGATTGACTCAATTGTTGAGTCAGCTAAGTGGCTGGATGTCAATTAGGAGAGTTCACACTGTATAGAAATAAACACACACACACACAACATAATATATTTACAAAAGATGAGCTCATACTATACATACTATTTGGCCTATATTTTGGCTTATCGTGTTTATTTACATAACAATGTAGCCTGACATCACTTTGATCGCATGATGTTATGTTGCATGGATGTCTTTAGCTAATCTCTTACTAAAATCTCTTAGATCATGTTTTCTTTTTTTTTTGCACTTGGTTATATTTTTATACACTTATTTGGTTATTTCCTCAGGATACATTTCTTGTAAGAATTGCTGAATCAAAGAGTACTCCTATTATTAAGGCTTTGGATCCACATTGCTACCAACTCTCTAGAAAATGGGCACCAATTTAGATACTTCCAGTAATATAACCCCCACGGTTTCTTACTGGCCCTGGAGTCGCGCCCTCCTCCCCCAGGCTCCTGGTGAGCAGTAAGGACGCAGGAGGAAAAGGTTTGAAGGGTGTGGAGAGGCTTTCCCATAGAGATGAGTGAGCTGAACAGTGGTGCCAAAGTGGTAAATCCATTAGAGACAGAAAATGCTGGAGGGAAGCGGGGGTTTGGGGGGAGTGGTACCACCTCCTCCTTTCCTGTAGTCTCAGGGCAGCATGGTGTGGCAGAGAGAGCCAAGAGAGAGACCCCACTAGACCTGGACATGAGAGCTCTGTCACTTAGTTTCTGTGACCTCTAGGCACGTCATTTAACCTCTCAGAGCCTCAGTTTTTTCGTCTATAAAATAGCATTATCATCTCAGTCAGCTTGACATTACGTCCAGCTCCATGCTGCAGCCTGACTCTCAGCAGGGAATCACTGCTTCAGCAGGGAAGGAGCTGACCAGGGACTTCCCTGCTTGTCACGTGGGTCCTGTGAACTTCTAGGAACAAGCCCTTGCTTGCTACCACAGTTGGGGTACTTGGTAACCACATTGCCCATATTCTCAATTCCTATCAGACTGGGTCCAGAAGCAGCTGGAGACTGGCATGGAGGGTGAGGGGAACAGGAAGAGCAACAGGTGCTGCCTGAATACAAAGGCACTGTGTCCACGTGAAGTTGTTAACCACGTAATGAAAAGGCACTGAAAGAGACTGTGAAACTACACACGAGAACACGGAGAAGTTTGAGGGCGGAGCCTTTTAAAACTGCTTCTTGGTCCATGAACAGTGACGCCTTTGGCTGCACAGCCTCAATTTACCCCGCAGGTCCTGAATGCGAGCTGGCTTTCTGCTGCATTGAGGATGGACCCCAACAAGCCTGAAGCCCCAGTTTCTTCTGTCCTGTTTGGTGTCTGACCCTGAGGCACATGGCATGGGTGGGAGTCATCTTCCTACTCAATAATCTGGAAGTCCAGGGAGTGGCCCCTGCCCGCTTTCTGCCTGCACAGCTCTCTCCAGTGTCCTTTTGTCCAAATCTAATGGCACTGGGGCAGGCAAGTAAGACTGGAACCTAGCAAGTGTCCATTCAGAGAATGGGACACCAGTGTCCCCTTTTTTAGACACCAGAATTACTATTGATTCTCACGAGGTGGAGCAGATACTGCCCATTGCCTGCCCAGTAGCCTTTCCATCTCTCTTTCTTCACTTCCCACAGGTAGTGGACAGAGAGCCCATGTTATCAGAAGGGTGAAACCTTACCTGGCTCTAAGAGATGAATTTTAATTCATCAAAGCCAGTCATATATTATACTTTCTTGACCTTTGCCCAATGAAGCATGCACCACATGTGCAGGGATCATGGGCAGGAGGCCAAGCCTGCCGAGAGAGTGTCCTTTGCCCTTCCCCTTCTTCCTGTTTTAGACAATAGAAAACATGGAAGTGAAGAAGCCTTTTTGCAACTGTAAAGTGACAAGCTAGAAGATGGAAACCAATACACAGACTGGAACAGAAAGAAATAGTCTGTGTCCTCGATGGCACGGTTGAGCACGCCCAGTATAAACTAATACAGCAACCACCAACTCAATGCATTTTGGGTCATCTTTTCTGTGAACTACATCCAGATGCATTCCCAGTCAATACACGGGGACTCTGCTGCAGGGAAGGAAGCAACTTAAGAGCCCTGTCCATTTCCCCATGGGGAGATGACAAAGGGAATCACCTCTCTTTTCAAATGCGGCGTTCTCCAAAAGCCAGCCCTATTCTTATTCCCAAGTCTCCTCTTATGTTGCGCAAGTTAGGGGGTGGTGATGGCAGGATAGGTGGCGAAGCTGGTTCTGCTTGCCTGGTCCCTCTCAATCAACCCTGGGGTGTGGGGAAGGGTTGACTTTAAACTTGGAGTATGGGACACTTGGGGATTCTTATTCTCAGCAAGGGTTTTAGAAGGTAGCTAATTCCAGATAAGTTTGAATAGTTTCACTTTGTATTTCCTCTCCTATTCAAAGACGGTCAAAGGATCATACTTTTTAAAATGTTCACTCTGCCTTTCCTATAGAACATTCACCTTCCCAAGACTGCCCTCCTAAGGTTAGAACGTGGCTTTGCCAGGATGGTACCAGCAATACTCTTGCTCTTCCTTTAGGGACAGAGAAATAACAAGTGTCGAACACCCATTCTATGCCCAGCACGGTGCTAGGCACCTTACACGTGCCTTTTTTACCTTGTAGTTAGGAGCAAGGGCTATGACAACAGGCAGACCTGGGTTTGAAACCCTGATCTATTATGTGACCTTGGCAAGTCATTTGACATCTTTGAGCTTCTTTTCCTCATCTGTAAAAGGAAGGTAATAATACCTTACCAATAGGATTGCACAGGAGTTAAATAATTTGCTTAGGACAATTTCATCGTATGTGCTGATCATTATAGTTAGGATTATTTCAACACAACTTGCCTGATCTTGAACATCAGACTGTAAGAACCCCTTCTAGGAGCTGCCTACTCCTGGGCTCCCTGTATGGTCCCAGCTGCCTTAGTCCTGCCTAGCTGTGCCTCCTCCAGTGTGACAATTCCATTTCTTTCAACTAAAGCACTTCCTTTAGAACAGTGGTTCTTAACCTTTTTTGAGGTACCGAACCCACCAGTTTCATATGCGCATTCACCGAACCCTTCTTTAGTGATAAATAAAATATGATTTTCCCCCCAAATTCAAGACATAGGTATATGTTTTTTTACTGGTGCACAAAATGAGCCGTGCATGAACATCACCTTGCTCAAAGAACAAAACCAACGAAGTGCATGAACTCACAACAAATTACAATATTACTTTATTCTGGCCTCCGCAGCAGAGGCTTCTCTGAACCCCTGAGACTGACTCATCGAACTCCTAGGGTTTGATAGAACCCAGGTTAAGAACCACTGCTTTAGAATAACAACTTTTGCTAACATGTATTGAGCACTTAGTAGATGTCAGCTACTGTGCTAAGCATTATACATGTATTATCCCTACTAACTCCTAGAAGGTAGGTACTAGAACAAATGTGACCCTTTTGTTCTAAGGAAATGTTTGCTTCATTTTACAGGTGGGAAAAACTGGCTGAACAAGGTTTAGCAGCTCTTCCAAGGTCACACAGCTAGAATGTGAGTGAGATGGGATTTGAACCAGCCTATTGGCAACAAAGTCTGTCTTCTTTATCATTTGCAACAACACTGAGAGCTGGGGTGGTAGGGACAGGTGTTCAACTCCCTACCAATTTCATAGAGGAACCTCTGAGTCTCAGAGCATGTCAAGGTCACACCACAGGTCTGTGGCAGAAACAAGCCTCGAGCCAGATCCCAGTAACAGCAGCCCACCTGGAGCTGTCACCCAAAGCGGTCACTGAAATCATTGAGTAGTCCTCTGACTTCAAAAGTGGGAAGGAAAAGAGGAGACACTCTGAAAACTGGGGAGGGGGTGTTAGTGAATTCATTTAAACCCTTTTTGGTAAGAGCCCATGAAACCGCTATGGAGAAAGGGATGACTTGTTCCCCATCCTTATCTAAGGGAACCTTGAAACGCATAGGGCAAAATGCACAGGAGCTGGGAAAGAGTACTTTCTGTCATATCAGGGAAGACTTCCTAGAGGGGTGCTTTTCAATAGTCCTTGAAGAGTTTATAAAATTTGAACAGAGGGGTGGTGCTTGGATGCCGGGAGAGTGTATAGTCCTGACTTCAGGCTAACACATACCAGATGGCTACTGTGAGCCAAGAAAACACTAGCATGAGATTTATGTGTTTTGTGATGTTATTTTTAAGCTACCCTTGCTGATTTCTTACTGGTATCTACACACCTGCATGTCCTCTCACAAGCCCTCCATAAGCAACATGCAATAAGAAAAACCTGGGCTGGGAATGAGGACATCCAAGCACTTTAGCTCCCCAGCACGGTGCCATCACTCCTTTTCTGTGCTCAGGGTAGACATCACTCATTGAGCACAGCACTAAGAAGTGGCACAAAGTTAATGCTCAGTGTGGTAGGAAGAAAATGGCCCTCCAAAAGATATCCATTTCCTAATCCCTGAAGTCTATGAATGTTATATGGCAAAAGTATGGGGGAGAGAATCTTGTGGTTAAGATAAGAATCTTGGGGTGGGGAGATTATTCTGGATTATCTGACTGGGCCTTCAATGCATTCGCATGTACACTTATTTCTTTATTTTTTTAATTTTTTTAAAGACTTTATTCAATTTTCAGAGAGGAGAGAGAGAGAAAGGGAAAGACTGAGAGAAAGAAGAGGGATAAGCAGGAAGCATCAAATCCCATATGTGCCTTGACTGGGCAAGCCCAGGGTTTTGAACAGGTGACCTCAGTGTTCCAGGTTGACAATTTATCTCACTGCGCCACCACAGGTCAGGCCACCTGTACATTTATAAGAGGTAGGCAGATTTCATACACACAGAGAAGAAGGGGATATAAGAATAAAGAAGAGAGAGATTTGGAGATGTGTCCACAAGCCAAGGAATGTTGATGGCCACCAGAAGTTGGAAGTGACAGGGAATAAATTCTTTTCTAGAGTCTCTGGAGGGAGTGTAGCCTTGCCAATACCTTGATTTCAGCCCAGTGAAACTGGTTTTGGGTTTCACATCTCCAGAACTAGAAGAGAATACATTTCAGTTGTTTTAAGCCACCAAGTTTATGTTAATGGGTTATAGAACCCTTGGTAAGTATCGATTTCCCCTCTCTTCACAACCTTTCTGAGTTTTAGGAAATATACATGCAAAAGTACATATAACAAATAATACATATTTCCATATATATTATTTCATTGCCATTACGGAAGACCTCCATTATGAGTAGAAAACTTTAAAGCAGAATCTAATGCCTTTTAAGACTATGCTTAGATGTTTACTATCCAAAGATGTTTCTTCTACATGGGTGCTAATTAAGAATTAATCAGTCTGCTCCATTTCCTACCAGAACAGTTATTTGTCTGACATTTTCTTCGGTCCATCTTCAGTAGCACATGGATGGGATAATAGCATTTTGAACAAGTATGACCCTTTTCTTCTAGGGCAGTGGTTCTTAACCTTTTTTGAGGTTCTTAACCCACCAGTTTCATATGCGCATTCACCGAACCCTTCTTTAGTGATAAATAAAATATGATTTTTTTTCCAAATTCAAGACACAGGTATATGTTTTTTTACTGGTGCACAAAATGAGCCGTGCATGAACATCACCTTGCTGAAAGAACAAAACCAACAAAGTGCATGAACTCACAACAAATTATGCTATTACTTTATTCTGGCCTCCGCGGCAGAAGCTTCTCCAAACCCCTGAGACCAATTCATCAAACCCCTAGGGTTCGATAGAACCCAGGTTAAGAACCACTGTTCTAGGAAAATGTTTGCCTCTATACTCTGGTTTTTGTTTTTGTTTGTTTATTTGTTTGTTTTGAAGGTGTCAGTGCTGCCTCCTTTGGGAAGAGGCTGATAAAGAGACAGAAGTTCAGACTGCCATAAAATTAGTACACAGGCAAAATTAGTATCCGAGGCCAGCAAACTGGAAGCAATAAATCATGTCATTTCAGTGCTTTGCTCATGGAGCTTAAATTAGGGAAAGAAAATTCATTATGAGAAATGAAATTCTTAATAATGAAGTCTTATTCATGGATGGACGTGTGTTAGGGTGGTTATAAAATATGACTCAGGAGAGGTTTGGAATGTTAATATCTGAGGATTCAGAGAACGGCTGCCACAGGTAATCACAATGCAAATATTAAGCTGTGAGATGCTATGCCACTTTTTTCTTTTTTTTAATATTCTGCACACACCACACTCCGGAGAAAACACCTGCTATAAGAAGACCTGGAACAAGCAGAAAAATTATTGTCATAAGGTTTGCGCCAGGCTGGACATACCTGGTGGCCGGCCAGTGGCTCTGGGTGTTCTACTTGGGCTAAAGGCATTGAACCCAGTTCCTCCCCATCCCTTTTCACAGATGGGGAGCCTGAGGCCTAGAGAACCTAAGTTGAGTAGTCTATAAAGAGTTAATGTGTGGTGGAAACCTTACCCTTAAACCTCTGCCCCTTTCATGGACATATTGCCTCCTAGGACACATACTGCTTACCTTGTCAAAGCCAGTGCCTCACCTTCAGCCTTCCTTAACAGTTACTGACTCAAGGTAATCTTTAACAGACATTCAGTGGGAGGGATTAAGAGCCTGGCCATTTCATACTTGGCTGGGTAAGAAAAGAAGCACTGTGTAGAGTATGTTGACCTGGCTTAATAGACCCTACACCAGTTACCCTTTGGAATCAAGGGTCAAGTTGTGTTGGGACACCAGGAAGCTGGGAATGAGCAGGACTTTAGCAGCCCTTCAGCTAAGCCATGGTTTACCTAAACTGTGTTCTAACATTCCCTTTAATCACTGCTGTCTTTATAGACAGACATCCTAAAGGAATCCCACTGGAGCTGATGCGTCGTATACCTTGACTACCACCCAACAATACCAATGTCCTCCATCCTAAGAAAATGCAATATTTTCTCTGGCCAGGGGTGGGTATCCTGTTTTTGAGACTGGGTAACTTATTTTAATAGCTGCAAAGTCCTGGGGAAAAAAATGAAGACTACTTCCTCAGTGTGACTGTGATAAGCCCTGGGGAGGCACAGCCGATGAAGCCTGTGCCAGCTGGGTACAGGGCAACTGCTTAGGAAGCATCTCCTGTGGTCACAGCAGCAGCTGAGGTGTATCTCAGCAAGTGATCAGTATGCTGTTGTCCATTGTTCTCTCCACACTTTGGGCCTTGGTGGCAGGCCTGGTGACGATGGGTGTTTATGGCAGAAGGTCTCTACCCTGCCACAGCTCCAGACTCCCCAGCACATGGTCAAACAGTTGATGAAGAATAAACAGCTTTAGTAACATTTACTTGTTGATTCATTTATTCAACCAATCCCTTGGAAATTCTCCTTTCCCTGTGGCCTTGTGCTTTCACGTGAAGATAAGTTGGAGTAACACCTCTGGCTTCTCTCTGCTTCTCCCTCTTCGTATCCCTCCCCCATTCCAGAGGGAGGAGGAGCGACTTATCTGACAAGAGAATTTGGGAGCCAGGCTTTGTGCACTCAGCTCAGCCTCTTGCTCTTCCCTTCAGGATCTGTCTGTGAGAAGGGAGCACTCCTTCTGCTCTAATCCAAAGTATCCAGACACTCCAACACTTGCTGTAGTCCAGAACTCCCGGGAATTGCAATTGGGTAAGTCTCTCACATATTAGATGATGTATTAGGTGATGTATTAGAAGCACATTAGCTAGAAGACCTAAACCCCTTTCTCTAGTATTGGTTTTTATCACTAATAAAGCTGAAATTTTTATCTCTGTGTCTGACTTTGGTGGCTCTCATAACGTGCTCTGAACTTGGGTGGAAGACAAAAAGACATTATTTCTTGTCCCCAACAAATCCAAAGCACAATTAAGTGCCTGCTTTGTGTATTAAACTGTGCATGACATAGACCCTTGACTCAGAGTCACAGACTGAAGGCAGAGGCAGATGAGTAAATAGGAGGTCACGATACAGAGAGACAAGTGCTATATTGGCGTGCTGTGGATGCAGAGGGTGGCAGTCACCCAACCCTGGGATCATGGGAGCTCTGAACAGCACAGCCAAGCTTTCTCTTCCTCTTCCACATTCTCCTCCTCCAGCCTCTTCTCCCTTTTCCCCCTCTCTCTCCCTCTCTCACTAAAATCTTCTGAGTACCTATTATTTTAGTATTTTATTTTTAAGTGAGAGGAGGGGAGATTGTGAGACTGACTCCTGCAAGCACCCCAGCTGGGATCCACCTGGCAAACCCTGTCGTGGGGTGATGCACGAATACCGAGCTATCCTTAGTACCTGGGACCATCCTTGAACCAGTCAAGCCACTGGTTGAGGGAAAGGAAGAGGGAGAGAAGGGGGAGATGGAGGGAGAAAGGGAGAGAAGGGGGAAGAGGCAGATGGTTGCTTCTCCTGTGTGCCTTGACCAGGAATTGAACCCAGGACATCCATACACCACACCGATGCTCTATCCACTGAGCCAATGAGCAGGGCCTTGTCTTAGTATTAAGGGGAGTTAGATCTGGATTCCTGTGACCCTCTCTCTCAGTGGATCCTGGGCCATGTGGTTTGCAAAATAAATAAAGCCTACCTTTTCTCATTTCCTGATGCTTTCCTTTCCCAACCACCAGTAACCCAGTTACCCTTCACTGCCTCCTGGTTGTCCTAAGTCTCTCCTTATCCCACCCTACTCTGGCCTCTTCCTAGTCTCAGAATTACCTCTTGTTCATGTCTGCCTACTCCCAAATTGAAACTGCTGTCTTCTCAGGACCTCTCAGATGGATACACTGGGATCAAACTAATTCTTCTCACCATCTTTACCTTCTGTTGTGGGTTGAATTGTGTCCTCCCCAAGAGATGTGTTGAAGTCCTAACCCCCGGTACCTGCGAATGTGCTCTTCTTTGGGAATAGGGTCTTGGAAGATGTAGTCAACTTAAGATGTGAGCACTGGATCAGGGTAGGCCCTAGTCCAATGACTGTGTTTATAAGAAGAAGGAGATTTGGACACAGAGAGAGATGCATAGAGAGAATGCTGCAAAGGAGGCTGCGATTGGAGTGATGAGCCCACAAACCAAGGAAGAATAAGGAGTGCCATCAATCACCAGGAGCTAGGAGGGGGCACGGAAGGATCCTCCCGTACAACCTTCTGAGGGAGCGTGGTCCTAGCAACACCTTGATTTAGGATGTCTAGCCTGCCAAACTATGAAAGAATAAATTTCTTTTCTGGTAAGTCACCCAGTTGGTATTTTGTTACGGCAGCCCTAGGAAACTAATACCCTCTGCTGAATGTGTTTACTTGTATAAAAAAATTAATCTCTGATTCATGGCATTTCAGGTGATGTAGGTCCTCTTCTCTGTGCATTGTCCCCATCTGCAGTCCTTGTTACAACCCTTGGTGATCATGGCAAAATCAAGCTATTCCATCACAGATGACTGGTTAGGGCAGATTAGGGACGGAGGGCCATCTAAGCCATTAAATAATAGTAACCAAGTGGATTCTCTCTTTCAATAGTCTGAATGAAGAGGCACAGAAACAGTGACAATCAGGGAGTGGGCGCTGGGCCTGTAAAATCTTGTAGAATCAAGGCTGGAGTCAATGGCATGTATAGGCAGAAGCCGTGGGGAAGCAGAAACCTTGAGGAAACAGAAGACCCCACGTTACAGAGAGAACAGGATAGATGTCCAGAGGCACAGAGACAAGAGAGAGAAAATAGTGACCATGGCTACCTTGTGCTTTGGGTGTCTCAGTGCTCAACTCTAGTCCCATGAAGAACTTTACAGTAGGCAATAGAGAGCCACAGAAGGTTCAAGAGCATGGCAGAACTTCACTCAATCCTCTCATTCAATGTTCTGCCTCTCCTGCCATCTCACCTAATGCCATTGCCGACAATCCACACCTCCAGTGATCAGATTCATTAGGAACTCAGTGGCCTTGAGAATGACCTCAGTGCTGTTGGCTTGGAAAATCCAGATTTTTTCTGAATTCACCATCTACTCAAAGCACACCACGCATTTCTTTCATTTGGAAACTGAAATGACAGTTAACCAATTTGGCCTCCCATGGCCCTTTCTTCTATTTTCTTGAACAGCTTGCATGACAGCAGGGCTGGTTACCATGGACACCACTCTGTTGCTATGATTGGAGCCTACCAGGCAGCAGATTAGCCAGTGTCTTGTCCTCTGTGATGACAGAGCTGAGAGGTATGCAGCTTTCCTCACAGACAAAATAGTTTAGTGTGTAGGGCACGGGGACAGTGGGAAGAGAAGAACAATAATTCCTTTTAAAAGTCGTAAACGTTCTTGTTAAAACTTGGAATTAATTTTGGCCAATGGAACCTTGGTCATTATATTTCCTACCAAGCTTTGTATATTCCAGAGTTGGGTCCTGATCAGTGTTAAGGTTCAGTTTCCCCTAATATTTCAGCTTTTCTCAACTGCCTTTGTACTTCGTAACAGCCAACATTTATACAGCACTTATTGTATGCACATTACATGCATGCTTTCATTTAATCCTTACAAATACTTTATGAATTAGGTTCTCTTGCTATTCCCATTTTACAGATAAGAGCCTGGAGGCTCAAGGCAGTAAGATCTCTTGCTAAGAGTACACAGAAAATGAACTTCTAAAACTCATGTCCTACCTTGATTTCCTCAGGTAGAAGCCTGAAAATACCTTTGAAAAAATATCTGTATAAAGTTTTAATAGGCCCTGAACCTGTAGCTAGTTCCCAAGTCCTGAACCTTTTTGGTTATTTTTTGAAGTGAGAAGCAGGGAGGCAGAGAGACAGACTTCCGCATGTGCCCTACCAGGATCCACCTTGCAAGCCCACTAGGGGGCGATGCTTTGCTCATCTGGGGCATTACTGCATTGCAACCGGAGCCATTCTAGCACCTGAGGCGGAGGCCATGGAGCCATCCTCAGCTCCTGGGCCAACTTTGCTCCCACGGAGCCTTGGCTGTGAGAGGGGAAAAGAGAGATAGAGAGAAGGGAGAATGAGAAGGGTGGAGAAGCAGATAAATGCTTCTTCTGCGTGCCCTGGCTGGGAATCGAACTCTGGACTTCCACATGTCAGGCCAACGCTCTACCACTGAGCCAACCGGCCAGGGCTGAACTTAATTCTTGTCAGTTACTGCACTGGCAAGGCCACAGCCTTGTCACACAGCAGAGTCCTGCTCTTGTCATCAAATATTCTGGACCTGGGCCTAGGCTCTGCCACTCTCTAGCCTGATGACCTGGGACCACTGCTGAACCTTCTCTGAGCCACAGTCTATAAAGGGAGATGCCAGCCCATGTGCTGCTTACTTCATAGGAATGTTAGGAGTCTCAGTCTAAATGAAGCAAAAGTGTTTCACAAACTGTACAGAGCCATAGATGGAATTCTTTAACTCCAGTCAACCGTTTTTTAGCACTTAACCTGGGCTGGAAAACATGCTGGCATAAATTATATAAATTAAAATGAATAATATAGTGTTGTTTATTCATTGAACAACTGAATATTGAGTGGCTCCATGGGCCAGGTACTGGCTGTGCATTGGGACTTAATCTGTGTCTGAGATAGGGCCAGGTTCTTTGCTCACAGAACTGCTTATGGTATACAGAGAAGACAGATATTCAAAACGTGAATTCAATAATGTTTTATGGTGCTGTTAGAAGAATTACAGGTGCTATGGGAACACTCACCAGGGATTCTAACCCGGTCTAGGAGTCTGGGAAGGCTTTCCTAAGGAAGTGATATTTAAGTGTCTTATATGAGCACAGAGGCCACCGGGACGGTGAGTATGTGAAGCAATAATACAGAAGTATGGTAGATGGATACAGACGATAGAGGTGGGAAGCTTTCAACACCTGTATTAGCGTCAAGGTAGGTTTATTACCTAGTCTGGATTATTGCTGTCACAATTTGGACACATCCAGAAAATTTTCCGTGAGAGTTGGCATTAAAGTATGTGACTGCAAGCAGGTGATTAAGAATCAAAACAACCAGCAAAAAATTGTAGGAATACTTCCTGCTTTACCTTCCCTCTCCCTCAGCCTCCCCCCTCCTCATCACCTTCATCCACACACCCAAAAGAATCTGGTTAATCTCTCAAGTAAAATATTAAATAAAATATAGAAGGTGTACACCATGATCTGCACAACTACATTGTATTAACCATGGTTTTTAGAGTATCTCATTACCAGATCTTGGTGATTTGTATATAAAAATGAAAGGAAAGATTCACTTTCGCTTTTTAACTGTGAAGCCTTTTTGTAGCTAGAAGAGAGATGGCACAAGACTTCTAAGCAATCTCTGCCTGGTTCTGGAGATCCCAGCCATGAGAATCTGTGAGGCTGCTTATAGTTAAAAAGCTGAGGCTGCCTGAGGGCTGTTGAGATAGCTCAGAACCACTCAGAAGAGTTGTCCTAATCCTATCTTCACCAATTACTTGCAGGGTGATCTTGGACAAGTCACTTTCCTCCTCAAGCCTGTTTCCTCATTTAAAAATAGAGGAAAGTGGAAAAATCCTTTTGAGCTAGTGTTACAAATTATGAAAAGGATTCTCTACCCTATCGTAACCCTCCCAGGCTAATGTAGTTCCTGTGTTACATTCTTTTTTTTTCTCTTTTATAGGGACATAGAGAGCGTCAAAAAGAGGAATAGATAGGGACAGACAGACAGGAACAGAGAGAGATGAGAAGCATCAATCATCAGTTTTTCATTGCGACACATTGATTGCTTTCTCATATGTGCCTTGACCACGGGCCTTCAGCAGACCGAGTAGCTCCTTGCTCGAGCCAGCGACCTTGGGTCCAAGCTGGTGAGCTTTTGCTCAAGCCAGATGAGCCCACGCTCAAGCTGGCGACCTCGGGGTCTCGGACCTGGGTCCTCTGCATCCCAGTCCGACACTCTATCCACTGCACCACCGCCTGGTCAGGCCCTGTGTTACATTCTTGACACTTTTCCCTGTTAGCAATTATTATTGTCTCTTTTTTTTAAAAAAAATGATTTTAGAGAGGATAGAAGGAAGAGAAAGAAAAAAACATCAATATGTTGCTCCACTTATTTGTGCACTTATTTGTTGATTGTTGTATGTACCCTGACTGAAGATCAAACCCACAACCTTGGTGTATGAGAATAACACTCTAACCAACTAAGCTACCTGGCCATCATCTTCTTCTTCTCCTTCTCCTCCTCTTCTTTTCTCCTCCTTCTTCTTCTTCCGCCTCTTCTTCCTCCCCTCCTCCTCCTCCTCTTCCTCCTTCATCTCCTTCTTGTTTCCTCTTCTTCCTCCTCCTCCTCCTAAATCTATTTATCCATCTCTATCAGTATTTGCCTCCCAAAAAGACAAACTGCAAAAAAACAGATTGTATTTATATGTTTTAGTGGTTAAAATTTATGTGCTTGACACATAGTAGGAGCTCAATAAACATTTGTTGCCTAAAGTGTTCCCAGTGAGCACTCAACACCCCCCCCCCCTCATCCCTGCTGGCTTGGCACCAGAGAGCACTGGGATTTTCTAACTGGTGTCTGTGAGAAGCTCTGTTCTGACAGATGTGTGTATTTTTGTTTGCTTTGTTGTTGTTTTTTACATTTCAAATGGTCACATTGATACCAACGTTGAAACAATTATAACCACAAAGCCCTTGTTGTTTTTTAAATCCCTGTCCTTTCCAGGGCCATGGAAGAAACAAGGCCAGAAACAAAACTCTAGTTCGAACAAAGTCAGTTGCTGCCCATAGTGTGACAGTAGGAATTAGCAAATCCTAATGTGGAATTTTTATTCAAAGCCAGGAAATGCTAAATATTGTGAAATCAGTACTTCTTAGAGTAATTGATGGAGCTGAACTTTCTTTCATGTCTTTTTGTAAACCATTACATTAGCTGTGCTCATTCATTTGTTTGTTTGTTTGGACAGTACTTCTTTTAGACTTTAGCACATGCCAGATCATATGCAAAGCATGTTGAGGGGCCTCGAAATAGACGTGCATCAGGAGCCCATAGCCAAGTAGAGGGAATAGTATCTCTACTTGAACAATAAGGCTCTCTAAGAGGTCAGTAGTTGTGAGCCTGTTTGATTGAAGTCTAGCACTTGCTGCTAGACAGTAAGTCACAGGAAGCCGGGGAATGGGTGTTTCTGTCTTGCTCAGTATTGAATCCCCAGTGCTGACTGGTGCTTGGTGTATAGTAGGAACTCAATACTATACATTTTCAGAACGAGTAAATAGTGTCATTGGAAAGAGATTTTAAAAAACAGTGCCACGAGGACTACAGATATAGTGCTTAGTCTCAGCTGGGGAAATGACGGGATGGAAGCTGAGAGGGACCATTCACATTAGTGTTTTTGCTGTTACTCTCAGCCCATTTTACAAATGAGGAAACTGTCACAGAGAGGGAAAGTTACTTTCCCATGGTCACACAGTGTTACGGGCTAAAATTTACCCCATGCCTCCATTCTTATTTTGAACCTTAACATCCACTACATCAGAATATGACTATATTTGGAAGTAAGCTCTTTAAAGATTTACGTTAAAATGAGATTATTAGGTTGGACCCTAATCCATTATGATTTGTGTCCTTACAAGGATAAATTAGGACACAGACACCACTCATAGAGGGAAGACCATGTCAAGACACAGGGAAATGATGGACGGACATCTTCAAGCCAAGGAGCGAGGGCTCTGAAGAAACCATCCTGTGCACACCATGAACTTACTTCTCTATTCCAGAATTACGAGAAAATAAATTTCTGTTATGAGCCCCCCAGTCTGTGGTACTTTGTTATGCAGCCCTAGCAGGCTATACACTCAGTAAGTGAAGGCAAAGTTAGGACAGGAAGCCAGGTGTGCTGAATCTCTAACCTACACTCTCTGCATGACACCACTCAGCTGGTCCATTCAGTGCTCTCCCCAACACTCAATCGGAAGTAGCTCAGGGGAGTTATAAAACAAACAGAGAGACGTTTAGGATTTGTTTGTTCCAAAATCTTATGTTTTAGAATATCAAGCAGCACCATTGAAATAACAGATTTAAAGCCTCATTCAAGTTAAATACATCTTCTAATTTAGTCCTTGAAAGTGAAACAATCAAACCGCTTCAGTCAAAGCACTTCACAGTAGATAACTGGGTTTGAATCTTCTCTCCGTCACTTACCAACTGAGTGACTTAGGATTTATGGTATCAGTCTGAACCTCATTTTTTTTTTTCTTTTGGGAGATGGGAAAAATAAAGACTCATCCTACAGGTTAGACATATGTATGTAAAAACACTTATCATAAGTGCCAATGGATAGGAAGAAATCAATAAACAGAGTTCTTATTAGCCAAGCAAAATGGCCATACCCAAAGGTTCTCTCCTCTGAGAAGCCTTGCCCTATGCCTCATCCTAGCCTGTCCAACTTAACTGCTTGCTCCTCTGGCTCACCAAGAAAGTTGCTTGCACTTCCATTTGTCTCTAGTTTGTTCTTTCATGTCCATGTGCTGTGCTGGGCACTGGGAGTTCAGAGGCAAATAAGACATGGTTTCCATGCTCAAAGGGCATAATGGGTTTTTGAGGTAACTATGGCTGGTATGCCCAAAAGGCAAGGGTAAAATAATAATAATAATGATAATAAATTTAACAGTTTTATTGTATTATAATATTAACCATGAGAAAAATCAGCACTTTGTTAGATTTCTAGGCACATTATGATTTGGTATTACTTTTAGAGAATAAAAGAGTCGTAATTTTTCAGTTCTTTCCCAATTTAACTTGTAAAGGTCTTAATTTGGTTCAGCTAGGCATCAGGTACATTAAGGAATAATTACAAAGACCGTGTTAGTGCTGGGCTAGAAAAACTGCCTGTCTTCTGGAGACGGAGCAGGAGAGCGCCACCGCACCACTGGAGCTCCCCAAGGGCAGAGACCAAGGCAGGGATTCTATCTTCATAGCTGTCCGTTGAGCTGAACAGAACTTAGATGCCAGCTCCTTCAGTATAGACCTTAAAGGGACCTGGGGAGTGCAGGTGGGGTTCTCTTGCTCAATCCTCCTCTCTCTCCCTTCCTGTGTCTTTCATCTCCTCTAGCCTAAACTGTATGTAACTCATCTATGTTATTTTGTATGAAGAAAACAGAACCCGATAGTGGAAGTGATTTGCTGACGATCACAGAAGTGGAGAGGAGCAATTGATTTAATAGTTAACATTTGTTGATTCCTTTTTAGATGTCAAAGATTAGCTGGGGGCGGGAGGACTTGACAGGATAGGGCGTGAAGGTGAGGAGGACACCTAACCTGGGTGACCAATGCACAGTCTTGACCTGCGGCTGAAACTTCACGCGGTGGCAGGCTGAGGGCGGGGCCTCCAGCTCGCGGTTCCCCACCAGCCCCACTGGTGGCAAGAAAGTCCTGCCCCTCAGTCGGGGACTGATCAGGGATTGGCTTTCCCAGGGCCGATTGATGGCACCGGCGCGATCCGCGGCTGTGGCGGAGGCGGGGCTGCGAGCAGGAAGTGGGATACAGGCGGCTGGAGGCGGGCTGGCGAGGGAACTGCGCTCACCCCTCCGCGGAGTCGCTGCCGCCACTGGGCAGATGGAGGGGTCCGGTCTGGGCTCGCAGGTGAGTGCGACCGGCGCTGGCTGGCCTGGGGGCCTGGACAGAGGTGGCGGCTGGGGGAAACGAAGACGTGGGTTGAGGAAACTCGCAGAGGGGCCTGGCCCGGGTAGGGGGAGGCCTGGAAACGCCGAGAATGATGCTGGGGGTTCCCTCTGAGGCGACCGGGAGGAAGAGGCCTGGACAGAGAATCGGGTACCTTCGCCAACCTTGCAGCCTCCTTCTGCGGGCGGGACCCGCACCGCTGTGGGTCCTGGGAGGGGAGGATGGAGGTTCCTGGGAGTGGTGTCAGGTGACACACCTGAGTTAGACCAGCCCGTTTTGACCTTGGGGTCTATTGATTTCTTTTTCGGCGGAGACGCCAGGGTACCCGCCTTCGCCCCACCCAGCCCTGTTTTAGCTCTTGTGCCCACATCCTTGCTCACTCCTTAAAAGAATTCAGGATGTTCAGGCTGGAGAAAGGCGGGAGGGAAAGGAGGTCCGGTGACAGCTAAATCCCAAAGAGCTCTAGGCTATGGGGGAGGTATTACCAGAAGCCTGATGTAGTTCCAGAGAACAGGACAGGCTGGTGGGAGAAGTTACATGTTAGCTCCAAGAGAACACGATTTTGTCCTTTATATTTTTAATGGCCCCTTCCTAATGCCTAGGGTGGCATGTTGTAGCTGTTCATTTAATATTTGTTGACTAAATGAAGACTCTCCAGATTTGCCAGTGTTTAGCATGTGCCAGGTGCTTATATGCATTATTCCAGGATTGAAGCAGCTTTAAGATGATATTATTTCTACATACAGATGAGAAAACTGAAGCTTGTCTCCAGCTGGAGTGGTTTTGGTAGTGGATTTCTTGTCACTAGTGGGATTCAAGCAGTTTGAGACAATTGGAATACTTGGCCAAAAATAAAAATAAATAAAAGAAGAAAAGAAGTCTTCCCAATCTTGAGAGTGTTTCTCCGGCTCCCCCTTCCCTTCCTTCTTTCAATTGCCTGATGTAGCTTTAAGTGGGGAACCAGACATGTGGGGAGTTGTCAAGGTATTCTTATTAGGTGTTCTTGGATTTTGAGGGGAAAAAAAGTTTGCAAGCTGACTGGTTTTTACAAAAGGGTGTAGAGTGGGAACCGTGTCGCGTTTTTTTCCTCAGCGTTTCAAGGAAAAGTTGCTAAGAGGAACTCTCATGTCTTAATTACTGCCACTTGGTTACAAAAGCCTTTAAGTGCTTCAAGTTCATTCCCTCATGCGGAAGGGAAGTTAACCCAACCCCAGTTCCATGACAGATGGAGACAGAGAGTGATTCAGTGGTTGAAATTAATGGGGCAAGGTAGAGACATCATTGTTGTTAATAATAATTGCCGTGAAGTTTTCACTAATAGTTTAAAGATCTTATTGATATGTGGTGCTCTGCAGTTTGCAAAGTATTTCCCCATTCTTGATCCCCACTGCAACCTTGTGAGGTGAGGAGGAATTATTATTCTGTTTTTAGAGATTAGACCTGTGGCTCAAAAAGTTAAAGTCACTTGTTAAAAAGTCTAATAACTGCTAAGTAACAGAGCCTACTAGGTATTAGGCACTGTTACAGGTTCTAGAGGTAAGTCAGTGAACAAAGCAGACGAAAGCATTCCTGCTCTGTTTGAATTTGGTTCTCTTGGTTCCAAATTCGGAGCTGATGGGTTTTTGCCAGAATTTGCCAACCAGGCATACCTTGCTTTATTGTGCTTTGCAGATATACTAAATATATACAAATTGAAGGTAGGACCCTCCACCAACAAAAAGATTATGATTGGTTGAAGGCTCAAATGATGGTTAGCATTTGTTAGCAATAAAAAAATTTTAAATTAAGGTATGTACATTGTCTTTTTTAGACATAATGCTCTTGCACACTTAATAGACTACAGTATAGTGTAAACATAACTTTTATTTACACTGGGAAACCAAAAAGTTTGTGTGACTCGCTTTACTGAGGTACTGCTTAGTTTATTGTGGTGGACTGGACTTGAACCCCCAGAATCTCTAAAGTATACCTGTACCATGGGGCCCTCAGTTTCCTCCTGACCTCATCTTTTATTACTTTCTTGCTTGCTCATCAACGCCAGCCATACTGGCCTCAAGGCTTTTGTACTTACTGTTTGCTCTTTCTGGAATACTCTTTGCTTATATACATACCCACATGGCTTATTTCCCTGTCTCTTTAAGGTCATGACACAAATGTCACCTCACTGTGGCAAGCCCTACCTATTATCAGCATGCATTACCAGCAACAGTTCCTGTTTTCCATCTTTGCTTTATATTTCTTCTCAGCATTTAATACCATTTAACATACTTCTTTTTCTTGTTTGTTGTCTCTTTCCTCCACTGAATTAGGTGCTCTGAGGACGGTGATGTTTATCTATTGTGTTCTCTGAGTACCTAGCACTGGTGGATACTCTGTAAATAATTGTCCAATGAATGTACTTGGAAACTGAACTCTGGTACTTATTAATGTCTTGAGAAAATTTGAAAGGTTATCTGTCAGATCTGTCTCTCTTTTTGTTTTATTTGATAACCTTACAGAACAGTGACCCTCATCACAGTTTAAATATGGTTTTGTAGATTTTGGTTTTCTCTTAAATGAATGCCCATTGTAACTTTAAAAGTATTTATTTATTATTTAGAAAAATAATGTGATTCGTATATTATGAGAAGTATATGATCTCTTATGTGTAAAGATGCTCCTGTTATCTATTGCTATGTAATAAGTCACCCTAAAACATAGTGGTGTAAACCAGCTATTGCCAGGCTCAGGAATTTGGACAGGGCATAGCAGGGATGGTTTGTTTTTGCTCCACTGTATCTGGGGCCTCTGCTATAGAAAGACTCGTAAACTGGGATGACTCCATATCTGGGTTGGTATCACCTGGTGTTGTCTTCAATCACATGTTTGGCAGTTGATGCTGACACAGCAGGAACACCTGGTGTGGCCTGGGCCTCTGCACAGCATGCTGGCTGGGTTCCAAGAGTGCGCATCTCAAGAGATAGGAGGAAGCTGCCATTTTCTAGGGACTTGGCCTGCAAACTAGCATAGCATCACTTCTGTAGCATTTAGTAGGGAAGCATCACAGAGCTCCAATTTCAGAGGAAAGATGTAGACCCTCTTCTCCTGATGGAGAAGTATTAAAGAAGTTGAGGGCTTTGTTATAAAAAAATCACCACAGATGTATTCATAGCTCTCGTATATAATTTTTATAATATCTTGTTATCCCCTGTGGAGTAGAGTATATTCAGCTAGCTAGTTACATGTCTCTTTCTTGGTATCCTTTTATTTTTATCTTGTCTGTTGTGTTCACTGCCGTATCCCTGTATCTAGAGCAGTGCCTGGTACTTAATAGGCATTCAGTCAATCCCTGCTGAATGCATGAATGGATTCTAGTCGGAATTATGTCATATTCATCTGTTACCCCTAGTTACTTAGTTCTGTGATTGGTTTGTAGTCGGCGTTCTTTACATTTTCCTAAATGAAAACTCTGGAGTTTGCTAGCATCCTGAGAACTTACTTAGTCTATTCTTTCCCCTTAATACTGTAGCCTGCCCTGTAGCAGTTAAGCCTGCACTATCAAAACGGGTGTTTGTGCACAGTCTTTACCACTGCACACGTCATTAGTGACTGTTGTAGCAGTTCCTCTTAGAACCATGCAGCATGGAGGTGGAAGGAAATTTATAGCTATATTGACCTGTTCCTTCCATTTTACAAATATAGAAACTGAAGCCAAAAATAGGGCACGTAATTAGTCACCATCATACAGCCAACATGAAATCTGAGACGTTGGTCTTGCTCTCAAGGAGTTTACATTTCAATGTGGAAAAAAATGAAGCAACTAGAGAATGCCATAACAATATTTTTTTGATAACTAGAGAGTAATTTCTAAGGATATAGTATCATGACCTAAACATTGCTTTAATCTTTGTGATGGGAATGTATGGTTGTTTTTCTTAAACATCTGTATGGGACTGTCCCCAGTCAAAGCTAACTTCCCCACAAGCAGGTCATCTCCTTTCTCACCTGTATGTAGCTCTTAGGGAAAAGTTTGGGAAGGAGTGAATCGAGAGCAAAGGAGATAACTTAGAGCTGTGGTCTCTAAACTTTTTTGATCATGCACTCCTATCAATAAAGCAATTTTGAACTTGCACGCTCAGTGTAAAACCCTACTGTAATGTGAAAAGTAGGATCCAAAATTTTCATCTTTGTAAACTACCACGCATTATGAGCAGAGTGGGATGATGAATGGAGCCTGCACTGTAAACTGGTTGGGATCTCAGGGTCCTGGTGGCAAGTCCAAGCGGTCCAGGTACTGACTGCAGTTTATTGTCACTTTTCAGCAACAGCTAACGCTGACTTATGCATAACTGAGGGTGATTCTCTGTTGTGTGCTTGGCTGGACCTTAAGCACCTTTCTGTTTGATGTATGTGGGGACTGGGGACAGGAGTCATTCATCAAATTCATATTGTCATGGGACATGTTAATGTAAAGTTTGACAATATATTCATTAATTAATAGCTCAATATATACTCATGGTAAGGTTTTGAATTAAAATAGTGAATACGGGGGGTCCTCAGGTTACAACACAGTTCCATTCCTATGACAGTGACAACCCAAATTTTGGTGTAAGTCGAAACACACCGTAGCCTAAGTAACTTACCTATCCTAACACAGTTATAAATTCATAATCTAGAACATAAAATCACACCTGTGCCACAGAAAAAGGTAAAGGACATAAATATACAATGTGTGACCGGTCACAGGTCAAAAGTGCACCATGACTTTACGGACACACTCTACTTTACTATACACTGTACTATAGTAACAGAAAAAATGACAAAAAGTGAGTGTAAAAAGAAATTCCTTACATCTATTCCTGTGATTGGCTTGCACACTGGAAGGGGCATTGCGAGGTGGGAGAGAGTGACCTGTGGGGAGGAGGGAGCTGGAGAGGCAGGAGAACCTGCAGAAAGTGCTGGAGGTACTGGATCAGGTGAATCAGGATTGCCTAAGGAACATGCAGGAGACGCTGGAGATTCTCTCTGTACTACAGATGTTTCATCTCAAGAAGCAGCTGATGGAGAGCGTACAGGATCTGTTGCATACCTCTCTACCTTTTTTTTTTTTTTGTAACAGAGGCAGAGAGAAACAGAAAGAGGGACAGATAGGGACAGACAGACAGGAAGGGTGAGAGATGAGAAGCATCAATTCTTCGTTGCGGCACCTTAGTTGTTCATTGACTGCTTTCTCTTATGTGCCTTGACTGGGGCAGGGGTGGGGTGGGGAGCAGCTACAGCAGACCAAGTGACCCCTTGCTCAAGCCGGCGACCTTGGGCTCAAGCTGGTGAGCCTTGCTCAAACCAGATTAGCCCGTGATCAAGCTGACAACCTTGGGATTTCAAACCTGGGTCCCAGTCCGACGCTCTATCCACTGCACCTCAACCTGGTCAGGCACCTCTCTACCTTCTTAAAGAATTATTCCAGGCTAGTCTGGAAGGCTGAAGACTAAATCTGTCTATAGCATTGCAAGGCATCCATAACAGCTCTGTAGACCTTACTGAATCTGTCATCGATGGAGTCCCCATCCTCTACCATAGAAAAACCTTCAGCCTGACCAGGTGGTGGCGCAGTGGATAGAGCGTCGGACTGGGATGTGGAAGACCCAGGTTCAAGACCCCGAGCTCGCCAGCTTGAGTGCGGGCCCATCTGGCTTGAGCAAAAGCTCGTCAGCTTGAACCCAAGGTCGCTGGCTCTAGCAAGGGGTTACTCAGTCTGCTGAAGGCCCACGGTCAAGGCACATGTGAGAAAGCAATCAATGAACAACTAACTAAGGTGTTGCGACAGCAACGAAAAACTAATGATTGATGCTTCTCACCTCTCTCCGTTCCTGTCTGTCTGACCCTATCAATTCCTCTCTCTGACTCTCTCTCTGTCCCTGTAAAAAAAAAAAAAAGTAAAAGAAAAAGAAAAAAAAATGAAAAACCTTCTGCCAAACCCTTGGCAGTAGTAAATCTTTTGGGTTTTGGGATTTTTAATCTCCTTCACTCATAGGCGGTGTTACTGTATATTCTTCTGCCATGCGCAGCCAAACTATTGTACAGTAGTTCACCCACATAGTCCATAAGTATGACACTAATGGCATAAGCTGAAACACGTCTCAATATTTTTAAGTTTTTATGGGAGTGAGCATCATAAACTTGAAATGTTGTATGTTGAAACTCATAACCCAAGGATCCCCTGTACTGTATAAATTTGCTTCAAATCAACCTCTGATAATTTTGAATGTTTTTGGAGGGGAGCTGGCTTTTTATTAGAGCAGATTAGATTGTCTTTGTTCTTACTTCGAGCGACTAATGAAGAGTACCTGCTCTGAGGAGAAGTGTCAGTTCTGCCATATTCTTGTTTGTGTGTACTCATGCTATTATTATTGTCTCAGTCCCTGGCTTCCTGGTGGTTTAACTCACTTGCTCGTTTTGGGGAGGGTAACTTAGTTAAAATTAGATGATAAAACTTGAAAATTACTTAAACTGCAAGATGCTGAAGGTGTGTCCTACTGTCAACCCCTCTGGGTGTGGGCCTTTTATGCTTCCACAGGTTACCGTGTATACAGACTGCTTGACAAAGTGAGGCTGTCAGTGCTAATATTAGGAAAGCTTAAAGAAGCCAAACTTATAATTTTTTGTGGCTTTTCCATAAAAAAAGAAAAGGCCAAAGGCATTGTAATAGAATAGAAGTTTAACATTATTTCTCGTCATCTAATGGGTCACTGCTCATACAGCCTTGAGTGCTCTTGCCGCACTTTGGAGAACATGGACTCTGAAAGCAGGCTTTGAGTTTATATAATCATTTTAAGTTTTACTCTGATTTAGATTTAGGCCTAAATAAATAAATAATGACCTGAACAGAAAGTTCCTCCTGTTCTCTAGTCTTACTGCCCATTTTTGCCATTTAATTGCATATTGCCTTCTGCTGTCACTTGACTTAGCTGCCCTGTCAGACTTAAACTCCTAGAGGATAGATACCCATGTCTTCTGTGCTCTTAGCATGATGCTTTATGCATCATAAATGCATAGTAATTAGTATCTGAATAAATACTCTTAATTGTGCATATTCTTTATATTGAAATGTGTAATCCTCCCTACTTTCTATATGAAAATGAAGCTGATGTCCTTAATGCCTTAAGGCATTATTAGAGGCAGGAAATTTGCACCTATGGAATGAACCAGTTTTTTGTGATGCAAAAGCTGTGCATATGTATAAACAGAGGGTTTCCTGACCTGTGGTGGCGCAGTGTATAAAGCCTTGACCTGGAATGCTGAGGGTGCCAGTTTGAAACCCCGGGTTTGCCAAGTCAAGGCACATAGGAGAAGCAGCTCCTAAGAGTTGATTCTTCCTGCTCTTCCTGCCTCCCCCCTCAAAATTAACAAATAAAATCTTTCTTTTTTTTAATGTGTTAGTCTGACCAGGTGGTTGTATAGTGGATAGTGTGTCGGCCTGGGACATTGAGGACCCAGGTTCGAAACCCTGAGGTCACTGGCTTGAGCCCAAAGGTTGCTAGCTTGAGCCCAAGGTCACTGGCTTGAGCAAGGGGTCACTGGCTTGACTGGAGCCCCTGGTCAAGGCACATGTGAGAAAGCAATCAATGAACAAGTAAGGTGTCACACCAAAGAATTGATGCTTCTCATCTCCCTCCTTTTCTGTGTGTCCTTCTCTTTCTCTCTCAATTAAAAAATGGGTTAATTTCCCTAACCCTTTCTTACAAATGGAAACAGATACATAATCCACTAGAAAAACAGTAGACTGAAAAGGCAGTTCACCAAAGAGAAAATATGAGAGCTAGTCAATATAACAAACAAACTTAGATTTAGCAAGTAGGGTCATGCAAATGAAAAACAAGATGCCTTTTTTTTTGACCTTCGGATTGACAAGATTGTAAAAAAGACTGATAATATTCAGTTATGGGGAGATTTATAAGGAAAAAGACCACATATATTTGCTTTTGGGAGTGTGGATTGGGGAAGGTAATTGGTTAGTATCTATTTATATTTAAAATGGATATATTTTTTGACCCAACAGTCCTACTTTGGGCAATCAATTCTATTATAAAAGATGTTAATTATAGGATTATTTCTAGAAGTGAGGACTGAAATCAACCTACATCTCTTAACAGAGAAATGGTTGAATAAATTATGCTAACCCTGTACAATAAGATAATAGTCAACTATTACTGACTAGCAGAGCTGTACATGGTTCATTATTAGGTGAGACAAGCAAGTTGATGTGTGTGATTCCATTGTTTTTCTTTTTAAAATAAATATAAGAAAATGATAAAAACCTAGATGTTTATATACTATATAATGTTATATATGTTAGAGTACATACATAATGAGGAAGGATACACCAAACTGTTAATAACAGTATGTCTGGTGATGTAAGATTAAAATAGAAAGTCTTTTGTTAACCTTTTATTCACTTTTATATGGCTAGATCTTTAAAATGAATGTGAATCATATTATGCTGTTTAAAATGAGGTTATATAAAAAGTAGACTGATTTCTCTGTCAGATTCAGCTATATCTGCTATTTATTGATACTCCAGAACTTCTGAGTATAGTTTAACTCTTTTTTTTATCCCTTGTCATTTTCCAATTGGATATAATTATAATTACTATCATATGATGAAAAGAATCCTAAAGTATTCAATACTATTCTTATTTATGTTTTAATTTAACAACCTATATGTTTAGTTTTGGCTGCGTGTGAATGTGTTTTGTGCGTACGTGTGTAAAACAAGAGTGTCAAGTGCTAAGGTTGAATTTACCAGGTAAGTCAGGATGCCTATTCAAAAGAACAGTTGCAGTTCTGATTCTGAGTAAAAGGGAGTTAGCAGCGCACTCTACCCTGTTTATCGCACTGAATGCATTGGGCAGAATGCAAGTAACAGCTTTGTAAGGATTCTGAAAAGTAAATTGTAGCAGGTAAATTGAGAGAAAAGACCAAATTCAAAAACACACTGAACCAGAAGCTAATTTATCTTTTTTCCATCTATATTCCCTTCCTTCCCCTTCTTTCCTCTTCTCCCTTGACTTGGACCCTGGAGTGAGCAGCAGTGCATGATGAGAGCGCTCCAGGAGAAGCTCTTGATCTAGGTCAAGTTCAGAGAGCAGGAAAGGTCTTGCAGCCCAAGCTCCTGAAACTCGGAGGGAGAACCTCCTCTCTGAGCAGAGGAGTTGTAGTTCCAGGACAGTTTTGTTCTTAGAAGTGACATCAAAAGCATGATCCATAACAGGAAAATAATGATAAATTGGACTTGATCAAAATTAATTTTTTTTGCTCTATAAAAAGGACTTAAGAAATTGGAAGGAGGCCTGACCTGTGGTGGCGCAGTGGATAAAGTGTCAACCTGGGAACACTGAGGTCGCCAGTTCAAAACCCTGCACTGGTCTGGTCAAGGCACATATGGGAGTTGATGCTTCCAGCTCCTCCCCCGTTTCTCTCTCTCTTTCTCTCTCTCTCTCTCTCTCTGTCTCCTCTCTAAAATAAATAAAATAAAAAGAAATTAAAAAAAAAAAGAAATTGGAAGGTAAGCTGCTGGAGAGAATATTTGCAAATCCTATACTGACAGAAAACCATTGTCTAGAATACATACTATAAAGAACTCTTAAAACTTTTAAGAAAACAAATAGCCCAATTAAAAAATGGTAAGAGACTTTAAAAATTCACCAAAAAGATATACAGATGGCAAATAGGCACAGGAAAAGATGCTCAACCTCATTAGCCCCTGGAGATATGCAATGCAAATTAAGACCACCACGGTGAGATGCTGCCACATATCTGCACTAACCGCCATACTGAGTGCCTGAGAGGAGGCAGAGCAGGTAAACTCTCCTGCTGCTAGTGGCACTGCCAAGTGGTACAGCCACTCTGGAAAATAGTTTGGCAATTTCTTATTAACTTAACGTATACTTACCAGATGGCTAAGCAATCTCCCTCTTAGAGAAACAAAGACATGTTCACACAAAAGCATGTACATGAATGTTTATAGCAGGTCTGTTTATGATTGCTGAAAGCTGGAAGCAACCCAGTTGGTTGTTTGGACGGATAAACTGTGATACAATCATGCCATGGAGTACTATACAGTAGGGAAGGAACTATTAATAACATGCAGCAACTTGGATGAGTTTCAAAAGCATTATGCTGAGTGAAAGAAGCCCGTCTTAGAAGATTGTGTTCTTTATAATTCCGTTGGATGACGTTCTGGGAAAGATATAACTAGTGATGAAGGACTGTCAGTGGTTGCCAGGAGGTATGGAGAGGGTGTGACTACAAAGGAGTATCCCAAGAGAGTTTTTTGAGGTGTTGGGACTGGTTTTTATCCTGACTATGGTAGTGGTTACACAACTCTATACATGTGTTAAAATTTATAGAACTATCAGTATATACCAAAAAGTTGTTTTTTACTGTTTTAAGTTAACTTACAAAACATTTGCGTCTTCAGAATAACCTGTTGAGGCGTAGTGAGCTTATTTTGGTAAAACTGCCATTTCTTTCTTTGTATTTTTCTGAAGTGAAAAGTAGGGAGGCAGAGAGACAGACTCCCACATGCACCCAACTGGGATCCACCCGGCATGTCCACTAGGGGGCCAATGCTCTGCTGCGGCCTGGCCTGAACCATTGCAGTGCCTGAGGCGCAGGCCATGGAGCCATCCTCAGCGCCCCAGCCAACTTTGCTCCAGTGGAGCCTTGGCTGCGGGAGGGGAAGAGAGAGATAGAGAGAAAGGAGAAGAGAAAGAGTGGAGAAGCAGATGGGCACTTCTCCTGTATGCCCTGACCGGGAATCGAACCCTGGACTTCCACATGCAGGGCTGACACTCTACCACTGAGCCAACTGACCAGGGCCAAAACTATCATTTCTAAACTTTTTCTTTGGAGCTCATGCAGAATTGACTTAAGCACATTAAATCAGATATCTTCAGTTTTCTATTCTTAATGTGTTTGTATTCTTTGAAATGTTTTTTTAATTAAACAGTGGAAGTTGATCAGAGAGATAGGTCTGGTGAGATGGGTAAAAGCTAGTTAACAACTTTATGGTAAAGAACAAGACCGGGTTATAAATAAACCAGTTTTGATTTCTAGGAATGGTTTACTAGATAGTAATGTGACTCTCCCCCTGAATGCAACTGAAAATGCAGGATGGAGTATAAAATCATTTTAAATATTTCAAAATAATTTTTGATGCCATTGTAAATTTTTTTAAAAATTTCTTAGGTTTCACAGTAGTCCTGTGACCGGTCAAAAGTGCACCATGACTTTACGGACACACTGTATTTCTGAAGGAGTTTGTATTATTTCTTTCTTAAGTGTTGAGACTGAGTTTGTCACTTGAAAGTTATGTGGGCCTGGAGCTTTCCTGTGTTTTTAATGGGGAGTTTTAAAATTATGAATTCAATTTCTTTAATGAATTTGGGGTCCCCAAACTTTTTACACAGAGGGCCAGTTCACTGTCCCTCAGATCATTGGAGGGCCGGACTATAAAAAAACTATGAACAAATCTCTATGCACACTGCACATATGCACATGTGTCATATGACGTGCTTCCAGGGCTGTGATGCCTGCGTCTGGCATCACCGGAAGTAATACTGTACGTGAACAATGCCATGCTTTGCAGGGCGGCCACATTCAGTACTCCAGGAGCACAGGATGCATCCACTGACCACCAGTGAAAGAGGTGCCCCTTCTGGAAGTGTGGCGGGGGCCGGATAAATGGCCTCAGGGGCCGCATGCGGCCTGTGGGCTGTAGTTTGGGTACCCTACTTTAATGGAATACTGCTGCTTATTTCTTTAGAAATTCATTTAGATAACTTATTCTTTTGAGGTATTTGTGCATTTCATGTAAGTTGTTGAATGTAGCCTGATCTGAGGTGGCTCAGTGGATAAAGCGTTGACCTGGAGTGCTGAGTGAGGTCACCAGTTCAAAACCCCAGGTTTGCCTGGTCAAGGCACATACGGGAAGAGTTAATGCTTCCTGCTCCCCCACCCCAAACCCTCTTCCTTTCTCTTTCTCTCTCTCTCAAAAAGAAAAAAAATGTTGTTGAATTTATTGATATGAAGATTTCAGCCTGACCAGGCAGTGGTGCAGTGGATAGAGCGTCGGATTGGGATGCGGGAAGACCCAGGTTCGAGACCCCAAGCTCGCCAGCTTGAGCGCGGGCCCATCTGGCTTGAGCAAAGCTCGCCAGCTTGGACCCAAGATCGCTGGCTCCAGCAAGGGGTTGCTTGGTCTGCTGAAGGCCCGCGGTCAAGGCACATGTGAGAAAGCAATCAGTGAACAACTATGGTGTCTCAAGGGCAACGAAAACTAATGATTGATGCTTCTCACCTCTGTCTGTTCCTGTCTGTCTGTCCCTATCTATCTCTCTCTCTGAATCTCTCTCTGTCCCTGTAAAAAAAAAAAAAAAGATTTCACAGTAGCCCTGGCCAGATAGGTCAGTTTGTTGGTTGGTTAGAACATCTCCCTGAAGCACAGAGGTTTCCAGTTCAGTCTCTGGTCAGGGCACATACAGGAGCTGATTGATGTTCTTCTCTCTCTTTCTCTCTCTCTCTCTCTCTCTCTCAAATCAATACAATAAAAATTTAAGAAGAAAGATTTCACAGTATTGCCTTATTTATTTACACATTCTTTAATAAGTTTCTAGAATCTTGTAGATTGATGTTGCCTTTTTCAAACCTGGTATTTATCATTGATGTCTTATTTTTTCTTAATAATTCTGACTAGAGGTTTACCAGTTGTATCGATTTATTCGTTCTCCAAAAACAGCTTTTGGTTTCAGTGATTTTTCTGCGTTGTTTTTCTTTTTGTAGTTCCTGGATTTTTTTTCTAGCATTATTGTTTCCTTCATTCTGTCACTTCGGGTTTAATTTTGTTTCTCTGGATTCTTAAGGTGAAAGCTTAGATCATTTATTTTAGACTCTTCTTTTTTCATATTGTAAGCATTTAAAGCTAAAAATTCACTCTAAACACTGCTTAGGCAGCATCCTTCATATTTCAACACGTTATGTTCATTCAGTTCAAAATATTTTCTAATTATTTTATTTAGACAATTTTAACGGGGTGACATTGGTCAACTAGAGCACATAGATTTAGAGAAAACATCTCCAGATCATTTTGACATTCGATTATGTTGTATACCCATCACCCAAAGTCAAATCGTTCTCTGTCACCCTTCATTTTGTTTTCTTTATGCCCCTCCCTCTAATTTTGTTTTCTTCTATGATCTGTGTGTTATTTAGAATTTTGTTGCTTAGTTTCCAAATATTTGGGAATTTCTTACATATCCTTTGGTTATTGCTTTCTGATTTAATTACAGTGTGCTCAGAGAACATACTCTGTGTGAATTCAATCTATTTAAGTTTATTTTATGGCCCAATATGTCACCTGTATTTGAAAAAATCTTTTGTTGGTGGAGTCTTATAAAAATGTCAGTTATATCAAGTTGATAGATAGTGTTCTTTAGTCTTCTGTCCTTTTCTGATTCCTACTATTTTTTATATCCAATATGGTTTCCTCTTTGCTTGTTCTATCAGTTAATGAAAGAAGTGTTGAAATATCCAGCTATAATTGTGAATCTTTCTGTTATTGCTTTTTGAATTTTTTTAATTGAATTTATTGGGGTAGCACTGGTTAACAAAATTATACAAGTTTCAGTTGCGCAATTCTACAACACATCTTCTGCACACTGTATTGTGTGTTCACTGCTCCAACTGCGTCTTCATCCATCACCATTTATTACCCCTACTGGCCTCCATTGCCCCATCACCATATTGTTGTTTGTGTTCATCAGTCTTTTTCTCCTTTTTTGCTCAATCCTGTTACACCCCCTTACCCACTCTCCTCCCTAACAGCTGTCAGCCTGCTCTCTATGAGTCTGTCTATATTTTGCTTGTTAGATCATTTTGTTTATTAGATTCTACATTATGAGTGAAATTATAGCTACTACATTCCTTCTGCTCAAAATTTTTACATAGAATACTTTATCCTTTTACTTATAACATATATTTATATTTAAAGTGAATTTATTATAGACAGCATGTAATTTTTTAAAACAAATCTAACGATCTTTAGCTTTCATTTTTTTAAAGACCATGTACAGGTGTAAAGATATCTTGTATATTTTTCTTTTTTTTTTAATATATATATTTTATTATTATTCATTCTAATGGGGTGACACCAATAAATCAGGGTACATATGTACAATGAAAACATCTCCAGGTTATCTTATCATTCAATTGTGTTGCATACCCGGCACCAAAAGTCAAATTGTCCTCTCTCACCTTCTATCTGGTTTTTCCTGTGTCCCTCCCCTCCTCCCTATCCCATTCTTCCCTCCCTCCCCCCATCCCGTAACCACCACTCTCTTGTCCATGTCTCATATTCTCACTTTTATGTCCCACCTATGTATGAAATCATGCTGTTCTCAGTTTTTTCTTTTTCTTTTTCTTTTCTGTTCTTTGTTCATTTTTTCTATCTTTCTCTGCCTTTTATATATTTTTATATGCCTATTTTATCTCTGCTGTTAGCTTATTGCTTATACCTCTTTATTTATTTAGAAGTTGCTCTTGGGTTAACATTATATGCTTTAGCTTAGCACTGTCTACCTGCAAATACTGTTGCAGCATCTCTTACAACAGTCTGCTTCATTTTCTCTACTATCATCAGGAAATTTGAAAATGAGAAAAAGTCTGTTATGTTTACCCACATAATTATGCATATTTATCCATGTAGTTCTGGCACTCTTTATTCCTTTGTTTTGATTCAGATTTCTGTATGGTGTTACTTTCCTTTATCCTGAAGGACTGACTTCTTTTATCATTTCTTGTAGTATAAATTTGCTGGCAATTTTCTTAACTTTTGTTTTGCTGAAAAAGTGTATATTTCACCCTTGTTTTTAGAGAATAGTTTTTGCTGGTGTCTCCAGGGTTATAGTCCTTAAATTCTTTGAAACTATTGTGTTTCTGTCTTCTGGCTTTACACTTACTATGGAGAAGTCTGAATTCATCCTTATCTTTTTGTTCCTTGAACGTAATATATGTTTTTCCTTATACTGCTGTTGAGATTATCTCTTTATTTTTGTTAAGTGATGTGCTTATGATATGCCTTGGTATAAGAATCTGAGGTTTATCTTGCCTGTTTTTCTTTTAACTTCTAGGAGCTATGGGTTTATAGTCTTCATCAAATTTATAAGATTTTTGGCTCTTGTTTAGTCCAGGGCTCCCCAAACTGTGGCCCCCTGAGGCCATTTATCTGGCCCCCACGGCACTTCCGGAAGGGGCACCTCTTTCATTGGTGGTCAGTGAGAGGAGCACGGGATGCATCCGCACCCATAGTTCCCATTGAAATACTGGTCAGTTTGTTGATTTAAATGTACTTGTTCTTTATTTTAAATATTGTATTTGTTCCCGTTTTGGTTTTTTACTTTAAAATAAGATATGTGCAGTGTGCATAAGGATTTGTTCATAGTTCTTTTTATTTATTTTTATAGGGACAGAGAGAGAGTCAGAGAGAGGAATCGATAGGGACAGACAGACAGGAACAGAGAGAGATGAGAAGCATCAATCATGAGTTTTTCGTTGCCCTTGCGACACCATAGTTGTTCATTGATTGCTTTCTCACATGTGCCTTGACCATTGGCCTTCAGCGGACCGAGCAACCCCTTGCTGGGGCCAGCGACCTTGGGTCCAAGCTGGCGAGCTTTTGCTCAAGCCAGATGGGCCCGCACTCAAACTGGTGAGCTCAGGGTCTCGAACCTGGGTCTTCCGCACCCCAGTCCGACGCTCTATCCACCAGGTGGTGACCTGGTCAGGCTGTTCATAGTTTTTTTTATAGTCTGGCCCTCCAATGGCCTGAGGGACAGTGAACTGGCCCCGTGTAAAAAGTTTGGGGACCCCTGGTTTAGTCAAATAACTAAAAATATCACTCCCTCGGCTCCTGGGACTCAAGTTATACATATTCAAGAACTTGATTCACTGAGGATTATCTTTGGGCTGTGTCTGCCACAACTCTCAAAGCAGAGGCCTGGATGACTGGTGGTCGTGCAGTAAATAGAGAGTTGACTCTGAATGCTGAGGTGGCTGATAAAAAACCCAAGTTGCCCTGTTCAGAACCTAAGGTCTCTGGCTTGAGCTCGGGTTCCCAGCTTGAGTGCAGGGTGGCAGGCTTGAGCATGGGGTCATCAACACGATCCCAAAGTCACTGTTCTGATCCCCAATCAAGGCAAGTAAGAGAAGCAATCAATGCACAACTAAGTGGAACAATGAGTTGATGCTTCTCTCTATCATTTCCTCTCTCTTCCTGTCTTTCTCCCTTCCCCTCTCTCTTTTTCTCTCTTTCAAAAAAAAAAAAAAAATCAATGTAGAAGCCTGACGACCTTTATATCAATAGCCATGCCCTTCCATTTACTATAAGTACACTGTTCACAAAAATTAGGGGATATTTTATCACTTCATATGAAGATCGCTTCATATATGAAGATCTGTTTGTGCCTTTGTAGATGACCTTTGTTTTATGACAAAACATACATATAATTTGGAGTCATCTAGTTCTTGTGAAGAGAATGAAGTTGAAAATCTTTCCTTAGATACAACTCTAAGACTCAAAAAATTTCTAATTTAATAACATAGACATTGTTGGTAGTAGCAACTTTTTCATTAAATGGTTGAATGTGACATTAATTCTCTTACTGTGCTTTTTAAAATCACTCCCACTCTCCAGTGCAGGAATGACAGCCACGGCCCCCACCCTCCAGGACTTGGTCGACACGGAGCCTGTGCACATGAGAACAAAGAACTTGCCAAGGCGAGAGAAGCTCTTCCTCTTATAGAGGACTCCAGTAACTGTGACATTGTAAAAGCTACTCAGTAAGTCTTCCCAGTTTTTTGTTTTAGCCTTATGTTCTGTTGAATTATAATAATGCAAGTGCATTCATGTCTCTCCAGTGTAAACCCAGCTCACTTCCTAGTCTAGTGCTAGTATGTCCATCATACCAGCATCAGAGCACTTACCACAGAGCACCGTAACTGTGTGTTGCCAGTCTCTTTCATGAAATTGTGAGCAGCTACTTAGAAAAGCACGTCTCTTTCATCCTTGTAGCCCCTCTGCTTTTGCACAGTTCCCATCTTATATTAGGTGCCAGGGAAATACTTCCTGAGTGAATGAATGATTTTAAGTGACACTAAAACTAGACTCTGAGTTTGAAACACAAATCTGAGTCTTTTATACTACAACCTAAATATGTAGGTGGGTTGGAAAAATCTCAATTTACACATTTATGGGTATTTAAAATATTTATTTATTGAGTACTTTCTATGTAACTATTGTGCTGAGTGCACTGGAAAAAGGTAAGTAAAGTAGAAATAAATTTTCTGACCACTTGAAACGTACAGTGGATTGTTTTGCTTGCACCAAAAATGAAAATATGTTTTGAAAATTTTCTGTTAGGATCTCCAAATGTGGGTATTTGCGTTAAATCATTTCCAACATTCTTACCTTCATGAGTCTCATTGATTAACATTCACCCACCTCTTGCCATTGAATATATTTTGAAATATTTTATCTATTGAGCTTTATTGATTCGTAATCCATTTTCTTAATAATCAAATATAAATCTGATCATCAGAGCTTCTAATCAGCGTGAAAGGAACTGTTACCACACTAATTTGATACTATTTTTGTCAAAAGCAAAAATATTTGGTGAGCAGTTAGCCTGTTGGGCTTTAACATAGACTGATGTATTATATATGTTAATTAAAATAACTAAAAAATAATTGACAGTGATTTGGATATTCTAATTATTAACTTATATGAATTCTGGAGGCCCTGGGAACCACACTTTAGGTAAGTATTATTTGATATTGTTTATATTATTATATTTATATGAAGGTGAGCATGTTCTTAAGGTAAATACTTGCTTTAATTAGAATGGAAATGTTTAAATGTTTCTCTGCTACTGATAAAGCTCTATAAGATAAATGTGAACAATTAGGCTACACTCACAGGGAATTAAAAACTCGCATTTTCTATCTTTTCTAAAATATCCTTGGAAGTCTTAGACCTTCTTAAATGGTTTGGGAAGATCTGTAGGTAGTTTGGGAAGGCAAAATCCAGGATATGTGTGTGTGTATATATTTTCTAAACCATAAAAACTCACATTAGTGTATACTCTTTTATTTCTCACATAAAGAGAGTATTTCTTTTCCAGTAGAATGTTAAAGTTGAAATTTAAAAGATGAAAAATATAAATATATATATCATTACCAACAATTTACTTAATAATATTTTCATTTAGTATTGTTAGATGGTTATCCATTTCTTAAATATGCCATAAAGATAGACAGATAGGGACACACACACATTTTGGTGAGGCAGAAATTATTTGATTTTATAGCATGGGAAACACTTCTATGATTTGGTTTGATTTTGACCCTGAGGGCCTATTGAAACTTTCAGATCTCTAAATAGGCATAAGTCTCAAAGAAAGTGCTAATTGGTCAATTGACACTTAATAGTTCCTATTGAAAATAAATACTGCTAATGAATTATTTTAAAGGTTATAACATTAAAAAGAGATATTTCTCTCCTGTTTCTCATTCTGATAGTTAATTAAATAACTCTCTTAAATATTCCTCAAGTCCACCCCTCTTTTCCCTTCCTGTTGCCTCTCTCCCTCTAGGCTCTCATTGCTTCTCACCTATATTTATTGCTAGAGCCTCTCACCTGGTCTCTCAGTCTGCCTCGCCCTCTTCAAAGTAGTTTCCACATTGCCACTAATTGATCTTTCCTAAAACTCAGCCTTAATGCTTCCCTCTTTAAAACTTCCAGTGGATGCCCTCTGAGAGATAGATGAAGTATAAAATATAAACTTCAAAGCATAGCAGAGAAGGACCATGCAGTTTTTGCCTATTTCTTCTAGCTTCGTATCTTGTGATTCTTTCTTTTGCTTTACCCTTCCTCAGTTAAATTGCTTATTATTTCTCTGAACTCCTATGCAGGTTCACATTTCTGATTTTTGTACATGCTATTCCCTCTTCCTGAAATGCCCTCCCTTCAGTATACAAAACATAGTTCATATACTCTGTTTCATCACCTTGGGGACATCTGATGAGTTCTTCCTTTGCTATATACCTTATATCAGTGGTTCTTAACCTTTTTTGAGGTACCGAACCCACCAGTTTCATATGCGCATTCACCGAACCCTTCTTTAGTGATAAATAAAATATGATTTTTTTTTCCAAATTCAAGACATAGGTATATATTTTTTTACTGGTGCACAAAATGAGCCGTGCATGAACATCACCTTGCTCAAAGAACAAAACCAACAAAGTGTATGAACTCACAACAAATTATGATATTACTTTATTCTGGCCTCCGCGGCAGAGGCTTCTCCGAACCCCTGAGACCAACTCATCGAACCCCTAGGGTTCGATAGAACCCAGGTTAAGAACCACTGCCTTATATACTATGTTTATATTTTGTTGAATTTATCTCATTCTAAGTTTTAGTCTCTTTCCCTAATTTTAAGGTCATTGCATGGATTTGGTTTGATTCAAGGATAGGATTATAGTCAGGAATCAGTGCCATACATTTCTGGCACATAATGGAGGATTAAATGAAATTTATTAAAGGAGGGCAAATGTGAATGTTCAAGTTTATTTTAGAAAATCAAGTTCAATTCTAATAGATTAATCTGATCAGTAAATCTGGTTTACTTTTGTTGTTTGGCTTTATAATATGGCCTCTTTGTGTATATCTTTGTTAATATATTTCTGTGTTGACTAAAAAATTGGATAAAGACATGGCAAAAGGAAGGGATTTTGATATTTGAAATAATTTTAATGGTATAAATTATGTCCTTTTTTTTTGTTTGAGATACGGGATTTTTGAACGATGTAAAGAGTTGGTCGAAGCAGGATATGATGTCAGGCAACCAGACAAAGAAAACGTGTCCCTCCTTCACTGGGCTGCCATTAACAACAGGCTGGATCTTGTAAAGTAAGTCGGGGTATATGTTTAGTAAATGTGTATTTAGACCTCCTTCATTTGTCTTTTCCTTCACCACAACCACCATATTTCCCCATGTATAAGACGATCCCATGTATAAGACCTTAATTTTGGGGCCTGAAATTTGAAGAAAATTGTATTACATAAAGTTATTGAACTCAACTTTTACTCATCATAAAATTCATACAACTCCTCATCACTGTCAAAACTCCCATCCATTAGCTTGTCCTTGTCTGTGTCTGATGACGAATCACTGTCTTTAACAATGAGCGCGAAAAAGCAGGAAATGCAAGTAAAAATCTACAACCATTGTATAAGATGCACCCAGTTTTTAGACCCCAAATTTTTCGAAAAAAGATGCATCTTATACATGGGGAAATACAGTATGAATGTTGGCCCATCTGTAGTCTTTTATCGAAAATTAACCCCTGAAACTTAGTGCCCCACACATCAGTTACCAGAGCGACACAAAGGACCTTGGACATCACCCAGTCCAGGATTGTCATTGGCCCGAAAGGAAAGAGATAAAACCTCAGGGCTCATCGTAAAGATAAAGTTCAGGCAAGGAAATTGAAAATTTTTTGAAAAGAAAAAGGTTAAGATAAACTTTCTCAGGATAGAACAGAAAGTTTCGTGTAGGTTAGAAGAAACATTGAAATGTCTCACATTGTAATAATGCCAGGAGGACTAGGTGGGTAGGGGATAATTTAACCTTTTTCTAAAAAACTAAGTATGAAGTATGTATTTAAGTAGGCATGTATCAGATTGCGGAGAATAGTTTCTCCTCATAGAGCTCTACTGCCCACCCATTGGTTTTGGGTGTTTTTTTGTTATATATCTTAGCATGTAAAATTTATGTATATGAATGTGTGTATAATTTATATCATACATATTTTAAGTCCTTGATGTTTAAGAAAATAAAAATATACTAAAATTTAAAATAAACACACAGACAGGCAAACCCCTTTTTGATTATATGATATATGAAGCACAACTTTGAAATAATGAAACTAATTCCAGTAAACCACAGAAGAAAATAAAATGCCTTATAGAGTTGCTCATACAGTGTGTCATATCTACCCCCGCTCCCCCAAATAGAGACCAAAACACTCAAATTATCTGACTTTTCTGAAAGGACTTCAAATTAATTTTTTACTGCTTTTAGAATTCATTCCCATATAGTAAGTCTAATTTTAAACTATTTAAATGGACATAATTTCACCTTTTTTCTTGCAAGTTAAGTAGAGTGTTTGATCCTAAACCTTTTGAATATAAACCATTTCAAGAGTGTTGTGGTAATTAGAGTCTGCAGAGTAATTATCACGTGCTTGGTATGTGAGTTGTAATAAAATGCTCATGATAGCAGTAGTCGTTACTTATATGCTATGAATATTTCACTAGGGGTCTGTTTGATGGTGTTGTACGAATCTTCAGACTTCTGTAAATCTGAGTGTTTTAGGGAGCGTTTTTATTATAGTTTCTGTTTTCTAATACATTTAGTAAGAAAAGTTAAATGTGTTTTTTATTACTCAGTATGAATTTTAAGTTTTAAATCTAATTTTTATCTATGTTTTTAAATAGGTTTTATATTTCAAAAGGTGCTGTGGTAGATCAGTTGGGTGGAGACTTAAATTCAACTCCTCTTCACTGGGCCATCAGGTAAAGGTTTTCTGTATGCTGAAATTTCCATTCAGGGTCAAGTGACTTGTTTATTTTTTGAACATTAATGATTAGCATTTTCCAGTAGAATTTTCTGTGAAATAGAGATGTTTTATTCTATGCTATTTAATGTGGTAGCCACTAGCCATATGTGAAATGGGGCTAATGTAACTAAGGACTTGAATTTTAAATTGTATTTAATTTTAACTTACTTGAACTTAAATAGCTACATATGGCTAAAACCCCCATATTGGAAACTGCAGTTACAGACCATTTGAAAGACTTTTTTACCCCCTTCATGGAAAAAATTTAAATAAATAAATAAATGCAGCTTTAAAGAGTTTCCAAAGACAAATGTTTTTGTGTTTAAATTAAGACTACTATGGTACTCAAACTGATATGTGTGTCTTATACTTTAAATAAATCTTTTTTATTGACCAAAGGGATAAAAGCAGTAGTTCAGTGAACAATAAATTCAATCAGTTCTTTTCTCTGCTTTGTAGTAGCCATATGAAGCTGAAGTTAATTAGTGCCTATCTTGCTATTTAACAATTTCTTAATTTTTTATTTTAACTCCATTCTCTGTGCTTGGTGGGATTGACATGAACCTGAAACTAAAGTGAATAATTGTTCACTTAAGACAAGGAATTGAGTCATTTCTCCATAGCCAAGACTTTTGAAGAATCTAGGATGAACTCATCCCTTTTAAGCTGCTGAGGTACAGTGCTTTATGTGCAAATGAGCCGTATTCAAGTGTAAAATAAAAATACCTCGTTCCTAAGCATAATATTATCCCAGTATAATTGCAGTCTGAATGTTATATCGCAGCATTATCTGGCTCATGATTATTTTAAAGTAGCAACAGTCAAGTCTAAGTGGTTTTAAAGTTTACATTTTAATATTAGTCTTATAAAGTTAGTTATATATGGTAGCAGCATAGGTTTAAGGTAGATTGGGAGGACATTAAGGTTATTACCTGCACTCGAGAAGGACTGTCCAGATCTAAGTAAAAGACATTTAGAGAATCTCCAGAGTTTTAAAATTTTTCTAACTAAAACCCTTCATGTCTTAGGGATATCAGTTTCTCTCTGAATTTTATTTTCCTGCAAGCTACAGAATACAGTATAATTACTGTATTTACTCTACTTACAGACAAGGGCATCTCCCTATGGTCATATTATTACTACAGTATGGTGCAGACCCCACTCTCATCGATGGAGAAGGATTCAGCAGCATCCACCTGGCAGTATTATTTCAACACATGCCCATTATAGCGTATCTCATCTCAAAGGGACAGGTATATTTTGAAACATACCTTATACTCCAGCTATTGCAAATCTGAGGAGATTAGGGAGATGATTAGTAGTCTGTTTTCATTTTTAAAGTAGAAGTTATAGATACCCAGATATTCAAATATTAGTCTCAGTAAGTCTTGAATACTCGTTTCTAGCTTCATTGGAGGAAAAAGGACAGGTCATTTAGCTCAGTAACATATAATAGATGTTTCTGAAACTTGTAAGCCTGTAATAGTTTTCCTTATGACCTTGGCAATTTGCAGAGATTTTAAAAACATGACTTCAAAGCCTTTATTTTTCTAATGTAGATTTAACCCATCATTGCTCTCATTGTTTGAATCTAAATGGGAGACCAATTTGAATGTATGCTTCTTATTGTTCTCTGAAGTAATTCCATAAAAAATGACTACTTGCCTTAAGAGGCATCTATTTATGGTGCAGGTTAAATTACAGGTTATTGGCAGAGTTTCACTGTCAGCTATATTTGTCTGGGATATACTTTCTCTTAGCAAAGTAGTTTATATGTTAGCAGACTTGCCTATAACAGGTATGGAAACATGTTTAAATAAGCACTTTCGCTCAGACTTAGCCAATTGAAGTAGAATAATTATAACCTCCTGTGGCTCACTTTGGAAAGATGTTTGAGGAGCAGTCCTTTCTGCTTCTCTGGGTTCCTTCCCACACTGTATTCTTCTGAGGCCCTTGAAACTCTTTTTTATTTTTTTTAACTTGGTTGGAATCATTAATTGTATACCTCAAACCTGGGCCATTTTATGAAAGGGAGATATGATTTCTCTTTTTTATATATATTCTAGAAAATTGAAAAGAATTTTTACTTGCTACCTTTTAAAACATAATATAATAGATCCAAAAAATAAAATAAGTTGCCTCAGAAGGTAGGGAGATCTCTATTACTGGAAGTGTTTGAGTAGAAACTGAATGACTTTGTGTAAAAAGTGATAATATGAACTAATGTGTCAGTTAAGTTCTAAACTAGATGACATCTAAGGTTTCTACTTCTAAAGTCTCTTATATTTGATAGTGATTGTCGTTTTTCTTTTTCCCTTAGCTGTCTTCCATTCACATTATACAACACTTTAAATCATATATTCAAATAGTTCCTTTAAAAATATTTGTATAGCCTGAACTGTGGTGGCACAGTGGATAAAGCATCGACCTGGAACGCTGAGGTCGATGGTTCGAAACCCTAGGCTTGCCTAGTCAAGGCACATATGGGAGTTGATGCTTCCTGCTCCTCCCCCTGTTCTCTCTATCTCTTTCTTCTCTCTCTCTCTTTCTTTCTTTCTTTCTTTCTTTCTTTCTTTCTTTCTCTCTTTCTCTCTTTCTCTCTCCTCTCTCTTTCTAATAAAAATGAATAAATAAAAATCTATAAATCAATGGGTATTTATCCTGTGGCTTTGAAGCAGAGCATTCTTTTATTCAAATGATATTTGAACCCTCCTTGTAGATACAATGGTAGTGTTAATGCATCAAAGAGAAACTTCTGTTAAGAAAGAGAATTTTGACTGGATCTATAGTTAAGTTGATTGACTCTTCTTTTTGCACAGAGTGTGAATATGACAGATTTAAATGGGCAGACACCTCTCATGTTATCAGCTCACAAAGTACTTGGGTAAGTGAATTTAATTGAATTACCTCACTCTGATTCTTGGTTCTGACAATTTCTTTTTTGTATATATAATTTTAAGTATCTTAATCTATAAGAAATAATACTACATTCTGAAGGATAAAATATGATTTTCCACCCTATGACTATGATATTGATTTTTTTTTAAGTGAGAGGAGGGGAGATGAGTCAGATTCCTGCATGTGTCTCATCCAGGATCCACCTGCCAGCCCCCATCTGGAGCCAACACTTGAATTAACTGAGCTACCCTCAGTGCCTGATGGTTATGCCTAGACCAGCTGAGCTATCTATCCTCAGCACCTGAGGCTGACACTCAGACAAATCAGGTCACTGAGGAAAGAGAGAAGGGGGAGAGGGAGGGAAAGAGAAGCAGATGGATGCTTATCATGTGGCCAGGGATCCAACCCAGGATGTCTGCATGCTGGGCCATGCTCTATCTACTGAGCCAACTGGCCAGACCTAATATGGCCTTTCTATGTAGTTGTATTTAGAAAAGCACTATTAAAATAAACTTTCTCTTTTCTGATAACCTAGGGGAAAAGTTTGAAAACTACTATAAGAAAATAATTTTCTTATAAAACAGGTAGAGATTTTATAGCATATACTTACTAGCATGACTTATGTTTCTTAGTTTGCATTTTTTAAAAATGGCCACAAGTTTAAATGTTCTTATAATTTGAAATCTAGATGATAAATCTGCTTTCCAGAAAACATGAAATGTTGAGGTTCTTTGACATTGTTAACTGCTCTAAAAATACTGATTATAACTAATCTATGATAATAGTTATATGTTCACATCAAGCACTTGCAAATTTAGGTTTTTCTGTGTATTTCTTTTATAAACACTTGTGATTAATGACCACCATACAGTCCAACTTCTGTTTTTCTTTTCTTCAAATGTATGCCACAGGTTTTCCCTTTATCAGTTTGTTTCCAGTGTTATGCTCAATTTCTGATTCTGCTTTTATTTTGGACTTCTTTCCTAGGAATTGAGTTTGTTCTGGTGCCATTTTCTTTTCGTTCATGGAGGGGCTGGGCTAGGGCTAGAATTTTGTTAGAAAGCATTTTGTCTTCTTCGCAGTTACTTCACTGTATTGATGTGAAAATTATATTATTTCTATAGTAGTAGACTGTCACATAATGAAAAGATACCTTTTTTAGGGAATGTGCATCATTACTGTTAGCATCTACAATAGAACTCTACACAAAGAGTACTTACTGATTTGTTAATTGATATATTAACTTAAATGCTTGGTTATTTGTATTTACCTGTCAAATCATTCATTTCTCTAATACCCCTCGGTATATTATTGTTTTGAAACAGGTCAGAACCAACTGGATTTCTTTTAAAGTTTAATCCTTCTCTCAATGTGGTTGATAAAATACACCAAAACACCCCACTTCACTGGGCAGTGGCAGCAGGAAATGTTACTGCAGTTGACAAACTTTTGGAAGCTGGTTCTAGACTGGATATCCAAAATGTTAAGGTATGATCAGGTATTTGTCTCCTTTAGTTTATTATATCTTCAATTAGAGGATTGATAAGTTAATGTAAAGGTAAGCTACACATATGATTGCAGTTACCACAGGATAGATATATACAATAATAACTGGTTATTGAATAAATATGTGAGTCTATGATTCTGGTAAGTTTAAAAAAATGTCTAATATACCATACTACATCAAGAATGGGATTGAACTTTTTCTCTTTTTTAGGGAGAAACACCTCTTGATATGGCTCTCCAAAATAAAAATCAGCTCATTATTCACATGCTAAAAACAGAAGCCAAAATGAGAGCCAACAAAAAGTTCAGACTTTGGAGGTGGCTACAGAAATGCGAGGTATTTTCATGTGGGCCCTAGTCTGTAAGAACTGATTTTTTCATTTGTGTTTGTTTTGTAAGGCAGCCAGAGACTAGGGAGTGCTGCATTGTTTTTCTGCTGCTGATTATATCTTTCCCAGGCGTTCCGTAACCCAAAGTTGGAAATCTGGCACTTTCTTTGGTAATTTATTGTTTGTCCTGAGCTATATGGATCTAAAACCATGTTATATTGTGAATGTTATGGTGTCCTTCCACATTTATTTAATGAATGAATTGAAATGCAAGGGGTTTAGAGTTTGTGCAAGCAAAAGGAAAGATACTTTATGGGAGAAATTATATGCAAACTTTTGTTAAAGAACTTGTTCCTTATTAATTTCTTTTTCAAAAAGAAAATAGTAACATTCAAAATATTTTTAAAAGTCGCCAGGTTGAAAACTTGAAGCATAAAATGAAAATAATCTGAAATTTCAAGAGGTGAAATCCAAATTTTACTCTTTTTTAACTTGGCAATTCTGAGTGGTGTTCTCCTAAACTTAAAAATGAAGTTCAACTTGTTTTTATAAATGGCTAACAAATCCAAGTCATGATAGTGAATGTAATTCAAATTGTTAAATTGAGGTTTTGAATTGATTCAATTTTTAATGGAATATATGATAGATATTATCATCTTATCTAATAATAATTAGGAACTATGCTTTCCGAATGATTCTAACTTAACAGATGCCAGATTTCTTTTGAATTTAGGTGTTTGGAGGGAGAAAGAAAGAAGTAAAGGTTACCCCTCAGTCTCCTTTGCCAACTCCTCTGCTTCACCCCCACCCCGTACGATAGGGTGCCCCAGGATTCTGTCCCTGGACTTCTTTTATATGTATTCATTCCATTAGTGATTTCCTTCACTTCTGTGGCTTTAAGTGCCATCTATATATTGATAACTCTCCAAGTTATGGCAGGTTCAGACCCTTCCAGACTCATGTCTCCCAGTTATCTTCATGACTTACCCAGTTCAGTGTCTGATAGGCATCTCCAATAGAGCATATCCAACTCTGAACTCTTGATCTCCCCCCTCAACTATTCCATCCATAGTCTTCCACATCTCAGCACGTGGCCATTCCAGCTTTCCAGTCACCTGTGTCTTTTCTCAGTCATTCCATGTATAGAGACCATTAGGAAAGCATATTGGCTAGTTCTGCTCTCAGTATATATCCAGCAACTAACCCCTTCTCACCACTCCACCAATGGCATTTTGGTGGAGCCACCACTATCTTTCATGTGAATGACTGCAGTTGTCTGCATCTTCCTGCCCCTTCTCACTTATAGTCTACACTCAACAGAGCAGCCAGATGAAATGTAAGTCAGATCCCATCATTCACCTGCTCAGAATCCTGTGTCTCCCCTTTTTTCCCAGAATAAAAGACGAAGTTCTTACTATAGCTTCCAAGGCCCTGTGTGGTTCAGCTTTTTGTATACTATAAAATTCACTTAGTTCAATTGTCTGTCTTCCCCTGCTAGAATTTAAACTTCATGGGAGAAAGACCTTAAATTCATTTGATTTGTCCCAGGCACCTCGAATAGTGCCTACATGTGTGTGTGTGTGTGTGTGTGTGTGTGTGCGCGCACTGGAATAGTTTTATTTTTATTTTTATAAGGAATAGTTTTTGAATGAATATTGTGTCTGGGGTTAAACTTTTGAGATTCATATTTAATTCTTATTTCTGTTCTGAAATTACATTGTTTGTAGATTCTAATACTTTTTAAAAAATATTTAAATTTGCTCACTTTGTGGTAAACAATCTAATTTGGAAGGATTTTAAAGATCTGATATCATTTGAAATTATCCATCCCTAGAATATGGTTCAAAAAGTAAAACAGAAGGAGGTAGGACAGAATATGTTTTCTCCCTTTGCTGTTGAAAAAGCCCTGCTTGATTCCAGGGTCGTGTACACTGCATTGTAAAAATATGGTCCCAGCTTCAGTGCAGATAGTCACACTGTTGGTTCATAGACTTTCATTCTTTTAACTTTGCCAGGACATGTTTCAGTCTTTCAGTCTTTGACCTCTGTATGATATTGACACCAAGAACAACTCACTTCTTGAAACTCTCCTCCACTTCTGTGTGGGACCTTTCGTTCTCTTGTTTCTCATCCTGCCTTTCTGGTCACACGCTCACACCTTCTTAATTACCTTTGAGGACTTAGCTCTTTCTCCTTAAATGTTTGCCTTGGCCAAGCTTCTGTCCCTTTGTACCTATATGTAGTCCTTGGGATGTTCACTCATGGCTTTCCCACCTACGTGCTGATGAATTCCATGTTATTTCCTGATTGGTAGACCCGCTTTTCTCACCGCTTTTTGGGTTTCCTCTAGATATGTCCATAAGCATTTAAAATTCCACATGTGCTAAATTAAACTCATCTTCTCTGTAAACTTGTTCCTTCTAACCCTCTTTATTAGGGGATAGCACCATCTGGTACGCAAATTGGAACTCATGTTCTCATTAAATCTTGAGTGTATTGATTTTTGTGTGGTCTGGTTGTCTTGCTTTTTGCTTTCTGGCATGTAATACTGTTTGAAAGAAGTCATTTTTTTAAATATCATTAACACTTTTCTAAATGATCAGCATTTCTTGAAGGGGAGGGAAGCAAAACAAAGTATGTGTAAGCCACACTATAAAATGTAAGACTTTTAAATATTGTTTCCAAGATTTTTAATTTCTTATACTTCAAATTTATCAATCAGCAATTTTGAAGGAAGGAAAACTGTGTTCTGTTGTATTACTAATGATTGTGTGTTTAGCAAGTAGTTGTAAAGAAGTAATTATTAGATACTTAGGAGGTAAAATTCATAAAGTTCTAAAATTCTTACTCTCTTTAAAGCTCTTTCTGCTGCTGATGCTTTCTGTGATTACCGTGTGGGCTGTTGGATACATAATGGACTTCAATTCAGACTCTTGGCTTTTAAAAGGATGTCTTCTAATAACATTGTTATTTCTGACATCTTTGTTCCCAAGGTGTGTATATTAGTCTTTGCAAGGCTGATTATTACATTCTAATTTGTTTATTTCTTTCTATTGTCGATTAGCTGGAATCACAGATTTTTACTGAGCTGCATTAACTTGAATCACATAGAAACATCCTCAGAGTTGCTGGGAGGGAATGGATGGCTTCAGTGGCTTATGACTGGACTGAAAGCTAACTGGTCAACCCAATAATTTAATTGAATTGGCACTGGTGGAAAATAAATATACTAGCTCACTTTTTGAAATGATCATTTGGTGAATAATGGAGAGATTTGTGTAACTAACTTGTATCTTGAAGCATTTTTGCCTGTTTTTCAGAAATTTTGCTTTTTCAAATTTTTCTAGATCTAACTTCATTTTAAGCTTGTTATTTCTGCTCATAATGTTATTTAGTTGAAAGACCTAATTAAATCACAAGAGGTTATAAAATAGTAATGATGGTATGGTTCTATTTTTAGGAAAATATTTATACCTGATTGCCATTGGTTAGGAGTCAGATTGCCTAGATTCAAGTAAAGCTTTACCATATAGCAGGCCAACCTTGAACAAAAGTTGCCTTACATTTCTGGGCCTCCGTTTCTTTGTGTATAAAATGAGGATACTAATTGTGACAATGCCTTTTTCATGGTTAATACACATGTAATGTTTAGAATCATGACTGACACATAATACTCAATCTTATCACACCTCAGTCTCTTCTTCCCTTTCTTAGTAAAAGGGCTCCCAGTTCCTCACGTGAGTAATCCTTGGGTTACTGTCATCCTCACTCCTTCCTTCGCTTCCCTCCCCCCAGCCAGTTTCTTACCAAGTCCTTACTCACCCTGCAGCAGGTCTGCCCTTTCTACCTCCACAACTGACACCTAACTGGCCTCCTGATTCCGCCTTTTAACTCCCTCCTAGTTCATCCCACTTAGCAATCAGGATAGTCTTTTAAAATGGCAGATCAGTTTCTGTCTTCTTTTATACTCAGAATAAAATTCACACTCCTTGCCTAGGAGATATTATGTGATTCATTCGCTTTGCTCTGACTTCATCTCTTTCCTTCATTGTTCTCCAAACTTCTTTCTGTTTCTAGAACACATCAAGCTCATCCCACCCAGGGCATTGGCTTTCGCTTGTGTCTTTGTCTGACATGTTCTGATTGTTGCGAAGCTGGAGATGTTTCATTCAGGCCTGAGTTCCAACACCACCTCCTGAATGAGGCCTTCCCTGACGTCCCATTTGGTTTTCTTCTCAGCTTAGTCCCTGTTTCCTGGAATGGAAGGCCCATACAAGCAGGGGACTTCTCTCCTGAGTCAAAGGAAACTGTAATGGTCATCCATAGAAAAAGACCTGAAAGGAAATAGTGTTGCTCTCTTCAGGCTGTGATTATGAGATGCCTGGGCTCTTATGCTTGCCAGCATTTTCTGAAATAAGCATATGCTACTTTTGTCATGAGGAAAAACAAAGTGTTGGAGGAATCTTACCATTTGGTCACTCAAGAGCAGAACAGTTAGCTGGAAATGAATTAGAACTTAAATGTAAAGTAAAAGCTCAAATTTCTGGAAAATAGCAAAAATGCCTAAATTGTCTGCTATTCAGAAAACTTGTGACTTAGAGATATTCATTTATTTTCCACTAATTGGGCTGACTCAGTCTCCAAATAAGTTTTTTTTTTTTTTTTTTTTTATTCATTTTAGAGAGGAGACACAGAGTGAGAGAGAGAGAGAGAGAGATAGAGAGAGAGAGAGAGAGAAAGGGGGGAGGAGCTGGAAGCATCAACTCCCATATGTGCCTTGACCAGACCAGTGCAGGGTTTTGAACTGGCGACCTCAGTGTTCCCAGGTTGACGCTTTATCCACTGCGCCACCACAGGTCAGGCCCTCCAAAAAAGTTTTAAGCCAAATCACCAGGTATCACAGTCATCACTTCTGTTTTTCCTAGAGAGAAAGCAAGGGCAGCATTTACTAACCATGAATATGGGCAGTTGAGATTTTGTCTATTTTAGTAAAAGCCCACATTACAAAAAATGTATCATGCCTGACCTGTGGTGGTGCAGTGGATAAAGCATCTACCTGGAATGCTGAGGTCACCAGTTCAAAAAATGTATCGGAAAGCTTTTGTCTTTGATGACAGTGAGGTGAGGGCTTCATATGTGAGACCTGGCAGATGAATACAATTCAGATGGAACACAAATGCATGTGGCAACTTTATCCATACTGCTTTTATATCTCCCACAGTCCTCTGTAGAGTCCCGATTTTGTGAAGGTAAGCAGCTGCAAACTTCTACTATTATTAGGCTTCAGGGGCAGTTGCTTATTGATCCAGGCTGCTATGTGATGCCTGTCAGAAGTAAACAAACTCTTACAAATGAGGTAGCTCACTGTACTATTTAATTACTGCAAATATATTTTTACTGCAAAATCTCAGGTCATGCTCTGGAGGTTATATGGGCATATGGCCTATTCTGGCAGCATCTTATGTTTGGGATTTTAGTTCTCAAATATTTTATTATAATGTGTTAATGATCCGGATAGCTTTTTGGAAACCTTTTTCATGTCTGTCATCAGATTTTGTTTTTTTCTGGTATAAATTTAAAAAGAGATCCAGGTGAACTATATTCATGCATAGATTTACTATTTTGAGTATTTATAATGAAATATATTTTTCTTTTGAAACTATAACATTAACATTTAAGTAAGTTATATGTGGACTTCCAACCTCCTTGTTAGATGGTTTGTGTTCTGATGACTGGTACCACTTTTTGTCTTTTTATATTCAGTGTCTGCTTCTCAAGCTGGTTGTGGGATGAAAGGGCTTAAGGTTATGTTTTAAAATTATGCTTCTAGCCTCTAGCAGACGTCTTCAAGCTTTTTATAAAAATGGCCCACTTTTGCAGTGCTGATCAAGCTGGTCCGTACCTCCCACTAGTAGGTGTTCCAGCTTTCATAATGGGCAATAGTGGAGCAACCAAATGGCGCGCGATTGGCCCACCATGAAAGCTGGAACGACCACTAGTGGGCGGTAGGGACCAGGTAGACCAGCACTGCAAAAGTGGGCCGTTTTTATAAAAAGTTTGAAGACGTCTGCAAGAATCTTGTTAGATGTGAAGGTGGATCTCCAAATACTGAAAAATTTGACTTTTGGAGTATTTGAACATACGCTGTGTCGCCCAAAAGAAATACAAACATGATATTTCTGAGTGGAAATAAAAAAGGTTTATTGAAAATAGAAAGTGATTGGGAATAAGTACTGTAGAAGTGAGCTGGAAGAACGAGCACAGCCACTTCCTGAGAGTCCCTGTGCATCAGTTTTCTCATATGGAAACGGAGTGGTAATGATGTATATCTCTTTACCGTGTGCCAAGTGGCATACAGTAAGCATCACTAAGTGAGAGTTGTTGGTTTTGAGGGAATCATCATTATTGCTATTATTATTTAAGGGAATTTAGAACTAAAATTAATACGAGTCATACATGTTTTCACTAATACCTGTGTTTATCCTTTTTTCTTTTAGGTTCTTGGTCGGGTATAAGAGCCTTGTGTACTTCCCAACAGTCTTTCTGCTGAGTTCCATATTTTGGATGTTTGTGACTTGGTTCATCTTATTCTTTCCTCATATCCTTCAAGCTTAAATGCCTCTTTTTGCTTTTATAAAATAGTAATGCCATTGTTAGACATTTAAATATTAGAAGACATCCAGGGAATGCAGTTCACATTTGTATTCATTTAATAGTTTTGGTTGAAGATGTTTAATATCTACTCAACTTTGGGAGTAATCTCAGGGCACACAGTGGAGACAGTAGGAATCTAGTATTTACTACTCATTGGCAAGAAACAGTAGGATGAAATATTATTATACTTGAACCCATAAAAATGTCTTATATTGTCTTGCATTTCTCTTCAAGGTCGGATGGTTCTATTAACTTGGTCAGCACTTACCTCTGATTAATAAATCTCCTGGGTGCTGAGGCGGCCTGCGTGGGAGGGATCTGGCGGAAACCTGCCCTCCTAAGCGATGGCCCATGCGGGGTTATTATCCTAGTGAGTCTTAATCCACAGTAAAAATAAGTTTACATTGCCACCCAAAACGTGTTCTGTGAAGCAAAAATTTCAGCAGATACTTCTAATGTGTGCTTTATTCTAAAATTTTATCTTATCCTATTGTATTTCTTTCTAGAAAATGCTGGTCACATCCCACTTAATTATTTCATGGCCTGCTAATGGATGGCAGCCATGGTTTAAAAAAAAAACAAAAACAACTCACCTAAGGAACAAGTTTATTACTTAAGGAACAGGGCTCAGGCCAAGTTCCCCTTAAGGATGTGCTGTGCTTTTAGGGTTGATCAAGTCCAGCCACTTAGAAATGAGGAAAGAGGGTACTTCTTGGTTTATAGTTATTTATTTCTCCCAGAAGGAGGGAGCATTTTCTCCAATTTCTGACCTTCCTACCTCTTTCCAGGCTTCTTTTTCCTCTTCCAAGGACTCTAGAAAGCTGTTATAAACTTGTTTTCCATACAGGTAGGAGAAGAAGGGATGTGGGGGGGGGGAGAAATGTACCTTTAAGCATTCCTGTAACATCTGTTATTTCTATTTCTGGTAATGGCATTTTAAAAAAGAAAGAGTAGTGTTTATGGGAGAGATCTATACACTCAATCCAAGTACAGTTTTTCATAGGAGTAACATGGAGGGAGGGGGCGTGTGGTTTCTTAGAGTGAAGACCTCTACTTTCATTGTAGCGCCTTTTTACTTTAATGATGCTCTTTATTTCCGAGTATTAATGCTAATATTTTTTGAATTCCTTTAAATGAATGGCCTGGGATACTGTGGAGTTCACTTGACTTTTTTCAAAAGATTTTATTACATTTAACCTTTGGCTCATAAGTACTGATTTGGGAGTAGCTTCTTAAGCACTGTCCTTATTGCCACCATTTAATGAAAACTTGGATGAAATTGTTATGTGATATAAAAATAATTAAATTTCTAAGTAATTATGAGTGCATAAAGTAACAGCACAATATACATCAAAATCTGCGGAGACCCCAAGGCTGGTAAATTCTATGCTAATTGACATGATACCGAGAAGGATGGTTGATATTTTTGCTTACCAACCCATGTGGCAGTGGAATAAACACAGTTTTAAAATTGTGTTTTCTTTTTTTTTTATTATTCAGTAAGAGCAGGAGAGGCAGAGACAGATTCCCGCATGCGCCCTGACCAGGATCCACCAGGCATACCCACTAGGGGGCAATCAATGCTCCATTGCTCAGCAGCCAAGCTCTTCCTAATGCCTGAGGTGGAGGCCATGGAGCCATCCTCAGCACCTGGGGCTAACTTGCTCCAATCCATGGCTGCAGGAGGGGAAGAGAGAGAGAGAGATAAGTGAGAAGGGGAGGGGTAGAGAAGCAAATGGACACTTCTCCTTTGTGTCCTGACTGGGAATTGAACCCAGGACATCCACACACCAGGCTGACACTCTACCACTGAGCCAACTGGCCAGGGCCTAAAATTGTGTTTCTTGATGAATTTTTAAAATGTGTCAACTCACATTATTTCAAATTTTGCACAAAAATGTGATATAGTTTTTATGTTGAATTATTTCAAATTTATAGAATCAGTATTACCAATGTAACTTCACCATAGTTTGAAAACCTCAACTATAACTTAGTATTCAGCTGAATTTAATTACAAACTTTAGTCTTTGTGAAGAGCCTATACATCAGAAGAACTGAGTTTTGTAGCTAGACAGAATCTGAAGGTGTTGAAGATGAGACGATGCTGTTTTACTCACATGTACGCATACAGCGCCGAGATCCAGGCATCCATAGGAGCCTGTTACTGGTGCAGGAATGTCAGTAGGTGGCACTGTTCACCGTCGGATCATTGTTTTTCAAGCTGAATGTTCAATGCTGTTTTAACTGCCAGGGTGTGAACTGAGGTGCTACCCTGTAAAAACCTATCCCGAGTTTATACCAGTTTCACCTCGGGTTGCCAAGTCTGGATTGCATAGGGGTTTTTGCTCCTGTGGCCACATTATGGGAAGAAGATCTGGGGTACTGTGGAAAGAGTATCTTCGGAATCAGCATGAATTTGAGGTTTTGGCCCCTTTTATTATGTAGTATTGGGCAAGTTACTTAATTTCAGTGAGTCTGTTTTTCTGTAAGTAGGGGACAGTAGTACCAAGCTTATGGGTGGCTGCAAGGGTTACTGTGCAGCGCTGTCTGAGTTGCTGACCACAGTCCCTATTGCATACTCTGAATTCTAAAAGTAATACCTGTTATTATTATTAATTTTATGAATAAAATCTGTGTCGAAGGCCTCATGTTGAAATTAATTTGAGGGCAGCTCTAGATCAGCTCCTCAGACATTATTTTATCATATCTTTTCTGTGTTCAACAGATAATGGCTTTTATGAAATGGGATCAGTGAAGAGGTAAGATCATACTGATAAGTTTGGAAGATTAATACTTAGGAAAGAGATGCTGAGCCACTGAACGTTATGGTTGTGATCCTGGCTAGAGCTGACTAGTTTTAGAGGGATAAACACGGGGAAAGTCCCATACTGGGTTTCAGAGAATGAACATGTACAAGTACATGTTGTGAAAATGTCGTAGCTTCAGGTCCCAGGAAAACGAACCAGGAGCTTGGACTAAAAGCCCTGTATGGGTAGTGAGGTGGCTTCGAGGATGCCGGTATATTCTCCAGTAGTGTTCCAAAGATTTGAGTGTCCAAGCAAAGGACAATAGCAATGTTACTGTCCTCTGTTCCAGTCAGTACACACCTGAAGTGTGTTTGCTGTCTTTTGAATTCTGTTCTTTAAAAGAGACAATGAGAAGCAGGAGCACAAACAGAGGAACTTGACCAATGAACAATGTTGTTTAAGGAACAATGTTGTATTGAAAGGCAAATTTACCTCCATACTGAGAAACTTCAACTACAAGAGTCACAAGCTAGCAGGGCAGGCTGAGGTGTCTATAAATAACTATAATTTGAGGTCTAAGAGCCATAGAAGTAAGCCCTCTTAGCTGCGGGTAAGAGAGAGAATTCTCTGTAGGGAATGACCTACAGAGGAAGGGTGTGTGTGACTTGAGTCTTAAAGTCAGTTAGGACTTAGACATTTTAACAGTGTGGTTTTAGAAATAGAAGGGATGAGTGGGAAAGGTGGGGAGCATTCGAGGTCAGCACAACACCAAGCAAGGGCATGGAAGCAAGGATGTTTGGCTTTATGGGAGGGGCTAGAGTGCAGTTCACTTTACTTGGAGGAGAGGATACAGTGATTCTCCCGGGATTTGTTTTGTAGACTAGTCAGAACAGAATTTAATCAGCTCAATATATGGGATCATCATATGATTTATCTGGTGTATTTTTGAGAATGTTTCATATATGTTGATCAGGATTTTATGGAAACAAAATAAGATGTGATTCTTTAAGAAAAGGTCAGACTTACATACTCTCTAATAGTGTTCTTAATTCATTTTAAGCATTATTTGTTAAAATTCAATTTCACACAATTTTTCTGGACCTTGTGTCTTTCTTAAAGCCAGGTCTACCTGCAGATTAACTGGCAAACTAAATAAGATTCATTCCTGCCACCTGAAGCAGATGTGGGGGTGCTGGTATTTGTGGGCAGAGCAGATTCTGAATCTACAGAGTGGGCATGAGGTCTGAAGCTCTGCCTGCCCCACAAGCTCCGGGTAAAGCCATTGCTATAGTCCATGGGCCACCCTTCTAACAGCAAGGGCTCAGAGCCTTACTTTGTGGTCACCTTCTCTACTCCGCAGGACAGCTTGGCAATCCCTCTGAAGGCAAATACAGTTCCTGTATCAATAATGATTTAAATTGGACAAGGAAAATTAGTTTATTACTGATGTATTGGTTTATATTGCACAACATTTTACTTTCTTTTTTTCTAAAGAGTTTTCTTTTTTTATTTTTACATTTTATTTATTCATTTTAGAGAGAAAGAGACAGACAGACAGAGAGAGAAGGGAGGGAGGAGCAGTAAGCATCAACTCCCATATGTGCCTTGACCAGGGAAGCCCGGGGTTTTGAACTGGTGACCTCAGTGTTCCAGGTCGATGCTTTTACCCACTGCGCCACCGCAGGTCAGGCAACATTTTACTTTCTATACAGAGAATTTGTACCAGTTCAAAAACATTTCCAAGTGGGACCATTTATCCTTGAAACACTTTTTATCTCAGTTTATAACTTCTGCCTTTCCCAAATATGTAGTATTTAATTTATAATCTCTTTGCAAGGAAAGCAATTTCTTCCATTCCTAAGTTAATTCAGCCTAAATCAGTTACAATTAGGTACTAAACTTTGCAGTAGGAAATTTTTGCAAGCATTTATCTAATATATGAAGAAAGGTTTCTTAGTTGGAATCTCTGAACCAAGTGGCTTATTTCTTTGAATGATTTTGTTACAATGATCAGACAATATTTTTCTGGATGCTCTCAGGAGGGCCATATTATACCATTAAAGAATAATTTATTTGAATCTTGAATGCTTTTAAGTCTTCAGGATGTCCTTTATATATTGCAGCTCTTCCCATCAGTACTTTATTTTATTTTTGACAGAGATAGAGAGAGGGACAGACAGGACAGACAGATAGGAAGGGAGAGAGATGAGAAGCATCAGTTCTTCCTTGAGGCACTTTAGTTGTTCAATGATTGCTTTCTCATATGTGCCTTGACCATGGGGTTACAGCAGAGCGAGTGACCCCATGTTTAAGCTAGTGACCTTGTGCTCAAGCCAGCAACCTTGGGCTTAAGCCAGTGACCTTAGGGTCATGTCTATGATCCCATGCTCAAGCCAGTGACCCTGTGCTCAAGCTGGTGAGCCTGCGCTCAAGCCAAATGAGCCCACACTCAAGCTGGTGACCTTGGGGTTTTGAACCTGGGTCCTCCGTGTCCCAGTCTGATGCTCTATTCACTGCACCACTGCCTGGTCAGGCCTTATCAGTATTTGTTTTTCCTTTTTTTCTTTTTAAATGAGAGGAGGGGAAATAGTGAGACAGACTCCTACATGCACCCAAACCGGGATCCACTCAGCAACCCTGTCTTGGGCCAATGCTTGAATTAAGCAAGCTATTTTTTAGCACCTGAGGCAGATGCAGTGGGACCAACCAAGCTATCCTAAGCACCAGGGGCCATGCTCAAACCAGGCAAGCACTGACTGCGGAAGAGGGGTGGGGAAAGAGAAGCAGATGGTTGCTTCTCTTGTGTGCCCTGACTCAGAAACAAACCCAGGACGTCCATACACTGGGCCGATGCTCTACCCACTGAGATACCAGTCAGGGCCCCTGTGTCTTTCAGCTCTTGAGGAGGGATTAATTTTTTAATTATGACCAAATTTCCACCAGATTACAACATAGGAGGGGGCCAGGTTTGGGAGCAGGGATGTGTTGCATAAGGAACGATGAGGATAAAATGCAGAGAAGAAATATTCTTAGGAACCAGTGATGAAATCTGCCTATGTCATAATTATGCCATTCTTAAGGGAAGTCTGATACGTTCCTTAACCTTGCTTTAACATCTGGCAGGCACTCCTTTCTATTTTGCTTTTATTCTCAGCATAATAGGCTTCCTCTACTTTTTCTACATGACTTGGGCAACAGATCCAGGCTTCACTAAGGCTTCTGAAGAAGAAAGGAAAACGGTGAGCTTTCTTTGTGATGTTACTGATTTTTTTTAAATAGTAGGGTATGTAAATTTTGGAAGATCATAGCCATGTTGGTTTTTGTCATGACTGTAACTCTAGTGCCTGGTACCTAATAGATGTAACATAAATGTGAATGAATAAATCAGCAAAATGAGATTCCTCCACTGTCATGCTTTTTTGTTTATATGAAAAAACTATTTTTTTTTTTTTGTGATAGAGACAGAGAGAGGGACAGATAGGGACAGACAGGAAGCGAGAGAGATGAGAAGCAATTCTTCGTTGCGGCACTTTAGTTGTTCATTGATTGATTTCTCATATGTGCCTTGATGGGGGGGGGGGAGAATGGCTACAGCAGACCGAGTGACCCCTTGCTCAAGCCAGTGACCTTGGGCTCAAGCTAGTGAGCCTTGCTCAAACCAGATGAGCCTGCATTCAAGCTCCCGACCTCGGGGTTTTGAACCTATGTCTTCCACATCCCAGTCCCAACACTCTATTCACTGTGCCACCTCCTGGTCAGGCCGTATGAAAAATTTTAAAAATATTTTTAATTCCTGTTAAAATAATACTTCACCAAGACCTTTTCAGATGTAATTTCTGTTAGCAGATATAATCTTCTAATTCTTTATAGTAACATTTAGATAATGATCAGATAGCTTAAAGTCCCTCATTTAATACATGGAGCAGGCAGGAACCAGGGGGCGTCCTCCTCCTTCCTGACAGGGGAGATACCCCGTCTCCTCCTCAGATGAAGTTTTCAGATGACATGGTGTGTCTTCCATCGCTCCTGAATGTTTAGAAGTTGGGGAGAGTGTCATCTTTGTTACCTAAAGCCAGTCCTCCTCAAAAACTGAGCCCTTGGTGCTTATGACCATCAGTTCTGTTGGTTACTGGTAGTTTTTGTTTCTTTTTAGGATTGTCTGTGTTTATTTTTCTCTAGCAGATTGTAAGTGGGAGATCATTGCCATTGATGGAGAGAAGGGGGGTGTCATTTTTGTGCGTTGTAATTTCTTGGCTGTGGTTGAAAATGCAGACTTGAAAAAGTAATTATTTCAGGCATGGAATGATTTGTTGGCCAGTCTCCCAAGGTGCTTTTCCAGCTTCCTCAGTTTGGAGAGAGAGCTGTGATTATGGTATATGATCATGCATTATATATTCCCCAGTAAAATGCCAACGTAAGGTCAAACTCGGTGTCTTTCAGAACATCATCACCCTCGCAGAGACTGGTTGTCTGGACTTCAGAACATTTTGCACATCATGTCTTGTGAGTGAGTCTTTTTTTTTATAATTGTCTTTCCCATAGTAAAAGCAAATTCTTGGTTACATTGCTCATGTAAGCATTTAGCAAATCTTCATGGTATATTTATACACCTTTGTTTCTGCCAGGTTCTAATTTTGCATTCCTGTCAGAACAATTTTCTGCCTTGAACGTATGAGAGAAGGATGTTTATAATTTCTTGGAGTTGCCTATGATTAAAAATCTCTTTCTGTGTTCTGTTTGCTTTCTCCTGCCACGAAGCATATGTTAGAACTAACTTGGATCGCAGGATCATGATAACCCCAGGAACCACTTGGTGAAATTTCTCATTTTGCAGTTGAGAAATCGTGGCCTTAAAGGAGGAAGTAACTTTCCCCACATTATTGGCAGAGCCAGAAATGTGACTTGGGCTTTGTTTCTTTAGTCCATGCTCCTTGTGCTGCATGGTATTGCCTGTTACCCGTCAGTCACTGCCAGTAGGCTCTGGAATCCAAATCCCCTTTAGCGATGGCTTCAGTGAAATAGACATATAGACAAGTAAATATTAATAAGACATTCCAGAGGCTCAGTGTGAATGGATGATCTAATATTTAGGATTATTTGTGTCAGTTTCTCCAGGATTTAGGAATAAGCTTTTGCTTGTGACTACTTTGAGACTGATTTATGCTTGGGCCTCTCCAAATTGCCCACTTAGGTAAGGAAGCCATTAAGGTCGCTCCATTGCCCTGTGTGCAACTCCTGTGTGGCTCGATATGATCAACACTGCCTGTGGACTGGACGGTGCATAGGTGAGAGGTTGAACTTTTCAGTTACCATATGAAGCTAAGCTTATATTTAGTTATGTGTGAGAGTCATAGAAAAAGTGAAAGGGAACCCATTTTGTAGCTGTTCCTTGTCAGAGTGTTATCGCTATGGTATAACACTTTTGGAAAACTGATTTTTGATACTGATAATATCATTACAGTGTTTTAACATTTATGAAACACTTTCATATATCGTATCCTTTTTGATCATCATATACTACTCCTGCGAGGTTGGTGTTATTATGTCCACTTTAGAGTTGAAGAAATATAAAATGTGAAACATTATTTGCTTGAAGTCACTTTAGGAGTATCAGTCTTCTGCAGATACCATGTTCTTCCCATGTTTTGTCTTGTCTCTCTTGTTCACCTTCTCCACTTGCCTTCTGCAAGATTCAGCTACGAGCTAGACCCAGAGATGGTGGAGATCTGGGCCTTGCCTCCCACTCAGGGAGTGTTCCTTGTTCTGGTCTGTAGCCCTGCCGTCCTCTGAGCCATCGCACTGAAGCCCAGGGTTTATTATGAGGAACTGTGGTCATGAATCTTTAGGAGGAGATAAACATTCACGATCTTGATTGGCAAAAGACTGCCTCAGCTCAGTCAGGTTTTCTTGGTGCATTTTGTTGTTTTTTACTTTCTAGAAAAGATCGTTTCTGGGGTCCCATGCTTTATGGACCCCATCCCACCTTAAAGGTGAGGTGATTGACATTATAACAGGCAGCTTTGAATGGTAGTGGAAAAACAATAGCAATGAGTGCGTATATTTCCATCATGCTGCACTTAGCATGGTGTTTTCACGTGCATCATCTCTGGTTGCCACGGGCCTGTGAGATGGAAGAGATAGCCCCATACTATAAGTGAGAACAATGGATCAGGGGATGTAAATGATATACCTATAGTCACACAAGTAGTCATTCATAAACCTAGGTCTCCTCATTCTTATGGCTGTTATTCCTTTTTGCTGGGCTTTGCTGCCTCTGGAGAAGGAGGGGAACATGATGGTACCTGAGCAGCTTTTGTGTCATTCGCTTCAAAATGCTCCCATCTCCAGCATCAAAGTAGAAGAGTGGGGCTTGGCTGCCTGGCATCCTCCCCCTTTCTTCACTTCTGTGGGCCTTTCTCAGGCTGCAGGTTGCTCCTCTTCTGCTTCGTTCAGTCTCCTGCAACATAGCTGTTTAGTGCTGCTCCTCAGATTCATTTTCTCTGTTCCCTGATCCAGTCAATCCTTGATGTCCATAGTCATAGCTCTGTAAAGTTATCACATAGAAGGAAGGGACAGGTATGTTTTCCCCCACATCCTGTCCGCCCCTCTCCCTCCAACACACTATAGGCCATCCCAGAGCGGCATGTACTTAACAAACTTTGTTCTATTTAAAAAACAAAAACAGAAGAACAACCTCTTTTAAGTAATAAATATTAGTTTAGTTAACATGGATAGTTGACCAACATGACATGTCAGAGCTGTTTGACTTCGGTTTAATGGTATTTAAAAGCAAAGCAACAGCTTATTTCTTTACTTTGGTGAAGACTTTGGGCAGGAAAGTGGTTAATAATGTGTTGACCTGGAAAATCATTGTAAGAAAAAGTATTAAATATGTTGATTCACTTTCTGATACAGGTTTCGGCAACCATCGCTATTACATATTCTTCTTATTTTTCCTTTCCATCGTGTGTGACTGGATTATATATGAAACTTTTATGTGTAAGTATAAATTTTTCTTATAGCAGGCTCATTTGTGCCCCTGCCAACAACACTGTTCCTTGTACACTCTTGCATGTCACCTTCTGGCCGGGTGACCATAAACTGTACCCCTAATAAAAGTGAAGTGGGGGCCTGTGAGACTCTCGGCACCGGGGAGCTGCAAGAAATGCTGGAAGAGGTCAGTTGTCAGACCCTGAAATGACCTTGCCAAATTAGAAAAGCGGTCACAAATAACAAATGCATTTAGGCAAGTGCAGATTTACCCCCACTGAAAGGAGGAACAATCAACCACTCAGGTGCAAAGCCAGGGAAGTGAGAAGTAAATAAAGGGCAGGGGCTGATGGGAGAAAGGCGGGGAACTTGGAAGGTTGTCACAGTAATTTTGGAACAAAACTGAAAGCACATGTCCTTTGATAAATCTCAGGTCACAACTTGCAGCTGACAGGAAAGCTGTAATAATCACTGAAAGGTTGGAAATAAATATTCGATCAGTTATTCTGCATCTCTGAGAAAGGAAAATAATCTTTGTTTTAAATCTCTATATTTCTTACTTGAATGACCTTTTTTTTTTTTTTAAGATTTTATTTATTGATTTTACAGGGAGCAGAGGGAGCAAGAAGCATCAACTCATAATTTCTTCACATTAGTTGGCTTGTCATATGTGTCTTGACCCGGCAAACCCAGGGCCTCAAACTGGCATCCTCAGTGTTCCAGATCAGTGCTCTAACCATTGCACAGGCCGAGCAAGGAAAATGATCTTTCAGTAGCAGTATGAAGGGCAGCTCTCTCTAGGGGTCTCATATCAGGAGTGACATCCAGCTGTTCCAGATGATCAGCTAAGACAGGGTTTGTTTATTTATTTATTTTTACAGGGACGGAGAGAGAGTCAGAGGGATAGATAGGGACAGACAGAAAGGAACGAAGAGAGGTGAGAAGCATCCATTATTAGGTTTTTCATTGCCATTACAATACCTTAGTTGTTCATTGATTGCTTTCTCACATGTGCCTTGACTGCAGGCCTTCAGCAGACCGAGCAACCCCTTGCTGGAGCCAGCAACCTTGGGTCCAAGCAGGCGAGCTTTTGCTCAAGTCAGATGGGCCCCGCGCTCAAGCTGGCGAGCTCGGGGTATCGAACCTGGGTCTTCCGCATCCCAGTCCGACGCTCTATCCACTGCGCCACCGCCTGGTCAGGCAAGGACAGGGTTTAAATTGAAGCAAGAAGGATTTTGGTAGTTTCTAAGAGTTGTATGACTGTGCTTTTCAAACCTTGGAATAGGTTACCTAACTGGAAAAACCTATATAGTGCTTATAGTGTATTTTGACTTGAACTGTTTATTTTTATTGTTTTGAAAGCTTTGGGAGAATTTGGCTCTAGAGGCAAAGAGGCTTATGCCCAAGTATTGTATTTTGCCGATAAAATACTAATTTGTTGCTTGAACTAAAATCTGGACTGATTCAGGAAGCTGTTAGGACAGTTATTTTCAACCTTTTCTTCTTTTTCCTTTATCATCCCAAGCCCCATCATCCTACCTGCCCTGCCCTCTTGGCTTTCTTGATGTTTTGTTAGTTCATGAAAGATAATTTCTTTCCAGTCTTCCCTAGTTTCCCAGCTCCCCTCCCCAGAAACACTCGATATTACAAGTTTGCTATTTTGGTGTTAATATTTGTGTGACATGATTTCTTTTCTGCCCCGCTACAGGCATGGAGAGGGCTTCTGTTACCTTGCCGGCCCTTTCCCACCTGGCACCTTGGGTGTCTGATCCCTAGGGAATGCTTTTGTGGCTCACTATAACTGCCCATCTCAAATGGATCTAATAAACAGAAGGTTGTGATCCTTTTCTCAGTTCTTGTCAAAGGCCGTCAGCAGTCCTCAGCATTGGAATTTAAAACCTCTTAGATTATGTCCTGTGGTGAAAGAAATAAAAGGTATTTTGACAGAGCTTCTTTCTGTTGAAAGTGCTGACCTTTGAAGGCCTGACATTAAAGCGTATTCCTGGAAAACCTTTTTAAGCTGGCCCACGGACCAACCTGCGCCTGGACTTGATCCTAGGGAGAAGGAGCCAGAGTTTACACCGCTCTTGTCTCTCTCCACTAAAAATAGGCCCCTTTGTTTGGTGTCTATGTCCAGCAATAGGCTGTATTGATAAGGACAGAAGTGATTTTCCGTCACATTTATTCTTTCCAAGGTGCTTTCTTATTACGTATATTGGTTCTTCCCTGCTCTTTGTCTCTATTCTCCGGCCCTGAACCAATTTTTATGTTGCTGTTTGTTTCTTAGGAACAGTCCCTCCTTTGCATTCGCTTAAACCTGTGGAGGCTAGTAGCTGAGCTTACATACTTTGTTACATCCCATTTATACTTTGACCTTTTTTTTTTACACCGAATGAGGACATTGTGTCATCATTATTTCACAGACAGGAAAAAGTGAATTTTAAAAAAAAAGTTCAATTTTTCTAATGCACCGTCACTGTCCTTTCACCTTCTTTGTTTACCCTTCACAGCCCTGTAGCTAGAGCCCACTGAGCCCCTCCTCCTCATGTAAGCCCGTTGCCTCCTTAGCCACCATCTGTTCATCTTGTGAGGTCTGATTTCAGGGTGGACAGTAAATAACTCAAATGTGTCAGCATTGTACAGGTTCCAGGGGTAAAGATCTTAGATCATTGCTGGAAAGCACATTGTAACTATTAGAGCTGACTAAAGATGAAAACACCTGATTTGGAACAATAAGAGTGCCTTCTCCTCTTTCTCGTTAGCCAGTGACCACCTGATAAGAATGCAGTAGTACATGTAAAAGTGTTATATTGCATGTAAGTAATGTGCATGGCCATCGACAGCCACATCTTTTATATTAATACTGAAATCAGTTCTCTGGAAACTTCAGTTTGAAGTCATGCTGTGTTATTGAAAAAATTCCCAGGAGAAAGTGGTAGAAATCCCTAAGCTCAAAGAAATGGACATTCTTTCCTACTCAGCTGCGTGCTCTGCCTGCTGTTGAAATTACATTCTTTTATGTCCCAGCAGACAGGTGCATGGATGCCTCTGTCCTTGCTGTCCTAATGAGAAGCTCTTGTTACCTTGATTGTAACTCTTATGATTGCTGTTGGCATATATTTGTGAAAGATGGGAATTAAATGATACTTAGAAAATAAAGGATAATTGGAACAAAATTGGACAGATAGTTGATAGTAAGTCATGGATTTATTTTCTTTCTGTCCCAGAAGCTCTTAAGTATTGCTTTGGGAAAACCTCCAAAACTACTTATCAAATTGTCAGAGGCATTTATAAAACCTCCAGGTACAAATCCACAGAATTCTCATTGCAAAAATAGTTTGTCCTTGCCCTGGCCGGTTGGCTCAGTGGTAGAGCGTTAACCCGGCATGTGGAAGTCCCAGGTTTGATTCCCGGCCAGGGCACACAGGAGAAGTGCCCATCTGCTTCTCCACCCTTCCCTGTCTCCTTTCTCACTATCTCTCTCTTCCCCTCCCGCAGCCAAGGCTTCATTGGAGCAAAGTTGGCTTGGGCGCTGAGGATGGCTCCCTCAACTCTGCCTCAGGTGCTAGAATGATTCCGGTTACAATGAAGCAATACCCCAGATGGGCAGAGCATTGCCCCCTAGTGGCCATGCCAGGTGGATCTTGGTCGGGTGCATGCAGGAGTCTGTCTCTGCCTCCCCGCTTCTCACTTCAGAAAAATACAAAAATAAAATAAAAAATAGTTTGTCCTTTACGAACAGTCATGGTACCTATAAAAGAGATTTTCTTTATATAACATTGAAAGTCTGTTCCCTTGTTTCTCCTGCTTCCTACCTATGTTCACCTTTCTGCTGCTCTTAGCTGCATGGGTTAGGGGTCATTATCATGAAGGCCATAGTGATGTTCTTTCTTTCAGTTGGCATATAAATAGGTTCTCCTGGGGAGAAACTGAGTGTGATCATGTGACTTGCTCTCTGTTACTATCCTGAGGGTGTCTTTCTCGTGACTTCCCTCATCTGGCCTTTCTCCCTCCGCAGGATAAAATACGGCGCCAATGCAGGAGTGCAGGCGGTATTGCCTGCTCTGAGCTTGTCTTCTAAGTGCTTAGGGTTTCTTGTGCTCACAGTACTGGCCTGTTGATCTGAACCATTAGTAAGAGTTTATATTTAGTTCTGTAATAGGCCCATATCTTGTTGTAACATGGATAAGATAATTTTCTAGGACAAATATTTATTAAATATAATCATTCTCAGCTGTCAAGTCCTTGAACAATTAACTTCTGTAGACAGTGCATTTTATGCTGAATATGCTGATTTTAGTGATGATTTATGAACTTTTTTGCTTTTATTTCTTCACTGGCAACTACCAATGCAGTGTTATCAGAGCCTTAATTAACAGCAAGGTACTAGTTTTTCGTCTTTGTTAGTGGAGCTGGCATTTGGAAGATAAAATCTTAAAATTAAGTTCTGATGGGTGCCATCACCCCTTCCTTTCTCTTTTCCTCAAATACAACTGCAGAGATTTTATCTTATTTATCTGGTTTGCTGCCTTTTAAAATAATGGGTTCCTTTTTGTGCATTCACAGATTGGTCAAATCATTGTGCCACAACATTCAGAGAAGATGGGCTGTGGACCTGCCTCAATCAGATTGTGGCTTGCTCCCCGTGGGTTGTGTACATCTTCATGCTAGCAGCTTTCCATTTCTCATGGTCAACATTTTTATTATTTAATCAACTCTTCCAGGTATTCATTTCTCTTCTTGTCACGCTTTTGGGTAAAATCTCTAATAGTCTGTACTAACGTAGAACGGCGTTAATTTCCATACAGAGGATTTTGTGTCTAGTTCCACCTCTGTCATTTGACTCTTGAATTTCAATTTTCTTGTCTGTAAAATGGGGATAATAATTCCTGTAAAGGTTAGGCCAATAAATTGTTAGTATTAGTCGTAGGAGTTATCTGTGTCTAACAGAGGTGAATTAAATTGTTCAGAGTCACCCAATGAGTGGGAAAATCAGAATTTGAAACTTAGATCTTCTGACATTTAAGGGCTTTCCCCATCATACAATTAACTTATATGGTGTGTGAAAGCATGGTATAAACTGTTAACTGTTATGCAAGTATGAGGTGACTACTCTCCCTCACTTTTTTCAACCCTGTTTGTTATATGATTATGCAGGACTCAAGTGGATAGAAGTGTGGAAGTCATGAAAAACACATCCCTAACCAGTGGGCTTGGTGATTGCACTTCCAGAGAAGGTCATGGCCATTAGAAGGTCCAAGGTCCAGGGCAATAGTCACTTTCAGCTTTCTGTGACATTCCTGTCCCTTCCTGCTGCCTGCCTTTCCCTGTGAGCAGAGCCTAATTCTCACTGTAGCGCTGGCCTGCCCATGTGGATGACAGGCACGGCCAGTCTGCGCCACTCACTGCAGGACTTCAGATAATTAGAGCATTACTCAGCAACAGCAAGAAGTATTCCACTTGTTTGAGGAAGTAATCAATTCTGTAATAATAATATAGAAACTTAAATAAAGGAAAACTAATTAAGCTAATAATACTGACTTAACTAAGGTTTTTGAACATTATCCTAAATTTCTATCCCTCTAATATCTACAGACTCAGGCAGTAAGAATGGATATTAACATCAGTGGTTATTAATAGGAATTACTCTCATTTGTAATACCTAATATTTATATATGCTTTGCATATTCCAAAACACTTTCCCATCTGTTTTCTCACAAATATTTGAGATGTAGATTGTGCCAAAGTAGTATCTCCTCCATGTTACAGATGAGGAAACTAAGCCTAAGAGGTGCTGAGTGCCTTGCTCATGGCCATAGGGCTAGTAAGAGAAGTTAGATGAAGAACCTGAGATATGAGGCATCAATCCTAATTCTCTTCCTTCTTTTCTGGACTCTTAGAACAAGTACAAGTATACAAGACTATAAAATTCTCAATTTTTAAAACTCAAGTTAATATATTTGTTACATTTTTTTAAGACAGGGACATGGACCCAGTGTTTTAGACAGTTGTCAAAGAAATTCAGAGCAAAGTTGTTTTCTTAATAAGCAAAACTCAGTTATTTGGAGCTTTTGATTTCCTGGGTGCTCTGGTGAGGTGTGGTTTTGACGGTAGCGTCCAGCTGAGCATATAGACTGCTGGTGAGAACCATGGGCTCTGTTCTCGCATGGCCGAGGTCCACAGGTGTCATTCCCACTTCTGCCACTTCCTCAGCTGCGTGGCCTTGGACCAGTTACTCCACCTCTGTAAGCCTCTGCACTAGGTATTTTAAATATATTATCTCAAATCCTTAAACAATCTAAAGAAGATAATAATCTCTATTTCAAAGATAAGGAATTTAATTTTTGAGTTGTTTTGAGAATTAAACAAGCTAAATAAATAAATAGTAGTGTTTTTAATGACATGTGAGTTTTTAAGTGCCCTTAATTCTTACCTTTCCCCAAATATGTGGATTTAAATGTTTTTTACTTCCCTTTAGATTATTAACTTTTTAATTTGGCTGTTTTCAAAGACATACTAAGAATACACAAATTAAAATAGTTGCACTGATATTGACCTTATATTGTTTTACTTATTTAAAACTTGCATGCTGATTTTATTGAGAATCTAAACATAGCCATTAGCCATGGCTTGAATTACTAAAGCAGTTATTTCATGACTCTTATTTAGTCAATGCACTGTGTTTTCTTTAAGGTTAATAAAATAAGCAATATAAAAGAAAGTGCCCTGCTACTAGATTTACATAGCTTTCACCTTGATCCTTGGTTAGAAGGCCGGGTGATACTGTTTAGGGTGGGGCAGGGGGAAGTACCACATGCTTTTTAGTGACCCAAGATGCACCGCTAAGAGTGATGGAGCCTTGATGTGGTATTTTTCATGTACGCCCAACCTTTTTCAGATTGCTTTTCTGGGCCTGACCTCCCATGAGAGGACCAGCCTACTGAAGCAGAGCAGACATATGAAGCAGCCATTGTCCCTCAGGAGGACACCATACAAGTAAGTGTGATATCCTCTTTCCAGTGAGTCCTGTGGAAAATGCTAGCTTAGCCTTTGGTTGCCCAGTCTAGGGCCAGCATCCTTGGCCATGCTGTTATCCTCTATCTTGCTATCAGATGGAGTTGTCCCTCTTCTTTCTTGGAAGCCTCAGTGACAAGAGGTGAGCAGTAAGGTCATGAGCTCCAAGGTGATAAGAACTTGGGATTTAGTCTACTGAACTCAGCACAAAAAAAATAAGTGACTTTGAAGTTTTGCCAAGATGGGGAATCTCTCCAGTCAAGCCACATGGTCACAAGGTTGCATACTGCTGGCATGAAGTCACTGTGAGATAATGAAGCATGTGGCAGAGAAAGCCAGCGACAGGGCTCTCTGTAGAAAGCGTTGGATTGTGAGCATTGCCAAGGTTTCAGCCTGGCTTTCTATCACCAGTAATTATTTTAGCCGTATGTTTAAAGTGCCCACCTGTGTCGTCAGGGGGAAGCTAGTTTTTCAGGGTTGGGATATGTGCCTCCTAGAGCATTGGTTGTATAAAACCTGTCCTCAGTTTAAAATGAGTGTTTGTAGGAAGGTCATCACCATAAGGTATGAACGATCAGGCTTTGAAGCCTATCTCCCTATCGCATGTATTGGGGTCTTGGAGACTGGGAGTGCTGTGGAGGTGACCCAGAGTCTCCAGGGATTTGAGCTCTCACTGATATCTCATGAGCAGTCAGTCTATTTTAAAGTGCATTTGTGGTACAAGATGAAACTGTTAGGCTGTTGGACAAGGACATCAGAGCCTGGGATATGACTCTGCTGGGTATTTAGAGAGGAAAAAATATGCTTAATCGGGAAGAGGTCGCTAAAGTTCTGGAGCATGGAGGGTAGTGTTAAGCTTGTGATGATTGTTTCAGACTGGCAGCAGTAATAACAAAGTCTCTTTCTCAGTCATTTAACCAGAGGAATAGAGAGGTCCTCAGGTTACGACCATCTTGACATATGGTGTTTGGAGTTTACAACACTCCCATAAAAGCTTTAAAAATTGAGACATGAGTGTTTCAGCTTACGCCATTAGCGTCATTCTTCGGGACTATGTGGACGAACTAGTTTGGTTGCGCGCAGTGGAAGAATACACAGCACAGTGCACAGTCCAGTATATTTATGTCCTTTCCTTTTTCTGTGGCTTAGTTGTGTTTTTATGTTCTGGATTGTGATTTTACAACTGTGTTAGGATAGGTAAGTGACTTAGGCTAGAAGGGTATGTTTCGACTTACACCAAAATTTGGGTTATATCACTGTCGTAGGAATGGAGCTGTGTTATAACTCGAGGGCCCTGTGTATGTTTACTTCCCTGAAGTATGGAAGCCTTTGTGTATTTTAAGCTGAGCCTTGAAAGTTGTGGAGCAGGCAGATGGAGATGGAAGGGAGGGTATGCCATGCCTTGGAGAAAGGTTGAAGAGAGCAGAGGTGAGAGCTGGGTGTGCGTGGAAGCACAAATTGGAGTTCTAATAGTAAGGCCACTTTGAAGCTAGCTTCTAAATCCTGCCCAAAGTACAGGTTTACCTTGCATGTCCTCCCTCAAGTGCCTTTTGTTCGCTAATGGGGCCTCTGAGTTCTGAGCCTGTCTTCACTTTCACCCCACCTATTCCATGTAGTTAGCCTCTTCCTGGGAAGCTGCCTTTAGATGGGACTTTCCTCATCACTGTCGCCAAACAGCAGCAGTGTGCTCATCCTTATGTGCCAGTGTGCTTTGTTGTGTGTAGGTGGTTGGCTTAGGCTTGAAAGAGAAAACATGTGCATAAAAATCCACATTCCTCACAACTGGAATACATGGTAGCATTCAGGAGCTGATGGAGAAAAGTGATGCTGAAGACTGTCGTAGTCAGGAAGGCTTCAGAGGGGACCTGGGCCTGGCGCAGGCCTTGGGGACTGGTAGGGCGTAAAAAGGGGAGGGGGTATTGAACAATGTGAACTGAGGAACGCAATAGAGGCAGAGGCGGGATCAAAGGGACCAGAGGGAAAGCAGACAGAGGGAAAGAGGATGAGAGGATAGGCTCAGAGAAGCAAAAGAGATTGTTGAAATTATACATACATAACACAGCGTTATAGAGCGCAGGACAGCAAATCCTGGAGGGAAGGGGGGAAGGCATTGGGAGGGGGCTAAGGGGGCTGTCAAAGGGAGCACGGGGGCGGGGATATATTCGGTGGGATACTTGAATCCATATAAACACAATAAATTAAAATCAGTAAAAATTTAAACATTAAAACAAAACAAAAAAAAGGGTGAGGGGGTTACCTGTGGTGAGGGTTCCTGGGTAGAACTGGGTAGAAGAATGGCCCACATGATTGTGATTATGGGAAAAATAGAGCCGGAGTAGCTGCAGTAGGTGGTTTATAAAGAGAGTTTGGGGAGCTAGCACCTGGGGAACCTTGGGAATTTATAGAGTAGGGCCTGAAATACAAAGATGAGGAGTTGGATTTGAGCTGCTGGGCAGAGAAGTGTCTTTAAAGGGTTTTGATTGGGAGGTGAAGGGTTATGAACACATCAGAGTTTTAGAAGACTAGAAAGTCTCCAGTATGTAAGATGAATTGGAAGGAATTGAGACAGACATCATTTAGAGAGTTACATAGAAGGTTTAGAAAAAAAACGTCTTGTTAGTTGTATTTTGTGGCTTTTGAGATAATCAAAGTCTGAATTAGGGCAGTGGGAATGGAAAGAAAGAAACGTAGTGATGGCTGTGACTATTCCCGTGAGTAGGAGACCCAACATGAAGTTACTTCACTGCTGGCAGAAACCACGGGTTCTCAAAGTTAGGGGTTCAGTTCCAAAACTGGAACTGGGCTTCAGTTTTAACATCCCATAAACTCAGTAACTGATTCACCTCTGGATTAGGATCTTCCAAGGAGGTATATTATAGAACCGCAGTGAGTGTTTGTGGTATGAATAAATGTTTGTCAAGAACTACACAGGAAATGTAGTAAGACGTGTTCTCTTCCTTTCTTGGCAGCCTTGGGTTCACACAGAACCTGGCAGACTTCTTTCAGTGTGGCTGCTTTGGCTTGGTGAAGCCCTGTGCTGTAGACTGGACATCACAGTACACCATGGTCTTTCATCCAGCTAAGGAGAAAGTTCTTCGCTCAGTATGAAGCAGAGCAACCCAGAGCTCTCACTCTGATTTGTTTGTTTATGTTCATGCCCTGTGGTATAAAAGTGAAGATTTAAAGTTCACCTAAGCCCAAAGGAAAACATGGTAGTTTTTAAAGCCATTTGGTGAAAACAGAAGTTCTCAATAAAGGCATTATACATTTAGCAAGAGCAATCTTAGCAGACTTCTAAAAGAAAATGTTTATATTTTTTACAGATGCAAGTTACTTTTTGGGGGGATAATGTTCACTGATTATGGATAAAATATATTTTCAGATATTTTATTGGCTGTTTCAAAATAGTACTGTCTTTGAACTTGTAATTTTTGATAAATTATTTGTCTTTGTTTTATCTATAAATATGTAAAAATATTTAAATAGAGGTATTGTTTTGCTTTCACACATAATAAAAAATTTTTTGTAGTTGTCTTGTAGTTTCTGATACTGAACATTTCTAGAATATTAAATTAAGAAAAGGTATATATAAGATAAACTGATTTCTAATTCCAGTTGTGCGTTGAGATCACTGTTAACACCAATAAATAAGATTTAATTTAGTTTTCCATCTTACTTAGAAAATTGAATTTACAAAGTCTTAAAGATTAACTGTTATTTTTACTTAGTATCCTGAAAATATTAGACTGGTGTGATTATAATTGCTAATTTCCCTTGTCCTGGAGGACGAGCTGATTGCACTTGAAGTCTTAGTGTTGTATAGAGATGCCCTTGGGCATGTCCCTTTCTGTTGGGAACCCTCCCATTGGTTCCCATTGCTTTGGGGTAAAAATTAAAATTCTCCTGTTAACTTATGAGGCCCTGAAGAAGACAATCTTGTTTTTTTACCAGTCTCACTCTGGAGCAAGCTTTGTACTTTAACCACATTCCTCAAGGAATGGTTCTGTCTTCTGTAGAGCCTTTGCAGATAAGGAAATTAAAATCTAAAGAAGTTCGCATCTTCTCCAAGGTCCCATAGATACTAAGTGGGGTGGCCACTCTGGAGTCCTAATCCACTAGATATTTCCTGACATGTATGTGCTCAATAATATTTGATTTTTTTGAATCAATATGGGATGTGATCTGGTGAGAATTAGGTTTGAAAACTGATTCTCACCTGAGAGACAGGAATTTTTCAAGCTATATATATTTTTTTCTTGTCTCATTTAGATATCTAATGTATATCTTAAAGTGAACATGTCCAAAACTGAAGCTAAACTTTGGACTTCTACCCTACCTTCACCCACACAAATGAAAAATAGATAAAAATAGAATAAAACATAGTACATTTTAAAAGAAATAAAAAGTGGCTGACCCTGTTCCTTACCCTCAGCCGTCCTCATAGCAATTGATTGGAAACTCTGTCCTTTCAATAATTCAGGCCAAAACCTTAGAATCCTTTCTTGAATAACTTTTCCTTATAATATCCCAGATTCATTTCTATAAGAAATCCTGTTGGCTCTAGCTCTAAAATAAATCCAACACTGAATGCTTTCAGCTACCATTGCTGCTAAAGGCTCGAGTTACCATCCCCTCTGGTTTGTGTTACTACAATTAGGTCTCTTAGTTTGGTCTCTTTCCACCCTCATCTGGCTCCAAGGAGCCAAAGTGATCCTTGTAAAAGACAAATTGAATCCTGTATCTCCTCGGTGAGTGCAGAACGCTCCAATGACTCCTCATTTTACCAGAAGAAGAACCCCAGCCCCCACAGTGGCCTGCAGGGCCCCACTTTTGCACTTTCCCTGGCTGATCCCACATGCTTGCCAGGCACGCTTTTGCCATTGGCCTTTGCCTGCCTGTTCTCTGCCTAGAATCCTCTCCCCACAGATATCCACGGGGAAGGGCCTTTCTTCCAGCTTTCTTCAGATGTTAGCTTCTTGGGAAGGCCTCAGCTCACCGACATTCTGTAAGTTGCCCTGTCCTTCTCTTGAATATTTCTTCCTCTTAACCCTTCTCTATATTTTTCTCTGTAGCACTTAACCACCTTCTAACATGATATAATTTATTATGTCTACTTTATCCCATCTCCCTCTCCAATGCTTAGCATATAAGGTCTGCCAGGGAGCTTTATTTTGTTCACTGAATGTATCCCAAGACCTAGAACAGTGGTTCTTAACCTGGGTTCTATCGAACCCTAGGGGTTCGATGAGTCGGTCTCAGGTTCGGAGAAGCCTCTGCCGCGGAGGCCAGAATAAAGTAATACCGTAATTTGTTGTGAGTTCATGCACTTTGTTGGTTTTGTTCTTTGAGCAAGGTGATGTTCATGCACGGCTCATTTTGTGCACCAGTAAAAAAACATATACTTATGTCTTGAATTTGGAAACAAAAATCATATTTTATTTATCACTAAAGAAGGGTTCGGTGAATGCGCATATGAAACTGGTGGGTTCAGTACCTCAAAAAAGGTTAAGAACCACTGACCTAGAATATTGCCTAGCCCTAGCACATAGTATGTGTTTGATAAATATTTAAATTAATCTGTTTGTGGGGTGAATTGAAGGATTTTGAAACAAGACATGATATGATCAGAGTTGTATTTGAAGACTGACTCTCAACTGGGAGCAGAAGGACTTTTTCAAGTTATATCTTCTCCCTCTCCAGCCCCGGCCAGGTAAGTATTCTCATCCTGTGGTCCATGGACCAGTTACATCAGAACCCCAGGCTGGGGTAGGGTGGGAGTGTGGCATCAGGATCCTGTGTTCAGTTTTAAGTTCCTCATCTCCGACCTCCCAAATTAGTGTCTGCGAAGTGAGTTCTGGAACCCAAATTTTCTTCAGGTACCCCGGATGATTCTTAGGCATACATGCTATGGTTTGAGAATCATTTTCACTGAAGGAATCTAACCTCCACCTTTCTGTTTTGGCTTTTCCTTCAGGTTTACAGTGTGAAAGTTAAAAAAAAAAAGTTTGAGAATCAGTGTTTTATAACTAGACATCTTGGGTTTGAATCCTGGATCTACCAGTCACAAGCCACTTTTACACTCTGGGCAAATGACTTAACTTCCTAGTGCCTCAGTTTCCTCATTTGTAGTATGTGGGTAATAATAATATATGCCTCCAAAAGTTTTAAAGAGGTTTAAAGTGATAGTACATAAAAAGTGCTTAGAATTGTAACTGGCACATAGTAAATGCTCAATAAATGCTGGCTATTTAGAAATCTTTGGGAAGTAGACTACAGAGTGAAAGACAGAGAGGCTAGTGGTAAGGAAATGTGCCAGTTTCACCCTTCTGTCCTCTGTTGTGTGTTCTGGGGCCAAGGTCCTGAAAACTGTCTCCTTGCCAGCTGACTTTCTATTAAGTTCTGCCAATAAACTGGAAAAAAAGAAGGGTGGAGGGAGTTACTCCATTGTACTTGCCGGCTGTTCCTCTCAGTGTTGTTCAATCAATGGCTCTTCACCTTGACGGTGGCAGGTGGTATCGGTGTCTAGCTTTCTCTGCAAAGCAGCTCCATTATGCCCCTTAGCAGCACCTGCAGTGACCAGGCAGGGCTCTCCACAAGGCACCCAAATTAGTATGCCTGCATCTGTGCTGTCCCTCAGAACAATGAGAAGTGGTGGCTGCATCCTGCAGTTATCTGTGTGTTGTCAGTGTGCTCCTTACATTTCCAAAAATATTACCAGCTGTTTAGCCAATTCCGTTATTTTCTCTGTCAAAAAACAAACAAAATCTAGTGTGGTTTCTGTTTTTCTGACTGGACCTGGACAGACAGAGAATGCTAGAGATGAGCTTTCAATAATGGTCTAGGCAAGAAGTAACAAAGGCACAGAAGTGGAGCAGCAGGACCAGGTGACAGCTGGAATTGGGGAAGAGGAGGAGGAGGGATCAAAGATGATGGAGGTGTTGGACCCGGTGAATGAGAGGATGGCAGTGCTATCTGGAAGTAAGGAAAACTGTGGAGAGACAAGCGGGTGAGTTCGGTGGTTGGGGCCTATTGTTTGAGGTACTTTCAGGCTATCCAGTGGAAAAGTCTAGAAGGCAGCCCCAAAGGGGCCATGTTCATCTGCACAGATGAGATTGGCACAGGAGGAAGGTGGAAAAATGAAATGAAATGAAAAAGAAAAAGAAAGTTGCCCTCCTGAAATTTGAAAAAGAGACTAGAGGTGACAATACACACCAAAAAAAAAAAAAAAGAGAGAGAGAGAGAAGGGCCAGAACATGATCTTATGGGATATGGATTTGGGGAACCGGAGAAGGAAGAGGAGAGGACTGGGAGGAGGGTGGGTGAGAAGATAATCAATAGGGTACAGTGTCATGGATTCCAAGGAGAAAAAGTAATCTCAAAGAGGAAGTAGTCAGTGATGAGTGAAGGAGAGGTGAGAGAAACACCCGAAGAAAGAACAGAGAGTTTATGATATAGGAGGTGAGGAGGGGCAAGGAGGGACTTGGAAGGCAAGTGGTACGGCACCAGGACTGAGTGGACCCTTGTCTTACAGTTTGGCTCTGGAAGCAGAGGCTAAGGCCCTAGCTTGGGGGTGAGTAGAAAGGTTTTGTTTGCATTGTGTTTTAAAGCTAGGATGAACCCAGTCATGTAATTTGGGGCCCGAGGAATGTGACTGTTAAGCTATCGAGCTGTAACTTCATTTCTTTCCCCAATTACCTATAGAATGACACTGGAAATACCACATTGGAATTACTTTCACAAATATTGAGCAAAATTCTGGTGTTGCCCCCTGTGATTTAAATGGATGGACACCGAACAGTGAGAAGGGGAGTATCTCAGATGTAAGACGTCCGATGTTTCAGGTGGTTGTCAGTCAAAGAAGTTAATGCTAGAATGCATATCCCATAAAGCTTAGTGTCATAACACAACATAACGCATATTTCTCCCTTTTATGTCAGTCCATTTAGCTGTTAGCAGGTGCTCTTCCATGCAAGCAGCAAGCTCCTTCCCAACCTAGTGGCTCCATCATTTCCTGGGGCCTCAGTGTCCACTGGGCCTTCTCCGTCCACAGATGTGGAGATTCTCCGGGAGGTCTTGGAGGTCAGAGCTCTGTTGGCCAGCTGAGCCCACGTCCCAGTCAAGTGGGGGAGTGTGGAATGTAGTGGGACAGTGCACCCACAGCAGAACCGCAGGAAGGTTCTTTGTTTTGTTTTTTAATTTCCCAGGTCTTTCACTCCAGCAGATGATAAGTTCTTCTTTGAAATTCTTGCAGGATACGCATTTAATCCTGTCTATACCCTCTTTTACTTCACTCACTCAACACGTTTGCTAAGTGCCTGCTGTTTGTCGAGCACTGTGAAGGCGAGCATGCCGCGTTATAACAAGGAGGCAGGTGGGAATTCAAAATTTCAGTGCAACCAGACAAATGCTACACTATTATATACTGGCTGTGGAAACACCGGTGGGTGTCTTCTCAGGTGGTTTTGCAAAGATTTTGCAGAGGAGATGGCATGTGACCTGTGACTTGAGTTCACCAGGGTAAGGTGTAGGATAAGAGGGCGGGCAGAGACGGCGGCTTCCATCTTCCAGACAGGCCTGGTGGACAGAACAGCATTGGCAAAGGCATGACGGCATGAGGGTACTTGGCTTATTTTGAAAGCGTCAAGTCTTCCTGTGTGGGTGGAGTTTATATGGAAGCGACTATCTAAAGCTAAATTAAAGGGCTGAGTTCAAGGCCGATTTGTGAAAGTACTTAATGTGACATGCTGTACTGAGCCAAATTGTATCCCATCCTCCAAATTTATATGTTGACGTCCTCACTCCTAGGACCTTGGAATGTGATTGTGTTTGGAGATAGGGTCTTTACAGAGATAATTAGATTAAAATGAGGTCATTCAAGTACAGTGGTCCCTCATCTATTGTGGGGGTTAGGTTCCAGAACCCCCCCAAAATAGGTGAAAATCCGTAAAGTAGCGACCTTATATTTATTTTATTATTTATATATATATTTGAAGGCTTTATTTTAATTTAATATTCTCTTAATTAATTTTTTATATTGTTTTCATTTTTTAAGACTAGAAAAATGCTTATTTTAACTCAAAAATAATTAAAATAATAAATACTTAAAAATGCCTATATACCGCAAAATTCCTCAATATAGCAAAAAATCTGCAATACAAAATTAGATCTATACAATTTAAAAATCCGTGATACAGTGAGACCGCGGAAAGTGAACCGCGATATGGCGAGGGACGACTGTACTCCCTTATTTAATATCACTGGTGTCCTTGGAAGAAAATGTTAGGAGACACACACAGACACTTAGCAGATGACAGGAAGGCTGACACAGGGGAAGGCAGTCATCTATAAACCAAGGAGAGAGGCTGCAGAAGAAATCAACTTGGCCAACACCTGATCTCAGGCTTCTAGCTGCTGGAACTACAAAAATGCCATTTCTGTTGTATAAATCACCCAGTCCATGGTACTTTGTTTACGGAGGCCACAGCAGACTGAGACACATACCAAAGAATAGGAATGCAGGGGATGTGTTGTGGAGCCATTTTGGAGTCAGGATCAGGGAGGCTTGGAGAGTGAGGGCCATGCCAAGCTAAGGATGACTGAGGATTTTAGCCTCAGCCTTCTACGGAGGTGGATGGTGCAGGAGAGCGGGAGAGGGTTACATTGTCCTGTAGTAAAGTCACAGGTGCATTTCACCCCTTCACAGGCTTGCCCACCTCTAGTGTAGGGGACTTTCTTCTGAAGGGCCAGGGTAATGTATTGCTTTCAAAGTCAGTGCAGGTTAAGGGGGACTTGATTTATTTAGTTCAGTTGATCACTGATATTATTAATTATTCATTCGACAATGATGGGATTCCTGTCAAGCTCTGGTTAAAAGCTAACAAATGAAAACTGTATTGTCCCATATTTCCTTCCCCAAAGCATGTAAAATGTACATCCTCAGGCTGTTTTGGTGGGGCTCGGTGGCTGAATCCCCCAGCGAGGGTCTCTGGACAAGTAAAGTGGACGTCTGCATTTTCTCTTTGAAAGTGGAATGGGACGCAATCTCTGCTAGGTGAGTTTTCTTTTAGAACCATTCTATTAATGCCGATCAAATAGAGAAAACGGTCAGGTGTAATTGCATTTTGAGCATCAAAAAATAAATAAATGAGTAATAAAGTCGGTGCAGGGCCTTGACCGTGACAGCATGTATGCAGCCCTGAATAAATAAGAAAGCATTATTGGGACATGCAGCATGGAAACGCCATGGTTTAGTTGAGTACTTCATAATTTCTATCGATAGGTTTTCACTTACTCCAAATAACTCGGACTTGTCTGGTGGCGGGAGAAGTGCTGTGGTGGTAAAACACAGAGGCCGGAGAAAACACACACACCTGAGCCTCTGAGAACTTGCTGAGGAGGCAGAGAGACATCTTTAATTGGCTGCATTTCGTTTGTGAGGCTGGCAATTTGATGTAAGGGAAGTTTGAAGAAAATTGCTAAACCCTGGGGAATGGTTCGAGAATAAGAGAAAATCATCCTTCATGTTATTTACAACTCAGAAATCAGCACCACACTTTAGTGCCTTTTCTGAGTTTTTACAAAATGTGTAACATTGCAAAGCTTGTGCGAGGACAAAAGGATTACTACTCTTCAGCAGTTTTGCCAGTTTTGACTTTCCTCTGTGGATTTGTTCTCATACTGTCTGTTTCGCCAGGACCCTGTTTTCTTCCCCATTAGCCATAAGTAGAAAGCAACCCAGCTGACAGATTCTGGATGACTGCTTTCCTTTGGCTATTGTTTCTTCCTCCTCACTCTGAAACTTATTATATTCTTTGCAGCTAGTTTTTTGAACTACCTCTCTACTTTTGAAAGCTTCCCTCTATTTGAAAGAAAAGGCGGCCCTGGTTGGTTGGCTCAGTGGATATAGCATCAGCCCGGCATATGGACATCCTGGGTTCAATTCCCGGTCAGGGCACACATGAGAAGCGACCATCTGCTTCACTTTTCCTCCCTCTTCCCCTTCTCTCTCTCTTCCCCTCTTGCAGCCAGTGGTTTGATTATTTCGAGCATTGGCCCTGGCCACATAGGATAGCTTAGTTCATCTCAGCGCATCAGCCTCTGGCACTAAAAATAGCTCGGTTGATTCAAGCATCCCAATGAGGGCACGTGCGGGAGTCTGTCTCACTATCTCCCCTCCTCTCACTTAAAAAAGAAAGAAAGAAAGAAAAAGAAACAAAAAGAAAACGCCCAGAGACATGCGAGGCACTGATAGAACATTTATTGCCTCTCCCATCCCAGGTACTGTAAATAATAAAATATTTGTTACAGATTAAGCTCAAAAATTTTCTTCCAAAGGTCTCTCCTAGCTTTGTGTACAGTCTATGATCGCTTCTGAAGGGAACTATCTGACAACCAGCAAGAGGATGTTTGGGGAAGGGTGTCCATCTGGGCAGGATTGTTTGGAAAATGTTTTAGGCTGATGAAAGACCTGAGAATGGGTACCCTGTTCACTCTTTCTTTTCCACTTGTTGTGTAAGGCCTCCAAATCCAATACCCGTGGGGCCAAAATTTTTGGCGTAGCAAACTGTGAACAAAAACAGAACGGGGGAGAGATAGTGGGTTGTTAGCACCGTTATTTCAGATCCTTCTGTCTGGAGACAGTCCCTTCACCTCTGAGAAGCATCCTTTTTGATAAATGTATTATTAAGGTAATTTATAAGTAAATTGAATTCTTTAGATCTTCTAATATGAATATGAATTGTTTATTCCCCTTTGCACTTACTTCACTACGTTCACAGACATTTTCTCATTTGAGTTGACACTGCCTCCTCACTCTCCAGGCACACAGAATGATGCCCCAACTTTGGGGCCTTTACCCTCACTGCTTTCCGTTCCCGGGAGGCCCCTGCACAAACCCACATTCATACCTCAAGACCCAGAGAAAGCCTGTCCTCTGGAAGCCTTTCCTAACACCCCAGGCTGATCCCTTGCCTCTTTGTATACTGTAGTGTCTTCCAGAACCAGAATCAAACATGGCTTCCTCCTCATCCTCTCTCCCCCTGGGCACCTCGCTGCCCTGAACCACTGGGCCTTTGCAAGCATCTTCCACCCACATGCTCCAATGGGGAGGACCGGGGCGGTGTCAGGCGGCTGATTTCTTTTCCATCCTGAGAGCCCAGACCCTGCTCAGGCTGAGCAGCCATGCCTCCTGGCAGGCACATGCCTCCCCACCTGGACACAGCTTCTCCTAAGGACCCTCCCTCAGGAAAACATCTCGAGTCTCCAGAACTACTCACCTTTGCAGTAAAGTTCCCCATCTTTGTCAGTGACATTTGTGGACTCTAGACTCTTCCCACAGATGGCGCAGCGAAAACAGGTCTTGTGCCAAGGCTGAGGGGCACGGGAGAGCAGGAGAGGTAGTTACACGTTTAGTGCGGTGGGCAGCACATCCTATGTCCACGCTCACTACCCTGACCAGCCGCATATGAAAGGGCCACTGTCTCGACTGTCCATGGACCTTATCGGTCCCCAGAATAATTTCTCCAGGGTTTAAAGAAAATGAGATGCCATGGACTTGGCCAGCAATTCTCAGAACCCCTAAAAATAAATGTATCAATGTGATTTCCTTATGTATCCCTTCAGAACAAACAAGAAGACCAAGGAGAGGAAGACTTGGCCTTGGAACAGGGGGTAGCATTTATATTGACTATGAAGTTAAAGAAGAGAAAAAGCGAAACAAGCAGTTATCCAGGTAACTTATCCTCATTCTAACTATTTCCAGTGGAAAGAGTGCATGGCTGCGACCATCCCACAGGCTGCCTGCCAGCTGCACATCTGTGTGTCTGCCAGGCGCAGCCCATGGCTTTTCGTGCATCTTCAAATGGCCGGTCCTGGGGTGGACACCGCCCTGATACTTGAAGTCAGTCACCGCTCTCCATGGCTCTGCCACCCCTCATCTAGTATAACCAGGATGTTTTTCTGGCGTCAGGCCCAAATCCTTTGGTGAATAGGGGAGCTTGTAAAGCAAGTGTGCTTTCCTGTTATTGTCTCAGACATCTGATGACTCCTGATTGCCAGGACGTTTGTGAGTGAGGAAGCTCCCAGCTGCTGTGAGGTGTTTGCCCTACCCATTCGTGGGGCTGCCAGCAGCAGACTGAGTTATGTCCTGGTAATACCCTTCTGGAAGGATTGTAGACACTGAAGGACAGGGAGGCTTCTGCGTCTTTATCTCCAGAGCTGCTACTGGATGCCTGGTAGCTAGTGGGCTAATGCTTGTTGCATCCAGTTCACCAGATCTAGTTTCCAAGGGCACTGTAGGTGACAGTCACAGTTTGGGACAGTGAGTGAGGAGGACGGCTCCTTCAGTGGTCCCTCAGAGCTGGACAGAATGAAGGACCTGGTTCCCACCCATAGTTCCTGGTTCTCTCATCCCCCCCAGCTGATCCAGTGCAGATAAGCAAGGCATGCAGATGTTTGGCTCATCCAGACGTCCTTACCTTGCCCCCTCCCATCACCTTCTCAGCAGCATACACTGACTTTCCGCATCGAGGGCACTTCTCTGACTCGCCAAACTTCGCCGTGAACTTGGAAGGGTTGCTGGTGGTGGCTGAACGTGCTGGCTTTGGGGACCTGATGGAAATAGACAAATGAATGACACCTATAGGCTCCCTTGGCTGACAGTACTTACTGTTATGTCCTTGAGCAAGTGACTTGACTTCTCTGTGCCTCACCTGGAAAATGGGGATGATCATGGTGCCTTCCTCACAGAGCTGTTGAGAGGGTTAAATGAGGTGACAGGACTAAATTTAGAACAGTGCCTGCATGGCATGTAGGAAGGGCTCATAAGTGTCAGCTCTGATTGGTTTAGACCTTTCCTTTCTACATGGGTCTGCTTTCTGAAATGAGTTGTGAACATATTATAGGGCAAGATGGGATCTTGACAGTTGATACTAAACAAACCATAGTCCAATGAGCTAATGCCTCCCTTGTCCCCATGTGAGCACTGTCCAAGATAGAGGCACCAGAACCGCCCCTGTATTTTCATGTCTTTTGGTGCTTTCTTGTCCATTCATTGGTTGAGTCTCGCCATAACCTATAAGGGAGTCAGGGCGAGTTGGAGGAATGTGAGCATTGGAGAGGCACCTGCCCAAGGTCAAGCAGCTCATAACCAGTGCAGCTGGGATGAAACCGAGGTCTCCAGCCTCTTTCCCCTCTCTGTGCAGCCTCATAAGAAAGCCCTAACATAGAAGAGTGAGCTTTGGGTAATGCTTGGCTGAGAATGCAGTTGGTATCATCTTCTTTTAAACAGAGTGTCCAGTTTGGATTGAGTAATGAGAAAAATTAAAATGAGTAATCACACATCCTTGTACTTTTCCATGCTCTACTGTGGGCTCCTCTCTCTGGAAGGGACCAGATGACTGTTGAGATGGTCTAACTGCTCTGTAGGGCAGGCCCTCCCTGGGACACGGCCTCAGTGAAGCTGGGCCTTTCTACCCAGTCCACCACGGAAGTGAGCTCAGATACCAGCTGGCCAGACAGCAGCTGCCTGGAGTGGTTGTCATTCTGTGCTCAGTTCTAGCCTGAGGTCAGAGTGATCCTCAAGACTAGCAGAACAGACAGGAGAAGGGGGAGGCACAGTGTGATGTCCCAGCTTCCCTAGGCTAAGGCGGGGAACCTCAGCACTGTACTGGTAACAGTCCGCGGAGAAGACCCACAGAACATTGTTCACTCCTGAGGCTCACAGCCTATCACCACAGAACCACTCCCCCGTGGACATCAGTCCTCTTACAACTCAAGGGAAGAAATCTTTTAGTGACAAGCACACAGCAAAGGGCCATTGCTCCCTGCCATATTTATGTGAGTTACACAGAAAAGCTCAAAGGGAAGAAAAGAGACTCTATGCAGTTTTGCAAAGGTTATACAATGGAACATCTGTACTTCCCGGATTTTCTCTTGACATGCAAACCAAGGGTGGTGCTGTAAAAGCAATTGCCCTTTAGAAAGGAAGATAATTTAAAGAGCGAGTTGGGAGAGATGATATATTGTTAAAACTTGGTCAGACTGAGTATTCCTATTGTTGGCAAGTCAACAATAGAGGCCATTCTTCCACTTCCAGAAAACGTTGCTATGGGAACAGAATGAACTGTCCTGATCGCTGGGACTGTGTGGGGCCAGGAGGACCGGGGCTGTAACTCACTCTTGGAGTTGGAGGCCCAGGTGTTCGCCTGTGTCCGTGCTGAGGCAGCCGGCGCCTTGTCCGAACCCGATCCCCTTGGGGCCGTACCTGCGCCCGTAGCAGACCTTACAGTAGATCTCTGACTCATGAGCTGCAACGGTGGTGCTGTCCAGAGCCTTCCTGCAGGCCACTGCCGAAGAAAGGAAGGTCAGCAGGTTGGGGTTAGATTCCTCCCCCCTTCCTTCCACCTCTGATGCCGTGCTTGGGGCCAGGAGACCAGCGCATCTGTCCTGGGTTGTAGATTCCAAAGCGGTACTCCTTTCGAAGATGAGAAAATTGGGGCACAGAGAAGGGGAGTGATGTGTTCAGTGGTACCCAGCTGGAAAGATGTGGAACTGGAACCAGGTGTGTGGTATTGGGCCAGCCAAGAATATTGTCCCTGAAGAAAAACCTGCATTCCCAAGTGACTCATCTTAAATGTCATCAGAGAGGAATGTGTGACTGTGTGTATGTGAGTAGAGGGTAAGGGGCTGAGGCAGGAGAGGAACTTATTATTTTCTCAATCATATCAGAATTGGGAGTGAGCCGTTTCTCTACTTAATAAGGCCTTTGAAGGACACTACGATGTTCAAGGAGACAGTTCCCACTGGGACAACTTTTGATCCAGTTCTGGAAGCTGAGAGGTGGTGAAGGGGGTAGACCTGCCTCAGAGACACTTAGGCTTATATTGGCTCAAGTGCTCTGGTCACTATATGTTACCTAATGTAAAGTGTCCCCCATCATGTAAAGTGTGTAAGGCAAGCCCCCATTTTTCCAAAGAGAAGATTTACAGATTATTTTGCCTATTTGAAAGAAAAAATTTTTTTTTAATTTTATTTGTTGATTTTACAGAGAGGAGGAGAGAGAACAAGAAGTAGCAAGTCATAGTTGCTTCATTTTAGTTGTTCCTTGATTGCTTGTTGTATGTGCCTTGACCGGGCAAACCCAGGGTTTTGAACCAGCGACCTCAGCATTTCAAGTCAATGCTTTATCCACCGCGCCACCACAGGTCAGGCTTGAAAGAAAAACTTTGAAGGATGTAAGTGAAAGTCTCAGATCCCTACTTATAGTATTTAATTTAAATCATACATTGATTTGGAGATATTCTTATTTTCTAATCTCACATAAACTCATGAAACAATTGGATCCAATTCTCTCTGCATCGGCAGCGTCACCAGAGTGTCTTTCTGAGACCACTGGCCAAGCCTCCAGGGCAGCTCTCTCCAGCAGCTGCAGCCCTGTTCACACCTCAATAGGAGGCTGTCACCTGGCAATTGTGTCTCAACCAGCAGTTCCTATTAACCTAATGTTAGGGCAGCTTTTAAAAAATATGTAGTGTTTCCACAACTTCAATAACTGGTTGAATTGATTTATTAACAATGATTCTTCAATGCTGTCCATGGTGATGTGCAGTGCTTGTTATAGTGAGGTCCTATCCCCAGGAATAAGGATACATGTGCATTCAGTTGATTTGCCTCCTTTTTTTACACCAGTTTCATCAAGTGAACTCTATAAACAAACAATTCAGCATTGAATAAGGTTGTTTCAGGCTTATATGCCTTCTTCAAATGGTATTTTATTTAAAAAAATAAATAAAGGAATTGAATACCACAGGAGGAGTAGAAGATGAGAATGTAGATGAGGTGGGGCCGGCCAAGGCTGCTGACTCTGTGGCTGAGGAGACCAGTGTATGGAAGTTATGAAACAATTATGTCGAAGTAATGGGGATTAAAAATTTTGTTATAATTCTTAAACATGAATTCTGTTTTTAAAAGTGAATAATAAAGTACTTGAGAGACTGTCTTAGAGCATCGGAGACTTTATAAGGCTTGAAAACAAGGGAAACCTTTTTTATAAGGAATAACTTTTTGGGGAAAATGCTTTATATTTTGGCATATAAGGTATACACCCATCTCTGACCTTGTTGCTCTCAGTTTTCAATCTTCAGAAGTTTCTCAAATATTTATTGATGTTCTAAATTCTGAATACCTTAAGGGTAAGACTTTTATCTTAATAACCCCAAGACAGCATGGAGTCTGGCCCAGAATTGGTCCTCCTGCAAACATTTGTTGAATGCATGCATGGATGGATGAATGAATGAATGGATATGTGAATGAATGCACGCCTGCACGTGCGAATGAAGATTAGTGACTTGTCTGCAATTATACAAAAGTAATTTGCAGAAGCATGACTGGCTTCAGAGCCTTTGACTCCTACTCCCAGTGCTCATTCCTGTCACTCCAGGACTGCTTATGCACTACCATGCCCTGGCCAATCCAACAGCTGCTGCCTGGATTCTGCCCAGCTCATACACAGGCACGGTAGAGCTGTGCTGTCCAAGACCATAGACACTTGCCTGCCACATGAAGTGCTTCAAACACAAAATGCACACTGGATTTTCAACACTCAATACAAACAAAGTAAGAATATAAAATATTTCATTAATAATTTGTGTACTCATTGTACACTGAAACTAATTTTTTTATAGATTAGGTTAAGTAAAATGTTTTAAAATTAATTTTACCTGTTTCTTCATACCTTTTTGAAATATGGTCACTGGAAAATTTAAATTTACATATATGACTTGTATTATATTTCTTTTGGACAGTGTTGGTAGGAAGAATTTATATTTGTCTAGATGTTAGGCAGACACTGGCAAGGTTTAGGTAGACAATGCCTCTGAATCCCATTTCTGGCAATGATAGGGTCACCCATGGACAGGCAAGTCTTGAGATAACAATATAAAAATGTTTGCAACCCTGGCCCATTGGCTCAGTGGTTAGAGTGCCAGCCAGCGTGTGGATGTCCTGGGTTCAATTCCTGATGAGGTCACATAGGAGAAGTGGCCATCTGCTTCTCAATCCCTCCCCCTTTTCTCTCTCTCTTCTCCCGCAGCCATGGCTCTATTGGTTTGAGCACATTTACCCCAGGTGCTGAGGATGGCTTCGTGGAGCCTCCACCTCAGGTGCTAAAAATAGCTCAGTTGTGAGCATGTTCCCAGATGGGCAGAGCATCGGCCCCAGACAGGGGTTTCTGGGTGGATCCCAATGGGGGTGCATGTGGGAGTCTGTCTATCTCCCTTCCTCTCACTTGGGAAAGAAGAAGAAGGTGAAGGAGGAGAAGGTGAAGGAGGAGGAGGAGGAAGAAGAAGAAAGAGGAGGAGGGGGAGGAAATGTTTGTGTCTCTCTAGGATCTTTCTGTCTCCCACTTTAGAAACTCATACTGCTCAGATCCCCACCCTACCTATGACTTCTATGGGAAACATCACAGGGTTAAAGGGAATGTACTAGCAAATACCTTCCACCATGGCTGCATTAAACGGGGAGCATGGGAGCTTCTTTCTGCTGACTGGGAAAGACAAGCCCCCCCCCCACCATGGAGAGCTCCACGCCACTTTCTGTTCCCACTCAGGTGTCAGAGTTTACCAGACGAGAACAAAGGCCTAGAAGGCTGGATTTCCACATCAAGAACTCCAGTTTCCTTCTTGTAACAGCCTGCACCGTAGGTATAATCATCTCCATATTAGAGATGGGGAAGTTGAGGCTCCATGGGGAAATGCTTTGCCCAAGGTCTCACAGTATCGCAGAACCCATACTCAAACCCTAGTCATTTTTACTCCAATTCCAGTGTTCTTCCCAATATTCCACACTTCCACTCTTTCTAAAGAACACTAGCTGTTTTTTGGACAAAAGCCAAAGGGTTATGGGATAAACTCTCTTGAGCAATGACTCTGGATAACTAATAATAATAATGAATCTGATGGATGTGCTCAGGGACTTGAAAATAATCACGCATTATTAAAACCCAAAGCATTAGTAAATCTGCCTACCCAATCACTCAGAGCAGTGTTTTCCCCCGTTTTTAGATATTTATGTTTGCTGTGGGAGGTAAGGGATAGTGAAAACGCCTACAGCACATAAAATGTTACTATTTCTGGCAGCTTAAGGATGAGTGTCTCCTGCCCTAACAGATGGAACCCAACCCTTAAAGTTTTGTCTGAAACAGTCTGGGGCAGTGTGACACTTTATGGTCACTGGGCTGAGGTATGAAGGTGGGGTGAGGATTTTCAAAATGTCCAGAAAAGCTCACCCTTAAGTCAGATTTCCTGGAGGGAAGCAAAGAAGGTAAGGGCCAAAACAGACTGTTCTCCTCAAACAGGGCTAGCTACTAAGAAGTTCCAGAATGCATTCATGTCAAAGACTAGACTGGGAGTCTGAAGATACAGGTTCTATTCCCGGCTTTGCTAGAGATGAGTGTGACTCAGGCTCAAAGTTGAGAAATGACTTGTCCAAAGTCACATGAACTGGGCAGAGCCTGATTCCCAGGGGAGCCACAGAGTCTTAATTTAAAATTGCCCCGGTTTTAACATTGTGAAGCTGTGTCTGGCAGGTGGTGGTAAAAATTCCCTTTCTCAGGTTACTGGAGCCAGGCCCTGGACCTTTCCTTTTCTGACTCTTAAAGAGAATTGGCACGTGCTTCCCCTGTCTGACACAGGTCCTTTCTTAGAAAAGGCCAGCTGCAGCTGACTTCAGTGACTGCTGGCCAGTGGGAAAGACACCTAATGCCAAATCCATCCTAGCTCCAGATAAGTAATGGCTGTCTTTCTCTGCTAAGGCACACTTAGTAAAGTGGCCTCCGGGGTTGGAGTTTTCATCACTGAGTACGGTGGCAGGCCAGCTTGTTCTGACTCTGAGCTGCAGGGAAATGACCTCTGAGCTGGGCAAGTGATCGGAGAGAGGTGCTTGTGGGGGCACCGTCCCTTCGGAAGGTTGAATCTACAAATTCCCAGGTGATGTTGACTGCTGGTCCCGGGACCACACTCTGAGAACCACTGATATGTAGGGATCTGTTGTTAAACGTGAACTTTGAAATGCCCTCTGGATGCTGAGGGCTCCCATGGTGCCCATCCAACTCACTGCAGTGGAAACAGGTCTTATGAAAGCTCCTCCCATTGCACTGGATTTCTTCCGCGTGGTACACCGTCTTGTCGCAGGCTCCGCATTTCACTCCTCCTCCCAAGTTCGGCATCTTGAAACGTTCTGACCAAGGTCAAGTCTAACAGGATATAAAGCAAATACCCCGAATTTAGGAGGCCTCAGGAGTGAACCAATCACTGGTAGTGCAGTGGTCTGAAGACCAAGATCCTGCCCCACTCTGTTTGGTGGATTTGTTCGTTCATTCATTCATTCACTCATTCATTCATTCAGCAAATAGATACTGAGTATAAGTCATTGATGAAGGCTCTGAGCAAGTCATTTCACTACTGTGGGACTCCATTTTCTCTGCTGTTATATTTCAAAAGTACCTGTCCCTGTAGACTTCACAGGGTTCTTGGAAGGAATGGATGAGCTAATTTTGTGTATATAAAATAATATACAAATATTAAGTATTATTATTTTTCCATGTAGGGTTTTAAGAAGTATTCCCTCAGAAGTGGCAATAACCTGTTAAAATGGTATTAGCCTGTTATCTAGTTCAGTGCTTCTCGATTCATCCCAGATCCTACTAATAACAGACTCAGGGAGTGCTGATGCCGCCAGTAGTAGACCCCCTTTTGCATAGCAAAACCTTAGCTAATCTTGCTGCTACAAATGTATCATATGTAAAATATCCCATTCAGATTACTCCTCCTATGCGTTGATTCCTTTTTAAAGACATATCATTGCCCAGGTAATAGGCTGTACCGGCACTGCTCTAGAT